>OX465523.1:14822500-17222500 GCA_950022985.1 Udea ferrugalis
CTCCATCCTCTTTAGCGCAAATAGGCATTTAGAATAATGTACAAGCTTGTATTGCTTTAAATAAGTCAAAATTGAAAAACAACAAAAGAAAAACTGTTTGTTGTTAAAAATAATACGTTTCTGCCTCCAGGATAGGGTTAAAACTTTTGACAATTCTTTTTTTTTCTTGTTTACAGCACAGATTAAAAAGACGAGAAAAAGCTGTGCACAGTGACGCTCTGTTGCCGTACGAGAGATGTTCTAGTCGCTCTTTGCATTGCACTTGAAGAGCAATTTGGGAATCAACACTGGCACGACCTCAGCACATCGGTGCGGTGGTAAACTTCCGCCAATACAAAGGCATTCAAGTCCCATGGGGGGATAGCCGCTAGAAAACACGCTGCCTCCCAGGCTATGAAGCGGTACCCTCCAATCACTCTAACTGCCAGAACACTCTGCGGTCTTCGCAGGCTGTTCGCTGGTTGTGGTTGTTGAGGACAACAACCCAAATTGGGGCGCCGTATAGGGCCATCGACCGCACGGTGCTTTTAGCCGTTCCGGATCCGGATTAAAATGTCGCGACAACAACGCTCACTGAGCTGAGATGTTCAACAGGGAAAATTTCGGCTTCTAATTGTAAAACAACCAAAGAATAAAGTATAATTAGTAGGCAATAAATAAGGATCTGTTAATCCTAGTATTATTTACTTCTCGTTTTCTAATTTACAGCAAGAAGTGTTTCAGGCAAGTTCGTTGATATAATATTAAAATAAGACTTGATACTTCGCTATTTGCATTTGCCCTAAAAATATTTTTTCGCATACAAACGAAAGGGACAGGAGTATATTTGACATATGTTTCCTAGCAACATATCCAGCGTTAAATGAACTCCTAATGATTGTAATTTGCATTTTTTTACATGATATTCTGTAGATTAATCACTTGCATGTGGAAGGTTATGCCATCCTGCTGAATCCTTGAAGATTTAATATTTTTTTTACACCTCCCCTATCCTAAATCCTAAGGATGCAGGAGCCATTTTTGTTTTTTTTTAAGTTCCGTGGCAGATCACGTTAGTGCCCGAAAGTGATCGGATACATTTGGGGACAGCAGGAATATTGTCGTATTTAACTGACTTTGAGACCACTTGAGACTATTGGCTATGAGGTCGATGTTTATACAGGGAGGCGGGAAGTTGACGTCTAAAGTAAAGTTGAAATTTAGGGTGCGTTCCGAATTGAGTCAAAATCGGTTACAGCGCGCTCACAGAGCGTCCCGAATTGAGATATCGCGCCAACGGGACATCTAACGTCAGTCAGCTTTACGTCATGGGTGACGTCACTAACAGCGCCATTACGCTCACAACGATAATGCACCGAAGCGTTGTCGCTGTGAGCCTTATGTCAGATTCATAGATGAAACGTCAAACAGACATTTTCGCGTAAAAATATTTTTGCTAATATTCCTCAGAATAAATCTTTGTTAGGACAAATCTTTTTCTGTGATAGCGAAACACAAAGTTTTACCACAAGAACCGCAAGTTTAACCTGGGAATGATAGAAATAAAAAGTTTAAATCCCAAGTTTGGTGGTTGAATTATCGGTGATAATTAATAACAATACTTACAAGTAGCACCCTAAAAATTTAGATCTGTCTAGGTATTGCGGAACTTCCTTGAAAAGTCGCAAGTTCGAAATTTCAGTCCGATCTTGGTGAATGCACATCTTTAATGTGTGAAAAAAAAAAGTTCTAGGGGAACCTGTAGATTCAATCAAAGTATTCTTGAAAACTGCCTAGGACATTAAGCTATAAAATGAAATCAAATTAAGCTGTTGTTGAGGGGGGTTTTTTTTTTAGAACTGACCTTTGAAGTCAGATGTAGAACTTTTTCGGGGTAAAAATACTACTTTCTTTTATTGCAATAGTTTTGTTTCTCCGAGTTAAGATGTTTTTTTGGTCGCGTCTTGACACCAGAATCTTATCTGTTGCAATAAAAAAGTAGTACCTATTTTAAACTTTACCTTTGGCCGTCAACTTCCCGGCAATCCTTTAAAGAATATCCGGCAAGTGTGAGTCGTCAGTCTGTGGAGTTGTCCATTGTGCTTGATTGTCTGTGCGGTCCGTAATGCGATTACAGTTCTGTGGGCGCTCACGGCGATAACAGGCGTCCCGAATTGAAATAACGCGTCAACAGTGCTCACAGCGCTGTCAGCGTCAAAACCAATTCGGACCGCTAGATAGTGACACATAACCTAACAATTTTAAAACTTTTAATTTCTATCATTCCCAGGTCAAACTTGCGGTTCTTGTATTAAAACTGTCTGTTTCGTTAACACAGAAAAAGATTTGTCCTAGCAAAGATTTATTCTGAGGAATATTAGCAAAAATATTTTTACGCGAGAATGTCTGTTTGACGTTTCATCTATGAACCTGACATAAGGCTCACAGCGACAACGCTCCGGAGCATTATCGTTGTGAGTGCAATGGCGCCGTTAGTGACGTCACCTATGACGTAATGGAGTGTCTTACGTTATATCTGACGTCAGACACTCCATTACGTCATTTACGGGCCATCGCCCGTTAGCGCGATTTCTCAATTCGGGACGCTCTGTGAGCAAGCTGTAATCGATTTTGACTCAATTCGGAACGCACCCTGTGAGTCATAGGGTGCGGTCCGTATTGAGCCAAAAGTGATATTAGCGCGCACCGCACGTCACCGTAATTGTCACAAACACTGTCACAGTCACAGGTTTCTCTTTGCACCACAGCAGAGCTGAAGGCTCTGAAATTCTCAATTATTATCATTATTGCTATTGTTAAGTGCGTAGGTCATCTCCAGAACAGTTTGAAGTACAGAACCCAGTAGAATAGAAAGAAAATAGCATTTCACGAATATACGGTTACGAGAATAATACGTGGTAAGTTTTTTTCAGGTTGTTATTGACTCAAGCCAATTTATTCCTTTATATTCCATTTAGTCAGTGAATTAGTCCTTAGTTACTCATTTGAGGCCTTTTAAAAGATGTGGGGTGATGATTAAAGAGCATACAAAATTAGTATTAAGTTTGCCACAACCGAAATTCAAAACTGTTTTCGCTTATTTGCACAGCCCGCCTGATTCCAGAGCTATACATCCCAAATTTCTGCTTAGATATGTGTTGCTTCAAAAACTATGAATTTCTGTAGGTCTATGTGAGTCTATTCTCTAGTATACAAAATACATGTAATAAAATCCTAAGAAGTGAGTAAAATATGTATAGAATGAAGTACTTGTTTTTTGTGTCATATTTTTCAATAGCCACTTTTGCTTTAATCATTTATTTGTTTATTTATAATTAATAATTCTAAGTAGCTTTAAACCGCAAGGAGTGGAAGGTGGGAGGGGAGGCCTTTGCCCTGCAGTGGGACAGCATAGGCTGAAAATAAATAAATAATAATTTATAATTAGGGATATAGGCATATCAATTAAATATTATAATACGGAATAGTGTTAAATTCCATAGTTATAATTAGAACAATGAATTGATTACAGGAGCAAACATGAGTTTCCAATCACCGATGCCAAGCAGGGAGTTCCTCTGGGACATTTTTAGAAGGTTAGTATTCATTCAATATGTGTTAATAATGTTACATCAAATAAAAACCAAAAAGAAAGCTACTGCCTTCAAGTTCTAGCATTGTGACATTACATGTGAACACAGAACCTTCATTATTGTTATTTATATTTACAATCTGGAGAAAGGCAAGGGTGTCTAGGACTCACCCAGCTCAGAAGGCGGTGGGAAAAGCCAGTAAGCCATCCAAGGCCGAGATTTGAAATGACATTACAAATAAATATTATGCAATACAATGCTTAAAAAAGCCGAATGATATGATGTCATGAGAAATTAGGTGAATATTGTCTCTAATAATAAACTATGTAGAAAGTTGGCATTTTGGAAGATGTAAAAAGCAGACCAAGCATAGTTAGTAAGCATGAGACCCTCAGGTGTAGTGTATTTATTTGTGAAGATTTGTGTAAGTATGCCTACTAATATGATAGTAGGCATACTTACACACATCTTCACTTATTGCTGTAATTGTGTCTGTAGGCATTGCAATTTGATTTACCTTTGATCTAAACTTTTATGACTTTTTAGAGTTGACAAAGACAGAAGTGGGTATATTTCCGCTGATGAATTGCAACAAGCTTTATCAAATGGCACATGGAATCCATTCAATCCGGAAACAGTTCGTCTCATGATAGGTAAGTTTAATTCTATTTTCCGGAAAAAAAAAGTATCCAATAAATAGGTATTAAAGATATTATTACTCAACTTATATAAAATAATTTGGTGACCAAGAGAAGCTTTAGCATGTCTATGCTCCTGATTCAGTAAATATATCCAGCATATTATTGGTTAAAATATGTAATTATTGGATAATATAGGTATGTTTCTAGTTAATAAGTATTATTACTTGCTGCACACTAGTCTAGTAATTTGTCATTTCCCCCTCAATCTCAACAAGTCATAATTAAGGTTTTGTTTTCAATAATTTTACAGGCATGTTTGACAAACAAAACAGAGGTGTCATCTCATTTGAAGATTTTGGGGCCCTGTGGAAATATGTAAGCGACTGGCAAAACTGCTTCAGATCGTTTGACCGCGACAGTTCCGGCAATATAGATCGACAAGAATTGAAAAATGCTCTAACAGCTTTTGGGTACAGACTATCTGATGAACTAGTGAATATCATGGTCCAAAAGTTCGACAGATTTGGCCGGGGCACTATATTGTTTGACGACTTCATACAATGCTGCATCACACTCTACGTAAGTTATTTTTAATACAATTCAAATTGGAAACGGACTATTAATCATTTCAAATTGGGTAAAATATATTATTTTATTTACAGACTTTAACATCAGCATTCCGTCAGTTTGACACAGATCAAGATGGAGTAATCACAATTCACTATGAACAATTCCTGAAAATGGTGTTTGGATTAAAGGTATAAACAACTAGAGATCAGAGGTCACTGTCCTTGCAAAAACTTGTTGATCCTCATTTCAACAAATCTTGAATGCCAAGTTTACTTACAAATTCATTGGACATCAATCAACACAGCGCCGTCTAGCTAGCCCTATACTAAGCTTATACAGTCAACAACAAAAGAGTCTATGCACTATTTAACTTATGAAGGAGCTGTCAGATTAGCCAGGATGACAAAGTACTAAAGTGATCAGGCACTTTTGGTGTTGTCTGTACGAGTGAAGTAATTGTAAGTAAGTGCAAAATATGTTCGCCGACAGCTTTAACATTTAATCTAACACCTGGCTAACCAAGCTCGCGCCCTTTTTAATTGCGGCGGCGGTGTAGAAGGCTATGAATCTATGTCAGTTTTTGACATTAATTGAAACAACATGGCGCATCGGACATGCTCTATTCTATAATATTTTTATAACAGTATATGTACAGTCCTACCAACTTATCTGTGAAATGGCGAAAATTGGAACTACGACCGCCATGTTGAAATGTCATTCGATTGTCCGTGTCAACAATTTTTGAGTACTATGGTTGTTTTATTGTGATATTTCGGAATTTATGAAGTTGAATATGCCGAAAGCCATTAAAAGTGATGCTCGAAACATTATTCTTAAGGTTGAAACCTTTTTTAAAGAAGAAGCCTGGGGCTCGGTCCCCGATTATTCCATTTACCAAAATATACAAACGAATTTCGGCTGCAATAGGTTAGTGTTGTCAGCTTTATTTTTATAAATACCTATATTCTTAACCAAATATTTAAGTCCACGGAATATTTGTATATATTCTTACTGTAGGTTAACGTAACGGTAACGCACATCTAATAGGTTACGTGTTAAATGGGAGCCAACTAACCTGCTGGTTTTTGAATTTCGATGAAAAAAATAGTCCTATGTTTCAGGTGTGAGTCAAGGACTTATTGCAAAAATAGATAAAGAAGGGCATGCAGCAGAAGACACTGTTACTAAAATTCGGACACAAGGCAAGGATAGAAAACGCAAAAGTGGAATCATACACGTTGATGATTTTGACTCGGAGGAGACAGGAGAGTACATGAATTCGATTCCGCTAAAAACGAGTTGCCTACTGTTAAAAACCGTCTAGAGGTTTTAAAGACAGAAATAAATTACACAGGACAGCGATGATGATGTCGGTAGTGCAGGTTCATCTAAAGATCATAATTACTGTAAATCTGATTTTTAATAAATAGTTGTAAAGCAATTTGTTTTTTTTATTACATCCTTTAGGTACTTACTTACCACTGCGAATTGTTATTAGTATATCGTTGTTAGTGGTTAGGTACGGGCTTAACTAAATGCTGCAAATAGTACCAGGTACCTGATGCAGGGAGGGTACATAAATGACATTGAATAAAAGTTTTAAGTGTGGGACATTTAGTTTGATTGTTAACTTTTCCAGATTCTAGTTTATCTCTCTAGTAACTTTTTTTAGCTAATATCTGCAGGATTTCCATTTCAAACAAACAACTTATTTAAATAGACCTGTTACAAGTACCTTCAAATCGTCAAATCTAATTAACAAACATTTAAATTCTTCAATTCTTTTCAATAATTTGACTGGATCACTTTCTAACTAAAGCCATTTTTTAATCCTCAAGGACAACTGTTTAGCGTACCTACTTAACTACAAATCAATATATATATACATATTTTTTATTAATAAATAATTACAATATTTAATTTTATTATTTTTATTAATACTTATTTCGTATGTCAAATTACCTACTTGTAAAACTTGCTCAATTTTAGGCTCCTTATATTAATTAGCAACACTGAATCGACGGTGTCGTCCTCCTTCAGTTCACAGATAAGTTGGTAGGTCTGTATAGGCAGTGTATTGTATAAGGTAATTTAACATATTTTACAGTGTAACAGTTCAATGCGTATGCGTTATTGGCACTTTACACGTTGTTAACATGCTATAAATGATACTGCACAAATTGCTGATTTTGTCTAGTAAGTCGCTGACACAAATTTTTAGTTCAGCGTTAGTATTTTACCTGTTAGCTGACGGTTTTCGTTGTATGTGATTGTTGTCATAAAAAAAGACGAAGTCTTAATAATTGTATTTACAACTCGAAATAATTTTAATTGTGAAAGTACTGCATTAAATGCAGAATTCTTTTTAAAGGAATGTACTTTTTGTGTCTATAAATATATCCGTAGCTGTTTGCAGTTTAATGACTGTTATAAAACCTATATGTAATTAAATTGCTAGGCACTGTGTCTGACTCGTCAGCATCAGATGCATGCGTACAGATAGTGGTCAAATACGCCTGGAAGTATTTCCGGGTTCACTTGGTTTAGATCCAAGTGACGCATCTAACTACATCCGATCCTGTCATTGTAGTGTTATTACAATTGTTTTGTCAACTGACTGACCACTGTGCGCTAACACGGCCGATGCTGACTGTACTACAACCACCATAACTAATTTCAACAGTTAAATTATTATGACTGTCAAATCAAATCTCCTGTTAATAGTTTTTGAGGAAAAGTTATTATTCATTTACAAGAATTAAAAATAGGTATAGGTATTTGCTATTTATTTGTAAACTTAGTTATATTCCATTACAGTGCTAATAATTTTATCTATGTTACAACCTAAATTTCATCCTTATTTTCAACTTCTAATTTCTAGGCAAGATTTTTTTAAAAGTAAACCTGCGCTCAGCAAGTATTCTATGATACGCCTAATATCTTGAGTCTTCATTTAATTTGACCAAACTTAACTTTATACGCCAATGGTGATGAGAGGATGAAAAAAAAATAGGCGCGAGTGAGTGTAGCGGACGACTAACTTTTAAAAATGTTTCTCTTATTTATAAATTGTACGGTGATTCCATATTATTATTGCACGCACGCAACAACTTTAAAGATTTACTGAATATTTTAGTTATGGCTTATGTAAGCACATGTGTCTCAGAGCAGATGGCACATTCGCGGAACTAACTAGAGATTTTTCTTCCGTCCAGTGTTGGCCGTAGACGCCGCTGCCGGGTACGACTATAGTAGGTACTACTATATTATCGAGCTTCGGGTAATTATACTTCTTTGTAATTGTGCATTTAGATGAAATATCCTTATTTTATGGTTCGTCATTCTGCAACGTCTTCGTTGAAAATCTAAAATGTCTAAATCAGAATTTTAGTAATACTTGATGTAGTCTTTCTACCTTTATACTAACGCACTAAAATCCCGCATGGCATCGATGTATTTTCATTAGTTTTGCGAGTAGTCTTCATATTTTATTTTGTCACAATGCATTTACTTCACATCACTACTATTTTAGTAATATTTTGTGAAATCTTTATTACCAAAAATAATTGTTCAAGTAGGAACATTAGTAAAACTTATACGACGTGTTGTAGAAGAAGTACAAACTTACCCTTTTGAATAGCTTTTTAAGCGTGAAGTCTATTTGCCAAATTTTTAGTAACAACATTTTATAGTGATGTGAATTTAGTTCTTGAATGCTCAATCATGAGCGTACCCAGGTAGGGGGCAGCTGCCCCCCCCTAGAAGTCAATTTTCCTCACAAGTGGGAATTAAAAACGTATTTCTCTCTCTACGAAAAACGAAACAGGTATGAGCTGCCCCCCCCTAGCTGAAATCCTGGGTACTCCCTTGTGCTCAATGGTTTAAATACCGATGGTCACAGTGTTATTAAAAGTGCTCTAATGTCTTTAAAATATTCTTCATGTAAGTTAAAATCGTTAAGTGCGTCGTGTAATATATTAATCAGCTTTACGTAGATTATGGGCTTGGAACTTTGATATAACAATAAAAGCCTATATTTGCATTTCAAGAATATTTGTCCCTATAAATAGTTAATTGGAATCTCAAGGAAAGTATATAGTTGAAAATAATGTACCTATATTAATGATGAGCTGTTAAAAAGGAAATATATCCGTATAATAAATCCGTGACCATGGCGCTTGTAACAGTGCAAAATGTACATGGTAGCAAACCCGTTTTTAATGATTTAAATAAAAAGGAAATGTTAGGATTCCTTAATGTTTTGAGGTCCTAAGGAACAAAAATATTATGTATAATTTATTGATGTATCTACCTGTCTTATGTTTTGAACTTAGTCACCTGTTTACGTCCACAATATCTACTTATACACTAAAATGAAGACATTTTATTTTTTATACTTACTTACCTACTTAAAAATTGTTGTAAATCTAGATTATAAAATATTTATGAAGTTAGTTCTTGTTCTTATGTCTTCTTTCTTATGTTATGTAAGCAGTAGTAAGTAAACCATTTTAAATATTTCAGGAACTCAAAGTTTTAAATTTTATTGATGTTTTGTTTCATTTAGTGTTATCTCATGACCATTGTCTATTTTATGTAAGAAGAATCCCTTTTTGATACAATATATTACAATATTACTGTCTTTAAGGTGTTTCATTTTTACTTCGCAGCAATAAGGTTGAAGATCCGTGCCAAATAAACCCGCTATAAAATTCATTGCTCCCACCTGTACCAAAAAGTCACACACACAGAAAAATACTGGCGATATATTAACATAAAAAACTGTCGCTGCCTTACTTCGGCCCAGTTGCATGATACCTTTGCAAAGATGTTGTTCCCAGTAACTCAAAAATATAAAAAAATGGATCAGAATATTTGAACTTTTTGAGAATCTTTGTTTTTCATGTTTTGATGATTAGATACGATATTGTTATTGCATAAGTCCTACTTATAAATGTATTTTTATTATTTTTTCTTCAAATATCCTTGTTCTTTTCATTTTGTTGTTCCTTAAAACCACATGGCAGGCCATTTAATAAACGCATTTAAAATTTGAAAAGATATAGGGTCAAAAGAAGCAATATCAAATTAGGTCCACGAAAATAAGAAATTTCAAGATAGATTGGTATTTGAATAGCATGACTCCGGCCTGCTATGACGTAACACAGCGCTATTCATAGGCCGATGGAACTTAAAATTTCTTATTTTCGTGGACCTAATTTGATATTGCGTGTTTTGGAGCGTTAGCGGAAGGCGCGGTTTAGAATTCCGCCTGAAGCCAAGACCAAAATTATCAGCACAGCTATTTGAGCGGTTGCATTGGCGCCTTTTTTCTTTTACTGTCGTCTATTTTATTAGTGGTCACTTCGACATTTAATTATTTTTTCTAGGTGAAAAGCTTTAATGTTTTTTTTTAATATGCAAAGAAAATAATAACATACAGCCTAACTCAGAATAAAATCTCATTGGCAATAATGGAATACAGACAACATTGTCTCCCGGTTCGACCGTGGGGCTGTAATGAATTACTTTAGGAACGGTTATTATGAAGTAATTATCTGAGCAATTTTTTCACTAATAATGTAAAACATGTTGGTCATTATTATATTAAGTATATTCAAATAGAAAATATTTCACGTTTAACATGAACATAATATTAAAATATTGTATCTTAGTCTATCTTATCACTTTTGATCCTCCAAGCTCCAATCTTGTACTTGAGCCATATGAGCCCCAAGTCGCATCCCATCTGTATCCACGAGAGCACAGGAGTGACCTTCGAACCTTCTATTTCAGTCCATCTTACAGGAATCTCAGATATTGGAATGTTTAACCTTTGTGCAATGTACAGTAATTCTACATCAAATGCCCTGAAAAGAAAATTATACCAGTTATCAACACGTATTGCTGACAGTTCATATTTCAAGCCAGCTATTATTTTTAAGTTGTGAAACTTAACATCATTAAATTTCTGATTTTGGGCAGTACGACGCATTGTGCAGTCAACGGCATAACAGGCGATAGGGTAGATGACTATGAGTGATTTTGCATGTTTTTTTATGTTCCCCAAGAATAACAATTGATTTCAAATGTTATTGTAAAACCACAATCGAAATTCGTTTCAAAATGAGGCTACAATAGGCCTGCAAACTTGGGTGGGCAAGTCCATTTCATATGTGTTAAATTTTTGTAAAACAATATCACTTTTTGTAACCCACACTATTATGAAGGAATTATGTTAGGAGACCATTATCATAAACGCAATATTTAATATAGCTGTCGAACAAAGTTATTACGCGCTCCTTACAAAAACAGCGAATGTGACGTCACGTTCCCCCTTCCCCCCTTCACTTTGGTACAAATCGCGTATAATAGTAAATGTTTTGAGAATGGGGTCTTCTTACCATCTATTCACATGTAAGCTCTTGAATAGAGTTTGTGCAGCTTTTCTAGTGAACAGTTTGAAGCCACATTGAGTGTCTCTAACTCCCTTTACAGTGAAGAACCACACCAGGAAATGGAAGCCATACATCAGTATATTTCTGAAACGTAACAATGGTATCAATTATTTTCCCTAATAATTGAAGTGTTAGGTATCCTAAGTTAGATATGTAATATAATTTACCGTATTGTGGATCAGTGATGATTACCTACGACAGCAATATTTATTTAAGTACATAAATATATGTTTTTTGCGATATTAAGGAATAATCTATTAACTCCAAAGCGTGCGAATAGTTCTGCTTATGCTATACTTGAATGAGCGTAACTGTTGCTAAGCTTTTTTTTCCAGGAGCCATTAAAAAAAACATTGTTCCATAGGGGGCTAATCATAATGACGCATACCTGAAAATACTTCTTGTAGCTAACGACTCTTCCTCTAAATGTGCTCTAGATCCTATAGCTAAAGCCTCAGTGTCACTCACTTCTGCAGACTGGGTGATCGGATCACATTGTGCAATGTCCTTTAAGGCTGCCTCAAGCTTTTTCAAATCTTCAAACTTGGAAGCTCCATCTGCATCGGCAAATAATATTGTGCAGCCCCTTGAGCTAAGAACCCCCTATTGGCAGAAAAAGATACATGAAAATGAAACAATACAAACAAATAATATACTTGTAACTGGCCTGTTAGGACAATGGTTTTTGACCAAGCCTAGTGTTAGGGGAATTCACTGCACAGCCCAAAAAAGGCAGGCAGTCTTTCAACAGATCTAACTCAAAAGCCTAAATAAGAATATGCCTATGGAGATATTCATTCTCCATATTGCCATTTACTTTGATTAAGTTGTTGATTGGAACACACAAACAGGAACGCATTTCCTTTCAAAGCTTCTGACTGATAGTGATAGATATTTCTGGGAATGATAAACTGATAAGATAACTGATTTTTGGCACATTGGAACGAAACGACGTGGCGTTCCGGTTTATTTCGGTCACTGCTTTACACTGTAGTAAAAAGGGCAAATTTATTGAATGAACACTTCAACACCAATACATGGAGGGCAAATGAAAACCTGTATAATTGTAGAGCATGAGACACAAATTTTAGGAAGTTAACCTTTTTTTGAAACTAATCAACCAACACTTTTTAAAAAAAAAAAATGATTTAATGAATTCAATTTACCAGACGAACAGCTCCACCTTTGCCTCTATTCTTGATAAGGTTTAAACACCTCACTTTTTCACATCCATAAATCTTGGCATATTTCTCAACCACTCTGGCTGTCTCGTCCTTGCTACCGTCACTCACTACTATGATCTCATACTTGTAGGTTGGAGTTTCTTTCTGTCTCTTTTCTAGAAATTCTATTGCTTCATCCAGCATTGGTGGTACTAATAAAACATACAAAATTGATAAATGCCCTTGTCTTAAAAAATATAATTTATAATAATAGCACTGAATGGTCGGTAAAATACTATTTTGATCTTAACCTTTTATCCAAAAGTATCCTGTTGATTTTAAAAGATTACTGTCCATAGTCTAGCACAAAATGATCAAATACCTGTTTTATTGATTTCAAACAGGTAGTATGAAAATTAGCACATAGTTAATTTCTAATCACTTTGTTTTCATGTCTATTGTGTGAATGAAAATGAAATGTGTCCAATGGTTTCTGGTAGAGAATCCTTTTAGTTTTAGTATAAGTCGACGTTGGTTACTAGTTTGTGCATTAAAAATTAAATTAAAATAGGGGATAATCCAACTGTTTTTCTTATTTTGAACACACACAGGTAGAAAAATTGACAATTATTTTTTTGTATGATGCAATAATTTAGGGCAAGTTGATGGAATATGTTTTCACTGTATATCTGTTTTCTGATTTGGGAGTGGGTTTTAGATCTGTATTAAAAAGCGAGTACCAACCAAATGCAAAATGTGGGAGGCACTGATGATGGGCTGATGATAAAGGTACTCAAATTTATTATACTGAGGTACAACATGAGTTTAGTAAAATACCATATTCTTACGTACACCTCTCTTGCTCATTATAAGCAGGTACAATCACACTCAAATTTAGTGTAGGTGGGTCTTCAATACTTGGAAACTTTTCTGTTTGTTTCTTTGCGTAATCTTCATATGTTTCCTCTTCTTTGTACCTTTCTACCACTGGGTATGGACTCGTTGTTACGTATATGATAACAGAAATCTGAAACCATGTTAAAAATCAGTAAATATATGTAACAGGTCTTGCAACTAAGAATTCATCTTAATAATGTTGAGTTCTGCAATGGACATTGTACAAAGGAAACTACTGGCAAGTAACAGGTAAACCTTTATTTGGAGAAATCTAGAAAACTTTAAAAATAACCGTATTTTTATGTCGTCCAACACTTTTTCAGTACTATGTAGATTATTGAAATTAAGGCTGACGTGTAATTTTGCGGGAGCAGTGTCTTTTCTTTTTATTTATATTGATTAAACACTTACCAACAGAAGTAGTGCTATCCCAATGATTAAACCATACAAAAACAATGACCAGATTACTGAAATGAGATCCATTTTAAAATAATATTAATCACATTTCCAAAAAATATAAACTTAGCCGCTGCCAACAACGGGTTGCGGTTTGCGTTGCGGTGCGGCCACAATACAATAGTCAAAATGACAGTGACAGTTGACACTGACAATAGAGTTGCGACTTGCACCTATTTATATCGACACCGGTCGACCGATGACCGATGCATAAGGATGCACGATGCTATCTTTCTTTTGTATTAGAGCGATAATCTAGAAAGATAAATAAATTGTAAGGTATCCAACCCGTTGGCTTTTCATGTTTTGATATATTAGTAATGTTGACTGCCACGGTGATGGTCGATGATTCGTTATGGGGTCGATGATAGCACAAAATAAGGCTGAACAAGTTGAGGAATGGACTCAGTCCGTAGCCGTAAAAATAGAACCAAAAAATGAAGCTGGATTCTATTACAGTATTCGGCCACTTGGCGTTCAAATTAAAGTCGGACTCTAGCGACCAGTCACCCGTATTTTTTTTTATCATCATAATAAGACCATGGAGTGGATATGGTATGGTCTCCCAGCGGCAGTGTTTCCGGAGAGATACGACATTGGGGCCATCAAGAAAAAAGCGTATTCCTTCCTAACAGGCAAGCAACACAGCGGCGGCATCAGTGGTGTTGCGGTTGTCCATGGGCTGAGGTGATCACTTCTCATCAGGTGACCCTCAAGCTCGTTTGCTCCCTCTTACATAAAAAAAAAACCACGGTACGTTCGTACAAAGTTAGGTAAATGGCTAAATTTTTGAAAATAAAACCACTGATCGTCTGGCTCAGCTCAGTAGTCCATCTATTCAACAACCTGACCATTATCGTTATTTTTTCTGATTGTGAGTCTACGGTATGGCTGAATCTGAAAGATACAGAGTAGATGGAGTTGTTTGTTCAAAATAAACTGGTTCGATTCCTAAATCCTGGCTAGGGGCTACTTCACTGCCTTTAGCACTACATACACACATAGAGAATGTGTAAGACATTCAAACCAACACTGCATTTTAAAAAAAAGTGTTTTATGCATCAATTTTCCCACACCATTGGTGGCGCTAGTGGGCAGTTTACTCGCTATCGTAGGATATGGGATATTTTTATTTCTGTCGAATTAGGTCTCGAAACTGTTGTGATTTTGTGCAGTTGGAAAGGATACAAACGGTACACAATCATACAAAACTGGCAATCCAGTTTTAGATATCAAACACACAATTCGTTTAGAAAGAACTAGCAGCCGCCGGCGACTTCGTCCACGTGGACCTAAGTTGAAAAACAAAAAGTCATATTTCTTTATAAATTGTACCCTATGTGCGATTTAGATGTATAAGCTACATTATTATAAAGTTTCATTAAAATCCATTTAGTATCTAGTTTTCACGTGAAAGAACAACACGGCACATCCACACATACAAACTTACGCCTTTATAATATTAGTAGGATGGATAAGTTTTAAGAAAAAATACACCACAACAGGTACAAAAGTTTATTACGAAATCTAGAATCAGTCAGATTTACAATTTTTGTAAGCTGTGAAAAACGTCAATAGGTACAATCAACGGCATATCAATTTACCCATTTCAGTTTTTCACCTTTCTCTTGCCAAATGGCATTTCTTTGCAATAAAACAAGGAGGTATGAACAGAAACGGGAAGTCTGACAGGCCGTTGATAGTTCTTATGTACTAATTTAAACCCTAATTTAACAACACTGTTAGTAAAAAGGTAAATGCAACTATAATGGCTACTGTAAACATATCACATACTTAACGTAATATTTTAATCATACTCAGAGTAATTGAAACCAAAAATAGACTTATTTCTTTACAATATTTTTTAAATAGTTCAATTATGTACAAACGTATTGCTAATGCCAGTTTTACAATTAAATAAAACGTTTCAATTTCTTAGGGCATACATTTTGAGGTCTATTTTTATAAGTTTCACTGGTATAACAATAAAAATATCTAATCGAAACCTCCCTAATAATATGATCAAGCTGGGCATGCCAATGCAACATTCATAATGGGTTTTCATTATTCTAAAAAGTAAAATGTATTAGGTAATTATCATAAAAACAACAACGTTTAACTATAACTTCTTCATACGGTATAAAACGAAGTTGTGCGTTAGTTTGTCCGCTTATTTCTTCTAAACTATACACGAAAAAATTTTTAGACGTTTAATTATGACCTGAATTCTGAAATAACACTAAAGTATGAATCCAAAGTCACAAGAAGTGATTGTACTTCGTTTATTGGTCTATATTGAAATTCAGGCTTGAATCTGAGTTCCAAATCTCCAGTTTTGAGCGCAGTTTCATAATGGATTCCTACACATTACGAATTTATGTTTATAAACAGTAGAAAATCCTATCCGGTGAAGACAGCGGATCGCTAGTTTACTGACTCGCCCACTTAAAACATTACTATTAATGTTTGTAAACTTAATATAATTTTAGGAATCCCTGTTGATATCTTTATACATTTAAAAAGTTCAAGAGTACAATATTTCAAGCAGTTAAAGCCGTTCGTTTTGCGATTATTTTTGAAGATCCTTTTTAATAATATTTTTCATAAGCTAAGTCTACATACAAAGTTATGAATAAGAGAAATATTTATGTACAATACAACACGGTTCTAACTATATTATACACAGAAAATAAACTTTGTGTCTTATGAACTACTGAGGCACAAACAGTGAAATAGCACCAATCTGAAATTTCACATTTTTTATACATTTTGGCTCCTTGCTTATTATTACTTATCATTCATAAGACAAAGAAACAACTCTTACCTTTTGTAAGTAGTCGTAAGCAAGCTTACATTTTCAGCTAGTAAATATAAATTGAAATATACTGGGTGTTATCACCCTACACAAAAACTCTTTAATCTATTAGATATAAGCACAGAAGTGATAGATGTAACTGGTGTTAAAGCGTTAACAATAATAAAACTATAGTTGTTAAAAACAATTGACAAATACCTACTGAAGCAACTAACTCCCAATCTAAGCTAGCGTATTTGTGCTCACCACGTGGCGCCACTGGCGAAGTAAGGTTAAGTCAAAGTTTACGTTTTTCTTCTCTCCTTCGCTAGGTCTATAAAAAATGATTTTTGCATATAATGGAGAAGCTGACGTCTGCTTTAATTATTTGAATATCATTTTGTACAGCACCTCCAGAACAAAGCGCGTATGTTGGAGAAGAGCGTAGAACCAGGCGTACCGTAGGCGTTAGCAGTGCCGGATTAGCCTAGTAGCGGGAGTAGCAAAGGTTACGGGGACCAGACCTAATCTAGGTTTTTTTTCCACCTTCACTCTCTATTTCACCCTTCCATTAAACCTATTTCCGTCATTTATATGTGCGGCATGGGTGCTATTAAATGAGTTTTAGTTTTATAGTTCTTTGCATCGGAAAATTGCAGAGCAAATTCGCGTATTTCAACCTCATACGATGTTTGTGGTAGTCATGTATGAGCCCTAGAGCCTCGCCAACCTGGACAAGGATTGTTGCCGTTTCCGTAGCTAAGGATAAGGCGCAGGGGAGGGCGGCGGCGCTCGTGCAGCGGGTTCCGGCTCAGATTCACAGGCGTCAGTAGAGGCGGGCGTCGGCGGCGGCGGCCGGTTGCAGGCGCGGTAGTGGCGGTAGGCGCGCCGCCGGGCCGCCGCCGCCGCCGCCGAGGACGCGCCGCTTGCAGTGGCCAGTGGCCGGGGACGGCGGCGGGTTGGCGGTCGGTTGGGGGTAGGCTTTTTAATGGTCGCCAGATGACGCGCTTTAAGCGCGAGTGGACTCGTATATTTCATAAGTGATAAAGAGAGAGACAGTGCTTCAAGGCCTTATCCAGAAAGGCGTATGAAGTGCGTCTCGAGAGTCCAGAAGGGAGCGGACGAAATGTATTGAGCCCTAGTACACATGTTTTTAATACATTCTATATGGACTCGCCCACGCGGTTGACGCCACACGCTACAAGTCATCGTTGCTCGCTTTTTATGGCTCGCAGCAGCTACTAAACGACACAAAACACCACCAGAAACATGCTACTATACCGCAAGCATGGGGTAAATAAAGTAGCGGCACAAGCCACGAGTGGCTGTAGCGCGTTTCATACCTTCGTAGCCGCTACTGTTTTCTGTAGCAGTGTTTCTTGCTACGAGGTGAGACGCATTTGAATAAGTTTGTTGTTGTCGTAGCTAAGGATAAGGTGCGGGTGAGGGCGGCGGCGCTCGTGCAGCAGGTTCAGGTTCAGATTCACAGGCGTCTGTCGAGGCGGGTGTGGGCGGCGGCGGCCGGTTGCAGGCGCGGTAGTGGCGGTAGGCGCGCCGCCGGGCCGCCGCCGCCGCCGCCGACGACGCGCCGCTTGCAGTGGCCGGGGACGGCGGCGGATTGGCGGTCGGTTGGGGGTAGCGCTCGCAGAGGCTTTCTGATGCTCTGTGGAGGGAATTGGTAGGTTAGAGTTGGGTGACTCGCTGCGGAGCGATGTTGAAGCGGTGGACGCTTGCAGATTTAAGTGACCTATCTCAGTAACAACATCTTCTCAACGTGTGTCACTCAAATCTAAAGGTGTCGTACATTTGAATCATTCTTATAGACTAGTTGATTTTTTGTTTAGTGTCGGAAGACCTTGCATTTATGAAAACAATCCTGACATAATCACTTCGACAATATCAATAACTTAAGATGTCACAATTTGAAATGCACATTTTTGGACTAGCCCAAAAACGCGTCATTCGAGCGTGATTATGATGAGCCAATTAAGTGTTTTTGTATAGGGCGCACAAGAACTTTGTTCGATAGCTAAGTTAAAATATTGCGTGAAAGTAGTAGTAATATGGGTTACAAAAAGGTTCTTTTCCCGAAAATGTTTGAACTGAACTTGTCCAACCAACCTTTTCAGGCGTATTGTTGTGTGTGCGTGCCTCATTTAGAAAAAAAATATGATTGTGGTTTACAATAAGAATTGATTTAATTTATTATTTTTGGTGGAGACTATTTCATCTCCACCAAAAAATGAATCATGCAAAATGAATCATAGTCGAATACCCTATTTTAAACTTATTTGCCTATTGATAAGGTGCAATTTGACTTACGCGCGGCGCGTGCGGCTTGTGTCGCACGACGGCGGGCGCGCGGCGGCGCGGGCTGGCCGTCACGCGGCGCCAGTGCCGACTCGACCTTGTGTGCTAGTGGTAAGGTGCAGTTTGTCTTACTCTGTACAGTTGCTAGCGCCGGTGGGCGGCGCGCGCGGCTTGTGGCGCACGACGGCGGGCGCGCGGCGGCGCGGGCTGGCCGTCACGCGGCGCCAGTGCCGACTCGACCTTGTGTGCTAGTGGTAAGGTGCAGTTTGTCTTACTCTGTACAGTTGCTAGCGCCGGTGGGCGGCGCGCGCGGCTTGTGGCGCACGACGGCGGGCGCGCGGCGGCGCGGGCTGGCCGTCACGCGGCGCCAGTGCCGACTCGACCTTGTGTGCTAGTGGTAAGGTGCAGTTTGTCTTACTCTGTACAGTTGCTAGCGCCGGTGGGCGGCGCGCGCGGCTTGTGGCGCACGACGGCGGGCGCGCGGCGGCGCGGGCTGGCCGTCACGCGGCGCCAGTGCCGTAGCGCCGCCCAGGCTCCACCTACTCCACCTGAAAGAAGTTACATATTTTTTAAACATTATTCATGACAAAAATGACGAAAAAACTAACCAACAGCGTACTGCAACTGTGTAGCGAAGAAAAACACCTTTTTCCTGTTGGTTTCAAAAAAACAAAAAAAACTTGTGCCATTCTGTTATCCAACTTGTAAGGCTCAATTTGTAGTAATATTATATGGCAATCTTAGGATAGGTTTAATTTTTGAGAAAAACTAATAATGACTGTCTATTCACACCTAGCGATTTTTGGACGATTTTACGGCCGAGCGATTTCGCTTAGAAATGTGAACAAGCAGTAAAAGATGGGCCGAGATCATAATTTATCATAGTCTTTTTAACTGCCATATTACTAGTTTTACGTGTGGTTACGCTGTCGAGGAGACGCAATGAGACTCACCGCACCATTAAATTCAGTCCTTAAAGATAGTTGAATCTACGTCCCTATTTGCCACATCACGTATCAAGAATCTTACCAGCGCAAGCAGCGACCGCCCCGCAGACCACGAGTGCTCGGGACTGCCTTCCCGAGCCCACGACTTGTTCCTTCTGAGTGCAGAATGTGGGGGCTTCGTCGGAGCCGTCTTCGCAGTGCTGGTGCCCGTCGCACAGCAGACTTGGGGATAGGCAGAGTCTTTCGTCGCATCTGTAAGCCAATATCGGAATTGAGAAATGTGTAAGTTTTAACGTAGGAATATTTTTGTGCAGTGGATATGATTAAAGTAGTAAATTTGATTGGATGTAGGCAAGGCAATGGTCTCGGTTGCTCAATGGTAAGAGCAGTCACCCGGTTTGCGAAAGATGCGGGTTCGATCCCTGTCTGAAGCCAAGACCGAATGACTTTTCTGGTTTCCAGATTATTATATCCACGAGAACAATAAATAAAGGTAAGTGCCATGGGGTTAACAGGTCGTAGCCGTCGACCACGTCGTGTCCTGAAACGTAGCCACTTCTTGACTACATTTTGACGCTGCGATATGGTGTGTTAGTGGTACGTGTAGGTTGGCCCATAAGCTTGTCGTTTCTGCTGGACTAGAGTGTCACCTGAAGGCGTCGGGCAGCGGCGCGTGCGGGCAGTAGGCGCCGGCGCGGCAGCCGCTGAGCGCGTCCGCGCAGGCGCCGTCGGTGCAGCGCACGCCGCCGGCGCACGCGCCGCACACCGGGCCCTCGTCCGACCCGTCCGGGAGTCTATCTGTAGAGTGTCACCTGAAGGCGTCGGGCAGCGGCGCGTGCGGGCAGTAGGCGCCGGCGCGGCAGCCGCTGAGCGCGTCCGCGCAGGCGCCGTCGGTGCAGCGCACGCCGCCGGCGCACGCGCCGCACACCGGGCCCTCGTCCGACCCGTCCGGGAGTCTATCTGTAGAGTGTCACCTGAAGGCGTCGGGCAGCGGCGCGTGCGGGCAGTAGGCGCCGGCGCGGCAGCCGCTGAGCGCGTCCGCGCAGGCGCCGTCGGTGCAGCGCACGCCGCCGGCGCACGCGCCGCACACCGGGCCCTCGTCCGACCCGTCCGGGAGTCTATCTGTAGAGTGTCACCTGAAGGCGTCGGGCAGCGGCGCGTGCGGGCAGTAGGCGCCGGCGCGGCAGCCGCTGAGCGCGTCCGCGCAGGCGCCGTCGGTGCAGCGCACGCCGCCGGCGCACGCGCCGCACACCGGGCCCTCGTCCGACCCGTCCGGGCAGTCTATCTGGCCGTCACATCTGGAACAATTACACTGATTTATATCTTGTGGTTTAGAACTGTTTCTACACAGTGGTAACCCAAAAGCTGATCTGATAATTTTACCGGCCCATAGGATGAGTGGCAGGCTATAAAATTGTGAAATTAAGTAATTGACTTGAATGCAAAAATAAGCAAGGCGTTGGAGTTTTTATGTCACATGGCGTTAGCGAAAAGGAAGCGCAGAGATTGGGTGAAAATAAGTAAGTTTTTCTGGTAATATTGTTAACCATCACCAAGAAGTTAGTGTTGGAGCAGGCGCGGCTGGTGGCAGAGGAAGTGTCGCGGGGCGCAGGCGCGGGGTGTGAGCGAGACATGTGTACGTGTGAGCGAGACAGCTGTACAAGTACTCACTGCCACTCGGCGGGGATGCAGTGCTGGTGCTGGAGCGCGGGCAGGCGCGGCTGGAGGCAGAGGAAGTGTCGCGGGGCGCAGGCGCGGGGTGTGAGCGAGACATGTGTACGTGTGAGCGAGACAGCTGTACAAGTACTCACTGCCACTCGGCGGGGATGCAGTGCTGGTGCTGGAGCGCGGGCAGGCGCGGCTGGAGGCAGAGGAAGTGTCGCGGGGCGCAGGCGCGGGGTGTGAGCGAGACATGTGTACGTGTGAGCGAGACAGCTGTACAAGTACTCACTGCCACTCGGCGGGGATGCAGTGCTGGTGCTGGAGCGCGGGCAGGCGCGGCTGGAGGCAGAGGAAGTGTCGCGGGGCGCAGGCGCGGGGTGTGAGCGAGACATGTGTACGTGTGAGCGAGACAGCTGTACAAGTACTCACTGCCACTCGGCGGGGATGCAGTGCTGGTGCTGGAGCGCGGGCAGGCGCGGCTGGAGGCAGAGGAAGTGTCGCGGGGCGCAGGCGCGGGGTGTGAGCGAGACATGTGTACGTGTGAGCGAGACAGCTGTACAAGTACTCACTGCCACTCGGCGGGGATGCAGTGCTGGTGCTGGAGCGCGGGCAGGCGCGGCTGGAGGCAGAGGAAGTGTCGCGGGGCGCAGGCGCGGGGTGTGAGCGAGACATGTGTACGTGTGAGCGAGACAGCTGTACAAGTACTCACTGCCACTCGGCGGGGATGCAGTGCTGGTGCTGGAGCGCGGGCAGGCGCGGCTGGAGGCAGAGGAAGTGTCGCGGGGCGCAGGCGCGGGGTGTGAGCGAGACATGTGTACGTGTGAGCGAGACAGCTGTACAAGTACTCACTGCCACTCGGCGGGGATGCAGTGCTGGTGCTGGAGCGCGGGCAGGCGCGGCTGGAGGCAGAGGAAGTGTCGCGGGGCGCAGGCGCGGGGTGTGAGCGAGACATGTGTACGTGTGAGCGAGACAGCTGTACAAGTACTCACTGCCACTCGGCGGGGATGCAGTGCTGGTGCTGGAGCGCGGGCAGGCGCGGCTGGAGGCAGAGGAAGTGTCGCGGGGCGCAGGCGCGGGGTGTGAGCGAGACATGTGTACGTGTGAGCGAGACAGCTGTACAAGTACTCACTGCCACTCGGCGGGGATGCAGTGCTGGTGCTGGAGCGCGGGCAGGCGCGGCTGGAGGCAGAGGAAGTGTCGCGGGGCGCAGGCGCGGGGTGTGAGCGAGACATGTGTACGTGTGAGCGAGACAGCTGTACAAGTACTCACTGCCACTCGGCGGGGATGCAGTGCTGGTGCTGGAGCGCGGGCAGGCGCGGCTGGAGGCAGAGGAAGTGTCGCGGGGCGCAGGCGCGGGGTGTGAGCGAGACATGTGTACGTGTGAGCGAGACAGCTGTACAAGTACTCACTGCCACTCGGCGGGGATGCAGTGCTGGTGCTGGAGCGCGGGCAGGCGCGGCTGGAGGCAGAGGAAGTGTCGCGGGGCGCAGGCGCGGGGTGTGAGCGAGACATGTGTACGTGTGAGCGAGACAGCTGTACAAGTACTCACTGCCACTCGGCGGGGATGCAGTGCTGGTGCTGGAGCGCGGGCAGGCGCGGCTGGAGGCAGAGGAAGTGTCGCGGGGCGCAGGCGCGGGGTGTGAGCGAGACATGTGTACGTGTGAGCGAGACAGCTGTACAAGTACTCACTGCCACTCGGCGGGGATGCAGTGCTGGTGCTGGAGCGCGGGCAGGCGCGGCTGGAGGCAGAGGAAGTGTCGCGGGGCGCAGGCGCGGGGGGGCGCGCAGGCAGCGCCGCAGCCGCAAGCGCCTTCAGCGCCGCACGCGCCGGGACCGCCGCCGCATAGGCGACCGCCGTAACACGGGTGCGAACGCGACATCTGTACAAATACAATCAAGTTTAATACATCTTGTCAAAAACGACGATTCGTGTACAGAAAAAAACACCATTAAATATTGAAAACATACAATGATGACACTCAAAAATGACCCAAATTGATAAAAGCGCGCTAACAACAGACAGCGTGGCTTCATAGATAGCGCCAATAAGAATGAGGCCTCCTTAGCGAGCGCCCTTCATTCCACGGCACATTTCGGTCCGTTGAAACATTCATGTGACGATAAAACACATAATATGGCATGTCATTGGACGATACAGTGTAATAGTGCAAAAATCCCCACACAAACATTCGTAAGCTTGAACATATCTGTTCATATTGACAAAAGTTTTTCCTATTAAATACAAAAAAAACTTGGCTTTGCTTAGTTTTAAAGTAGCAATTTATCAATTACGACGAAACAGCGCAACGCAACGCGCTAATGAACCTCACCCAAACAGCGCTATTTTGCACTTACAAAACTGCACAGCTATGGTATTCCGTATTGTGGTATTGGTCGTTTGAGAGAAAAGAACTAAGCCATATATTTTTTTTTAATTATTTCCATACAAAATGAGAGAAAATACTAATTCACAGTGAAGCATATTGCCGATTGAAGTAAGCGTGAATCACCGAGATGTGAAGTGATGTCCGCCGGAATGCTACCCCAGATGTTACACACCCCTAAATTAGAAATACTGAGATAAATAAATCACTTACCGGATGAACAGCAACAGAAGCAACGAGTCTTGCAACGTGCGGCACCAGTACAGCAGGCGTGTCGCGGCGCTGCAGCGGTAACCGCATCAGCGGCCGGTCACCGCCGCCCAAGTACAGCGCGCCGCCGTACGCGCTCAGTGTGCCCACCCAGCCGCCTTGCCATACTACGCGTCTAGGTGGAGAAATTAAGCAATTAGTCTTTCCCTATGTCACGTTTTACGGTCAACGGCACATCACGCTACACATTTCTGGTCAGTCCTCCTCGCTGTATTGCAACGGAATGTCATTTGGCAAGTGCAAGATAAAAATCTGAAATGGGTAGCCTAATGTGCCGTTGATTGTACATTAGGATAGAGATTGCCTTAACTAAAACTGAACGGGGGCCTAATGTATTTATTTATGTCCTTATGAAAAGCACATGTATAGGCACGTCCTTCCTGCACCTGTTTCCGGATACATACAACCTTGGCGTCTTTAAGGCACATGCACTTTCTGGGTAAGCGTGTTCCACCTTCGACCTCGTTATCGCTTACCATCAGACGAGATTGGGGTCAAACGCAAACCCATTTTGAATAAATTACCAGAAGCCTGGGAAGTTAATAAAAGAAGCGATGTTAAATGGCAAACTAACGTATAATTTCTGACATAAACAATGCAGTATTATTCTGGTCTTTTTGTTACTAACTTGTTGAGTGTGTCGAGATCTATGGCCAGTATCTGCCGGTTGACGGCCCAGTAGACCAGCGCGGAGGTCTGGTCGATGGTCAGCGCGGTCGCGTTGGCCGCTCGCGCCAGTTCCACACGTTCGGTTCCGTCCACGTTCGAGCGCATTATCGCGCCGAGGCCCACGTCGTTCCATACTAGCACCCTGGGAATAATACCATCAGAATTATACTCCTTTTCACTCACGAAATAGGCACACGTCACATCTTTCTACTTGTTACGATCTGAACACATCTTGGGCGTTTTAAAAGAAGAAAGAAGAAAAAAACGTTTATTTATTTTGAACATCGCAATAAATAAAACATACAAAAAAATGGTTAGGAAAAAAAAAATTGAAAAACAAAGAATAATTTCCACCACACAGCAGTGCCACGATGCACACACTACCCCTACTATGGGGAACCCGTCACTTGTCCGAATTTTACTAGTCCGAATTTCATTTGACTGAAAACTATTGACCAACATTTCATTTGCCAGATGTATTGTTTGACATATTTTTAACCCGTCGAAGTCTCTTTTGACATAAGTGTCGTTTTACCGAAGTACGTTAAACCGAATTTCACAATAAACTTTTTACTATTGCCCGAAGTCTTTGTTCAACTTTTTTTATTTACCAGATGACTTATTAGGCATATGATCACTTTGCCTAAATCTTATTTTACCGAATATTTCTAGACCACAACTACTGTACGATAACGTTCAACGTCTCGTTAACGTCAATTTTCAGTAATTTCAACTTCAGGGCGAATCCGACTCAGTCAACTCCGACACCACGTGGTACTTGTTTTGCCCTACCCCAAGAGTGTTATTTAAAAGCGCGTAGGCATGGAGGGGCGAGGCGGCCCGCGGGCTGAGGAGCAGGTGGCTATGAGCGAGGCGCCGCGGCTGAGGCTGGCCGGCGAAGCCGGCCAACAAGCCGAAGCTTCGGTGCTGAGCGAAAGCCATCTGCGACGATTAGCACGCGAGGAACCGCACAAGCCCCGTAATGCCGGAGCCGTGACAGAATTCTTGTGTTTTCCTTAAACTTGCATGCTGTTTGCCTGCGTACATGCTGTCAATTTCTTATTTTATTTTAAATCCAGAAATTCCTTGTCTGCTTAACCCGTAACTTTTTTATGATCGTTTGGTAAACTAAAAATATGGCAATCAAAACAGTAGTCTAATGATTGTTCTGTAAAACAATACTTCGGACAAGTGTCATTTCGGCCAATCCTCACTTCGGTAAAACGTTCTGTGTCCTAATAAAACGTCTGGCAAACGAAAAAAATCCAGTTGATAATTGGTCAACTGATACAGTGGCAAACGTGATTTCGGGAAAATGACAAAATGCCGAACGAAAAAAATCGAAACGTTTTCGGGAAAATGAAATTCGGGAAAAGAAAATTCGGTCTTATGATAGGTAACCCTACTATGATCTTCATTGATTGGACTACGTACCTTCCGCAGGACGAATATAATCGATGAGAGTTTTTTTATGGACAACAGCCACGCAAGTGGCTTAACACATCTGTCACAATCAGTAAATATTGAAAGAAAAAGAAGAGAACACAGCGTGTGACGTCCACCTAAGAAGTGGACGGATGACCTGGTAAAAAATGCAGGCTTTCGGTGGATATGGTGAACCTATAGTGGATAGCCGATCTTCAGCGGTAGAAGTTGCGCGAGCGGCTGTTGATGATGACGATTGAAGAATTGTTTAAAACGCTCAAGTCTTACCGTTTCGTCTGATGAAAAGCCAAATCCCTCGGCCGCATACTATCCCCGCGCAGTATGACCACAGTGGACGAGTTGTTTTCAATATGCGTGGCGTTGATAGCGTCCGAGTCCAGGCCGGTCCAGTACAGCGCGCGGCCCAGCGCGTCCAGCGCCATGTGGCTCGGCGAACGTCTTACTTCTTGTAACGATTTGAACTAATATTGTGCTTTTTCATCATACTTTAGGCAGCATCTTTATGAAAAGCAGTCATCAAACCACGCTAGTGGTTTTAGGCGGCCTAAAACTTTTGCCACAATCAGTAAATATTGAAAGAACAATAGAACACAGCTTGAGACGCCCACCCAATGTGGACGGATGACCTGGTAAGGAATGCACGGTTTCGGTGGATACGGTGTACCTAAGGAGTTGGCCCATGTTCAGCGATGGACGTTGCGCGAGCGGCTGTGAATGATGAAAAATGAAGAATTGGCTAAAAACGCTCAAGTCTTACCGTTTCGTCTGATGAAAAGCCAAATGCCTCGGCCGCATACTATCCCCGCGCAGTATGACCACAGTGGACGAGTTGTTATCGATGTGTGTCGCGTTGATAGCGTCCGAGTCCAGGTCGGTCTAGTTCAGCGCGCGGCCCAGCGCGTCCAGCGCCATGTGGCTTGGTGAACGTCTTTCTACTTGTCACGATCTGAACACATATTGTGCTCTTTCCATGGCCATCTCATACCATAACCTGACAACGTACCTTCGGCAGCATCTTTATATGGAAAGCAGTCATCGAACCACGCGAGTGGCTTTAGGTGGCTTGATAATTTTGTCACAATCTATAAATATTGAAATAAAAACAAGAGAACACAGCGTGACGTTCACTTTTTGGGTGTGCGTCTCAAAGTCGCGCGAGCGGCTGTTGATGATGAAGAATGAAGAATTAGCTAAAAACACTCAAGTCCTACCGTTTTGTCTGATGAAAAGCCAAATGCCTCGGCCGCATACTATCCCCGCGCAGTATGACCACAGTCGAGGAGTTGTTATCAATATGTGTGGCGTTGATAGCGTCCGAGTCCAGGCCGGTCCAGTACAGCGCGCGGCCCAGCGCGTCCAGCGCCATGTGGCTCGGCCGGGACACGCCCGAGACGAGGCTCGAAGAATCAGATAGCGCTGAGGTGGACGAGTATGAGATGGGTACCCGGCGGATTGAGTGGGAGTCTTCGTCCATCCAGTATAACAGTCTGAAAGATAACATTATTTTTTTGTAAAACTAGCGGGCGCACAGTGATATTTTTCTAAAAATTGTAGCCTATGTGATTTTCAGATACATAAGCTATATTACAGTAGTTTTTACGTGAAAGAGCAACATGGCACATCCACACATACAAACTTTCGCCTTTATAATATTAGTAGCATGGATGTCACCTATCGCTCAAAGGCAGCTTTCGAGGCCAGCAAGAGTAAGGGTGGACCAAACTTTTGGACCAAAACAGTAAATACAGCTAAAATGCATATTTACTTTGAGTTATTGTTACAGTACGCGACCTCTACAAAGATGATTTTGAAGAAAATAATTATTCCTAATTGCTACAAGGTAAACAAAAGTGACAAGTGGCTCTATAGTTTAAACTCGGTTATTATTATTAAACAAACTATATGAGAAGCAAATTTGTGTTACATTTTACGCTCAAAAATATATAACTTACTTCTTTTCCGGATCAAATTCAATTGCTTTAACGTTCTTGAGGCCAGTTAGTGGTACAATGGCGTCATTGCATTCTCCATTTGCTACTAAAATTCTGCCAACAGCATTCTTTTGAGCAAATAAAAGAAATTCTTCAGGCTCTGTAAATTAAAACAAACTTAAATAAGCAACTTTTCCTAAACTACAGATATAAATAATAATCACTGGACATTATACAACACAGCTTCGTTTGACTTGTGCTATAGGATACTAGACCACGGATGAACATTTTTTTTGTTAAAACATACTTAATACCGGTACATAGAAACACCCAGACCAGTACAAACCTACATACTTGTAACCTATGTACTTGCACACGAAGGTTTGTAATGTGCAACCTTTGGTGTAGTACCTAACTTCTTAACCATTACACCAAACCAGTCGCCAAAAGACTTCAACTTCGCAAGTTATAAAACCACATTTGGGCATCGTTTGCCTAAAAATCAGAATACCTACCGGAGCAGGTGAGGTTGTCTGGGTTCAGTCGGTAGTGCGTGGGACAAGCACAGCGATAGTCGCCGGGCGGCAGCGGCAGACAGAGATGGGAACAGCCACCGTTGTCGACGCCGCACTGGTTGGTACACCTTCAGATCTGTGATGTACTTGAGTGACACTTACCGGAGCAGGTGAGGTTGTCTGGGTTCAGTCGGTAGTGCGTGGGACAAGCACAGCGATAGTCGCCGGGCGGCAGCGGCAGACAGAGATGGGAACAGCCACCGTTGTCGACGCCGCACTGGTTGGTACACCTTCAGATCTGTGATGTACTTGAGTGACACTTACCGGAGCAGGTGAGGTTGTCTGGGTTCAGTCGGTAGTGCGTGGGACAAGCACAGCGATAGTCGCCGGGCGGCAGCGGCAGACAGAGATGGGAACAGCCACCGTTGTCGACGCCGCACTGGTTGGTACACCTTCAGATCTGTGATGTACTTGAGTGACACTTACCGGAGCAGGTGAGGTTGTCTGGGTTCAGTCGGTAGTGCGTGGGACAAGCACAGCGATAGTCGCCGGGCGGCAGCGGCAGACAGAGATGGGAACAGCCGCCGTTGTCGACGCCGCACTGGTTGGTACACCTTCAGATCTGTGATGTACTTGAGTGACACTTACCGGAGCAGGTCAGGTTGTCTGGGTTCAGTCGGTAGTGCGTGGGACAAGCACAGCGATAGTCGCCGGGCGGCAGCGGCAGACAGAGATGGGAACAGCCGCCGTTGTCGACGCCGCACTGGTTGGTACACCTTCAGATCTGTGATGTACTTGAGTGACACTTACCGGAGCAGGTGAGGTTGTCTGGGTTCAGTCGGTAGTGCGTGGGACAAGCACAGCGATAGTCGCCGGGCGGAAGGGGTAGACAGAGATGGGAACAGCCGCCGTTGTCGACGCCGCACTGGTTGGTACACCTTCAGATCTGTGATGTACTTGAGTGACACTTACCGGAGCAGGTGAGGTTGTCTGGGTTCAGTCGGTAGTGCGTGGGACAAGCACAGCGATAGTCGCCGGGCGGCAGCGGCAGACAGAGATGGGAACAGCCGCCGTTGTCGACGCCGCACTGGTTGGTACACCTTCAGATCTGTGATGTACTTGAGTGACACTTACCGGAGCAGGTCAGGTTGTCTGGGTTCAGTCGGTAGTGCGTGGGACAAGCACAGCGATAGTCGCCGGGCGGCAGCGGCAGACAGAGATGGGAACAGCCGCCGTTGTCGACGCCGCACTGGTTGGTACACCTTCAGATCTGTGATGTACTTGAGTGACACTTACCGGAGCAGGTCAGTAGGGCTAGCACGAACCGCTTACGTTTTAGTAATCGAAAAGTAAACGACACTTTTTTTTTTTTTTCCTATGCCTTTCAGAAAAAAAAGTATCGTTTACTTTTCGATTACCAAAACGTTAGCGGTTCGTGCTAGGCCTACAGGTTGTCTGGGTTCAGTCGGTAGTGCGTGGGACAAGCACAGCGATAGTCGCCGGGCGGCAGCGGCAGACAGAGATGGGAACAGCCGCCGTTGTCGACGCCGCACTGGTTGGTACACCTTCAGATCTGTGATGTACTTGAGTGACACTTACCGGAGCAGGTCAGGTTGTCTGGGTTCAGTCGGTAGTGTGTGGGACAAGCACAGCGATAGTCGCCGGGCGGCAGCGGCAGACAGAGATGGGAACAGCCGCCGTTGTCGACGCCGCACTGGTTGGTACACCTTCAGATCTGTGATGTACTTGAGTGACACTTACCGGAGCAGGTCAGGTTGTCTGGGTTCAGTCGGTAGTGCGTGGGACAAGCACAGCGATAGTCGCCGGGCGGCAGCGGCAGACAGAGATGGGAACAGCCGCCGTTGTCGACGCCGCACTGGTTGGTACACCTTCAGATCTGTGATGTACTTGAGTGACACTTACCGGAGCAGGTCAGGTTGTCTGGGTTCAGTCGGTAGTGTGTGGGACAAGCACAGCGATAGTCGCCGGGCGGAAGGGGTAGACAGAGATGGGAACAGCCGCCGTTGTCGACGCCGCACTGGTTGGTACACCTTCAGATCTGTGATGTACTTGAGTGACACTTACCGGAGCAGGTCAGGTTGTCTGGGTTCAGTCGGTAGTGTGTGGGACAAGCACAGCGATAGTCGCCGGGCGGAAGGGGTAGACAGAGATGGGAACAGCCGCCGTTGTCGACGCCGCACTGGTTGGCGCCGGCAGCGCGCGTGCGGTGGTACACCTTCAGATCTGTGATGTAGTCGAGTGATGTGTGGATGGTCTTGCGCTGACTGCCGTCAGTTTTCTTCGCTACTTCGATGAGACCTGTTGACGAGTAGGAATGGAATCAGCTTATATTTCGGCCCCGCAGGTGGGTAAAAGCCTACCACTTTGTTAAAATTCTTAACTACAATACAAGGATGAATTTTTCAACTGGGCGACGGACCTAAACAAAGATGAGTGAAGAAAAATTCACCAAAGAGTCCCGATACAGATTTTGACAAAAAAACACCCCCTGTATTATAGGGCCATCTCTTAGTGTCGCTTATAAGGCTAAGGCTTCGCCTAGTGGGTTAATCACTGGTCTTGTTTTAAGTAATTGCTTAACTGGAAGGAGGCTCAAGCAACCGGTCTGTAACAGTGGAAGGCTCAACACCTTACACTCTGAGCTGAAATACACTCTCTGAAGTGACATGCGTCTTAGTGTTCCGATCACTAAGTTATCTGTTAGTATGCTTTGGACTACTATTTGCAATGTTACTATTGTTAAATTGACAAGTAACTCAGGTGAATAAAATCAAAACTCACCAGTATTCCAGTCTCCCCAAAACACCTTATCACCATACAGCGTTAGCGCATACGGCATCGATATATTATCCGCCAACATCTTCCTTCCCGTGCCATTCAGGTATATGTACTCGATAGCCGGCGGGTCCAGAGCTGCCCAGTAGAGGGCGCGTTTGTCGTAGTCGACCGCGAGAGCGTGCACGCGACCTACTTGCTCTACGAATACGCTCGGGGAAGAACCGTCCATTGCGGCGCGTTTGATGGTCTTGGAGCCGAGCTCGGACCAGTACATGAAGCTGGAATAAATTAATTAATATGAGATAAAATCACTAATATTTTTATTGCTCTAGTTCCTAGAAAAGGTTTAGTTTTGTAACACTTATTGTCATTGGTACACAAACTATTGTCCTAATAATATTTCTCACAATCGTCACTCGTCCTAAACGAGTTTGGCCTATTTTCATTATGAAAACAGGTCAAGGTTATCTGGAAGAGATTGCTCGCTAGTGATAAGATCGCCTGAATTCTAATGAATAAATAATATGTATCTATTCACTATTAAAGTTTCATCGCCGTAATGAAACGCGCGGTGCCTGTGGCAGTTCGACTTGATACATTGCAATTATAATTTGATGACGTATGCTGCTTCACTGTAAGAAATTTGTTTATAAAATCGATGCAAATTCATTAGCTAGCTAACGAACGAAAAACACTTCATCCACTCACCCTTTCCTAGGATCCAGCACAATGCTCTTAGGCTTCTTGAGTCCTTGCCAAGCGAGGGTGCGGCGGCTAGAGCCATCCAGGCGAGCCATCTCCACGCGTTGAGTTGCCGTATCCGTCCAGTAGATGTTTTGTCCAGACCAGTCGATTGCTAAGCCTGTGGTAATCAATGTTATTAAATTAATTTTCAAAAATGTATCTTTTTAGCGAGAAAAAAACAACTTAGCCAAAATGCATCTATCGCAAGCAGGACAACTACTCTTTTTTTACTCTTTATATAAGCTACTTGGACCCTGCTGTTGCCAACTGACTGGCCGATTTTGACTGTGTATTTGGTTGCAAGCCAACATTTTTTTAGGTAAATGCCTGTAGGCATTTCCCTAAAAAAATAGACCCAAAATTTGTTTTTACTTTGATAAAGAGGAAATCAGCTCTTTAAAATGACATTTCTGTAATTCAGCATTCCTGACTACATTTTCCTTTGGCTTAGGTTGCGGTCCGATTTGAATTAACAGACGACATGACCTGCACAATGAGAGACAAGAAGACAACTATAAAGTTGTACCTAAGTAAGTATTAAATAGCAATACATGTATGCAGTGAATAAATAAATTATGAATACTTTTTGCTAACTTTTTTTGCTTTTGAACTTTGTAGTAGGTAGTAGTTTTCCTTACCTTCAACGATTCCCATCCATTCCAAAATCTTCTCCAAATTAGATCCGTTCACTGAGCAGCGATTTATCGTCTTTGTCTTACTGTCTGACCAATATATCTTCGATCCTGATACATGCACTTCTAAAGCACTGTAAACATTATAAAATCAATACATAGTACAATACAAAAAAACTATAGGCCGAAGTTCACATTAATTTGATCAAGCAGATTCGTCCACTCACAAACACATTTAGTAATAACAAACCTGACTTCCTTCAAATCTTTTATTGGCAGTACTGCATCGTTATTTTCATTTTCGATGCTGATACGGCCGATAACATTCTTCCGGCTGTACACTAGAAATGCCTCGGGTTCCGTACAAGTCTTTCTGTCGTTGCCTAATTCTAAACCTGGAAAATAAATAACTTAATTGTATAGACCATCGTTAGATTAAAGCTTTTACTCTGAAAAGGCCACAGAGTACAGTCAACGGCAAATAAGGCTACCCGCTTCCATCAGGTCAAACGACATTTTTTTGCAAAGAGCAAGGACCTGCTAGGACCTGCAAGGACTGAGCAGAAATGGGTAGCCTGTCATGCCGTTGACTGATCATTTTTTTTCATATTACTTTTGTTCCCTTTTTGTTTGTTACTTACCTAAAGGACAGCTACAAACATAGTCTTTGGGTCGGTTGAAGCATAGATGAGAGCACCCGCCGTTGTTATCAACACACGGATTATGCCCCAGAGGTTCACCCATACGGAAAGCTTTTACTCCCATCATGTTGGCGAGTTGTTCTACCACGGGCTGCCTTTCAACACCTGTGAAATGTGTAGTAACTTTAGTCATATGTTCATTTGTAGTGAACTCCAAATCTGATTTAGGTTAGCAGTCTGACTAAAGGTTGCCGCAAGAAAGTAAATGCTTCTAAGGACAGTCTCCTGAGCCGTCATACATGAGCTGGACACAACTTGTAAATTACTTGACTATCAACTGCTTTATACACATGCATTTTAGCTCACTGACAGTTTCGAACTTACCAGAAACTTTGTTAATTCTGTCTAAAGTGCGTCGTTGCATGTCAGTCCAATAGAGATGTTCACCGAGCAACGTTAGTCCGAATATGTGTAAAATGTCACTGTTGTGTATTTCTCGTCGATTGGAGCCGTCCATATTGCACACCTAATGACAAGAAGATAATTTCAATGATAATTCTGATTCACCTAATGATGATTCTGTTGTAGGACGCCTTTTACTTGACAGTGATCAAGCCACGAAACGAATATAGTCAGCTACTTGGTGCAAGAGGATACCTAGCTCATGCCTATACCGCCGAAGGTGGGTTTGATGATCATCAAAACCCAAGAGAAATATTCATGTGACAAACATTTTGTGTTTTTTCCTGTGTATCGGTATGCTATTCACATATTAAGTATGAACTCAGGAATATTTTAGTAAGTTTTTTGTTCTCTGATACTCAGTCTAAGCTTTGCTCTATTTAAAGGACCGATTATCTTGGACTGAAGTTGTCAGTTTACCTAGTGTTAACTTACCTCGATCTTGTGCGTCCTAGCGTCTCCCCAGTACAACTTGTTGTTGACAGTGTCAAGAGCAATGCCGTTGGGCCAAGTCAACTTCTCGGACACTAGCAACATGCGCCCTGTTCCGTCGAGATTAGCGCGCTCAATCTTTGGCTTCTTCTCGTTCCAGTCAGACCAGAACATCCAGCCAGCTGTCGGGTGGAGAGCTATGGCCCGAGGATCGTATAGCTCTTCGTGGATTATCACCTGTTAAAAGATTCTTTGGTTAAGTATTTGATTGAAAATTAGAAAGGTCTGAGGGAAAAGATAGAGAGTTAAATGGAGAAGAACTAGACACATATCGGGGACTAGAACCGTGAAGGGGATGAACCTGGCCAAAACACCTTTACGTGTTTAGGTTCATCTTTTAAGATTTAAGCTCATTTTTAGGATATGATCTCTCTAGGGCTCTAGTTTCAAGTAATGTATATAGGAAACATATGATATTCAGCGAATTCACAAAAAAAAACAAAGTTGAGCAGTTCTTAAAAGTATACCAATCACTTTCAGATCCACTTACAAATTACCGGTATGTCACGGCACGAGTTTTAAGGCGTGCTCAACCTAGATTTGCGTTTGTGTATTAGGAGGATTGTCTAATATTTCGAATAAAATCTTTTCTTACCCTTTTAGAGCTGCCGTCAAGTCGGGCTACACTGATGGTGTCCGAGACGGGGTCGGACCAGTAGATGTTCCTGGCGAGCGGGTCCACCGCGATGCTGTCGGGCACGCCGCTGCTGTGGATCACCACAGATTGCTCGCTGCCGTCTAGGCGAGCTCGTGATATTGTTTTTGCCTGTAAACAAGGCATTTTATTACAACTTATGCAAGTGGTAGATGCCGGGCGTTTTCAGACTTATGACATATTTTTTCTATATTCTTTCATGCACATACACAGAGTAAACTTTAGTGCCTAGGCGCTCCGATTTATTATTAACTTGTTGTTTCGTTATTATTCTGGTATGGTATTGTACTTAGCAAGTAAACTTCCTCCTGTCACTTGTCTGCTGGAAGAATTGAGTTCCGCAAGGGTGCAATTTAAGTCAGTTGCTGTATTTTGCCTTTTTATTTAAACGAATAAATATTGCCCATTAATGTGGTAAGATTTTCACAATATTTAATATCCATCTTTGAACTTTAGAAAACTAACTAGAAAAATCTTTCTACAAATATTCATAGAAAACACATTGAATCTTTGCTTGTGATACTTACTAAACTATCTGCCCAATAAATATATTCAGTCTTTGGATCAAAGTCCACAGTTAGGGCTCTCTTCAGATCCTTTAATGGTAACGTAAATGGAGTGAAGTCAGGTGAGTCAAGTGATATCTTGGATATCATTGAGCGCTGCGCAACAATAAGTAATGATTGAGGGTTGCTGTAACATGTAGTGTTGCCATCTTCTTTGAGCTTTGTGCCAGTGGGACAAGCGCAGACATAGCCTGGGAAGATGAATAAGATTGGTTTAAAACAATAGCATATAGCACGTATTACATTACAAATTAATTGTTTAAACCATAAATATCAATAAAGCCGACAACACCTCTGAGGTTGCAAAATCAAAAAAACAATAAACTACTAATGGTGCTGACTTTTTTATAATCAAACCTATAAACTTTTTTTATGAGCATTGACAATGTCAACAAATGAATGGGAATGTGTTTGAGGGAGGGTTACGCGTAAAGGCCAAGTATGTTAAAAATCTGTTTAGTACTACAATATTGTGTCTACACACAGTAAACACATTGATTGTAACAAAAAATCATAAGAAAAAGGAATTACCTGGATCATTAGGAGAAAGAAGGCACAGATGTGAACAGCCCCCATTGTTGACTTTGCAGGGGTAATCTCCAGTGGGCATGAGCTGGCGACTACCATCATACACTTTGATGTCTACGGGAACGGGGTCTGATTTGATGAGCACCTTTATAGGACCATTTGTGGTCATGTCCCATGTGTAAATTGACCTGTGTTTTCAAGATATTACTTTTAAACCATCTATCATTGTTATATGTTCTATTGTACTATAGTTTACTAGATCATAATACAGTTTTCCTCAATTTCGAAAGCTAATAAAAAAACATAAAATGAGAGAATGAAGTTAAAGAAATTACCAATTCTTCCAGTCAGTCCAATAAAACTTATCACTGAATATAGTTAAAGCATATGGATACTCCAGTCCTCCTTTGACAATCCTCTTCCTATTTTCTCCATTAAAGTCTACAACATCTATAAAATGGAGCTTGGCATCGACCCAGAATATCAGATTATTGTTGTAGTCTATGGTGATGCCATTGGGCCATATGATGTCGTTTTTAACAATTATTTTTCTTGTTTTTGGGTCACCATTCATACCAGCTTTTTCTATTTTGGGCTCTTCACCCCAATCAGTCCAGAACATTAACCTGAAATATTTTTAAAGATATAAATCTTGCTTTAAACATAAGCAGACACAGAACACACACAAATATTCATCACAGTAATGTTTATCTTGGGTGAGGATTGAATCCACAACCTTCTTCTATCAACACTTTTTGCTGGGCCAGTCCATATTATTTTATATTTTAATCCCTTTAATTAAAAGCTGTACCTCCCTGTCCCTATAACAGTAGGCTAATAATGACAGTTAACAAATAAGTTTTCCCTATCACTTGCTTGAAAATACCTAGTACAACATTAATTGATATTTAACATTAGCACATTTAAGATCATGATTATTCAAATAATGAAATTGGTTTACCCTTCTTTAGGCACAACTGCGATAGCTCTGGCTAGGTCCACCTCGGACCAGAACAACACTTTTCTATATTTTTGATCTATACTAATTACTTCTATCCTATTAGTCTCGCCATCTGTCCAATATATTTTGTCAGTGTACCAGTCTATTGCAATTCCTGTTGGTGTTATAAGACCTTCTGAAACTATTCTTAACTGAAATAAAATCATTAATTCAAATTAAGTAAATGACAAAAAAACCTAACAAAATAACTAGTCTAAATGGCAATGCAAGAAACTTTGACTAACCATAAAATATACAATGCCAGTATTTTAGAACAACATGCAAGGACAAGATAATTACCAAAATACTAGCAAACTGTTCCATTGGATACTAAAAGAGGGTAGATGTAGGACTTAAAAATTGAATTTAGTTAGCAACAATCAACTGTAAATGCTAAAAAGGCTGCATATTAAATAATTTTCAAGTGGTAACTACTTTATCCAGATGCAAACTGTCTTTAATTTAAATGACTTTAACTTGGTTCTAAGGAATAAAATTAAAATTGTACTTGGCTCTAAAAATTGGCAATAACAATAATTGAATACTTACTTTCTCCCCTGAGTGGGTTTCGTTGTAGTTCATACATTGTATAAGCTCAGCTGTCTGGTCAGACCAGCAAATCAAATTCTTTCTATGAATGAAATCAACAGCAGAGCCTTGTTCCAGACCCTTGACAATTGCATTAGCCTTCCCAAGTCTTGATAAATTGGCCACTCGAATATCTGATGCCGTTGAGTATAACAATATAGGATTACTAGCTACTGAATAATAACCTGAAATTTAAAGCACTCATAAAACAGGTACGTTGTTTTTTAATAAAAAAAGGAATAACTCTGAACTAATACCACACCTTTTAACTGCAAAAACATTAACAAACAAAATATATGAACAACATTTTGTATTATTTTGTCGGCGTGAAGTATCCTTCGGCGCTTGGTCATAATGAAAACAAATGAAGATTCGACGAAGATAACATGTGTTTATTTTATCTTTCACAGTCACACTATTTTAAGGCACTTAATGCAAACGAATGCTGCATCATTGCAGCACACTAACAATCACTAGAATAATAATTAACAATGAATTCAATTGTTTTTCATTTAACTTCTAAGAAACAGCACAAGCTTCCTTTCTGGCTGAGATAATTGAGATAAATTCGAGATCAACAAAAAAAAACAACAGTCAGACGTCGGAGGAATTTGTTTATTATGCTGGTAACCCAGACTGTCAGTATTTAATGCAATAGCTACATCAGCGACTATTACAAATTTACTAAATTACTGTGTGTTGCGATCTTATACTCAACTAAAAAGGCAATAAACATCGATTTCACTACCACCACCTTCTCGATGTAAACGTAAAGCAACAGGGATTGACAATAGAAAGAAGCCGGTTCATCAAGACGCCACCAGAGGCGCCACCGTGTATGCCACAAGCAACAAAACGCCGCGCGCCGCCTCGTTGAGTTTGACTGACCGAATAAAATATGCAGTACGTAAGCCCGAAATATGAAATTGAGGAATGAGCACGTGAACGGCGATTTACAATAGAAAAAAAGTCGGTTACTGTTCGAGCTCAGTACTTGTCGGCACAAAAATCAAATGGGGAGCCCGGGGTTTCAATAGCATTAGGTCATAAAAAGCTGGTGCCAATACTGCCAATAGGGCTATATTTTCTGTAAAGCTATCGTTCAAAGAAAAATTAAGCAGTTTTTAGGTTAAATAATTAAATATTCATCTTATTTATTATTGGGACAACCAAATGTTCCGCGGGGGTTGATATTAAATATAAGAGAAGGGTGCAGGTTTGGTTTAAAACTCACTTTTGTTTGCAGCCTCTAATAATATTAGACGCTTCTTATATTCATCATATTAATATTATTACTTTCAATATATTTGTGTGAGTTTGGCGACAGCGGTTCCTTCTCTTATGTTGTTGCATTGCACTTCCACTGTTTTTTCTGTTCCGTGTGTATGCTAATTGTGAAAACAAGAGGTAATTTAAAAACGGTGTTAAGAGCTATTTTCAACTAGGTAGATATCTAGACATGGTATTGAATTTATCAACAAAGCGAGTGCCTCCAAGAAATTTGTTTACCGCAAACAAATTCTTCGTGCTTTCAATAGTGTTGGCAGTCGCAGTGGCAAGCGGAACTCCGCGCGGTAATTCTGACGCCGGAACGGCGGAACTCCCGCGTCATTCAGGCCTCGCAAGGCATGTTTGTGTAATTTGAAATTCCGTCGGCGTCGCCGGCAAAATATCAATTCGTGACTTCACTTGAAAATAGCGATGAGGACGCCTTAAAATTTGTTGTCCATGTGCTGAGAGTGCTGTAACGTGTGCCGGCCAATATTTTTGTAGGTAATGAAAAACAAATGATTCTCATGAGAGGAAGCTTTTTTTTCGTTAACGTGGGAATATATTCAAATTCAATATTTCTTTATTCAAGTAGACCATTACACAGTACTTTCAGATCGTCAAGAATCTTAATTTTAACCACCTATAAACATACTTACAATAATACAGTATATATGTTACTGTAAAAGCCCGAACTACGGTAAATCCTAAGATTCACCGGTAAAACCTAAGATTTACCAACCCTGATTGGTAAAATGCCGAATAATTAGGTGATTCGAACTTTTACTACCATTCACTTGGTAAATCTTAGGATTTACATCAAAGGCATGGTAAATGTTGAAAAAACATGGTACTTAGTACCGTGGTCGGCGCGTAATTCATTAGGATTACTTTGTTATTCTAAATGTTATTTGCGGAACTTACTCGTCTTGTCATTTGCGGCGTCGTCCGCCACGACCTCCGCTCGTCTGAGGCGGCGTTCGCGTTACAAATCGCCAAACGCTTACAGAAACGCTTCTCCTTGAATAGAAAATTATTTTCTTTTGTTTTTTTTAATTAATTAATTTTATTTAATAATTTATTCTTTATTGCACAAATTTACAAAAAAAGTACAAAAAACATTTAGAATAACAAAGTAATTCTGATGAATTACGCGCCGACCACGTTACAAAGTACCATGTTTTTTCAACATTTACCATGCCTTTGATGTAAATCCTAAGATTTACCAAGTGAATGGTGGTAAAAGTTCGAATAACGTAATTGTTCGCCATTTTACCAATAAGGGTAGGTAAATCTTAGGTTTCACCGGTAAGTCTTAGGATTTACCGTAGTTCGGGCTTTTACAGTAACATATAAAACGCAACGCTAAAGCATAGTTTAAGCAATTACAAGCAACAAGAATGAAAGAGACAAAGCGATACCAAAGTGAACGTGTTGTTGAAGCGTTGTTTAAGTTTTTATGAATATGGGGGTTATAACGATTGATAAGTGCAGGTAAAATAGGCTAACTTATGGAAAGTAATCATAAATCAAAATTAGCAGTATGCTAATTTTGATAATGAGAGGTAATTTAACAACGAACTCAAGAGCTATTTACAAATAGATATCTAAACATGGTATAGAATTTATCAACAAAGCGAATGCCTCCAAGAAATTTGTTTACCGCAAACAAATTCTTCGTGCTTTCAATAGTGTTGGCAGTCGCAGTGGCAAGCGGAACTCCGCGCGGTAATTCTGACGCCGGAACGGCGGAACTCCCGCGTCATTCAGGCCTCGCAAGGCATGTTTGTGTAATTTGAAATTCCGTCGGCGTCGCCGGCAAAATATCAATTCGTGACTTCACTTGAAAATAGCGATGAGGGCGCCTTAAAATTTGCTGTCCATGTGCTGAGAGCTGAGAGTGCTGTAGCGTGCACCGGCCAATGTTTTTGTAGGTAATAAAAATCAAATGATTCTCATTAGAGGAAGCTTTTTTTTAGGAGGAATATATTGCCATCTTTAAATATTATTAAAACTAAAATAAATATCAAAACGAAGAAACCAAAAACCCTTAGTCGTTTATGGTAATGTTGGAAATATTCTGAGCTGAATATAAATCGGTATGGCTTGAGCAGCCTGTCACTATTTAATTATGTTGTATGTTTTCTTTTTTTTGATAAATGTATAATAGTTGAAAATGTAGCTATACTAATATTAAAAATTTGTTTGCGATAACGAGCTCATCTTAGAAAGTACTGGTTTGTATTGAAATATCTTTCTGCTTTTAAAAGCCAACGACCAATAAGTTTTTTTTTTGCAGAAATACGAGACATTCGTCTTAGCTACGGTTGCGTGGGCCGTGCGCTGCGTAGATGACCGTTACGAAAAAAAACCTGCATCCTACTAATATTATAAAGGCGAAAGTTTGTGAGTGGGGATGTGCCGTGTTGCTCTTTCACGTAAAAACTACTGAATGGATTTCAATGAAACTTATTAATAATGTAGCTCATACATCTGAGTCTATTTATTTATTTATTTATTCTTTGGCACAGTAACAAAATACAAATCGCACATAGACTACAACTTATGAAGAAATATAAGTTTTTGTTTTACAATTGAGACGGACAGATACAGCTTACGTCGTGTCATAAGGCTGGAGCTGTACTAAACGGGTGGGGTCGCCCAGTTTGAAATGTGTAAGTAGATTCTATTGTTTCCATAAAGCGAAAATTCATATTTTTGTGTTAGTCACAAATGCTGCTGAGTGGTTTTTTAATTTGCAAATTGATATTTATTCATATCTATCATACCCTAACGTGCGATTAACAAAGATGAAGATGAACCACTTTTCTTATTTTATTTATCAGACTACCTTTTTTTAAACAAAGCCATTTGGCAGTTTGTCCTAGATGTAAAGCGTCAAGTTTTGCGGAAACTTAATGCGCACCTATCTGCGAAGTTCGGAGAAGTTTGTGTACATTAATATACATTAATAGCTTAACTTGGGAACATTATGCGAATCAACATGTTAGGAGAACCAAGGGGAGACCGAAGTTATTAAATTGGAAATAGTTGCTTATTAGTTTAATATGTGCGGAACATCTACTTACTGACAGCAAAATATTAGCCCAATTAAGCGTTACAGCATTTCTAATAATCATACCTTGCGCTTTGCAACGTAAATAATTATATTCGTAGCAAGCTACGGAGTACGCGCTTTTATGAGTCCGTCCGTGCTACGGTGTTTCATAAAACGCTACGCAGTAAATGTGTGCTACGGGGCTACGTGAAACGTTACACAATGATTTTCACGATAGAAAATTTCATTGCCTCATGTCAATTGTTATTTTTATGGTCCCAGATCTTAGGCTCTGGGTTGGGTTTCCAGTTCAGGCAAAATATGTACATAAATAAGATTTATTTTGGATCTATCACCTATCCATGTGTTAACGCCAATTTCATTGTAGCGGTAACATGACTTCAATGCTCCATCATATTAATAACGAGGATTTGCTACCGTTAAGCTGAAAAAGCCCAAGTTGATTTGAAGAAGAAAAAAATGAGTTTTGCTCTGGACTTGTAGGGTGAACTCTTTTATGAAGATTGACAAAAACAATGCCTGGAAATTAAATGTGAACCGGCTTGGCATAGACTTGCGCCGTACACTGCTAACACCTAATAAAAACACAAGCTCAACATTGTACAATGGCGCATTGCATAATTACTGCCAGCACGCCATATAGAATGGCGGAGTCAGATTAAAACGTCGGTCGCCATTCCCGTTGTAGTAATTCTGAATTCCTCCGCGCGGTGTCGACACTTAGCTCGGAAGTCTTACATCAAGCGACGTATGGCGTGTGGCCAGGCATTCTGGCTCAAGACAGGACGTCCTGCAAATTGGAGGGAAAATTTACAAAGGCGCTAATACCGTTTCTGAACGAACGTACACAAGGTTTATGGAAGCAATAGCGAGCGCATGTTGGCGTTGCTTGATTGAAGGATTCGTGAGGTTCAAAGTGTTCAAGCAGTAATTGTTTGTTGCTCGAGTCTAGTAGTTTTATGTCAGTGCTTTTTGTTTCACGAGCAAGTCACTCAGTGTTAAATTAAACCAGCGCGAGCCTGTAGCAACTTCTGCCAAGATGCCCTTAGATTGTTTGTTACTTTTGCTAATAGGCAGCCTAAAAGGGCTGTCCTTTCTATTTGGGTGCTGTAAAATGCCAGTTTTTATGTAATAATCTGTCATTTTACTGCACTTAGTTAAAAGTCAGAGTAAAGGACCAATTGACACTAAAGTCTTAGTCTCTCATTAGTCTTAATCACGTCCAAATGGATACCACACTATCGTTTTATTTTTTCAATATTTGAATTAAACATTTCATTTAATAGCAATAATTCAAAGTAAGTGGTGAGCGATACGGTGCAAGGTGACGGTTTAACTTTACTATGTTTGATTTGGGTTCTGCCGTAAAAATATTTTGTACGTTGTTGTAACGAATAATAATTATTATTGGCAATAAGTATTTTGATTAATGTTAAACTGGATGAATACATTTTGCATACCGGAACGACGTAAGGAGATCTTTGCACGAATGTTCCGGTTAAATTCGACCACTGGCCGATAGGTTGTTAAAACTTAAGGCTACGTCACCTAAGGACATTTCTCTTTAATGAGGACGTGTGGTTATCCCGATGCTAGGACCATTAGTTTGAAACCACGTTATTCTGCGGATGCACCTGACCGTACGTTCTAGTCCGACGGAGCGTTCTCGCCAAATGATTCCACATAGTCGCTGAACACTTTGAATCCTATTAACAAGGACAAAAGGGCGATGTTTAGTAATTATGTTGGCAACCTATCACGCGTAATTTGACCGTTGACTGTTTAGCTACACATTCGTTTGAAGGTGTTTACTATCCTTCCTAAACACAGGTTGGTGGATTTTGATTCCGTGTTTTTGGTGGCAAAATGTAGTCCAATTAGGTATTCATCTATCAAAACATATTGGTCATCATCATAACTCATACAAAATACACCCATTTCTTTAAATGCCGTGGTTTTCTGTTAGAAAAAGGTTATTTATAGAAGGCCGTGTAAAAACATTTAAAAAGCAATAGCAATAACCGTGAAATAAACACAAGTTACGGGTTACGGTGTTACGGTTACCTAACGATTTTACAAAAGTAAAATCATCAAAGCAGGCCGTATCAGCTGTCTCCTTCAGTGATGAATCTGAAAACATCAGATCATAGAAACAGTGCTCCAGTTCAGCGAATCCATTACATTGGTTGATTCTAGGGATGCTAAGGGCATGGCAGTTCGTATACGCATTGTACACGGATATAGGAATAACTAAACAAGCGGGATTTAGAAGAGGAATGGGGTGTATGGATCAGGTTTTTTCCTTACGGTGCATAGCTGAAAAGTTTTTGGCAAAAAGTCAGAAGGTCTACTGCACATTCGTGGATCTGGAAAAAGCCTATGATCGAGTAAGAAGGAACGAATTGTGGTCGACATTGTCTGCGTATGGGGTGAGCAGTTGCCTGATACGAGCACTGAAATCTCTCTATAAGGGCTCCAGTGCTTGTGTCAGGATAGACGGGATGTACACGGAATGGTTTGATATCCATAAAGGTGTTAGACAGGGATGTGTGGCGTCACCATGGCTGTTCAACCTATTCATGGACAATTGTTTGACAGGTTTGAAAGATAGTAGGTATGGTCTGAGAATGGATGGGTTGCTCGTAAAATGTCTTCTCTACGCCGATGATCAGGTTATACTTGCATCGTCTGCCGGCGAGTTACAGGATATGGTAACGGTAATGAATGAGTCGCTGGAAGCGAGAGGTATGAAAGTGAATGTGAGTAAAACTAAAACGATGGTGTTTGAAAGGGATGACAGCATGACAGAATGTAATGTTTTTATTGGGGGCGAAAAAGTCGAGCAAGTGAAAGAGTTTGTGTATCTGGGTACCAAGTTTACGAGAGATGGAAGATATGAGGGTGACATTGAAAGAAGAGTGAATGCAGGTAATAGAGTGAACGGGGCGCTACATGCCTTTATGAGCAGCCACAAAGTGTCGGAGAAAGCCAGACTGGCAGTTCACGGGGGTGTGCTGGTACCGACATTAATGTACGGTAGTGAAAGTTGGGTATGGCAGAAGAAGGATGAAAGTAAAATAAATGCAGTGGAAATGAGAGCATTACGAAGTATGGCTGGGGTGAAACTGAGTGATAGAATAAAAAACTGTGCTATAAGAGAACGATGTGGTGTAAAAGAAGACGTAATTACGAAAATTGAGATGGGAATGCTGAGGTGGTTTGGTCATATGGAAAGAATGGATGAAAGGCGATTAACGAAACGGATTTATAAGGCGAGGGTGAATGGAGCTGTTGGAAGGGGAAGGCCTAGGCGAACGTTTCTTGGACAAGTTCAAGATGTTCTCAGAAAGGGTCAGGTCAGGAGTACCTTTAACCGACGAGCATGTATGAAAGGGCTCATGAAAGTAGAGGAGGCGCAAAGTGTGTGTCAGGATCGTAGCAAGTGGAAAGAAGTGGTCTCTGCCTACCCCGTTGGGAAAGAGGCGTGATGGTATGTATGTATGTATGTATGATTTTGCTTATCGAACTAAGTATTCGTGAATGTAAAATTGCTGACTTGTTATATACAAACAACTGTGTCTTGAGTGCCGGCTGATTAAAAACAACTTTTCATACTTTGCCTTATTTACAGGGTAAAGTCGCCAGTAGTCAGCCAGGCACCTAAGGTCAGCCTTTTCGGTCTTTTATACGCCACGAATAGCGCAATATTTTAAAAAGACCAATAACATGTTGGTTAAATCATTCCTTGACTCTTTATTGGTCGAAACAGCTCGTGACTGGTGCGTGCTGCAGTCACAACCGAGAGAGAAACACGTTCATAGCAGTGCCAACGACGGATAGATCGTATATTCGATGTCCGCCATTTTTTTTCTAACTTTTCGTCGCGTGGTTATTAGCGATCAGCTGCTTTATTTGAAATTTTTTGTATTTTTGTTAACTTATCTTATTGAATGTAATGAGCGCATATTTTTGTACGATAACTGATGTTTATCCTAAGAGAACACAGTTTTTGAGATGGCTGACTATTGGGTACAGGATTTTCGCTAGAAACGCCAGTACTCAGCCGGGGGTGGCTGACTTCTGGGTTTGAGTTGTTTTTTTGTTTTTGAGTTATATGTAAACCATTCGATTCGTTATTTTTAAACAAATTATTTAAAGCCTGGTCGTAGAACTAAAATATGAAGAAAACCCAGTAGTCAGCCGCTATAATGTACAGAAGCGCTCACATCAACCTTTACAAAACCGTTGCAAAATGGGTCTTATGTCAGCGGCATAAGGTGCCCCTATGTAAAAGTTGATGTACGCGCCTCTGTACAACTTTTGATGCGGCTGACTACTGAGGTTTAGGGGTTTTGGAGCCTAAGCTCTAGAGCTCAGCCCCCTGTTTTAGTTTTGTCAGGTCAGTAACTGTGGGGGTTTGATTACTCAACTCACTAGCAGTGTTTTATTTCCAAAAAAAATGACTCAAGGGGCCTCTCAAGTATAAAGATGAAAACCCTGACGATAGCGAGCGGTGCGATGGTAGAAAGAAGGAGAAATAATGACATGGGCATCACATCAAATAGGGCTTCCGGAAAAACCCGTTGTACAAGCGGTAGAAAAAGCAGAGAGAGAAGAAGGCCCTCCTTAACCCTCCAAAGTCAACAAGCAACAAATTTAATTAATTTTACCCCTTTTTTAGAGTTTTAGAACCTAATTATAAGCAGCCAACGTAGCGGCTGAGTACTGGGGAGCCAAAGGCTGACTTAAGGTTCCGTGGGGCTGACTACTGGGGAAAAGTGCCATTTTTTGTTATTTCGTAATTATCTCAGAGTTCGAGTAATTATGTTGTGTTGTACTTGAAGATCATCATAGTTTGATAAATGATTGATGACATAAAACATCATTTCACTCAATAAGTAATTTCCTTATGAAATGAGAGCAGTGCAAACTCAGAACTTTCGTTAAAAGGCTGACTACTGGGGACTTTACCCCACTCGGCCGCCATCCGAAACTTTTATGTCGGTTACGTTAGTTACTTACGTATAAGAATTAAGTTATTAATCACAAGACATAGAACAGAGGAATTACAATAACGTTGGTCACTGCAATAAGCTTTAGGTTTGTGTCGCAGCAAACTAAAAAACACCGGATCTCTTACCTCAGAAATAATTGTAGAGACCGGTTCATCGGTTCGGATAGATTGTTTGTGATTTCCGATATAAAAATCCGATAACCATATATCCGATAGTTTCGGTTACGGTTACGGAACTCCTCAACATCCCTGGTTGATTCACAAATCTCTTTGGCGCAAACGTTCGGCGCGAACGCACTGACGATGCATTTGCGCTCTCAAATGATTTCGCGCGTAATTTGGCCGCTGACTGCGCTATCTGGTGCGACTACCGGAATCTTCGGAATTGCATTTATTTGAACCGTTTTGATTCACGTGCAGGTTATGTCTGGGGATTTACAAACGTATGTTATGTAAGCGCATTAACTAAAAGAAAAAGGCAATGTTAGCTACTATAGTTTGACTGTATTTGGAGCGTCTAAAATCTAAATCAGGGCTGGTATTAGCTGGCATCATTACCATGCATTTAATTTATTTTAATACTCTGTAAGACAAGTTTAGACCTCCACCAATGGTCAATCAGAAGACCAATTAAAAAAAAGCATACAACGTAAAACATTTAAAAAATTAATTCTATTTATTTCCTGCAATAAAATCAATGAGCAATTTACAGAAAAGAATAATTGAGATTGAAAAATACGGATAAGAAAAGAAGAATATTATTAAATCAAACTCAAATAAAACTAAAAACTAACATTACACAGAATCACCTACATACGAGTATATTATGAAATATCTCCTGTCAGTATATTGCTAACATTCAGATATCGGTCACAGATGTCAGTCATGCCAGCTCAAAGCATCGCTCGGCATGGCATTAAGTCGAGCGGAGGCCGTGGTCCACTGGACATGCAATTTCGTACTCTGATACCTCTAATATGCCTAACTGCTACGGTCTAGAGATGCTGGTGTCTGCCATAGAGATGGCAAGCCTGGATGGGTTAATCGGATGGGTCACAACCCAAACGTAATTTGGTGACGTATTCAGCATTTTCGTGCTTAAGAATGCACGTAAGAAAGACCCGGCTAATGTAGATGAAACGCAGTCTTTAAGCCTAGTCAAAGGCTTTAAGACGGCTTGAAAACATCTGAATAATGCTTCAAATTGGCTTTAAATACATCTCTTCAACAATATTGACTAAATCCGCGTCTTGGAGTATGTCTGAGCCCACCTGTGGGTCAATTAATTCAGTATCGTTCAACAAAAACAAACAAACGATGTTTGTAACGGTCACGTATTTAGGACCTAACATTTAAATAATTAGCTATCATTAGTAATCAAATTATTATGTTCGTGAAGCCAATAAACAGGGTCTCCAAAAAGATGTGGAACTACTCAATTAATTATGACTAACCGAAGAAGTTAAAAGCGTTTGCGATTACTTTTTTATGGATTCAATTTATTCCTTGACGACCAAGAAATACTCGGACATCGCATCAAAATATGTCCTCCAAACCAAAATTCTAAACGGTAACAGCTACAAATCCACAGAAACCCGCCACAAATGTGGTTCGAGTCAAGCGGAGCGTACAGCGACTATTCCACCGATTCACACTCCAAATTGTTGTTTTAGCTGGGAGCCCAAAATTTCTACAGATGTCTCAATTTCTACTCATTGCTCGTATTGGACTAACTCGAGAGGCTGAGTAACAGTTGTACATATTTTATTTAGCAATTTCAATTTAAGGCCTCTCCAGTGATGGAAAATACGACAAAAACCCGGCAAAAGCCGGCACGGTCACCCCTTATCACGTATGGTTCAATACAGCTTGGCAAAGTGTGTGCTTCTGTATGAATCTGTCTCTAACGAGCCCGTTTAGGAAAGTAGTAAGAGTATGTTGTGTTGAATACCAAAGAGATTATGCCAAACCAGAAGGAGAAAGTTACACAAAGCGAAACGGCATTCGGAACGGCGGGACTGGAAGTCCAATTCCCGTGCATACATGTTATAGGATCGAAATTATTGAACATTTCAATAAAAGATGCCATGCGTCCCACTGCTGACCCCTGAGAGCAGGCCCAACTTAGACTATGAGGTTAAGCCAGCCATACTTCAACACGCGGGCAATGTATAAATAGGGCAGAAAAATTACGGCGGTAGGGTTGTTACGACGGTGGCGGCGGTAGTTACGGCGACAATATACAAGATATGGATTGAGAACCTTATGATTAGTAACGGATCGGACGGATTTTGACTTGATATCATATCAAATATACGGTAACTGAGCTGTGGGTAAACCCTTGGTGCTAGACGTTAGCGCTCCCAAGAAAAACTGAAAGTATTCTAGTTGAACTGTGTGTTCACTTGTTGAATCAGACGCCTGAGCCAAATCAAGCGTTAGATCGGTGTGGTAATTGTTTTGTGGGCGTGTGCAATTAGCCCCATCCGTTGTTACCCGAAGGAAATACTGTCTGATAGAGCTAGTTCGCTAAAACCAAAACTACATTATCTGATGCCGGCGATAAATCCACAGATATCGGTCGCAAATGTAGCTCGAAGCAGATCACGGCATTAACTCGAGCGGAGAGCGCGGTCCGGCGCCGATGCAATTTCACAGTCCGATACCCTCTGATATTGCTAACTGCCCGATCTAAGGGCCAAACCGAACATGTCAAAAATTTTGAACGTGGGACGTTTGTCCGATATGCATGAGGGTTGGCCAGGCCCGGGATGCGGAAATTAATGCCCCTTTATTTTATATTTCAGTAGCAAAGTACAACGAAAAACTATAGACGTCAGTCTTTTACGAGCAATCTGCTGTAACGGCTACTATAGCAGAGGTCGCAGTAGCGATCCCCGCACAGTACAAATATTCATCTTTTTATTGTGCTGAATGTTTCCTATCTGTATGTCCGTTTGTTCATTCGTAATCGCCAGTTGATTTGTTATAGGTATAATTATAACTATTAGCAGCCTGCATTGCCTCACTGCTGAGCAAAGGCCTCCCCCACCATTTCTCCATTCTCTATGGTACAGACTACAGTTTTCTAATAAATGACAGTCTCGCTGATCCTTTTCTTTTTTTTTTTCATGGGGAAATTATCTTCTTCTCTCCTCATGAATACCTCGCCGCCCGGGACGACGACGACGCTATGTCGGACTCCTACTGACTAAAACCCCACGGCACTCCACAAAAGATTTACCGCACTGCTCCGCCGCCTATGCTAGCCCCTAACGGACACCCCTTCAACCAACCCTCCAACAAAGGCGCCACGAAAGAGCCTGGAGTACGCAGGCGCTTCCATCGTCTCGATGGACGCCGTGAAATGCGAGCCAGAGCCCCCCCGCACTCCAGCCCGCTACTGGCACCCACCGTACGCAGACCGCTATCCGCTACGGGCCAGTGGCCCCCACCAACCAACTCAACTGGGCCAGTGACCTCACGTGTCGGCCTTAAGGGCCGCAACGGGTGGGTGGTAAATCCACCACACTGCCACGCCTGAGTTCTCTTGGCTTTCCGGCGATCCGCTCCCCCTTATTAATCATGAGGGGGAGTCTAGCGGATTCTGCCACAACGCTACCACGCGTTCTAGAAGTACTGTGAGGCGAGACCGTTTCACGTCTTGGGGCACTCAATCGTCTAATATTTTAGCTACAGCTCGCTTGACATGCGGCCGGCCCAGTGTCACCTTCGCTGTAATGTCATATAATTACATATAATATAAATGGTAATGTGGGTTAAAGTTTCTTTACAGACTGACATCATAAAAAATATTCAAAAGGTCACAAGAAACTAACAAACCTTGCTAGTTTTCGCTTAGCAGCTAATCTACGTTCAATCTGTCTACATTTTTCGATTTGATACCTACTACGAAACAAATTTCAATTTTAATCGAAAAAGCGTTATGATGATTCGCCGGAATATTCCGCTTTCATTCATAAGTAATACCGTGTAATAAGTCCGTCACAAAGGCTTCGAATAAAAGAATGAAAATCTAAGGGCCTGCGCAGACTCTGTCGCAATTAATTCCTTTATAATGTAAACTCATTGGGTTTAAGACGCGTTTTGCTTAGTTGGCACTGTTTATGATCAATCACTTTTGCGTTGACGGGTGTTTTTTAAAATACATGGTTGAAGGCATAGCTTGATCAATTCTGGAATTTCAGCATTGCCTTATTCAAGCAAAGCATTACATACACAGCAATTTCAAATCGTCTACCACCGGTATCTATACAGGGTGTTACAAAAATACCCCTAATAACTGAAGGGGGTTATACAAACTCCTGAAAGGAGTCCCTTGTTTATTTCTTACAGTCGTTGGCCTTAATTTGAATTTCGAGTAAATTAACGTAAAATAGAAACATCGATCATAGAAAAACCCAGCACTAATTTGGGTTCATGGACCCAAGTAGAGCCTAACCGGTAGTGACCAGGAGCGACCTCCTTTGTTCCCTACGTTATAAATCGATAAATCGAATTAATATCGACATTTTGGTAAACATTTGATATACGTTTTTATAGAAACCGTTTAAGATCAATAAAAAGGGACAACACAACAAGGGTTATACAGTTTTGACAAGTTTTTTTTTAATGACTTATGCACCCAAAGAATTAACAAATACCTAGTTATAAGCTCTGTTAAATTATCAAGTTTATTACATCTTGTTGAGGCTAAAGCTCTGAGCTAAATCGGCTAAAAGTTATAGATGTTTTGTTTTTTTTTCTTAAGCCTTTTCGTTGTCTAAATACAATGCGTAAGAGTTTCGAACTAACCCAAACAATATGTCACCCTTGTTATAACGTATGGACGGAGCCAGGCGCAATCGACAGATTATTATCTTGATTATAGCGAGATTATAACGCTTGAGCTGCACCTATTTCAATCATGTGACGTCACTGTATGCAATGAAACGGTGGAAGTCATCCAATACGAATTATTCAGAGTAAAGCTTATTGATGATTGAAGTAAGCATGAAGCACCGGGATGTGAAGTGATGCTAGCTGGAATGCCATCCCAGTCATCGAAAGAGAGTCACTGAGTGTATTGTATAGTTTCTTTCTTGAGTCAAAGTGTGCGCCAGCCTTATCGTCCAGGGCACGGTGGAGAAACCAATTTAAACTTACGGCGGTGTTTACCGAAACTCTCTTTTTCGCAGATATCACTTCTTCGGATATAATTAACTGTTCGAACTTTTCCTCCTTCGTTTCGCGGGCTCAGGGAAATGTTTCAGTTGACATTTTAATAATGATCGATGTAGATATTAGAATATTCTGCAGACTTAGGGATACATTTGAAAAATAACAAATATGTTTACATTATTTGTATTTGAAATAAGTATTAAATATTAATAGACATCTACCTGCAAGTTATGGATTGCAATAATTTTCACCGAAACCTGACATAAACGAATGATAATGCAGTAGTTTTATAAAAGGAATCGTACCTTAGTTATTAGAATACTGGACACAGTGGTGCTTTCTTTCACAATTGATGTTTTACCAGTTGATAAAAATTCGTGTAACAGCTAAATAATGACTAATACAGAGTTTGAAGAGGAGGTTAGTTCGATTCATAAAGAAATGTCTGGAAAATATGAATTGCAATCTATTGCTGCTATAACGCAAATCACTTTCAGTTTCTCGCCTAGCCGGTGAATAGAACGGGAACTTTCAAACAGATACCTAATTACAAAAGTTCTCACCGTACTCGTTTACAAAGTATTGAAAAATGAACGCAGATATTTGATCTTTGCTCGCGAACAAAGTAATTTCAAGTCCGATAGGGTTCGCCGTTGGTCGGAGATTAAAAATAAAAGATGTGAGTGCAGCTTTAAAGTATAGTTAAGATAAGCCAAGTTAAAGTGTTGCAGCCACACCGGCGAGTTTATGGAAAGTTAAAATGAAAGTTTCACTATCCTTTTAAAAATAAACTTATGAGTTTGCGAACAGGTTATGAATGAACAACAAGATACGGGAAATGATATTAGTGGAGAGCTCTGGGCGTCGCTACTAGTTTGTCTGTGGTAGATGAAAAGTTGCAGCGTAAAGTAAATAAATAGAATAGAACAGGAAACACTTTACAGTTTTGAAAAACACAAAACTACCTAGACCTTGACCTTTTCGGAATGCACCCTTTATTTACCTGCGTGTAATAAATATATGAAGAATTTATTATTGAAATAAATAAGGGCAACGTCACCTGCATTAATAAAAAAGAAAAAAGGCTTTGGTCTTGAAATAAAGTTTTATCAATAACAATAGACTTAGGATTTACAAAGACCCAGAGTATCTGTCTGAAGGGGCAAGGGACACTCATGTCTGTCGTGACCAGTACTCAAACCACTGGTGCTAACGAGTCATCTCCAAATGGTGTCATTACAACATCTATTTAACGTTAACTAAAGAAGCTTAAGATTAATTATCATATATTACAAGACATTTTCAGGTTCTGAGAGTTGCTTAAGTTTGAGTTACGTCTGACAGTTCTGTTTAGGTGAGCCTTTTTACTACAGAAGTAAAGCAGGTCCTGGTATAATTTGAAGAGTGCAACTTTTCCTTTGAGAATTATTTATTCATGAGCTTGGCTGCATACCAAGAGAAAATTGCCTTGCTATCTACAAATGATTAATTGCCGTAGATAAAAAAGTTTTACTAAAGTGCCAAGTTATTTTATTTGTAATTAGCAGAGGTGAAATAAAACAAACAATAAATAAGTTGTTGTCCAGAACACAAATAAAGACTTCAATCAAAAGCTCTCTTGTTTCTTTTCGTTATTCTTGTGTGTTTTTCTCAACATGTTGTTATGGAAAAGGCTTGAAACTGAAGATTTCCAGACTGCCGAAATTATAAGAGTTCCCCCTGTCCCAAAACAAGCAAGTCACGAAGCAATTCGCAATCGCAGCCGAGCCTCGTTCGCGCGTCGCCGTTGTTAGCGCGCTAACAAACCTCTGGCGGAGGGTTGCCTCTGACAACATTTTGGTACTTAGTAGAAGACAAATTAGTCTGATGACGACGTGAAACTGTTGATTTGCAGTCAGATTTGAAGACTGAAGGGCTTATTGTTAAGTGTTTTGCCGGTAAAAAAACAGAAAAAAAGGCAGATTTCGTGCGCTCACGGATTTGAGAACTCGACATCGAATCGTTTTACTACTGATTTCCATTGTCATTTCTGCAACGTTTGATCTATTTACACTCGTACTGCCGTAATCAGAGTGGCCATTAATGAGGTTTATTATAGCTAAAATTTGACATTCTGAACACCTCTGGTTTCTGCGACCCCATAGTTACGCTACTGGTATAACTTTGTAACACTGTGGTCGCTTTTGACGTTCTTTCCAAAGCGGATGGGGGTTCATGCAGTCTTATTTTTAGTCATGTATGTCATGAATTGCGAATTGAATGAAATTAAATAGGTAACTCTGAAGATCTGTGACATTAAACCATTGTCTTTCGCGTTTTGTCTGTCAGTTTTTCTATTGGCAACCCTATTTCTGACGTAGATTGTTGTGCTGCAGTCGCCACTTGATCCCGACTTCCTCATTGCGCCGCATAACCTAAGTGCCGACAATCGCGCCTTTGTCTGCGATTTAATTTGACGTTGCACCAGCGCTCATTCCTATGAATCTACTGTTTTCCCGCTGTTGGAGTAGTTATTCAATTACTTTAGCTCATCGACACCGTTCACAGGCAGCACGTTGTAAGAAAATATTGTTGAAGCTCGTCTGTTTGTTAACATTTGCTTAGGCTATGTAGAATTCAGACTGATCATAAAGAATGCAGACTGGTATGGTCATTTTTATAAACAATAACATGTTTTTTTCCTAAAGGAGGTATAGAACAAACCATTTTAGGTACTAAGGGTGTTAGGAAAATTGGGTCATTTCTCCACTCAAAGACACTATTTTTCCGACTTGAGTAGGCAAACTGTTTATTAGAATGTATTTCAAGCTCAACTTCAAATCTTCATTGAAACATTTCTATCATCTCCAAGGCACGTTTATAATGGCGACGTGATTAGAAGTAAATTGGTATTTTTTTGAATAAAGTTTGACCTAAGTGTAATATTATTACGCACACAAACTCGTAAATGGCACCTAGTACCTATTCGTATTCTATAATACATTCATTTTTAACAATATAGATTTTGCCCACACATCAAAGTTTTGGTAACTCATAGTACTATTATTATAGAGAGCCAGAGATATCACCTGCAGAGAAAAGGCCTTCCCATTACCCATCTACTTTGACGGTCTAGCGCTTTCAATAGTATTGGTGTTGGTTGGATAAAATTTGTGATCATTTTTTTCGTTGTTTTCAACTGTTTATTTTTCTTAAAACAATTACAATAATCGATTCAAAACAATTGACAAGCTTCTATTTTGGCCTTTGGTGAATAGAACTGTATTTTGTTCCATGGGAGCAAGGTAACCGACCAACTGCAGTTTAAACATTGAAACTGCTTAGAAAGTGCATAAGAGCCAGATTGTTTAATTAGGTGTTAATGCAAAGTTTCCTCGCTATCATTGCAGTTTCTAGCTGCGATGCTGATTCTAGAATATTCCAGGCGAAATAGCCAATTAGCAACTAAGCGTAGATTTTTAAGACGTTCGTGCAAAGTTAACGAGCTATTAACTAAAACCTTTTAATTTTAAATTTTTGAAAAAATAACTACAATTCCAGGCAATCGAAAAATTACTTTCCAAGATTCTTGTTAAAATAATAATCTTCAATCTTAATGTTATAATATCTTTTGAAGCCTCTCGTTTCAGGTACTTTCGGGAAAAAAAGTCTATGACAGCAATTTACTTAATTAAGTTTTGTCTGAACAGAGTCCTACCTATTCTGTCGGCCTTGTCGGCCTTGTTGTATGATTCACGTTTATCGGGGTAGGTATCTTAAGATTATCTTCTAAGGAGAAGACTTAATCGTCAATGATAATTAAATTACTAATTCCACAAGAAAAAAGTAGGTGTTGATTCACTATTGTGTCAGTCTCCAAACTTACCGCTTGTCAATGATCATAACATAACATAATCGGCCTATATACGTCCCACTGCTGGGCACAGGCCTCACCTCAACTATGAGGTGGAACAAGCCATACTCCAACACGCGGGCTCAGTGCGGGTTGTTGGAGGGGTGTAAGGTTAGTGAGCAACCTTATTGTCAGATGTTATCAAGCCGCCCTAAGGCCTCTGACTAGGCTTAACGACTGACATCTAGAGACGTCAACCGGGACCAACTTCTTAACGTGCCTTCCTTTAGTTTATGTGTCAATGATCGCCTGTATTTAATTAAATTATATATTTAAGTCATCTTTTTGACAAAATAAAACGAAATCAGAATCGGTTCATCCGTTTAGTAGTGACCATGTGATCATGCGTCAGACAGATAGACTGTTTAACTTACAAACTTTATGTAAGTAATTATTTAGTACATTATTGTATCTAAATGACTGAACAACTTTATTGCCGTAACCATGGAAATAAGCATGGTACCGCTCAATGGTAAACGGTCTCCTATGACCACTTACAACACCAAAGGAATTATGTGCGTTGCCGACCCTTCTCAAACCCCTCTTGAAGAACTCCATGCTACCTACAGCTCTTTGTAGCGATGGCTTATGGCTTGTTTATTTCGTTTCTGATAAAGGTATCAACTGTGGTTAGTACGCAAATTGTTAGTAAACGAGCAGCGTACCCCACGGAGGGGAAGTACCGGCAGAGTTCTGCGTCTGAATTGTAGCTAATATAGTGATGTCCAGAGCCGTAGCTAGCCTTTAACTAAATGTTTTACAATATTGCTAAGTCTATAAATAGGTTCTTATTTATGTAGTTAATACACTTTTTTATACTGAAGTATTTGTGCACTTGCTGACTCTATATCAACCTTTTGCAATTGTTTCTTATTGGTTTTCAGCAATGATACCGCCTCAATATCTGATAAAAAAACCCGAAGCAACCTGGATAACGGCCGCAGGCTCGCCCCGCAACACGTTGGGTTTACTGGGTGATATGTAGACTTCTGAATCTTTAATTCACCATGACGGCAACAACAGTGAGTGTGTCTCTGACTATTTGAGATATGGTCGTGAGGGAATGTTATGTTGAATATTTACAATACTTGTGTTTTTATCTTATGCTCCCAAATCTGGACGATGGCTGCTTCCCATCACGGGTCCTCTTATACTGTCGAACGTATTCTTCCTTGAGGTACAAATCAAGCGTAGCGATGGCCCTTCTAATAGCGCTTCCAGGCCAGCGCATAGTGCCTGGGCACCGGCGACCCTCCCTACTTACGGCACTGGTGACGTCTATACAAATAGCTGAACTTCTGCATCCGCAATCGAACTATCCTGCACCGAACCGAAGTTGCTTCATCAATCCTCGTCTAACACTAGATCCAGCTTTTTGAAAAGAAAACTATGCAGATGTGGCAATCCTTCTAGTTTTTAGCTTCGGGGAAATAGTCGTTTTGTCTAGAATTTGAAAATGGTCGTCCTGTGGGAAAGGATTGATCCGGGTTTTCTTTTAATATGCGTAAGGACATAATTTGCTAGTAGGTACAAGGGCTCCATAAACTGACCTGTACTCACATTGCTGACTAGCGCTAGCCTGCTTGGAGAATGAATACTTAGAGCTCGACGACCAATTTGGTGCAATGGTTCAGAGGTGGGCTGTTACACCAGTAGTCGCAGGTTCGATGTTGTGATAGTGTTCGATGTTCGATGCAGTGATATTTATAATATTTATGAAAACTTGCCTATTGAAGGGAGATCGTGGTTTTGATTCACGCCCAGTTGAAACATTCATAGGACGACAATTTGTATTTCGCAGACATACGCAGTTTACACAATTCAGGCTTTTAACATCTACTTAAGTCTACATAAGAACAATTAATATGGATTAAATATGTCCCAGATAGATCAAGATCAATTTAAACTACACCCTCAGTCCACATTATTTTAGTGTTATCTTGCACTTTTATAGAGTAAAGATTAAATTTCTGATGCAATCAGAAATCTTGTGGGCAAAAGTACTAGTAACTACTATTTTAAATGTTCAGTCTATTATTTCTAGGCTTAATAAATTCAATGTTAAATTTTTCACCGCGAGTGATTACTCTATAAAAAGCTGAACGGTAGCAAAATGAGGAAAACGAGGGATTGTTCGGCTTGTTTCTAAAAGGCTTTGCCCACGAATTGAGGTCAACAAGCAAATGTGCTACGAAAAAGTAAGGGTCTTTCCATTGATTTGGACTACCTAGTTAGAGTTTTGTTGGCGATCAGTCGGGGAACACACATGAAAGAGCGATTTTGTTACTGATTTAAAAAGGGTTTTTTGAACATAATGACTATCATAATCAATGAATTCATAACTATACAAGAAAAAAAAATAAAAAAAAAATATATGAAGAAAATGCAATTGGATTTTTATTAATGTTTTCTTAGTGGAGGATATTTAAATATTTATGATGACCAGTCTCCATGAAGATGTCTGTTGGACATGGGCTTATTCTATTAATTGTTCGTAACCATAGCCAAATCAACCTTGACTTTCCGTCTTCCTTGGCACGTATTTGTGGCGATTTAGTAACAAAACTTTAGGTCTATTGATGAAAAACAGAAAAAACAATGGGATCATTTTATGTAAGTTTCATTGAAAGCTCCTCCATAGTCCACCACAAACCCCATAGACACGTATACAGATGAGATTTGACAATATTCAAAACACGAATAGAAAACTACTTAGTTTAGTTTTGCTTTTTTGTATTCTTGAATTAATCAACGTTCTATAATTGCACCAAGAAAGCTTTCACATAATGAAACCAAAACAAAAGCTGTGTTCTTTCTCCATTAAGCTTTTGCCTCGATGAGAATTTAAAGTAGGAATAATATCTATTCAACGTAGTTCGCAATAGCAATTTTTCCACCTCTAATCCCATGCCTAGACAATGTCTTTTTCTTAGACAACCTTTTCTTTGTCATTTCGCGTAGTCTGTGGAGGATTTCGTTCTGTGAATAGACGACGCTTATCACCTTCAGACTATTTTGTCGAATGGGTGACGCCAAAATTAATTTAGTTTGAGAACTCAATAACAACGGCTGCTGCCGGTATTATACACCTATTCTAAATATTCTACTGTTACTACTAATACACATTTTTCAATAGATTTTTTTAATATTAAAAATATAAATATTTTAAGGATCATTTACCTTATTGCCCGAATTTTATTTATGTTTATAAAATTCGAGCAATAAACTCACCACTTTTACTTTGTCTTAGAGAAACAAAACTAGTAAAATATTAAGTAACCTGTCACATTACAGTAAATTGAACTTTATTTTCAGAATTCATTGGCTTGGTAAGGTTTATTTTTCAATTTTATTTTTTCACTAACTTAGTTAATGGGATGTTGGGAAAATATTACTATTGAATGTGTTCAATTATTTTTGAGATGTTGGTTATTTATCATCATATCTATTTGTAACTAAACTGCTCAAAAGTGTCTAGGGATATCATAAGCATTTTCATACAAAGTATAGCTATTTGGGAAGCTGTAAAAATTAAAATATTGATACCAACGTAGAAATTTTTAGAACACAGAAATATCTATATCTGCCCTTTCAGATTGTATAAAGAACATCATTGTAGTAGCATGATTGTATAATCGTAAGGACAATCCCTATGATATCCCTAGACAGTTTTGATGTGTGTAGTTTTAACTTTGAGCTAGGTACCTGATTAATCGGAATTATTTGCCTAAATAGTTGTACCTCGTTAGATACGTACCTAAACTTTTCCTTTGTGCCATCGAGACTTTGCCAACAGGTTAGAAACTAGACATGTCTGTTAATGGCATGGAACAGCGTCTAAAGGTTAGGAATGCTTTCAGAGCTACTGACTCGAAATTTGCCAGTAGCGCTCAAACGTGAAATACACTAGGAATTAATGTTTACAGCACTAGTTTTAAGTTGCAAGTTAGAGTAATGTAACACATTATGGCGGTCGGCAATAAAATAGAGGAGAAGCATCGGGAGGGATGCGAGGCGAGGAAATTAAGTTTTTCCCGTCACGTCAGTGGGAATTTGTCGTTGGTTCAACGCGTCGGAATATGGTCGAAGGGAATTTGTCACGGCGACACGTAACAAGAGCGTGGTCGATGAGAATCGTGGCGTGTGACGAGTGACGGCGTGGATGGAACTTTCTGCACTCAGTTTTAACTCAGCGTTGAAGTTTTACAGATGGTCGGACTGCATGCAAACTGAGGCGGAGAAATGAGTCCTATTTGTGCAGCTCGCTCTATTAGGTTTTTGTTTGGAGTCTAGAAGCAAATTATTGCTCAGTTTGTTGCAGTTATGAAACGAATGTTTCTTAAATAAATTAATGAATGAAACAATGTTTTTAAATTGGGAATTAAATTCACTGATCTCTTTTCAAAGGTATACCCGCCCTCAAATTTGTGATAGATCTTGTTTGGTTCGGGATGCTTGCAAAATAGCCCGACGCCATACCAATCAAACCTTCTTTTATAAATGCTGAGGACAGCAAAAAAATGACAGAGAATTTACTCTAAGTAGGAACTTAGAGTAATTTCCATATGACATGCTTTTTTAGGACGGACGCTAAAACTTACTACGAGTAGTTGAGTAGTGCTATTTATGGCAGTAAAAGCGGCTTATTATTGTAACGGTGGTTGCCCTTCCGAATTACACGTGGGAATACAAGTAAGAACTATATTTCGAAAATGATACCTTATAAAAAGTCACAAAATGTTTGTGGGGTGAAGAAACAGTAGGATCATTAAAAAAAAAACGAAATACAGAACATAATGAAATGAAAGATATTCATTCTGTGGATGGCAACTAGTGCAGTACTAATTAGCAGGTGTTGCTACGAGTACAACCGGACGGTAATTACTACCGTGGTTTCTCGCTAACACATGTATACGGTCCATAGGTCAAGAAAAGGACGGCAGGAGCTTGCGGTATTATTAGCTGATAAAACAAAGATAGCCGGGAGCAGTGGCAGTGTTGTAACAGCGATGCGAATATATCCGTGACGTCACTCTGCCACTTGATGTGACTGTCTGTAGAACTACTAGTTTGTATTTTGATCATCTGTCTATACTGGTCCACCACTTAACCTATGCCTCCCCTTTTGTGCACCAGCACTTATGTTCTCTCACGAGACCTAGCCAGATAGGGCCCACGCTACGCTTGGTGAGACGAAGTGTCCACTCAAGAACACGTTTACCACAACTGTTATCGGTTCTACGGCCAAATGTGGCCAGCCTAATGCAACTTCAGCTTACTGACTTGAGAGTATGTTGATAACCATGACTATCTGTCGGATAACCTCATTTTAGATTTTATACTTCAGAGAAACTCCGAACACATTCCTCTCCATAGCTCGCAACCTTGAACTGGTGTATAAACCGCATTGTGCAATGAGAGTACGTTTCACTGGTTGAAATATTTTGTTTTCAAGCATTGTGACATGAGCGAAGAGAAAACTCGGCGAAGTTTCCAGAAGTCATGAAAAGGACGGCAGGACTAGCTTGCGGTATTATTAGCTGATATAACAAAGATAGCCGGAAGCAGTGGCAGTGTTGTATCAGCGACGTGAATATGCAGATGTGAGAAGCCATTCGTTAGTGAAGCACTAGCTCTCATTTGTATCCGTGACGTCACACCCTGCCACTTGATGTGGCCGTCTGTAGAAGTATGAACCACCTCTTACCAGCAACCTTTCGAAAATCATCACCCCGTCTAGCTGGAGAGCATCTCACGCTGCGTTTGCCAAGACGAGGTCTCCACTCGAGAACACATTTACTAAGCTCCAGCGGCTTTCGGTTCTATGGCAAATTTCGCCAGCCCGCTGCAGTTACTTTAGCTTACAAACTCTGAGAGTGTGTCGATAACCATGATTTTCTGCCGGAGAACCTTATTTCTAGCTCGCTGAACAACCTTGAAGTGGTGTATCCGCACTGTGAGTGTACACGTTTCACTGGTTAAAATCTTTTGTTTTCAAGCATTGTGACATGAGCAAAGAGAAAACTCGGCGAAGTTTCCCTAAGTCACGAAAAGGACGGCAGGAGCTTGCGGTATTATTAGCTGATAAAACAAAGATAGCCGGGAGCAGTGGCAGTGTTGTAACAGCGACGTGAATATGCAGATGTGAGAACTCATTCGTTAGTGAAGCACGAGCTCTTATTCGTATCCGTGACGTCACACTCTGCCACTTAATGTGACCGTCTGTTGAACTAAGAGTGTATATGGCAGCGCGTATCTTCAGCAGGTCAAGGGAGTGAGATTAGTTTAAAATTAAAATAAAACATGTTTTTAAATACATCATTTATTTCTAAAAACTCATTTTCATTTTAAAATGTTTGTATTGGATGGAATCAAAATTTTAAAGACTCAACTGACCGATTTTCTTGGTAATTTTTAAAAGTGTTTTGTTAATACATGAAAAGTATTAAATACCTATATGGTGCAGCTGTAATCTAACATCACCGAGAGCTCTGCTTTAGCGTTTTTTTACTAAAAGAGCTTTTTTTCAAATCAGTCTGATGCCATTTTCTATGTCAGTACCTTCCACCGGTTTTGAATAAAACCAACCGCTTTTCGACTATTAGGATAGAAGTTACTTACATGTATTACCTGTAGTAAGTCGTTAGTAAACCCAGAGCAGCTACTGGAGGAGACGACAAAGTAATTGAACTCCGGAAATGTGTGAATATGTAGATGTGCGAGAAAAGCCACTCGTTAGTGATTCACGAGTCCTCATCTGTCGGGGGGGCCCGATGTGTGTGTCTAAGAGTGCTCTTGGTGCAGCTTCCATGCTATCTAGGTTAGGAGGTTGCATAGGGTGAGTGGCTTGCTAATTCATTAATGACGGCATGCGTTTATTAAATAATTAGTGCCTTGTTTCAAATGTAAGAAATTGTTACTTTTTTAAAGATTAAAACGTTATTTACAACATTAACTGATGGACGCTAATGGATATGGTACCTATGGCGCTCCATGATGTGTATAATATCCTCGATATCGCACCTTTTTTCAAAAGCAGGATTATTGAGAAAAACCTCTGATGAATATTTATGGAATAAGTAGCATACGTTAAATTTGGACTATTTCGGACATTACCTGTAGTAATTCGTCGTAAAACCAGAGCAGCTACTTTAGCAGACGACAAAGTAATTGAACTCCGGAAATGTGTGAATATGTAGATGTGCGAGAAAAGCCACTCGTTAGTGATTCACGAGTCGTCATCTGTCGTGGGGGCCCGATGTGTGTGTCTAAGAGTGCTCTTGGTGCAGCTTCCATGCTGTCTAGGTTAGGAGGTTGCATAGGGTGAGTGGCATGCTAATTCATTAATGACGGCATGCGTTTATTAAATAATTAGTGCCTTGTTTCAAATGTAAGAAATTGTTACTTTTTTAAAGATTAAAACGTTATTTACAACAATAACTTTGATGGACGCCATTTTCTGTGTCAGTATCTACCACCAGTTTCGAATAAAACCAACCGCTTTTTGACTATTAGGATAGTTACTTACATGTATGACTCTTACCTGTAGTAATTCGTTAGTAAAAGCAGAGCAGCTACTCGAGGAGACGACAAAGTAATTGAACTCCGGAAATGTGTGAATATGTAGATGTGCGAGAAAAGCCACTCGTTAGTGATTCACGAGTCCTCATCTGTCGTGGGGGCCCGATGTGTGTGTCTAAGAGTGCTCTTGGTGCAGCTTCCATGCTATCTAGGTTAGGAGGTTGCATAGGGTGAGTGGCTTGCTAATTCATTAATGACGGCATGCGTTTATTAAATAATTAGTGCCTTGTTTCTAACGTAACAAATCGTTAGTTTTTTTTAAAGATTAATACGTTACTCAACAATAATTTTGATGGCTGTTAATGGATTGGGTATTGTGGCGCACTATGATGCAAATACATAGTTTGACATCGCACTTTTACGGAATGATTATTGAGAAAACGTTCTTATGTCTAAGTATATTTTTGGAATATCATAGTTAAGTTACACTCGGACATGCCTGTCTCTCAATTTAAGGGTTTGTATTTGAGGTATCAGAGATAACCGTTTAGGCATATTTACTTTAAGATTCTGCTATGCTATTTCGGTGGACGCCAAAACTCCCTTCGCTCGTGTGAGTGAACTTTAAAATTCCATTTTTTTGCAACTGTGGTCGTTTGAAAAGAAAGGACTAAGCCAAATAACATTTTTAAATTATTTACATACAAAATGAGGGAAAATACTAATTCAAAGTAAAGCGTATTGATGACTGAGGTAAGCGTGAAACACCGAGATGTGTCCGATGTGCACCGCCGGAATAGCACGGCTGACGCCAAATTCAAATGTTCGTCTCTATATTTCTGGCTAGTTAAAAAAAACAACACTCACATATGCAAGTAGGTAAGAACTTTTAAAAGCATTGACGCCCGCTCAATTCAAACCGCAGTCGTAAAATGACCTAATTTAATCTGCAAATGTGAATGAGTGCAAATGTGATTAACTTAGCGGTTGCTGCAGCACCAGCGCGCGGCTGTGGAGCGAGGAAAGCTGCACGTTAGTGCGACACGGGCTTTCATCTGGCTGTGGCACACAAGGTGTCTCTGAATTAGATAAGATAAGATATACTTTATTGCACGAAACAGTACACGATACTCGTATACAGGGTGTTACAAAAATACCCTTAAAAACTGAAAGGGGTTATACAATCTCCTGAAAGGAGTCCCTTGTTAATTTCTTACAGTCGTAGCTCTTAATTTGAATTTCGAGTAAATTAATATAGAATAAAAACATCGATCATAGAACACCCAGCACTAATTTGGGTTCATGGACCCAAGTTGACCCTAACCGGGAGTGACCAGGAGCGACCTCCTTTGTTCACACCCCTACGTTTTATATCCATAAATCGAATGAATATCGACATTTCTGTAAACATTCGGTGTACGTTTTTATCGAAACCGTTAAAAAAGGGACAACTATATTTAGTTCTGAATAGTTAACAAGCACACCTACATGTGCAAGTAGGTAAGAACTTTTAAAAGCATTGACGCCCGCTCAATTCAAACCGCAGTCGTAAAATGACCTAATTTAATCTGCAAATGTGAATGAGTGCAAATGCGATTAACTTAGCGGTTGCTGCAGCACCAGCGCGCGGCTGTGCAGCGAGGAAAGCTGCACGTTAGCGAGACACGGCCTTTCATCTGACTCGGCTGTGACACACAGGGTGTCTCTGAATTAGATAAGATAACATATACTTTATTGCACAAAACAGTACACGATACTTGTGTACAGGATGATACAAAAATACCCCTAATAACTGAAGGAGGTTTTACAAGCTCTTGAATGGAGTCCCTTGTTAATTTCTTACAGTCGTAGCTCTAAATTTGAATTTCGATTAAATCAACGTAAAATAAAAACATCGATCACATGATCGATAAACCATGGTGTTTCCATAAACACCTAGCACTAATTTGGGTTTATGGAAACAAGTTGAGCCTAACCGGGAGTGACCAGGAGCGACCTCCTTTGTTCACACCCCTACGTTTTATATCGATAAATCGAATGAATATCGATATTTCTGTAAATTTTTGATGTACGTTTTTATCGAAGCCGTTAAAGATATGAAAAAAGGGACAATACCTACTAACGACATATCTGTACGCCAAATTCAACAACTCTTCACAATATATCTAGTTCTGAATAGATACCAAACACACCTACATGTGCAAGTAGGTAAGAACTTTTAAAAGCATTGACGCCCGCTCAATTCAAACCGCAGTCGTAAAATGTCCTAGTTTAATCTGCAAATGTGAATGAGTGCAAATGCGATTAACTTAGCGGTTGCTGCAGCACCAGCGCGCGGCTGTGCAGCGAGGAAAGCTGCACGTTAGTGAGACACGGCCTTTCATGTAACTCGGCTGTGGCACACAGGGTGTCTCTGAATTAGATAAGATAACATATACATTATTGCACAAAACAGTAGGTACACGATACTCGTATACAGGGTGTTACAAAAATACCCCTAATAACTAAAGGGGGTTATACAAACTCTTGAAAGGAGTCCCTTGTTAATTTCTTACAGTCGTAGCTCTAAACTTGAATTTCGAGTAAATTAACGTAAAATAAAAACATCGATCATAGAAACACCTAGCACTAATTTGGGTTCATGGACCCAAGTTGACCCTAACCGGGAGTGACCAGGAGCGACCTCCTTTTTCTGTGAACAAATTATAAAACGTAGGGGTGTGAACCCCTACGTTTTATATCGATAAATCGAATTATTATCAACAAGATATGAAAAAAGGGACAACATCTACAAACGGCTTATCTGTACGCCAAATTCAATAACTCGTCACAATAAATTTAGTTCTGAATAGTTAACAAACACACCTGTGCAAGTAGGCAAGAACTTTTAAAAGCATTGACGCCCGCTCAATTCAAACCGCAGTCCTAATTTAATTTAATCTGAAAATGTGAATGAGTGCAAATGCGATTAACTTAGCGGTTGCTGCAGCACCAGCGCGCGGCTGTGGAGCGAGAAAAGCTGCACGAGCGAGACACGGGCTTTCATGTAACTCGGCTGTGGCACACAGGGTGTCTCTGAAATAGATAAGATAACATATTCGTGCAAAAACGAAACGGTTACAAATACATTTCTTAAAAAATTCGTTGCCCTAGTCTGCATTCATGTTAATATGAAATGAATCATTGGAAATTATTCCACACAACGCGTCCTAGCCCCAAACTTAGCAAAGCTTGTTCTCTAGAAACTAGACAACGGATAAATATACTCACTTTACTTATTGTTTTCTGGTAAAAACAGTATGTTTTTACATTATGAAAAACAGCCAAAGTAACATTTTTTATTTTAGCATTAGGAATAATGCATTATCATCTTACTAATGATAGCAAACCAGAAAAAGGGCTTCGGTCTTGGCTTCAGGAATCGAACCCGCGTCTTTCGCCAACCGTGCGACTGGTGGCACCACAAAGGTTTGTTTCACCAATGTTTGTTAAAGGTAAATAGGTATGCCTAAACATTGGTGAAACAAACTTGGCTGCCAGGTAAAATACATATACCAGAAAAATTCGGCCAGTCTGTTAAATGGTCTCGGTACACAATGGTTAGCGCAGTCGCCAGGTTGGCGAAAGGCGCGGGTTTGGTTCCCGCCTGAAGCCAATTTAGCCTATCTGTAGCTAAAGTGCCTACCCAGATTGATCACCAATCAACATGTTCATGCACTCGAAAGTATATTTACATTGTGCGGGGATCGCACTGGCAACCTCTAGTGAAGAAAAATATAATTTTCTCTTTTCACTGAACACCAAATCGATCGTTCAAAAAACCTTAGTCAAAGGGAATGGGGAAGAATTTCCAATTTAGTATGTAGAATGGCAGCTAACCTATTCTTTAAAAAACTCAACGCTGCCAAATAACTTTTGACCTTACCAAGCCGTTAAAATCCGTTAAGGAAGTTCAAATAATTAACTAATTAGTAATTAACCTTTTTCTTATCAGCAGAGTCAGGGTTCATTTTAACAAAACTAGTCAAGACAAAAACCTCAATATGACGCAAATACTCGTACTAAAGTTTTGTATTAGCCGTAGAACGCAAATGCTTAGAAGGGACTCTGTTAAATTTTATAACCATTAATATTAAAAAATGTTTAAGCCCTTAAAGAGTGCTTGGGACCCAATCAATTTCCATTTTTCCGCCGAAGCCGCTTTCATTATTTTTATGAATTTCCAAGATTTTAATAATCATACCTTCCTGAGGCATTGTAGATTTACCGCACCAAGCTTGACTGGCGACGGCCAAGCTTAGTGAATCGGATCGTTTGAGATGTGTTTTTTTGGTTATCTATGCGCAAATCTCGGGAGCAGCTGAACTGGTTTCGCTTATTATTTTTATAGAATATTCGGAGTACGAGTATTTCTTCAAGTACGTGGAAGGTCTGGTACTGGGAGAGAAAAGCTGATAAATAGGTATAGGAGAAAAAAAGCTGTTTTAACCTTTTTTTTTTCGTGGGGAAATCCTCATGGATACCTCGCTGCCCAGGGGGACGACGAGGTTATGTCGGACTCCTACCGACTAAAACCCCACGGCACTCGACCGTGGCACTTTGGCGGCGAAGCTGGATCCTACCGTAAGTAATACCGCACTGCTCCGCCGCCAGTGCTAGCCCCTAATGGGGCCCCCTCCAACCGACAAATGCAAGCCAGAGCACCCCTGCACTTCGGCCCGCTGGCACCCACTGTTCGCAGACCCTACTGGGCCCGCAACCACGAGCCACCCAAAGGGCGGCTCCGCTGCCGTAACCCGCGGTGAGGCCCCGCCAGGTCGTGACGCATAGGGGGGATCAGCCTTGGATTACTGGCCCCCAGCAACCGGTTGTGCGCCGCGGCCCCAACCACGCGCCTCAAGGCGCCTGCAGGCCCCACTGGCCCCGCAGCCCCACGTCGCCCTTGCGGGCCGCAGCGGGTGGGTTCCCAGTCCACCACACTGCCACGCCTGGGTTCTCTTCGCTTCCCGGTGGTTCCCCTATCACCGGTACTAGGCCCCCTCGCCACGCCGAGGCGAGAACCCATGAGGGGGAAGCTATTTTAACCTAGGTTTTGTACATGTCAAACGAGACAGGATCGGCATACCTATTTGTTAGTGGTCTGATATTGCCACATAACAACGTCTGTCGGGACAACTAGTAAGTACCTATTTAAACAAAAATTAGCGTTCAGGCTGAGCTAGTACATGCAATCTAGGTATTCATACACGCTAGCTATGTGTCTATGTGTCTGACGATCTTGGAGTAAAAGTCGCCGTAGATGTTCCTCAAATTAATAGCTTAATTTATACTCGTGTACGCACACGTGTGTTACCTGTATATTTAGTTAAAATCGCTTGACATTGATTAAACGCAAGGTTAACTTGAGCTATTGTTGCGATCGCGACCTCAACAAGTTACATGATACGCCGCTCGTAACGCGAAGAAAGCAACACGGCGTTCACCTCCCAAATTCAATGCACATTGTTTCCCTTTAATTTTGAATATTACAAAAGAAACAAAAGCGAACGTCTGCTATTATATCCTTCATTCATATTTATTAGAAATCAATCAATCTTTGCTGCTATTTTCCGATCGCGGGCCTCATCGAAAGAAAATAAATCTTTTGTAAAAGTTTTCTGAACAGGATAGGTATTATTCATGAGGGTGCCAACCGGTTGATTGATCGCGTTGTGTACGGTTCCGCGCAAGGGACAGGCTGTGGCGGCGCCACCATCGCGCGTCAGCTGACGCCAATCGACCTTAGGGCTCGTACACAATGCCGTCGCGCCGTGCTACGACGCGGCATCGTTGTACGACGTCCTTGTTCCCGATAGTTTCCCACGAAACGACGTCATAGCACAACGCGACGCCATAACGTCCAATTGTGTACGGGTTACGGCCAATAGACACCCAACGTTTGATTTCTTACATTAAATTAAGTCTAGGCGGAATATCTTGAAACTTATTGCTAGGTGGATTTGTGACGGAACCTAATACCCAATCAGTTACGTTGATTCAGGACAAAAACCTAATACCCAATCATTTACGTTCACTTCATAGGCATGAGACTGATGCTCCGACAGACTCTGCTCGTCTATTATCAGAAGTCTATGAAAGTATGAACCCAATTTATTAGCTACAACTGGCAAAAGTCTAGTGTATACACGACTAGCCTATATTTCATCACTTTTAATAGGTACGAGTAAGTAGTATCCCAAAAAAATTACAAACATAGCTTGAACCATGACTAGCTTTAATATCCTAGAAGTGAAAACGAAACTCACCATCCAAAAATAATGTGTAAATGCTGATAGCAACACTATCTTGAGAGCCTTTGCCCTTGCCCTTAGTGCAAAAAAAAAACTTTGAAGCATCCTTTATTAAATCTTACATTTTGCGCCAAACCATAATCTTTTAAAATGCTTACATTTTGTACATTAATGTTTTACATTGAGATTATTCGAAATAGAAAATAGAGTAAAGTTTGTATAGTTAATGTATTGGGCGGGGCTGTCCACTTAAATCTCTAGGGCTTAGGCGATGTATTCATTCCAAACTTTACCCTTTTGTCAAGGTATATTCTATACGGGTTCGGTAAGCATTATAATACTTTTGCTTGAAACAATTTAGTTGCTTTTAGAGCTGAGTTTTGTTTGAAAACAATGTCTAAACCTGAGTGATGTAGTTCGTAGTTTACAGACTGATGAAACGAGTATAAGATACCTATTACTTTAGCTATCGCACAAAAACACAACAATGCATTAATGTACTGTGTTCTTTATTCGTTTTTTTGTTCAAATAAAAAAAACGGCAAACAATAGCAGTCTTTAGTGAATCTAGGGAATTGGTTAGTCGTAAGAGTTAATTAATGTGTGTATTAATTAATAATGCGATGTCATCAAAAGTATAATACATTATTTCTACTAGGAAATAATCTTTTGAAAAAAAAAGATAACAGTGACATTCAATTCATTCATTCGAATTAAGATAAGATATTAAACACTTTATTGCATAACAAAACAAAGTAGTTTACAATTAAGAAATCCATTTTAGTGTCAATGTACAATTTAGGCGGTCTTCTAGCTAAAAGAAATCTCTTCCAGACAACCCACCGGTAAAGGAAAGAAGACAGAAAGGGTAAGTAAGTGCACAAATATGATGGAATTGAATTAAGAGTTTTCTTTGTTTTTTTTTCAACAGGTGCACATTTGTCTTCCTGTATAGTTTCACTTTCTGGAAGGATATAGGCAATAATGGTTGAACCTTTTCTATTCTATGGTTAAATGTTAAAACGGGATTCGGAATGATACAAGGAAAATCCGACGTTAAGTGTCGCTTTGCAGAGCTCTAAGAGTCAGAAAGTTAAAGTGGCTGGTCACATCTGTGAGAGAACCCATAACCGTTGGAGCGAAACGACTTCTAAGTATAGTGTACACTTCATTTAGCAAGCAGGGTTCCAATTCGCAGTTAAACTTGCCCGGGTTAGGTTACGAAAGCTCAACTTTTTCACACTACATAAAGCTAGGACAGTTAGGTAGTACTCTAAAACTTAAATTTCTGGTCCAAACTTTAAGGAACTGTGCAGACGACGGGGCGGGGCCGTATTTTTGTCCGAGAAGTAATTAAAAAAAATTAAGAATGAAATTTTTCTCATGTGAACTTTAACAAGTGTTTATGAAAAGTCATTAAAAATGGTTTGATGTAAGAAACACCTAATGTTACTCTACCACCGGTTCGGAAGTTGACTCTATCGAGAAGAATCCGGCAAGGAAACTCAATAGTTACTCTTTTCAACATATATGAAGACCGCGCCTGCCACCCGATTCCCCCGGCTGCCTCTCACCAAGAACAGAAAGCATTGAAGTACCTGGCGCATCTGCGGCCCGGAGTTTTTGCCCTTCGTGTGCGTTGGTAGTATAGGATTCCCATTGTGCTATCGTTGGCGGTCGAAAAGACCGCCTAAAAGTCCAACGTGAAAAGTAAAAAAAAATGTTTTTACAAATATCAAAAATAAAATGACTAACAATAACTTTAAAGGCATTCATCAACCCGAAGTAGGTACTACACTACTAAAGATTGAATTATGAATATTTCAGACTATTTCCCGGAAGAGGAATTTTTTTTTTATTTTTTTTTAAATTTCACTATTTCTCGCGTGGAGGAGGGGAAGAGAGGCCTTTGCCCAGCAAAGGATCTTTGAGGATCCCACGATCCTCATGGCTGATTTAGATTAGATTAGATTTCCCGGAAGTAAGTTTCTTTGTCCTGTATTAGTTCATTTGTTATATTTGTAGGACGTTTGAGTTGTTGACGGTTATTCAGATTCTTGGATCATTTTTAAAGCTTACGAGTAGCTTAAGGTTATCTTCAGGTGTGAAAAATTAATAATAAAATTAGGTGATTTGATTTGACCGATTCAAGAGGTGAACGTATCGACGAAGTTGTGGTGAACAAAAAAAACATTATAATTATTAAAGAAGTTTACTTGAACAGCGTGCTCTGCATAGGTATACAACTATTGTTGGTTTCCCATTTTTGTAACAAGTTTGGTGTTTGTTTCTGTCTGACCTAAAACAGTTTACCAAGCTCGTTCGTCAAAGCCATCAAGCTATGGTTAGTTACGATGACGAGATTACGAGGTGTAACTCAGAACGTGGACAGGCGCTTATGCTCCAAAGGGAATATAAAAATGACGCCACACGCTAACCCCGTGTTAATATAAATGAAAAAATAATGGCCTCGTTTTGAGGACATTGTTTACTGGCAGCAACGTAGCAAAATTTAAGGGCGGGCATTCCGTAGGTACCGTAAACGAAAAGCGAGAACATTTGTCTGGCGTCACAATTTGGCTTTTAGTTTAAGCACCTCTGTATGACTCCCATTAAATGTAGTGGGGGCCTTTTTTGTCCGTGACCGACATTTTGTGCGAGTAATGAAACGCTTTGTTTAGATGTTTAAGGTGTAAATCGCTCGGTATAACTCATCTGAGGCGGAGAGCGCGTGCTTACATCGTCGTTAACTTTAATTATTCGTAATGACATATTCAGGAGTGTGGAGGAGTGCGACACAATTACATTAGGGACTTATTGCTGGGGTCTGACATCGTTAAGATTCTATTGTTTGTGTTTACACACACACAAACAAAAGACTACGATTATTTGCGATGTCTAACTGCTACGATATATCGTAGAGCTAAAATGAGTATTAGGAGAGAATGTTATGTCTAAGTTCTTTGGAAGCTTGACAGCATTTAATTTATTTGAACTACACTACCAGCTAAAAATAAAGAATCATCTGTACATTTTTTGACACTGATGAACTATTATTTTTAACGGACGACTCTGAATGCGGTTTTAATTAATTCATTGATTTTCAAGTTGTTCCCTTTCTATTAAATTGAATAAAAATACGTACATAAGAAATATCAACCAAAAAAACATCGGTTTTGTTAAAATATTTTATAAACATTGGCAAGCGTGGTAAATAAGATAAAACACATTATTTGTAGAAATTGCTTTATTTCAATGATCAGCATTCACTAAATGGATTGAGCTACTTAGATGTGGAAAAAAACACTTTGTTTCTTAACTTAATTTAATTACTGAAAAAAAATACCAGTTAAAAACTTTTGAAGGCACCAAATGCCCAGACTTTACTTGTGAATGTGAATATTGGTTTGAAAACCGAATATTTCTTCATTCGAGTAGTCCATTTCAAAGCGTTTTCAAATGATCAAATAAAACAATTGCTCATTTTAATAAATAATTCATGTATCTTATCTTAGCTCTATTTTTCGTCGACTGGATAATTGGTAAACCATTTGACGTTGTTTGGTGTCAAAGTTTGTCCTCGTACAAGGTGCAGATATAACAGATAGCCCAATCTGCAGCTCGGAGCTCTAAATCAATTGATTGATGATGTGTTTGATTACGGGAGGCTTTACATTGATAAAGGTACTGGTACAGGATCATTTAACATGTATTCAGAAGATTATGTCTGTTTATTATTCTGGAAATGAAGATTCTATTCAGATAGTAATACTAATGAGTACTAATAATAACGTTAGTACCTTTCTGTACTAGTAATATAATGCTGAAGAGTTTGTTTTTACAAGCTTTAAAAATTTAGTTATGAATAGTCCATTTATAGAGGAACGCTAAAGCACGAAGGCTATATAACATAACGCAAAACGCTACGAGAACTACGTACTACGAACTACGAGTCTACGCGAACGAAGTCGCAGCCGGCCGCTAATACATAATATAGCATAGCATAGCTTTAGTTAAAGAAAAATGAGCATAAATAATTGATTAAGTGAACTATAACTCCCAGTTAACTCTTATTAAACGTCATGTACTTGGACTATTCAATTAGGCATAGTAAAATCACAAATAATTATACTGAAAATATCAATTTTTCTGTCAAATACCCAAGCAAAAAAGGCGATAAAAGTCTTCCTATTTTTTATTTATGTGTTCATTCAATTAATTAGTTGTTTGTAGATGCCGACGAGTAATAACTTAATCAGACGTTCGATGTGATGGCCCTAAAGTAGTGACTTATGACAATATTTATTTATTCTACATTAGAAAAACTATTTGTTGGCCCACACATGGCAAAAAACAAAAAAAGATGACAAATAACAATAAAAAAAAGTAAAAATTAAAGTAAGGGAACAAGAAAAAAAAAATAACAAAAAAAGTGGAGTGGGGCCAACCAGGTCTCTGTCTCAGCTTGTGTCGCCACAGCTATAAATAGCTGCGGCGACGCTGGTATTCTGACAGAGCCTTTATGGTGTCGTCCGGCATGAAATTTAAATAAATAAAATACACTTTTAGAAATAAATAATTAAGGATATGAAAATAAAAACATGTAATGAAATTCTAATTGATAAACATAATACTAAGCGGTGAAAGAGAAAAAAAATAAAAAAACATTGGTGACATTGACATTTGACATTACGTAAGGAGTTGACAGATATTTAATATTTATATTATAGGTGTCACGTGACGCACGCCAGTACGCCACGTATGCTGCCACGTTTATTGAACTGAAACATGAGGAAATGACTCCAATAAGCAGTAGTAATAAATGGATATGTGTAGCCCACCGTTTGTACATCCATCAAGTCTACCACCGGCTTAGCCGTCAGTGTGTCGATGCATGGGCGTCCTTTCATTTCAGCTCAGGGTGGGGGCCGGCAAACGCATCGCGTATAAACTGAAAATATTAGGATGGAGGACCTGTTAAAACTAAGATTAAAATAAGCTACAGTGTTTTAGGGTTCCATACCCAAAAAGATAAATATGGAACCCTATTACTAAGCCTCCGCTAACCTCTGTCAATAAGCTGTATCGTCGTTTGCGAGTCCGACTCGCTCTTGGCCGGTTTTATTCTTTCCATTTACAGATTGAGATCGTTAGCTCGTTAAATAACGACATTGAAGTTCTGAAACGCCAAATAACTTGCAGTTTATTAAACGCAGATGCAAGAATAATCTAAATCCTTTCATACCGCTTGTTCAACAAACGTGAGGCAAAAAACTTTGAGATTACTCAATCTAGTTCTTCTAGACGGCTTTCGGCGTCTTTTTGACTTTTCACATGCGGGCAGTTATGATCAGATCAGAACCCTTTAATTACCAGCATGATACTAACAAAGAGCTCGGAGACTCCCACCGGCTTTTGTCGTTTTATCTTAATTGCTTTAAGAAACTCGATATCGTTTGGCGAAAAGATGCTTTTTATTCCTTCACCCAGCTCCCCGATGGCGAACAATGACGGAACTTTGAATTAGTTTTAGGTTTGATAACGCCGGTTTTTTCCGTTTTAACGGGCCTGTTGTTATTACGATATTTCGGTTGTTCGAGTTTTATGGTTTTCCCGATTTATTTCCCGTCGCCGTTTAGCCGGGGACTTTGTAATGGAATATTGTTTGATCTGGGGGATGGCGATAAGCGACTCAGGGACGCAACAGTTGATGTTTTTTTATTTAATTTTCGAAGTTGTGTTGACCCTTTATTTTTAGATATTTGTCAGGCTAGGTAGCTCTCATTAGTGTACGTATATTTATGAATGAATTAATGGATTGCTTGTTTCGCCCTCATAGGAATTATGAAATAATTTTACAGACAGTTTTAGAGTTAGAGTTCATAAATTCGGTATGAAATGTTTCATTCTTCAATATGTAGGTATTTTGTTTTTGTTTTTGGTAAAGCCAACCAACCAAAAATATGAAATGTTCTGCTACCAAAATAGTCAGGTTAAATATTTGTTTTTCACACAACGCTTTTAAAATTAAACTTTGGTCCTGAATAAATAACTCGGCTTGTGTGTCCATGTCCACCCTCTATTCATATTTAACTTTTAAACCCTTGCCCCTAATGTTCAACTGTGGAAACAAAATTTACGCGGGGCTCTGGCCACCTTCCAAATCGCTAGCGGAGGTCGTAGGTCACCTGGCCTTAATGTGCGGACATACTTTTTGGCACGGCCCTAACTCGGAGCCACATGCAAATTTTATTCAAAATAAAACACTTAGCATACTGAAAGAGCCCGACTTGTCGGCCGAGCGAAAAGTTTTGCATGTGACGCAGGGGTGTCGAATTATGCGCATATACTTATTAAGTCGGTTCCGGTCGTGGTGTCTCTTTAACCTCACTGGAAGACAGGAAAAGCGCAATCTCCATTTCCACACTCAATTGCCCCGTGTTCAGAGTGATTTACGACGTTCACTTGTTCGAGCAGAGGCTTTGCAGATTGAGACGACTGTTTTAATAGCTGCCTAATATATGCCTTAGAAAAGCAGCGGCGATATTACTGATGATAAGCTACGCACCTTTGGTCGGGTAAGTAGATGGATGGTCACCCCGATCGAAATGATTTGTTTTCCATGCTTGGGAAGGCACAGTTGGTTTCGGCTCTCTTGATGTCAGTCTTTATCCCTAACCTGCCTTAGCGTGTCTTGACAATCTGACAAAAAGCCTCATACACATCCCTAACTATCCGTGCTGTGCTCGCGTGTTTGCATATGCCGTTAGGACTTGCACCCCATCATAGTTGAGGTGTTTGCTGCGTCCAGCTGTAGAACTGATTAAGGATGTTGTTTATTTGTTTGTTCTGACTTATGGTTTGTAATTCTTGCGAGGTCAGTGTATTGCTGATCACTTTGTTATTTAAGGATATATTCAGCACTAGAAGTAAGGGTGTCAGTCGTGGTGAACCTGTTGATAAGATGCCAAGTTGTTCCACTTTAGTTAGGGCTTTCAATTTTGTTTTAAATAAATAATAAATTACTCTAACGCATTTTACACCAAGATATCTGACTGACCCCAAATGAAACAAAGATTGATAATTGATGTATTACTAAAATCAGTAGCAAAATCAATAATGCGAGCTTAAATCGATTACAAAGATAACTTTGCAACGCGCCGTCAATATCCTAACAGGCATTTGCGGGCGGAATATTCTGGAATTGCCATTTGGGGTGGAAATCGCGTTAATTTCCGAGTTCGGGTCACACGTGCGCCGCGTGCGGCACCCAGCTCTGTTTGGAACTAGTTTTATCTGGTTCGTTTTGCATCGGCGCGCGCACTTCACGCCGAATTAGCGTCAGTTTCCTAACTAAATAACCGACGTCACGGTACGTCACCTCACATTTGGTAGCGATGGTGTTATTCATTTTTCTATGTGTCGTTAGCTTTGAATAAAAAGCAACCAATGGCTTCGAGGGTGACTGGTGATTTAAGGGCGGGCTTACGCAAGTAGGTACCGTTAACAAGAAGCGAGAACATTTTGTCTAGCGTCATAATTTGGCTTTTAGTTTAGGCACCCCTGTATGACTCCTATTAAATGTAGTGAGAGCCTTTTTTGTGTATTACGAAAATTTGTGCAACCAATGAAACGCTTTCTTTAGATGTTTAAGGTATGACTTATCTGAGGCGTAGAGCGCGTGCTTAGATCGTCGGTAACTTTGAATATTCCTGAAGACAATATGCGCACTGCTCTATTTGAGAACTAGTTTTATCTGGTTCGTTTTGCATCGGCGCGCGCACTTCACGCCGAATTAGCGTCAGTTTTCTTACTAAAAAACCGACGTCACGGTACGTCACCTCACATTCGGTAGCGATTGCGTTATTCATTTTTCTATCTGTTAGCTTTGAATAAAAATAATCCAATACCTTCAAGGGTGACTAGTGATTTAAGGGAACATTTTGTCTGGCGTCATAATTTGGCTTTTAGTTGTAGCACCCCTGTATGGCTCCCATTAGATGTAGTGAGGGCCTTTTTTTGTCTCTTAAGGACATTTTGTAAAACCAATGAAACACTTTCTTTAGATGTTTAAGGTATGACTTATCTGAGGCTTAGAGCGCGTGCTTAGATCGTCGTTAAATTTAATTATTCCTGTAGACAATAAACACCCAGCTCTGTTTGTGAACTAGTTTTATCTGGTTCCTTTTGGCATCGGCGCGCGCACTTCACGCCGAATTAGCGTCAGTTTCCTAACTAAATAACCGACGTCACGGTACGTCACCTCACATTCAGTAGCCCATCGCTATTTAGTTATTCATTTTCCCGTCTGTCGTTAGCTATGAATAAAAATAAACCAATAGCTTCAAGGGTGACTGGTGATATAAGGGCGGGCTTCCGCAAGTAGGTACTGTTAACAAGAAGTGAGAACATTTTGTCTGTCGTCATAATTTGGCTTTTAGTTTAAGCACCCCTGTATGGCTCCCATTTAATGCAGTGAGGGTATTTTTTTCTCTGAACGATATTTTGTACAACCAATGAAGCGATTTCTTTAGATGTTCAGGGTATGACTTATCAGAGGCGTAGAGCGCGTGCTTAGATCGTCGTTAAGTTTAATTATTCCTGAAGACAACATACACCCAGCTCTGTTTGTGAATTAGTTTTATCTGTAGTTGTTGTATCTTTAATTGTTTTGCATCGGCGCGCGCACTTCACGTCGAATTAGCGTCAGTTTCCTAACTAAATAACCGACGTCACGCTACGTCACCTCTCATTCGGTAGCGATGTGGTAGCTATGGCGTTTTTTAGTTCACGGGGTAGTCACCGTCGAGTCCGCTGTCGTTAGCTTTAAATAAAAATGAACCTATCGCGTTAAAGGTGACGGCTGAAAGCGCTGGCTAGTGGTTTAACCCCAAAAGAATTAGCGTGTACTCAACCTGCGGTAATGAAACGACGCTTATGATAAGGCTTCCAAAATATAACTGTCGACAGTGAAAAGTCAACTTTTAGCTTCGGGCTGTCTACATCCAACGGCTTCGTATTTTACTACTGGTGTAAGGCCTACTTACGCTGCGTTCTCCAGTTTATGGATGTCACTCGAGACCCTTTCCTCACCAACGGTTGCCGAGCCGCCTGCGGTACGGCGAACAATATTGCCATTTGCCATTGTTTTGCCATTCCCATGATTATTTTCCGAGCAAATCTAAACCCAAAGGTTCAAGAGGCGAGCCTGCTGCCGCCGTTATCCAGGCTGCTTGGGTTTTTATCGGTCTTTTTCGCGTTTCGAGTTAGCCACAAACTGCACATAATGCAAAGTAAAACTCCAGTCAGACTTGAACTCAGGACCGCTCAGGTTTTGAACAAGAGAGAAAGAAAGAGTGAGCAAGTAAGAAATTGTATCTAGAGGGTAAGGTGTTATTTATTTATTTTTCTCATTTCGACTATGAAAAACTATAATTTAGGTAATATTAAATTTGTGCAATGTTAAATTCATGCTTATTGCTGTAATCTAACATTCCAGCATTTTGATACTCTCTCTCTCCTTTAATTCTCATGTAAATTAAACTTAGAACTTGCTCATGATAAGGGCTCTTTAAATGAGCATGTCAGAATTTTAAACATGAAAATCCTCACTGTAATCTTGCGAAAAGTTCACAACGACGTTGGCATATTGAGTTTCAAACCCATTTTGAAAGTACTGATATTTTAATGAAAAACAGGTAGATAGGTTATGTCAGTACTGATGCCAAGTCAAAAATTGTCGTCACAAACTGTCAACACTGGCAATGCTTTGCTCAGGTGTACTAATGGTTCTGATTTCGGGTGCCACTTTTTGAGTACAAGTCCCTCTCTGTCTCTTTTATATTTTATTATCATTGTGTGAAAGATAGTGTGACTATTGTCTTAAAGTCTGTAGGGAGGGACATAGTTTGAACTATTCAGAGTATGTTTTATAAGCGACATATAGCAATAAATTGTCATTTTACAAACGGTTACGTTGACAACCTTAACGGAAATGATAAAACGCCCAGTCTATAGGTATGGATACGATACGATAAACTAAAAAAAACAAAAATAAAACTGAAAGTTAGAGGTAAATCCTTTAACTTTCAGTTTTATGTTGTACCTAAAAAACTGTGTAATTAAGCAAGAAAGAATCCATGATTTATTTCATTCTATTTATTAATTTCCCACAGAACTAGCCTCACAGATTGGAATAAAGTAATCAGAACCAAAACACGGTTTTCTTTCCCACTGCAGCAAGAGAACGATTTTCTCCGAAGGGAGTTAGAGTTCAGATTAGTTTGCTAATATTAAAAGTATTGAATCTGTGGCTGGGACAAACTCTTATTAAGGTTTGCTTCAAGCTTTGGTTTCATTTAAAGTTATTGGCACTGGACTGTCGATTCCGAAGTTTCAAAAGTCAATCTGTCGCTTTATCGTATTTCTTCTCGTTTTTATCTTTAGGTTGTTATTATCGACCTTAAACGTATTTCTTTTCTCAAAAGGATGCTGAAAGACTGGTGATACTATTTCATTGGGTGGCGCAATGGAGGGATATCCGGTTTATAGCGTTCAAGGATGCAGGTTCGATCCCCGCATGAGTCAAACAATCTTGTGAAAAACATTTTCTATCTATAAAAAAAACCTATTAAGTATTGTTAACCTTGATTAGTCTCTGAAACCTATGGTACATGTATGGTACATGGTATGGTCATCCATGATGTCGAACTCCTTTAGGCTATCCTCAATACGTCTCTGGAACTCACTACCTACCACCATTCGAAAATCCACTTCCAAATGTATACTGAAGAGGTCGTTACGACAACATTTTAAGTAAACAGACAGCTTTGTCACCCACGCACTTTTAAACGGTCATCTGATTACATTATTTTTGGCAATAGATGTATTTATAGGTATTAGTAAATTTTTAATGCATTGTATATTATATGTATATATATATATCTACATTTATGTATATATAGTATATGAACTTATTTGTGATATTCTACGTGTGTCTTATGTATTATCTTGTAACGATGCCATTTCTTTTCAGCCTCGTGGACGTTACAACCTCCACGATGGCTGAAAACTTCGTAGTAGCTTAACCCTACATCAAAATATAAAGTATCTGTCCTTTTGAAATTTGAATTTAAATTTCGTTCCGTATGTCTGCGGAGCTTTTATTTTTGGACAGTCTTACAAAAATGTTCGAAAGATCAACATCATCACAGATTTCTTTATATTTTGAAAATCCGTTTATTTCTACTCATTCATCCTTTCTAAATTATCGTGAATATCTATTGTGATACCTAAGTGTTGGATAACTAAATAAAAACAATAAGCAAGTCTCGGAATGTGATTTTTATTGAAATAACTTATACGACGAGTGCCGGTCTTCCCTGGCCTTAGTAGCCTGAAGACGGCAGGAGGAGCCGCCACACTGGCCCCACCGACTCTCTAGCGGCACTACCCCGCTACAATCTTTAAGTACGTATTTTTATCATTAATTAAAATATCGTTGTTTTATAGCAAGTTGCACAACCCAAACTCCCTAAACTCTCTGTTGAGCCTTGCGGTTGACTGGTAGAGAAAGTCCGCCATTTGTATTTGTAAATTTGTGCAATAAAGAATAAATAAATAAATAAAAATAAATAAATAAATACAAGGTTTGGGTTCTGATACAGTATTCGATGTAAATATATCTGAGATATTTATTTATATATTTCAGAATTATATGTTCCCCGTCAATATGTGCACACACATTATCAATTGTGTTGCTCCAATGCTTTTACCAAAAAGAGAGAAATATAAAATGTTATTGCGTTATTCGTATCTAAGCATAATGTCCGCTATCTGCTTAGGTACTCGCTTTATAACCAAGCCAAGCAAAAATGTTACTAAGGACGCACTTGAGGCCACTCCAACTTTAGAAAGTGAATAAACAAGTAGCCTACAAAAAAGAAAAATCTCTTGTAACTAATCGGTGAAGGAGCAAAAAGTTTATAGACTCCTTTGACCAAATTTTCCGTGTTATGATCCAGCAAAGTTCTCTTTCTTTACGAGCCCATAGAACCTTTATTGCAGGCGATTTGTAATACACGAGATTTTCTTTAGAATACACTCCCTAAAGCCATTTGTGCGAATTCAACCATTCGCCATTGTTAAGCCTAGATGAATGGTCTCGAATTAGTGACGAGTACAGCAGAAAAAAGTTTTATTCGCTCTGCTACCCTGATATCCTTGAGGATTTTATCTTTGAATAATATTTCAGTTTCTGCGTTCTTTTGTTAAATTTTGTCGTAAAATTAAAGAAAGAAACAAGCTAGCTTTGTTACCGCGTCGTTTCCGACATTCCAGTAAGTACTACAATGATTCGAGTCCATCAAGTGTATGTTATAAAAACTCCTAAGAACATTTCTACCGGGGTGCCATGCTTACAAAGCATGCAAGCATACTTTCGTAAAGGCTTTAATCGAGTGTGATATTCATAAAATAAGTTTCATGTAAGGGTATATTCAAATACGGTGATTAAATTAGCCAAAATTGAAAATGAATTTCAAATCGTTAGATCCTTTATAACGATACTTCGATAAGATACTAACGAAGGATGACCTTCAAACCTGTTCACACTAGCGATTGTTGGGTGATTTCACGGCGTCGCGATCTCGGGGCGTTTATTTTATCGAAACTATCGCTGCGGGATCGCGGCGGGTGAACGCCTCACCCATTCTCCAGCACAAGTCAAATTCAAAGCGGGCTTCGCGGCTTGATCATGGCGTAATCGCGGTGATTATTTCATCGCGGCGTCTTCGCATCGAAAACGCGGGGTGCACGCCGCGAACTCGCAAGATCGCCTTGCCGTGAAAACGCCTAACAATCGCTAGGTTTGAACAGGCTCTCAGGCTCTAGCAAGCTATCGATGGTTATATATCCATTTGATGATGAAATATTTTGGCTTAGATTAGGTATCCATGTCACGGGCAGCAGTGTCACGTTGTGACTAAGATGAACCGAAGACCGCAGACTGCATCTGCAAACTGCAAGTGATGCAACTAGTTTCTTTGATTCGCTATAAAAGCGATTCTAAGCGTGGCAGCACTCTCTCTCCCTCTCTTTGCGTCTCAATTGCACGAACATTGCACTAATAGATTATTATAATGAATAAATACATACCTTCAAAGTTATCGTATATGGAGAGAGCGTATAGAGGCCTAGTGGTTAAAAACTCTGGCTCGGAACCTCATGGTCCCGAGATGAAGCATACCGGATCACGGTGGTGGGCTAGCTGCCCTCACCACGTCGGGTTCAAATTCCCTCGGCGAAATGTGGGCTTCTGAATGTTCCGTTCACCATGACGGCAACAATAAGTGTGCCTCTGACTTACCCATTAGGGATATGGCTGTGAGAGTGTGTTTTATATGTTCAAAGTTATCCTTGTTTGCCTTACCGCCGTTTGCCGTCAAGTAAATTTATTTATTTCCTTATAAAACACTAACTTCTATACTGTGAAAAAGGTAAAACTAAAAGCTAAAGTTGTAAATGTCAGACCCTACAGAAAACCCACTACTCGTAAATAATTCAACAGATATTTTATTTTACGACTTCAAAAAGAGCACGCATGAAATTTAAACGCAAACAAAAAACTATAAGATCGTTGACGGCAACTTCTGAAATGAATTTAAAAAACAAGTTATATTCAACTGAAAGTGTGTGCTCTCATTAAAATAAAACGCTAATTAACCAACTTAACCAAGCACAGTTATTAACTAACAAGCAGTTCAAAAGCTGAATCACCAAATGGAGTTCAGAAAAACTTTGAACCCGTTGTTTTAATTTTGCCAAATTTGTATTTTTCTGTTACAACAAACAACCAACAATTTTGATAGACACTTCACTCCATCAAATTTAAAGTTGGCGCAATAGAGTTTCAGAAATGTTTTAAGGGTATACATTCATTGTGGGAGGGGGATTAAGGGAGGGTTAAAAGTTTTAGGGAGGCCTGTTGTTCCCGAATTATTCATGACTCGTTCGATTGATTATACTGTTAAGCGAAAATTAACAGCGCGGTGTAGTACAAGATCTCACCGTTGAATTTTCTTTGTCGGGCAATCAGGAATTTTGCAAAATACTGAATATGAAACTAAAATATTAATACGTCTTTTTTACCAAATGTATGGCTTACCAAATAGTTTTGTTTACCCATCTCAGAGATAATTTACTCAAACTATGATATTATCCTATGAATTGATAGTCGTTGATCCCTATCTCATATTCAACTTTCAAAAAATATTAGAACTCTAGCCAAATGACAGCACGGACCATTCATATTAAAAATACATAGGTAAATCTTGCGCCCCTTGGATTTAATTTAATAATCATAATTTTTGCACAGCAGTGAATGTAAAGTATACAGAAACTTTGACAAAATTCAACGTAAATAACTTCAAGATGGTTGACAACCCGAAGATTAGTTTGTATTTGACGATGTTGGAAAACTCGCTGCGAGCTCCTGCACAAACGGGCCCGGTGGCGCTAGAGTTAGGGACCGTGGGACAGACGGATTTCTTGTTTATTGCATTGTTTGGCCGCTAATTTCTGTTTTTGATTGCGAGAGAGGTTTCGGCGAGGATTTTATGCTAATGCCGTCCCGCATGTTCAAGTGTTGGGGAATTGTTAGATAACTGACTTAAAAAGGTTTAGAGTACGACTGACTTAAAAACGGTAGTAAGGTATGCTTGCTAATTCCCCATGAGTTGTCGCCTTGTAGTGGCTTAGTATCGGTAGTAAGCTTAGCTTAAGAAATAAATTGGCCATTGAAGTATTCAATTCGTAAGCAAATTTTTGGTAATTTGTAACCCTCTCCTCGCCCTTGACAGGGAAACCAAAGTAAAATTTACTAGATTATTGATACACACAAACATATTGTATACATTTGTGCAGAAGATATTGCTTTCAGCAATAAGTCCGAATAAATGCACATAATAACTTGAAAATGCTATGTTTTGTGTGTAATAAAGTGTTTATTTTGACTTATAATGATAGAACTAGCAAGCAAACTACAGGATGATCTAACCTTAACGCCACGCTGAGCCGACGAAGTCTTCAAAAGAGTATAAAGTTTTCTCATAATATAACACAGGTCCTCGTGAGAAAACAAGATAATTCAAATTGCAGAATTGACATGTTAACTACGCTTAAACTCATTTGGAGTCAGAAGTAATTCAAAAGTCGACGGGAAAACATCTGGCTCTTACTCAATATTTAAATGAACTGTTGCCTTTGCGTGAGTTCCCGGGAAAATGCGTGTTTGTTGATGTCTAATTTAACATTATCGTTCGCGGATTTACAATGTCGAACGTTGTAGCTTATCACAGTTTGTCGAATTTACGTTTGTCAGGCCCATATTAGACTGCTTAAGTGGTAACTTAACTCAGGGCTTGTTCAAGGAGCCACGAGGCGTTGAGTAGATTATGCTTTAAGCATTAAGTCTGCCTTTTTTACTATTTTTGTGCATTAAAGATTGAATAAATAAATAATAAATGTTGATTTCGTATTCTCGCGTAATCGTTCTTATCGAGACAGTAACGGTGACTTCTAAAAAGCACTTCGACTCTAGGTAGCCTAATTCTATTATCCACTGGCGCTATCGCTTCCCCCGTCGTCCTATCCAATCTAAATTCGATCAATTTTTTACATAATCGCCGATTCGATAACGTTGATATTCGAGACAAGAACAGTGAGCGAGACAGAAAATGGGAATTGTAATAGACGGTTTATCGAAGAAATCAGGGGAGTTCCCCTAGAGACACGGGAATTAAGGACTCTGCTAATGAGATGTTGATTGCATCCTCGCCCGTTTGTCGCCCGCTTCTTTTGCATTAAATTCCCCTTTTTAATATTTTTTTTTCTGCCCCAGGCAACAGTTGAAATGCAGAATGCGTCTTCTACTGTGTTGTCTGCCCCAAGCATTATGCAGATTTCATTAAACGCCTTTTTTCCTGTTACTGCAACAGTTTTGTAGGGTGCGAAATTTAATAAACTCCCAATTCATTCGTGTTATTATGTTAAAGGGCTAACACTGAGGGTGGTAAAGCAAATGAGATATTTTCTTGCTACGTGATTTTTTATGAGACCTCGGTGTTGCCACAGAGTTATTAACTCGGTCGGTACTTTAATAAGGCTTTGCCATGACATCCTACATCGGTGTAATATACGTTAGATGGTGTGAATTGGTTTACTACCCTAAGGACCACATGTTATCGGCAACCAAAGTTTTTTTAAATTGGTACAAACATACACGCAGGGGCGCCAAGATTCGTTCTGAAGCCATTGCGATGCGGCTAAAAACTTTGCAGAAGGAAATTGTTAAAAAAATGATTAACTACCTTACTAACTTAAATTTCTCACAGTATCAGCGAGTTTCCTATTTTGCAAGTCAGTATTGCGATTATCATTTTTATTATTTTAGGGCTAAAAAAAACTTTTATTTCAGGTATTAGAAAATTTCAAAAAGTGTTGAACTGATTTATACTCAATAAAATATGCATACAAACCTACTAAGTACCTTGAAATAAATAGTTACATTATTAAACACATTCTATTATTAGACACAATTTATCATAAGAAACATGACTTCGAAATGTGCAGGCCAAAAGACGGGCAAGTGACATGCAACAGTCTGATCTAAGTCTGAGCGATAATAGCGTTTTGTTTACATTGGTCACCCCTGGGTTCGGTAACCATTGTGCATAGTACTTAAAGATGGCTTAATGAAGATTTGTAAAATGACAGAACAAGTTCCCTGCGGCTTGACATCTATAACACACAATATTTATGTTTATTTTTAATATTTGACTGCAACGATAATAAAATTTAATTAGGGAAACCTAACAAAAACTTAAACTTACTTTACTTTATGTTTAAACTTGTTTCTCTAACTCTAAATTTTGTGAAACAACTATAGAATGGCGGTTATGAAAACAGTCCGTAGCCGTAAAAAGAGCATACAAAAAATCCCTTGTGCAGATGACTTTTTCGAATGACTAGGTTTTTTTCTTCAATAAGCCCGCTACAAGACAGGGCGGTATTGAGATAAGAGGGTCGTTGGGAGTTTACCCTTTTCCAAACGGAGTAAACGCTTTCCTTTCTACATTTTGTAAATACGAAGCCGAAAGGGCTATTATCTCGAAGCAAGGTTTCCGATATCACATTTGAATCAATATACCCATAATAGGATAGGAAAACCTATGTGAATTGTTTTTAGAGAACTGATAAGCTAGGAAATTGAAACGAAGCCTGCATTAGCGATCGTAGCTAAATTAAGTAATATTAAAGACTATTCAAACTGTGTCACTGTTTTTATGTAAAGACTGTTATTCATTTTCTTCAATACTCGTATGTTTGACAAGTAAATAGTTTTACGGTGCTGTGTTGCTCAACGGAATCGTCAATTAACTTCTTTATTCTGTTGTTGGATGGAACGTTGGTTCCAAACACAACAAAGAACAAAACAGAACAAAGTTCACCATCCGTTCACCATCAGCGTGCTGACTTGTTTTTGCGCAGTGAGTATGTGTTATGTCATTTTTAAAACATGGCGCCCTCTCTCTTAGCTTTTATGTTGCATGCCCAACATTTTCCATGATACTGCTCTAACATAATAAAGAACATAATCTGACTTACATGCTCACTTGAACAATAAGCACAAATGTACATCGCGCTAATGTTTATCCTGGGTTTGGATCGAACCCATTACCTGTTACTAGGATTACCCACCCATTACTGAGTCAGTCATACTGAACTATAATTTAATTCCAAACCTGCAAAAACCTCGAATTTTCATTAACACAGTAGGTATACTCGTAGTTTATTTGCTCTCACGTGAATAAAGCTTGTACGAAATAATTAATTTTAAAGTTGAAACTTTCGACGTTGCGATAAACATTTCGTGTGTCCTCCCCTTTCCGCTGAAAGTCATTTCGCTTTACCGTCCTGAGGTATTACGTTTATATATTGTGCACCCGCCGTAATAATGTCACACGACAAATTTTCACACTATCGGGCGTTCCGTATACATTTCATCGTTTATCGTGATCGGTCATGCGAGGCATGGAACCCAGAAAGTGGGGTACCTAATGTAGATCTAGATAGCGCAGGTATTGCAACGGGATTACTGAAATGTAAATGTAAATTACATCGCCGCTTGTTAATTTTAAATTCATTTTGCGGTACGAAAACTCCTCAAACTTTATCGGCTGGTTTCATTGTGAAATTAAATTTTCGTTTCAAAATTTTTAAAGTCTCATGTAAATAGGTATTTTTAATTGAATTTAGACCGTTGTTTGTGGCTCACGATGCAGGGTGGTTATACCTAAGTTTAATATGTGTATTTGAAATTTGTATAATGGCATTGTAGCTCACACACAGATGAATTTCAATTTATTTGACTCTTAAATGAAATTGTGGAAAAAACTCCTAGCTAAGGTTTTTCCAATGAGCATGGAGTTCTTCAAGAGGGGTTTTAAGAGGTTTTTACAGAGTCAGGTTATGCGGGGTGATGCCGCTACTGTCAGACGTGTCCAAAGGCTAGAGTAATGTCTGCTTGCTTGTTTCTCATCGTCGCCTACTGAAAGAAAGGAAGGTAGAATCCTTTCTTCGAAGGTAGAAGCTTTGTTTGCAGTGTTTGTGGGTCAGATAATCTGAAGATTTTAGTATACTCGTAAGCTGTTATAAATATTTATTCAATTTCTAAGCGTTTACCTTTCAACCCTAGTTCTTGAACAGAAGTAGAACATATTGCTCGGGTGAATAATGTTAAAAACTCTAAAGTACCTATGCTTAAATCAACGGAACGAATAGTAAGACTGGAAATGTGCATGAACTCCAGCTAAATTCATAGCTGAGCAAAAGTTTAGTCCGGATATTTACTGTCGTCTACTTAGCTTGGAATGTGAGTCCTACTTAAATGTGAGTATGTACAGGCAAATTAAATTCTCAGGTACCAATATAGGGATTTTGTAATTTTTTAACTTGAATTTATTTGACAGGTCAGGAATGTGGAAATCAGTTAAAGAACTAAGATGGCCGCCATAGTGTACGCAACATTCAGAAGCCCACATTTCGCCAAGCGGGTTAGAACTCAACGTCTTAACGGGTAGGTTTGGGTTGCTTAGGTTTTTTATCGGTATTTATCACCTGGGAATTAGCCGCAAGTTAATTTAATGAACACAAAGTCGGTGAACATCTAGCCGAGTCAGAGTGCTTAACCACTGGACCACTCTCTCCAGAAGAATAAATAAATAAACAAAATAATAAACATAAACACCGTTGCGAGAAGCGCTAGTGGGGCCGAACGTGAGCGGAATGCGCGGCACGTCCGCCTGGACGGCTGGACCCACGCTCCAACAAACCATCTTATTGTTTTCTCTGGGACTCATCGGGACATTCATCTGACCGTTGTCCACATTCCTTGGAATCTTAGCATAATATGTCTTATTGAAGCTGCTTCAACGCAATCTATGTTATTGTCTAGCTTGCTAGGTCACCTGCTGAAAAAAATGTTAAATTGTTTTCCATCTGGTGAGCAAAATAAATCTTTGTTTTTGTAACTTACCGGCTAAATTTCTGTACAATAATATGTGCGCTAAATTCTGAAGGCAGTGATCTACAGTAAATGACCATAGTCCCCTTTAAAAAAAATGGGAACTCGGCTCCCTCCACTCCTCTCTCTCCACTCCAAACAAAAAGCCATCACCTCTTTTTGGTTTTAACTAGTTCTTGAATAGCGTCAGGGTGTGAGGTTTCTTAGACTCAGCTTAACTACCCCTGAGTTTACACGTTATGGTTATAATTCATCTATTATTAATGTCAAACCATACGCAAATAAAAAGTAAATTTGATTAACTAATAATGTTCCTGATTGCTATTCCGTAGCCAAAACAAATAATAATATCAAGGAGCACCATCATTTTACAGAACGAAAAATGGTACACGCTATAATTTATGTCATACACGAGGCGAAGCTTCAAAAGATATCTTTCTCTCTGAGCAAAGGAACTCGCGACACAGGAGACAAATGGCAGCTGAATGCAGTGCACGTGCGGGCCTCTTGCCGGCCGGCTCGGACAGGAGGAACAAATCGCCTTATTGTTTCCACCTTGGCATTCAGCCGGCTGACTGAATATCTAACTGGAATGGACTGGAGTTGCTCGTGGCTTCTTGTATGGAATTTGATTTTGAGTTTGGAAAATGGCGTGTTTATTTGGCACGAATATGTTGTGCTTTCATAGTCATTTATCAAAACTAATGGTATAAGTATACTTGGGTAATAATCAAAAATTACTAACAATTTTATCTTATTACTAGGGTGCGATGGCAAATTCTATCATTCCACCTGTGCAGACCTTAGCTTATGACTGGGACACTTGAAGAACTCTAGTAGAGACATTTGCCCCAGTAGTATATTTTGTTCTTTGATTTATATGTTTTAATACTAAAATAATTAAAATAAATTTAACATTTGACTCAGGAGAAGAATGACGGCTGAATGCAGTGCACGTGCGGGCCTCTTGCCGGCCGGCTCGGACAGGAGGAACAAATCGCCTTATTGTTTCCACCTTGGCATTCAGCCGGCTGACTGAATATCTAACTGGAATGAACTGGAGTTGCTCGTGGCTTCTTGTATGGAATTTGATTTTGCGTATGAACTGGCGTGTTCATTTGGCAAGTATATTTTGTGCTTTCATATTTATTTATCAAAACTAATGGTATAAATTTAAAATTTACTGATAATTTTATTTTGGTACTACGCTACGATGGCATATTTTAGCATTCCACCTGTGGCAGACCTTAGCTTATGACTGGGACACTTGAAGAACTTTGGTAGAGTCATTTGCCCCAGTAGTGTATTTTGTTCTTTGATGTTAAAGGAAAGATTAGTATTAAAGTAATCTTTCCTTCATAATGCGAATTAATTTAACTCTTTACGCAGGAGACGAATGACAGCTGAATGCAGTGCACGTGCGGGCCTCTTGCCGGCCGGCTCGGACAGGACGAACAAATCGCCTTATTGTTTCCACCTTGGCATTCAGCCGGCTGACTGAATATCTAACTGGAATGGACTGGAGTTACTCGTAGCTTCTTGTATGGAATTTGATTTTGCGTTTGAACTGGCGTGTTAATTTGGCAAGTATATTTTGTGCTTTCATATTTAATTGACAATACTTTTGGTTTATGTAGGTACTTTATAAAAATAAGTCGGGTTTTCCTTCCTGACGCTATAACTCCAGAACGCAGGAACCGATTTCCACGGTTTTGCATTCGTTGGAAAGGTCTCGGGCTCCGTGAGGTTTATAGCAAAGAAAATTCAGGAAAATTTCAACAGAAAAGCGGGAAAATCTTTTTTCACATACAGTTAAGTTCACGCGGACGAAGTCGCGGGCGGCTGCTAGTGTTCTTATACTTACCTACTTATTATAATGAATTGATAATTTTATTTTGTTACCACGGTACAATAGCATATTCCATCATTGCACCTTTGGTCGACCTTAGGATATGAAGGGTCAGTAAGAAAACTTCTGAAGATACGTTAGTTTGCCCAATATTGGGACATTTAAGGAAAGTTGGAAACAAAAGTTCATACGAATAAGTAATGTTAGGATGAATAATTTATTAATTTTAAAATTTTGAACATACCTTCGGAGTAGATTGCCCACGTTTAATATATTTTTTTTAAATGCCAGGTTCCAATAGGACGCATAATAAGAAACGTAACCACAGACAAACAAAGAACGACGAACTCTTTGCAATCCACAATATCCCATTCCGTAAGTTTAATATTCAATAACTGCTGCTATCTTAACTATTGGGCGCGGGTTCGAGTCGCATTCGGGTCACGTCGGCGCGTCTTAACATCTGGATTGTTAGTAGCACGCTGTAGCGTCGAGGAGTTTGTTTTTAAACTGGTGTGTCTACGGCTTAGGGCTGGCATCACTGAAAGTTAAGAAAATAGTTTTTGTTGTGATAGTTTGTGCAAAGGTTGCTTGAGAATATAATATTTTCGAAAGTGAAACATTTGGTATAATAGAATTTTGTCCTAATAAAACTTGACTGAGTAACCAAACTTGCTAATGATATTTCACTTAAAGAATAATGGGCCATAAGTACTGTGGTTCGCGGTTCATTTGCGAAAATGAACTTCTCCTAAGAACGTTTTTTGCTAAGTGTTTGACGAATATCAATTTGGCCAAATAGAAGAAAGAAAGAAAGAAGAAGAAAGAAACGTTTATTGACCGTTGATATATATGTTGACGTTGACGTATATTCATATTTTATATTTTCATAATATATAAATGTTTAATATTTTTTGAACAACAGAGTAACAAAAATGTGTGCACGCTCCAACGTCGGTGACGTCAAATAAATGGAAGGACCCCATTGTTTTTACATAAATCTATGGCTAATCTATCCTATTAAATTTTGTAGACTGACACCAAATTTACCCTGTAGATAGAGATAACAGAATGTGTTATAGGTACCGGCTATTTACGAGTACTTATCGGAATAAGATCGCATTTGGGTCATGGTCTTAACAAATCGTAAAAGATCTCGAAAGCCCAGTTGTAACAATTTTATTTTCGCTATTACCGGGACGTTCTTGTCGACCAATACAAGTCTATAGCTTTCTCAATTTGACTACAAAGTAATTTTATACAAAAATACCTACTAATTTTTCATTCCAAGGAAATTTGCTAAATTTCTAAGGATAATAATAATGATAGGAATAGATTCTAAAACTATTTAACTTGTGACGTATGAAATGTAATCTTATAAAATCTGTTATGTACTTAATTGTACAGTACAATTCAGTAATTAGTATTTTTTTGTAAATAAGCCGATATAGATCTTCAAACCGAATATAGTAGTCTACAATGCCGGCCTAGCAGTTGGCTGTTTGCTATCAATTCTCGATGTATTAGACTTATGTACAGCTAGTTTAAGTATGAAGTGTTAATTTTAAAAGGGCTAATTGCCAATCCTACTACTATTATAAATGCGAAAGTTTGTATGGGTGGATGTATGTGCCCTGCTGCTCTTTCACGTAAAAACTACTGGATGGATTTTAAAGACACTTCACAATAATATAGCTTATGCATCGGAATAGGACATAAGTTATTATTTATAAACATACTTTTTTTTAACCGAAGTCCACGAAAAAGGTGGAGTGACGATTTGCGGCACCATAGCGAGGACTGGCTTGGCCTGGCACAGGATAGAGACTATGGAAGAAATTGGGAGAGACCTTTGCTCAGCAGTGGGACAAAATAGGTTAAAAAAAAAGTCCACGATACGATACAAGATTGATACAATGGTGTTTCATAGCGAATCTCGTGGCAGCCCTGATCCTGATGTACCGTAAGGACTTATTCGGGAGTTTACGTGCCGACTCCAGAATGGGTGTCGTATGTACAGTGGGCAGCACGTCGAGCGTAACATAGCAGTTGGAAAATGATCTTTAATGCATCGTTGTAAAGTGATACGTACTGTCAAAGGGTAAACAGTTGTCTTTTGTACGACTATCGCTGTCGCTAGAACTAACGCGCTGTCTTTGAGGATTTCATTTTATTGCGTCCCTAGAGTAATGAGTTTTGATGTGCAAGTTTAGAGTAATAAAATGTTGAATAACATTTCTTGCTTTGTTACTCAGCTTGTAAGGCACCTAAGGCAAAATATTACTGACATAAGACTCACGCAGGCCTTGCGAGCTAGGATGCGCAGAGCGACCAGATTCTCGGATTCAGATAGTTTTTGCGCGAGAAAAAACGCGAAAATTAAATAACTTTAGAAACGACAACGCAAAGCATAATATGGCCATGTCATTAAAATATATATATGAAACGACGCAGTTATCGTTGTCAAATTGCTAATTAATAAAGTCCTGCTGATACTACATCAGCAAGATACATTTTACATAACTGTAATATTGTTTAGTTTCAAATTGAACGATTTTTTTACTATTTATCACACCTATCATTATGGATAAAATGAGTGAGTTTGTATAAGTGCATTTAATATGCTCACCGCTTTCAATTTGAAAAAAGATAATTGAAATGTCTGGTGCATACAGGCTGCGCAGGTGACGTCACACAACACAATCCCACGCAACGATCTCCCCGCGTCCCAACTTATCTTGTAAAACATTCCCAGGCCGCCGAGAAGTTGTAACCTCTGTGTATTTCAATAAGGATGCTCGCTCCGCGGGCTAAACTAGTTGGCACGATTTTTGCATCGTGATCTCCGCTGAAAAGGCTGAAAATTGCCGTGAGGGAAGTACGTAACAAAGTGAGGACGAAAGTTAGGCCTGTTACTAGCGCCCAGTCACCGAAGCTATTCGAGCGTTGCTCTGTGGAGTTTTTAATTTCGTTCCGCAGCCACTCGCAGCAAACCTCGTTACAAGTTTAAATTGGCATTTCTCGGAGTAATGGTTAGACGCCAGTGGGTAACTTGCGCCGGTGTCTCCTTCACTTGGTGGGGTAATTCTTATTTAAAATGTATGAACGGTGGCTTACACCGGTGTTTTGCGGAAAAAATCGAGTGTTTAGAGTTTAGAGGCGCCCCGCGGCAAACTTAGGGATGGCGCTGTTGAGAAGCTACCACGTTATTACGTTTTAAAAGTATTTATTTTTATGGAACATTTGAGATATTAATTAGAATTCTTACTATGCAAGTCTGAACAATAACAGATATTAAAAAGGAGTTCAAATAGGGCCCAGTGCTTAAAAATATTTGTTAAGGGTGGAGTGGAGTAATATCCGGACTCAAGATGAAGGCTGTGCTGAGCCATAGATTTAGCATAAAGGAATAGTTAGAAGTTGCGTAGCGTTGCGCTGCGTTGCTCGATAAGTACCTATGTTTAAAAATATAATATCAACATTTATATTAAATCTATAGGCACAACGACAGGTAATGTTTTTAATAGGAATACTTTTAAGTTGATGTAAGTATTTTTCTCGAACGCTGCTACGAAAGTTGGATTCAGTGGTTTACCCTTTCCTCGAAGGATCTCGAACCTAGGTAGACTGATTCATCGACAACCTTTTGAACCAATGTCTCGACAGATGTAGTAAACTTTTTATTCATGGGAAAGGTCTATTACCCGTAGATACAACTTTCTGGACCATGTTATGAATGCTTTTGAACAAGTTGTATAAACAGAATAATTAACTTTATTATGATACGACCCTTCCATTTGCGATTTAATAAAACATAGAGGAAATGTTATCTTTCACAAAACAATCTATATAAATAAAACAAAGTCGGGTTGGTTACATTTATAACTCGAGAAATGCTGGGCCGATGTTCATGATTTTTCCAGAATTTTCCTAGGTTTGTACCTGTCAAATGCTTAGCGATCGTTATGTCGTATGTTGGTTGTCAAATAACTGTTGTCTTTATTGAACTGTCACACTCATTTTACAGGACGACGTCTGTCGGGACAGCTGGTTAGCTAATTCATAAATGACGTTTCTAAAGCTCATTTACAGCACATTACACATACGCATGTAACATAAAGCATAAAATGAGTAACATTGGCATTATAAGAAGTTAGCATGTGGCATATTAGTCATTACTATAGTCCGTTCACGTTAAGAATGCTGTGTTTTCTAGAAACTCAGATCCATAACCTTTCCGTTCAAAAGTATGCGTTCAACTGGTCACTGTGAAAAAACTCAGATCCATAACCTTTGCGTTCAAAAGTATGCGTTCAACTGGTCACTGTGACTTGACTTTCTAATTAGGAATGATTTAATTGGTTAGGAGGCGTGTTAGATCGAAGGACAAGTATGAAATTACTGCATTCTTGACGCGAACGGACTATCGATACATGGTAACAACTATATGCGAAATGGGTGGTCATGTGCACGCTTTTGCTGTACTGTAACGGTGAATGTGAACGGTGAAACGGTAACACTTAGGAGGACACTTCCTGTTACAGAAAGCCCAGGATGGTAGGTGAGGTGACGAGCGGGCCGCTGTTTTGTGCTGTAAGGGCTACTTGAGTTTTTATTAGTATATTCCATCACAGTAGAGGTTTTTCATCCAAATTCAGCTAAGGAGCTGGGGCCTTATTTTGATCATTTTTCAGCTCAGTTACAGTTTACTATAGCAATGAAGAAAAATTCAGTTTTTTTTGACATTATTTACCACACAGAACACGACTTGCGACGGTAAATATGCAGCTCAAATGGACTTGTGACTGAAACTGTCAGGTCATAGGAGATTGTAATAATGCCCCTAAAATGCTAAAGGTGCAAACGTTAGAAAGCTGGAATGGAACGGCAGGTTCTCAGTGACATGAACATTGACAGAGAATACTTGGAAAGCAGTTATGCCTTCTCCACATTTTTCCAAGAATCCTTATTGAAACGGAGCCACAGGGAACAGTTAGTTGGTATTGCGGATGTAACTTCAGATGAAAAAATTACGTGAATGTAAATGAATATTAAATAAGATATTTCCAGTCCTTTGAAGATTATGTTATGACTCATATTGAGGTTGGTACTTGGTGCTTTTTGCTAGGTTTGTGGAAACGAGTAGAATCAGGCCCAAATTTAAATATAAGAAAGCGTTTCCACGTGTAAGCATCTTGTCAATATTTTTAAGGGCCCGCCCACGTAAAGAAATTTGCTGTTTGTAAATCTAGACAGAAAATCAAGTTTCGGCTTTTTCGTTCACCTTGATATTTCAATTCATGTCAAAATTGTATCCACATAAGTAGACTTATGCGGAATAAAAGATAAACAAACATCTGTAGGAACAAATTAGAAGTATGTGTGTATGTTAGTTATGAAACACTAAAACTTTACAAAATGTAATGATACAAGGATGATGTTGTAATTTCTTCCTGAAGTATCATTCTATTGTATTGACTATTGAGCTAGAACTATAAAGACAGAAAGGCTCCGCCTTAAAGCTAGATTAGACCTCTACTTAGAATAGTGTTTGGCTAAACACACTGTTAACTCCGAGTCTGAAAGCCTTCTTTATGTAGCCGCTGGGGCTTAAGTTCTTTCCAGTGTTAGCACTGTGGGACCCGTCCTGCCTCACTTGCTTTTATGGAGGAAAATTCTAAGGTTGCTGCGTGAAAGATATAAAATAATAACAATATTTTTACAGGGCGATTGCCTTGACGCAAAATTTGCTAAAAAAGGGTTGGACCGTAAAAATCTTTTAGTAATATCTTGACAGATCCTTTTTATAGGTACAGACTGCAGAGTCTACTAACTTTCATTAAAGATTTTAACAAAACTCATAATAGCTGACTAACTGAAATTATTGTAATAAGAGGACATTTTTTTAATGGGACAGTTAAAAAAAATATATACTTAAAGTTAACTTTTACTGTACTTTGTGTACAAATTGGTTAAATGTATGTGCAATGAACTATCTGCAATTTTAATTTTCAATAGGTAAAAACAAACTCTTTATAATGAACAGTTCTAAGTCAAATCATGTGTTCCGGGGTTTCTCACCAGGGTCTAGCTTGTTTCTGACTCCTCCCAAGGGATATTTCGCTCCTCTCGCTAGCACTCGCTTTCATGTAGCGGAAATACAGAATTTACCTCTGAAATTCATTTAAAGAGTTCATTCGTCGTATACGTTACCAATTACGTACTGGTAATATTATTTCAGTAATGAATCCCCACGAACATTTTGCACGGTAACCGGAAAAGGAGGTTCAAAGAAAATGATATTAGTTAAAGTAGTACTATTAATAGTATCTACTCTTGAGAGTAGATTAATTAGTAGACGTAAATTGAGAGCGTCGCCGTCGTGGTCCAGTGGCTGAGCCATGTGAAGAGTCCGTGTGCTTCCGACTTCAAAACTGGCCGGAGCAGCCTCTTTCTGTCTTATTACTTAACTTGCTGTTAACACCCCATAAATCCAAGCAACACCGGAACTATGTTCAATTATCCGTGTTTTTTTGTTTTTTTTCAATTTGTTGAAATGAGTTTGCGTTTGTCCTCAGTCTCGCCTGGTAAGCGATGACGAGGTCGAAGGTGTAACACGCTTACCCTTGCCTTGACGACACCAAGGTTGTATGTATCCGGAAACACAGGCGCAGGGAGGGGAGGGTTTATTTTGAGTTTGTTTTGAAAATAGGATGGCGATTAAAATACAATCCAGAATAGAATGAAGCGAATGTACGGTTACGGGTATTTAAATTAAGAAACACTTAGCACACATTATACAACTCAGCAAAATCCATAATCGGTGCATCACTCATTTCATAAAATTGAGATTATTTTCCGCGCGTTTTCCGCTCGCTTCGATCGCTCGCATAGGGGAGTGGAGTGGAGGCACCTGCATACGAGTGTGTACTAATGGGGCATTAACGGTAATGGCTCAGCCATCAAAGAGTATATCTGCTCCATAGTTTTTGCATTTATGAATCATCGTTATTTATCGTCTTTGTCGATGTTTTAATAATAAAATGGCGATGCGAGTATATCGGCTACGATGCCATAAGTACACCCAACTAACGTGATAGTTTTATTTGCTTTTTTGATTGCATCGATGTATAAGAGTACGCCGTGACCCAGTGGTTAAACACTCTGGCTCGGAACCTGGTAGTCCCGAGATCAAATCTGGCCGGAACACACCTACTTTGTGTGTTTCATACACATACCTCTATAAAAACCCAAGCAACCCGGATAACGGGAGGGCTCGCCCCTTAACACGATGGGTTCAAATTCCCTCGGCAATATGTGGGCTTCTAAATTTTCTGTTCACTATGACGGCAACAATCAGTCTGACCTCTGACTAACCCATTGGGGTCACTTTTGAACCCCACTTTGTGAAACCGTTAGTCTAGCTTCACAAAAAAAAGTTTTATAAATGTTCAGTGAACGCAATCAGTATGCATAAATAAAATAAGATTTTCTCCTATAAAACCCCGTCAGCATCAAGTCGGAAAACTAACAATTTTTCCAAACGATTTCATATTTTCACCAACTGAAATTGGACCTTATTGTAACTGACTAAAAACTTTTTCATCCCTTCGAATCGTTGTATAAATTGTAGGTACAATCGTAAATGTAACCCGCGGGTCAGCGAATGTCCCGATGAATGGTACTCGTGGAAGAAATGGGGAAGTCGTTATAATAAATTCATGCGCCTACATGGTTATTCGATTTGCCTGTAAATTTGAAATGAAGAGTAAGGACGGAGTATGGATTAGTGTTGCCGGTCGATAATCCGCTTGAGAGCATCGATAACCTTCAAAACTATCTGTAGTAGTCATTGTTGAATAATAGAAAGGAATAGATAGAGTCACAGAAAACGAATAAACTATCAATGGTACGATACTATCGATTTGGCTGAAGATGTCGATGATGACTGTCGACAATGGTATTGATCATTATAATCATATTTGGTTCAAGGACATTCACTAGTCAATGTAGGCCGGGTGTGCAAATGATTACGGTTGAGCAATAGATTTCGAGTAATAGCCATATATTTTATCTCCAACATGCGGTTATCGATCTAGCAAGGTTTCTATTAGTTCAACCATCCATGGTCAAAATGTCGATACTTCAGCAACTCTAGCATAGAGGCGAATATTTATATGCCAGCTTCTTGAGATATGAGAGGAAATCTAATACGGGTCAATCTTAACTGGACCGTTTGAAAAGTGGTTTGGTTAGCGAACTTGCCACTAGGCCGTGGTCGTTGGTTTTATTTTAGCTCTAGACAAACATTTGCGTTATACATTGGTCTTAGTTATATTTGTACTTTGTCTGGCGGTCACAGCTGCAATCTTAAAAACGAAATTGCCAGCGATTTCGTCCATGTGGATGCAGTCTTTAAAATTTTACAACCTGTAATACGAATCTAAAGTACCGTAGACAGATATCAGCCAAACTTTTGAAGTGAAACTGTGGAAAGTTTAATAAAAATCCGCCCAGTAGTTTCAAGAAACTATTGATTGATAGTCAAACAGACGAAAAGCAATAAATCATTCCTTTTTTCATTAATGACATTGGTGTCCGAGTAAAATATTGCAACATTTGCTATGTTTTTATTTTGCAGTTTGATTCTCAAGGAAAGGTCAGAATAATAAAATATTTCCCACAAAAATCGAATCTGCGTCCCTCCCTTTATAAAACCATTGCAAAATAGATCTATTTTAATAGAAGTATTTTAAAAAAAATATTTCATATCAGAAGTGCATGATACTTATGTTGTTTTGTAAAATCGACCTTTTTAGAAGAGTACCAGTGAGTTTCTTGCTGGGTTCTTTCAGTAAAAACATCTGATAAAGTGGTTTGGACCAAGAAGAATCCGACAACTTATACCTGCAACTAATCTTTCAGGAAGGTGCCTATCTATCTATTCTATCAAGGATATTCCATTTTGTTTTATCTCTCAATCCAAATGTAATCGCCACGGAAACTACACTTACGTGCAAAATAAGACTTCCATGATGTTTGCTGGGGAGCTAGTCACGGATGACAGTAGTCGCCAAATCAGTGACAGGTCAAAATGAAAATTGACAGTTTCTACACAAAAGCAAAAGCTTCCATAAATTAACTTGTACTGTTATAAAACAACGATAACCATAGTTCTTGTTTCAGTATTGAGGTATATATACTACTATAGTAACACCTTGGTGCTTCCTAATTATCTGTTGACATAAAGTTCTGGTTATAATTGGAAACTTCTTAGTTTTTCCTATAATGAACAGACGGGAGTCTTTAAATCAAGAGTGACCAAGTGCCTTCTGAAGAAACTAAAATGACCGGATTGTCAGGTGAGATCTCGATCAAAGACATGACTTGAACAAGTCATATTGCTCGTTGGAGTTCAAAGTGAAGCTATAGTCATTCAAGTGTGTAAAAGGACCAATGCAATGTGATCTTCTACAATTTGCTCTCCAGCTCGATACTATGGCATACAATCCTTGAACTATATAACTATTACTTATGTGACCACTTAGTTCTGCTCGCCAGTGTATAAGAGTGTAGTAAAACAAATTCCATTTCGATTCATTCAAATCGGGTGTACCCGAAAACCGTGAAAAGATATGAGCTACAAATCCGACCCGTGTCTTCAGCCACATGTCTACGCGTCTGTCAGATTTATACGAGGAGATACATAGGACTGCTGATAGCAAAAACATGCTATATTGGAAAAGCAAAATTTTAGGTAGGTATTTAAAAACATACTCCAACTGTTAATAAACGTAATGCGGAATTTTAAAATATTAAAAGAAAACCATTTTAAAATAGTTAAGAGTTGTAATCTTGTTGCCATATAAACCCGAATACCGTGCTGTAGCACATTAAGAGATGTATTTTATTTTTCTATCCGATTATCTAATTTTACAAATAACTAAGATAATGTTTTGACTAGCCCCCTATTGGGGGCTTAGGATATACCTCGCCGTGAGTAAAAACACTTGCTCGATGCTATAGCATACAATCTCTGAGCTATATAAATATTACATAAGTGACTACTTAGTTCTGCTCGCCAGTGTATAACAGTGTAGTAAAACAAATTCCATTTCGATTCATTCATATCGGGTGTACCCGAAAACCGTGAAAAGATATGAGCTACAAATCCGACCCGTGTCTTCAGGCACACGTCTACGCGTCTGTCAGATTTATACGAGGAGATACATAGGACTGCTGATAGCAAAAACATGCTATATTGAAAAAGCAAAGTTTTAGGTAGGAGTATGTAAAAAATACACACATCAAAACTGTCTAGGGATATCATAGGGATATAATTTTTCAAATTTTTCATAGAGTTAATTTTGTTTACAAGTTGAGCATTATCTTAGAATAACGCGAGGACAGAGGCATAAGATAAAGGTTAAGAATATTACAAAAAAAAACCGTTTGGTTTTGCTATAATTTAGACACCTTTTAAAAGAAAAATCGGTTTTTTTTAACGTCCTTACGATTGTACAATAATGCTACTACAATGAATTTCTTTATACAATCTGAAAGAGCAGATATAGCAGTTTCTGTGTTCTAAAAATTTCTACGTTGGTATCAATATTTCAATTTTTACAGCCTCCCAAATAGCTACTTTGTATGAAAATACTTGAGATATCCCTAGACACTTTTGAGCAGTGTATTACAACAGTTAAGATAAGATAAATAATCTTTCATATATACAGTGTTTCGGTAAAAAGAACGTGATTTGTACAATTCAGGCGGTCTTATCGCTACAAAGCGATCTCTTCCAGACAACCTTCGGTAGAGGATTTTTGCAGGAACCAGAGAGGTGGGCTGTGCAAAAAAAAAAAGATGAGCTAAAGAGCATAATAATAAGCAAATAATATAAATAATTATTAATATGTAACTAACTACTCATATAGGCGATATAAATCAAAATAAAAATACATAAATAAATATACATAAATAAACATACATAAACAATAAAACATAATACATAATACATACTTAAAACAGTTATAAAATTAATCAAAAAGTGAATTTGGTTTAATTAAAACAAACACATGTTTAAAAATTGCTCACAGTTATAATCTAGACCTAGCTATAAAAACTTGAATACCAGGCGTAGTTGCACATTTACAGCATAATGGTCTATGAGATTATCCAATTTTCCAAATAATCTAAAGTTATGTGTGGCCTACCACACTTTTGGTATCGTCATGAGCGTAGTAGTATTAGTAAGTATTTAAGTAATAAGAAACTAGTCGCAACAGAACTGTCAAATGCGTGTTTTCTGATGTAGACGAAACTACTATGAGGTTTGGTTTTTAGTAAAATTATTTTTTTATGAAGCTGTCTTCAAATTACCGACCGGTTACTAAAGGAGTGCCACCACCAGAATATGCCAGTCTCTAGTTTGTCACACACTCAGTTTTGTAAAAACGGCGTATAGGTGCTTTCGCACTCAGCAGTTCCTTAGCCGTCTCCGGCGCTTTTATTGAAATTGCCTTCATTAGCATAATAATATTAGAAGGATTGGCAGCCATCGGCTCCGGAACACTGCGCCTGATCACACACTCACGTCCTCCCGCCATTACGGGATTCAATTACCCAATCTTTTATTCTGCCGCTTTATTGTTGGCTGGCTGTTATGGCGATCATCAGCATCTTAGGGAAGGCGCAATACACTTTGAAGGATTTCCGGAGGTTCGATACCCTTTTTGTTTGCATTTTATCGGGTAACACTTTTTTTGTGATGTTAGGGAATTGTCTAATTTCGGATCCAAGGTTCAGGTTTTTCGCTCCACTAAAGTCTATTTAGAATACCGCTGAAAACGTGATATTGTTTAACGTGTATTACTTACAAATGCGTTAAATTAGTGTTAAATAAAGTGTTTATCTATCTATCTACACAGATAATTAATATATTATATTTTCATGATACCATGAGTAAGACTGATTCCACTACATATTATATATTTAACGTGAATTTTCGTTATGCTTGTTTCTTCAGCCAGTTTGAACCATTATTACTGTTTTCATACACACGTACTAACAGGAACAGAGTTTTGGCGCGGCTCCATATGGCTTCATTTTCGAAACATAACATCCAAGTGTTAGAGCAACTAACATCAATGCATCATGCCATACTACGTTGGCCTTATTACTCAGTTTTTGCTTGAAACTTACAAAATGAAATCGCGAACGAATTACCAATTCAATAAAGTTGTAATGAAACAAAATAGGAAAATATTTACTGTCAAACGTACAGTACACACCGATTTACTGAAACTTATAAACACTTATTCCTGTGAAAAAAGCTCGAGATTCGATACACATTACTTTTATTTTCTTCGTTGAAATTAAACAGCTAAATGGATTCTGCTCGTGGTTTAATATTTTATTTCATTTCTTATTTCTGTGATCGTGAAAAATAGTCGTAACGTCGGGTTAACAACAGCTTTTATACGTTCCATTGCTGAGCTGCCATTGCTCAACTAAGAGGTGGTATGAGCTATACTCCAATACGCTAGCTCACTGTGGATTGTTAGAGATGAATGTAGGCCTAATGATAAATCACATGTTGTTAACAGCCGCCCTTGGGCCTATCTATAAAAACTATAGGTAAGAGGCTAGTCAGAGGACTAGCCTTTTTATCGCTTAAAGAATCCTGTTGAATAGTTCATAAAAGGCCTTGCTCTAATTTCGCGGCTAGATCTCATTTTATGCCTAAACCTTTTCCTCATATTTTACTACAGCCAATGAAATCCTGTCAAGTAGCAATAACGCTACACATATTACATTCTCTCATAACGATATTCCGCCCACGACTGCGATGCGGGAGTTTTTAGCGAACACCACAGCTTCCAGCCACTTAAAATCACATAATACGTAGCAAGGAACAATCGGTAATGCATTGTGAGTGTATTTCTTGTCGAGTGGAGCAGGCACGAGCCCTACCCTCCATTACTCATAACGGGCCGAAAAGAACCCGGAAGAAAAAAAATAAACACAGTGAACGAATGGCAACACTTTACGTCTCGCAACTTAAATGTCCGCGCAGAATGGAATCCTAGATATGGATAATGTTACCATTCGTCTCTTCTTAATGCTGTATTGTATGTCCTCTTTTGTGAAAAGTGAGCCTTCTTGTTACTTTAGAGCCCCGAGTATACGTTGCACAGTAAATAGGATCTCATACAGTGCCTATTAGTTAAGTAGTGTGGAGTAGTGTGGGCCGAAAAGAACCCGGAAGAAAAAAAATAAACACAGTGAACGAATGGCAACACTTTACGTCTCGCAACTTAAATGTCCGCGCAGAATGGAATCCTAGATATGGATAATGTTACCATTCGTCTCTTCTTAATGCTGTATTGTATGTCCTCTTTTGTGAAAAGTGAGCCTTCTTGTTACTTTAGAGCCCCGAGTATACGTTGCACAGTAAATAGGATCTCATACAGTGCCTATTAGTTAAGTAGTGTGGAGTAGTGTGGGCCGAAAAGAACCCGGAAGAAAAAAAATAAACACAGTGAACGAATGGCAACACTTTACGTCTCGCAACTTAAATGTCCGCGCAGAATGGAATCCTAGATATGGATAATGTTACCATTCGTCTCTTCTTAATGCTGTATTGTATGTCCTCTTTTGTGAAAAGTGAGCCTTCTTGTTACTTTAGAGCCCCGAGTATACGTTGCACAGTAAATAGGATCTCATACAGTGCCTATTAGTTAAGTAGTGTGGAGTAGTGTGGGCCGAAAAGAACCCGGAAGAAAAAAAATAAACACAGTGAACGAATGGCAACACTTTACGTCTCGCAACTTAAATGTCCGCGCAGAATGGAATCCTAGATATGGATAATGTTACCATTCGTCTCTTCTTAATGCTGTATTGTATGTCCTCTTTTGTGAAAAGTGAGCCTTCTTCTTACTTTAGAGCACCGAGTACACGTTGCACAGAAATAGGAACTCATACAGTGCCTATTAGTAAAGTAGTGTGGAACAGCAATATTGAAACTGCTATGTTTCAGATAGTGTCTTAACCTAGCTTAACTAATCTATTAAAGTTTGTGTTGACGTGTTCAAATATGAGCCGTGATTTCCCAAGCCATCTTCCATATTGATATAGGCGTTGCTCGGAGTTGATTAATTATACAGCACAGTGCGTGAGTGCGTCCCAGCACACGCGGCGTTTTGTGGCGCCACAAAACGCCGTCACCTGACATATTTGTATAGTTTGTAGCGTGTGGTGGCTTCTGGCTTCACCGTGTGCGGCGAGTCCATATGAAATGCATGACACAGCGTCTTCCAGTTCGTGGTCGCCACTCCAGAACCTTTCTTCCCCAATGGTCGTCGGTTCTGCAATGTCGAGCAATGTGGCCTGCCCATTGCCACTTCAGCCTGGCTACCCGAGAAGCTATGTCGGTGACCTTAGTTCTTTCGCGGATAATTTCATTGCAAACTCTGTCACGCAAAGAAACTCCAAGCATAGCTCTCTCCATAGCGCGGAGCAACTCTGAGCTTGTTTAAGGGGCCAACAGTTAAGGACCACGTCTCAGTGTCGTGAGTCATCACTGGCAACACGCACTGCTCAAAGACTTTAGTCTTTAGGCTCTGAGGATACGGGCCGTGAAGATGTCGCGAAATTACGCAAAACGCGCAAATAGGTGCATTTAAATGCAGAAAAAATACCTAGTATTACGAATCCGACGAAAAGGCAACGAAACGACACGAGTTGTGTTGATGTATTACTTATTCTTAACTAGTGCCAATCCTATTGTATTAACTAGTATACTTGCTAATCTAGAAAGTTGAGTGTTATTTGTTACAAATTCGTTTTAAAATTCTACACATATTTTATTGTACTAAATATATAAACCTAAAAACACAATTAAAGTTTTCGCCCTTTTGAAGTTTCTTGAGACTTCATAAATATTGTACCGGAGTAGACAACGTGGGTTGTGATCAAAGTAAGGCAGTATCAAGAACTAGAATAATTTTGTTCTAAAATACTTTTTACAGAGTTCTTTTAAATCGTTAAATATGATTGATCAAGCAAATTATACTTAAAAATAGACATGAACACGTACAGTCATCAGCAAATCAGGCTACCCATTTCAGTTTTTTTACTTGCTTTTGCCAAATTACATGGGTGCGTATTGGTTGATATAACTTCATTTGATATATTTTCATTTCAATAACGTTCATGAGATATCATAAACGTTTGGTATAACAACTCTTCGAATAATTTTCTTCAACATAACGTTCATTTCATATAGTGCATCAAATGATATAACGTCATTTAAGATAACAATCAGTACGCCTAACTACATTTAATATAAACCTTACTTAGTATAAAGCACATTTGATGTAATTTTGTTTAATCTAAATTGCATTGCATATAACCTTCATATGAAATAAATGTTATTTGTTATAAAAGCTAATTGGTATACTTGTCTGCCCTATACTCGAGTCGGGGCAAAACCGACACGGATAGGTTAGGTTAGAAGGTGGTTATTTTTTTTTAAACCCTAAAAACGACTTGTTTGCTTGCATGCTGCATATCTGATCGCATACTGCATGCCTGCTTGCATGCTGCATGCCTGCTTGCATGCTGCACGCCTGCTTGCATGCTGCATGCAAACAGAAATACTCTAACAAAAAAACCTCGACTTGCCGTCGTACTTGTCTGTTCTTTACTAGTTGGGGCAAACGAAAAAAAACAAAAAAAAACTAACGCATAAAACCTCAAACAGAATAGATAAATAAACACTGATCAACAATTTTATTTGTGTCATTATTTTTATATTATATAAGTGTTAGTTGTTTTGAATAGTATACCATGTAAGCTTTATAGCAAACGTTTATTATATCATACAATTTTATATCAGTTGTCCGTTATACGTTTCAAAATTAGTTCATTTGAAATTATATCATTCGTTCATTATACGGAATGAATAATTAAATCAAACGTTGGTATATCATACGACTGTACATGTTCTGAGTGATATACGATTTGTGGTTATATCATAAATTACACACCCAAATTACATTACTTTGCCATGCAGCAAATAGGACTGACCGGAAATGGATAGCCTGATGTGCCGTTGACTGTACATATTCAACATTTACATAGTTTTATTTTTTGATCACATCATGTTCAGTTCAGAGAGGTGCCCGTGGCGCAGTTGTGACAGTGATCGGCAACGATCGTTGTTGTAAAGCAACACACGCCGGGTCGGAAAAGGGATGGGTGACCATCCGACCGAAATTTAGTGATGTGTATTTCGGGCATCTCCGTGCTTCGGAAGGCACGTTAAGCAGTTGGTCCCGGTTGACGTCGCTAGATGTCAGTCGTTAAGCCTAGTCAGAGGCCTTCGGGCGGCTTGATAACATCTGACAATAAGGTTGCTCACTAACCTTACACCCCTCCAACAACCCGCACTGAGCCAGCGTGTTGGAGTATGGCTTATTCCACCTCATAGTTGAGGTGAGGCCTGTGCCCAGCAGTGGGACATATATAGGCCGTTTATGTTATGTTCAGTTCCAATATATTTCAACTGTATTTGCAAAAAAAGCTACTAAATAACAACAATATCGTAAAGCAAAATAGGTAGTGTAGCATGCATGCAACAGATAGTTTATCAATATTGTGCAAAAAATAACAAGAAATAAGCACAACTTAGCAAGTAACCATTAGGTACGACTTGAGTTAAAAACCCTGTTTCAGATTTCCTTTTCATTGCTTGCTATAATTCAAGCTTTAGCCGCTACACGGACTAATGCTTGCGCAGACTTGCCCGGCCGCTAGTTTTTCTACAGCCTTCGCCCGTCCTTTGGGAATTTTTCAATTTGCCTCTTGAGAGAATAGCGGCTATGTATGGGCTATTTGCTCCAACAGAACGAACGGTTGTTGCTTAACAGATTTCTTTTCCGCTAGTTTTCTAACCGAGCGAGTTAAAGGAAATGTTTTGATTTTAGCAGTCAATTTGAACGAGTTTATTTCCTCGCAGTCGTTCGACTATTACCTGCAGCGGGCGATAGATTTTCCTTGGGAAATGTCGAATGCGTTTTAAAAATGTTAAACTTGTTTTGGAACTCGTAGGTGTTTTCAACATATTTTCTCATTAGGTCAGTAAATACATATCATTGGTAATTAATTATTTCACACAGCACACTTGAAAACAGATTAACATACATATGTATTTTCTATTTGTAAAGACATACTTCTAAATAAATGAATACAAAGACCAATACAAAAAGACATGTCCATATAAACATTTGTACTGTGCAGATATCGAACCTGCGACCTCTAATGTATCTAACTTCTTAAACATGAGAAAAACCGTAAGCGAAATCGTTAAACCATAGGGTAACCACTGCTGAACATAGACGTGACGCCGTACGGCTGCTGATGATGATGATGATAGGGTTACCATGCCTTCAGTACTTTTAGGTATGAAATCAGTGTATAGCTAAAATGCTACCTTAGAACACATTAGCAGTTAAACTCGTAGTCTCAATACTGTAGTGAAAGGTCACGGTCGGCCCCAATTATTTTAAGTGAAGGATGTATTTTTTATTTGTACCTTTTCTTACTTCATTATTCTCGGGCTGCACAAACAGAATGACTACGAAGGCTTGTCGGCCACAGCCGCGTCACATCCCAAGGGCAGTTATTAAATTCTTATGATAATGAGCCTTCCTTACCTGCTTCTGAGTGCTCCGAAGCGACGGACCCTCTTCACGGTCACAGTGGGTATAAATATTTCAGCTTTCAAGAGTAACTGTGTTTATGAAACTTTTAATGGTAACTGTTTTGCCTTTTTCGACTTAATAAAAGCGAATTTTAAACAACTGAGGGATGGGCGACATTTAAGGCGGGTTGTGATGTCAAAGTCATAACTTAGGTACTTCAGTTTTTATCAAAGATCTCTGATCTCTCTCGGCAGTAAGAGATTAAATAGTGCGGCACTAGTCAGAGTTGTTCATTAAAGATAATAGTTCATTAGGTTTAAAATTTGATATTTTGAAACAATCTTCATGACTGTCATAAAGTCTATTTTGGAATGTGCAGTTTTTGGAGAAATGTGAAAACAAATGGTACGGTGAAATGGTGAAATATTGCGATTATTTAATTACCAGGCAAGTAAAAAAAAAACAACACTTTGCATTCCTTACGAGTCAGAGGTTTTGTCAAATTAATTTCAATGAATGAAGTTATTCAAAAACATCAACAGTTAGGCTCAACTACTGATCATAAGCCATTGTCATAGATTTCTTAATTGCAGGATTATAAGCGGCTTGCATTCAACAAAACCTTAAGGTTTTCTGTCTCCAAACCTTACCTTGTCCCACCTCCCACTGTGCCAAGTCGGTGACATTCCTAGCACAAAAAGCGAACATCAAACAAATAACCCGAAGCAAGCTAAGAAATCCAAAACGCAAACCACAACAGCTTACAATGGTAAGCTAGCTGCGACAACGAGGGATTCTCCATCAGCGGAATTACTTAATACCGTGGTCAATCCCGACTTGAAGAAAACACCACAATCCTGAAACAAGGGGAATTCCGTCGCTGCGACGTCAGCCGCCTTTTGTCCACTCTCCCGCTGCGCCGATGCACTTTTCACCCCCAAAGACAACTTTCTACCCCTGCAATACAGTGCCGAAGGAGGCAAACCTAACTTTGCCTGGGCTGGACAAAGGAACAATGGCTGACCCGGATATTTGGAGAAAAGTAGCGGAGTCGGGTTTTCGGTAAGAACTCTTTTAGTATTTTTTTGGCGGCATTCACGGGAAATTTCTAGTGGACACAAAAGTTACAGATACTTAGCAGTTTTGTAATATTTTAGCTGCTTTCCAAATTCAATGGTTTACATTATGATTTTAGCAGACATTTGGTTTTTAACGTTCTACCTAAAGCAAGAATGCCAATAAGTTTGATAAACTAGATCTTTCCTTCTAGAATTTTTATTTTATACTGTTAATCAGTTTCATAACATGAAATTTCATAGAACTATGGGTTTTCTGGATTCTTGCGGATTTATCCTTGATTTGATTTCCCAGTATGTAAGATTATATTCTATAACAGCTCTTAAAGATACTTTTCTATGAAAGAACAGTATTTTGAGACGTTTTATGAAACTATAGAATTCAAAAGTAGGTGGGCCAAGTAGGCTTTTACAGGTCGAACTTCAGGGGTAGGGTAAGAGCATTTCCGGCCTAGCTTTTTAACTTGCAGCGAGTATTTCCTTGCTATTTGACAGGTAATGATAAAGTATTCGACATCAAATGGCTATAGTTAGTGTTATCCCTCCGTGCTATTTATTCTTCAAAGAAAATTGTCGGTTAATGAAATGGACGTAAAGTAAGTACACAAAACGTATCGCTCGAAGTCGCATACGAATGCTGGCTAGGAATGGAATGGAACGTTGGCTTATCTGTCGGCGACACATGCCTTTGTACGAGCTCGCCTGGAGATTCCTCTGATAAGTCCTTTTAGTGTATTGAATGTATTTGCAAAGATTAGGAGCTTAAGGAGAAACATTGCAAATTAGCTATTTTTCTGTTTGTTGCTAAAGATGGAAATAACGGTACTGGTAAGGTTGTACTCTACTTCATAAAGAAGAGCTGAAAAAAACAACAAATTGAACAAATAACAACAATAATAACCTCAACAAACAACTCTTCAAACCCTAAGTTCTTAAAATTAAATACCACACCGTAACAATAACTACGCCCGTAGAATTAGAATGCATCTATGAGTAGGTATATGAGATTGGAGATTATGAATTGGCGGCGAATTAGATTCCTGGAAGAGAGGTTGGCCGACATTGGCCTTAGACCGTGTGGGATGGAGATTGGGAGGGTAGGCCTTTGCCCTGCAGTGGGACGGAACGGGCTGATTTAGATTCAGATTTGAAGATTTGACTCTCACTCGTAAACTGACACCAAAAAACTTTTATCCCAATGCGGGTTATGATGACAAGCCCGCCCGAGCTTGAAAGAAAGAAAGTTCTTGCCTCCTTGGATAGCTAATTCCCCCCTGCAGTGAAGGTCAAGCACTATTATCATCATCACGAGTTACTCAGTAGTCACCACAAACAACAGCCTTTGTTCGATCCACTGCTGGGGACAGGCCTCACCACAACTATGAGGTGACGCGACCCATACTCACACACGCGGGCTCAGTGCGTTTTGTTGGAGGGTTGAATGGTTAGTCATAAAAAAACACGTGCCTTCCGAAGCTCGGAGATGCCTGAAAATACTTACATGAAATCGGGTTGGTCACCCATCCTATTAAATAACATCGGCGATCATCACCAATCAGCCGTCGAGACCGCCATCTGAAGGTACAGTTTAGATATTCTGTCCCTTGGTGGCTGATTTAAGTAGAGTACTATTGGAATAAATCAAGCGTTAAATTAAGAATACGGGACCGACCAACTTTTTATAAACTAATAAAAATAGTACCGAAATAGAAGTCTAGCCAGACACTCTCAGATATACTTACTATATCTGACTTATTGCGACATTGGCTTCTTTACATTTAATGACCTTTCTAAACATTTCGGCGGACTGATAGAAATGCAGACTTATTCATTATATTATGTCGTCGTTTTACATAAGCCTTAGGGCGGCTTGACAACATCTGACCGAAATGTTTTTCATTAACCTTACATCCCTCCAACGATTTGCACTAAGCCCACGAGTTGAAGTATGGCTTGGGCCACCTCATAGTTGAGGCGAGGCTTGTGCCTAGCAGTGGGACGTATATAGGTAGTTTATGTTAGGTTTTCATTCAGACGGTATGATATGAAAGGACGTGTCCGTTACGCGAACAGTGAGCGGGAGACTGTTTGCTTCCAGTTTGGCTCCCTATACATTTTAGATGTCGTGTCCATAGAGCGCGTAACGGCGCAAATTACGCCAATCAGTATTTGACAGTCAGCCGCTAACTGTTCGCCTAATCGGGACGCGCCCAAAATCAAATTCAACCACTGCCTACCTTTTCAGATTAAAAGATTATTGGGCGATTTCACGGCGAGGCGATCTCGCTGCGATCACATCGCAAAGCCCGCTTTGAATTCGACTGATGAATCAGGCGTTCACCCGCCGCGATATCACCTCGAGTGCGCAGCAAGCTCGAGCAAGCTCGCGGCGTTTATTTTGTTTTTTGGCAATATCGCAGTGTAATCGCCCAACAATCGCTAGGTGTAAACAGTCTGTTATATGTTAGAAAATGGTGATCTTTAGTTCTATAAACGAAATAAAGCGGTACCTAAATAAAACCCACATTTCCACGTCTCGACCCGACGCGACGCGAGGCAAGATTCTTTACAATATGTCGACATTCCTCTTTGGAACATTTATTCTGTAGCACTGAGAACTTTGTACGGACTAGTTGAATGATGGCCGCATTATCATAAGGGTACGAGCAGTTTGTGAGTCTTTGTGCACCACTGTACAGATAATTACGAGTGTGGAGTGCGCTTTACTCGCTATTCTCGATTTATTGCTGCATTTGCCATTTTGAAGTTATTGCTATGTTCATAAAGTGAACTGTTTATTTTACTTGTTGATGTGAATGTGAGTTTAAGACCAATTCTGTTAGAAATAAAAGGAAGAAGCCAGATCAATTTTGGAAAAGTCTTTAAATTGAGTAACCCCCGAATTCACAAACGTCAATCAACGCTAAGCACGCGCTCACGCTCATGCTGTCCCGTAAAAGTCAATAGAACTGAAAGGGACAGCATGAGCGTGAGCGCGTGCTTAGCATTGATTGTCGTTTGTTAATTCGGGGGTAAGTCAGTTATCCTGAAATTGCCTGTTTGAAAGCAAAGCACAAAAAAAAATAAGTTGGTACATGTTGCATCGTTTGATGGTAGTCGTTAAGTCTGGTCAAAGGCCTTAGGGTGGTTTGATAGCATGTCAGCATTCCCATTTGGAACATTTATTCTGTAGCACTGAGAACTTTGTACGGACTAGTTGAATGATGGGCGCATTATCATAAGGGTACGAGCAGTTTGTGAGTCTTTGTGCACCACTGTACAGATAATTACGATTGTGGAGTGCGCTTTACTCGCTATTCTCGATTTATTGCTGCATTTGCCATTTTGAAGTTATTGTTATGTTCATAAAGTGAACTGTTTATTTCAATAAAATTGTTGATGTGAATGTGAGTTTAGTTTTAGAGAGTTTTAGAAATAAGAGGAAGAAGCCAGTTATTTGGAAAAGTCTTTAAATTGAGTAACTCCCGAATTCACAAACGTCAATCAACGCTAAGCACGCGCTCACGCTCATGCTGTCAAATGTCAGTAGGAGTGACAGGGACAGTTTTACTTCTGAGGGATGCTCAACGTTGATTTGCGTTTGTGAATTCGGGGGTAAGTCAGTTTCCTGAAATTGCCTGTTTGAAAGCTATAAGCACAAAAAAAAGTGAGTTGGTAACTGTTGCATCATTCGATGGTAGTCGTTAAGTCTGGTTAAAGGCCTTAGGATGGTTTGATAACATGTCAGCATTCCCATTTGGAACATTAATTCTGTAGCACTGAGAACTTTGTACGGACTAGTTGAATGATGGCCGCATTATCATAAGGGTACGAGCAGTTTGTGAGTCTTTGTGCACCACTGTACAGATAATTACGAGTGTGGAGTGCGCTTTACTCGCTATTCTCGATTTATTGCTGCATTTGCCATTTTAGAGTTATTGTTATGTTCATAAAGTGAACTGTTTATTTTATTTGTTGAAATGAAATTGAGTTTAAGACATGTGGTCTTCTAGAACATCTTCATTCTCAATGCAAACTTGAATTCACTTTGATTTTGGCCTACTGTAAAACTCAATAACTTCGCGACTGTGATCGTTTCATCATGTCAGCCGAACGACGCCCACTGCTGGGCATAGGCCTCCCCCAAAGATCTCCACAACGATCGGTCCTGCGCTGTCCGCATCCAGCGGCTTCCCGCGACCTTGACAAGATCGTCGGTCCACCTTGTGGAGGGCCTGCCCACGGAACGTCGTCCGGTACGCGGTCGCCATTCGAGAACCTTTCCGCCCCAACGGCCATCGTGATCATTTGAGTGAAAGGAATCAAACTACATGAGATTTAAGAATAATTTTCATACAAAATATGATTCAGAGTGCTAATTCAAGGTGAAACGAATAGTCTTTATAGTCTAATAGTGAGCGCGCTGCATCGAGATGTGATATGATGTTTGTAAGAATCGCCAGGGTGAGCGGTAAAAGCTTTCGCCTGTTGAATGGCTGAGTGAGGACCTGAATGGCAGTTCAGTTATAGAAAAAGTACGATCTGTTTTCACTTCTAACAGTAAATGTAAGTTGAATTGCATCATATAATAAGTGGTAGTGGCAATGACTGATATCAGTTTTTGTTTCAAACAAAACACTAGGGAAATCCCACTTATCTTTTGAGGCACGAAAACTGTAAAACTGTACTCAGCAGTGTAGACACACTAAAACAGAGAGACAGACGTCCTTGTTACCATGATCTGCTGAAAATATCTTCCTAGAGATAAGCTCACCTGTAGCCACTATCTTATTCATTTCTTTTATCCATGTAACTTAATACAAATTACGTATAGACTAATCAAAAGATAAACTTACATAACAATCCAAGTTAACTTCCCAGCTTAATAATGAATAGTAATAAACATTTCAAGTGAACTTCCCCAGCTTAATACGTATCAATAATGAGAGATACTAAACACAATTCCCTGTAGCGATTCCACAAGACACTGTCCGAAATAGCTGGCAGCATTAATCCCGGGCTCTGCAGGTCTCGAAGGAAATTAACTAACGACTAAACGCGGCATACTTAAGCAGCCGTCATTGTTTCATTCACTTTACACCCTTTAGGGGGAGCTCTTTTTAGGCACTCGTACAAATGAAAAGGGAAGCGAAACTACACAAAGGGTTCCGGATAGTTCCGGCCGAGCGCGGACGGTTGAAATACTTTCCTATATCTCGTGTTAAGAATGTCAAAATCGGAACGTTCCACGGTGTCCGGCTGTCCGGTGAATGCATGTCGGCAGTGTTCGTGTTACTGCAGTTTTAGTGGACTCACGCTGCCAAGAGTGCAATGAAGACACTTCGCTATCATAGTTTTTATCTAACTGTTTGTTACATGTTTTTAAACGAAAACATTATAAAAAGAAACTCACAGCTATACCAGCGGGGCAAGCTGGCTCAATGGGTTATGGTCCTGTCCAACATGTATATTGTGGATAAGATGCTGGCAACATTTATTAGTGTGACGGCGAGGCTTTTCCGTGAGTGGTTTTAGAAGGCGCTTGGAAAGCTCTGTAAAAAACTGCAGGCTTCATACACCACATTCATAAATTGTACTGCTCGATCCTATTTTGTTCTCGAAAATGTTCTTAAATTAAATCAACAAGTAGATAAGCCGTTTATTTTTGATACTTGTGCAATAAGTTTTGTGGGATTTTCGAGGCAAAAACAAATAAATAGTTACTAGAATTTCTGCTTGAATTACAATATTGATGTCGCCCTCTAGACACACAAAGTCAGACTTGAATAGAATTGTCTCTCTTAACCCGTCAAACGTGACTCAGATATAAAGTAAGCTGAGGTGTGTGATGTCAAGAATTACATTATAATTGTTGAAAAAGCTCTTTAGCTAGGTTTTGGCAATAAGCACGGAGTTCTTTACGAGAAGATAGAAAAGCTTCTTTGCAGATTATTTGGAATACGAGATACCTTTAGTTCTCTATGTGATCATAAGCCGCGTTAAAAGCTTGCTATTAGATGGATAAAAACAGACAAGACACTACTAATCTACCTACCTACCTCGTATTATAGATATAAATACTTCAGCGACTAAATACAGAAGTAGCTATATTACAGCTTTAAGTGTTCATGAGTGTCACCTATGAATCTGAACATGTAGTATCTTACACTAAAACTTCCAGAGTGAGGCACTACTTACATTCCTTTCCATGTGAATTGTGGAACAAGATTGTGCCAGAAATTAATAAATCCGTATGAGAACCAAAATCACCATTGTAGGGTGAAAAAAAAAGTTCAGAAAAAAGTTCTGTAATGGTGATTATGGTCTCCATGGGTCTCCATAATCACGATACCAGAACTTTTTTCAGACTCACATTCAGTTAAAACCAGTGTCTGAGTCTTTAAGTGTAATTTTACTTGTTAGCAACTTCTAATGTCATCTCATACATTTCTTACGAGTTATACATATCGCCGGCGGCGCGTGTTGCTCGTGTTTTCACTGTGCGGGTATCGAGCCTGCGACCTCTGGTCTAAAAGGCAACTCTTAAAACCATTACATCAAATGGGTCGTCATAGCAAACGGCGTTAATTGTAGCAAACGCAATGTGAATTAAAATTGACAAGTGATTTAATAAACTGAGCGAATGATGAAAATTGTATCGTTTTTGTTATTTATTCTGCTACGAATGCTTCTGAAATGTATTCAAATTGCTTATTCCAGTGAAATTACTCAATTTAAAGTTTTTAAACCCCTCACCATTGCGTGATACAACGCCATACTTTACAAAGAAGACACAAACTGTTTATATACAACTTCTTTGCTTCATTCATTCATCCAATCCAGTATTTTATTCACAGCTGCAACAATGTTCTGAACCGGACCTTTGTCGGAAATCTTTTGGCTGTCAAAGTGGAATCTCTTTGTAATCTCCGTGAATAATATCGGATTAAAGGACTTGTTAGTAATCCGTTTTCTTGGGCCGAATTCCTTTTATCTCACTGCTTCACTCCGGTTGCCTTGCAATCCTAAAGGTTAATTCGAATAAGATTGTCGTCGGAAACTTTTCTTGTTACCTATTTTATCGGTTTTTAATACGTTTGGTTAAATCGCTGGTTTTATAGGCTTTGGTGGTTCTTGATTTTTATTTCTTAGTCTGAATATTGAGATTCTAGTCAGTTTGATAAGGTAATTGAATAGTTGGTAAGATTGTGTTTTGTGTATTTTGACTTTCCCTTGCACTAAAGCATGGACATTTGTGTTTGGTCCGTTGTTAGGTACAATTATATATTTAAGTACGACTTTAGATATATTTGAGTATGTACTGCGGGTGTCAGAGGCTGCAGAGAAGCCTTTGCCACCCGTTAGTACAAGCTATTACTGGTTTTGGACTCAGATGGTCTTGGTGAGAGACATCCTGAATACTTATTCATGCACCTTCCTGCCTTCGTTCAGCAACACATGCCGACTTTTGTATATTTGAAAAAACTCTAGTTCTATGATATTGACAAATAATATGATTAAAAATTTGAAAGGCTTATGAAATTTGCCGCCTTCTAAACAAACAATAAGGAGTTTTAGAATTGTACAAACAAAAAATATCTAATAACGTGCCTGCTACGGCTTTAGTCGATAAATCTTCGGCGCGTTCTCGGCGATCTACGAGTACGTTGTGAAGGTAGGGGAGACTGGGGTTTACTATTTTCCCGATGCTTTTTATGGTTTAGATTTTACTTGCAATAAAGTCATAACTGTGTGATGGTAAACCAATAAATTTGATTCTATTCTATTCATAACCTATAAATGTATGTGCCTGTTTTTTACTCAGCCTATATTGTCAAACTGCCGCGCAAAAAAAGAAGAAAACCATCCACCAGTAAAATGGGTAAGTTTGTTAAAGTCCCATGAGGGGTAAGTACTCCCTCATTTTTTTACCCTACTAAATATATTTTCTAGTGCGTGAATTGAACCCACAACCTGCACGTAATTACTGCTATAAAACGAATTGTTTCAGAGGACATGCACTTCATGAATGAAGACATAATCTTCGCAAGCGAAAATAAACACTTCGTTACGTCGGTGGCGCGCGTGCCTCGTCGCCTAAAGGCGCCGTCACACTGCGCAGTCAGGATTACAAAGTATTCTGTAAAACAAATGTTTATTAATACTTTAATTTTTGGGTTTACACATAAATCCTACGATATTTATGAAAATACACTATCATTTCTCCGAGCGGATACACACAACGTTACTTATCGGTTTTAATACACCGGCGCGCCGCGGCGTAGTGCGAAAGACAAGTTTTGCAAAGCAATTTTAATGGAAAAACTAATTGCAATATGTTTTAGTTATAAATTAAAAGCTGAGCTCCCTGGGTCGATGTGACAATCCTTTATGTGGTCCCGTAAAGCGAAGAGGTATACCCGGGTATTATTAGTGGGTAAACCCGTCTGTCACGGTGTTGAGTCCCACACTCCCCAACCGTTCTCTTATACTCCAGAACGGTGGGATAGCACATGAGGACTTTTACCCTGAAAAAAAAAAGCGTCCCCTCGAACCGCTTCAGTGAGAACAAGCCTTATTATGCACACGGCATGTCCTTAATTCTGTCATAAGGTTTTATTATAAAATCCTGTCCTTACTTGCATTAGCGCTGAGTATTTTAAATTTTAACGTGAAACTTAGGATGATGATAGTGTGTCAGTTGCATTTTACAGGAATTCCTGTTCTTATGTTTTTCCTGAAATTACTTATCTCAGTTAGGACACAACTATTATGTACATGAGATAATATACAACTCATAGTTTAGTGTTTTAGTTACTTAGTAACGCAAATAGATATTTTTTTTTGTCTAAACTCAGTGGATGTATCTGGGTTTTGTAGTGAACGTGCTACAACTTACCTCACCTCACTTTTTAATAAAGTTTCTAAAATTCTTTTATAATGTCGTGCTTATAAAACGCCATTGAACTACATGTTGTATAATTGAAGAAATAACAAGGAAAGTTGCAGTTATTCCCACAACTAAATCGAAGGAGAACTCAAAAACATTTTTAAATGAATTGCACAGGATATGCATCTCAGATTTACAATTTCTTATTTAATAATGATTGTAGGATTTATTAAAATAGTCAAAGAAAATATTTGTAGTGACCACGAGTTTGGCGTTTGAAAAAAAAAGAGGATTTAAATGAAGCTTTTGTTTAGTCTTAAGTTGAGCTATGAATTATATTAGAATATCATTTCATTCTTTTTTTCATGTTGAAAACATACCAAAAATGTTTTCAACATCATGAAATGAATTAAAAACGTATTTGTGTAAGATGAAATACTTATTCGTTACTCGTATTTACACATAAAAATGCAATTAGACTACTTAATTCCACAAATCTTGGTACTCAGTTAAAGAATTGGCAGAAAGTGGCTTGATCATCATCTCTAAATGGCTGAAGGCAAATCTACTCACACTAAATACTTCCAAAACTAACTTTATGTGTTTCTCAATTCAGGATAGAGGCCAGCCCGATATTCCATATAAGATAAAGATACATGATTGTGATCAACATATCCTGCATTCTGAATGTACATGTCCTTGCATTGATAAAGTTGCTACTGTGAAATATCTTGGAATCATGCTGGACCAAAAACTTAACTGGCATTCCCATATTGAATTGGTAGCTAGTCGAATGCGCAAGTTGATTTGGGCTTTCAAAATCCTCAGGTATGTGGCTTCAAAAAAGCTACTTATCCAAGTATATGTTGCACTGGCTCAATCTATATGTACTTACTGCATAACTCTTTGGGGAGGAGCCTTAAAAACTAAATTTTTAGTAGTAGAACGTGCACAGAGATCTCTTATAAAAGTAATGCTTTTTAAAAAAAGAAGATTTTCAACTCAAGATTTATATTCTATTTCAGATTTATTAACAGTAAGAAAACTTTACATCCTACATATTGTGCTAGAGAAACACGCATCTCTCGAATACTCCTCGGAACATGAAAACAAAAGAAGAAACGATAATATTGCTACTAAAACTCGAGTTCACACTCGCTTTGCACAAATGCAATTCATTTACTTAGCGTCCAAACTATATAACTTTGCAAATAAAAACTTAAACATATACTCTCTAACACTTAGAAGATGTAAAATTGAACTGAGTAGCTGGCTAAAACCTCTGAATTACAATGAGACTGAAAATATACTTAAACCTTGTTTTAACTAATTGGATAAAGCACACTCACTTCTCTCATATTCACGCACCCACATATTACACACACGCACCAATATAAACACTCACACACAAACTCTCTCTCACAAACACATGAACACACATATACACACACACACACACACACACACGTATACACACCAACTTTCACTCACCTACGATATGTACCCGATTATCTAAAATAATATTAAAATGCCAAATGAGAAATAAAAAACATGTAATAAAACTGAAACTTAAATAAGATAGATACTTTCAGTGTTTAAATTCCGTAGTCATATATTGTAACATAACATAGATAAATGTAAAAATAAGCTAAGGAAGAGTGGCTGCCTCTGATACAGGTGCCATACCGCACTTACTAGAGGTGGTCAATCCCCACTTTGTAAAACCTATTGTTACAATAATAAATATTTTTCATTTTTTTTTTTTCATTTTACAAGACTTCTTAAAGAAGGATTTGGATGTCTACCTTGTTAAAATAATATTCATAAAAAAAAACACAGAAAATATACAGAGAGAAAAATAACTTTTTTCTAGTCGTGTAACGCTATTTATTTATTCATTTTTCATCGCACAAAATGACAAGCAAATTTTAATTATTTGATGCCACAATATATAATAACTTCTCATTTTAATAACCTAAAACGTTAAAACTATAACGAGATAATTCTGAAACAGCTGCTTAGTGCTGACGGCCGAGCTGTGCCGCGGGAGATAAGCTAAGCCTCGCTTACTCTTGCTCATTTAAAATTACTCCATCAATATGCTGTAATAAACACTACCCACGACCAGGTAAACTTGTTTTGTGTTCATAATTAAAGGGGTTCAACATTAACCTCGTCTAACAAGTTTTAGTATGCTTATTTATAATATCAATTTATTTTGAGCATATTATGCTGCCCCACTAGGGCAAAGGCCTGCTTTCCCACTTTCCATTCCTTGCAGTTTAAAGTTACTTTCGACCAGTCACTGAGATGATAATGATGAGATCAGTCAGTCTGCTTAAAGTTTATAACATTCTTAAATTACATCAATATGAATTTATATCGGTTATCATCATTTTCATCATGAACAGTGGCCTGACATCCACTGCTGAACATTTCCTAATAGATTTCCAGAAAGGTCGGTTTGGTAGGGACGTACATCCACCAAAATCCTGCGATCTTTGTCAAATCATCAGTCCACCTTACGAATGGACGTCTCTCGTCCGTTATAAGATATATTTTTCTTGACATGCAACATTATGCGCTGCGCTGCGGCGCTGTCCAAATGTTTCAACAGTTCAATCGTGCAGGCCTTTCACTCTTAGGCTTTCATTCTGAATCAAACACACCCACACTTTCAAGAGCAAATTCTACCCTATAAATTCATATACATACTACAGTTGATTATATTTTACCACAGGCTTGAATCTATGGTCGTATCTAAATCTAGTTTTGATTGTTTCAGAATACGGCCCTTAGTGTCTGGCTAGAGAACACCCTCAAACACTAATTGGTGTATAAGTGCTATTGTCTTAGGGATTCCGATCGCTTATCGGCCTAGCGTGTTTCCAACTTCTACCACATTAACCTACCTTACCATCAGGCGCGAGGCCAATCAGACTAAACTACAGTACTAGATTATCAGGTTAAATATTTATGTAAGTTGACTTTAGCCGCATTGATAGGCCATAAGTATGAGATACATTTTAGACATAGCTGTCTAACTCCAGACCAAGTTAACCTTGTGTTTTGGGTGGCGGAGACTAATATTTCGCTAAAAATGCACTTAGATATATATGTCAAACAGTTGCAGTAATAAAATTCAATGAAACATTTAAAAATGAACACATAGTACGTTTCCGAGACGAGGGGTGAAAACTCAGTCTTCTTAATTCCTCAAAAAAACTCTAACCTGATACTAATAAAATTTGAATTTTAAGTACAAAATCTTATTCTAGTAATAATCGTTTCCGAGACTCATAGCTGAATAAACGTTACTAACCACGTAACCGAGCCAGTCAGTTGTTTCCCTGTATATCAAAGCAAAACTTATCCTTGGCAGTTTTGTGGCACGTATCATTTTTGCGTGTATTAACGTTGCTCGTGGCCAAAGCTGTGCCGCAGGAGATAAGGGTGAGCCGCTTCTGCTGCAGCTTTTAATTTTAAATTACTACGTCACCACGTTATTATGAACCTAAAATGCCCCAGACCCTAGATTGGGTTAGAGCTTCATTAACTTTTGTTCATATTTTGCTGGAGGAACCCAATTATGGTGGCATTAGTAAGATATCTAACACAGTTTTTGTAGCGTAAGTTATTGCAGAAGACTTACAGTAGGTACTTTGATGGTAAATAAAACAACGGAAAGCTACTTAACGCTTAGTAGCGCTCCTCTAAAAAGGCATAATTATTCTAGGTGTGGACGACCGTTTTTAGCTAATAATGTTAATACGATGATAAACACATTTTTTTTCTATGCATATTGTCATAATATAATATAATGCGTGTTCTCTAGAGAGTACGTAAAGTAGAAGAGCAACTTAAAAAAACTTCATCGTACTCGTTGGAGCCCTAGATCATGTTTTCCCCATACATTTTCAAAGTGGCAGATTGCAGGCGGCATGCGTCTTCCGAGATCCCGAAGTCGTTTATCAGGAGGCCAGCTCACCTAAGGGTCGGTCATTACGCTGTATTTACCACCAAACAGAAGGGTTATAGTCTTAAAAGTTTTTTTCGCCATAAAATAGCTGAACAAATACTAGCGATGAGATTTGATAATTTTGTATATCTAACGAGCGTTGCGTGACGTCATAATAATTGTTGTAATTTGTTTTTGATGATTTCTACCTTTTAATTACATACTGTGACGTAACAAGATTTGTTTATATAGTTAAGTTGATAATACATATGTTTTGATATTTCTTATATGTTGTTGGTCACAATACGCGCTATGTGCTTTACTTCAGCTAACTCACCTGCTACTAAGCCGTAAAATAAATTATTAAATACTTATTTACTATCTCTCAAGTACACGTAAAATACGATAGTACAGTCGGAAATGCAATAAAATGTACGTATAAATTTTAAGGCATCTCGTAAATGAAGTTGTTTATACGTCAACCTAAGATCGTAGTGGTTTGGCATCGCTCCAGCAAGCCCGAACTGCCTTCGGTTCCTAGCCCAGCATGTTCTGCCATGTGGCAGGTCAGGAAGGCTGCTTCGGCGGATTTAACGACCAACTAACTACATGACATATAATTGGTGGCTGATTTTTCGTTGGAGCAAATAAAATAGTAGGTACGTTATGTCAGTACTGATACGACTTACAAAATTTTCCCCTGGCATAGTATAATTATTTACTAGAGCGTAAACGAGACAGATATGCATGTTGCGCAGTGTCGTCTCAAACTGTCAATGCTTTGCTGAGGCGTTCGAAGTTCTGGTTTCGGGTACCACTTTTTTAGCACAAGTAAGCTACCTATTCATTTTCTTCTTTTCTTTCAAAATTGCGTTTTTGTTTTATGGGCTTTTTATTACCTCGTAACGTTTAAGAGGACTACTAGACCTAACTGAAATCGAGAATTTAGACACACACACATAGACAACCGGTATATCGCCATCTATCGGCGCAACATGAAACTACCGTGTCAACATAAAACTACCAAGAGATGTCGCTCATCTACACTTATAATAAATCTGTAGAGGCCAATTCTGTATATGAAATAAATTTAAAAATTAACAATCAAGAGGTGATTAAGAATTGCTACTGATGCCAAAAATGCAATCAGTAAAATGTTTGTCTGAACAAAAACTACTCGACGACTTTTTTAACGAAATTTGAAACAATTATTCTTCATACTCTTGGGCAGGTTATACCTATGTATACTTTTCGTAATGCTTTAATCAATAGGAGCAGAGCAGTATACAGCTTATGAATCGGAATCATGTGCTACAATTTATAAAGATATACCTAGGTATTATTCTTTTTTTAACCTAAGACCACGCGGCCTAAGTTGCGTGCGGCCGCTAGTCAATAATAAATGAATTACGACCGGAAGGAATTTCACCTCTATTGTTACATTATACCTATTAACTAACTAGCTGCCACCAGAGACTTCGTCCACCTGGACTCCAAAAAAAACAGGTCTATAAAATAGCTTATGGCATATCTCAGATTTAACAAACGTAGGTATGTACAGTCAACAGCACATCAGGTTACTCCATTTCCGTTTTGTCTCTCGCTCTTGCCAAATGACATTTCTTTGCAATAGAGCAAGGAGGACTGACCGGAAATGGGTAGCGTGATGTGCCAGCCACCGTAGGTACCTACATCATAACATTTTATTAAAATCGCCCAAGCCGTTTCGGATGAGTTTGGCAACGAACACTGTGACAGTGTGTGAGAATTTTCTAAAAAAATAAAAAAACAAAGAAATAAGTTCATTTCAGAAAACATAACGAATTATCAATTGTAAATAATGATATTTAATGATATCATTCATGACCTAAAAACAATTGATAATTTTACTTTACTTTTGATATTACATTAAAGCACCCATAGATCAAACAACAAAATAGACAAGACATTTATTTTATTTATTACTAGCGGCCGCCGGCGATTTTGTCTGCGTGTACTTAAGTCGAAAAACAAAAGTTTCATTAAAATCCATTTAGTTTTTACGTGAAAGAGCAACACGGCACATCCACACATACAAACTTTCGCCTTTATAATATTAGTAGGAAGTAGGATTAGTAGGAAGTACTAGATATTTGTGGGTTAATGGAAATTTAACTAGAGAGGTGTTGTTGGATAAGTATTTACTGTAAAAGTGACACTGGGTATAAAAACAAAATATTAAAATAATAATGAGACTATAGGTGAATATTTTGTATTTCAATCAAAAAAGAGTACTAGCCTAGTACGTAAGTACGTAAAAAAATAATTGTATGGATAATAAATACCTAGTATTTAGTAATTGTATGGATGGCTGTGAATAAGAAATAGAACTCATTTAATTAATAAATGTTAAAACTTTTATTTGGTGGGATCACATTATTTTTTATTAATTTTTAAATTTTTATGTTATGACTTGTAACAGATTTGTAAAATGGACTGTAGTCAAGTTTTCACTTTCTGGCCATTTTTCCGGTTAATGTAAGCGTATAAAAAGTACAACGTTTAGTTTTAAGCTCAAATATTTAGTGATGGCTAAGCATGGGTTAGTTTTAAGCTCTTGTTAACGAATTATGTTATTTAATTGAAGCTATTTAGGTGATAGTTGTGGATATGAATCATGTTATTCTGGAAAAGCGAGATGACATGCTTATTATAATAATATTTACCTATAATTTTGAAAAATAGTAGAAGCACTGGTTATGATGACATAACTACAGAAATATTAAAACAAATACTAATTAAATTATCTCACATTTTAAGTCACATTATTAATAATTGTATTTCAAAAGGCACCTTTACTAATAAATTAAAAAAGATTGAAAAGAGGTACAATCATTGTCTACTGTCTGGTGACTGGTGATTTTTGGCAGATCATTTATATAAACTATAAATAACAGTGGCCCCAAGACACTACCTTGTGGCACGCCAAGTGACATGTTTTTTTTTTTCAGAATTTGAAAACATGTCACTTGGCGTGCCACAAGGTAGTGTCTTGGGGCCACTGTTATTTATAGTTTATATAAATGATCTGCCAAAAATCACCAGTCACCAGACAGTATTATTTGCTGATGACAGTACCATTGTTGTATCGGGACCTGACAAAGTTCAGTTTGTACGCGAAGTAAATTACACTTTGGACAATGTTGTAACTTGGCTAGATACGAACAATTTAAAAATTAATCTTACAAAGACGAACGTAATGACATTTGGAAATAGAATTAGTGAAATTATTGGAATGGACATTAGATATTTAGAATATAAAATTGACCAAGTAGATAATACAACTTTTTTAGGTTTAACTGTTGACCATAATTTGGATTGGAAGACTCATATTGAAAAAATGTGCTCGTCTAAACCAGCATTCATATGCCCTCTACATGCTTGCAAAGACAGTAGACATTGACGCAGTTTTGACAGCATATCACGGATATGTCGTGCCCCTTCTAAGGTATGGTGTCATGTTCTGGGGTAATTCAACAGATAAAGGCACATCATACAAGGCCCGAAAGAAATGTGTTAGGTCTGTATTTAAATTGCATCGGACCATTAGTTGTAAGCCCTATTTTCGAGAATGGTAGCTTTTAACCCTACCCTCCATATATATCTTGGAAACAGTTTTATTTGTTAAAAATAACTCAGAAAAATTATTAAAAATAAACGACACAACTATAAAATCAGCATGCCTAGGAACAAAATGGCTTTATTCAACAAAAGCATATTTTGCATGGCATCCCGAGTCTTCATCCACCTCCCCAAATCTGTCCATGATTTGGGAAATTTTGATGAGTTCAAAAACGCCGTTAAAGGATTGCTTCTTGAGAAAGCCTATTACAGTGTTATTAGATAAACTTTGAGGTCACGTGTCTCTTTTTCTTAAAATAATGTATCTATTGTAAATTTTAATTTATTGTAATGTTAAATGTTAATAATAAGTGATAAATCCACCCTGAGTTCTCGCCTTTTAGTGGCGGGGACGCTTGAGTACCTGTTATAAGGTGAACAAGAAAACTCAGCCGTGGCAGTGTGGTGGACTGGCTATAAGCTCCAGCTTATATTCTTATTGGTCTTTGTCTAATTGTATTTTGTCCTTGTCTTCACTATTTTTGGTAGTTATATGAGGCTCACGTATTTTCATATTCCTTGATAACCGGGGATCGAGAATTTCAGGTAACAAGCAGTCCAAACAGAAGTTAATTAGTTTATCTTTCATCTCGTTTTCCCACATAAAATCATTTCGCTCAATCATTTCCGTTTTCAATTTCTCCTTCTCATTTGCCCACATGGCAAACAGGCAATATTTCTTTTGGGTCACGTGTAGCTAACCCTGTATCTGGAAGTACCAAGCATGCCGTTTATTAATAGCTAGTTCGCCTGTTGTCGTTTTGAGCCAGAAAGTTACCTTTTTTTTATTTATTGCTGATTCTAGACCCATTTTACTGGCCGTCAAAGGGCACTTAACTTCTATCCGAGTATGTTCACCCATCAAACCATCAGGTGTGGCACCCAAAAAAGGTAATTCGTTGTCAATAAATACGGCCCACACGGCTTAATGGCAACATTTTCTTGCAAGCCCAGCTGAGTGAGAGCTACTTTTTCATTGTTCTGGCCATGACTAATAGATTCTACATGATCCAATTTTTTATTGTAAATAATGTCCTTCACTATGGAAGCACATGGTGTTGTTGCACGGCGTCTTATAACCCTGCTGAAGTTAGACGCAGTGAGGAGGATCGTCTCATTTCAAGCCATTCTCCGTTGGCTCTTTGCAAAATATTTTTTCTTTCCACCGTAGCTCGCTCTTCGTCAGGTCTTTTCAAATTTTTCAAGAAGTTTTCTCTCAATTTATTGTATATCTCCTCCGGCACATCAGGGTTTCCGCATTCCTGGCCAAAGTGTTTATCATTTCTTTTTGAGTGTAAACCAGTCGTCTCTTTTTCTTGGCATACCTTTTCCACAGTGCTATTCCTTTTTTTTTCTATCTTACCACATTTTCAGTTTTCAGTTTTACGCAGCATGCAAGCATCATTATTTCCAGAAATACTGCGACAAGCCAAGTCGCTACATTTCTCGCCGGAAGAACGACATAGTGGCGCCACCAGTTCAGCTGTCATTGCTTAATAATGGGTCTTATTACATAGCAATAAAAGTCTACAACCATTTACCAAACTCCTTGAAAGCTGTGCAAGGCAAAGAGTTTGAAACTAAGCTTAGGAACATGCTCATTGATAATTCTTCTTATAGCATCAAAGAATACTTTGAAGCTAAATTACAATAAAAAATCGAAATCATACATTTCGTTTGACTGGCACCTCTTATTTTATTATTTTTTTGTACGCCTGTAGACATAGATAGATTTGTAGATTTTTAAATATTCTAGTTGCTTTGTTATTTTTTTTGTTTTTGTTAATGTTATAATTCGTTTTTTATTTTTTATGTGTAAATTCACAATACCTTGAAAAGGTGAATTTATGCCTACCATCTACAATTTTACTGCTATCCTTGTACTTTCTGTTACAAATTTATAGTGAATATACATGATACCTGTCTATGCATTATATAGATCTATGGTTTCACAACCTGCGACTACGAAATAATTTTGCCAGATGCAGAGCGTTCACTAACATTGAACCAAACTCGTCAATCTGACCAACTGAAGTATTAGAAGTATAGTAACTTTCTTATCAAATTAAACTCTTACTTACTTTTGAAAAGTGTCATTGCAATCTTTGTTTTCTGTGACAAGCCTCGGTCTTTTTCTAAAAACAAAAAAATTACCTCAAGGGTTTTGGGTGAACTCGGCCGGTACTCGTCGCTACTCGAATTCGCTTGTCGCTACGCTACACGGCGTCTCACGCACACACGCACACGCACTGTGCCTGAGAACCAATTGAACAGTATGGCGTTTTTTGGAAAATATACGCATTGAATCCCAAAAATAAAAAGATAAGACGACTTTGTTGAGTTTTTGGTGAGTTTTCATGTCCCATGCAATCAAACAACCAAAAATATACTAAGAATAGACTAAAATACTACAATAAATACTAAATAAATAAATACAAAAAATAAGCCATGGATTTGAACTCGGGACCATATGATTAAATAGTATATCGACTGTCTCATAATTACGTTCCTCCACCACGTCGACATCTCTTGTCATCGAAAATAGCGGTTAGTTTATAGCATAGTCCTTAAAGACTTGAATACTTTTAAATAAATGCACAGTATACAAACATAATGTGACTCAACCACCGGTGTCGGAAAGTTGTTTGAACTCAACTGAGAAGAACCGGCAAGAAACTTTCGTGTGGCTACTTTCAAAATTCTGATTGAAAATTAAAGTTGTTATTGGAAATAAAACTATATACAAATAACGTTTTATTGTTATTAAAATTGCCAAATAACTTTCATTCTAATCATTATCAAGCTTTATCCTACGAACAAAAACAAACATAATACAAAAAGGAAATCCAGGATTTGATCTTGCGACCATGAGATAAGGCTATTTACGGCTGTGTATTATTCATGTTCCTCCACCGCGTCCGCCATAACACCCAACGAAAATAGCGCTTAGTTTATAGCATTGTCCATTTTATGGTAATTTATTTATTAATTCATTTTATAAGACGTTTTTGTTGACTTTTTGGTGAGTTTTCGTGTCCCATGCATTATTATAGCATACGCAATATTCTAACAGTGATTACTAAGCAATTAAATATTATTCAAATGCGGAGCGCAATGCGCGACACGTCCGTCTAGCATCAGGCCACGGCCGGTACTGTCTGTACACGGCGTTTCACGCACACACGCACACGCAATTTGCTTGAAAACAATTATTGGTGTTTTTTGGAAAATATACGCATTAAATCACAATACTAAAATGAGCACGCTCTAGTATTTTATAAAACACACATTCTGTGAAAAGAACAGAACGATAGCATGATGTTTAGTACAGTTTTTTTTCATTCTAAAATTTTTTTAGACCCATCTTTGCGATTTTTTTCTATCGAGCCAAATTTGTTAAATCGTGTTTTCAAATTGATAAAACCAACCCTTGAATCCTCAAGAATCCGACATATTTTTTTCATCTGGATCACCGAAGTGTAACACTTCATTTTCGTTACTATAAAACTTGGATTTAGCTCTACTAGTCCCCTTAAATGCAAGTCTTCAAAGAACAGAAAGTGTGGACACAGTGAAGACTAGTTATTGAAATAGTTCGCAGTGAAAGAGTGCTTTGATAGCCCGGGCAGCGTCGCATCCGCAAATTGCAATTTGTATTACGTTCATTTCGCCGTCGCCGGTTGCAGCGGCTTCGGTTCGACTGCATTCTGTGGTGAAAGTGAAAATATAATCCTTTTTCTTCGTTTTAAACCAGAGATAGCACAAGTAGTACGACCCAGCGATTCTCATGCCAGTGATTCAGTAGAACTTAGTGTGGGTTGCACCATCTGACTTTAACAATAACAAACATCCAAATTTCAGTTAAAGTACGTCATTTTTGGGCGGTTAGGCCCAAAAATGACGTCAAATTGTCAAATTTGACAAAAACTTTAACTTCTACTATGGTGCAACTTACCCTTACAGCGCTGGAAAGATTTTGTTACTAAAGATCTGAAAACCAGAAAAAGACATTTGGTCATGTTGGCATCAGGCAGGACTCGAACCCGCATCTTTCGCAATCCGGGCGACTGCACTACCAATTATGCTACCGAGACCATTAACAGACCGGCCGAATATTTCTGGTATATTTACCCTATGAGCCAGGTGATCCTTTATAATCCTTTTTCTACGTTTTAAACCAGAGATAGCACAAGTAGTACGACCCAGCGATTCTCATGCCAGTGATTCAGTAGAACTTACAGCGCTGGAAATATTTTGTTAATTCCATGAAAGGATGTCATAACGCGTAAGTTTACAAGTGAAATGTAGAGACTTTTAGTTGTCAGAGCTTGTTCAGACATCCATAGCCCGTAATCAGGTAGGAATCTTCACGGCCACACACTTACCTACGAGGCATGATGGCTCTACGAAAAAAGCTTAATACGAGTGGTTGCTTTAGATATCGTCATTGTGTCAAAACAAATTAATTGTCACCTAAGATAGGTCACATAAAGCTAAAGGTGTTTGTACCTTGATAACTTTTATTATCATCATCGTTATCAAGGTATCAAATGGAACTAATTACTAACTGATCAGTGCAATCTGCAGTGGCATTCCGTTGTTACCTTTTCATAATTCATTCATTTATTCACTGCATACATGTGGTAAATTGAGGTCTTTTTCATCTTATACCATTCTTAAAGGCCTATAAACACAAAACACTACACTGATAGTGATGATAATTCAATCCATTATGATTATCTCCTATTTTGAAAATATACAAGCCTCACGACATGAAGAAATTTGGTTGTATGGTTTGGTTAATTTCTAGTTTAATCATATCGTCAACATACCTACCTTCGAATGTTATTCTTCCTTCGACCCCACCTTTACAAAACGATTTAACAGAACGCGAAAAAGAAATTACTTACACTTACCTACTATTTTTTATCGGAACGAATGTAAGCAACAAGTTTTAATGGGTTTTCGAAGTCAAGAAATTGATCAAAGATGTTTCGTTGTTATCAAAGCTACAAAGATTTGCAATATTTTTGATAATAAAGTTTTCTGAATTGACTTGACAACATTTCCATCTTTTAAACAGTACTGATATAAAATATTTTTTGGAGAAACTAGCTGCGGTGAAAAAAAAAACAAAATTAAAAAATAAGAAGCTTTATAGGTCATACCGCTGGGCACAGCCCTCACCTCAACCATGAGGTTGCGCGAGCCATTCTTCAACAACCGGGCTGAGAGTGGATTGTTAGAGAGGAATAAGGTTACTGTCAGATGTTATCAAGCCACCATGAGGCCTCCGACTAGGTGTGACGGCTGACGCAACGTGCCCTCCGAAGTAAGGAGATGCCCGAAAAATTTATAAATCATAAAATTTCTGTATGGGCAACTATAAACACTTATTCAATAAAAAGCAAGTTACATGTTACCACTGAACGCAACTTCAGTAAAGCGACATACAAAACCAACAACTATGTTTGCTATTTGTATAAAATATGTGTAGATGTTCCCTTAACAGGCATTCGTATTTACTCAATAAGAGGAAATAAGCTCGAAGAGGCTCCCAACTTGCTTCTTTAGTGTACTTTTTGTTGCCAATGTCAATATTCGGAGTCTTCAAAGTACCGAAAGGACGCTGAAGATTTTTCTTCCATTGGACGACGGCCAACAGCAATTTTGGCGAATAAGAAGGCTTCCAATAATGTCAGTTAGATTTTTGGAGCCTTCTTGGCATCCCTTTTAAAGGAGCTTCACCCTTCCGGGTTTCAAAGGATACATCGCATGTTCTCTAACAAAATGCAAAGAGGAACGTTATAAATATCTCCAGATATGGTCGCTTAGGTAACTTTGTTGTCGTTGGCGTGAGTTATTTAAAATTGTGTAAAATGAGCTTTACACCTGAACATCAAAGTCTTTGTTATTTTGAGGCAGTGTTCTTATTTCTACTAGAAGTTTCTGGGAAAAGTTTTGAAAATACTCCCATAAAAATAGTGCCGTATGATGTCCACTGCTAACCTTGGCATCCTGGCTGATCCTAAGTTTGCTTGAGTGGTCGGTTCTAGGCGATCTGCGTCCACTGAATTCCTGCGAACTTCATCTTCAAGACGTAATCCATCCATTTTTTTTTGTTTAATGTGATTGAATACCACCACCATACCACCATTGCGTTCATACCTGGGCAATCGGCATTTGGTCCAAACCTTGGCAATCTCCCTTACTAGGTAATTGTGGTTAAAAAAAAAAAAGTTTTAACGATTTGTCCTTTTGGGCACGATGTCTCTAACTTTTTAATTTTTATATTGTGACTTGTCATAAGTGCTTTTTAATAAGTTTACATGAATAAAGACTATTTTTACTTTTTTACTTTGCTTTACTTTCACTGCTTTTAACAAGAATAATATTTTATTAATTTACTACTGGGTTCAGTATTTAATTAAATTGTTTATGCCTAAAATAAGCTATTTTTATAGAAATATTTTCTTTGGGTCTGCTTGCGGATATTTGTTTTTTTTGCTTAACTTGACCGTTTCTTCTTCTGAAGCCAAAATGAAATCAATATACTTACTTACTTTGTCAAAAATAACAGAGTCCTCTCCCTCTTACTAAGATGGACAGTATTGAATGAGTGTATATTCTAGCGAGAAAAACCAAAAACCAACCTCACCAATTGAAAGTGGTGATTGCGCAATCAAGAATTACACGCTCCGTGGACATAACGAATCTGAAATCGACGAAATAAGCCGAGAACTAAAAACTGGCCATTAGTAACCACGACACGTATTACAAACCGAAGGGACCTTTTCAAAAATTATGATCTCCGTCCATAGGCGTGCGGGTGAATTTTATTTGGCTTTTCACGCGTGCTTCGGCCTACACAATTTGTTCGAGTTTTAAATATTCACGTGTAACGTGCCGTGTGCTTAATATATTCCTCATCTACATAATGTAATGTTTTCCGAGAGCCACCGCCGAATGTACGACAGTGTTCTTGTTTTTGCGCGCGGCTAAATTGGGATTTCGCTGTATGCGTTGTAAACGTGTTGAATGAGTAATTTGATTTAAACACCTTCTTGCTTTTTAGAAGAATCCTTTTAGAAGTAGGAGCTGAGCTGGTTTTGTAGATAACAGGTGAAAATGTATGTTAAGAATATGCTGGACAAATGCATAGTAGGGAATACATTCAATAACTACCTAGTGATTTCCACTAACATCACTTCATATTTCAATGCAGCATGCTCACCTCAATCATAGATTCACATCACCTTGTATATTCTCATTTTTACTAAAATAACTCTCAAATCTTATGCGGCTTAGTTTTTTTCACTCAAACGACCACAGTCGCGATGTTATTGAGATTTGGGACCAAAATTAAAGTGAAGTGGAGTGTACATTGAGAATGACATGCCTGATCTCAAGAGACAGGTCCAACTTCGACAAAAATAGATCCTTAAATCATACTCGACTGAGCAAAATTCGGGGTATTGTGTGACGAGTTATTTTCTCGTGAAGCATTACTATCTTAGTGATAGAAAATTAAAATCGACAGTCAGTGTGTGTTGACAGTGAAAAGTTATGAATCCTCAACGTGCTATCCTGCAATGAGCCTCATAAGAAAGTTCAAGTCACAATGTCGGCATTTCACTACGACTATAAAAACGAAGACGCTAGGAAGACAAAATTGAGATATTTGTGAACAGTGAATGTACAGACCGAACCGAAGTCACCGACGTTGCCCAGCGGTCAAAGCAAGTTGATGTTCTGTTGGCGGGGCACAGGCCTTCCCTGCTGAAAACTTCCAGAATGTCCATCATTTGAAGGCAAACACAGTGACACACACTACTTGAATGGTCAAAGAAAATTTAGGTTATAGTAAAATGTCTTTTTATCTGCTAATGATGATGACGATGGAGACTATTCATTCATCTTTTAATATTACACATCAATGTCGTTTTTGTGCAATTATCTCTTTATATAAAAATGGATTGCTGTTCGTTAGTCTCGCTAAAACTCGGGAATGGCTAGCCCGATTTGGTTAATTTTGGTTTTGAATTATTTGTAATGGTCCAGGAAAGGTATAAAAGGTGAGTAAACATGAGAAAATGCTGGGAATATAGTGAAAACAACAATTTTAGTTTCCTCTTAGCAACTGTTCCTACCAGTCACGTGACACTGAATGTTTGACAACAGAAAACGAAGTCTGTTGGGACAGCTAGTAGTTAAATGGATTTAAGCTTAAAGAATGGGTAGGTGTTAACGTTCGCTTTTATTCCATATCTTTAGTATGACATTCATGTGTTACGGATCCAGTAACAAAATGTGTTTCGTCATCACTCTCCTTTTATCGCTGCATTGCAGAGATGCTGTCACACAATGAAATCCAAGAGTGGCAGTATTTTCCGGTCGGTTATAGTATTACGTGAGTGCTTTATACTTAACGGATACGGTGGGTAGCAAGTGATGTTCCTTTGAATAATAGCATTCTTCTTGACGGTTCTTAACGAAAAATCACTTTCCTCTCGATCAAGGATATGAAGCCGTAGAGTCTTTTGACCCTGGACTTCACTCCGAGGCATCTTACTGCACTAAATAGTGAAAAAGGCGAATTCAATACTAACATTCTCTACCAGTCAAATATCAGGCCCCACAGAAATGCTCTTCAACAAGATTTTTTATATTTTCAGTATTCATTTTTTAGAGGACTGGTAAAGGTTTATTAAAAGAAATTCACTTGATTTTTCGTCAAAGTCAAAGTTTAAAAAGTAAATAATATATCAAACTTGATTAACTTTTCAAAATGTTTTCATAGCGTTCAAAGCTATTCTATAGATAGCAGTGTCAGTTATTTAAGTTTTTTGATAAATAGTTGTGTTCTGAAATGAAAAAACTTTTCATAATGTGCTTCTGTGCTTATAAAGCATAGAAACATTTAATTGAGATTACTTGTGTTAGAGTTGGGAGACATAAATAAGCTTTCTCAGTTCAAAGTTTCAGATACGTCCCAGCTCTTCTGAATGAACTTTACCTGTTTAAAATTATTGCCGTAGACGAAGCACCCATTTGTATAAGTTTATTGCTTATGTACTTATTCATTGTACAGAGACACTGTTTCAAACTATAAAAAGCGTCTATATTTAACATTGAATAAAGTCTAGAGTCATCGTCATATCCCTTTGGATAGTCAAGCTGGAGTGTCAATGATCAGGTTATATACATCAAAAAACCGTTGGGGAAGTACTCGAGTGGCGACCACTGGCGTCCGAAAAATTCATCAATAAGCCTCTTATTGAGGCTTCTTGATGAATTATTGATTATCTATAAATCAAAAATGTTTTAAAATGGCGTAAAAAATACCAGAGCTGAATTCCAGTTGGCTGCGAGTAGAAATAAACGTCAAACCTGATTAGCAATCTGGACGTTATCCTTTAATCCGGACGGCGGAGTGTACACGATATACTCGTACCTACTAAGACTGGGTGCACACGTCACTGTACTGCATAGTTCTCTAAAGTGTATTTCTTATCACCACGTGACCCGTGACTTGAAGGCATCAGTGGACTGATCACCGATGTCAAACTAATCTATGAGATGGGTGACCACCATTGAAATTTATGATATTTTTTCGGGCTTCTCCGTGCTTCATCAGAATTTTCAGGCAGTTGTTATACCTAGGCAGATTCTGATGCCTCAAGGTGGCTAATTAATAAAATCTGATTATAAGAAAAATACTGACAAGATGGGTTGAGCTTTGTATATTGAATTTCTTATAAACTTTTGAGATGTAGTTTTGTAAAAAATGGTTGAGTAGAAACAAGGCCGTGTTATCTCTTCACAAAGAAAAGTTTTTTTTGCATGAACATAGTTTTGCCGCCAAAAGCTTGCAGATAAAAAAGGAATAAAAAAGTCAGGTCTTCTCTTTCATAAAAAAAAGTGAATTAAGGCAGTAGACACATCAGCGTTCTCCTAAGCATTTTGTCTTTTGCCAAGTATGATGCCTGACTCTAATTTTATTGTCTCGACGATAAAGCAAAACTTGAAAGAACGTGCAATATATTTCCATGTGAACCAAGCCTGAGAATTATCAAAGATCCCGATCTGTTGGTTTTGGCGCAGTTTCCAAATGACCACTAAGGTTTCACTTAGCGGCCAAGTGTCCGTTTTCTTAATTGTTACGTGCGGATTCCATCTTAATTGACACTTTAACTGCTATTTTGAATGGGTTTACTTAGCGATCCAAGCAATCTTGGTTCGGGTGTTAATTGAAGAGTATCGTTGTTTTATCGAGAGGTTTCCTTGCTCTCTGAGACCCTATTAGTTGGTTAATTAAGGTGTTGTTAGTTTGGTCACTTTATGGGATTGAGGTGTTTGATTCGGTTCAAAAGTTAACAAAAAGTTAAATCACTTTAATTATTTACCAATGTGTCAGTACAAGCCGTTAGTTTGAAAGGATTTATGGGCTAATTACTTAAACATTGTAAGATCTCAATAAGGATGTAGGTACATTTTTGCATCATCATCATCATTTCTTTGAAAACATTGTAGAATATTTAACAATTTTATTCGTATGACTCAAATTAAAAAAAACACATGTGCAGCTTTTGTGTGAAGCTAATGAGGTTTTTGAATTAGTATAAAACTGAGAACAGTTAATATTAAAATTGCAAACATAATGGAATGGAATCTCGAAAAGGGGCCATTTTAAATGTTAGCAATGGTTTTACGTTACTAACTGTGATTTTCATACTGAATGAAACAGTATTAATAATTTATTTACATTTTAAAAGAACGTTCACGACCAATCACTTTACAGTTGCAAGTAATATCGAGTACCGAACCAATTCTCATGGCAACCATTTCAATTGATTTCAATTTAGACGTCACTTGCACAAGACATCTGTTGAATCTCGATCGAACGTTTGAGTTTAGAGGTAGAATCTATTAGATTTAACTGTCAAGATGCGAGGTAGACGACGTGTATTTAAATGCGCCAATGTGGAGCATAGTATCTTTATTAAATAGCTTAAACTCTAATTTATTTTATGCATTATAATAAGGACTTCTACTTACTTAGGTAGGATCTGCTACAAACATTATTTTCTTAACTCTGATGTGAGGAATCCACAGTTTTGATGTTGAGATGATAACTATCAAGTTCCGCACCCAATTCTTCTTATCACAAAGCTGACAATTCTATTTTATTTAAGAAAGGCACAGTATCAATGAAATAACTAAAACACTGTTAAGCTTATAAACAATACAAAACACCAAGTGGTTCCATCTTGAACACTAAGCACAACGCTATGATCATGATTATCACACGAAGGATATTGACGTTACCTAGTGGGTAAACTGCCACCAGGGCCAATAAAAACTTTAGAGAATATGGAATTTGGACACTAATGAACCATTCAGTTCAGTAGACGATGCTGAATTGGCTGAATGACGGATTCGCCCAGTCTAGGCACGGCTTTGAAATATTTTCTGTACGTATTTGGCCTCTCTCCTCGTTTAAACAAAAACTAGACAAGTTGCCTAAAAATAAACAATAATAGAACTTAACCCAGGTATTCAAAGTAAGTAGCAAAATCGTCTCCAGCTCAGCTTTCTGCTCTGGCAAATTAATGCTGAAATCAATCTTCGAAAAACGGCCACAGCAGAAATCAGCACTTCAGCCCAGGCCAGAGCACAAAGCTGAGCTGGAGATCGATTCTGCTACTTACGATGAATACCTGTGTTTAGTTCTATTATTGTTTGTTTTTAGGCCACTTGTCTTAATTTGTTTTATTTTTAAACAGTTTTTTTCTTTTGGTTTGTAATGAGTGATTCAAATTCTTATTCTGTAGACTAAACCCCTTATTCATAAAAACTTAAACAGCTCTACAACAACACGGTAACTTTTGTATCGCTTTGTCACTTTCTTTCTTGTTGCTGCCGCCATTTGCGAGTAAGTGACAGAACACGTCAATAGCTTAAACAATGCTATAACTATCAATAAAAGTATGTTTGTTTGTTTGTTTGTTTGCTTTAGCGTTGCGTTATTTTTTATGAATTGGAATTGATAGTGCATAAGTATGATTTTATTGTAATTTTATAACTATAATTTTACTTTTAATTTATTTTAATTTTATAATATGTTTTAATTTTAATGTTAAATATGAATAACATAAAATTGTAAATGTTTGACATGCCTAGGTTGCGATATGTAACAAAGGGTGAATAAATGAATTGAATTGAATTGAATTAAATAAGGGGGTATGTCATGTAGGAGATATTATCTGACTGATAGTTTAAAACTATCAAACTCCGTTTCGTGGTTCGTGAGGAGCTTGCGGAAATAAAGACACATTATATGAAAAGCTACTTTATTTCATAGATAATATTGAATTACTAAACCAGTGTGGTGTGATTATTTGAAATACATATAATACCTATGAGTTTGAGTCCATATTCAATGAATCTTCCAGTCTACATGCGTTTATCTATGCCATTACCAGCACCAGCCTAGCCAATATGGCAAACTTTATCCGCCGACCGTTGCGGTGCTGCTAAGCACCAAACAGAAGCATATTTCAGGGTAATGGCCTCCCTTATTTACGGCGATGGTTAATATATGCTAAATGCCATCGATATAAATATTAAACCCATAATGTTTAAAAGTAGCAGTAATTCTTTTTTGCCCGATTTTGGGCCGGTTTAAATTTGCTGTTTATGCCCTCGTAGCCATGATATGACCGAGGTATGATTTATGAATCCATTTCATGAGTTCCGTACCCAGTAAGAGGTTTACGTAATACATATTTTTTATTACTAATGTTTTTCCTTTCATTTGACGTTAGTGCTCTTATTTTATTGTAAGTGTAGGTAAAGAATTTCCTTTTGTATTTGTTTTCATATCACTTCACATCACTTTATTAAGCTAGTACTCTATTTTACTACCCGACTGCATCAGAAGGTGGGTTTCTTTTTCGAGTGTATATATGGTTATTTGTATGTAATAGTGTTTGGCACGCTCTGCAACCAACTTGTCTCTAAGGGTGCGTTCCGAATTGAGTCAAAATCGAAAATAGAACGCTCACAAGCGTCCCGAATTGATGATATCGCGCTAACGACAGACAGCTTGACGTCATGACGTCATGGATGACGTCACTAACGGCGCCACATTGCACTCACAACGATAATGCTCCGGGGCGTTATCATCGTGAGCCTTATGTCAGATCCATAGATGAAACGTCAAAAAGACATTTTGACGTAAAACTATTTATGAAGATATGCCTCAGAATTAATCTCTGCCAGGATAAATCCTCTTCTACTTCAACGTTACAGAAACAAGATACGTTAGAGAACCACAGGATAATACTTGAAATGACAGAAAATTCCAAATTTAAAATTGTTAGGTTATGTGTCACCAAGTAGCGGTCTGAATTGATTTTGACGCTAACAGCGCTATGATCGCTGTTGACGCGATATTTCAATTCGGAACGGCTAAAATCGTCGTCAGCGCTCACAGCACTGTAATCGCATTACGGACCTCACAGTAAATGGTAACCTCGGGATTGAATGATAGATCGTCTGTCCGTCTAAATTAAGTCTAAATTCTAGTTGCCCAATTGGAGTTTACAAGGTTTTTTTTCTTTATATTACATTTGCCAATTGCCATGTCGATAAATAGATATACCTATTGATGTCCTTGATGATCATTTCCTTTTCCAAATAAAAGCAAACTTTTAAAACCGTATTTGAAATGTCAAATATTTCATTGATTTACACACATCAAAAGTGTCTAGGGATATCTCAAGCATTTTCATACAAAGTATAGCTATTGGGGAGGCTGTAAAAATTAAAATATTGATACCAACGTAGAAATTTTTAGGACACAGAAACTGCTATATCTGCCCTTTCAGATTGTATAAAGAAATTCATTGTGGTAGCATTATTGTACAATCGTAAGGACGTTAAAAAAAATACAGATTTTTCTTTTAAAAGGTTTCAAAATTTTAGCAAAATCAAACGTTTTTTTGTAATATTCTTAACCTTTATCTTATGCCTGTTTCCTCGAGTTATTCTAAGATAATGCTGAGCATTATCTAATATCTTTGATTTTGCTAAAATTTTGAAACCTTTTAGAAGAAAAATCTGTCTTTTTTTAACGTCCTTACGATTGTACAATAATGCTACCATAATGAATTTCTTTATACAATCTGAAAGGGCAGATATAGCAGTTTCTGTGTCCTAAAAATTTCTACGTTGGTATCAATATTTTAATTTTTACAGCCTCCCCAATAGCTATACTTTGTATGAAAATGCTTGAGATATCCCTAGACACTTTTGATGTGTGTATTTTTATTTTTGTTCTTCTCTTGAAAAAATGTATCTGCGAGTTAGTTGTCCAACTCCTTAATTAAGTTAAATAAGCGCTAATTGAAGTCTTGTCTTATAACCAAGCACAAAACTTGAATTGTGTGCCCCAATAATATTATAACTTTAATAAACCGTAAACTTAAAGCCCTGGTTATACGGAGTCTTATGAAAAGCCCGTGAAATATGCAAAAACATTAATATTCAACGGTTAATAAATTGAAAACACTATCTTAAATTTGGTTCATTATGATTTATGTGTTTGCGCAGAGATGTTTGCTCGAAGTTTATTACTCAACTAGACCAAGGACAATGTAATCCACTGGGACTGAAAAATGGATGATGCTGGGAGTAAACGTAATCAAAAGTGATATTTATTAGACACGTTTAATAAAGGCAGAAAAGGTTTTCATGATGTATATAACTACAATAATATTGAATTCATCATACTATGCTCTAAATTCACAAATGCTAATCAAAGTTAACAGCCGCTTCAAGTATACATAGATGTCACTTTTGGTTATAGACTTCGATTGATGTTTACAAATTTTGTCGAGGGTCTGTTTATTTTTTTTTAATTTAAGTAATCATTTAAATAATTACGCCATAAAAAATGCCAATCGATGTTTGAATTTTAAGAAGTAACTCGATATTAGAATTGATTCTTAGTGTAGACATGAGCTACTTTAAGTATTCCCCGAAAAAAAAATGGATTCAATAAAACTATGATTTTTCTTGACGCGAAAATACTGTTTTAGCCACTTTGGTGGCCGAACTACTTTTTTACAGTTACTTTTTTGAAGTCTGAAAAGTCAGTTAGTTTCGCAAAGTTAACCTAGTCACCTAAAAATGTAAGTAAATAATTAAACTTAGAAATCTCTGAAACTCTGTCAAATGTTGCACCTAAGATCGAAATTTTCTTACTAGACAGACAGGGCACTGTAAAGCTACGTATAGATACGGACAGTCAAATTATCCCCAAAATGTATTGGAGACAATAGCGTAATCCCTGGCTCTAGGGACGCGGAGTTAATTCTAACTCCGCGATTAACGACTAGGTCCGTCGCAATTCAGCCGGGACGCTAACGCCGCTGCGATAACGAATGGCCAATATCATAGTAAACAGGGAACAGTAAAATATCTTCAAACAAACGTACCGCTCTCGGTTTGAATGTGTGCGTGCGCGTCGCACGCCGTGGCGGCACGCGATGTCACGCACACGCTAGCATAAAATATGGAGGAATAAGGTGGCGGCAGTACGTACGGGCTGTGCCGCGTGTCTCTGAGCATGCTAGGCTAATAACTCAGCGAGCGGCCTTAGATAACCTACTGTTATGTTTACTGTGCCAATATTGTGTAGCGATGAGCGAGGGGGGGGGGGGGAGTTCAAATTGATTACTATTAGCAGCAACTGTAAATACCTGAGTAATTGTTCGTACCTTAAGACAATTTATTCTTTCCATTAGGCTGGGCGGAAACGCTCTCGGTGGCCGGATATAAAGTCCGCTTCCGCTGTGGTCTGCCTTTTATTTTTCAAACCAGTTAATTACTTGGAACCTCATTTCTGCTTCGTAATCTCATTTACTATTTTATTAAATCATTGACGGTTATTTTTTGTTTTGCTAAAAAATCGAATCAAAAGATGACGTGCGTAAAAGAATAAAATAAAGTGCAAGAGGGCGAGGTACATCGTAATAGCTCAGCCTAAGAGACATAGTTCTGAAGACAGAAGTAACTTGATACAGATGACCAGATAAAGGCCGCAGGATCTTGGTGGGTGCAAGCGTCCTATAAGACAGGTCGCTCTGAAAATCTATGACGGAGAAGAGGCGTAGGTACGTCATGCGGCTGATTATGGGGATGATGATTATTTGAACATTGTTTTTCTATATTTTTGTTTTTTGACAAATATTCTGTTTAATTTTTAAATAATTTATTCACGATACATATTCTTTCAAATATTAAACTTGTCAACAATAGAGAGGTCTATCATATTTTATTCTCTAAAAGTAATGAAAAAAGGGATAGTTACTAGCACATTGATTAGGTAGTTGGTCTACCTATAAACAGAGCATATTTTCTCAAAAACTCAACAGTTCGTTACTATCTCTGCGTTGCTTTTGGAGCTACAAAAAGATCTTGATTTAGAACGTAATCTAAAAAAGATCAATGTTGGTCGTCTGCTGGTTGATTTACAGCCAACCTTAAAAGCATCCATGCCCTTTTTATGCACCCCTCGAGATAAATTTCATCTCAAACAATCATCATTTTAAATGAAACAAAGGCGAAAAACGATCGTAAAATATTTTCAACAAGCAGTTGGGAGGAGGTTTTGGTTTCAATATTACGTGATGTTGCATCAAATATCTACTGTAAAAAAACACATTCATGGCTTTGCAATTGAAAATGAACTTTATACTTTGGAAATTAATAACAGTAGATTCAAATTTGAAATTGAGGAGGAATAATATGGCCAGTTAATCAATACCAATTAATTATAATTATAAATGTATATACAGCTGGGATGTATGTCTATTATGTAATGTAATTAATTAATATCGGAATTAATATAACAGTATTAATTAATAACGTTATTGTTTTGAAATGGTTCACTAACCGCCTTGAGTACCACCGTATTCTTTTTCAACATTTTCTTTTCCTGTTTCTCTACCTAACGGTTGACTGGAAGAGATCGCTATTAGCAATATTATTATTGTTTAAGGTTATTTAGGGTATTTTCCTTCTTTTCGTATTTTGTTAATGTCATCTGATGAAATAGTTAATTTTAGCATTTGGACCTCGTTGGCGAATTGTATTTCTTTTTTAGGCCAGCAGATGGCGTTAGTAAATTGCCGAATGGAATAATGCTGAATCGCGCTATTAAGATTTTTCTCTAGTGGTATAGCCTTCAGCTATATATTTTATGGAGTTGTCTTGAAATACACAGTCAGTACAATCTTGGTTTGGTTTTATTTTCGTACTACGTGTTCAAGTCCTCAACCGTGCAACGTGGTTGTACATTTTGGTTCTTCGAGCCGACTTTGGATCAGTCGACTAAGCAGCAGCGGCCCATGCAGCAGCTGACAGTTAGTGGAAACAACAGCTGGCGGCGGAGCAACGTGTGACGGGCATACTGCGGACGGTGCCAGGAACAGCACCAGTCAGGCTTTGGTGGAAGGAAGGGGGTGACTACGTCACATCACGGGAAGGAGAGTACAGCGCGTGGCAGGCGTTGTACCGGTATCTACTATACAGTCCATTAAGGTGAACAATCGGGAAAACTGTAAGTGAATTTGAACTGTATTCGTACGAGAGGATTTACTTAGAAGAATTAACTTAAAATAGTGAGTGAAATTAGTGAAAGAAATTTGTGATAATTTGAACTTTATTTCCTAGAAGATTTGAACTTTTAAATTTAATACTAACTTTAACTTAGAATAATTGAATTGTAGAATATTTACTTAGTTAGATTTTAAGCAAATTTGGTTCCGACGGGGAATCCATGCCCAATTTTTGGTAGACCTGTAACAACCTTAAAACACTTGTAAATTTTGAAAAATTATCCGAAATTACTACTTTTTTTTGGCACGTTAACATTGTAAATATTGTAATTAAGTAAGGTATTATATTATCTTGGTAAAATGGAAAATTTGATAAATGAACAAATGGATACTTTCGATTGTATAAATAGGGCAAAGATTAATTATAGTAAAACACCAAAGGCTAAAATTTGTCAACAATATGTGCAAGTTAGATTAGACATATTAAATGAACTTTGGTCTAAATTTAACTCTACACATAAAGAAATTGTGAGGGGTACATCAAATAAGGAAACATCATATTTTAAAGACAACATGTATGAATTGGTTGAAGAGATGTTTGTCGATTATAAGACGGAATTAACAATAGTGTTGGATTCATTTAAAAAGCCAGTATCGGTCCAAGATGTACATAACCAAAATATTGGTACAGGGGGTTCAAATATAAAGCTACCCAAAATTGTGATACCTACTTTTACAGGGCTTTACACAGAGTGGAACACGTTCAGAGAGCTGTATGTCTCTCTAGTGCATAACAATACGCACTTGGATAGTGTGCAAAAATTGCACTATTTAAAAAGCTACTTGTCCGGCGAAGCCGAACAATTAATTAGGCAAATTCCGATTCTAGCTTCGAATTATGACAGGTGTTGGTTTTTGTTGAATTCGAGGTATAATAATAAAAGGTTTATGTGCCACGCTCTTTTAAGAAAATTATTGAATCAAAAGAGTATTAATAATGAGTCAGCAAATATGCTAAAAAGATTACTGGATACAACTACAGATTGTTTGAGTGGCTTAACAAATATTGGAGTGGATGTCAGTTCCTGGGATATAATCATTGTACATTTGCTAACGTTAAAACTTGACTCAGATTCCAGAAAAGAGTGGGAAATTTACTTCAGCAATCTAAACGAGTTAGACGCATTGCCGACGCTGTCTCAATTCACTGATTTCCTGACGAGACGCTTCCGTGCACTAGAGTTTCTGGAAACTAAGTCAACAGACCAGAATAAGCTTACAAACGTTCAAGACCTTACTAGGCCCAGGAGTCCCAGGACCTTTCATGTTTATCAGAATCTATGTGAATATTGTAAAGAACAGCACAAAATAGGACATTGTAAAAAGTTTGCAAAAGAGGATGTATATAGTCGTAGGGAATTTATTGAGAAAAATGGTTTATGTTATAATTGTTTTGGTCATCATGCTGTCAGATTGTGCCAAAGTATGATGAGTTGTCGAGTTTGCCGGCGAAAGCATCATTCGATGCTTCACCCCGATAATGATGGTTTTATGAGGTGTCATAATTCAGTTTGTAATAATGTAAATAAAGTTTTTGGTTCTACATCCGGGGAAGATAATAAATATTTGGATGGTCAAGTTGACAACATAACTTCTATGCACATTTGTTCTTCAGAAGAAAGGGACGATTGTTTGAAGGTAATTAGTAAAGAGGAAGAGGTGTGTGATAATATTTTCGTGTGCAGGGATTTGCAGGGTCCCTACATAGTGAGGCATCCTTTGAATAAAGGATTTGAAAATCCGATAAGTTCAAGGTTTAAAAAGAAAAGCTGAATTTCGTGTACTGCCTTTATTAGAATAATGTTTTGTTTCTTTTTTTAATAAGGTACTATATTTTAAAGATTTGTTTTCTCTCTCCAAGGACATATTAAACTTTGTAACTTTTTGTTGGGTGATAGTTGGTGAATGGTGGGCGGCAACCTTGATTTACTTTAAATTAAGGACTAAATAAATATATTATAATAGTCCTTGGTGGGCGGAATGTTTAAGGTTATTTAGGGTATTTTCCTTCTTTTCGTATTTTGTTAATGTCATCTGATGAAATAGTTAATTTTAGCATTTGGACCTCGTTGGCGAATTGTATTTCTTTTTTAGGCCAACAGATGGCGTTAGTAAATTGCCGAATGGAATAATGCTGAATCGCGCTATTAAGATTTTTCTCTAGTGGTATAACCTTCAGCTATATATTTTATGGAGTTGTCTTGAAATACACAGTCAGTACAATCTTGGTTTGGTTTTATTTTCGTACTACGTGTTCAAGTCCTCAACCGTGCAACGTGGTTGTACAATTATTATGATCCTGTAGTGTCCCACTGCTGGGCAAAGGTCTCCCTACCGTTTCTCCATTCTGTGTGGTCCAAAGCTGTGATGGACCATTTTTTTAAACGGGAGTCCAACTCTTCGCAATATACATCGTGGCTTTAGCAATAAGGCCAACTAAATCTGACGTACCAAATCTCAGTTTATATTGTTGTTTAATTGTTTTTCGTGGAATAAATTACATACTATCTTATTTTAACATAATACGAAAGCCATGGTTTGGTAAATACACAACACTAACAGTGTATAGTGATCTTAAAGCATCATTTTCATCAGTTTTCATTTGCTCTTTAAGCTGGTTTATCTTATCTCATCTACGTAATGCCGCAGGTTGTTCTCAGCGTTAAAATTAGCAGCTTTATGAGAATATTTCAGCCAACTAAAGTAACACTCCGTTATTTGTACATAACAATTTCTTACTTTTACGTAATCGCCTCCGCAGCCAACGTTTGGAACCTATAAAGAGCACTCATAAAATCCATTTCCCTGTATTGCAGGACGGCGAGAGTAACCTACTTAGGATTCTATTCCACTGGAAGGCTGTAGTAGCTCAGTGTACTTTTAGTGTGTTATAAGAGGAATACACCGAACGCAGAGCGGGAAGGTGAGCGCTGTTGTCGATTTTGTATGAAGAAGAGAATGGCCTGAGTCCTTTTTTTTTTTTTTATTTAAAATGAGTTTGCGTTTGACCTCAGTCTCGCCTGATGGTAAGCGATGACGAGGTCGAAGGTGTAACACGCTTACCCAGAAAATGCCTATTCACTCTTGCCTTGAAGACACCAAGGTTGTATGTATCCGGAAACACAGACGCAGGGAGGGCGTTCCACTCCCTAGCGGTGCGGACCAGAAAGGAAGCACCAAACCGCTTAGTTCGGACCGCTGGAAAGTCGACCACATTAGGGGGAAATCCCTCCCTCCCCCCTTTTAAGTCCGTTCTCCACGATAATCCAGTTCATCACGCAATATACATCGTGGTTTGCCGTGTCGTCAGTGCTGCTTCTGCGGGACTCAAGTTCAGGAACTCCATCAAAGATCCCCTCGCATTAGTCATCAACAGACCTGACATCCGTAACACGTCTGCCACATGCAGGATGAGCAGTGGGCTGAGAGAGCAACTGAGTGGGTGCCTCAAGGCAGAAAACGACCTCGCAGCAGATCAGAAAGGCGATGGCGGGACGAGTTAGACTCGCATTTGGAGGACTGGTTCAGCATCGCTCTAGACCATAGTCAGTGGAAGAGGGGCTAGGTGGCCTTTGCCCAGCAGTGGGATAGCGCAGGCTGAACAATAATAATAAGATCTGACATCTGAATATTTAGCGAGTGCCGATTATTAAGTGACTTTTGCGAATGAAAGGGAGCATCCTCCTTCAACATTAGGGAAAAGGGAAACTTTTACTTTAAAGGTAGGTTCCGACTAACTTCATCAGCTAATGAGTCAAGGCATTATTTTCCATCTTTGTTTTTAGCTCCAGATACAAAAAAATTATCAGTGTTTAATAAATATAAATATCTAGAACTTAGGAATTCAGACACTGCTGTGATTGGCTGAGGAGTTGGGTATTCTAATAATAACATCGCGGTGATGCTTCAGAATTATCAGGATCAGGTTATAGTAGGTAGGATACAGGATTCCAATTTTGTAATTGTTCATAGCTTAAGAAGTTGTATAAATCACATAACCGACTAAGAAAAATCTGATCTTCAAATACATGACCCTCGCGACCCAATGCAGATACATAGGCAGAGACATGTCAAGCTCAAATGTATAACAAACCTCTATTAATCGTCTGGGCTTAAAAACACGATTGGGTTCTAATGGTATTTAGATCTCTTGATAGCAGACCCAATCAACACCTTGTTGACTAGTTGTCAGATTAATTAGGACTTCTGGCTGATTCGGATCAAATCGCATTAGTCCTGAACATGTCCTATGATTGGAGTTAAGCTTTGAAATTTTTTGATTCTTTTTTTGGAAGTTTGATAGCTCTAGCTTCTATCTTTTTTTTAGTATAGCAAATTGCGTGTCATGTTTGGACGGTATTTTTTAAATTAATTTATTCTTTATTGCACATAAAAACGTACAAATGGCGGATTTAATGCCAGGAGGAATTATCTACCAGTCAACCACATGATAAGACAGAGAAATTAAGGCGGTACACAAGATAAATGTTAAAACATTCTTCATTAAAACCATCGCAAATATTTAAACTATACAATAAGTGTAAAATATTCAAAAATACCATTACCCAAATAATTAAAATATTTTTTTAAAAGTTTTATTCAGCTGACTGCTAAGTAGTTTGGTGTCAGATCACACTAACATGTTATTTCTTACTCTTATCCAGAAACAGAAGCTTCTATGTGCAACAGTAACTTCAGGTATAAACAAAGGCTACATTATTTAATACCAGCGGTACGCTCGCCGGACGCTCATACTGCTGCGGAGTCGCGCAAGGGGCGTGCTTCGGCCCGCAGCTTTATAATCCTGACGACGGCTTTTGTGATTCTATCAGGACGCACGTTGGCGCATAAAAGTTTACGATGGCGCCTCACAGTCAAGGTAAGGTTTATTAAGCAGTTTATCATATCCTTGCGGTGACAATGTGTTGTGGTAATAAATAAAATTATCATTTAAAAATGCGTTAGACAATTACGTTTCGCCAAAGTATCATCCGGTCAGTTATTTTCATGATTTTCATACGTTCAAGTCTGTAATTATATTTAAATTATATTACTTTAAAATCACCACAAACCTTCATTTACACCACATGATTAACATGATTGTTTATACGATAAATAAACTAAAATACATTGATATACTGTGACTCTATTATTGACAGCGTTGGGTTGTTGTCTACTTAAATTACCTGACAAGACACTGAACAGTTAATCTTCTTAAATATATTTTTTAAATCCTAATTACCTACATACATTTGCAAATACTTTGACAATCTACTAAAAACAAAAAAAAAACCTGCATGAAGGGAACTTTGCTATGTCCCTCTGAAGAAGGATAGATAACTTTGTAAACTAGGTCCATTTTAGTAAAATAGAAGAGATAATAAACCACACCAAGGACCATAAATGCGTAGGACCGACGACATCAAGAAAACCGCCGATGTGAAGTGCATCGAGACCACTCAAGACAAAACAAAATGCCATAGACTGAAATAGTCTGGGTGTAGTCCAGTTTGTGCATGCTAGCCCCGCAGGGTCCAAAAAGGGTGAGAATAAGAAGGACAATGTTCATTTCCCTGCAATGTGTACATCAGCAAACTGAAGCGTAACATTATTAAAAAAGCCACGCCTTATTTCGTGTCCTCTGCTGGTAGTGGCTGAAAATGTGCTTTGCTTTTCAGGCGTAATTACCACTGAGCCATTATCCTTTTGCATCACTGTGTCACACATGTAGAGTCAGTCAGTTTTGTATGTTTTGCTTTGTTTTCTTACTTAATTTTTGACCTGTGTGTGTATTGTTGATGCCAATAATTGTTTTATCTATATATCTATCTATTTTTCACTAAAGAATACGAATATATCGTCACCGTCGTGTCAAAATTAAATAACTGACACCTTTGCCGAAATTCAGTTTATGAGATTTTTGAATATAGGAAAGTGTGATCTACATTTCAGTCTTTAGCCCGTTGCGATATGTACAATACTCGCTTAGATATCTTCGTTTTAGTAAATCTATTGACCATATATTACAACAAGGTTTGTACTAGAATTTCCGTGGAACAATTGAATAACTGGTAAATAAATTAAATAACTACATAATAAGGGCTACTACAATAAAAACAAAGTCAATAAGATACTTTGTTGAATTCTGCCACAACTCACTCCAAAACATTGTTACTAAAGGACAATGACGGATTTGTTAGGGGTAGTGGCGTCTTTTTTTTTTCTTGCGGCCAGCGACCAAAACTTATTTTTTAAATAGAAAATATTGCAATAAACCAAACTTACTATGGCATGTAGACTCCTAGATCAGTCCGAACTGAGTTATGGGCTTCAGAAGTTTGGTGATTTTACAAACTAGATATTTTTTCTTTTGCGCGCAATTTTCGCAAAAATCGCAACAAATAGAGACATTATACGAGTAAACATTGTGTGTGATATTTTTCGCAAATGGAAAAATATCTTATATGTCATTCGTAGTTTTTTCGGGTGGTCATCTACCAAACCTTGCTTTTATGATTAAAAAAAGTGTAATAAACCAAACTTACTACGGCATGTAGACCTCTAAACGCAGTCCGAACTGAGTTATGGGCTTTAGAAGTTTGGTGATTTTACAAACTATATTTTTTGCGTTTTGCGATCAAGTTCCGCATGAATCGCAACTAAATAGAGCCATTGTACGGGTGAACATTTTGTGTGTAATATTTTTAGCAAATGGAACGATAATCTTATAATATCATTCGTTTTTTTTTTCGGGTGGTCAGCAAACAAACTTTGCTTTTATGATTTAAAATAGTGCAATAAACCAAACTTACTATAGCAAATAGACCCCTAGCTCAGTCCGAACTGAGTTATGGGCTTTAGAAGTTTGCTGATTTTACAAACTATATTTTTTGCGTTTTGCGATCAAGTTCCGCATGAATCGCAACTAAATAGAGCCATTGTACGGGTAAACATTTTGTGTGTGATATTTTTAGCAAATGGAACAATAATCTTATAATGTCATTCGTTTTTTTTTCGGGTGGTCAGCAACCAAACTTTGCTTTTATGATTTAAAATAGTGCAATAAACCAAACTTACTATGGCAAATAGACCCCTAGCTCAGTCCGAACTGAGTTATGGGCTTCACAAGTTTGTTGATTTTACGAACTAGATAAGATAAGATGTACTTTATTGCACAAAAAAAACAATTAAAACCAGATATAATAATAATATTTATCCTTTCGCGAATAAGTTTCGCATGAATCGCAACAAAATAGAGACATTGTACGTGTAAACATTACCATTGGACACATTATCATTAATAACATTATCATTGGTTGGGCAAAATAGTGTAATGAAGCAAAATCACTGAGACATGTATCTTAGCACAGTCTTAACTGAGTTACGAGCGTTAGAAGGAGTGACAGTGGTTTAAGGGCGTATTCGCCAATCTTCCACTTAATGTGTAAGTTTGCTCTTATCTTATGATTAAAAGTAAAATAATATCCGTTATCACGAAATATCACAGAATAAATAAAAACCACATAATTAAGTATCATATACTTTCATCAGCACCAAGACCCAGCACAAATAATAAGTTTATACATAAACATTTGTGCTGGTCCGGGAATCTTTGAGTCTCCACCGGCGCTCAATTTCACTATGTTGTTGCAGTTTGTTACAAAGCTTGCGCGCAAAGGGCAAAATATCTTATATTTAGCCTCAGAGAGGCTATGGTTGAGCAGATGAACCCAACGCGGATGAATGCGTTAAAAGCAGTGTCCGACTGGTGCGATCGTGACCTCGTTGAGTTTAACGCCAACAATACTCAGGCAAGTCTATTTTTCGCCAAATAGAGTCCATTTATTTGACTCCTACTTTCCTGAAGGCACATAAACCAATAATGGAACCTCTTAGCCTGTGCCCACAACCTTGGTGTCTTCACGGTAAGAGTGAATAGACATTTTCTGGGTAAGCCTGTTACGACCTCATCATGGCTGAATGGGGTCAAACGCATACCCATAAGATTTAGATGTAAAATCAGCAAACTTCTTAAGCCCATAACTCAGTTCAGACTGCGTTTAGAGGTCTTCATTGCTTTAGTAAAATTGGTTCTGTCCTCGCCTGACACACTTGACCCAATGAAACTCTGTTTTCTTCTATCAACTTGATATATTTTAGAATGTTATTACAATTTTTACTGTCCATCGCAACGTCGGTCGTAACGTAACTACTGTCGCGCAAACAGGCAATGTCCGCGTTCCCCGTATGATGCATAGGTCCAGGACCCTAGGTGCCTGAACAGGTTTATTACACTATTTTGAATTTAAGAAGTAAGGTTTAATTAATAGCCACCCGAAAAAAAGATGAATGACATAAGATATTCTTCCTTTTGCGAAAAATATCACTCACAATCATTACACATACAATGTTTGTATTTTGTTGCGATTTATGCGAAAAATGCGCGCAGAAGAAAAATATCTAGATTGTAAATTCAACAAACTTCTAAGGCCCATAACTCAGTTCGGACTGAGCTAGGGGTCTATATGCCATAGTAAGTTTGGTTTATTGCAATATTTTAAAATCATAAAAGCAAAGTTTGGTTGCTGACCACCCGAAAAAAAAACTAATGACATATAAGATTATTTATTGTTCCATTTGCGAAAAATATCACACACAATGTTTACTCGTATAATGTCTATTTTGTTGCGATTTATGCGAAAATTGCGCGCAAAAGAAAAAATATCTAGTTTGTAAAATCAGCAAACTTCTAAAGTCCATAACTCAGTTCGGACTGATCTAGGAGTCTACATGCCATATTAAGTTTGGTTAATTGCAATATTTTCTATTTAAAAAATAAGGTTTGGTCGCTGGCCGCAAGAAAAAAAAAAGACGCCATTTTCAGACATTGGCTTTTAGTTGTGGCAAAATTGAATAAATGCGCTTGTTCAATTTTTCATTATAAAAATGATACTTAGCCATAAATTTTGAAATTGATAAGTGTGCTTAGTCAGTTTTTCCTGTTTAAAGCCGTGAATAAAAATCAAGCTAATATCAAGCAAACTAAATAGGTAATCCAAAAACAATAAAATTGTAACATGTATCTGAATCCAACCTCTGACAATCAACTTCAGATTACACCCAAAACAAATATTAAAATTTGAAAATTAAAATAAATACAGATAACTATTCTGATTCAACATCTAGCTCATTGACGTCAAAGTGAGCTGATGATGCAGGTAAACTTTTACGACGATACGATGCATGTAGTTCACGATTTTGAAGGCTATATTCAGTAAATGCAGCAGCTGGTGTACTTCTTGTTTGTCGACTAGGCTTGTTTAACGTATCTATGGATAAATATGGGCCGTTGTAACCATATCTAAAATCAAAAATGCCCGGAAATTGTTTTTCAAAACGTAAGCATTTGATTCTCAACCAAGCGTTGTGATTCCTGGCTACGGCGGCGGTTATGGTAACGGCGGAGCAGGGGGTGCTAGGAATCCCCGGGTAAGATCCGGCTGCCACCATCGACGACTCGACCTGGCCACATTTAACTCATGCACACTGAGGCTCGACGCGAACCTCGTGAAGTTGGAAAAATTGGTAAGTTACATTATTACATACCTATTATTGGGTTATCTGAAGTCCGAAGAAAGGGGGAGGACTCAATAACCCTGCAATCCGGTAACTTACTATACCACGGAGAGGGCGACCAACAGTCCCTTGGTGGTGTTGGGTTCATCTTCACAAGTCCCCTGTCAGCAATGTGATCACTATCGTAAGTGTTTCGAGCAGGGTAGCGTACCTGATACTCAGAATATCGAAATGACATTCGCTGAATGTCATTCAGGTCTGCGCTCCGACCTCCAAACACGACGATGTCGCGGTGGAGGCTGTGTATGAGGAGATTTCTAAAGCCATGCATAGCCATAAAACCCACTACACAGTTGTGAGGGGGGATTTCAATGCGAAGTTGGGGCAACGCTGCGGTGATGAGCTGAGAGTAAGGCAATTTGGATTTGGGCAACGGAACAATAGGGGCCAGATTACTGCTGGCCGACTTCATGGAGAAGGAGAACCTCTTTATGATGAACTCTTTCTTCAAGAAGCCCGTAAACCGCTAATGGACCTGGATCAGTCCGGACGGTAAGGTCAAAAACGAGATCAATTTTATCACGACGAAGAAACATAATATTCAATGATGTCGCTGTGATCAACGCTGTTAAGATAGGAAGCGATCACCGCATGGTCAGAGGCACATTGAATATCGAAGTTTAAGAGAGTGCGACTGATGACATCCACGCTCCGACCTATACCGGCTCACATTCGCAATCCAATCCAACTACAGCGAGGCGTGAGACAAGGAAACGCTATTTCTCTGAAATTGTTCACAGCTGAGGATATTTTCATGCTTCTGGACTGGAAAGGATGGGGCATTAACATCAATGGCGAGTACCTAACACACTTGCGATTTGCCGATGATGTAGTTCTTATGGCTGAGACCTTGGAAGACCTGAACATAATGCTCGAAGATCTCGGTAATGCTTCTTAAAGGAGAGAATCTTCGAGCATGTTGGGACACCTGGGACAGGCAGTCCAGTTAGGTTAGTCCAACTTCGAGAAAGAGATCTGTCGTCCAATTCAGCTCGGATGGGCAGCTTTCTGGAACCTCCGGCATATATTCGCATCCGAAATACCTAAATGTCTCAAGACGAAAGTCTTTGACCAGTGTGTGTTGCCAGTAATGACATATGGGAGTGAGACGTGGTCGTTCACTATGGGCCTCATAAGAAGGCTCATGCAAGGTCACCCAGTGAGCAATGAAGACAGTGATGCTGGGAATTTCCCTGCTTAATCGAATCAGAAATGATGGGATCCGCAGGAGAACTAAGACAACCGACATCGCTCGAAGGATTGCATCTTTGAAGTGGGCGGGATACATAGTGCGGAGAACCGATGGCCGTTGGAGCGGAAAGGTTCTGGAATGGCGACCGCGTACCGGCAGGCAGGCCCTCCACAAGGTGGACCTACGATCTGGTCAAGGTCGCAGGAAGCCGCTGGATGCGGACAGCATAGGACTGATCGTTGTGGAGATCCTTGGGGGAGGTCTGCCCAGCAGTGGGCGTCGTTCGGCTGACATGATTACAGGTTTTTTCACCAAAACTACATAAATAAATGAAATAAAATAAAATGAATACATCAAAATTTAGGTCAGTTAAAGTGAAGCAAAATTAAATAAGCCCTCTTATTCACTGGAAATATTCATATAAGTTACTTCTTGGGTGTGGCAAAACTTGCTAAGTGACATACAATAACTTGATAACTGCAACTTAGTTGTAAAAAAAGTGTGTGGCAAAACTAAATAATTACCTTTTTATTTTTCTATTTAAAACTGTAAAAAGTAACATCATGGCAGACTACTCAAATTATGAAAGTAAACCTGCTGTATAACATATCGAAAGATCCACAGTAAATTTTCTTCACCTTAAAAAGTTATTGCCATTTTTGTGGAAAAAAAACACAAAAACGTGAATATCTCAGAGTTTTGGTTTTGTTAGTTATTTAATTTTGACACGACGGTGACGATATTCTGTCTGTTATTATCTAGTGACAATAGCCTTTTTGTGAAGTATGTCTCACCTGTTCCTCCATAAATCGGAACGAAGCCTGTTTTCAATAAAATGATAGCAATTTCTTACAAACCAAGAATTTATAATCAGCCCTTCGTAGAACAATTTGTAGGCGCCTCTCAACCAAATATTTTGCCGCAGTACACATAAAACGTCCTGATTCATAAATTTCAAATCCCTTAAATTTGCAACAGCTTAACCAGCACATTTTGGGAGTTGTTAACACCTGAACCAATTATATGCAATTACCTTTCGCTTGATTACGTTCTTAAATAGCTTGGGTAGTACTTACGATAAGGCCAACCAGTATAGTGAGAGCCGTTGTAATAACAGTGTTTACCCGCAAAGCCTTGTGTATAATAGAAGCAAGGGAGCGGGGTAGATCGGCCTATAGTGGCACCGTTATAAGTACGGGCGTTGTTTATACTACCACATTGCAACCGAGAGAGATTAACACGTTCGCCCGAAACTAGTCGGAATTAGATTTTACTGTTAGTTGTAGAACCTAATAATTGGTCGTTTTGTAAACGTTCCGTGTAATCGTGGTATTGGAGGCGAAGTTAAATGGAGCGTCGATTTTGGTCAGCAGTCAAAGAAATTAGTAGCTATTTATCGAGAGCACCAGTTGCGTGGAAAACCCCATGCAAACTTTGGACTTAGGAAAACTGTAATATTTTTTAAACATTATTCTATTTACTTACTCATTAAGGTACAAAACGGAATGACTGCTGAACTTCTCGCCGGTTCTTCGTGCAGAAACAACTTTGACACACCGGTGCTGCGGCAAAAGAGGCATATTATTATCAAGTTTGTATATTGCGTATTTTTGTTATACCTAGTATTGTGTAGTATTGTAGTATTACACTGACTAACTTACACAAAGTTAGTCTTGTTAACTTAACTTTGTGTAAGTTAGTCAGTGTATAACTTTTTTAGTTGATTGTTCTAGTTAATTTAAAATAACTTATTTCATAACAATACTTATCCTCATGACTATTTATCTCTCTAGCCAACTCTCAGATGATGGAAAACACCGATAAAATCAAGCAATAGAAAACGGCTGTAGGCTCACCTTAGCAATTGGGATTTCATTCACTAGGCGAAGTGTGGGCTTCTACTTGTTCCGTTGACCATGTCGGTACCAGTCAGTGACTACCTTATCTATCTAAACCATTAAATATAATTTCTCTGTTTGATCATGTGATTGATAGAGAATGCCTCTTTGCACTTAAAAAAAGTAAAAAAATATTTGATTTGATTTGAATGGTTGAATCGAATTTGGGAGGTCGTAGCGAATGGCGGAGTTGGTGTGAGGGCTGAGGCAAAGTGGGATTGCGTGGAAAACAATCACAGTGACAATCGCGATAACATTTTATGGGCGCCATTGGCCTCTCTATTTCACTCGCCGTTCTGTTAACCCATGTTTAAATTAAACACTTTAAAAGACTTTCCATGATTGCTTCGAGATTCGATATCAGACTTAGGGTGAATTCGACTAAAGCTCAAGAATAAAGGCATAGTATTATTATTTGATGGTGTGGTCCGAGTGAATCGGAAGTCATGTTTCTATGAAATATGAGGTTTACTGTCAATACTTCGAATAATTACATCCGAATCATAACCAGACAGCACAATGTACTACCTTGAATGGTGACTTTGTTTAGTCGTATTAGTGTTTTCGATGTAGATGCCATTTTGTCACTTGAAATGACAGTAGTGTAAACAATTGGACGCCATGTTGTTATTACACCCGGGAAAGCGGAGTTATTATTAGGTACCTACACTCCACTTCTTCCCACTTGCTACGATCCTGACACACACCTTGCGATTCCTCTACTTTCATCAGTCCTTTCATACATGCTCGTCAGTTAAAGATATTCTTGACTCGACCCTTTCTGAGAACATCTTGAACTTGTCTAAGGAACGTTCGTCTAGGCCTTCCTTTTCCAACAGTTCCATTCACCCTTGACTTATAAATCCGTTTCCTTAATCGCCTTTCATCCATTCTTTCCCTATGACCAAACCACCTCAGCATTTCCATATCATTTTTTGTAACAACGTCTTCTTTCACGCCACATCGCTGTCTTATTACACAGTTTCTTATTCTATCACTCAGTTTTACTCCAGTCATAGGTACTTCGCAATGTTCTCATTTCCACTGTATTGATTTTATTTTCATCTTCATTTTGCCATACCCAACTTTCAATACCGTACATTAATGTCGGTACCAGCACGCCGAACCACCTTTTTAAAGTCCCATTTTGACGCAAAGCTTAAAGTTTAGCTCAAAGTTTGCCGTTTTCCAAAACGGAGTGTATTGGGTTTCGAGAGAATAGATAGGGTCACCCATACCATCATTCGCTCAAAAACTGGAATACGCGATGTGGGACAAACCACAGCAAAATTGAAATGGAACTGGGTGGGCCATGTATGCTGGATGCGTTCAGATAGATGAGTCTATATTGCCACTCAATGGCGCCCTACAGATTCAAATTCAAATTCAATATTTCTTTATTCAAGTAGACTAATAAACAGTACTTTCGAATCGTCAAGAATCTTAATTTTAACCACTTAATAAACATACACATAATAATACAATATATAAACGATACTTAAAATACATGCGCATAATGTGACTCTACCACCGGCGTCGGAAGGTTGTTTCTACTGAGAAGACCCGGCAAGAAACTCAGCAGTTACTCTTTTTAAATCGTCCAATGTTTTACAGTACAAAGTGAATGTTCGAATAAACCAACCAAGTCATACAGCTTTGACATGAAAATAAATAAAACAGGAAATTAACAAGTAAACTTGGGTAAACTAAGTAAACTTGAGCAGTCCAGTTCCCGAAGGTGGCAGATGGTCTAAAACTATCTAAGTATTTTCTATTTTTACCTATGATCAAAAGTGCTCATTCAGTTGCATTGAGCGTCGTGTCAAGTTTTAAATCGTGTTATACCTAAGTAGTAAGTTGTCCTAAGGGAGATAACGTCAATTTGATAAATGTGCTATGTGTATTTTTTAATGAAGAAAGTTTCCATCAATAATTTTAGTGGCAGGAGGGGGTCAAAAGAAAATAATTATAATTTAGAAATTATTTTTATATTATTGAGGTACGAGAAAAAGCTAGAACATTGATAAGCAATCTCTTTAACACGCGTTTGGTCGAATCCACCCTTAGTAAAGTTAAAATAAAAATACATTCATCGTAGTTTGTACAATAATCGAAGTTGTTCCAGACACATGTCACAACACAATCTTTTAATATTTGAAGTTGAAGTTGTTGGTTCACAATCCTTTGAGGTAGAGAGACTTTACCTTTGTATCGCTTGTCAGTGGCAGAGAAAGTACTAAGAAGCCAACTAAATGACGTATCGCATGTTTTCTCCCTCGAGCTCAATCTTCAGTAAATATTTCTTAATAATCCTCAGCATACATCAGTGGAACAGGAGCGAGTAGCCCCGCGTAATGGTAAACAATATTTTTCGTACATTTAAGTAGCTTTGCTGATAAAAAATGGGCAAGAGAAAGTTTGACTCGGGCGATTACTGTTCCGTAGAAACTCACTTTTCTTTATTATTTTGGCCATAACTTGTTTCAGCAACACGTATTTTAAGACAAACAAATTTTTACACTCAATTTATGAACATTCGTAGCCAACGTCGCTAGTTGTCAGTCGTTAAGCCTAGTAGTCGAATGCCATAGTGCAGCTTGATAAAATCTGACAGAAAGTTTTTATCACTAGGCTACCTGAACACCACTTCAACAATCCGCACTAAGTTGAGGTGAGACATAAGCCTGGCCTGGCTGTTAGACGTTAGGCTTTTGTTAGATTACTGTCAATTTTTTTTTATGTTTATGTAATCGGGCATTAGATGGCAAACCCACCTCAAGTGATATCATTGTATTCACAAGGCCCAAATTGCGTCGATTATAGAAACAACTGCGCAGGAAGCATGAATCAATCTTTTGACGTTTGCATTATTATAATGGTAGTTCATTTATAATAAATGAACTACCATCTATTACAGTATCTAATCTCAGAATCTTTAGTTCAGAAAATATTTGAAAATATGGACAACATAAGAGTTGTGAATTCGTTGGTTTATTTAAATACTTCAGAGTTAGATTGACGATGTGTTCAATGTCACCTTTTTGATAATTTAAAGAACAAACTAAACCTAAAGAATATTGGCTCAAATAATAATTCTGAACTATTTTTGAGGATGTCAAAAAGTGTTACGAGACCAAAAATAGCGTTCAAGTGTGAGGCCTGTGTCGTTTAACATTCGCGTCGTCGCAAGCAATTTTCACCGGATCGAGGGACGGAACACAACGCAACGCGCTAATGAGGTCTCACCCTTACGGGTACCGTTTTTCAATTTCGCAGCGGAATCTTAAAAATTCCCTATGTTTACAGGGTAAGCGGGGTTGTCATCAGAATAAATGAGTCGCATTAGGGTCACACCACACGTTGCCGCGACGACCTCTTTGCCCATCCGCTCCGGTGGAAATTCGTGTTCTGCCCAATGTTCTGTCCTTCTCGTGTTTTTACTTTCGAATGTGAAAAACGGCCGTAAAGACTTGTCGTCTACCGAAATACTTGAGTTTGTTATTTCATGCTACGAAGAGCAACTATTTTGAACTACTAACATTGTTTTTATTTTAATCATTAGTAGTCCTACTTTTTGATCACAACTTTAATATTGTTCGTGCTTGATTCGTAAAGGCCTCTCACATGGCATTATCAAATCACGCAGTTGGTCCCGGCTGACGTCGCCACATTTGAGACGTGAAGCTTAGTCAAAGGTCTTAGGGCTAAGGCTTGATAACAGTTATGACTATCCTCACACTCCTTCAACGATCCGCTCTGAGACCGTGTGTTAGGAGTATGGCTCGCCCCACCTCATAGTCAAGATGAGGCCTGTGCCCAGATACAATGGGACGTCTATAAAGGCAATTGTTGTTGTTAAATACCTCTTTTTTACAGTCGGTAAAAATGTAAAAATAAAGCAAGTTCTTCCGCAGTTAACATAACATCGTCAGCAATGTGCCGCTTAGAGTGCTGACGGACGCGCGCAAAGCGACCGACGCGGGAACGATGGTGACTTGCAGCTTTTATTTAACCGAATTCCTCGGATGCCCTCCACGAGTCAAGCATTTAACGTTGTCATATTGTCAAATTTCTGTCTCTTAACACAGCTATTAATAATTATGATTGGGTTATTGGCAGAAGGGTAGAGTTTCTTTGATTAATTTACTACATAATTTTTTTTCGAGTGGACTCTTCCTTTTACATTTTCCTGTTTTACCAACATTTTTTATTGCTGTTCCATTCCTATCAATCATAGTGTGATGTATGGATAACCTTCCTCAATAAATTAAAGAAACACAAGGTATCATTATCAGTGGTAGTGGTACGTAGCACCACTGGTGACGAAAATTTTAAAAAATAATGTCTTTAATATTTAATATGCCATTCTGAAAATTTCTTCATTTATTTCGTTCGTAAAGTATACAATTTTGGGACTAACTAATCATTAACTTTGGTTGACGTCTCTGAATACCGTTAGATATTCAAAACATACCCATGAACACCCAGACACAAAACCAAGGGAAAATTATTTTCTTGGTCGGGTTTCGAAGCCATGACTTTTCTTATTTACCTCAAGTAGGACTTGCAAAAATACAGACTTCAGATTAGTTTCTCCTATTACTTACTAGGCAAGATTTGATGGAATTTTCAAATGTAAAAATACACCTCCAAGGTTCCAACTTAATAGAGTTTTTTCTTTCAAACATTTGAACGAACAACTAAGTCGAATTTGAGTAAGTTTAGTTATTTCAAGTTCATTTCGTCGAAATGGGTTTTTATAAGTCTATTACAGTGGAATAGGCTTTGTTTCGTAGATTGCTCGGTGAGATTCCAAAATAATGTTAGTAGCAGAAAGACCTAATATGGCAGCCGAATTAAAAACTAACACGATTAAAATGCTTGGTAATAGAGGTACTTTCATCTTTGCCTGGATGGTGTTATCTATTTAAGTCTGAATTAAGAAATACTTTATACAAAAACAAATGTTTGCTAGTCACTGCCACCTTACATTATGTATAGCAGGTGCAAGATCAAACCAAGGAAAACTAGGATCATCAGAAGCTGTATAGTTGTTTTACTTGACAGCTGAGGTACAAATACTATTTAGGCACCTCACAGCAAAAGCTCAGTTTAGTAAGAGATCAGTTGGATCACGCGTAAATATATCCCAGAGGTATTTAGGTTCATCGCTCCAAGTTTAATAACTAAAGCAAGTACTTAGGATTTGCTCTAAAATGAGCGCTTATCCTTGAATCACCTTAAATAAGAAACGATAGATGCAAACTCAGTAGAGTGATTGTAAACTTATTCCCTTGCCAGGAACTTAGTACTCGTGAAGCCCTGTACGCGATCTGCAGTGGCGGGCGCGGAGCTGTAGTGTTCAGTTTTATTGGCCTAATTTGTTGCTCTTCACTGACATCCGATCAATCTATTTCCTGTAATGAATCCTCCTTGCGTCGTCCTCTCCAGTGCAGAGGGTCGTGGCCGTTCTGCATCAATTTTTCGTGGACGATCTGCCTCCATCTGCTTCTGTCTTCGGCGGTGTGCAGGGCGTCATGAAATGCAGAGTCGAGAGCAGTGCGGATCTGATCTTACCAGCGTGTTGGACTGCGACCACGAGGCTTTTTCCGTTCACTTTCCCGGTCATGAGGAGCTTCTTGAGGTTATCAACATCTTTCCTGGCAATGTGGCCAAAGTATTTCAGGACTCTGCAAAGTGATGAGATTTTGAGTTCTCTTAATGTTGTAATGAATAGAACAATTAAAAATATATATAATTGATTAATTGTCGGTGCAAAGCAACAAAGCAGGCCATTACTAATAAACGCCACCGCTACTGGAGACTGCAGCTTGTTGTTAGTACGGCGCTTCATGTTATAATATTCTCACTTAACCTATTATTAATTAGTTGGTGGTGCCTATGGCTCAGTTGTGACAGTGATCGGCGACGATCGCTGTTGTAAAGCACCTCACGCCGGGTCGGGAAAGGAATGGGTGACCACCCCGACCGAAATATAGTGATTTATTTATCGGGCATCTCCGTACTTCGGAAAGCACGTTAAGCAGTTGGTCCCGGTTGACCTCCCTGGATGTCAGTCGTTAAGCCTAGTCAGAGACCTGAGGGCGGCTTGATAACATCTGACGTTGAGGTTGCTCACTAAACTTACACCCCTCCAACAATCCGCACTGAGCCCGCGCGTTGGAGTATGGCTTGTTCCACCTCATAGTTGAGGTGAGGCCTGTGCCCAGCAGTGGGACGTATATAGGCCGTTTATGATGTATGTAATCCGTAATTAGAGACTTACAGAATCACTCTGCAAGGCAAAAGGCTTAATAAATTCTCTTAAAAGTGAGCTGTTGTATGAAATACATTTTCAGAATCTATCTACAGCAAGGCGATTTACTAAAATCGCACTCGGCACTGCAAGCGACGTCAAGGGAATGTCACTTAACTCGACGTTGAGTTCCTCGCTGTGTGTCGGCAATCAACGATACCGACTTAGTAATTTCCACCAGGTCGTTGTATAGGTACCTTATTCAATTCTTTCTTTGTCGTCGACTACTTTACTTGAAAGCCTTGATTTGTGCTTTTGGCGTAGATGTTCTGTTCTTTGAAGTTAGTGCTGTAACTTGATATGGTGAAAATAGTCCTTACATTCCATTCTTAACACGTTCATTGTCAATGAAAAATAACAGTAGAAAATCCACTGTCAAAACAACATTCACTGTCCTTTTCCATACATTATTTATTTATTCATTGAATAACATTTCACGAACATTACATACGAAATCAAACCGTTTAAACAACTCAATTCCTAAGACTAGACTATACTAAACATAAACTACGAAATTTAATCATATCATGAGACAGGAGATGTGTTAAAAATGGAAGAAAGAAAGAAAAAACATTAAATAATTTGCGATATTGCAACTACAAATAAAAACAAACCAAACCTCTAACTCTAACCATTTTCCGCAACAAACACGTGTTTTATGAAAAGTATCTCTGCGTAAGTAAGTTTATGGTTTATACCTCATCAATTAACAGCAATATATTGAAGCACACCACTCGACTCGACAAAACAATAAGAACCACGCAAGAAGGCTACGACTGGATTGTTCCAGAAATGGAATGCAAATATTGAAATCGGAGCCTGTACGAGCTTTTTATGCAGGCGCACGCTCCGCTAATTCAACGACAGCTCACTGCGCTGATCAACCATCGACCCGTCCCCACCACTGCATTGGAAGGGGATTCTGTTAACCTGAAACTCATCATATCTTTGTTCTAACATACCTGCCCAGAAAGTTTTATCGAATCGCCCAATTCTAGTAAATAAGACATAACTAATAACATAATATCGGACTTGAAAGATGGAATCCGTGGCTTGAGTAACATGTCTTTGTCAAAATCTTTAGATTAAGGAAAAATTTGATTCACACCTAAACCGCAAACTGCAGGCAACCACTTTGGTTTGCTGGCGGCGCTGCAGTGCGGCCACTCTTGGAATCACTTTCATAGAGATTTATAGCAACCAGGGGGGCTAAAACGGCAACATTTTAGCATTTCATATTATGAAACATCTAACTGACGTTTCATCTAGGCCGCGGTCCGTTTCGAGTCAAAAGTGAGTAATAGCGCGCTGACGTCGCTCACGTTCATACAATTTATCAATTCGGGATGCGTGTCAGCGCGCTGTTACTCACTTTTGACTCGAAACGGACCGCGGTCTAGATGAAACGTCAAATAGATGATTCATAATATGAAATGCTAAAATGTTGCTGTTTTAGCCCCCCAGTATTGTCGCTTGCAGTTTGCAGTCTACGGTCCGTCTTAGAATTGTACCTTCACAAAAAAGTTCACTAACTAACACACTGATTGTTGCCGGCATGGCGAACGGTCCAATAAGAAGCCCACAAAAAAGAAATGTTGAAGATGTGTGTATTGGATCTAACCTTTAATTAAACAACTTTGGCAACGATTTTTCCATCTAATTCATGCAAACTGTTTAAGAATGTATTTCTAGCTAGGATTCTGAGCCTATCTCAAACATTTGGCTCTGAAAACAGCAATATGTGTAAAACTGTTTCATTATAGATATAATTATGCTCCAAGCACGTAGTTTTTGCATGCACTCATTCACTACAGAAGCCCAGTGAGTGTAATCAACCCAGTTTACGCGCTCGCAACGCAACGCGCACTCACGTCCCTATTCATCGCAACATTTCCAATATTCAATAAAGAACGAGGCATGAACATGTTGGAACATACGACCCAAAACATCCAAGCTTAATGAAAACGTGTATTTTTTCCGCCTTTTTACGAGTGAGAGTGCAAACAAATTGCAATCAGAAGTGAGGACTCAATATTTTAACCAATTGCGATGACTTGTGTTCACTTAATGAGTTTTCTTTCTCAATCATTTTAAAATGGCTGCATGATTGCAAAGGCTAGAAATATGGAGAACCTAATAAAAGCAGCTGTTAATGTTGACTGATGAGGAAAAATAATGGGCCTTTGGTTTTCTTCATGCACTAGGTTTTATTCATTGCTCGTTAGAGGTCGTTACTCGTCTAATTAGCATCTCTAAAAATACTAAATAGGTAACATAATTTATTGTTAAATTTGGGCTTTTATTAAAACGGTCGGGAAGTAAGATTTCGTTTATTCATGCGACAAGAATGGCAAGAGTGAGTAGAGTGACAATGTTTCTCCAATGTTCTTGGAAAATATGGGACTGTGAGTAGTGGTGTAGCTCGCTTAAGACGGACGCTGCATCAACATTTTTTTGGGGACTGAATTCGTTGGGAGGGCAATTATTTTGATGTAACAATGTCTTATAGTTCGATGGAGCGGGCTGCACGCACGAAACGCATGCGGCGTTACCTCGCTCTGAGGCGTTATATTTAAGACGTTGTCACGTTCGACCATCGTCGGTAAACCGACTTTACAGACAACCGATTGTTTAACAAAAGTCACAGAAACGCTCTCCTTGAATTAAAATAGTGAACATTAACAACTTAACCTTTTGAGTTATCAGGTCCACTAATTCTATCTGCGCATTACTGATAAGCTGAGGCTCAACAAAGCTGGTTATTTGCTGGCCATTAAAATTGACTAGATTTTCCGGTAGAATGTCATCTTGGCAACAAAAGTCTGGTGTGCAGATTAGGGTGAATAGCGATAACTATTTAATGAAGCTTTTTTCATAGGCAAGATACGTTTTATGTGATGTTAGTATAAGCATCATAAGCATTTAAACGTTGCGTAAACATATTGCAATTTAGTAAAATTTGTAACAAGTAAAATAAAATAATCTGATTGTTTAAATAAAAAAAGTTTTACACACGTTTGGGAACGTTAAAGTGTGTCAGACACGAAAATCTTAATATAATTGTGTGGAATACCTGTAAACTGAAATTATTTACTTAATTGTTGAATTCAATACAAACATATTGAAACTGAACGAATTTTTTATTTAATTGAGAAGTTTAGAGGTTCTTTGCTGTCTACACTTTTTGGAGCCGTGTGTTAGAAATCTCCATGGCAAAGAAGATATTAATCTAAGAACAGAGCTAATTAGTATTACACCTCTTACACAAGTAGTAAACATAATAACCGTCTAAAAAGCTGACAAATAGGCCAGTGTGGTCACATTACCTTACCTAAGCAAAGTTTTAATGACCTCCCTAGGGCGATACTAGCGGTTGCGAGACAAAACTCATTAACACTCTACCCTTTCGCTTGAATAATAAAAAATAAAAATAACGATCTATTGAACAAACAAAGTACCTGCGATAATCGAATTAGTTGCAACGAAATAAGGGCGCCCACTTTGCCAATTTCTAGTTGGCCTTACACAGAGTTTTTTCTAGTTCATTACTATTTTCTGAAGTTTAACCGACGGATTTTAATCTTAATGGATCAAAGATAAGAATAAGCCTGCAACAGCCTGTACTTGGATTGGTTTGAATTTGACAACTGATTCGGTAAAATGGTTCAAAAGTAGGTTACCACACCAGAGTGTGCGTTTTCCCCCACATAGTACCTTTGAACTTTCGTGTACATGAACATACATGGGTATTTTCTTTCTATACTTTAATCAATTCAATTCAATTCAAAACGTTTATTTCAGACAATTAAGGAAGTCCATACAGTTATTTAAAAATAAACTTAAACTTAATACAGTCAGAATCATTGTAACATAATATAACACCGAAAACAAAACAAAATCATTTAATGTGTGATGTATAATGTTTATCCATTGTCCCAAAGCACAAGTATTCAGTTGCTTAGTTTGGGGCTAGATGGCGCTGTGTGGAATAATTTCGAGTGAATGTCCAGTGTAAACGCGTTACCTTACCATGCACTACACGGAACTTTATAAGACATTTAACTAGCTCTTCCGTCGGCTTGTAACTGTAAAAGCATCTTAGTGTCGCATCGGTTCAATTAAATGAAGAAAAAATTAACGTGTGGTCACATTATGATACCTATGCGAAGTTTTAATGACCTCCCTGGGGCGTTAGTGGCGGTCGAGACAAAACTCGTTAACACACAACCCCGTTTTTATGAACGCGGTATATTAATATCTACTTATTTGAACATACGAGTACGCAAATACACTTCGGTAACGGTGAGAAGATTTTTGTAGGTTGTGCAATTTTGCTTCCTTCAGTCTCTTTCACACAACTTTGCCGCTATTTTTAAAATACTACAGAGATATTTTTTTATTTAAGAAGAGCAGATTTTTCAAAAAAGGTGTTAACATTGTGTGTAAATTATAGTACAACATGAATTAACGCACACTGCTGGGCGAAGGGCTCACCTTAACTATGAGACATACCAAAATGAGGATTGTTAGAATGGTGTAAGTAAGGTCAGTAAGTCACCTTTCCATCAGAAGTTATAAAGCCGACCCGAACCCCCGACTAGGCCTAACGACTGATATGTATATGTGCTTCCAAAGCATGGATACATTGTCTGAAAAGTACATTGATTTCTCCATCCCACTTGGCGTGCGTAGGTGAACATTAGTGATTGTATCCGATTCATTGTCGCCACCGAGACACGAGTAAATTAAAGTTAGTTAAAAAATTAGCAACAGTTGAAATAATTTTATTTTGATTTGGATGGAATACCCGCTGGACGACACAAAGGCTAGGCGGCAATCGTTATACTGCTGGAGTCTCATTTTTTTTATCACTTACGTCCCAACAGCTCAGCATTTTAAAATAAGCTCAAAGTTAGAAATTCTCGGAACGCCTTCTTCCGGATAAACTGCAGGTCAAAGGTGCCGGCAGCGACACAATAGGCGCAAAGAGCAGAAACTTACCTACGTAACATGGATCCGAGTGGCTCACTTAAATCTCACTCCGGACTAATTCAGAAGTTTTCCTCAACACTTCTGGAAACTGTAAAAACTGCAGCCAACTCGTTGTTACGGAATTCCTACTCAAATGTTATGTTTTGCAATTGCAATTCAGGCTTCTTGGTTACAAAAACTTATCGTAAATCTGAGTAAATTATAACGGATCGAAAAAAATTGTTGTTTTGGTCGTGTAGCAAATTCACTATTTTACACCAAGTATTTTGTATGTTAGATAGATAACCTAAACTTTCCTCTTCACTTTAAATGTACAAATTCCCGGAACGCCTTCATACGGCTGAACTACAGGTCAAAGGTGCCGACGGTGACACAATAGGCGCAAAGAGCAGAGACTGAACTACGTAATAAGGACCCAGAGCAGCTCAGTTACGTCCCACTTCGGACTAATTCGAGAACTTTGGATCTAACACTTCTGGAAACTGTAAAATACTGCTGCCAACGTGTTGTATGAAATTTCTACATGTGTCCTGCATTTTAGTGTATTTGAGTACAAAAATAGAAATGTGTAGGTAAAGCCCGTTCGAAGTGGACTGATTGTTTTAAACGCAGCTGCACATATCTTCGCTTTTATTTCTGGTGGACTAACGGGTCTGAAGTTTCGTTACTCAAATTCGTGTTCCAACTTGTTACTGCAATAAATAGCTAAGAATTAAATATTGACGTGTTACCAATTTGAGCGGCTTTATCAATAAAAAGCGTGTAGGTTGTTCGGAAGAGAAGAGACACCGTTTCATACTATAAACGTCTTTACAAAAATAAAATGTTAATGGTAACATGTATTTTTTTTTACATAAAACTTTTATTAAAAAAACCAAAATAATGTATCGTCGGACCTATCTCTAAAAAAAATGTGCGCTGTTTTCGAAATCAAAACAGTTCAGCGGAGTTTTCAGTACAAAGTAGTCTTTAGAAACACCTCAACGCTTCACATCGCTACCATGTCAACTTTTAAAACTCTAATGCCGCGACGCATTTAATTAACGCTGACATGATTCAAGCATTCTAAAACTGAAGGGATGAGGTGAAGCCTAAACGCAACGATGTAATAAACTTCCTGCTCTCCACAAAACTGAGCTTTCTGTCCTTGGAACAGTGTTTTATTTGCTTTAGCAGAAGCTTGAGAAGATCCAAGAGAAGTAATTCATCAAATCGCAGTCACAATCACGGCGCGACGTGGCGTTACTCGCGTCATTCGCCGCTTTGTACGGTGTGCGGGATTTGCGAAATTTATGTAAGGAGAGCGCCACAAGATCGTTAAATGCAGTGTTGATACTGAATACAGATACGTGAAGCTTCATGTGATAATAACTTAAGAGTTATTAGGCTGTTTTACACGGTTTACTCCTTCCACTCGTTACGCTGGAATTTATATTTATCTACATTTCGTTCAGGTATTTACCTCACTTTGAAAAATAACCAATGTCTGGTTAGTAAACATTGGTAAGGTGTAGATTGAAAAGCCTGTAGATATTTTAGCAAATTAAGATCGTGTTTTTATGATTTTTTTTTTCTCCAACAGACCATTATAATGGTGGTTTCGTATACGAAAGACAGCAGGAATATACCAAATACCAAATATAATACCAAAGAGATAGCTTCATGCCTGGTTCTGTTAGTTGTTTTTTGTCTATTGCTTAGTTAGTAATCGAAACGACCATTAAGATAAAATTGCTTCCACCAGTTGCTCATAAAATGCAGCGTTTGTCCCATTGCGACCGCTTTCAATTCTTCCCTACCGTAAACACTTGACGAAATTTAAACTTGCTAGAACATCATTAAAAGTGAACAACGCTGCCAAAGAGGGCTTTCGAAAAACCGACCCGAAATAATACACGCACATCCCACACTTAGCGAAGTTGAGAGGGCGCGAATACGTATTTGTACAGAGAACAAACGACCTCACAAGGTACCTATCACAATGAGAAGGTACTCTTTTGAAAGATTTATTATTGTTGATTGGGGCCTCGCCGTAAATAATGTATTCAGCATTCAGTTCGCTTTTTGCAATATTTCGTGCAATAAGTAAGTACATAATTAAAAATTGTGTCCTACTTGATTGCTGTTCCGTCTTTCGCAATGTTCTAGGAAATTAACATTATTATAGTACCTAATACGATAAATCATTGACCTCTCATTGATCCAGTGACAATTTTTCAGTGATTTCAAGGATGAATGCTAAGAAGTTCCTACCAAAAATGATGGTAAGGTAATTACTGGACATTATTCCACACAGCGCCATCTAGTTCCAAACTAAGTAACTATTTAGTTACTTAGTATATTTATTCTTGTACTATGGGATAATAGACAACGGATGAACATACCTTTTTTTGTGTTATGTATACATTCTGAATATACATAGGAAAAACCCAACCAGTACAAACAGACACGTTCATATTTGTACTGTGAGGGGGTCGAACCCGCAACCACTGGTGTAATAGCCCGCTTCTGAACCATCACATCAAATTGGCCGTCAAAGGTAAAAGTAAGGTAGACAGACCGAGTCAGCTAGTGAGATGCGGATGTGATTTTTCGTGAATATCAGTGAATCGGAAAACACATTTATCAGTTGGGTACCCGCGGAAGTCACTTAATGTCATTATGTCAGTTGAATAACCTTACTAACAAGCAAGTGTATTATTTATGACTCGTGTCATACTGCATTATAGTTATGTAGAAGCCTGTTAGAGATCGTCTAAGCAAGCACTCTAGTGCGTAGATGCGGTCGAGGAGCGCGCCATTTCAGCTTAGACGATCTCTACTTAGTAATAGTACTAGTGGCAGTTAGTAAGTGGGTAAGAACTAATGACTGTTGGGCCCGAAACGTTCTGAATTGGAGACCATTTGGGTGCAAATGCAGCATGAATTGGACCAAAAACAAGAATTATTGGCGAACTTTGAATAGGACATAGCCTAAGAGGTAGGGCCTCATCACTGCCAACTGAATTAACGACAATCTTGTCGCCACTGTGGGACGAGTGCATGTCGTGAGGTGCCCGTGGCGCATTTGTGACAGTGGATCGGCAACGATTGCTGTTGTAAAGCAACACACGCCGGGAACTTGGATGGGTGACCATTCCGACTGAAATTCAGTGCTGGGTTTTACGGGCATCTCCGTGCTCCGGAAGGCACGTTAAGCAGTTGGTACCGGTTGACGTCGCTAGATGTCAGTCGTTAAGCCTAGTCGGAGGCTTTAGGGCGGCTTGATACCATCTGACATTAAGGTTGCTCACCAGCCTTACACCCCTTCAACAATCCGCTCTCAGCCCGCGTGTTGGAGTATGGCTCGTTCCACCTCAAAGTTAAGGTGAGGCCTGTCTCTGTGAACAGTGGGCCGTAATATAGGCCGTATATTATATATTACAGGCCTTATCCTTCTGCACAAAAGTTCCGATTAAAAATCCGAATCTTGAACAAAATTACTTGAAAGGTGAAACTTATGTATTTTTTCGGTTAAATTCGATGTTTCTTTTATAAATAATTAACTAGCGATCCGCCCCGGCTTCCCACGGGTGCAATGGGATGTTATTATACACATAAAACTTCCTCTTCAATCACTCTAGCTATTAAAAAACTGCATCAAAATCCTTTGCGTAGTTTTAAAAATTTAAGCATACATAGGGATATAGGGACAGAGAAAGCGACTTTGTTTTATACTATGTAGTGATTTGTCGCCATTACAAATAAGTCGATGTAGAAACCTGCCCTTCTGCAAAGCTGTTCTCTCGTAGTGTGAAGCAACACATCACGGGCTATCGAGCCCTGGGGCCCGCCGGCGATGGGCTCATTATAAACTTTGTCCCACGAGAACTTGCTTTTCATAAAACTACTAGTAGGTAGGTACTTCGCAAATTCTGCGCTGCAAATAAACATTTCACTGATCGTGCAACTTTGGACGTTAACGGACAGGTCAAACTTTTAAAACGTTTTCACTTTGTGCATAAGTGATGACTTTTTTGTGGTTGTAAATGGAGGTATAAGCTTAAACACTTCTTACACAGATGCACTGTTTGTGGTGAAAGTTGAAGCGCTTTGAAATCTACAAAAAGGCGTACAAACTCGCTTTTTTGTAGATTTTATTTTTGATTTGATTGTAAATTTGATTTTATTCAGGTTATTGTAGGAGGTAAAAAAAAGGTATGGGTAGCTAAGTTGGAGCAGCGGTTGCCTGGTTTGCGGAAGACAAGGCTGTTCGGCGGTCAACGGAGCAAGAAGACTTTTCCTGTTAACTATCTTCTGACAATAATACAGTATTGTGAAAGCCAATTAAAAGAAAAAAAACCTCAGTTATAATCATCGTTCTTAGCCATAAGACGTACATCGCTAAACATAAGCCTTTCTTATGGATTGCCTAAGGGAAATGGGTGTCGATTCACGTCAGTTCGCCAGGCTTTCTGGGCCAGTTGACGAGCGCAGTACAGACCTTCTCGCTGCTACCCGTCATGTGCACATAGGCGAGCAATTTCAAAGGTAAAAGCCAGTCAATCGGTTGTTACCGTCTTGTATTAATCTGCGAATGTACTGTGTGTTATAGCGTGAAGACGCGGCCCGCCATTAGTGACTTCAATATGACTTACAATAAAACATACGTTTTCAATAAATCAGAACTCGGTCATTATTACACAATCGTACCTAAAACACCTAAAACCTGCGAATTACTTATTATTACATTCTTATTTTTGGCCTTAAGTCTCCTACTGCTGGGCGAAGGCCTCCTCACCATTTCTTCACTCTCTACGGTTCAGAGCTTTGGTAGACCAGCTTTCTAGGTGGGAGTCTCTGTCTAGCACATCCCGCCATCGCCTTTCAGGTCTGCCGCGGGACCCCTCTACGTTTTGGGGCACCTGATTGCTTGGCATGTAACTAGCTTGACTTAGTTCAGCCCTTGTCACTCTAAATAAATATTTATTTGTATGGTTTTGGGAGCAAAAACCTCTCTGAAATCTCTCTTACCTCTCTTTTCTCTCTACGCATACAAGCAAGCACTCTTTTATACGCAGATGCAGTGGAGGGGCGGGTCATTTCAGCTCAGACGACCTCTGAGTGCTTTGTCTGTCTACACAAACAACACGAACCCATTAGTTACCAATTCTGAGGGCATCCACTAAAATTACGTAGATGGCAGAGCGGCGCCATTCACGCATATTTTGAATAGAATGTGGAGTTTATCAAATTTAACTACACTAAAACTTCTCTTAGGATTTCTTCTCCTAAGATGGAAAAAAATCGTAACTCTTTATATGTATACAGCATCATGCTCAGCTACTTACTTGATAAAGTCAAATATTGAAACCAGACATCAAACATTAGTACCGGTTTTAGTGCCCGAATCCTTTTAGGCAGCATAATTTCCCTCCAAGGAGGAATATTTACGATGTCAATCTGGATGCTGGCCCTGGATTTACGGTCTGCTCAAATAAAATATGTAGATTTGTTCCGGAACGCGGCACTTATTGAAATTGGCTGATTTAGTTTAATCACATTATCTACAACGTAAAAGGATTGGTGCAGTGCTGGCCATTTTACCGGTTTTTAAAATGTTTACCGGTATAGAGTTTCACCGGTCTAAATAATAGTGTAATCATTTTGTTTCAGATAGATTTGTGAAGAAAAATGGATTACTAGTTAAATTATAAAATTAACCACTACTTTAGAAATTCAGTTAAAAGTCGATTAGATGCAAAAAAGGATGACAACTATCTCATTATTAATATTGAATCATAGAGTGAATAGACCTTCTTCACAAACACACGAAATCAAACCTAACTTACACTCGCTTACTAGCCGTATACTACCTTAACTTGATAGATAGATTGTACCTTTTATGCACATAAACATAGGACATTACAGCTAAGTTGTTTCAGAGCCATCACAATGTCAGTGGCACTATCGCTGGTAGAGACCTCTTTCAAGCAACCTTAAGGTGGAGGAAACGTGATGGAAGGTGCAACATCTGCACAAATACTACACACATTAAATAAAATATCGAACCAAATTTTATCTACTAGCTACCTATAAGTTAGATGAACTAAATTAGGTCTCCTAGTAGAATACTGGTTGGTTAGTTGGTTAGATTATCGGTTTTTGGTTAATTTTCTAACCAATAACCGATAATCTAACCAAACTTCTACCGATTGGTGTCGCGGTTTTTCTCCAATTTTTATGTTGCGGTTCCGACACTGGATCGGAAGCGAGTTTTATGTTTTGCACGATCCATACGGGCGCCAACAGCTGGGTACAGATCCTCTGACGGGCGGGATCCGACAAGGATGATGCGATTGTAATACAATTTTATTGTAATCGTAGTACTGCAGGTCTGGGATGTGTTAAGATATTGTTTTTTCTGGAGATTATGATTACAAAATCTATAAGAATAAGAGTGAACCTAATAGTTTTGGTTTCTGGCAAATTGTTATATTTTTTATGCTCATGACAAACGGGCTAAATGAGTAAAACGATGATAATAAAGGCTATTGTTTGTTTTTGATTGTATTTAATTACTAACATTGAAGTGGAGAGTCTCATGTTTACTATAAGAAGTTTAAGCAGAGAGAGAAGCAGAGAGTTTTGCTATCGGAAGTTTTGTATTATTGTGTGGCGACACCTATCTCGCCACATGCGAACTACAACTGACGTAACCTGAATCGCGCTATCAACATTATTCAAGCGACTAAGTACATATACAGAAACCCGACATCAACCGTCGGGCAGTAGCCCACCAGACAGAACACCCGTCTGGTCGGAGGATCCTCCTTTTTCTATGGTGGATGAGGAAAAAACACCCTGTTCCTCCTATCACCATAACTGGTGACCCCGACGTGATCATCAGCGCAGCCTTCCCAGCTACGTCATATCATCATCATCACTTCCTCAAGCCATCGAGCAAGAGTCATTCAGCCAGCCACTATCCACGGCTACTACGGGTATCCTGACCACCAGCATGCAGCGAACGCGCATTCCTGGTCAGCATCCACAGCCTTCTCAGCACACTGCACCACTCCGACTCACTGGAGCATCTGCAGCAACACTCCGACTCACTTGAGCATCACCCCGACTCACTGGGGCATCACCGCAGACAGTTCCGACTCACCGTGAACTATGCGGCATCGGGTTTCGACTCACTGAAATCTCACACTGGAGTATTGGCACCGGCAGACTCAACTTGCTTACGACCTCCGGTCTCGGAGGGGAGTGATGTGGCGACACCTATCTCGCCACATGCGAACTACAACTGACGTAACCTGAATCGCGCTATCAACATTATTCAAGCGACTAAGTACATATACAGAAACCCGACATCAACCGTTGGGCAGTAGCCCACCAGACAGAACCCCCGTCTGGTCGGAGGATCCTCCCTTTTCTATGGTGGATGAGGAATATAACACCCTGTTCCTCACTATCCCCATAATTGTTTCAGTTTTGAATCCCTTCACTGATCAGCTTTTACACCAAAAAAGCAATACCTCTGCTTAGCAGCCGTGGGAGAGATTAAAGGTCTATAACTTCAAATGACTTAACTGAGAAGTCAAGAATGTGTCATATTATAACATCCCTTGTTATATTTGAGACCCTCATAATTGAGGAACAAGATTAAGGCGGAAGAGATTGAGAAGAGAACGGGTGGGCGTCTGTTCTCATTTTACCATTTAACACAACTGTACAATTTAATTCCAACTCATGCCTCCATTTAGCAACCCTTACTCCAACATTACGCAATAAGGAAATTCCAATCGTTCACGACAATTACCCCGGCCGGGTCGAAATCCATAAATTCGCCCCACATAGGTTTACTGTACAATCTTTCTGCGAGCCGTCTCGGTGTAATTTTGACCCAAAAACAAGATAGACTCGTAAATGTCGTCGGGGGTAATTCAGAGCGACAGTTCTCACCGCTCGCGGGTTATTATCATAAACAGCGGCGACATCGAAAGGGTCCGTGGGGTAACAAAGACCGTAGCAGTACAGGGTTATCTACGTGTTCGTATTGTTATTTGTACATATGATTTGCATTGGATTACGTTGTTCTTTCTGTTCTCGTTCTGTTTTAGGGTTATTGTTAGGTAGTAGACCGAAGTAGAGATTGTAATAAAAGGTGTAAGGTTTGTGCAGAGATTTCGCTTGAGACGTGGTAATATTTGTAATGTACTGAACACCGCTGTTTTCAACTTGGATAATTCTAAGGGAGCCAAAGTTACTCTAAAGGTTTCAACAACAAACCTTGACTTGGCTACATTATAATACTCAGACGCCCTACAAAGAAATTCATAAGCCTGAAGAGTATAGTCTTGTAAATTTACCAAGCATTTCTCGCTACTTATTGCACGGTTTCTAATGTCTGTTATTTTGTTTAAAAAGTAGTAAGTAGTACCTAGAAAAATAAAACGTCCAAGCTATCGCACTACACCAAGCTTTTCACCAATCAAATCACCAAAAAGCACCAATCTTTTTTAATTTCGCACCTTATTGGTCATTACTAACGATTACTATCCTCTTCGGCTTAACGCACAAATGTGTTTGTTCTCTCCTGACTTAGCGTGTAAACCCGTCTGTCGAGCTTGTGTCTGCAACGCATATTCTCTATCGCCATATAATGCGAAGAGGGGATGATAGCCTTGAAAAACTGGTCATTGTTGGCAACACCGAAGGGAAATGACACAGGGGGCCAGTCACCAACAAGATGGTCTGACCAAATCAAGCTACATCCCTGCCGAGGTTCTACGAGGTGTTGAAGGCTACTTGCGATCGGAATCAATGCAGGAAGTTAGTTTGGTTGATGAGTTCCAATGACCACAATCCTCAGTAATGAGGGACCGACGAGAGAGAGAGAGATCCTCTTCATAGATTTCTAGAGTATTGCAGCATCCGCCGAAATCCTGCGACGTTTATCTAGTTTACTCTGCGGGATAACGTCACAGGGTAGGTTTGCCATCAAATATTCTCTGTTCTAGAACTGTTTAACTCGGCATTAGTTACTTCATGATTGTGCCGCGTCCACTGTCATTCGACCTACCCGCTAAACTGACTAACTAGATATTAACTAGTGATTTTAAAAATGTTTATTAATTCATCAAGAGCTGCATTACTGTTGAACACATGGCCCTCCCATAGATTTCCACAGCGGCCGGTTAAAAGCGGCTTGCATCTACCGAAACTCTGCCATAGTCAATAGGTCATCCGTCCATTTTGAAGGGGGTGGGCGTCACACGCTGCGTTTGGCTTCAAATGGTCTCCAATCGAGACCTTTCCGGCCTTAGTTCTTCGCACTATGTGGCTCACCCACCTGCTTATCTACTAGGCTACGCTATAATAATAATAATAATAATAATAATAAACGTTTATTTCAGATAAAAAATCCATAGTTAAAAAATAATAAAACAAAAGCACACACAAAATTAAAATAAAATGGAATAAACAAAACTAAATGAATTAACTGAAATTAAAACAATGAAATAATTAAAATTAAAATTGAAAATAGAAATTAATAATATTCAAAATCAATAATCTTAAATTAATAAAATTAAAATTACATTAATTAAATTAAATCAAAACAATGAAATAATTAAAATTAAAATTGAAAATAGAAAATCATAATATTCAAAATCAATAAAATTAAATTAAATAAATTAAATACGTAAAATACAGCGTGACATGGGATAGCCGAACCCGCCCGACCTGGAGGCCAACCACAGCTCACACTCGCTTAGGCACAGACGCATGCAAGCCAAGCCAGCGCCCCAGGAATGGAGAATCCCACCTACCTGCTACAGCCAACAGGATGCTGTTAGTGCTGCCTCGCACACGTTTCAGCAAGGAGGCGCAGCGCTTTCTCATGATAGCATGAAAGCCATCGACTTGCGCCGCAGCAAACATGCCGGAAGCACTGCAAAACCGAGGCAGCCCCAACAACATCCTGAACGCATTGTTGTATAGGACCCGTAGAGCTCCGTATGCCCCCTGCGTATAACCGACCCATAGGCTGCACGTGTAGAAAGACACGATTTCCTTATTTCCTATGATTTCCTTATTTTTAGTTTAAATTCTTATTGTGACTATATTTTGTAGTAATTTCATTGCTTTTCTAAATGACAACAAAGCGGACGCTGTCTTAATTAAAGAACAACACTCAAAATGTTTGTGATTTTAAATAAATTACTTGTTCATTCATGTCAGCGCCTCAAGTTAGTTTTCTTAATTAAATATTTAACCCTGGACTCAAATTAAGACGTGCTGCCCTATTCTGGGCCCTCGAGACCGACATGATTTAGTTTGTCAAAGCGGTACTCTCACACTTTGTGATATTTTTTAATGACATCGTTTGCTTTGTGGATGCGAAGTTAAATTAAAAATGGATAAAAATCAGTAGACTCCATTCATATACTTGAAATGTTGCAATTTTCATTTTTACCGGTTGTTTTTTTTAATTATTTTTAGATCATTATTTTGACGCTTGGTAGTTTCAGGGAAATTCATGTCAGGAATTAAGGTGTGGAGTGTGGAACCATTGGTGTGTCGTGTTAACTCATTTTAGTTGGTGAGCATGCTGTTGTTACGGTGCATGCGGTTATCACCTGTAATAATGTTTCTCTTAGTATATTTATGATTTTGTTGTTTTGTAAATCTGCCTCTAAACGTCCCACTGATGAGCACAGGCCTCACCACTCAACTATTAGGTGGCGCGAACCATACTCCAAAAAGCGGGCTTAGTGCGGGTTTTTGGAAGGGTATGAGGTTAGTGAGAATGAATGGCAGATGTTATCAAGCCTCCCTAAGGTCTACACATAGGCTTAACCTCTGACATCTAGCAACGTCAACGTGTTCATTGTTTTTATTTAACATTTTCTGGTGAAGTTTTGTTGCTGTGCTTAAAAAAAATAAAAAAAAACTACGCGCTAAAACAAAGCACACTTCGACAATCTTAGTGAATTCAACGAGATCACCTAATGAGGGTTGACAAATTAGTGGCAACCGTTGCGAGTCTCCACGTCCAGATAATTAGAAGTAATTCGGACAACGGGGAGAAAGGGGACAAACGGACGCTGATTGATTGATGATTGCCTGCTCGGCGAAAGATTGTCCGCTCGGGCGTAAGTATGCAAAATTGGGTGTTTTTGCGCCGAAGACGGATGGCAGGGACGATATTGCGATCGGCTTGATAGTTTCAGATGGCGGTTGCCGCGTTTTGGCTTATGTAATCGTATATGGTTTAAGTTTGTCGGTTTAATATAAATATTGGTTCAGTGAAGGAGATCCATTCCATGTAGTACTTATCCTTATTTTTTGATTGACCAGAAATTGTTACTCTGTTGATCAATTAGGTAACATGAAGTCTTAATGCTGTAAGTCGATTTTTAATTTTAATTTCTTCATGTAAATACTTAATTAACGTAAAAATATTTATTTGTCTTGTCAGGCTTGCTAGCCTGTATGGCCAGGCTATGCAAAAATTGGCAAATAGTAGACTTAGTTTGAGATTTATTTTATTCTGGCAAGTTATCTAGCTTAATCCGGTGTTTGACTCTACCACCGGTAGTAAATACCCTCCACCACGACAAGGCAAGAAATCATGGAGGGAAATTTATCCAGACCTCATTTTAGGTGAATAACTATGTTTACAGAAAACATTTATCGATCTAATTGGTGTGATACATTATGCATTCAATTACCCATTCTGTGATAAATTCGAAAGACTCACATCGCATTGCTCTCATTGATTATTCAGTTTAAGAGCTCAGAAAGAAACGCGAACAGTACTAGAGACAAAATTCACTGCAATTAATATCAAATTGATGAATTTACCCATTTCGTTTCACACATCATTTTGTTTAGTCACCATGTTGCTTGTCAAAACCTTGAAAAGTATTTTTCACATCCCATTCTGCGCACGACGTCCGAAATAGGTACCATGCCTAGTTGGGAACACCCCTCTTGTAAAACAAATGGCGTAATTTAAAATTCACCGAACAAATTCCTGTCGGAATACGGCCGCGTCCGAATGTTTGTCGACGGAACTCGGCACTAATTTGTCAACCCTCATTAAGTTATCTTGCTCACGCCGTGAGATTTTAGTTTGCATTGTCTCACTCACTCGCTTTAGTACGGCGCTTCGTTGCAGAAAGGTTTTTCGTGTACCCCGTTATGATTTAGTTGGGCTGACTTTATTTAGTAGTACGCTAATAGAAGGATATAAATGCGTTGTTTAAGAGCTGAGGAAGTAACGTCAATAGTACTAGAGACCAAAATTGACTGCAACTAATAACAAATTGATGAATTTGTCCATTTCGTTTCACGCATCATTTTGTCAAGTCACCATGTTGCTACTAGCCAAAACCTTAAAAAGTATTTTTCCCATCCCATTCAGCCGACGTCCAAAATAGGCACCATGCCTAGTTGGGAACACCCATCTTGTAAAACAAATGGCGTAATTTAAAATTCACCGAACAAATTCCTGTCGGAATACGGCCGCGTCCGAATGTTTGCCGACGGAACTCGGCACTAATTTGTCAACCCTCATTAAGTTATCTTGCTCACGCCGTGAGATTTTAGTTCGCATTGTCTCACTCACTCGCTTTAGTACGGCGCTTCGTTGCAGAAAGGTTTTTCATGTACCCCGTTATGATTTAGTTGGGCTGACTTTATTTAGTAGTACGGTAATGGAAGGATATAAATGCGTTGTTTGCTGTGTACTGAGAGCTTTCGCGGGAGCATTATACGAGCATGGTGCTTTCACTTGCGGATGTTCAGTTTTAGTTTTTCTCTAGTGCTTTTATAGTTTTTGTGTTATGCTGCAGGTTTATTATTTAACTACTAGCGGCTGTCCGCGACTTCGTCCGTGTAAAGTTGAAAAAATGAAATATTTTAATATTTAATAAGTTGTAGCCTAGCTCTTATTTGATGTCTTAACTGTGGTATTGTAAAGAGTCATTAAAATCCATTCGGTTCATCCATAGTTTTTACGTGAAAGAACACATCTACGCAAACATCTACCCATACAAACTTTTGCATTTATATTATTAGTAGGATATACCCTCTTCATAAAAACTTAAACAGCGCTTTATCAATACGTTGGCTTTTGTAACGCTATGACCCTTTCATTTCTTCCACCAAAAAGTAAAAAATAGTTCAATCACAGCCTCATTCTAATTTGACTTACCATTCGCGGAAACTTCTTTTAAATAAAAGTCGAAAGCTCATAAAAGTAAAGTCCAAAACACTAACACACTAAGTGGTATTTGAAGGAGACAAATTTATATTTCGTTTCTAGAATTAAATGCGAAACCCAAGCCTGCGGCTTATTTGAAGGTTATCCGCTATAGCAGCTGGAACGATTATGGTTTAGTATTGTGTGAAAAAAAATTAGAACGTTAAACATTTTTTTTCACTCAATTGGCGCGTTCACACACAGAAAGAGACCTTGTAATTTTGGTAAAGTACTGATAATATTGACTGCTTAAACATTCGACACCTACTACTAGACAAAATAATGGTCAAAGATTTTCTGCTTGGCAAGGAATCTAAAAATATTTCTACACGGGAATATTTTGCGAGTAGACAAAACCGTCTGGCTCTCTACTTTAGCTACTCATAACGTTATTACTTTCCCATAAGAATTTCATAGCTAACATAATATCGTTCTGAAAGCACAAAAACTATTTACTCTCGGTATAAGGAAAACATCTTAAGTAGCGAGCATCTTGGGTAAATCTTTTTCATGAAAAAGTGAATCGCAGTTTGGATCAGGAGTAGCCGTATCGAAACTTTGGTTGGAACGGCCTTAGCTACTGCTTATTTATTAATTGATGTTGCCAATTATCTTGTTCAACTTCTAACCGCCTTACAAACATGGAACAAAGTATGTTCGGTTTTAAACTAGTGCAATACGAGAACTCGTCTATTATTCCTTTAGCAGAATTTACACTTACTAGTCCTTAGCAGACGAAGTTGCTATCCCTTAGGTTGTGCCAAATGGGCAAATTTCTCAACAGACTATTTTTATTGTCCGCCTTAAGAAAAGGAAGAGTATTGGATATTTTTTTGTTAAAAAAAACGTTGGTACGGTAAAAGCATCAAAGTTAAATAGCAAAAAAAAAACTAGTATCAGCCAATGAACACTTTCATCAATAACATCAATATTGAATGAAACTCTTAATAGTACATTGTTATCCTAGGGGTGAAAGTTACTTATTTAGTCCCGAGACGGGGTTTGGCGCCCCGAACGAAGTGAGGGCGCCAATAGTTCGAGGGACTAAATAAATCTTTCACCCGAGGGAAACACTGTGCTTTTCATTACAAATACGAGGAAAGTAAAAATAAAAACATGAATTAGCTTAAGAAAAAATGAGGAAAATAAATGAAGATCGAATTGCCGCTTTCCCGCCTATTTTGTTTGTTTTTTTTCTGTGGCCGGCCCGCTATTCAGCCATTATTTTTTATTTTCATCATTAGAAAAATGGTAAAAATTATACTCAAAGCTAAGTTATTTTAAAGACATTGTTGAAACTAAATTATAATAAAGTTATTTAAAACATATATATTCTCTGATCAATACTTAACTTTAAGTTATTTCAAATTTTACATCGTGGCTGTATAGAAAGTTGGAACATGGTTCAATAGATATGTGAAAAAGAACTAGTTTTTTTTAAAATAATTTGACACCTGTCAGTTGAAAGTGATTCTCCCTAGGGATGAAAAGTGTTACTTTCAGCCCGCTTCTCAGGTCAGTAATGACCTACTTTCAGAGTATGAGTAATGAAAAAGTATTTTACTCGACTAAACAACTACGCGAAAGAAACAAAAAATCTCCAAAGCAAACCCCTAAAAACCAACAACAAATTTAAAAGGAGCATACGCCAGAAACAAAACTCTAACACAATAAACAAGATGAAAGTAAGAAGAAATTTTGTGAAACCGTATTTCTCGTAGCAAATGCCGCGAGTGAATTTACATCGACCGTGTACGAGCATGTAATCGAGTTGAAACTCAAAACTGGGGGCAAACTGGATCCAAACACACGAGTTACTCGCGTCGACTCAGTCGAGGATTTGTATGTGTACATCTATCGTCGCTTAAGTTTCAACTCTGCGTAAATTGAAATAATTTATTTTTAAGTTATGCAAAGTATTTCTAGGGGTTTTAAGTACGTGGTGACGTAGGGATCAGGGAGTGGTGATTAAAACGTAATAAGCGGTGATATCAATTATTTTTATATTTTATTAAAGATAGAAAACACTGAACTTTTTTTTAACTTACAACAAAAACAACTATAGAAAATTGACAGGAACAAGAAAAAGTTCGGTTAGCCTCAATGTTATGTCAAGAACCTGTGAGTTTATTTTAGAAAAAAACTGCGTCTTCATTTTTCATTATTTAATGAATTTACATTGTCCATGTAGGATTCCGTATAATAAACGAAACACTAATAGATTCGTCATATTTGTATGTCCGTCCGTATGTCACAGCCACTTTTTTTTGAAACCATAAGAGCTACGAACTGGCGAAACTTGGTATAAGTAGATGTAATCTGTAAACTAAGAACTAGAAAAAAAATTGGATGTTCCCCATACTTAGAATGGAGAATACATACAATACAAATCAAACCCATACGTGTCGGTCTTCAGAAATGATTTTAAGATTTCTTATAACATTATTATCTCGTTCAAAATTGGTTTCATCGACATCGAGTTAGTAGTTTTAAAATATATATTTATATTTGCTACGGAACCCTTCTGGGGCGAGTCCAACTCGCACTTGACCCTTATTAAACACTTTTTCGAAAGCATCTTGATTATTCTGAAGCAGTATTAAACGTACTGTCTGCCTCTATTACTAAGACCGGTAACTTCCCTGAAGAGGGTAAGGAATCCAGGGATTTTGATTTGAAATTTGAGATGGGACTGTAAACAGTTCGGTGTGCTTTTATTTTTATTTAACTTGACACCTGAATTGCTTTACGGTTTTCGTCTAGACGATATCGTGTCTGAAACGTTGATAGTCGACTACAACAGAGAATAAAATGGTTTGGTCGTGTATAGAAATACTTGCGGTGTGAGGATGAGAGCATGTATTGGAAACTAGCATTAGCAAGCTATTTTTACCGTTATTCCAATCATTTTATAGATTTACAAACATTTCTTCACGAATTGTTTGATAAAAAGACTAATTTTTTAAATACTCGTAGAAGTTTTCTGAAATCATCAATTCCTTAGTTTAGTAAAAGTTTTGGCGTTAACATGTACGTGTATGTATTATGCTTTTATTTAAATAATGAGATTCATTGCATAGAATACGCCCTGTTTTTTTTTAAAAGGCTGTTAACTTTAAACCTTTGCGTGAAAATATTTAAGGTTGTGGCTATACGTGCAGGCACATATGTATTAAAGGTACGTGTTGTATGGCCTCCGTGGTCGATAACAGCTGTTCAAAGGGTGTTGCCTTGCCTTGTATGATCCTTTGTTACAAAACCTGTAAAGCAATGAATATTCTTCGTTGCACACTTAAACAACAACAATAGTTTAAGGCAGTATGAATGAATGAATGAATGAAATGAATAAACTACGAACCAACCAGTATGTCAGATAGTAATTATTGTCTGCTTTTGTCCTTCTCTGCCACTATAATGTGTATTTACATTATATACAGCCTTATTTTCAGGGCAAGTTATGTCTAATAAATATTGCAAAGATCCAAAAAGCATTACAGCAGTAATGCTCGCATACGAGCCATCTGTGCCAAAGAAACTTCGCTTATTGAAATTATGCCTACTACTGAGGGGAGGTGTCGTTCAGTGAATTTTCTCCATAAAAACGCTCCGCATAATGCTTTTTCTTGCTCCTTAGCCGATGAGACGAAATTTATTGTTGCTCGTAAAAAATACATTGCTTGCGTAAACCACGGAGTTTTGGAGGCCGAGCATACACCGCTGTTCTCACGTCGTCACTCCCGGTGACGAACTTTGTACATTTGACACGATTCTGTAGGACGAGGCATGAAAAACAGCGATTATCTTTTCGGTACGTACAATTACTAATCAACCTTTAGCAAGTCGCACCTGAATAAAAACACTGTTAGTCCTGTGGGGTCCATAGGACCGGTCCGGTAGACCCCACAGGACTAATTTAATTAAAGGTCAATCAATGAAAAAGCTTTTAATCACTTTGATAAATATATTTACTTGGCGAGCTTCTGAGTGAAAGTATGTTTTTATTTACCGTAAATTTTAACCGTAAGTTTCCTTCGAAAACAGGCAAGATAAAGAAATCGATCGCCGTATCGACAACGCCTGGAAGAGTTTCTGGTCCATGAAGGCTTACATGAAGGGTGACCTTCCCATATCACTTAAGCGCAAACTCATTGATGTTATCCTGCCGATTCTAACTTACGGTGCGCAAACATGGTTATTAACAAAACATCAGAATTCCAAACTCAAGGTTTGCCAGAGAGCCATGGAGCGAAGCATTCTCGGTTTGAGGCTTTCTGACCGAATAAATAACCACATCATTCTCTCCAAATCAGGCATAGTATATGTGGGCGAAAAATCTGCGAAGTTAAAGTGGAAGTGGGCAGGACACGTAATCCGCATACATCCATGCAAATGGTCTCAAATCGTCACCCTGTGGCAGCCTACAGGCGGTTTTCGTTGCAGGGGAAGGCCCAGAAAACGTTGTAGTGATGATTTGAGACATCATTGAAGTGAAGTGACCAAACTCACTGTCAAATATTATCAAGCCGCTAAGAGGTCTCAGTCAAGGTCCAACGACTGCTCATGAACAGAATACCACAGCGCGAGTGTGACAGGTCCTTTCACCTTATGATAATGAAATGAAGGTGTTATTAGAACACATGTGTTACGCAGTTGGCTGTCTGTACAAGTAAGCTACCGCTGGTCGCCTGCCGCTTGCGTCTTCCAAATCGTAAAGTTTCACAAAGTTTCTTTCCCATTAATAATTCTCCCGCGGCGTCCGGAAACCCGAAAAGAATATTTCACTCTTTTGAAGCTGCAAACTGGGTACAATCAAATTACCATCTGAAAGGGCCTTGTATTGCCATTTAAGGCGTTGAACGATTTCTCGCCGTCTTTGTTTGGGTGCTCCGGCATTGTCCTAATCGGTAGCTTTCTAGACAAACGCATCGTTGCTACCCTTATTCATGAGCTGAGAATAGTATTCGTACATTCTTTTAGTCAACATCCTATTTCCGTATTAAAGATACCATCACATACCCTCACGACCATAAATCTTATGAGTAAGAGGCACAGATTGTTGCCGTCATAGTAAACGGAACATTCAGAAGCCCACATTTCAACGAGGAAATTAGCCCCCAACGTGGTAAAGCGCGAGCCTACCACCGTTATCCGGGTTGCTTGGGTTTAGTTGCTTCATAGGCTAGTAAGTAACATAAAATTAACTTTTGAAGTTATTATTTTGCGGTCAAAATTACAGTTATCAGCGATTACCGTGAATTCCTTACTAATAACATCCTGCCCCAGAAACCTACTTTACAAAGCTGAAAATAAATATCATTTTCAAATCCCCATTCTTACATTCCATTTGGCCGTCACACGCGCGCCCGACTTTGAAATAACTCAAAAATTATGAAATAAAGAAAAATGCGCTTTAAAACGTTCTCAGCAGCTGGAACAAATTGGCCCCGGTCTAATGGACGTAACGGGACCGTTGCTCGCTCGGCTTGCTCAGCTCGCTCGCTCACCTTAAGTGGCGCAAGAGTCGTGAAACAGTTGCCCACTAGCTCCTTATTAACTTATAGCATAGAAGTTACTTCAAATAACATTTTATATTTTCTCGCGAGTAAGGAGGTTGATATTGCATTGCGTACTCACCTTCACAACGAGGCGGGTTCGTTTTTCTTTACTACCTGCTTAATGTAGCACAGTATAAAATCTAAACAGTTGTCCTCCATTTGTGACCTCAATGTTGTGCATCTTGTGATTGTCCAGGAGATAATGTGTTGTATAGAATAAATAAATGATATATTCTGTATCTGTCCGTGTGGTTAATTGGTAGATGTACAGGTCCGCATGTTGCACTTTTTACTCTCCAATAAAGAAATAATAGGCTTGACATCTAAGCTCCTGTGTTCCGAACTCTAGTACCTACGGACTGGTAAGCCATCAAAGGCGCTTGATTGGCTGGACCAACTCTGTCACAAATTGGTGCGTCTCATTCGTCAAACACCTAGATTGATCTTTCGAACTGCCTTTACACAACTACATCTGACCTCAAACTACGTAGTTACTACGGGTGCTAGGGATGATAAATATACTTGAATAAACTTAATGTACAGAGTCAACGGCACATTGGCTACCCATTTCCGTTATTTATCTTGCTCTAGCCAAATGACATTTCTTTGCAATAGAGTAAGGACAACCGACCGGGAATTGGTATCATGATGACCGTACTTGAAAATCCGTTTGTCAAAGTTAATGATTCTAGAACGCTGAGATTTTTAATATGATAGTAACGTAATAAATGTTTTTGAAAGAGTTTTAGAAAGTTTTTCATTGTAAGAGATGGAAGCCTGTTTTCTTAAAGTTAAACATATCATGACAATTTACATTACATCTACCAAGTCCAAATCAAAAATAATTAGAGCTTTTTCATGTTTTACGGCAAGGTAAACAGACTAGTATCCAGACATTTATATTCATCAAGAATATAAATTGAAAATACGAGAATGCAATGGCAACGAGAAGACATAATTGAAAAGGAAAAAAATCCCTTCGACTTAAAAACAGAATAAATATAACTCCAAATCGGAGTCCCCAATCTGTAGGGCTGCTAAATTGTCAATATGGTGCGAACATAAAGTATCCGTTCCGTCCCGATTTTGATCGATGACAATAATAACCAGGAACGGGGCCCTCTCTCATTATTTATCTTCGCACTTCGGCGGCGCTGTGGGCGAATTTTTCATGCAAATGTTACTGAGTGGGGAGTCGGAACAGACGGCGGCTTGGATAGCTTGGTCGAGGGGCCACGGTGCGAAAAGCTAACAATCTGTCACCGAATGTCCTACTAATATTATAAATGCGGAAGTTAATATGAGTGGCTGTGCCGTGTTGCTCTTTCACGTAAAAACTAAGGACGGATTTTAGTGAGCCTACACATTATTATAGTTTAATTATCTCTTAATTCTAGTGTATGTGTACGCTAGAATTTGGAATGGCATTTTTTCTGCTAGTATTTTTATAATGGTAAGGTTGTGTTATCTATTATATCGTTATTGTGCCAATGTAAATTAAATATGATGTAAATCTGGGCTTCCGAATGTTTCGTTCACCATGCCTCAATCAGTGTGCCTCTGACTAACCCAACAATGCTATGGTCGTGAGGGTATGCTATGAGACTTTGTCAAGTAAAAAAAAAACATCAAGTGACTAATGCTTCTGATGATCGGAATACTGGTTTCGTTTGTTAAATCTTCTGTGCAGGTTATTTTTTGACTGACTACAGTCAGTCTGTAGTCAGTAGCGTTATGTGAAAATAAAGAAATGTTTTCCTTTAAAACTTTATTTTTATAATTGCATCTACCAAAATAAAACTGTAGTAGAACAATGAACTTCTAGTTTCTATACTGACGGACTGTTTTTTTGTATGAATAGCCTTATCGTCGATTACGTAGACGTGTGCCGCTTTACGCGTCTTACCTTTTTGCTCAAAATTGAAAAACAATGACGTGTGTTATTGTCAAAAACCTCACCCACAGCCCCTGTTCTACAAGGAAAAGAGTATATTTCTGCGGGACGATTATAATGAGTGACGTACAGGGGTGTGAAGACATTCTGCTTGAGAGACGTTCTCCGGCTAATTTGGACGACATGGAATTGAATTGCCGAGAGATTTGCTGCTGAATTGAGGTTATTGGATTACGGTTTACATATTTTTGAACGTTTTTTCTCTCATGTGCTTGTACGTGATACGTATCTTTTAATACTCGTCTTGAGATTATGTAGATTTCTTCACGGGATTTCTCAAACTGAGAGCCATTTTTGTTTTTTAACAGCCGCATTATGGACTATGATTTGACATTCAGACAGTTCTCTGTTGAAATCGTAATGAGTTTTTCTTGCAATGTGCAATTTTAGGACCAATAACTCGTTTTTTTTGTGGATAGTGGTCTTCAAGATGACCTACTCCACCTGATGGGAAGCAGCCGTGAGGTCCAGATATGGGGTTGAAAAGCACAGTAATGAGGAACTACTTTGCATTAACGTTATTATGTGTTGTGTTTGTATGCGTTACGGTAACTGTCGTCTGCGGCTAAGGTTCTTGTTCTAGAACGACCTATAGCTGAGATAACCGAGATGTCACTTATGTCAGCAACATAAATAAGGTGCCGCGATGTAAAGCTTTATGTGAACGCCTTTGTAAAGACATACCAATTACTTCCATTATTCAGACGTAACTGAAATAACTCAATTTAATATTCCACTTACATGTTCCAATGAAGATATAATCTACATTTTACCATTTCATACACCATTAAACGATTATCTACTAGGTTTATTTGCGTATCAGCTTTATTGCTTCATGGTTGGTTAGTGACATATTCTATAAGGGATGTTAAGGGTAATACAGAAGGCTTTTACCAAAACCTACATTTTGCTAATATGATTGTATTGTTTTGTGTCTCTAACAGTACCTAAATGATTTCTTGTCCTGTCTTGAATCAATATGTGTTGGTACTACCGGATTTACTCAAAAAATATTTTGTTTCCTCGTTTTATAACAAATAAAATAAATATAACTGGACATTATTCCACACAGCGCCATCTAGCCCCAAACTATGCAACTAGATGGTTGTTCTATGGCATGCCAAACTACGGATGAACAGTTTGTTCATGTAAAACATACTTACAAAGGAAACACCCAGCCAGTTCATTGCACACAAATGTTTGTACTGAGCGGGGTTCGAACCTGCGACCACTGGTGTAATAGCCCACTCCTGAACCATTTCACCAAATCGGTCGGAATGTCGCACTTCGGCCTGTATGTTTTGCTTGTTCCTATGGCTGACCGGTAGATAATGCCTTATAGGGTTCAATTCCATCTCATTACTCCATCCTAATATAAAAAAATGCGAAAGTTTGTATGTGTGTGTGTGTGTGTGTGCCGTGTTACTCTTTCACGTAAAAACTACTGAAGGTATTTTAATGAAACTTTACAATAATGTTGCTTATACATCTGAATAGGACATATTTAACACTTTCAACAGCAATGAATTCATGACAAACAGCTTAATTTCAAGCAAAAAAATATGCGTAGTATTTTGCAAAACAAATATTGGTGCGGAGTAACGGAAGAACGTTTCCTGCAAAGAAAACGTCATTCATTACTGTCGCTAATTTTTGTTCCGTTAATGAGAATTAAATACGGAGTATGTTAATTTTGTGTGCCTTTTTTGGATGCCTTTAACATTGATGAAATCACCCTAGCTCATAGGGTAAAATATACCAGAAAGATTCGGCCGGTCTGTTAATGGTCTTGGTAGAACAGTGGTTAGTGCAGTCGCCCGGTTTGCGAAAGGTGCGGGTTCGATTCCTGCCTGATTCCAAGACGACCAAAGGTCTTTTTCTGGTTTTCAGATCTTTAGTAAAGATACTGCATGGAAAATGCTAAAAACATTTGTAACCAAAGATGATTTACCATTACTACTCGTATTAACAATTCCTTTAAGACATGCTGAGCTGCAGCAGTTGGGAGGAGCTTGCCGAGGATAGAAGTAAGTGGCGGACAATTGTGCTGAACAGTCGTAATGTCCACGATGAGGCCTTGTTTAGAATTTTGAGGGAAAAACGCGCTAAGAGGCACCAAACTAACACAGCCTCTCCCAATCCAAACTTTAAGTGTGGTTTGCGCAGAAGGCTATGCCGCTCGTGAATAGGCCTTTTTAGTCGCACTGCATGAATAGTCTGTAAAAGACGCAGAAGCCACTGATGACGAACACTGACTATGCACTGCCATTTAAGTGCAAAACAATTATGTCCACGTTTTGGTTAAATGGCTGAGGATTGTAATAAAAATACTAGAAGGAAATAAGACTAAGGCTAGAGGAAGCCTTCACTTTATGCTACCGTTACAGGTAAGCGGTCGAAACTCCATGCCCGTGCAAACTCCTAGAATTTCACTGCAATGCGCCTCACACAAACGGTACTCGAGGGGTGCTATTCATTATTTTACAATATGGAGGACTCAACCTATCAGGTTTCTATGGAGGTGAACCTATCAGGGCCGGGAAAGAGCCTGGAGTCGGGTATTTTATTTTGGGCAGCGTAACACCACCGCTTAGTAGAATAGGTTTTTTATGTCACCTGTGATATTTAGCTTTAGTTTTTTAATTTTTAATTTTGTTAGTTTTCCTGATGTAATAAACCTCTTTATTTTAATCTTGCATTTTTCTCAAAAACTTTGTTTTAGGCCTTAAAGGCGACTATTTAATATTGCAAAATAATTAAGCAGCGGTAGATTATTCAAATGTAGTCGTATCTATCAAATCTGCACCGCAATAGCGGCTGCAATGAGCCCTACCTATCTTCCATCAACATAAATGTAGACGAGGCTTTATGTCATAAGATGTTGCGTTTTTCTTATTTATTTTAATGCGCTTATTCCATTTTCCGTTGCATCAACATTCATTGGACACAGATGAAAATAAACTTAATGAAATAAACACCTAATTTACAAATGAATTATTTTAAACACCTTCCAGCGTCTACGATACACCTACTTTGCGTTCATTGTACAATTTGCGGCTAACTTTCGGATGATGGAAAACACCGATTTAAAACCCAAGCAACCCAGATAACGTAGGCTCGGCTCTTACCACGTTAGGTTCAAATTCCCTCGGTAAAATGTGGGCTTCTGAATGTTCCGTTCACCATGATGTCAACAATGAGTGTGCCTCTGATTAACTCATTAGGCTCGTGAGGGTTATGTTACATAAAAAAAAAAAGAATAAAAATATGGCATATGGATGTTCTACATCATCCTATATAATTTTGTCGACTGACTATAAATTCACCCTGTAGAAATGCGCCCGCTACCCGCTTGCGACTGTGCCACGTCGTTACACGTCGCCGTTCCTTCCTCTCTCTAATTTTGTATGCTCTGTCGTTTCGCCGCATTTATTTTTCTTCGCGGTCTAATTTTCTTTGTTGTCTCAGTCGTTTTGTAACCAAATTTCTCGGAATGAGGTCCGTGGTTGAAATGAAATTGGTATTCGGAATGAATTGGCCCCACAGCAAGTTCCTTGGACCCTTTCGTTTTAGAGCGCGCCCTCTTGATTTTTGGGGTACGATATCTTGTGGATTAGTAAAACTTACGTCCTTGTTCTCTTTATAAGTGTTTGACGACCGTCTTGGTGTAATTTTTGAGAAGTCGGCTACTACACCAAGGGTCGCGGGTTCGATCCCTGCACAGTACAAACATTTGTGCGCATAAACATGTCTGTTTGTAATGGTCTGGGTGTTTCCTATGTATATTAAGTACCTATGTATTTACAAAAGAAAAAGTATTTAAGTATGTTTATCCGTTGTCTAGTATCCATAATAACGGACTATAATTAGCCCACTTGGGACTAGATGGCGCTGTGTGGAATAATGTCCAAGGATATTAGGATATTTAGGGGTCCTAACGGGGGACCTTAAATTGAAGATATCGGACTGTGTATAAAATAGGTTTTACTCGTTATTTTACAACTTTGACCATTAAACAAATATGAGATCGCGTCCGGTGCGTATGATGTGTGAAGCCGAAGTGGAGTAGTGGCGGGAATCCGATGGTTGACCGCTCGCGGACCCTAGATGAGCACCGATTGATTCCGATGCCTGCCGAAGGCGCTCGCGCTCAAAAAAATAAGTTTTTTTTTTAATGTGCCTGTTGATTGGGCAATCATGTCTTGCAAAATCTGGGGCGGCATTCCAGCTAACATCACTTCACGTCTCGGTGCGTCACGCTTACTTCAATCATTAATACACTTAATTTTGAATTAGTATTTTCTCTCATTTTGGATGTAAATAATTTAAAATGTAATTTGGCTTTGTTGATTTATCTCAAACCACCACAGTCGCAAAGAAATTGAATTTTAAACATAACTCACCACAAGCGAACTGAGTTTTGGCGCCAACCAGAATACTATATATAGCAGCCCATTAATTGTCCTTAATTGTCTAACATCTGGTGATCAATGACCTCAAACCTGTTTTTCTGAACAAGTGCTACTCTGAACTCTCCTTGATCTCAATGATATTTTGATAAGTTGAGACCAAACTAGAACAGCCTTTTTGCGCTACTGCTGGGCACTATGAGGTGTTACGGTGGAACATGTACGTACGTTGTACGGTGCGAGATGCTGAGAATATTAGTTAGATGTTACCCCAGGATGATAATGGTACTAGCTGTCCGTTGTCCTTAGGGGCGATTCTGTCAAATATTATTGAACTGTGTTGAGGAGTTTTAGAGTTAACAATAATATAACAAATCAGACTTTATTTCAAATATGTATTCGGTTTGTTTTTGACTTAAACATCAGTTTAAGTGAATGCTTTTCTTGTTTTACTATACATCTGTAAAGTAAAGCCAGAAGAGCATTTACATCACGTCAAGACAAATACATATAAGCAAACATAAAATGATCTACCACCGGTTCGTCTATCGAGAAGACTCCTACCTTGAGTTCGTTTAATCACCAATTAGAGCTGCAAGTTTCATATTTCAGTACAGCCCAACTCTGTCTTGTCCCGTTTTTAACTCGATTTGTGTTTCGGACGGTCTCTGAATGCTAACCCACCGTCTGATTGGACAACAAGTGAATAATTACAGTCCTCGGAAACAACCGTTTTGATGAACGCTTTCATAAAAACCTACTACTTTGAATGAGCTAAACTTTCTTGGATTGTTAAAGTGCTATTGAGAACGAGAAACTCGAAGGAAATTGTTGGTTTCGAATAAGAAAACAAATAAGCATTGTAGCTGAGCTGAGGAATTGTTAGTATTATTTTAATTAATTGTTTGCGAAGAAAAAAACAGAGCAGAGTCCTAGCCAGGAAAGAGCTGGAGGCTCCACTCGAACCACCGGCTTTTCAAACCTCTCAACGCTTGTTGCTCCAAGATAGAGTTGACTATTGCACATTTTTTTGAGGGGTAATTTGACCACAATATGATCATGGTTATTATTGTTTTTAGCATTTTCCATGCAGTATCTTTAATAAAGAGCTGAAAACCAGAAAAAGACATTTGGTTATCTTGACATCAGGCAGGAATCCCATGAGCTCAATTGTACAAGATGCAGTCTACAATATTTCGTCCACATTGACTGTATAACATGTCCTAATGAAACCGGTGTTATAGATATTTACAAAAATCACATTGATGAAAAAATTATTCGTGTAAGAAAAGAAAACATAGTTGATTGCTTAAAAAGTATACCCACCTACGAAATGAAAAAAAACACTACCGTGTTTCCTATCAGAACGAGTTAAGACTAGCAAGTAGAAAGCAGAAAAGTTGAGTGACCTAGAGGAGGACACACAATAAACAACAGGCTGATCCAGATGTACGTGGGATGTATGCGTTCTGCGACAACAATTTAACATGCTTTATCATAAATAAAACAACATCTCCGCATTTTGCTACGTGATCAAATCAAAAGTGAAAAGAATTGTACAAGAACTACCGTCATACCGAGCATGTATGAAAGGCCTCATGAAAGTAGAGGAGGCGCAAGGTGTGTGTCAGGATCGTAGCAAGTAGAAAGAAGTGGCCTCTGCCTACCCAGTTGGGAAAGAGGCATGATGGTATGTATGTAAGAACTACCGTCTAGCTACGAGTTGGAGTGAGGTAGGGCAAATGCCTACCGCTAGGCTGTAGGCAAGCCAGCCTGATAGTCGTTCGAAAATACCATTTTACATCCAGACTAACGCAAAAAGTTCTATAAGTTTGAGTTTATATCGCTAAATTTTTGTTTGTTTTTTCCCTGTTTTCGAAGTATAATAGTTGATATACTCGTATAATAACGTGTTTGGCATTGAAGGGCGATTTAAAGGTTCTGTTAAATATTATTTTTAAATAAAGGTAGCTTAGATTTTGAAATAGTTCTTTGAAAATATTGCCCTTAGCTTGGTATCGTAATTGTTGAAACGTCGTTTCACTTGTGGAACAGCTACATATTTCATTTATCTACTACTCGTATAGGTGGTGTAGTTAGGTAACCACAATAACACGTCTACCAAATTAAAATAGGTTGTTATCAGGACAAAAACATAATATATTTCTTCAGTTACTTTACATCTAAATGAGATAAGTATTTGTACGAGTATTTGCTTGTGTAACAATAGCTGCTATATTTCAATGACAGTTTTCTGCGTAGGAATTTGAAATTTACTCGACAAGATCGTGGTGAGTGGGCGTACCCTTATCTCTCCCTAGGGCGTTCGGAGGCACAGAGATGAAGCATTACATCATGTTATTGTACAAGACATCGGCAAGACGGATGGCGCGGTCACCGTATGAATATTTCAGTAGGCGCATTAGGAAACGGAAAAATAAATATGGCGGACTTCACTGGACGCATTTGTGTATAAATCGTGGTGAGTCGCGCGTGTCCCGATTACCAATAACCACCCTAGACCACTCTTGATACACCTGCACGTTCAATTTTGAACTTTGAGTCTACACAGTAGAGCTTTACTGCCCAACTTGTCCATGCGCGATACTGGACCGAAGTTATTTATCAGTTAACCGTATATCCATCTCTCTCTGTTAGGTGTTCACTCTCTGAATTTTTATTGAAAACTCGGTCTTCGGATAGCGATTTTTGCCATTAAAGTAATGCGCTGGATCCGTGTTAGCGGGATGCAGGTAGTTGAGATTCAATGAACTATTGACCTACTTGTTGTTATCTCTATAAACTGGCGCAGGTTTCATTTTAATGCAAACAAGTTGGAATAATCTACTCATGTTTCATTCATACTAACGAACAGTGGTTTAAAAATTAGTACCAATTATTTGTTTGAAGTTACCCACCTACATTATTTTTTAGCTTAATCTACTTGGATGAATGTGAGTTATGTCAATTCTTATGCGCTGTCACCACAGACACGGCGTAAAGACAAGAGGTTACTAAGCCAGATTAAGAATCACTCAAACAAAACATTTAATTGAAAACGACTTTGGGCTTTTCATACAAAAGTTATTTATATAACTTTGTTTAGGCAAACTATTTATTGAAAATGTGTTTAACCTCATCATCATCATCATCAGCCTGTTGCAGTCCACTGCTGGACATAGGCCTCTCCCATTACACGCCACTGAACTCGATCTTCGGCTGCTCGCATCAAGCTCCTGCCAGCCAGTGTTTAAGCTCATTTTAAATATACCATGAAAAATTTATGGATTTGAAAAGTGAATGAGAGTGGTTTTCACTTCACAGTGAATTGGTGAACAACACATTATCATAATTTCAATTTGCAGTTTGATACTTCTATTAATATTCATGTAATATTGGTTTTTAAGAGTTTAAAATCTGACCCCCTTGTTCAAAAACACCCAGACCGTACTTCGCTAATGGTGTTTTTTTCGTCTCTATCATTATTGCTATCGACTTTGCGAGTAAGTCACAGGACACTTCATTTGCTTAGTGATTAAGTAAACGTTATATGCTCCGGGAAAAGTAAATTCTCGAAGATTCCTCTAACTATTTCGGCAAATATGTTGCTATCTCTATCCCAAATGAGATATAGTGTAAAATACATTACGTTGTATTGCATCATTCTATTCAAGAACATCTTCTATCAGACTCCCAATTAATTAGTTCAGTGGAACCTCGAACCAGCAATGAAATATCAAAACAGACAGAAGTGAAACACACTTCACCTGAAATTCGCGAGTAACACTGTTACGAAACAAGTCGCGACACCAATTAAACCTAGTCTTGAACTTCCAGGTGTAACTCCACAGCGGAGCTGGCATGAGAATCAACCCTCTGCCAAACATAATATTACTTTAGCTTAGAGTAACGTATTTGCCGCACAGAATATCTATTGGTGTTGTTTTGATTATGTTTATTGATGTTCAGGCGGGCTGAGAAGCGTTAAACCGTATCAATTATAAAATGAAACCTTTACATTTTTTGTTTGTAATCACTCTCTGTCGATGGACATGTGTTTCATCCTTTGACGCCGAAACACGCTTTTTTCAAAATGGCGGACAAATTGGTATGCCAATGAGGTAGAATGCTCTTTGTGAAGCAAGTAAAATCTTAACCCATAAAATAAGACGTACTTATTTGATTTCAATGATAGAGATCTATAACCAGTTGTTGGGCAATTTATTACTTTACCTACAATTCTAGTCATCATCTTGCCTTGCTTCTTAAAATGCGTAAGGCATAAGGCCTCACTTGGGGTATTGCTTTTATTTGACCTCTTAAATACAGCCCACTTATTTCCCTCTCCCTCCGTCACATATACCGACTTTAATTCTTTGTTAAAAGTGTTGGTAAATGTAACTTACCTGTTCTTAGTCTTGGTAATTGTCACTAACCTGTTCTTAATCAGTTTATAAGTAGAATTGGAAACAGAAAACGACCATTACCTTTCAATATGGGTGTAGCAAAATCTGTAACCTTCTCATTAAAGCCGGCCACTAGATATGCTAATGCCCATATTTTGGTACAGGCGGCAGACCAGCAGGCGCTGGGGATTTAGATTATACGACGAAATGGTCTGCATAAACTCACGGCGACGTAACCTGCTTTAATTATTCCAAGGTTAATTTGCCAGGATTATACTAAAAACTGAAACTGAACTTAACATCACTCAACTTAACATCATCGACACTCGCGACCTGGAGTCCTGAAGATCTACTGTCCTGCTGCCTTGGCAAAATAACAAAAGCCTTCATAAATAAATAAATAATATATCACATGACATTATTCCAAACAGCGCCATCTAGCTCCAAGATGAGCTAATTAAAGCCCGTTTTTATGAGATACTAGACAACGGATAAACATACTTAAATACGTTTTTTAGGGTTCCGTACCTCAAAAGGAAAAAACGGAACCCTTATAGGATCACTTTGTTGTCCGTCTGTCCGTCCGTCCGTCCGTCTGTCAAGAACCTTTTTCTCAGGAACGCGTGGAGGTATGAAGCTGAAATTTATATAAATTACTCAAGTCTACTGTCCCTTGAAGCTGTGAAAAAATCAAACTTCTAAGCCAACGCAATCAAAAGATACAGCCGTTTATGCCGCAAATTTTCGACACTTGCAAGGGAATCAAAACCTACAGGGTGCTTCCCGTAAACTCAGAATCTTGAAATTTGGTACGAAGCAACGTCTTATAGCAGAAATAAAGGAAAAATTACGAAAACCATACATTTTTAGTTACATCACATAATATATATTTTTTTAATAATTTTAAACTTACTACCCATTTCCTCATAAACGCGTAGAGGTATTAAATTGAAATTCATACCAAATACTCAGGTCTATAATACCTTCAAGCTGTAACAAAATCAAACTTCTATGTCAACGCAATCAAAAGAAACAGCAATTTAAGCTGCATATTTTGAAACTCGCAAGTACTCGCAAGGGAATCAAAACCTAAAGGGTACTTCCAGTCGACCTAGAATCTTGAAATTTGGCATGAAGCAACGTTTTATAGCACACATAAAGGAAAAATTCCGAAAACCTTAAACTTTTAGTTACATTACAAAATATTATATATTTATTTTTTAATAAATATAAACTTATTACAGTAAATAAATAACTTTAATAAAAGAACTTTCGCAAGTCTGCTGCAAGGCTAGTATAAGTGTTTCAGTAATATTATAGATAAATGATATGTGTTTATATAAAATAAAGGATTACTTAAACGATAAAGAGATCTTTGTCTTAAATTTATGCTCCTCCCTCTTTCCCCATTGTAATGTTATGAATTTCATTTTGTTTGTTTCTTGTGAATTTATATTGTTTCCTCTAAACTAACCAACAGCCTTGCATTATATAACTTCAAAATCACACTCAGTCCTACAGTTTAGATTTACAGTAGCTTCTTTTGTCTTTTGTTTTACTATGAGTAACTCGAGCTAGTCATGCTCACTAAAATGTTTCTGGGGTGGTGGCGTTGTGTGGCGGGTCATTCCATTCCCTAAAATATGGTTGAGTGGGATGATGGCTGCCTCACACGTCAACTTGTGAACAGGTGCCACCTTCGGGAACTGGTCTGCTCAAGTTTACTTAGTTTACCCAAGTTTACTTATTAACTTCCTGGTTTTGTGTTTTGTGTTGTCCTGTTTTTATTTTCATGTCAAAACTGTATGATTTGGTTGGTTTATTCAAACATTCACTTTGTACTGTAAAACATTGGACGATTGAAAAAGAGTAACTACTGAGTTTCTTGCCGGGTCTTCTCAGTAGAAACAACCTTCTGACCCCGGTGGTAGAGTCACATTATGTACATGTATTTTAAGTATTGTTTATATATTATATTATTATGTGTATGTTTATTAAGTGGTTATAATTAAGATTCTTGACGATTCGAAAGTACTGTTTATTGGTCTACTTGAATAAAGAAATATTGAATTTGAATTTGAATTTCATTTTGCAATAAAAATACCATAGTTATGACTCGATTGTCGTAATGAACGAACTTTGTAAACCTTGCAGGTTTGTACGGAACCCTCGGTGCGCGAGTCCGACTCGCACTTGGCCGGTTTTTTTGTAAATACATACTTAATATAGATAGGAAACACCCATATGTCATCCGTCTCACTGTTGCGTACAGGCCACACCTCAACCTCAACTATGAATTGATAGGTGCGAGGCTTGAAGTATTCGTACTAATAACACACGGGCTTAGCTTGGATTGCTTAAGTTTACAAAGCTGAATCCTTACTGTCAGGAATATTGTCAAGGAACATTAACGATACAGAATTTAAAAAAAAACACCTTCCAGATTGCTGTATTACATGTCCAATACAAAATAGACTACACTTTCAGTGATAGCTGAACCTGATAGATTCAGACCCTAGTTTTTAGTGGGCCTAGTTCAGCTGAAATAATTCTCACATAAATATTTGGTATGAATAGTAAACAAAATTCACGACTAACGGCTCCGTCAGAATGTATGACATTTATTATGATATATGCAAAACATAAATTGAAGTTGATGAAAACAGTTTTTCCAGCCACACCTATTTCATTCACAAAGTTTTGTGCTACAGCAAACCAATAAGTTTTTGATTAAAAATCTGCACGAATAAACTAGTCGAACAAACATTAACTGGAATAAACCAAATACGTTTTCAAACAAATTCGGCTCCCATTAATTGCATTCTTCATCATTTTTTTAGTTGAAACCAATTTAAAATAAACCCATTTAGCCCGTTCATATCGATAAATTTCGTTTTAACATAACACATCGGATGAGTAACGAGAAAGAGGTTTGGCAAAATGGCGTCGAACTCTGATGCGTAATAATATATTTTTTATTGATACCGTGAACACGGAAATTCCATATCGGGTGTAATGTGTGTTAACGTGGCTTCGTCATTCGTTGTTTGTTTCGAGACGACTCCGAAACGAGATGTGCTGTGATTTATCGGGCATATTATGGTATGACACAACATTGCCGATCTTCAGTTCCCATATTTTGCAAACAATTTTCAGCTCAGCGTAGTATATAAATCTGAATCTCGGAGACAGGGTCGGAATTTGAACTTTTTGTTAAATTAGCACATGATATACATGTCCCGTTAGGTGCCCGTGGCGCAGTTGTGACAGTGATCGGCGATGATCGCTGTTGTAAAGCAACGCACGCCGGGTCGGAAAAGGGATGGGTGACCATTCCGACCGAAACTTAGTGATCCACCTCATATTTCACATCAAAGTTGAGGTGAGGCCTGTGCCCAGCAGTGGGACGTATATAGGCCGTTTATGTATACAGGTCCAAAAGATGCAAAAGCTAACATTAAACAATTTTAGATTCCTCACACCTGGATGGTCGTAACCACACCACCTCATGTTTGTTCCGCAACTTTTAGCAGTTTTCGAGTAATATTTTTTTGTATGACGATGACCGACGTAGCTACCGTCGGTAAAGTACAATGTCCGAAGTTGTAGTCACCGTTGGCATAGTACTATAAAACAAGTAGGGTATTCTGTGCCGTTAGCTTGCCGTTGGAGTAGGAACGTCCTGAAATGAATTAACTATTTGCTGGCAAGTATAGCTTGGACGCCCATCCCCATGGTATCACCATGGGGATGGGCGATCTGATATTTGTGTGGTTTTGATGGAGCAGGGTTTTGGGCCAGCGAAGGCAAACGACCGCTCTGGAAATACACACATCAAAAGTGTCTAGGGATATCTCAAGCATTTTCATACAAAGTATAGCTATTGGGGAGGCTGTAAAAATTAAAATATTGATACCAACGTAGAAATTTTTAGGACACAGAAACTGCTATATCTGCCCTTTCAGATTGTATAAAGAAATTCATTGTGGTAGCATTATTGTACAATCGTAAGGACGTTAAAAAAAGACAGATTTTTCTTTTAAAAGGTTTCAAAATTTTAGCAAAATCAAAGATATTAGATAATGCTCAGCATTATCTTAGAATAACTCGAGGAAACAGGCATAAGATAAAGGTTAAGAATATTACAAAAAAACGTTTGATTTTGCTAAAATTTTGAAACCTTTTAAAAGAAAAATCTGTCTTTTTTTTAACGTCCTTACGATTGTACAATAATGCTACCACAATGAATTTCTTTATACAATCTGAAAGGGCAGATATAGCAGTTTCTGTGTCCTAAAAATTTCTACGTTGGTATCAATATTTTAATTTTTACAGCCTCCCCAATAGCTATACTTTGTATGAAAATGCTTGAGATATCCCTAGACACTTTTGATGTGTGTATATGAGTATGGTCAGCAGTGGACGTCTACTCGCTTGATTGTCTTGTCTGTCTACACCTTTTTCTTGAGGTCCAAACTCACAGTAGATTATTGCCCCCTTTGTCTATTTAATTTTAGGATTATTATATTTGCGTCAGCGGCGGGTCATGTTTGTTTTGCTATATTGTTCCGTTCCATAGGGTTTTATTACATTTGTCCCATTCCAATGTTTAATAGTTCAGTAATAAATGAAGGGCTTTTATTAGTTTTCTAACATTTTCAAAATTTCGACCCATAGCTGCCTTTCGAACTGAATATCCATATTCGATGTTTGTTTATAAAAGGAGGAGAAAATTGCGGGACTTTATGATTGCTGTTAATGATTTCAAATAGATAAAAAACCAGAAAACCAAAACTTTGTAAACATTTGGACTAGGTTTTAGGCGGGATTGTAACCAGCTTCTTCCGTATACCAGGCGGCTGCTCTAACCACTAAGCTACCGTAATATGTCATTCGTTTGGTCAATTTTAAAAACCCTATGTTGTTCACCACCAATAACGTAAGTCAAATTGGTCGCAAATGGTAGGTTAAGCGAAGTTTTTAACTTTTTTAACAAAGAACTAACTTTCAAGAAAGTTCTCGTCTTGCCTTGATGTCTGTTCTTTGGTACAGGGGCACGCTGTGTGGAAACTTAGCTAGAATTACACTGGGAACTCAAAATTTGAACAACTAACTGTACAAAAGATTGAACACAAAGTTAAAGGCTATATTTGACGTTATTTTTTAAGAAAATGGCACAATGAGTTTGATTTTGGGCTGAAAAAATTGTTTGTGGAAAATACTATAAAATATTTTTTTTTTGGAAATATTACGCTTATCTGAAATATTGTTAACAAAACGTTAGAAAGTTTTGTTTTTTTGGTCTTAAACTAATTTAATAAAAAAATGGCTTAATATGCTAGTCCACGGTGAATTAAAAATCAATGAAAAATGTGAATTGTGCTGAGTGTAAAACTGTTCTATGGTTTTCAACTTTCAAGAAGCGTGTAAGAATATGAACACTGCAGCAACTTTGCACAATTATTAACCTTGTCAGTACAATAATAGAGTAAAATGCTACTTGTCCTCCTTTTGACGAGGTCCAAAGCCGACCCAGTTGGCAGAATTAGTCGGGTGCGGGATCAAAGGGAAGCGCCCGCGGCTGTGGAGCCCCTATGCTCGTTTCTCCCCTACTTCTCGCAACATGGCTGGGAGACTGGGAGAACAACTGTTTTGTTATCATTGATGATTGTTTTTCTACTAGTACAGTCACACATATCACATGACAGTTTTATATTTATTAGCGTTGTGGTTCAACTTGCGGCTTAATGTCCGGTGAAGGAAAACTACGATAAAAAACATAGGTAGGCTCACCCTCGCCAACTCGAGTCCAAAATTCGATCGCTAAAATGTGGACTTCTAAATGTTCCGTTCTTTGGCGTGACTTTTCTGGAATACAGTCCTGAGCGTTTGGTGCCGTTTTGTATTTTTTATGAATAAGAACCTAAAAAGGAATATTTAAATTAGAACAGAAGAAAGCGCAAGGAATTATCTCTTTGAAAAAAAACTTGTGTTATTACCTTAGTGGGTTAAGCTAAAAGAGATGTTCCAATAAAAACACATATATTTTTTTAAATACAATTTAACTAAAGAATTACAATTTTTAATCTCAAAAGAGATGTGCCTTTGTTATTTGGGAATCAAAAACACAAAACTACTTACTCATTTTAAAAAAGTACCAAATAAAAACTACTATAAATATCACTATCCACTTCCAGGGCACAAAGCATTGAAATCTCAATGACAGTTCAAAACAATACGGACAGCGGCGAACGGAAGCTGGTTTTCAACAGTTGATTTCGAATTCAGGCAACTTTTTCAGCTAACAACACTTCGCACTATACGGAATCCAATTTCTAGTTAAAGGATCCAAGTTTTGGCTCAATACCAAGAAAACATTATTTCAGAGTGAGCGTAGAAACCTTCATCTAAATACGGAACTGCTCAAAACTGTATAAATTGCCATTTAGCTAGTTCTTTCAAAGTCTTCAATGGATACATAATTATACGAAATATCTAGAGAGACCATTAGAACTAATAATGGCCCCAAAGTGAGCAATACCTGACAACGGATAAACATAATCCTTTTTTTTTGGTAAATAGATACAAAAAATAAATAGAAAACACCCAGACCAATACAAACAGACATGTTCATGCACACAAATATTTGTACTGTGCAGGGATCGAGCCCACAACAGTCGGTGTAGTAGCCGACTTCTAATTCAGTAGATAAGATAAGATAAATAATCTTTATTGCATAAAAATACATTTTGCAGTGTTTTGGTAGAAGGACGTGCTTTAATACACATCTTACATTAATTCGGTCAACAAAATTTGAAAGATATTTCTTTCGATTGTTGTAGAGTGCCGCAAACTGTACAATGAAGCAAAACAAGCAAATTGTTTCGGCTAGACTTGAACGTGGACCACATTCTTTCACCACTGGGCCACGACGCTCTCCGACATTCTGAATTCATAAACGGTTTTTATGCTTTCTGTTATATTAAATAACATTAACATAACGGCCTATATACGTCCCAACTGCTGGGCCACTGGCCTCACCTCAACTATGAGGTGGAACAAGTACTCCAACACGTGGGCTCAGTGGAGTGGAGGGGTGTAAGGTTAGTGAGCAATCTAGCGACGTCAACCGGGACCAACTGTTTAACGTGCCTTCCGAAGCACGGAGATGCCCGAAAAATGCTTCACGGTCAGGGTGGTCATCCATCCCATTTCCGACCCGGCGTGTGTTGCTTTACAACAGCGAAAGTCGCCAATCACAGTCCCAACTGCGCCACAGGCACTTACTTATAATAAAATAATAATTTCACAAGACTCTAGCCAAGGTAAGAAGTAGTAAACAACATTAGAATTCTTCTCAGTTACCTCGCTGCATCACAACGAATGCTGATTGGTCCTCTAGGGAACTATAGTTTAACTTTCCTTAGTGGTTATTTTCGTGTTTCCATCGTTTTCTTCCGTTGAATAACGTGTCAAATAGGCGAAATTATTATTATTATTAAATGGAAGCAGTATCCCCAACACGCATTTGTCAAGAGCTAAAAATATGACTTGATGTTTAGTTATTTCAATTTCTTCATTTTATTACTACAAAATCATCTGACCACAATCTAACTGAGACTGAAAACATATTTCAATAATTCCACTCACATAATATTAATATTGATAATGATACAGTCCAAACATTGGACCTTGGACATTATCCCACAAATTATGCCTACGACTTCTGGTGTACCTAGTAGCCCACCTTTGATCATTACACGAAATAGTCGTCAAGTAAAGAATGTTTATCACATGTATCTTTTGCATTTGTATGTGTGTTCTCGGTGGGGATAGAACCCGCGACCATAGGCAGGACTTCTATATATTGTTGGACTTTTAACTTACCCTGGCCTCAGTGCCCAGGAGAAGGTTACAGGTGGTTTTTGACGTCTGGAGACTTCATAAAACATGTCAAAAATGAGCCAAACTTATCAAACGCAATGAACAACAAACCAACCGTGCTACACAGTGAAACAAATAAAAGTTCAAAAGTTGTTAAATTTTTTGTCGGTCTTTCATATTTTCAATTTTATGTTTGTTTTAATGCAGCTAAGCAAAATGCTGTGTAGCTAAAAGTAGAACGTATATTCAATAATATGATTAACTCACATTATACCTCCTGTTGTAATTGTATACTTGGTGTTATGTTACCTCGAACAAATAATCAAACTTATAATTAATAATTAATTTTAATCTCCGAGACTCACCAATTTTAACTGTAAATAAATTGGTAACGATGTATCGAAGTAAACTTCGCATGTTGAAATATTCAATTTAAAATACATTTTCGTTTGCTGGGCTTTTATAATAAAACCTGCAGTCTAGGAAACAGGTGCCCTCTACATATTTAAAAAGTTTAAGCTCTAAGAATACGTGAACAAACTGTCAGGTAATATTACGAAGGAATATTAAAATCGTTTGTCAAAGTCAAAACATCCTTTTCAAATATTAAAGTTGTGAGCGGCGTGGTGTAGGTATTCGTCTATTACTTAATTTCTTTCAGCTCACTTCTCGGTATTTGTTTAGTTATTGAAAAAAATGTAGAAAGAAGCTGGCTGCAACATAATTATATATTTGTTTGCTGGAAAAACGGATAATATTTTCATTTGCAGTAACATAAGAGTAAAACTGTAAGACTATTTCTGAGAAAAATAATTCAACTGTAACAGAAACATTATTAATTTGCAGAGTTTTATAGGAATTACTAGCGGCCGCCCGTGACTTCGTCCGCGTTGACTTGAGTAAGAAAAATAAGTAATATTGTTTTATAAATTGTGGCCTATGTCCTATTCAGATGCTTAAGCTTTATTATTGTAAAGTCTCATTTAAACCCATTCAGTAATTTTTTCGTGAAAGAGCAACACACATACAAACTTTCACATTCAAAATATTAGTAGGATTATTTCTGTTGAAAACCGCATCAAGGTCTTAACGTACTCTTTAAAAATATAATTTCTAGGCAGAAAGGCTTTACTTGTTTCTGAAAATAAACAGTTATTGTATTTTTTATGGTACAATTAACCAAATTTTCAAACCAAAGGTAAGCGCCCTCTTAAAGTAATGCGGTCACTTTCACCCCATAGAAATTGCCTGGAAAATTATTAGTCTGGATTCTTCACTTTGGGTGTTTTTTGGGATAGTCACATAGTCAAACACTATTTTATTTGGGCACTGTCTCTATTTCATAAGCTGGCTGTTACTAAGTCCGCATTTTGTTGATTTTTTTGCAGCTGTATCTCAGTTCATGAATAAACTGACAAAGCTTGAAATTAAATATACCTACATTAGTATTCCACGTAAAATAAACATACATTCTTACAAGAATGAGTATTCATGACAATATATCAAACACGTTATGGTCAAACAAACCACAAGCGAGCCAACCACACGTCCAAACTGCGACCGAATTTCTGGACGCAGCAAAACCGTCGTCCCAAAAAATAATAACCTCCTAGCCACATGTCGACGTAATACCGACTGGTCTCGTAAAAAAATAAGAAAAGGACCCCGCAAAATACTCTCTATTACATACCCGTGTGTGCCGGAGAAATTGGAAATACATTTGTTGGGGCCGGACTGCGTGCTTATCGGGCATCCGCACCGCTTGATTTCGGGAGATTCTGGAATACTCTGCATATGGAATCGCTAACGTATTCCATTTTCGGAATAGCTCACGTGTCGCGAGCTTGTGACCTGCCTCTAAATGTTGCTACGAATATGCCCACAGTAAAATCTTTTGTTAAATTTGGTGTCGATGCCAGGTAGTGCAAAGTGAATCTCATATTTTTAACCCTTTTCAAGAATGGTTGCAAAAGGATTTGATCTTTGATTGAATTTGTTCTTTCGATTTGGTTTTGTACTTTGATCAAGACGCAATCAATATTCGCTGCTGAGATAGTTATGCTGGTTCGAGTCCTGCCTGATGCCAACATGACCAAATGTCTTTTTCTGGTTTTCATATCTTTAGTAAAGATACTGCATGGAAAATGCTAAAACAATAATAAAACATAAGAATCGTTTAGTTAAAAAATATAGAAAACGAGAAAGATGCTATGTTAGAATCTCAGCACTTGTACTTTTTCCACTTGGAAAGATGTTGAGGATACGTGTATTGTACCAATGGCTGGCAAAGGCAACCCAGCCAAGTAACAGGAGTCATGCCCTAAAATAAGTTGATTGCCAATCCGCACCTTTGACGTAGGTATTTGGTTCACGTAAATTTGAATGCCTATTAATCAGAATCAGCATCCCCAAACATCCGTAGGCGACAGCTAAACGTACAAACAAATGCAAAATGGTCAGAAGTAAAGTATTGGAAATTATATCTGGCTAGAATAATAATAGTTTAGAGTGCAGCCAAAAGTCTTTCGCGGTCAAATATCAAACATTTGCATTCCAAGTATCGGCCTCGTTGCATATTCATTAAATGCATTCGGAGCAATTCCAATAAGTACTGCTTACGTGCATTCTGTACATAAACCAGTGTTTATAAATGGTGGGCAAATAGTCATGCCATGAGAATATTAATAGTTTTGCGAGAGTTATTTTTAGAGATAATTTTACGCGAAGTTAATGGTTTTTTATACATTGTAGGTACCTTATAATATACAAAATAGTACAGAAGGAGGATTTCATACTAAAAGCATTCTTTACTAAAACTTCTAAAAAACCACTAGGCGAGACAGAAATGCTGTTATCCAAACCGCAATTAGAAAGATGGAAAACAAATGTTACTCATTTATTAAAATAATGAACCTATCCATTTTTGAAGTTTTTTTTAAATAAATGTCGAAAACAAATTTTGTTTTTGAGATCCAGACCATGGTGTATGTCACTCTGAATTGTAGTAAAACATTACTGATGATAGCTTGGGACACCCTTGTGTTGTTAGTAGGAAAAATCTCTATTTCTCATGATTGTAATCTCATATATGTCCTAAAAAGAAAACGTAAGCCGCAACAGGCCGAAATAAGTAAAGATGTGTGATCTTTAAAAAAAAGGTTATTTATTAAATACTAGCGGCTGCCCGCGACTTCGTCCGCGTGGACTTAAGTGGACTTAAAATGAACGGATTCGGCAAATTGTCTGACGTTAGATGGACGTTAGCGCGATATTTCAATTCGGGATGCCTGTGAACGCGCTATTTTAGATTTTGTCTCAATTCGGAACGCACCCATAGTTACGCTAATGACAGCAGCCGTCTGTCATGCCATACCACGTGATTCCACGTACATTTTTATATTTACATGATATTTTCAACAATTTACACAATATCTTTATAAATTGTAGCCTATATGTTATTCAGATGTATAAGCAACATTATTGTAAAGTTTAATTATAATCCATTCAGTAGTTTTTACGTGAAAGATCAACACAGCACATCCAGACATACAAACTTTCGCCTTTATAATATTAGTAGGATTCAGTAGTTTTTACGTGAAAGATCAACACAGCACATCCAGACATACAAACTTTCGCCTTTATAATATTAGTAGGATAGGATCACAATGGTCTTTTTACTGTCAAAATAATCTTCACTGTTGCAAAATGGCTACTGTTGTTTGGTCACAGGTGGTTTTGACAGCGTAACCGGATGAGCCCAAAAGGCTCTATATCAGAATTGCATTATGCAATGTTTTTTTCGCGTGTATGTGTCTCTGTTATTCATTTCTATTCGTTTCACGTGTTTCTATTCCCAAAATAAAATTCTACCCAGTATTGTTGCGTCCACATTGCTAAATGTAAGTAAGTTTGTATCTTGTTTTAAAAATAAATAAATAAATATACTATTAAAGTGTTCTGTGTTGTCATGACCAATCAGGTGACAAACACTATTTCATTAAGTAAAATACACATCTTTTTATACTCGATGATTTAGTTAGGCCATATTTTCTAAAAATATACAAAGGTTGAGTTTTTGCTTTGTTTTTCCTTATCTGAGTACTCAAATAAAACATTTTTTAATTTCACACTTAAAAAGAGAAGATAACATACAAAACGCCACAAGAATAAAACAGCCAGATTTACGCTTCTGGCTTCATCTAAACCCCTTGTAAAAGCACCACGAAAAAAGCAGCTTCGCTCCTTAACAATGTCTCCTTAAGAGCGCTATAAAGTTTGCATGAAGACCTAATAAAACCTCAAGTCGCAGATCCAACACGTAATACGAAATACCTAATTCAAAAAGTAAATCTCACAGACGTTTGAAGCGAGAAAATAAACGAGTTGTGTAAATGCCGGAGTGAGTTAGTCGCCAACATTCACTCGTTAGGGTTAACTAATCCGATATTAAAGTGCTTTCGACAGGGTAATGTTTGTGGAGTGAAAAATTTAAGATAAAGTGTGTAAGATGTAGTATTATATTTATGGTACCACGGTAGCGACTCACAACCGAGTTATCGTTCGATTCGGTAACTTTTATATAATTTCGGTATATTGCTTGCTCAGCAAAAGCGCTTGAATTTTGTATAAGTTAAAGCAAGTGGTATCTAGTATTTCATAGGGGAATAACACAGACACCTCCAATAAAAAAATGACCTTGCTGACCTTTGCTCAGCAGTGGGACAAAAAAGGTTAAAAAAAAAAAAAAAAACTTAATCTAATTTATCGAATCGTACTATTCGCCCTGGAGGGCGATTTAGAACAGCGTTATCATAAAATTCGGTTAATTTTAATTCAACTTTTTAATGTCGCTTCACTGATGAATATTTCTCTACATGAATATTTGTTTCGGGCAGGAATCAAACTTGTTGCCTTTGGCGCTGCAATACCTACTTTATTTTTCTTTAGGCTAATCAACGTCATGAGTAGTGTACGACGCAGATAATGCTATTTATGAAGCCGAAATTAAGTTGTTGTCTCTTTCTTAAGGTTGATTTGCAATGTCAACCCCAGGAACTGTAGGTATGCTTTAAAGCTCGTTGCGTCATTTTGTCCCTGTCTACGTGGTAATTCCATAACATACCCTTAGGTCTAATTTGTCTAATAGCATAAAGCAGTTACTTGCCTAACACTATTTATCTCTTAGTTAGAGCCTAATATACTCGTATAACCAGTTCGCTTAAATACTAAGTGCCGTCAGAACGTAAACTCACAGATTGAACATACAATACAAAATAATTCAAAGAGCAAATCCCCCAGTGACGTTCACAAGCGTTAGAATAAACATGGCGGATGAATAAACGTTGAATAGAGATAGTTGTCACATATAAACGAGGATGTGTTACGCCGCATATAATAGAATGAGGATTCCTTAAATGTAAAACGTTCGCCGACGCTCCCAGAGTCGTTGAAACCCCTATAAAAATGTTAGTTCGCCTTTCATTACATTTCGGAACGCAGCTCCTGACTCTACATTCACAAATATAAACCCTATTACCACAAGAACAGAAGTCATTTCAGGTCGTATCATTGATATATTTATTTCGCCAAATGTCCGATCTATTCGTTTTGAATAGCCCGTTTTCGGTGTTTTACTTTGTTTTCTACAACGGTGGTGTGATTGAGATAGTTTCGGATAAACATTGTTTGTTTTTAAAGGATTGATCCAATCCTTTAAAAACAAACAATGTTTATTAGAAGAATATACCGATCATGACTGTATTTCTCCCGTTTTGATTGGTTCATCTAATCAAACGAACCTTAAGTTGGTGTGGTTCAGTTCTGACAGATCGGCAACGAACCCTTTTTTATACACAAACCAGGCTGGGAATGAGAGGGGTGACCACTAAGAGCAACATTTATTAATGTATTTTTTAGCCATGTACTGAACCACAGGGTTCAGAAGGCACGTTGGTCCCGACTGTAGCCCAGTTTGAGGCCTTAGGGGGGTTTGATAGCTTATGATGGTAAAATCCTCCTAAAATCCACTGCGCCTGCTCTATTCATAGAGCCAGTGGCCAGCAGTGGGACATATAAAGGCTAAGAAGGAAGAATAATAAAACAGATTGTAATAAGGCAGTTTACTTGCAAAAAGAAGATTTCAACCCCTAACGTAAACAAGGATTACATTAAATTGTGTCCCTAAAAGATGAACCAGTTATAATTAAGTTCCAATTTTTTACTCGACGATGGTACGAACCTTTCGTGTGGGAGTCCTACTCGCACTTGACCCATTTTTTATTATTTGGCGCGTTAGGAAATAATCTAATGATTAATGACCTAATGGTCAGGTTTTTAAAAGTTTTAGATACTTTTGAGAAGAGGCATAGAAGAAGAAGTGCCTCAAGATACTCGCAGCAAGACACAATGCATGCAGTCAGTACTGGCATTATATATTTTAACTTAAATTTTAAAAGAGGTCAAGTTGCAGCACGGAGAACACCTGAGCAAACAGCGAGTTCCACTTAGCCTTTTACATTATGAAAGAGTTAGAAAAACTTCGTGGGGCGCTTAGACAGACACTAGTTAAGTTTTCTTTGTGATGGCATATGGTGGTTTTTTCCACTAACTACTTAAGTAGAGGAGTGACACACAAAATTGGTGAACGAACGGACAGTCTATTCACATGCCCAACTGATGGCATAGATCGTACTTTACGGACTCGGGTGATCGGCCTCCACTGTCCTAGCAAGCTCGAAACAACAACACAAATACTTATCAGAACCAGATTAGAGCGCGTGGCACAGTGGTTATATACTCTGGCTCGGAACCCGGTAAGTTTCGAGATCAAATCTGGCCGGAACACTTGTGTTCCTTTTACAATTTGCGGCTAACGCTCCGGTGATGGAAAACATGGATAAAAAATCTAAGCAATCCGGATAATTTTGGGTTCACATTCGCTCGTTAAAATGTAGGCTTCTGAATGTTCTGTTCACCATGACGGCAATAATCAGAGTGCCTCTAACTACCCCGCCTGGGCTTAAACCCATGTTGAGCGCATGTTATGTTTGTTCAAGCAAATCCACGACCTCTAGGTTGGAAGTCTAACAACCAAGGTAGTAACTAGCTGCTAACTGCTCAACTAGTTTTGATTGCCAAAAAATGTGTTAGTTAGATCCAACTTTTTAATTACAGCTTCAATAAATGAGCCTCAGTCGACTTATTTATGTTCATGAACTAGGTTACAACCAGTATAACTCGCACTACTACACACGAAGCTCTGTTATTTCCCTTGACAGCCATATTATTGCAAGTTGCCGCCAATTTAGTGTGACCTACCGTTACCCGTCTCCTTTTGACAAAAGTTGCCGGGACACGGCGTTCGGATAAATTTCAGGGGATCATTAGATACTGGTCGTGATATACGTGATACAAGGGTCCTTGTACCCCGCAGGGTTGTAATTTGCACCTGTAGACTCAGATATTATGTGAGAAATTTTGTGTTACTTGAATACAGGTCATGGGATGAGAGGGACCGTTCGGACGTTCAATTTTGATTTTATATTAGGATCCAGGTACCCATGATATTAAGTTAGTTTAAGGTTTGGATTTTAGTATTCATTACGTGTTTAAGTACTTTATCTGTTTAGTTTTAGCGTAAATGTTCACATGCGTAAACGTTAACATACTTTTGGCTTAACTTGCTGTCCTGAGCAGATAGAAATGAAGATAACATAAAGTGTTGGACTTTACGCTGAAACTAACTGAGATCTTAAATGGAAGAAACGCATTCGTTTTACGTTTTTTTGAGTAAGATCAAATATTTGGGATCTCTATTATAATAAATAAAGTTAACTTTTCAGTGTCATGTTTCGTATCTCTTTTGATTTGTTTTCATGTTTTATGAACACTGTTAAATAATTACCTCTACTTGCTAATTGTGGAATTGTCGATGGCTCAATGGCAATAACAGATGGCGTTGTGACACGCGCTGGGTTGGACAATGGGATAGGTGAACAGCCCTTTCGGAAATCAGTGATGTTATTTTCGGGCATCTCAAAGCTTCGGAAGATCCAACTGCGACGCAACTGCAACGTTAGTTGGTTTCGGCTGACGACGCCGCCAAATGTCAGTCGTTAAGCCTAGTCAGAGGCCTTGAAGAGGCTTTATTACAAGAAACTACTGTCAGGAGTTTCTTCAACATTTGACTCTGTAAATACTAGCTTACTCAGTTTTACCATCAAACTACACTGAGCCCGCCGCTGGAGTATTCCTCACACCACCTCATAATTGATTAAATTTGTGGCCTGTGCCATCTGATATATAGCCAAGATGAGTATTGTGCTCAGCAAAAAAGGACGTTTAAAGTCTGTTGTTGGTTGTACTTACTGATGAAGAGGTTATATTAGCTAATACTTCTTAATGGTAACCAAGCGTATCTATTAGTAAAGCATTCCATAAGAACTGGCTAACCTGTTTCACCCTTTAAAAGTCGACCTGTAAGTGCCAACGCAAACATTTGGACAGCAAACCACACCGTGCGGGTGTAATTTGCTCACCTTTGAAGTCCTGTAAGAGTCTTAATTTCAAATGAGGGTCCACACTACCTATGTCACGCGGCTGACGTTTCGGCACATCGGTTGTGTAATAATGAGCAGACTACCCGCGTTTTGGTGCATTCTACGAAAGACGTTTGAAATTGCGGTGCTTGTCTTTTGTTATTTGACACTTATGAGGTCACTCACATTAGGTGGAAACTGACCTGAAGCATCTCAAGTGCCCAATAAAAAATGTAATTGGAAACATCATTGAAATTGCTTTACTATTTACTAGTGGCCACCCTCAACTTCGTCCACGAGAACTTTCGTTTTTCAGAAATTTATCAAATACTCTATCAAGGTGTCAAACTTCAAAAAAAATTGTTTAGATCTATAGTAGTATTTTTGGCGCAAAAATCTGGTCAACCACCTTGCTGATCTCAGGAGCTATCAACTCTAAAAGCCACTTAGAACATCATCCTATGACTAATATGAGTGAAGAAGCAATAAAAAATGGAGTGAAAACCAGATAGTCCACGCAGACGAAGTCGCGAGCGGCTGCTAGTACTGCAAATTATAATATGAATTTGCCCTATCTGCTATAACTTCAACTTATTTACCAGCAGACAGACAGACGTATAAAGGTGCCCCTATAAGGTTGATGTGTACATAATGTACATATACTCTGTACATAATGACACAGATAAATGTTTAACTCCAAATAAAAACCTATGATTTATGTAAAACTCGCAAACATGATTAACGCCTAATGGGTTCAACGCCTAAAATCCTTACCCGAATGTTAGAGCTGAAGTAACGGCACATACACCCAAATCGGGAGCTTGCCGAATATTTGGTATGAATCACATCACTACCACGTTTTGGCAAGTTTGGCGTAGATCGCGTCACTATTAGGAACTTTTGCAATAACAACGTCCGAGTTGTCGGAGTGAAACCGTCTAGATTTTACGCTTGTTCCGAACTAGTGCAATGACCGTGATTTTTCGCGTTCGACTCAAGTAATAACTTAAGTCGACAAGAAAAAGGTTGTTTTACATATCCGTTTCTGCTATGTTCAGTGCTCTTGATTAGTCTAGGTACTGCAGGCTGCCCTTATTAGGTCGATTCTCAACCGGCCCAAACATTCATGATATTTTTATTGACCTGGCAAAAGAGATAGGTAGCAGGCCTACCAGTAAATATCAGGCATTGGACGATTTATAGATTTAATATTTGTAATGCATACTTACGATCTATTCCTTTCTAATACTAAAAACTAATACCAATGGTATTTGTTTGCTATCGTAAATAATTTTCTGTTCCGAACGAATACCAAATTTTAAATATTTCAATGTAGTTTTGGTATTCGTCCGGAATAGAAGTTAATTACGATTACAAACAAATACCATTGGTATTACTTTTTGGTATTAGAAAGGAATAGATCATACTTACATGCTAATATTATGAATACCAAAGTAACTATGCCTGTCTGTTTTCACGCTCAAATTAAAAAATATTTTTAATAAAAAGTAGTACAGGTAGAGGTTTAATTTCAAAACTAAAGTCAAAAACATTTTAATTTATGTAGACTTAACAATGAGTACTTGTAATATGTCCCGACTTTCTCCGATCCTTTCACACATGCTTTGATAATAATATTCGGGAACGGCTGTATCGCTTTGGCTAATTTTGGTTGTGAAATATTTGTGAAGGTCCGGAAAAGGTTTGAAAAGGCGCAGCCAACACAAGAAAATGCTAGAAATATAGTGAAAAACAACAATTTAGTTTTCCTTAGCAACCGTTTCTACCTGTCACGTGACACTGAATGTTTGACAATAGAACGAAGTCTGCCGAGAAAGCTAGTTATTAATAATAACAAGTGTAATCCAATAATGACGAAACGTCCACATGTGTACAGGAACATTAGCACACTAACAACTGTTAGGAAGTTTTGCAATAACCGCGAGACGTCAGCGCGTAGAACGGAATGCGACGTAAGGCTTTATGGCTTATTGACGTTAGTTATGTCGGATATTAGTTGGATTGTTTGGCTTGTGAGACAGTAAGCAAGGTTGTTGTTATTGGAAGTAACAAGTATTGCGTCAATATGGACGAAAACACTTGTATTCGTTGCAAACTATCTCTAAATGTGTTGTTTCACTGCAAAACAAACGTTACAAGTAGCTAGAAAGCATCAGATTCGTCCTTTTCAAGCTTTTGCGCTATTTTATTAACCCTTTGTTTAATTCGTTACAAAAAATCTTAACTAAAGTCGTTTTCTACATGACTCTACCTATTATATTTTTACATACATTCAAACAACCATAACAATTGTGACTCATTAAGTAGTACTTAGTACCGAAGGCCATAGATCCGAGAAAACAAGGTAATGGGAGCGACTTTGCTCGCGTCTGATAAATCTCACATCGAGTTCATCTGATTCATCACTAAGCAAAGCTTGTACTATAGGTGTTAAAAAAACATATTAAAAACAGCCAGATACTAATAAAAAAATAAAAATACAATTTTTTATTGAACGGACAACATAGATCCATGAAATCTAGTAAACAATGACTTACCAGCTACGTTAGTACTTAATAACCAATAAGAGTGACATGGTTAATTAGCACTAGTGCTGAACAAGTGGACAGTCCCCACTCTCGGCGATGCTTCGAAGAACATTGTTTTTCCTAATAGAGAATTGAGTTCCTCCTCAACCCTGGCTTACAGGTCAAATATACCTATGTCTATTATTAAGTATGTTTTGTTTGTAAATTAGATTTAACCATTTAAAAGTAGGTACTTTGAAACAGGTCTATTTAAATAAAGCTATTTTTGATTTTGATTTTACCAGAAAGATTCAGTCGATCTGTCAATGGTCTCGGTAGCAGTGGTTAGTTCAGACGTCCTGTTTGCGTAAGACGTTGGTTCAGGCCACGTCTGAGCCCAAGACCAAATGTTTTCCTGGGTTTCCTATCTTTAATAAAAAACACTCATTGAACGTACAGTTTTCCATCGAATACGATTTTATTATTTGTGTAGACGATGACGAAGATAACAAACAAAAAACTAGCAGGAAAACATACGAATGGTGTCATCAGACGCCGCCCCCGCAAATTGACGCACCGTTTTATAACATGATCTCATCTGCCTGTATCGGGCATGCTTGGAGCCTGTACTGTATGTAGTTTTTTTGATACTAAAAAAAAAAGATTTTTGAAACAAAATACAATAAAGTAATCTACTAGTACTAGTCTTGAGTGGAGACCTCGTCTCGGTAAACATAGCGCAGGGCGTCGCGGCTCCGTCTGGCTAGGTGGTGCGACGATTTGCGAAAGCCTGCGGTAGGGTGGATCTGACAAAAATCATAGTTTATGAATAAGTCAATAAGGAAGTAGGTATCATTGGACATCATTCTACAAGGCGCTATCTTGGCCCAATCTGAGCAAAGCGTGGGATACTACACAACACGCGTGAAAATACAGATTATTTGCTAATGCATAGGAACATCCTACTATTTTTTTTTAACCTCAGTCACGCGGACGAAGTCGCGGGCGGCCGCTAGTACACACATACATGTTCATACACACTGTGTATGTGATGTTTGTTTGTACCATGCAGGGATCGAACCCGCGGCCCCTGGTGTCTTTTTAACCGTTACAATAAATCTGTGGTCAAATATGCATAAAGAAAACTGCCAATCGTAGCTGCTAACCAAAATTTAAGTAAAGGTATCTTTTAACCGATTTTTTCATCGAGCTATTAGCTAGCTAAAGTAAAGCTAAAGTAACAATGAACAAATAGAAGCCAATTACTAAAACACAGTGAATATTTTTCAAAGCCGCTTTCAGCTTTAATAAAGTTACGATTTGTTCGGATTGTAGTAAAAAAATGGCGGATTTGATCTCACTCATGATTGGATAAGCCCCTGTTGTTGGTTCACAAAAAAGCCACTGTTATGTATTCTGGAGCGTACTGGCAGCGCCTACTTTTTCCGGGTTCCATATATCTTGTTTACGGGTAAGCAAGCAAAAAAATATGATGTAAAGGTGTGTACAATATGCCGCAGGCGAAACTTTGGATTTTGTTTTGTTCAAATTGGCTGATTAAAATTTCTGAGGCCATGATTGCCTTATTTACTTTGCTAAATGTAATGTTTTGTATGTTATGTGTATTTGTTTGTTATGTAAGGCTATGGTTTTGTGAGTTTTTATTTACTTTTCATTAGTACCTACGTGTATCAGGTTTATTTTGTTAACGAAATAACTGGTTCGTTGGTGCAATGGGTAGAGACCCTGCCTTGAATACCGAAGGTCGTGGGTTCGATTTCCACCCAGGATAAACATTTGTGTGAAGAACATTTGTGTTGTTTAATAGCTCTGTTTAGTTTGGGATCAGATGATCCAAGTGTATTTATCAGATAGATTTTTTTGAATTCTAGATTTGAAAGGTGTTTCAGATATATGAAGACATGACAACCCCCAGATATTTATTTATAGTAAGAATGAACAAAAGAAAATGTTTAGGCTAACACACGCATGTCTTTTAGCACAATCTTTGTCATTCCCCGAATTTACTGTAAATTGCAAATCTAGAAGTTCAAAAGCCAGCCCTGTATCTGAAAGTACAATCTCTTCCTTAGGCGGATAGGCGCTTACCGGAAGGCAGAATCCAAAACACGTATTGCATCCCCGATTTTTATTAGTCACACGTCCGCATTATTTAGAATAAACACGGTGATCCCGGCTGCAACGGTACAGACCTACGTAACACCAAAACCGAATTCAAATTAGATTTCCGATCTCCAAGGCTCGAACTCGTGTCGAGTCAATACTTTATACTCGTATAGACACGCCGTGCGACGCGAGCGCTGTCAAATAAGCGTCGTGAAATATACCCCGCGTGTTCTGTGGTACAGTGACGATGAATTTTTGTTTGTTTTTTGTGCTTTTCGGATACCTATTCGCGTGGAGCGCCGGCATGCTGTATCGGCGGGACTCTGATAATGTGCTGAAGCCTGGTGTGTTTTGTTTTTAATTATCATCACGTCTTTTTTTTCGGCCAGTTCATGTTTTGTTTCTAAATAGCATCTTTTTTATCTGCCAGTTTGTGAAATGAGTTTGTAGTTTCGTTTTGAAATTGCCAGTGGTTTTCAAAAATGGAATTAATTTAATTATACAAATTGAATTGAATTGATTAAAACTTATTCATTATTGTGCTTTTTTGTATACGTAAGAGTATAAGCTAATTAGCATAACTTTTGGGACGAGTTAAATGAATAAAGTAAATACGTCATTTATAATGAACATAATTATTACGACATAATGTATTACCTAACTTTTTTCAACTTATTTCATTATAAAGTTTTACATTAAGTAGATAAGTATTTTATTTATTTATCATTAAAAATGTAACTCTCTGTCATTTAGTAAAAAAATATATATTGACATTTAGAAAACAAGTTATTGTTAATTCACATTGACGGGCAGATTGTTGAGATTATAGTTCATACTTAATTACGTCACTTAAGTATTGAAACATTGAAATTTATTCTAATTTAATACTACAACACCAAAATATTGGATACAACCTAAGCCACTAGGTTCGGTTATAGCAAGATTCATTATTACTAAGTAGTTCATTAAGAGAATATTATTGTAATAAAGTACCCAATAACTATAAAGCAATATGGCCTTATAACCAAAAGCAATCTCTTGCAGGCAACCTTAAGGTAGACATGAACATTTTCTCGTTATAATTGTTGCCTTTTTTGTTTCGTTTCAATGTAAACAATTTTATATTGTTTATTTGGTGAACCAAGTCAAGTGGAGGTTGGCAGGTTTTGACCTACAAAAATCGTAGTGGTCAGCCGAAAAAAATATAGAGTGAAACAAATACCAGTCGAGTGCGAGTCGGACTCGCGTACGAAGAGTTCCATACCATCATCGAATAAGCTTAAAAATTACGTCTGTTGTATGGGAGTCACCCTCTGATTTTAGATAGATTTATTTCTTTTTTCAGAAGTAATATACAGCTACATGCTGGGTGAAAAATTCAAGCATCTACCTGTTACCGATAATTGAGTGCAAAAATACAAAAAAAAAAAAAACCTTATTTTTTTGCGTTTTTCTTATTTTTGCTATTTGTTATTATAGCGGCAATGACAATACATAATTTGTGAAAATTTCAGCCTTCTAGCTATCAGAGTTTATGAGATACAGCCTGGTGACAGACAGACAGACAGCGGAGGCTTAGCAACAGGGTTCCGTTTTTACTTTTTCGGCACAGAACCAAAAAAAATATATACGTGCAGACCTTGTTTATGTGTCAAGACGTCATCATCACTATAAAGAATCAGATTATCATTAGGTTATGGGCTTATTAAAATTCAGCATTAGTGGTTCATTCTAAATTATTATTATAATTAATTTTGAACGGTGAAGTGCGTGGTGCCGGCCAAGACATTCGGGGTTCCTGGCACATAAATCTCGAACGTTTGATGTGAAGATTATGTTATGATCTTCAAATTATTATGATTCGCCTACATTAGAGTTCATAGACAAAGCCCAGACAAGAGTGTCGCAATAATGCTCCAATGTCAAAAGTGAAATGTTAATTGTAAAACTTGGAAACGAAATATAAAAATTATAAACTCAACGCTCACTTAACTGCCTTTTAAATTCTTGAGGATTGTTTTTTTTTGGTTTTTCTTTTTTTTCATAACACAACACTAATATGACGTTCACCATGAATGTATTTGATTTTATGAGACTAAAAACATAATACAAAATACAGTTGACCGTGTTGGAATTCAGCTAGGGCCACCTCATAGTTGAGGTGAGGCCTGTGCCAAGCAGTGGTACGTATAATCAATACTTTTGTGTTGTTTCAATTTGTAGAACTAGATTACTTCATCCTTACAAATTAATCTCTTAAATTAACCACAACAAAGGGCTGTGTGCTTTCCTTCCGACAATGCGCTAATGATGACAATGTTATATGCAAAATAACATACTAGCTAGAGTGTACCTCTTCTGTATGTAAAATTGGACCGGTTGAGAAGTTGACTATTATATCAAATATCATCAAAAATATTTACATACTATCCTTGCTCAAATAGTCATCCAGCTGGATAATTACCCGTAACCTATACTTAGCAACACTATCGAAACTCAATTATGTTACCATCGAGATAAATATTAGAAATGATTAACCTTCACATAAGTACTTAAAACTTGTCTTGCAAGAACTAAACTGTCCGATCTATATTTTTTATCAATACTAAAAATCTTAACACAAATACGTTTTAAGTAGCTATTATATTGAATGCAGTAAGCATTCAGTGAAAGGCTACACTGTTATAAAAATAAATTCCATATGCCGATGTCACGAATATGGGCACAGAATAATTAAATCTAGAGGTTAAATGTGACAAAGATGATTTTAAAATCCACATTTACAAAAAAGGTAGTTTCCGCTCACTGCAATCTTGTCTACTATATCAGGCTTAGCATCGAAGTTTACAAGCTCCAAAGTACTGTATTATCAACCTCATACCTGGACCTCACGCCTGCTTCCCATCTAGTGGACAAAGGTTAGTTTGGAGTTCTCAGTAAAAAAAATCTTCTTTCCACCCAAGAGTGAAAGTAACACGTTAAATTTGCAATAAAACAGTCGTTATTTTGGCCCCTAATAGTAGGTATTTATTTTATACGTTAAATGCGATCTGTCTTAATCTGTCCTTCAGTCACGTTGTCTCCGAAATACCGAACACAATGTCCCTAATCGAAAGACAATAGAAAAAAAAATTACACAATTTTTTAAACTCCAAACGTTTATTGCATTCATTTTATTGTAACAAGTACAAACGTAGTTTTCTTGTATTATAAGCTGTAGGTATTTTGTTTTTTGCGATCAAGATAAGATGTCTATTTATTGATTATGTCCTGTCGGGATCATTATAGTCTGTGGCATAATTGCGTCACCTTGACTGCGCTCGCGTCGCACAAGCGTTGCAACTTCCAATAAAATGCATTCTTGAACCACGACCGACACCTGTGACCTAGTTCAATTACTATAGCTATAGAAATATTAAAATTAAACCAATTAATTTTAATATTTTTATCGTAACTTTGACAATTTCGTTGTAACCACAAAAACCATGAACTAGGTAAGCTACAGATTAGATGATAGTTTCTGTTAAACGCCTGCAGAAAAAAACGGGCAAAACACCTTGTATTGCATCATAGAACAAAATAATGAAACGAATGTCAATAAATCCTGGTGACCTATTTAAGTAAGTTTAAAAGCTTGTGTCTCGAGGTCAAAGTGGAATAGTTGGTACTCGTTCGTTATTAGGTTCATGCCACCTTGAGCGTGAGCGGCAGTACCGGTGGCAACTAGGACATTTTTTAATGAATTGCCAGTTGACACCAGTGTAGTGGAAATAGGAAATAATTCTAAATTTTGACACTAAAGAACTATTATTTTAAATGGAAAATTCTGAGTGCGGCAGTAAAAACACTAGCTAATAAAGACGTCGTTGAAAATAAAAGAAACCATTGCTGGGCGTAGGCCTCATCCAGGGTAGGCTACAAGACCCACTCCCCCGCTTTCACCATTCGGTCACTACCAGCCACCCTCCTTAGGTCATCGAACCATCGGGCCAGAGGGCACCGGACACTCCGAACGCCAAGCCGTTGTCTCCATTCGAGAACCTCTCTACTCCACCGACTGTCGGTTCCTCGATAGATAGTTTGCTACACTTCTAAACTATGACCATTGCTCTGGTCTTCTGCCGTTTAACCTTATTCCGGATTTTTTTCCTATTTTCAATGATTCACAATTTTTCGTTAAACTGCCATAAGTGTAGTGAGTAGGTATACTAAAATGTTTAAATACCTAAGTGACCCGGTAGAGCAGGCAATGTGGCCTTGTTCTGTCGCGCAGTGCGTGTCACGGTCAGGAGCGCCCAGTGTTGGCGCTCGATGGTCGATAATGTCGATAGTGTCCAAAATAAAACAAACTTTATTTAGGTACATTTCTCCCTATCTTATAAATATAAAACAAAGTGGTTCATTTTTATGTTTTTTGACCAGGGGGGAAAATGAAGAAAACATACCTCATACTTTTCCAAAATATTCCTGGGCTTTGGCAATCGGGACGAGAGTGACTTATTTGTTTGATGATAACTTTTTTACATTATTATAAAATTTTACGTGAAATAATGTAACAAAATTAAAACAAAAAGGAACAAATTTATATAAAACCTAACCTAATATAAAAACTAAACTACCTATAAATGAAAAATTTCTTCTAAAAGTGGTGCTTGAGGCATGGACCCTAAGATGCTGGCCGCATTGCCGCGCTGGACTGCCAGTGACAAGCGCTGAGCGAAATACGCACCAGCCCTAGGGTCCCCTGAAGCGTGGACTAGCTTGGACGCAATAGCTTTGAACAGCTTTTTTGCGTCCGAGCTCCACGGACCCAACGTTTCAACTGCAAACGCCGCAAACTCATGGTCACCGAGAAGCGATGAATATTTGCGGCGTTTAAGAAGTTGGGCCTGTTCGGCCGCAGCACCAGCCCTCAACGACGTGCCATGGACGTGGGAAGCTGCTAGCGTGTCGACGCAGGTAGCATCCCAAATAAGGATTCGTCCTAACGTCCACGGCACAAGGGTAGCACCGTCGGGTCTCTTGCCATCATCCCTAAATAAGCCTCGTGGCTCAAGGGAAGCAGGAATAGAGGCGGTGGCAAGAGAGCGACGAATTATGTCGTTGAGGGCATTGTGGCGGAAAATGCGGCCTGAGCTCTGGGAGCAGGAAAGCCCATGATGCCCCAGCTGGCCCACGCTTCGTCCACAATGGCAAGAATGTTCCTGACATAGCTTGCTACCGAACCGAAGGCAGCAAGCTATGCGCAAGGTACTGGCGTCCAGCAACGTGCCAATGTTTTTTGAAGGCAGTGCGTGAAGCCAGTACCCAGATTCTATCTCAGAGACCGCAAGGAGCCTGGCACGGTCCGTACTGTCTACACTCTCTGCTAGTAGAATGGACTGTTCCAATTTTAAAAACGGTAGGTCCCAATGTTTTTGGCTGGCGGTTTCATCAGGGACTGTCTCAGTGGGATGAGCGGCACTCCACGCCAATCTGGCTTCGGACAAGCAAGCTACCTCAATGTCAGAAAATTGATTAATATTATTTAAAATTTTACCGACAAGAGGCAGCGAACTGTACCCAGAAGACAGAAAGGCGGGGAGAGCCACACTGGTGATAGACCTAATGCCCAGACCTCCAAATTTAATTGGCGAATGCCTCCATCTTTCTTTTTAAGCGCAATTAAATTAGCGCCGTATAAAATATCGCAAATTTCTGTGTTTACTGTACCTGAAAGCATTAAATTTATTAATTTGGTTAGCTCTTTCAAAAGAAGTTCAGCGGCAGCCCCCAAACGTCTGTTGGTAAGATCTTTGAGATGCTGGGGCGTAATGCCGTCGAGACCACCAGCGGAACCGTTTGGGAAAGAGAGGATGCCGGCGTACACTTCTCCTTCTGTAGCACATGGAGGCTGTAGGGAAGCGGAAGCAAGGGCTATTTGTGGTGCTGGAGGTGAACTTGGGTGTTTATCGCGGAGTATGCCAAGAGTTTCAGCCGAATTTTCAGCCAGGCAGTCATTAGAAAACAGTAATTTAGCAGCTGCTTTCACGTTTCCGTCAGCTACCTTATTCTCCACTATTTGAGTTTTATTTGAAACTCTACGGTGAACGGGTGATTCAGCACTTGGAGGAAGGTGCGGTACTTGCAAATTTGTGATGGAACAGTTATTTTTAATAGATTGGGTAACAGTGATGGAAGAGTTTTCGGAAATATGTAGCACAGAATAAGAAAAAGTGAAAAGTTGCTGCCAGGAAACGTAACTGTTTTCTGATACCACCTTGGCTACACAGTCAGCGAGACGCCGAGCGACACAGACGCGGGCTCCTTGCGGTATCCGTTTTATAACAAAGCATTTTGATTTTAACTCTGACAGTTTAATAGACAGATCGGTTACTTGACTCGAGTTCCCTGTGTGTGCTTATTATTGTTTCTTTAATTAGGGTATATCATTCATAATTAAACACATATATCATATTTCAACTTCTTTTAACGAGAAGCCAATGGTATAAATGGAACCTTGAAAACTTAAAAAAATATATTTTTGGTATTTATTAATTGAATCTTTAGTGCACAACTGGTTATTTAGGCGATATAAGCGAATTCAATGCCATATAACACTAGCACGTCTACTACTCGACCTTTAGGCTGTGCAGATATTCAGTTTGAGTGCGAGGAAATATATTAAATCGATACTTATATTGGAACATACCTACCTACCTACGTTTTAAAAAGCTTGCATGAGTGTAAACAGACGTTGGTAAATTTAATAAATAAAAAAAACATAATACACACAAATGAATATAATTATGACAACAAAATTGTGAAAAAAGTTTACTTACTCTTGTTTTGATATTGGCTTTGGGTCAAGGTTATTTTTGTGTACGTATTCGTGTCACCCCTGAGCAAGATTACATCGCTAACAGTAATAATTAAGAACAAAGCCCTAAGTGCTAAAAGTTTACAGCCTATATAACTACGACTTAAACGTTTAAGTGAGAAAAGAATAGATACTCTCACATTTTAAAACTTATTACGTAAATACTTTTACACAAATACTTGCCTCAGTTTTGTCAGTTATTATCTAAAGTGTCAGCTAATAAGAAAACAGCAAATTTTGTTATAATGTTTATATGTGTTATAGTTGAATTGTATGTAATGAGCCAAGGCTAGTAAGAAACCTTGTTTTCGTATCGTTTTATCAAGCCGCCCGTCATCCTCCAACTTAAGCTTAACGACTGCCATCTAAAGACTTCAGCCGGGACCAATTGTTCACGTGCCTTTCGAAGCTCGGATATGCCCGGAAAATACATCACTCAGTTTCAGTCGGAACGGTCACCCATCCAATTTCCAACCCGGTACTTGTTTGACAGCGGTGACTGCGGCCAATCCCCAGCTGACACCGCGTCCCAGGCACACACAAAATAACGTTTTGGTAACTGGTAGTTAATGCCGCATTAAACTGATAATTTTCCTCATTTGTTGTGAAATCAAAATAAAAAAAAGCCTTAAATATCCAACGAATGATGACTAAAGTTAAATCTAGATTTAGTGACTGGAGCAATTGAACCTGATAACGTTTGGCACCAAAATAGTCCGTAAAGCCAACCGAAATAAATACGGCTCAAAATAATTGGCATCACCGAAAGCCGTTCGTACAAAATATTGGTGACGTTAATGTATTTATGACGTCATTTCATTCACTTTGTGGTGGGAAATTGGAATTCATACTGTAATAATAAAATTTTCATCGTTACTCTTTTGAACGATCCTGGCGGTGAAAACGTTTGGAACTGAACGTAATCAAATAGGTTTATTTGTTAACTTATTATAGGTATACATAACGGCTAAGTTAGTAGGTCCGTACTGTGCGTCTGTCCTCCTAATGTCTCTCGGCAAAGTTTGTGTTTCGTCTGTCGTCGGATTCCTTTATGTAGCCCCTTGCACCTAGTGTGGACCGGACTTTTTGACAAAATATTATGCTTGAGTTGTTTTTACACTTTTCGTTATTTCCTTACTGTCAATAAACGTCTATACACAATATCATCTCATTTATGAATATGGATCGCTGTTCGTTATTCTGCTAAAACTCGAGAATCAGTGGACCGGTTAAGCTACTTTTAATCTTTAAATAATAGTGGAAATTCAGGGAAGGTTGGAGAAGACGGTAAACATAAAACAAACGCCATAAATATATTAAAAATCACAATTTAGTTTTCTCTTAACAACCGTTTCTACCTGTCAATAATTGACAACAGAACAACGTCGGGACAGCTAGTGAGAAATAGAAATGCTGTTGAACCTGCCAATCAAATAATTAAGTCATGTAGATTTTTCACCCCTAGAAAGGTTTAAAGAAAAGCGAAACACTTTAAATTTGAAAACAAATCAACACAGCGGTTTAACGGTGCTATCTCATAGTCTGGTTTTGAAAAAATAATATCAATAAAAAGTAGCAGTATGAAATACGAGGTACCCTCATAACACATGCACTTTGTCTGGCACAAAGGGAGAAAGGGCGAGATCCAATTTGCTTCCATGTGGATAGACAGTGTCCTGTTTTCAAAAACTGCCAAATGTTCCAGGGAGCTGCAGAACCGAGTTCACCTGGGTACTTGAAATAACCATTGCAGTTCCTTTATTCTGTGTATGCCTAAAACGCAATTGGTCTAAAACGCGTTTGCCAAAAAAAATCTAAATAGTGTTAGGACTAAGTCAATCAACCAGCTATTTCGCATTAAACCTAATACGTAATCTACCTATTTACCAGTCTGCCTTAGTCGCCATGTGACTATATCGCGTTTTGCCTAAAATGCTATTTTAAGAGGCAATAAAGTAAAGCCAATGTCAACTCATAATATAAAAGAATAATGTCCAGTGATATTTATTTATTTAGCACTAACTTAACTCCACTGGGCAGTAATAAACTGAGGCAGGACTATGCCTTATGGTGTGCTCTTATAACAATCTAATTTAACTAACATTTAAAAGTTATCTCCAGCAGCATTAAATACCTGTACGATTTTATTGTTCAGATTTTCTCTCTGGTACTAATTCGTTATACAGGGTGGCTGAAAACGCCTGCGTTCTGTGCATAGTAATGCGACCAGATGTCTCGCTTGCGGCGGGACCGTACCGCCTTCTAGCGGTTGTCAGCTGTTTCTGTCTTTGGACGCCTTTGCACTGTATTTATAGTCTAAATAAAGTACTTGTACTTGGAAAATGAAAAGCATGTTTGCCTGAGTCAAAAATACATGTCAATTCATATTTTTGGGATCTAATAATATGCACCGAATTTAATTTGGCAACAACAATCAGGTGGCCTCTGCGCCGTCCATCATAATTTCTAAAGTATTGACTTTCGCGGAACCAATGTTTCTTTTAAATGTCTTGTTTTTTAAATGACTTGTATAGTGCCCTCTACCTTAATTATTGTAAACTCGCAAATGATCTTGTGTGGACTAATATAATTTTTCTATCTTTCTTTCTAAAAAAAATTTTTCAACCATTGTCGCTGGGCCACTCTGTATAACATCACAAAAAAACCTACAAGTTCGTACGAAACCCTCAGTTGCACCTTGATGTAAATTGCCGTCAGTTTTAGTAACTATTATTATTTCTTGTGCACTTGCCTCCTTTAATCGTCAGAAAACTGACGATAACTCTCTTTAACTCGACTCTACCTGTGGGTTGTTTGGATGAGAGCGCTTTCTAGCGATAAAGCCTCCAAAATTGTACATTAACGTTAATCTGTGTTATGCTGTTGATTTTTATGTTGTTCTTTATTCTGTGTGCAACAAAGAACATATCTATCTATCTAGATAGATTTTTTGTCTTGATTAAGTTAGTCCTAATTGACTGCTAAAGTGGAGTCCTATTGGCACACTATACGTGAATGCAAGCGGCTAGTGCAGCTTTGCGTTCTCGTGTAAAAGCTCATTTAAAATTAATCGTGTACGCTTCTACTTTACTAATAAGCTGTGGTTTGAAATAGTACCTCTTTAAATGATATTCACTACTTTGAATTGTAATTCAATGCTGAATGTAAAAACACTGCGAGCTTGAAGCCACAGGGGATACCACAAGTTTACGCTAACACTTTTTGACCTTAATTTGAAATTTATCGTTAAAAGTTTTCTGATTTCAACTCTATTTTTTTATTTATGTACACACCTTGTCATGACACTAACAGACTTATTATATTTTTATCTAATTTAGTGCAGTCGTTCTGAAATTATGCGCGTGCATTCATTTCAGGGACACATCTTCATGCAAGTACCTATATACATAAAAATGATAACTCACACTTGTTTCAGACCTGATGGCCGTATCTTCGACAGTCGTGCCTCTGAATATCTATTCAGTGTTTGGGTTCGAGAACAGATTGCCGCAGGACAAGAAAAAGAAACGACCACTGGGAAAAGTAGAGCTCGTCACTAAGCCGCACGAATAAATGGTAGTTTTAAACAATGGGCCTTTTATTATTTCTGAAAATTAATTTATTCTACTAGTAATGTATGTTTGTCTCACAAAATATTTCAGGTACATCAATCAAACTCAATGAAACCGCAATCTGTTTACATTGGACATAACAAGTACAGTCGCAGAATGAAAGGGTTGACCACCCTAAGATCTGTTTTGGCTTGCTCGATGATGACATTGACAAGATCAAACCAATGAAAAGTATTGGTTCTACTGACAATCGTGAAGGAACATACATCTAATCGGATTTTAATTTTATTGTCAAACAAGTAAGCATACTTTTCGACATACTCTAGCCTGTTACACAGTTTAAAAAGGTAGCATGTGCTTGCAACGCGTAAATGAATTAATTTTAATGCAAAAGCATAAAACCACTTGACATTGGCAGACTATTCTAGATGATTGACGGTGCAGGCCAATTAAAAATTATGAAAAAACTATTTAAAAGCACCTTACTATTTACAATAACGATTATTTGTTTAATGACCTCAATTTTGCTTTGTTGGCAAACGTTATTGTGGCAACTGTCAAGTGATGTTTGACTACTTTAGTTTTGCACTCACAATTTGACCAATTCCAGAGTTAAAATAATGTTTTATTTGAAGCCCAAAGTATACATTGAGTTTCTGCTTAATCAGATAACATCAGACAGTAGGTTGTTAATTAATTAAAACTTTGTTAGGTTTTGCGAAAACCTGTTCCTTTTTCCTCACAAACCCATAAAGCAAACTGAATCGCTTTTTATATTCTGCAACGTAATTTCCAATCGCCTCTTCGGTCCGCAAGCACCCACTAATGGCTTCGTTATTATAAAAATCAGCTGCTGTACAAAATTTTATGCTTTAAATCATTAAAAGCATCAAGTGGGCGCGGCGTTTTTAATTAAAGGCAGACGGTACCACCTTTATAATCAGGTGCAAGTAGATAGACCATGTTAGATGCAATTCATACGATACCTAGTTTTTTTAAGACAAGTTAGAGGTCGTCTTTAAGCTAAAATGACGCGCCCCTCCACTGCTTCTACGCATTCAAGCAAGCACACTACTGTGCGTAGATGCGGTGGAAGGGCGCGTCATTACAGCTTAGACGATCTCTAATTTGATATGCTTGTGTGTGAATGTAATTCACTCGTACATAATAACAATATTTAGAAAAAATACAAAATTGAAAAGCGAATAAAGACATTGTGCACGTTTAACGATTCGATAGAGAATTTGGCTTTGACTGTTGTTTAAGTAATGCACAATCTGATGTTTTGTAGCAGAAGTAGGTACTTGCCTTCTTTCAAAAAAGTTTTAATTGATTTAACAGCAAAGTTATGATTTCTTTATGCAGAATCATCTGATTTTATAGCTAACAATATGTTGGCCGAAGCAACATCTTGACTACGATTTGATATGACCACAAACAAAAGCTGTTTTGATGACCTTGATTTACTATGACTTTTAGGTACTTACTATTAAAAAAATATGAGTAAGTTTATGATGTCCATGGTATTCGTAAAAAGCTTTTGAAGCTATACTTTCTACCTTCCTACATATTTTTTTAGATATGGCACATTAAAAACATTTGGAAATATCGTGTTTATTGTAAAAAACCTGTTTATCTTGTTTAAAACAAACAAATTATTGTTCCTAACTTAATTAATATTCAATATCAAAAATACTAACTAGGCATCTAGTGTGCATACCAAAATTGCTGCATATTTCAATTATAGGTGAAATAACTGTCTAAAAGCTCACTAATGCATATTAAAATATGTTAGAAATGTTGCAAAATTTGAATATTCAATGAAAATATGCACTGGCTGGTTAATTTATGTACTTATAATTTATTGTAGATCCAACATGATCATCGCTTTGTATCTCGCACCTATTTATGTTAATAGAGTGAATAATGTGTGATAGAGTTGATAGAGTGAAGATACATATTATCTATTATAAGTGTCTAGAACGTACCTAATGCTGATGTTAGCAAAGCTCATAAGTGATTGCCTTACAATGGCACAATGGTAAGCCAAGATAAGACATACGTGTAGGTTTTACTGACATTATCGCATTAATCAATAAAAAAAACTTTCTAGACTTACCTAAAAAAAAATACACTTAATTAAAATGACATCCATAGTTGACGATACTGTGGCATAGTTTATTTGTGTTACCTCTCAATCTTCTCGAGTAGTTGAGTCTCACTTTCTCATATCTCCTCTCACTCCCTTCGGCCTCTTTTTTCTCCGCCATTCCTCTCTGTTTAGGCTTCGCTCTTGCCATTATTGTTTCTCAGAAACAACTGTGAGGCCATCAGGCAGATTACCATCTGATTGCCTACCAATCGCCAATATACCTAGTTAATAGGTACCTAAAGCGTATAAATTAAAAAGGCTATTTAGTTGGTTCAGATTCAAAAGCTCTAAATTATTTCACGAAGCATTCAAAGCTCATTGTGAAAGTACGAGAGTCCTACTCTCATTCAATCCTATCCAATTTTAATACCATAGGTACATGCAATGTTTTTCCGCCAAAAATACGTTTTCGCTCTCGTGAAATGAAAGCTTTTATAAAGCACAAAGGACTATAAACACATTAAATCGCAGAAAGAAGCCCACTTAGTGACGGAACTAGGTCCCAACCTCGCACAGCCGAAGCTGGGAGTTCACAAAATAGTAACCCAGTTTCAGATAACCGTTTTAAGCCGAATTCCTGTAGACCTGAAAAATACCGAGCATTTGCTCCATATTTCAGGGGTGTACCGTGGAACAGCCTGTGAAGTAAGGTGGCGCAATGTTGAACATTTGTGGAATAAGTTATTCCTTCTACAAAGCCTTGATTAACAATATTTTACTTTTGATGTTCTGAGTGGTTTCTTAAGCACAATTTGTTTCTGGAGTCAAACTAGAAAATAACATACCCTCAAGACCATATCCCTAATGGGTTAGTCAGAGGCATACTGATTGTTGCCGTCATGGTGAATGGAACATTCAGAAGCCCACATTTTGCCGAGGGAATTTGAACCCAATGTGGTAAGGGGCGATCCGAGTTTCCGGATCCGGATGTATGTTATCCTCACGAAGTAATTTTACTTACTTCCATTTTAACTAACTTCAAGATTATCATAACTAGACGTTAAGATGTGCTATTACTAAAACTTGAAAAAGTTAATTTCAGCGACTACAACACGACGTTATTAAAATGTTGGATAAAAAATAGTTTGGTGGAATGGTTAAGAACTTGGCTTCTATACCAAAGATCGCGGGTTCAATCCCCACTCAGTAAAAACCTTCGTGTGCATGAACATGTTAGTTTGACATTCATTCACATTAACATTCTACATTATCATATTTCCTGGGTTGTAATTTATCGATCTGATATTTTCATATGACTATTGAAAAACCTGCTCTTAGATGAACAAGTTTATAATTTCAAAACCTTCATGTGTTTAAACCTAAAAAGCCTGAGAATCGTAACTTGATCGTAACCTTGTTTGAACTAGTACTTACGTGAAGTGCTGAGGTATGATAGCGTATTTGACAACTTTTATTATGATTACATTTCAAAAATACAAGTTTACCGTGTCCTTATTTTAAATGTTTAATAAATAACGTTTTTTTAAATCAAATATGCTTTCTTTACAAACAAAGAATCATTTACAACAGCAGTATTCATATTTTAAGTGTCTAAAAGTTTGGTGGCCTTACCGATCGGTGGTTTCTGCTTACTTTGTCTTTGAAAGTGTAAGTTACCTTGATGTGCGTGACTTAAACCTTTCACTAGCTCATCCTCACACCAAGCGTATTTTCACCGTACGTCCCTGTTCTGTTACGATCTACCTTCCACGATCTACCCCAACTGACCACTTCGTGACAGACCGAGATCAACGCGATGGACCGAGATCAACGTGACGGACCGAGATCAACGTGACGAACCGAGATCGACGTGACGAACCGAGATCGACGTGACAAACAAAGATCGACGTGATGGATGATACTGACATCTATCGGTGTCGCATGCAGTCTACCACTTGTATGCTTAATCGTCCACGCACCCGGCCCACAAAACGCTGCCACCAGCATATTTCTATACGAGTAGTTTGTAGCGTGTAGCGTATGGGAGCCCACCGACGTCGCCGTGTGTTTTTTTTACCTAAGTACTATTCAACTTTTATTTACTGATTACACATAACAAATGACTTTGCAAATTAAGTTGTCATTTCAACAAAACCTGCTTTCCTCTGAACCTGAATTTGTTATAAAAATACAAAATTCCTCTTGACCAAAATTGAAACGATAATAATTCAACCGACCAATTTTATTGTTTATGTGCTCGGAGGTAAATCAATGAGTTAAATGCTATCGGAATTATGATTAGTATTAACTTTGATACAGCTAGTACTAAAAGCCGCCAAAAGCTCATTGGATTGGCTTGCCACGTCCCCATAAAAACATAAAAAATTGTCAGGTTGCGTATTGTATACACGAGTACTTCCGCACATCCACGTGAGTCGGAATTTTGACGCCGTAATTTATCGAAGCATCCGGATCTCAGAGGACCGTAATGTGTACGTACCGTCTGTAATAAAATATTTCATCAGGTTCGCTCCTCTTTCGTCCCTTGCGGGGTGATAAAGGATATGGTTTATTATAATAGGCTCCGTGGCGAACAAATATACTTTTTTATTATTTACTTAATCAGGACGAATTTATTTTGCTCTTTTTTTGTTTTGTTGGCGTTCGAGTTTTTGGTCGTAATTGTGTATTTTGAAGGCCTTGGTTTCAGTGCTTGTAGAAACTTAAAGGCTTTATTTCCCTAAATAAATGTCACTAATTGTACATTCGGACTGTTTTTAGTTCTTGACTTGACTTGATTGGACAGTCTCTTTACGGGTCTTCTCAGTATAAAAAATATTACATTATTTCTGTAAAAATAAGTATATTTTCGATATTTTTTACTAATGTTTGTCTTTACTGTGGTTTTAATTTTGGTTTAATTTTGTGAATCGCTGTTTTTCCGTCTGACCAATGAGTGCCTTTAAAGAATCGTTTCTAGATATCGTATTTGCTATTTGAAGTTAGCTCAAAAAATATTTCTTTCATAGATAACGGTCTGCTTGAATACAAGAACGGCTGATCTTTTTATTACCATAAGTTTGGTGCTCGAAAGCTTAAAACCCACCTTTCGAACGGCAATACTTAGGTAAGCGTATTATTCTCGTAGAACGAGCCTCATCTATCGCTGGCTTACATAAATCCTGCTAAATGACCTATTTTTACACGCCGCTCGCAAGGTCAGGCGGTTTACCTAAGTGCCCTCGTGTACTTTTGACACATTCACCCTCATAAATGTTACGAATACTTTTACACTAGCATATATTTTGTGATTGGGAAAAAAGTATTTTCCGTACAATGAAACAAATATTATGTTTTTGCTATTTACAGTTACAATTTTCTCTTTTATTAAAAGTTATGAATACCAGAAAAAATAAGTTGGTCTCACAATCAAATTAAGTAATCAACTTGATTTTCTAGGTACCTAGTCACGGTTTTTATAGGGAAACACTTTATGTTGGATGGTCCATTTATCAAGGAAGGTTCATCTTCTAAATTAAAATTCTCGTGCCATAGTGTTGCCAAACTTCTCTGTAACGGCTTGACCGATTTTGATGAAATTATATATATTATTAGCCTAGAAGCAGGCTCAAGGGGGCGTGGCCTAGCTGTGACGTCACGATGGCGTGAGGTGGCACGATTTGGAAGGGGAACAGCGCACGACAGTATCGACGGCGAGGCTCTCTCCCACTTTTGCGGCGACCAGCGGATCGGACGGACGTTCTCACTAGCAGAGTAGTGTAGTGTCTCATTTTAGGGCTCCTAAGATAACCTAGAATCTAGCTTTTGTAAAATTAAATCATTTTGTGTTTATAATTATCTTTTTTTTTAATAATTTGCGGTCCAAAATGCTAATTTCAGAAGTGGGATAGTGCCTACTATCTGAGTTGGTTTTCTCGGCTGTTAATTATTTGAATTTCGAGTGCTTCTTTTTAAACATTTAACGGTTGCTATGTCGCGAAATACTAAGACAAAGTCAAGTAGAAGTGGCCGTTCGTCCGTTCCGGCTATCGAGCAACAACTTCAAACGATAATATCTCGTTTGGCGGTGTTGGAAGATAGTTCTGGGAGCCGTATTTCAGGACAGCTTGGCGCTCATACTGAAGCGTTAGCGTGCGCCATGCCGCCGCCTGCGCAGTTGCTACGCTCGTTCACGCCGCCGCCGCCACTGCTCGACGCATCATGCGTGCCCATCGCGCCCCGGGTGCTGCCTAGCGATGTGTCGTCGCGTGCTGCGAGCGTCACTGCGTCCGTGCCGCCGAGTACACTACCTTCGAGTGCTGAAGTGGTAATTAGCGAGGTTACGGATAAACTGGTGACAGCAATTAACGCCATAAACCCGGTAAGGTCAAACCATATTTTTATTTCTAATTTTGATCCATCTTTTAATGAGTTTTCTGTGTGGTGTAGTGAAGTAGATCATTTGCGTAATATACATCGATGGGATGATCGTGAGTGTTTGGCACGAGTCGGCAACTGTCTGAAAGGTGACGCGCGTGTATGGCTTAGTGAGTGGACGACCAATGACCGTACGTGGTCTAATTTCAAGCGCGAATTTCAATCATTGTGCCCGCGTAGGGTAGATATAGCGAATATTTTATTCGATGTGATGCGCACCGACTCGAATAACTACCCTACTTATGCGGAATATGCTAGGCGTTCGTTATTACGATTGCGTATCGTTACTGGTCTAAGCGAGGAATTGATCAGCGCGATTATAGTGCGTGGAATAACAGACCCCCAAATTCGTGCTGCTGCCACAAACGCAAATTTGCTACCTGGAGAACTAGTAGGATTCTTATCTATTTATGTAAAACCTAATTCAATTTCGTCGAATCGTGACAGAACTCGTGTTGTGACAAGCCGTGGCTCCTATAATCATAGCTCACGCAAAAGAGATCATTCCATTCCCAAATCTAAATGTTTTAAGTGTGGTGATTTTGGCCATAAGCAATATGAGTGCCCCAAACGTTTAAAATCATTAACAGACCCGATTGATAATAATCAACCGTCGAATTCGAGATCTAGTCCAAACAGTTACCGTCCACGAGGTGACCCGTGTTCTTTTTGTAAAAAAAGTGGTCATAAGGTCGAAGATTGTTTTACAAAGCAACGCGCAGAATCACGTGGAAAATCAAATGTGAATTTTTGTCGTGAGGCAGTGGATAAATATATGCAGAATGATATAGCAACAGCGGTGATTCAAGGGGTACCTGTAGATATACTCATAGATAGTGGTTCGCAAGTTTCTTTAATTGGGGAATCGATTGCAAAACATTTTCAATGTACCCACACACCTTCATTCTGTACTTTACGTGGAATAGGCAGTCAGGAAGTTGAGTCTAGCTTTTTCACTACATTGACCGTTGAGTTTCCTGAGATTTCCCTCGAAGTAGATTTTCACGTTGTCCCCGATCGATATTTAAGTATACCGGTAATACTGGGTACGGATGTACTGAATAGGGACGGTGTGGTCTATACACGAACACGAGGTGCCCAACGTATAACGCGAGCTAAGCACAGTTTTGTTGTGGAGTCGAAGGTGCATGAAACTGTGAACACACCTGTTAGTGGCAATGACAAAAAACGATTGCTAGAGATAATTAATGAATTTTCAGACTTCCTTGTAACTGGTACAGCCACTACAACAGTGAGCACTGGTTCTATGCATATTCGACTACACAAAGAGACACCTGTAGTTTACAGGCCGTATAAGATGTCTTATCACGAAAAAATGCGCGTTCGTGAGATAATTAAAGACCTGCTTGACAAAAACATTATCAGAGAGTCAGAATCCGAGTTTGCCAGTCCCATCTTGCTGGTGAAGAAGAAAGACGGTAGCGACAGGATGTGCGTTGACTTCAGGGCATTAAACGCAAACACTGTTAAGGATCGCTATCCACTGCCACTCATTGAGGACCATATTGATCGTTTGGGCAAAGCCAAGTTTTTTACAAGTTTAGATATGGCTACAGGCTTCCATCAGGTGCCACTGGATAGCGACTCAATACATCGAACCGGCTTCGTAACGCCCGAGGGGCATTACGAATATCTGAAAATGCCGTATGGTCTCGCCAATGCACCTGTCGTTTACCAGCGCATTATATCCGACACGTTACGTCCTTTTATAACCTCGGGAAGGGCTCTGGTTTATATCGACGACGTTTTGATACCAAGTGAGACCATAGAAGAGGGCCTACAAACTCTTCGTGGGGTGTTACGGACTTTGACCAATGCAGGATTCTCGATCAATCTAAAAAAATGTACATTTCTGTCCAAAGAGGTAGAATACTTGGGACGCACAATTAGTTACGGTCAGGTGAGGCCAAGCAAACATAAAATTGAAGCCTTGGTCAAGGCCCGAACTCCTAGCAATGTCAAGGAAGTAAGGCAGTTTCTGGGTCTCGCTGGGTATTTCCGGCGTTATATCCCCAACTATTCACTTAAGACAGCTTGCATTGCAAACTTGCTTCGCAAAGGTGTGCAATTCCAGTGGACCAGTGAACATGAAGCGGTTCGTAAAGATATTATTGAGAAGTTAACCAATGAACCAGTATTAGCCATTTTTGACCCCTCACTGGACACGGAAGTGCACACCGATGCATCTTCAAAGGGATACGGAGCTGTCTTGATTCAAAAAGACTCGAAAGAGCGTAGACGACCTGTTGCGTATTTCAGCAAGGTTACCCAGGGTGCGGAGTCTCGTTATCACTCTTATGAGCTGGAAACGTTGGCAGTTGTCAAGGCGCTGCAACATTTTAGACACTATTTGATTGGTGGCAAATTTAAAGTAATTACAGACTGCAACGCCTTGAAACTCACCCAACGCAAAAAGGATCTACTGCCGAGGGTAGCTCGGTGGTGGATGTATTTACAGGATTACGACTTTGAGTTGGACTACCGTAAGGGGACTGCGTTATCTCATGCCGATTATTTAAGTCGTAACGCTATTAACATGTGCCAAATTCAAAGGCCGCATAGCTGGGCCCAGATAGCCCAGGCCGCTGACGAAGAGACTCAATCGTTATTGCAAAAACTTGTAGACGGCGATTTAGACGCTGGACGTTATGTTAAACAGAACGATGTTTTATATTACAAACTAAATGTGTCAGGTGAGCAATCTCGTTTATTATGTTATGTACCTAAAGGTCACCGTTTGAGCTTATTGCGAGTCTTTCATGACGAGCACCAGCACATTGGCATTGAGAAAACTACCGATTTGATTTTAAAACATTTTTGGTTTCCCGGATTGCGCCAATTTGTCCAAAAATATGTTCAACACTGTATTGTTTGTCTAGCTCATAAAAAGGTACCACGTCAACCCATGCAGCCGATTAAATCATGGGACAAACCTGCCATTCCATTCGATACTATTCACACTGATGTTTTGGGGCCCTTGCCCGACTCAAATGGTTATAAATTTGTAATACTCGTAATAGACGCTTTTACAAAGTATTGCCTTTTGTATCCTATTTTTAGACAAGATGCCAATGAATTGAAACGTGTATTTCAAAATGTAATTTCTTTATTTAGAACGCCTCGCACGATTGTAGCTGATAGAGGACGAATGTATGAGAGTACTTTATTTACTAGTTGGATTAGAGAGTTAGGATGTGAAATCCATTTCATTACTCCACAAATGCACCAAAGTAATGGACAGGTTGAGAGGTATTGTCGTACAGTTATGAATATGATTAGAGTTGAAACAAACTTTCGACAAGAAAGCTGGTCAGATATTATTTGGAAGTTACAGCTCAACCTGAACATTACAATGCAAAAATCGACTAAATACTCACCTTTGAATTTATTAATCGGTAGCGATGGTGCGACGCCTGTCATACGATCCCTGGTTCGCGATATCGCGTTGGAAGGGACGAGTCCGAACCGCGAAGCGCTGCGTGAGCTAGCCAGGCAACGCGCGAGTGAGCTGCTGGACACGAACCGAGCGCAGCAAGATGCTCGTGTCAACGAGCGGCGCAGAGCACCTCACGTATTCCGGCTAAACGATATGGTTTTCGTGCGCAAGACGAGCCAGTCTACCGGGAAGTTAGACTCCGGCATGCGGGGTCCATATATGGTCACGAAACAACTGCCACAAGGTCGCTACGAGCTTAGACTAGTGACTGGGTCGTATGGAAAGACGACGCAAGCCGCAGCAGAGTACATGGTATTGTGGCGAGGGGAATGGACCCCTGATGTGTGTACAGCTTTCTTCGACTGTGAGTATGGCGTCCGCATACGTTATTTAACATCCTGAGGGCTCTGTTTAATAACTTTCTACTTGACGAGTGTGACTTGACTTGACTTTTACGCACCACAACAACCTGAGGGCTCTGTTGTGGTACTGTTCGTTAACATCCTGAGGGCTCTGTTACGACAGGAGGGCTAACGCTTGAGTTCAGCCATATGCACCCTGAGGGCTCTGCATTGTTATGTACATCCTGAGGGCTCTGTACTTGTATGTTGGCGTACATCCTGAGGGCTCTGTACAGCACTTTTACCGTATATCCTGAGGGCTCTATACGTGTGTTTGTTTAGTATCCTGAGGGCTCTGCTAAATTGTCATTTATTATTTTACGTAACAACCCGGGCAATGTTTAGTAAAATACATAAATGCACTTTATACATTTCTGTTGCACTGTAGTAATGCAAACAATTTTGGTTTTTAGGTGACGAAAACGAAAGTGAAAGCGATCACTCAGATGAGGGTGAAAATGCCGGAGCAAGCATACAGGAGGTGCTAGCAGAGGTTCACGCGCCACCATCTCAGCGACGCCAAGCATCAGCACAGCCACCATCAAGTTCTGACGAAGACGCGGGCGAGGACGCACCGCCTTCAGGAACGGCCGTATTAGCCTAGAAGCAGGCTCAAGGGGGCGTGGCCTAGCTGTGACGTCACGATGGCGTGAGGTGGCACGATTTGGAAGGGGAACAGCGCACGACAGTATCGACGGCGAGGCTCTCTCCCACTTTTGCGGCGACCAGCGGATCGGACGGACGTTCTCACTAGCAGAGTAGTGTAGTGTCTCATTTTAGGGCTCCTAAGATAACCTAGAATCTAGCTTTTGTAAAATTAAATCATTTTGTGTTTATAATTATCTTTTTTTTTAATAATTTGCGGTCCAAAATGCTAATTATATGTATATGTTTATCAGGTCTGAGAATAGGTCGTAATTTATTTTTCTTAAAAGTTGAGTTTACGCGGATGAAGTCGCGGGCGGACGCTATTAAGCTATATAATTTGATTTCAAGAAATATTGAAGGAAATGCATAATTTTAAATGTATTAGAGCATCAACCAAAATCCTGTGGCATTTCGATTTCGAAGGTCTTAATTATTACTAGCAGCCAGTATGTAACTTAAGTAGCGGCCAGAATTCAGCTACATCATCGCCTTGGTTTGAAAAATTGCCTATAATAACTGGCTGAAAACAATACCAGTACGTAACAGCAACCGCCGCACCACTTACAATGGCTGCCATTTTGCGAGCAAGTGGTCTCGTTCATGCTGTGTCATTACTGCTACAATTTTAGAGCGATGCATGCCAAAATATAGGAAATGTTGCAGTCAACTTATGTAGGCATGCATGTTATGTGAACGCGACGGGACTGAATGACAAGAGTGAGAGACGACGGATAAATACGCTGGGACTCAGAATAATACAGACATAATATCCATGCAATTGAATATTTGTATTTGGCGATCGCACCTCTAGTGTTAACCTCTTAAATATAACAACAAAGTCGTCTTCAATTGGTTTAAAGTACATATATTTTTTTAGAATAATTAGCAGAACAGCTAGCAACAGTTTCGTACTCGGGAACTTCGTCAGTTCCTGGCAACTAATTTGCCAGACTAAAAGGAGGCGTAATGCACCTAAATTAAAATACAAACTTTATTTCTTGTATCTTGGCAGCAAACATACTCAGAAATATTGTGAAATTACCTATACATTACCTAAGCATTGGTCTTTCTAAAATTGTTGCATCAATGACGCGACATCGACAAGGACGCAACTTGCAAGCTGCGAAGTTGTCGAGGCATTGTAAGTTGCGCGGCAAAGTTGCTGCTATGTACCCATATTGTTTTCAGTTAACATGTAACTTTGAAGTAATCTGGCATATTAAGTGAGCACATGTTCCTCTCAAATTATATTTTTTAATGAAAAGGCATTTTGGTTTGTATCTAATTATGGTCACGAGTATCAATAAAACACTTGTTTTCCCGCCCGTGAGGTCCCGAGTTGAAATTTGCCCGGCATGGCTACGAGTACTTTGTGTTCATTTATTATATTATTATTATAACTGATATGCGCACTGGATTACGTTCCGTGGGCAGGCCCTCCACAAGGTGGACCGATGATCTGGTCAAGGTCGCGGTAAGCCGCTGGATGCGGACAGCGCAGGACCGGTCATTGTGGAGATCCTTGGGGGAGGCCTATGCCCAGCAGTGGGCGTCGTGTGGCTGACATGATGATGATCATAAAGCTGATTAATAAAAATACCGATATGAAAACACAAGCAGACCTGATAACGGCAGTAGCCTCGCCCCTTGCCATGCTGGGTCTCGAGGAAATGTAAGCTTCTGAATGTTCCGTTCATCAAGGCCGCAAAAGTGAGTATGCTTCTGGGTAGTCAGAAGCATACCGACTTCGATTCTGATCCGGTCTGTGTGTGAGTAAATGAGATAAGTTTTTTAAAGTGCATTTCATGAATGTTATTTCGTATCGTGCACTCGACTTACACTCGCGAATATCGTAATGGCTGCCGCCCCGAGAGATTCCTCAAAGTACCCTCCACTTCACTCCGACCTCGGCAAATTGAATGGATTTTGTATTTCCTATTTGATGAAACATCGTATTGCATAGCGCACGGAGGTGTTTAAAGGTAGATAACCTTTCAATAGATATCACTATAATCAATAGTTTCGTGTTTTGCAGCTGATTCAGATATTGCACGTCATACATAATTGGACTAGATATGGTTATAAAGAGAAAAAGAGAGAGACACGCACTGAAAATACAAACTAGAAAGCGGCTTCACTCGCATCATTGCATGTCGTTACAGCTACCCTCCCTCGGGATTCATAAAAAGCGTTCCTCCATTCCTCCACTTGAGTACAAGTATAACCTCGCCAGATTGAATAGAGTTGCGTTTCCAATACGAAGCTAAAACCGAGGCTTTGCGCTAAGTAGACTACATTAATATTACATTTACACTAATGAATGTTTTCGCTTAGTAGTTTTGCTAACTTTAGGGCTGTGTTTTCTGTAGAAATCTTTTTTAGGACTTAACAAGTTTTTTGTGTTTGTTGCTCTTGACGAAAAATACAAAAACCCCTGAACTGTCGCGCCGCTAAGGAGGCTTTCGCGTCAGAACACGTGCGGATAAAAAAGCGAATTTAATTAATGAAACCTTTAGTTTTTTCATTTCACTATCAATAATTTAAATTTTAAAATATTATTGTTCGTTTAATGATTGCAATTAATAAGTTGAATAAGATGAAGAAAGTTAAAAACATTGAAAAGTAGTTTTCTATTTGGTTTACTTATAGCTTGAAAGCAAGTCGCTGGTAGATTCTAGCTGTATATAATTCGTAGCTGGCGATTCGTATCTTTCAAAATGCACCAAAGGGCCTATGAAGGCCGCGGAAGTCTTATGACTATGAATTATGAAAATGATGTTGTCGAGTATGATGCAATTGATGACACAACTTAATAAACGATAATTAACGAATTACATATTATTTAGATACCTACATCTGAGCCAGGAAAGGCTAATGTACAGTAGCCGCGATCATTGATCAACATGACACGAAAGATTATCTCATTATTTATGACAGAAATGATGTTAAACATTTATCAAGGTCAATAGTTTGCAATTTTAAGCATTGAATAGAGCTGTTTCTGAAGCGAAACTTAAAACTGCAACATCATTTTCCGCGCTGAGAAGTTTAAACAACGGGCTTTTTCGCAAAATGAAGTGATCGGCAAGTTTATCGAAGGCGCGATTGCTTTGGACGTGGCAATCAATCAAATATTCGGTCGAGTCATGAATAAATCTTCGAGGATTCGAGGATCAAGATGGTTTAAACCGTGTACAAACATGGTGCGGTTTTAAACCCAGTGTTTGGTACCAGCACCTCTAACAAACATCCAGACGTTTATTGGTTCGGATGCTAGTGTTGCTGCCGACAATCAAATAAAGCCTTTCTTATTCAAATGTTTTGTTGGCTTGTCTCTTGTTTGTCTCTCTTCTCTGGCTTGTCTATTGTATTGTAAACAAACAAGATTAAAAAAGAGTAACTACCGAGTTTCTTGCCGGTTTCTTCTCGGTAGAATCAACACCTCCGAACCGGTGGTAGAATCACATTATTACTTTTTATTTTTTATGTTGTGACTCGTCATAAGTGCTTCTTAATAAGTTTACATGAATAAAGACTATTTTTACTTTACTTTACTTCACTTTGTGACTTTATTTATTGATATTTGTATGTTTTTTTTTGTTTATGACTTACATCAATATTTACAATTATCTAGTAAAATATGTGCGTGGTTTTATACCACATTGTCCTTTAACAGCTAAAACATTTTTTGGTAGAAATTAGTTTTTTACCTGCATAAATATGTTTACAGTCAAATTAAATAAACCGAGTCATTCAGCCTTCACTGTTGAAAATAGGCTTTGACATAGATTTTCAGAGCTGGGCTGGCGGCCGCCATCAAATTAAATCACGGCCTTTATGAATTCGTCCGTCCACGAGCTGGACGCTGCGTTTGCCTTCTAGTGGTCTACATTCCAGACCTTTTTGGCGGCTATACCACCACCAATACCTAACGCTGTGTGACCCACTGACTGCATTCAACTTGCGCACCCGATGAGCCACGTAGACAACTCTGGCATTTGTTTCACTTCGATCATGATCTTTGTGATTTACTCATTTCCGATTCGATTATGGGAAATGCCGGGAATAGATCTCTTCATATGTCGTTGGAGTGTCACGACCATTTCCCTAATGGGTTAGTCAGAGGCACACTGATTGGTGCCGTCATGGTGAACGGAACATTCAGAAGCCCCCATTCCCCACCCAAATTCACTGAGGGAAAGTGAACCCAACGTGGTAAGGGGCGAGCCTACCACCGTTATCCGGGTTGCTTGGGTTTCTTAACAGAGTTTTCGAAATTTTCTATGAGTTTCTGTAGTTTTTTTTTCATTTCTAACCGTTGTAACACCCCAAATCTTAAATCCAGTTGTGTCTAATCTTAATTCTTCCCCAAAACGTTTTACACTTGAACTGCAGACGTATCGTCCCAATTTGTTTGCTCGGCTTTTGCTTAGCATATCATGGAACAGCCACATTCCTACTGCGAATAAATGTGAGCATCCGACCTTCTTTCTGCATTGGGAGCCGTTTACTCAAAATCCAGCTTAGTTGTCAGTTGTTAGAGTTGTGTTTTGGTTGCTGGGCTGTGGACTGTTGGGTTGTTTTGCAACAGTTGTTGTTCCCTGCTCGCTCGCTTTACCTCTACCTCATGTTTGCATTCTTGGTACTTGCCAAGCAAACGCTCTTACTTTGCCCCGCTCGACTTTGTGATACGTATTGTCTTTCGCGCCTTTGAGAGAATTGTATGCATTTCGCAACTTTTTGTACGAATAATGATGTTGCTAACGCTTTTTCGACTGAGACGTCCAAATTTCTTCATGACTACGAGGAAAGCAATGCGCTTTTTGCTGATAATGAAGTTTCGCAGCGTAGTTTTGTGAATTGCTTTTTACATTGGAGGATGTTTTTTATTTTCAAGTGTTGATGGTTTACCGTACTTTGCTATAAATATGTCAGGCCCATAACCGCTTACATTCTTATCAACGCTAGTCTTTATTTAAAAATAAGCAATTATAGGTCGACAAACACAAAAAAAGTTGTTGATATTTTGAAACTTTGGTGGACATATCAAGCTTTTTTATTATGTTGTCAGTGTCAGTTGTTATTTTTGTAAAGACCATAGTGCGTTCTTCACCTTCTCGTTTACATTTATTTATTGATTCCTTGTTGTATGTATGTATTTTTTAGCACACTATTATCTGTTCTTAAGTAGTTTCCTTATCAAGGGTCCGAGGTAGACAGATTCAGATATTCCCTCGTCTCCACCGTACGTATATCAATATGACACCAAAGCAAATCGCTCGAAGTAAATTCAACCAATCAGAAATCACAAAAATAATTAGCAAACCGCAGGAAACTCCTTCCGTTTAACAAAGGTTGTTTAAGTTTTAATAGTAGATACGAAGTGGGATACTTCCATCAAACTCCTAACTGAGAAGACTGACAATCTCACCGTGTTTCGATAAAACTTCGCAACGGAAATTCGCCCACAGATCCGAAGAACATCGCAAATGATAAATTAACCAAGTTTTCAAATTCAATACAGTTCATTATCAAGCTTTTTGTTGTTTAAATAAACGTTCGGGTTGGGACGATGTTTTTAAGATTGGGAGAAAAATGATAACTGGTAATAAGTTGCTCGGATAAAACATTGGAGGGAAAAACTTGTAGAGCGGTTTAGTTGCTAAGGCTCTTTTTGGACGAATTTTTAAAAGGTTGTCTTATATTTCTCATATTCTAGCAAAATAAGTGCTTGTATCTAAGTTGCAAATATAAAACAACTGACAGATAGCTGGGCTATTGGTTAAAAAGAGTTATGGGTGACAGACCATAATTATTATCAAAGTTATTGATGCATTTTTGCACATCTCCAAATCTGAGACACTTGTGCTAAGTACATTTTGGGCTAAAAACATGAAAAGGTGCCGACATGAACACTTTGTGCCAGTGAGAGTTCCGTTATTAAAAAAAGACATCTCACTATTTCGTCTCAAAGCATAAAATTTCTACTAGCAATGCCAATGACATTACGAAAGAAATCTACTCACTGTAAAAACGGATTGGGTACGTCTTGTCAATTTACAAAGTGGTCTGTATGTCGTAATGTTTTTCTGACATAATTACCCCCGAACTCACAAACGTTAATTAAAGCCCCTCAGATTTATGTGGTTTCTCAAAGTGACTATAAATAAATATTTAGTACCTATAAAGTTATGAATATAAGATCACATTCCGGTCACAAATGGATGAATTGATCTGGGTGTTTCATAGATCCCAGAGTTATTTAAAGTCCTTAAAAAATACGTATTGAGTATGTTTGTCCGTTGTCTAGTTTTCATAGTAAAAGCTTAGTTTGGGGCTAGAAGGCGCTGCTTAGATCAATGTCCAACAATATTTATTTATATCTGTTTAGTTCACAAACGTTTGTGCTGGGGCGGGAATCAAGCACGTGACCTTTATTTATTAATTTTCCAATGCAAAAAACACAAGAAAAAAAGTACCATTGACGACTTAACACCGAAAGGCATTCCCCACTTGTCGACTTAGGTGACGATTCGTCCGAAGAAATCCTGCATATTCTACACTCAGACATACACAAAATACGTAATAATGAAATACATCCTAAAGTTCGTATTAAATGATAAAAAAAGACGCAGCGCAACGCGCTAACAAGGACTAACCCTAAAAGTGACTAAAACTCCTTTAAATACATCTATCGTCAAAAACAAGCATCAAAAATTATACCAAGATTACATAAACCAGATCCTCGTCACACAAAAAACCAGTAAAAGGCGTATCCCGCTTAATAATGTCAGATAGCTGCCATCATAATATTCTAATATCCAATAAAGGGCACCACTTTTTATGGAGCTGGAAAGGGTCGCCTTCAGATTATTCAAGTTTGGCTTAATCTTTCACAAAGTATTGTAACGGCGGGCGAAGTTTCCCCATCCTTTACGCGCTTGGGCCGCGGGCACATATTTATGACAGCTTGTGGAATCAATTTGTAAAGTATCGGTTTTTTGACGCCATGATTTTGTAATGTTGGGTTTTGTGTTTTGGTAGTTTTCGATAGGATATGCTTTACACTTTATACACGATGGAATACCTATGACTGTGTTGTGTATTGATGCAGGTTAGAGACCTGGTAGAGGCTTTGACCTATTGTTTTATTCTGGTATTCAGGTACCAGACATTTAATAAACCCAAAGGGGTTTATCCTTATTTCACTTTGCTTTCGAGTGTTGTATTTGCCTAAATCATCAATGAAACCTATTTTTTTTATATATTTGAAGAGATTTGTAGAAGAACTGCTGTTGCTGTCGTAGTTCAGCGGGCAAGGTAGTGAGCAAGGCTCATAGTGCGAAGAGTAGAAAGCCGTTGGGTTCCGGCTGGAAAGAAGACCATTTGAGAACAAAAGAAGTGTGGGAAGCCACACCAGCAAGGTGGAAGACCTGAAAAAAGTCGCAAGAAATCTATGGGAAGGCCCACCAGGGACATCATGTCTTCCTATTGATGGGAAATTTGGCCAGTCAGGGTTCGGTTGCATAGTGGTCATACGGTTCGATGTAAGTAAAATGGTGAATACAAACCTTATAAACGTTTAGTCTGTTGCTTTTACATAATTAATCAGTATAACTAATTGAGTTAGTTAACCCCCTTCAATTTCATCGTCTAATTAGACTTGGTACGAGAGTATTTGTATGACTGGTAGTTGCCAATATTGGCAGTATTAATTACTTAATTTATCATGAATATTTAACGATAAGGCAGACTACAAGTAAAACCCATGGTTCAAGCTAATTGCTTCTGATTAGAGGGGTAAATTGAATGTCTTATTAATATCATCATCATCAACAGCCATACGACGTCCACTGCTGAACGTAGGCCTCCCCCATAGATTTCCAGAGCTGCCGATGGTAAGCGGCCTGCATCTACCGACTGATGGCCGTTGGGGCTAGAAAGTCCTGAAGTGGAGACCATTCGAGGCCATTCGGAGCGTGGGACGCCCACCCGCAAGGTGGACGGATGACCTCATCAAGATCGCAGGGCATTTTTATATTAATAAGAATTCATATAAAAAAAAACACAATAAATATATCGGCAACTTTCGCCATTGTGAAGCTTCGTACTTCAGGACAGGAATGAGCAGTTGTCAGTTGTTAAGCCTAGTAAAGGGCTTTAGGGTGGCTTAATAACATTTGACAGTAAGGTTAATCATGAGCCGCACACTTCTTCAGCTATCCGCACGACCGCGTATTGGAGTATGGGTTCCGCCTCATAGTTGAGGTAAGTCCTGTGCCCAGTTGTGGGACGTATCCACCATGAAGACCATGGAATTAAATCTTGAAATAGGATAAATTAAGTTAAGTTTAGAGTTAATCGTAACACCGCTGCCTGTTGTAAGTAATTGTATGTTCATTTTCATTGTTTTTTTTAATTTAGGTACTCGTTCTCAAGAACTTGTTTCGTTTTTTTGTGTGTTCCATAATTTTTCTAATTTTATAAGTGCCGGTGACACGACAAATTAATGTATTTTCTTTCTTTCTTTATTTTATTCAGGCGCTTCAGAAATTCATTTTAAGTTAGTCATCAGTACAAAACCAGTGTATAGAACCTAACCATTTCGTTAATTTCTCAAAGTATTACGTAAGAACACCCCCAGACAATAACTATTATATGCATGAAAAACTTGTATTCAAGAAATATCCTGCCCTCAAAACTTTTATGTAAGCGAAACTTTGATAACGCATTATTATGTATTCCTAATAAAGTTCTCCCGCTTATAATAAAACGCATAGCGAACAAAATATCAGATACTGGCGTTGCCTTCATGAGGGTTTTATCTTAATTGCTTCCAGAAACTTGATATCCCTCAGGAACAAAGAAGTTTTTAGTCGCCCGGACCGTGGGTAAACAATATTCCGCTTTCTACAGGGAATCGATAGATTACGGGAGCTGGTAGAGAATCAATATGTTTAAGATCGTCCATAAGTACGTCCGTTGGAACGAAGTTAAGGAAGTCAAATAGAATAGAAAATGCAAGAAAACTATGGGTAGGTATGTAGGAGAGAATATTGACTTCCACAAAACACACACATTGTAAAGATGTGTGATGTCCAGCGGCTTCAGGTACAATTCCAAGACCAACCGCAGACCGCAATCTACAACGCAAACTGCAAACTACAAGCGACACTTTGTTCCTAAGAGCGGCGAACTAAAGTGCGGCCACGCTTCGAATCATTTTCATAGAGATTGATAGGAACAAGTGGCGTAGCTTGCAGTTTGCTATCCGTCTTGGAATTGTACCTTTCTGATGTCGCAAACAGAAGAGAAATATTTGTATTTTCCATTTTTAGAGAACTATATTATCTGGAGTTTGTAATAAAATAACATGAAATAAAATAAATAAAAAAGTAAAAACTCCAGATTACCTATTCAGCAACAAAGGCATTTCTTTTTTTTGAAGACATGTTTTTGTAAATGGGGTGACTAAGCGAGATTGGTAAAGCCCCACACGCTCGGAATAGTTCTTCTAAAATGCCATTCTATCAATCGGCCTATTTAGCAAGACGAAATTTAGAATCGATAGAGTAGTAGTAGTTAATAGAGGTAGTGATTCTGGAAATTGTATGAATCGAAAGTATTAGACACTTTCAGTTAATATTATCACGTCCGAAGCTAAAGTATCAACAGTATCTATTGCATTTTGTTATCTCCCGAATTTTATTAAGTTCTTCACGAAAGTTAAAATTCAACGCTATCAAAAAGAATACAACAGTAACAAAAGAAATGATTCCACAAAAACAGCTTCAATTTACCAGCCTCTTAATTGAAGCCGAAACATTCGAAAAGACAAAAGTGTAATGTGACCATCTGACACATTGGGCGGCAAACTCCGAAGTTTGTGTAACATGACCTAAGCCTGTAAGCCACGTACACGACAAACGACAAACAGTCGACTGTTGTTAGTTCCGGCTTGTCTTTCGCTTTGTATCTAGTCTCGACCAACTTATATTACTTAGGTGTTACTGCGATAGGTTCGGAACGTCTTTAGTAGTTTTGCTCATTGCTAATAAAGTTGCTTGGATCTGTGTTTAGTTGGAGCTTTGAAAGCGCCTGAATTTAAAGTTTGTGGCGATGAGATGGATTGGTAGTCTTATTATAATTAGCCAATAAGTTCACTGCTGGACAGAGGTATCATTCTTCTCCTCTAATATGGAGATATGAAATGAAGTTAAGTTATAGAGGTAGTCTTGGAAATTGTTTGGATCTATATATTTGCAGACTCAAACTTCGTTTTGATCCCTATTTTGTATTACGATCGGCGCCATATTATAAGTAAATTACAGAGGTAAGTAATTAACTATCTGTCTCAAAAGTTACTTCACACGGACCATGTTTAATTTATTCATTGTTTATTGCACAACAATAAGATTAAGATTTCGGTATTGAGTGAGTTTTAGTCAGTGAGTTGACCGAAATGGGCAAACACAAATACTTTATTATACTATAAATGCAATATTTAAATATCCATTTTTTTTATATTGAACTACTAACATCTTACAATAAACGGGGCACGCATCAGAGTCGGACCGTCGGAACCCGGGTAGTCCCGAGTTCAAGACTACCCGGAACACCTACTTCGTGTTCGTTGAATAATTTGCGGTTCTCCTCAACTAAGACCTCTGATACTCTGCTAATAAAGCCAAACAACCCGAATATCGGCGAAAGGCTCACGTCTTACCAAGTTAGGTTCGAAGTAGCTCGGCGAAATATAGGCTTTTCAATATTTCGTTCGAGACATCAATCATTGAGGCCTAACGCAGCGTGGGACATCCCATCCGCAAGGTGGACGGATGACATCGTAAAAGTCGCAGGGTTCCGGTGGATGCAGGCCACCTACAACCGGCCGCTCAAGAAATCTATGGAGGAGGCCTATGTTTAGCAGTGGACGTCTTGTGGCTGAATGATGATGATCAATCAGTGTGCCTCTCACTACCCCGCTTGGAGTATAGCCGTATACTCATGTTATATGTGTTTTATGAATGAATGAATTAGCGTTGTATACGTTAATTATCAAATATTACTAATCTTTAAAATAAGCTGCTCAAGTAAAATCACGGGCAAATCGTTAGTGATTTATAAACGATGCAGACGCCGCGAGTAGACAGTGACAAAGTGATTTTTAATTCGGTAACTTATCTACCTGTACATTGATAAGTACTGAGGGTACATCTATTTGTCATTAGAATGATTTATCTTCCCTAAGGACGTACATAGAAGCCTCTTGTTTTCGATCGTTCCCTTCCAATCAATCTTTGTGAGCGTTCAATAGAGTTATTGTGTAGTCAGAAAATTCGTCTCAGTGGGAGATACTGTCTTTCGTTTTTTAACTCATATTATAAACATAAGTTTAGAACTTTGGCTGTAGGGCTATTCTTCAATCCGATCCATTTGATTTCAAGAACTACTTAACCAATGTTAAGAAAGAGCTTCCAAGGGGACGAAGCCTATGTAAGCGCAGCCAAGGGATCAGCCATATATTTATACTTGTAAATGAACGGCTTATTTAAACATGACAAGACATACTCGAATTTCTTAAAATCGTAAAAGTGCAGCAACGTCAGTAAAATAGTATATTTATCTTGCAATGGCTATATTTTGGTTTCATAACTGAGATTCTGACCACTGAGGTAGGCTTGAAGCGGACTTGCGCGAGCGGCAGGAAGTCGCCCGAGTCAGTCTCGGAGTTTGACTCTGACTCCACGGAGAGCGAGGATAAGTCTGATAAAGGTCCATAGGGTCTAACTTTAACTTCAGATGAGAGGAGAAGAGATTATACAAAGGCCTTATTGATGTAATAAACCTCTTCCAGAGAACCTACAGGTGAACGAAGGGCAAAAAAGAAAAATAAACAAATACTACATGATCTATACACACAAAATACAAAAGAACAATCAAATTAGGCATTTTAAATATTATTTCAGCAAACCTTTTAATGCCTGAACTGTTTTTGATACTCAGAGGCTCATTACGTACGAGTGAACATACTTAAAATATTACTTTACCATTTGAGGGTAAACGAGTCTCTCATTCATATTCAGTATTTTTGTTATAAATTCGAAGGATAACTGAAACAATACCTTTGAAGTTTTTTTTGCTGTCTGCCTGTCGTTAAGTTGATTGTGAATTTTGAAACATAATTTATGGGATTGAAAAGCGTGCAGATTTAAAACTTTGTAGTAATATTTTGAGAATTTATTTTCAAGTTTGAATTGACAATGATAATGGGTATTTGCTGGTTTTTTATTCAAATTAATTGAGGCTACTTTCTAGAATAATAATGATTTACCTTTTCGTAATTGTTGTTTTATTTTGGTTTCTTTCTTTTGGTCAGGTTCTTCGTCCACCTTACTGGTGGGCCTTGCTGTAATTGATACCAAATGCTGCCATCCTAAAGGTTCAAACGGTTATAATAATTATGCGAAAGAAACGGCCAAGAATGACAAATTAAGTACAAAAAAGTTATTGTACTCTCAGACTCAGAATAAACACAATTCCATATCTCCAAATTGTAATTTTCCAAACACTCAAATATGGCGGCCGAACCAAGTTCTATACTACCGAAACAATGAAATATGAGTGCTTTACGGCACTGTTATTGTTTCAAGAAGTTTCTCGTCTCAAGTTTGAGATATTGGGGAGCGTATTTCGTTCTATTATTTAATAAGTTAGCCTTAGGAATGTTATAATAATGTAGATCTCAATCTTAGTTACGTTTAAGTGTTTTACCCCCGAATTCACAAACTCAAATCAAGGTTGAGCATCCCTCAGAAGTCCAGCTGTCTCTTTCAGTTTTATTAACATTTTACAGGACGGCATGATCGCGTGCTTAGCGTTGATTAACGTATCATATTTCATAGGTTGAGGCCCTATTAGTGCGTTGCGTTGTTATGGCGCAGCGCAGCGTCAACCGCGTCGATTTACATTTATTTTTAATTACGTGGCCACCTAATAAGTTTTCTAATGTTTTTGTTGTTTGTATATACTTAAATCAGCTTTTTCAAAATTTCAGCTTACTGGCACTTTAAAAACAAAGAAACGTAGACTTATATTTGAAGAAAACAATCTTCAAAAATTGTTGCCTATGTCCTACTCACATGCATAGCGCAGATGCAGTAGTTTTTACGTAGAAAAACAACACGGCACGTTCACACATACAAACTTTCGCAATTATAATATTAATAGGATGAACAGTTGAAACATTGAGCAGTTGAAACTTTAAAAACTTTTTCATAATCTAATTTATTGAAACCCTATAACTAAGTATCTGGTATATTCGACACTGTCTCTAGCACTCTTGAGTTTCGCTTAACTCGTCTTGACGTCCCCCAGATGAAAAATAAGCAACTTCATATTTTCACAATGTCTATGAAACGGTAAAATCTCGAAGCGTTGTAAGCGCTGCATCAGGTAAATATTAATACATTTTTCACGTCAAATTTTATCGCCTAAACACTAAATAAGTTTAAGAGCTCTGACAGTTGAATTTTATCTACGCCCCGTCCACACACGAAATCCATTACTGTAACGCGTAAAGGCACCTAAAAATCCGCTGAAAATGCACGCCGCTGATACTTTGACCTTCGATATTTCGAGTCCCGTAGGACAACGTCATATTCCCGATATTCAATAAAGCGAACTAACACGTTTAGCCCAGCCAGGACCTTCCCAGAAATCCCCAGCGCATTACGATGTACCCGATATACCCACGCAGGGTTACCAGGCGAAGGTGTTTGTTTTTTTAGGAATTTTACCAATTTTATTTAGCTCTTATACCAAGGGGCTCGATCATCAGGTATCAGACAAAATATCATATTTTATTTAAATACCGTCAGAATTTATTTTATGTAATTCGAAAATCTCTGACAAAATACTACGCTAAAATAAAACGATTCATTTTATTTTTTCAGTCAAAGTTCACAAATGTTGTTACCTATTCAAAGGATCAAAGTTTAGACAGCGAAAATAAGTTAAATTGAATTTACTAATTACCTTGACGAATCACATAGTGTGTTTTTTCAGAATCCACAAGAATCACAAAAACGGAAATGTCTTAGATGTCATTTTGATTAGTAAAGTCTGTAGTTTGTATTACAAAACCTTTTTGCGATATACTCGTATTTACGTATTTTGTTGCGTTGGGCGTATTTCATGCATTCTGTGTACAGGCTCAACTAACTGGCCTATTCATCAATCTTAATATCTGTTAACTTGCTCGGAAGTTCGTCCTTCGTCCGCCGGCCGCGTGGCGACCGTATTCAGTTAGCGATATGAGAGTAGCCGCCATATTTAAATCAGAATAGGTGCGCTATTGGCGACCGACGGGTATTTCGAACGGGTTTATTATAATTCAGCTCTTTTCACCACGTTTCGACGGGGTTGGTAGAAATTGATACGGAAAATGCATTTTTAAAATGACGTCCATTCTACATTTTGAAATAGCACCTTAATGATAAACATTTTGGTAAGGTGAGTGCACCCAAATTTGTTTAGAGGTGGCCGAAGGCAGCTTGAAGGCGGGTTGAGGCAGTTTGCGGTAAGAAGCCCTACTTTAGTCTTCCCCATAAGCTATCACCTTGTAGTGGCGGAGGGCTCAGTACCGGTGGAAGGGCAAACTGTCGGGAAGCCAGAAAACTCAAACGGATGTAAAGAACTCAGGCTTAAACGGGACCTTTCGTATCGATAAAAGTGTCTGGTGACTTCTTTCTGATATGGAAGGTGGCCTTGGTAGACCACTGGAATTCCAAGAGGCAAACAAAAGGTTAGACATTAACCTCTGGGAGGCTGGATGTATTTCTCCGTCTCACTTCAGGTATGCAAGTCGCTTAATGTGCCAAAAGGTGCCAGGGGAATTCAGCATCATTTTCGTGTGAGGTGTAATTGCAGAAAAGCGTTCTCACGCTTTTCTCAGGGGTCTCACCCCTAAGAAGCTTCTTTGACGGTGGTTAAAGTTTTGCACAGGTTTTGATAATTTTGATATTGATTGATGTAATTCAGTGACTTCAGTTGCTTTCTGATAACATATTCTGTGACGGCCCCGAACAAGTTGGAGAAAACGTCAACAGAAGTAACGTATGAATGTTAAAAAACAAAATGAGTACGAAGAAACAACCCCCGATGAATACTAAAGGCCAACCAACACAGCTGATGGAGTTGTTACCAGTCCCTGGCGCGCAGCCAGCAGCGGAACAAGGCTATTAATAATAATAACATATAAATGTGTCCCGACTCCTGATTTACTATAGTTTTAAACGGCTAAATGGGACAATTTCACTTGGAGCTAAAATTTAAGTGGCGCAATTCGTCTGTTTCTGAAAGAAGTAGTTGTGCCGGGGCCAAGAATTGTGTACTGCATGCATGTAGCTGCCGCAGGTTGGAGTTATTTTGCGCAGCAATTGTGATTATTTTTTAATTTCTCCAGCCACGCAGGCGGCACATATTATATTTTTAATTGTTACAGATATGCATTGTTCCTGTTAGAGTAACTAAATTTTGCCTTTTACGGTGGGCGACAGTTCTGTATCTTATTTTATATAAGTTAGGGTTAGTGTATGTGTACACTTTTATTTTAAGATCTGCACAAGTGAGAGAGTTAAGATATAAATATAAGATAGTATTTATTTACGACGACTAACAAGAATGTGAGCAGTTCGCCACTCGCATCACACTGCTAACGCGCAACATCAGTACTTTTAATTTTTATTTTTCCACGTGCCGCCTTTATGGGCCGCAGCGGATGGTAAGTCCACCACAATGCCGCGCCTGAGTTCTCTTAGCTTCCTGGTTATCGCTACCACCCATCTAAAGCCGCCACGACAAGGCAAAAACTCATGAGTGGTACAGCATCAGTCTGGCATAAACTGCCTTATTTCAAAACAAGAATAATCTGTAAGTGTGTCGTAAGATAAGACCTACAATACGACACCATCATTTAAAAAATTGTTCCACAATACGTCAGACATATTGCTATAATTATTTATTTACGTTCCGTGCCGTATTGTGAGAGACTGGTACCTGAAGTAAGTTCATATTATGAGCCTGTATTCCAGGTCTCCAGGGCCTCACCATCCGGAATTATGCAGTAAGAGCCTGCACACTGAACAGGTCGTAGTCCAGTTACCTGAAAATAAATTGCAACAATAACTATGAACAAAAGAAAATCTTTTAAGGTTTGTTTGTGTTGCGGACTTGGAGGGATCAGATAAATAATGCAAACGTTTAAAATGGTGATAGGAAATTATAATTAAAGATTTTGCAAACAAATTAATAACAAACCTAAAAGACAAGTAATTTTGACATGTAAAACGAAAACCAGGGAAAATTGAATAATTAAAAAGTTATGAAAAAGAGGCCGGTTTGCCACAGTTTGAATAGAAAAATGAATAAAAATGCTGAATGAGTGAAGTTGAAAGTAGTGATACTTTCAACCTGCATTTTGCATTTTTCTGGTGAGTTTCTCTTTGTGAGTTTTTATTTATAAGTATGATTCAGATCTATGATTATCTAAATGTATTTATTGTAAAGAATTTATGGATTAATATTCATTTATTCATATTAATTTCCCAGCATCTTGCAATACCGCATTTGTCTTTTCTTGTTCATCTGCCTGAAGGTTGTCTAGAAGAGATCGCTTTTAGCGATAAGGCCGCCTAAATCATATCAACATTTTTGTAATGTTTTTCTGTTTTTGGGTGTTGTGTGTAATAAAATACCTATGTAAGTAAGCAAGCAAATATTCTTTATTGCACACAAAAACAGTAGCAATATTTTACGGGCCAGTAGATAAAGTTAACACGTGAATGTACAACTTGGGCGGTTTTATCGCTAAAAAGCGATCTCTTCCAAACAACCCAAAAGTAGAGGAAAATTGGAGATTAGGTGAAGTATATCTTATCTCATCTTATCTGTATCTAAGATAAGTATCTTATCTGTATCTACGCCTCTATCGCTAATTTTCTTCATTCTATAAATCTACTCCCGAATTCACAAACGTCAATCAACGCTAAGCACGCGCTCATGCCTATGCTGGCCCTCTCAGTTCTATTGACATTTTACGGGACAGCATGAGCGTGAGCGCGTGCTTGGCGTTGATTGACGTTTGTGAATTCGGGCGCTAGACTCTTAGATTATGTGCGCTAAGTACCACCTGCCGTCTTCAAGCTCAACAACCAGATAGCCCATCCATTATACATGCATAAAACTTTGACCAGCCGTTATTTTTATCACCTCAAGTCAAACTTCCTAACCCATAACCATTGTTAGCTTTTACTGGGTCTTTATTTAAATGACGCCATAAAGAAAATATCGCTCGGGCAATATCTGAACATCTGTCGTCGAAGAAAAGAAGTTTGGATGAGAGTTTTTATAGTCTTCGCTGTTCCTGATGTTTACTGCTCAAATGTTTTTTGATGCTCGTAGGCTGTTACCATCAAAGTATTTTATTATTATGATATAAGTACAATATCGGTTTTGTAACAGCGGCCTTTTGAAAATGTATTTTTAGGATAGGTACCGTTGTTTTTGTTATACGGACTGTTTGGGTGCCTATCATGAATTTCATTTGAAAACAATGTAACATATTCAAAAGATGATAATAAAGTATGCAGCGCATTTTTCGAAGACTTAATGTCACAAGTCCAGCCTGAGCTAGCTGACGTACAGCTTTATTTTGTTAAACTTAGGCCTCTTTTAGGTGAGAGTGAAAGGATATCTGTTTGGCAGGTATGTTTGTACCGTTTAGGTTATTCTCATCACTTACAAAAGTTAGATTGCGACAGATGCCCCAAGCATAAAAAAGTGGTCAGCACACTTTGAGAAACTCATTAGAAGTAAGTAAAATGGTATCACAGCAAATGTTAAAATATCGACAAAATAGAACTGACTCCTTCACACGGTCATGGTATTAGCATAGGATGATTTCTCACCCTATCAATAAATCAAACCCATAAATCCGCGATACGATAGTACGAGCATCGCAAAGACCTCAGAAATAACAGATGCATGAAAAACGTTACGTAAGCTGGGCATACGCGACCGGCAATACCGACGCGAGAGCCCCTTAGACCCGAGCCGTGATTCAACTCGAACGGTATCGTGGAATTATTAATGAAGTGCGGGTTCGAGTTCCAGCCACAGTTGGACATGTGGAGCCGCTGAGGCCCCACCAGAAAGCGGCTGAACCGCTACAAAACCGCGCGGGTTTTGATGATTGTAAGTTTAAAGTGGCTAACATAACATTAAGAGAGTATAAAGTCGCCGACGTAGCCCAGCGGGTAAGCAATTTGAAGTGGCAGTGGGCAAGGCATAATCCCTTTGGTCGATGCATGACCTAATTAAGGTCGCAGATTTCGGTGGACGTCGGCTATCGCTTCTGTATGGTGTCGCTTGGGCATAAGTTTGTCGACTGATAATTTTCCAGTCTTCGAATTCATGAACGTAACGTATCATCCGGGTGTAGACGACTCTTCAACTTTTTCATTCGTAGTTTCTGAGATATTTTTTTTTTCTACGAACAACAAAATAGTATTTGTGCACTGAAAAACTTTTTTCTGTACATCAACGTTTCCATTGCAACTCTGTGGGGCCGTTAATATCGAAAGTTTTCGTTGCCAATATGGTTGGCAGGCCGTGCGCGGTGGCTAATAAAAGATAAAAGCGGCTGTAACTCGTTTCTAAGTTCGCCACTATTACTTAGGTTATGTTATTAATTTTATCAAGCTTGTGGCCTACTGTATTTATTGTGTTAGTTGAGATCGGCAGTGATTCGTGGAAGCTGGAGTCTGCATTGCGGAACAGGGGATGTGGAGTGGGGCTCATTTGTTTCAATGTCAAATCTACACTGCGCTTTTAACACAGCGTTTTAAAACTTTCAGTAAAACATTCATTGCTAGTAGGTGTTTTTTCAGAATTTGACTGACGCTCTTGGCACAGACCCTATAGATACTAAGAATGACTAAAGTCATTCGAGGAACATTTTTGGTGAAATTTTCTTATAAGTAAATTAGGTATCACTTATGTTACAAGTATACTACTAGCCATTAGGTACTATCTAACGAGCTTTTTTACTTTAAGTGTGTCCTAAAATTGAGTGATTACCTAAAATATTTGTGTTTCTATAGTATTAGTAGTTTCCCTTGAAATCTGTTTTATTTTTAAATTCATATTTATTTCAGCTGACCATGTTTCGTTCTCGAAAATAAATGTTATTTAGTGAGCGTGTATACTTAGTGTTAATATTTTATTACTATATTAGAATAAAATATTAATGTCCATTCAAACATTTTAATTACAAAAATAAAATGTTTTTAAACCTTTATCCAGCTATGGTGTACCTACCCGCGCGGCGGCGGGCGAAAAAACATGTGTACATTCAATTTCTTTGCGACTGTGGTCGTTTGAGAGAAAAAAATTGAGCCATTTTTTAAATTATTTACGTCTGTAAACAATTAAAAATGGCTTAATTCTTAAAATGAGATAAAATACTAATTCAAAATAAAACGTATTGAAGATTGAAGTAAGCGTGAAGAACTGAGATGTGAAGTGATGTTAGGCGGAATGCCACCCCAGGTAGGAAGTAGATTTTGTATTTATACGATTATTACAAATACTGATGATATCAAAATGTGATTAAAAGATGTGAATAAAAGATTTTTGAAACAAAACGTAATGCATTTCCTAAAACAGTTATTCATTCTAAGGAAAACTACAACAAAGTGTACAATTTCACAAGAATTTTAAATAAAAAATGCCGTGCGTCAGCACAGATTGAACGAACTTGTGTCCTTTGCCTTATTTTATAAATTAAACCGAGAAATGCAGGCTGAAAAAGAAACGATCCTCAGCAGAACTTGCAACTCCTCACTATAAGTGTTAGCACTAATGAAACAAAGTCCGCTTCTACGTTTCTTTCAGGAAAAACTTTAATTGTTTTGCAATGCAAGAAAGAACTCGCCTTGCATTTTTAGCATGCAGAAATATAATTTAAAGTACGCAGAAGTTATTATCGGACTGGCGATTCTTGTGGCAGGATCCGGACGGAACAATGTTTGGCTTTCTTAAATATGAAAAAATGTATTCTGGTTATATTTTTGCGCTATGAAAAAAGGAAGTAGCATAGCCTACCACGCAAGTCTTAAATTATGGGGAACTAGTTATCCTTGCAGGCGTTGTTCTTTGAAATGCCATTGGGCTGTTGTAGCCAATGATATTATAATAAAAAGACGTAGATAGGTTACTTGTGCTAAAAAAGTGGCACCCGAAATCAGGACTTTCGATCACCTGGCAAAGCATTGACGGTTTGTGACGACACTGCACAACATGTACGAGTATCTGTCTCGTTTACGCTCTAGTAAATAATCATATCTTGTACACACGGTCAAATTATAGGTACAATTTTCAGTGGACCGTTTTTGACTTCGCGTCAGTACTGACATAACCTTTCTACGTCTTTTTTATTGTAATATCATTGGCTGTAGCAGTTCAAGAAAAACAAATTGCTGCTTAATGTGCCAACAACTGATATTACGCTTTTAATTATTAAAAGTACAAATGACGGACTTAATGTCAACTGAACTTTTTTCCTTTTTTAAAAATTTATGCTTTAACTTCACCTATCATATGGGTATTGTAATTAACGATAATCAGTGCCTTTTGAATGGTCGTTCGCCCAGGACACTTTGGAAAAAACTCCCTATCGGAATTTTCTCGATGGCCGGTGAAATAATGTTTCTTCAAGGGTTTGAATAAGTTCTTATAGGGCTTGTGTTGTTTTTTGTTCATATTATGACCACCAATTCAAGAGCCACCAACTCCTCGGGCAACAGACTAAATGAGAGAGTATTTTCAAATTAGTGTTTTGTATTCTAATTACCATTCTTATTTTTTTAAATCAATAGTTGGATAACTCCTAATTATGATCGCAGTACTGTGACCTTGTCTTAATAATTAAGTACGGTCTTTATAAATTCCTTGTATGTAGAAGTGGAAACATTCACTTTTAAAAGTATATCTGAATAGCAACATCTTCAACAAAACAAAAATTTAAAACCTTTTCAAAGAAGTATTGGATTCCTTTCGCAAAGAGAAAATGCATTTAAATAAGCAGGGTCCATTTTCACTTCATTGAGTCAAATAAACCCTGTTATTGCATAAATTGAGCGCTCTTATTATAGAAGAAATACTCCGATGGACGGAGGGATTGTATCAGCTAAGCTCCTTTGGTGCCAAAGAAAAATTACTCTTGTGTTGCTAGGAACCGCGTTCATATTGGGCTATCACAAGTTGAGAGACGTCTGTACAAATACTAATTACATTAAATACAAAAATGATTTTTCATTAGGGGAGATTGGTTTGAGTATCGTCACAAAATACAAAATACACAAAACATATCTGTTTGTCCAGTCTGGGTAGATAGAGCGTGTTTTTTTTTTTAAATAATACCATAAAGACAAACGAAGCCAACATGATTATTTTCAGATTACCTTCTGTTACATTCTGCCTTTGATTCAGATCCACGCTGTCGAGCAGTTTGCTGAGTGTTTGAGCTTTGGGAGGCGAAAAATACATTTTGGAAAAAAAAACTTTTAAGTAGCTATTGCGCTAAAATCTTCGATTGAATCGGTCGAAAAAAGCTTCTAAAATCGAAAGCTCGATCAAAAGAGTATCAATTTAAATTAAATAGCTCAGTTTAAACTGACGCAAAAGTATGTGGCAAGTTAGACAAAAATAGACAGTTGGAAATATCTACACGGTAATTCAATTTGCCTGACCAGTGCCTGGCTAGACACTGCACTGATTGACAGAAATTTTAACGAGGCTTCGCTTGAATAAAACTCAGCCAGTTTGAGTATTGTAACTGCCATATGCAGATAATTTTATCACTCAGCCTGCCTAAAACATGAGGTTTTATAATACCTGTGTACAGAACAAAACAGGAGGTGCCAAGCTGTTCGGGGATATGTTATGTGGAAACGTTTCTAGGACGAGTTTAAGTTGTTCTCAGAAAGGTCAGTACCTTTGGCCAACAAGCATGTAGAAAAGGGCTCATGAAAAATGAAAGAAGAGGAAGCGCAAGGTGTGTGTCTGGATCGTAGCAAGTGGAAAGAAGTGGTCTCTGCCTACCCCACTGGGAAGGAAGCGTGATGGTATGTTTGGTACGTATGTATTGTTTTTTTAGACGAGCGCACGGTGGTTTCCTATTGATAGTGAGCCTGAAAGCAAATAGTTCCGAACTGGTTCGAAAGATTACTTCTTCGTAAAATTGAAAGTAGAGGATCCAGATTGCTGACGAACATCAACATACCTATAACGTTGCCAACATAATTTTCAGAGGCAAATAAGTAAGCAGTGATTTTCTACTGCACTGGTGCTTAGATTTAGATAAGTATGGATCAATGTTAAGTCCGCTTCATACGTTCTTCGTGTTACAGAGTTAAAAAAACGAGTTCTGTCAATAACTAGTACTTCAATCAGTATTAAATTTATTCGAAATCACGTCCATTCATTTTGTTGACGAAGCGCATCGTATCTAATTAAATTTTCAATTCGCCAATTTCAAACTTATTTACAAAGAGTTTTACATTAAAATATTCAATTTTATATTCGAAGGATAGTGTATTATTATTGTTTCCCTCGAAATTATTCGAATTGATTATTTTAACGTCAGGTTAAAATGAAATTATCTGGTCAACTGTTTTTATTAAAATTATGATTGTGTTTTAAAGAGCATGCCTCGGTTTTTATCAGTTTTGATTACTAAAATGTGTTTGGTAAAAAAGGCTTAATCGTCCTGGAACGTTTGGTTCATTATCAGAAAATTGTTTTTCCAACCTCGGGCAAGGCTAGACTCGGAACATCGTGATGTTTTTTCTTTCAACTCTGACTAACGGTAAAGGTACAATCAGTATGCGCTTTTGAATACTTATGAATTAGATACACTTGGTCCCTTACTGAAAGCCTCCTAAGAAAATAGGTAACCAATCGTGATTTAAAGAGGGTTATGCTAGATTAAGCTAGAGGGTAATGATAAGTTATGCCACGAGGTAAGAAATTCAGAAAAGAGAAAATTCGTAGAAGAGCTGAAGTTGCCGACATAGCCCAGCAGGTAAATAGGTTGAATTGGCAGTGGGGGAGCCACGTAGCGCGCAGAAACCCTTTGCTGTTGGGGCCAAAAGGTTCTGGATTGGAGAATATTGGAGCCAAACGCAGTGTGGGGCATCGAGTGACGTGTGTGTAAAGCTAGCCTATCATTGGTCAGATGACATCAAATTAAGGCATTAGCCAAAACCTATTGAATAACGGGCGTTGAAGAAACGCAATAGCAGAAAAAACTGTTTATGATTTCAACTCTAACCCTACTTAGATAATAATAATCCCTTATTTTTGCTCATCCCTTTTCTAAGAAATAAAGTGTATAAGCAGTAAATAACTATACAAAAAGTAGCCAGCTGTGAACGTTGGCCCATCGTGTCCCCGCTGTTATCAGCGACGGTACAATCGTGGCCACTCTTAAGTGGTTATTGAATAGCTCCCGCCGACCTTTCTGGATTAGGGGGTGGAATAGATTCCCCGGAACCGGAGCTATTGTGTTGCGTTACCGATCTGTGTTATTCCGGGACGAATACGGACGGCGACAGAGACGGAACGAGTTTAAGGGCGGCAATAAATATACTTTTATAGCTGAAGATGGGGCAAAGTGGCATTTCGCTGGCAGTCTTGGTCCAATCGAGCCGATGTTCAGCAGGGTCCGTCTAATCGAAACACCCTATCATAATCCATTTTTAGATTGAAACAAGATGTTATTACCTACTGTTCTTTCTTTGTTGGTGGGTGTGCTCAGATTACTTCAAGTTTTATCTCAGACTTTGTATTCTTCAAATTGCGAAACCCTCTATTAGCTAAATTAGGACTACGCACTAGCGCAACAAAGCTGGGGCAAAGGGATACCTATCTCTTAATCATAGTTGCCTAAATACATATGACAATAAAGTTCACTTAATTCAAAAGTCAAACCACGTGTACATAAACACGTTATGGCATTATAAAATTTGCGCAGTCTTACCTTTAAATTGCCTTTATAATTTAGTAAATGTTTGTAACATACATTAATTCATAAATAATCATAATCGAGAGAAAATTTATCATTGATAAATATAGTTTTTATTTTGACTTGGTTCTTCTAGTTTTTTTATATCTAAACTAAACCCTGAATACATCCCTTTCCTATTCGGGAATTTGAACGTAATGCGTAGCGGTTACAACGCCGCACTATGGGCCGGTATGTCGCAGTGGTTTTTCAATTTGTCCGGTTGGATTTGTTGGCTAAGGCCCGGTCCTGGCTTGTAGACACGTTTAGAAAGACATTACGGTAATTGGCCAAACTGAATGCCAGGGGTTATTCTCTGGAATAAACTGTACAACATTTTAAGCGGAGATAATTTTCCGCTTGAGCGTTTCAACATTTTCTTTTACATAATTACTGTAGGTAGCTTTTGCGTTTTAAAATTACGAGAACGAATTTTAATGAGTGTTTTTTTATACTTGAAGCACCGTACTAATTAGGAAAAGTAGTAATTCATGAATAGATCTTACTAATTTTTTAAGTTAAGCAACATTTTCCATTGCAATTTTTAGTAAAAACAGTAAAAAATCAGCCAAATAATTGATAAAATTGTCGACTGATACACACGAATTTTAATAATTATATTTATAATTAATTCGTTATTGCACATTTTAAAACAAGTACAAATGGGGGATTTATTGCCAAAAGGCCAAAAGGTTTGTGACGATTCGAAAGTATTATGTAATGGTCTACTTCAATAAAGAAATATTAAATTTGAATTGAATAATAATATGCCACACTCTAAGTAGGTACGAAAAATTGGTCGAGCATTTTCTTACGAGCTGCCAGGGTGAGTTACATTGTTTATAAAGTTATTTTTGGATATCTTGCCTCAGGTGCAGAAGTCAACAACATAATTCTCAACAAGTAACGTACTTAAATGGATGTAATTCGGATATTTGCTTTGATTGACAGCGATAAGACATCTTAAGTGAGCTTACATTCATGAAAAATATCCAATTTTGTAGCAATAAAGCTCTTTTCTCTAATCTTTATCGCCTATTCTTCTCAGAGAGCGTCGAACCCGATGGTCCCGAGATGGCCGTAACACACCTACTTTTTGTTCATTGTACACTAACACTCCGGTGATGGAAAACACCGACTTAAACCCAAGCAACCCAGATAACGGCGGTAGGCTCGACCCTTGGCACATTGGGTCCAAAAATTCCCCTCTAAATGTGGGCTTCTGAATGTTCTGTTCACCATGATGGCAACAATCAGTGTGCTTCTGAATGACCCATAAAGGATATGGTCGTGAGGGTATGTATGTTATGTTATGTTCTTCTCAGTACATAAACAACAGTGTGAGACAGATGGTAAAGTCACATTATGTTTGTGTTCCGCGAATTTTGTATTAATCATAATCATCTTAATTTTTGCTCCTACTACCTATTTAATAAACTTTTTTTCGCTAATGACTATTTAGAACTACTTCAAACAGGTTTATTTGAATAAACGAAATCTTGAAGCATTTAAACTAGTAATGTATGGAGATACGTGAGCAATATTATTATGTGTCTAATGGACAGAAGCATGCAAAGATCAAAGGACGGCTGTGAATGCATGCAAAGCGTTCTCGTAGATGCTTGACGCATCTTTGAGAGGTCATAAACTATGTAAAAGCACTGTATATCACTTCTGAGAAAAAATATCACATGTGAGTTGAAGCAAAAGTGCAAGAGCGCATTTTTCAATGAAAAGCAACCTGACGGTGCTATATAGCTGCGGAATTTACAGTAAAAATATTATTTGTTAAATAAAATATTAATTTCCTAGGGAAATCGACACAACGTTATGTAATTAAATTAATTACAATGTCTGTACTTTCCCACACGTTGCATGCCGTGACGTCATACGATGACCTACAAACCATTGATTTTCTATTGTATCTGCTATTTATTCAAAGTCTTTTGTTCAAATTTTAGTATGAACGGTTCATTTGTTTCTCTCGCAAATGTTATGCCCACGCTTCTTGTGGCCCTGCTATGCTGTTCTGGCGGACGCCAAAACTCCCTACGCTTGTGGTTTTTTACTTTAAAATTCAATTTCTTTGCAACTGTGGTCGTTTGAGAGAAAAGAACTAAGCCAAATAACATTTTTTAATTATTTACATACAAAATGACAGAAGTTACTAATTCAGAGTGAAGCGTATTGCAGCGTAAGCGTGAAGCACCGAGAGGTGAAGTGATGTCCACCGGAATAGCACCCCTGGACAGAAGCTGGTGCGAGAGTCCAATAGTCGCGAGTTATGGTGCGTGTTGCTGCCGCCATTTGTGAGTAACCCCCGAATTCACAAACGTCAATCAACGCTAAGCTCGTGCTCACGCTCATGCTGTCCCGTAAAATGTCAATAGAACTGAAAGGGACAGCATGAGCGTAAGCGCTTGCTTAGCGTTGATTGTCAGTTGTGAATTCGGGGGTAAGTGACATAACACGTTAATTGCTTAAACTATGTTTTAACGTTGCGTTCATTTTTATGATATGGGGGATAATAATTATGTTTGAGGACGCAGCGCAATGCGACATCTTATTGATACCTCACCGGTAAGCAGTTCATATGTAACTATTTATATTATTTCAATTTAGATTGAGCTTAGGTTAATTAATTTGCAGAATTGGCTTATTATTAGTGTTATATATACACAAGGTGCGCGTATTAATATAGCTCCCCCGTATAATCTAGGTTAGACCTATGCTCAGCAGCAGTAGGATATACAGGCCGATGATCTGCATACCAGCTTATTTAAACAATCTTTTCACGAATCACTTCATTTGGCTAAAACTGCAGTTCATATGTAACTATTTATGTTATTTAAATTTAGATTAAGCTTAGATTAATTAATTTGAAGAATTGCCTTATTATTAGTCTTATGCATACACTAGGCGCGGGTATTAATATAGCTCCTCTTTATAGTCTAGGTTAGACCTATGCTCAGCATCAGTAGGATATACAGGCCGATGATATTCATACCAGCTTATGTAAACAATCTTTTCACGTATCACTTCATTCAGCTAAAACTTCACGAAGGCTGCTCTTCCAAAACATATTAACCCAGCCTTGGGATACATTCTAAAACTCCAAAGGGGCTGTAATTAAGTGAACGAGAGTTTTTGAAGCACCCTTCTTCGGAGTATAGGGTGAATGCCAGTGTTCGAAGCTAATTAATTAACACTTATAGAACGGATTTCAAACATTTTCTGCCATTAATTTGATACGTGGCTGCGTAAAATATATATTTTTTGCTTGATGTAGCAAAAAATAATGTTATGTTTGTTTTGTGTGTTAGGTTTTGTTGCAAATAACTTTTTTTACAAGAAACTGGTGGTGAATTTACTTCACTGAAGAAAACAACATACTGCGAGTATACTACTGAGTGAATGAATTTTCATCTTTTGAATTCATTTTAATATTATGTTATATCTTTCATCTTATTTACCCAGCCATTTGCTGTACAAGTTTAGTGAGGCTTTTGGTGCAAAACGCAACGTGTGATCAAATTAAGGTCACAGGATTTCCGTGAATGCAGACCGCTCATAACTGCTACTCTGAAAATGGATGAGAGAATCATGTGTTCAACACTAGACGCATTAGGGCATTCGCAAAATCTAGGTCGAGAGCATGGAGCAGGTGTACAGGCGTATCTGCTACTTTATGCCGCCATGTCGCCGCTCGCGCACGGTTGTGGTTTGCTACATTGTTTTTCAACATCGGGAGAGCGTCTCTCTCTAGGCCAAGTGGTTGACCACTCAGAATCAGAACCCATGCAAGCCAGAGCACCCCCGCACTCCGGCCCGCTGTCTCCACTGGGCCCGCAACCACGAGCCACCCAAAGGAAGGCTCCGCTTCCGCAACCGGCGGTACGGGCCGCGACGCACAGGGGAGATCAGGCGCGGGTCACTGGCGGAGTTCATTAAATATGAAAAAATAATGGTAGAGTAGGAAATAATCATTGAAAAAGACTGTGTTTAGTTCGTTACATAAAATGTTAGAATTAGTATCAAAACAGTTTATATCTACACTAGCACCTCCTGATGGGAACTATTTGTACTACCTATTGTCTATAGTTAATGAATTTAAAAAAATAAAAACGTAGTCTTTGAACAACCACACGACGTGTTTTAATAGGTTATGGGCCCAGTACCATTTTTCCTAATTAATTCGCGATAAAACAGTAAAAGTTGTGTCACAAAAGTAAAGAATGTCGACGTCGGGCTACCTAGTCAATGTGCCGAAACTCAAGGGTCGCGAAAACTACGACGATTGGGCGTTCGCGACAAGCAATTTTTTGCTACTCGAGGGAATTGACTTGGAGAACCTACCAGCGGAAATAAGTGAAACGGAGATGAAGAAAGCCAAAGCCAAACTCGTGATGACTATTGACTCCTCATTATACGCGCATATCAAGGGTGAGACTACAGTGAGTGGTGTATGGAATAAATTGAAAAATCTGTTCGATGACAAGGGGTCTCAGAGAAAAATCAGTTTGCTTCGAACATTAATTTCAATCCGCCTTGAAAACTGTGATTCCATGACGACCTACGTATCTCAAGTAGTTGAAACAGCGCAAAAATTGAAGGGGACAGGTTTTGAAATCACAGAAGAGTGGATCGGGTCGTTACTTTTGGCGGGACTACCAGATAAGTTTTCACCTATGCTAATGGCGATCGAGCATTCCGGCATCGCCATTAGCGCTGACGTCATTAAGACAAAGTTACTAGACATGTGTGGGGAGGTTGGCACTACTGGAACAGACTCTGCATTTTGGTCAAAACAACAGCGGTGGAAAAGTGGCAACACTAACCGCGGGGTCAAATCACAAACGTCAACGTCAAACAGTGACAGTTCAAACAGCAGTAAACAAATAAAATGCTACAATTGTAAGAAAATAGGCCATTATCGTTCTAAATGCCCCGAAATAAAAACAAAGAAAACTTTAAATGCTTTTAGTGCTGCGTTTTTCAACGGGAGTTTTAGCGAGGAAGACTGGTACGTCGATTCGGGCGCAAGTGCTCACATGACAGCAAATCGAGATTGCTTACTACAAACTAGACCCGTTCATGAAAACAAGAAAATAGTAGTTGCAAATCAAATGACTGTGCCTGTTGTAAGTGTTGGTGAAACACAGATTACGACAAGTGTAAACGGTTCTCAGTATGATGTGATTGTGAAGAATGTTTTGTACATACCAAAGCTCACAACAAACTTACTATCAGTCAGCCAGTTAATAGCTAAAGGCAACAGAGTAACTTTTAAGAAGGAAGTATGTTTGATATATAATCAAACAAATGAGCTAGTTGGTGTTGCAAATTTAACCAATGGTGTGTACAAGTTACAAACATCCAAATCAGAAAATTTGTTATCGGCTATGACAATATGGCATAGAAGGCTAGGACATATAAACAATAAGTCCTTAGTGAAAATGAAAGAAGGTGCGGTGGAAGGAGTTACCTTTGACAAGAAAGCTGACATCCGAATCCAGAACTGTGAAGTGTGCTGTGAGGGTAAACAGACACGTTTTCCGTTTCCATCTGCTAATCATAGAAGTGATATACTACTGGAAGTGATACACTCAGATTTATGTGGGCCGATGGAGTCCAAATCGATTGGTCAAGCAAAGTACTTTCTTCTGTTTGTGGATGATGCCAGTAGAATGACTTATGTCTACTTCTTGAAGGAAAAGAACCAGGTATTCCAGCATTTCAGAGAATTTCGAGCTCTAGTTGAGAATCAAACAGGAAACAGAATAAGAATATTGAGAACAGATAATGGAGGTGAGTTTTGTTCACGAGAGATGGAAAACTTTTTAAAACAAAAAGGAATTGTTCATCAGAAGACTAATCCTCATACTCCAGAGCAAAATGGTCTCTCGGAAAGGTTCAACAGGACCGTAGTTGAACGTGCACGATGTTTACTGTTTGAAGGAGAACTTGACAAAAGCTTTTGGGGTGAAGCAGTAAACACTGCAGTTTATCTCATGAACAGAACGCCAGCCGCCAATTTAGGCATGTTGACACCATTTGAAAAGTGGACAGGCAGGAAGCCAGACTTGAGCCATGTCAGAATATTTGGGAGTAAAGTAATGGTGCATGTTCCCAAAGCACAAAGACAAAAATGGGATAAGAAGGCTGACAAATTAGTTTTAGTAGGGTATCCAGATAACGTAAAAGGTTACAGATTGTATAACCCAAAAACTAGAAAGATCACCACGAGCAGGGATGTTATTATTATAGAGAAAGAAAACTCAAACACAGCTCAGGTAGTAGTAAATAAGGAAGAAGAAAATAAAGATGAAACATTGGAAAATTCAGTAGTAGAAGGAAGTTTATCAGAAAATTCAGTTTTAGATGCAAACGATCCTACATACATCTGTGATCTGTCGAGTTCACAGGATGATTCATATCAATCAGTGTATGAAAGTGATGATGAGTCAACCTTAGAAGGTCAAAATATGGAGAATGATAAACGTAAAAGAAAGCCAGTAGAAAGATATGGCTTTACGAATCTCTGTATAGTGGATGAGCTCGAATCATGTGGCGAAAAACTTAGCTATGAAGCAGCAATGAGTGGACCTGAAAAGGAACAGTGGGAACAGGCAATGACAGAAGAACTGAACGCTTTCAATGACAATCAAGCATGGGAATTCGTTGACAGGAAAATAGCTAATAGAATAGTGCAGTGTAAGTGGGTTTTTAAGAAAAAGTTCGATAGTGATAGTAAGGTACGTTACAGGGCTAGACTGGTCGCGAAAGGTTTTACTCAAAAAGAAGGTGTGGACTATACAGAGACATACTCACCAGTGCTACGTTACTCTACATTAAGACTTTTATTTGCTTTAAGTGTAAAACTTAACTTTAAAATCACTCATTTGGATGTCACTACAGCTTTCCTAAATGGTAACCTGAACGAAAATGTTTATATGCAAGCTCCTCCTAACTTAAATTGTGATGAAAATTGTGTACTTAAGTTAAAACGAGCAATTTATGGTCTAAAACAATCAGCCAGAGCTTGGAATATAAAAGTAAATGATTGTCTAATAAAGTCCAATTTTGTTAAGTCAAAATTAGAACCATGTTTATATGTAAAAAGGTATAAAACGAAGCTGATTATAATAGCGATTTTCGTAGACGATTTCTTCATTTTTTCTAATTGTAATGATATGGTAAACGAGATAAAAATCGAATTAATGCAAAAATTTAAGATTAAAGATTTAGGGCAGTTAAAACAATGTTTAGGCATTAGAATAAAAATGTATGAGAATGGTTGTATTTCATTAGATCAACAACATTTTGTAGAACATATTTTAAGTAAATTTAATATGACAAATTGTAATGGTGTTGATACTCCGATTGAGAGTAATTTAAAGCTAGAAAAAGGTGTTGAAGTTTGTAAACAATATCCTTACCAACAATTATTAGGAAGCTTGATGTACTTAAGTGTTTTAACTCGCCCAGACATTTTATATAGTGTAAGTTTCTTGAGTCAATTTAATAATTGTTACACGCTCACGCATTGGAAACATGCAAAACGAATTTTGAAATATTTAAGTAAAACTAAATCTTATGGACTAATGTTTAGTAAAGATGATTGTAACTTAGAAGGTTTTGTTGATGCGGACTGGGCCTCAAATACTTTAGACAGAAAGTCTTATACAGGTTTTTACTTCAAGTTCTCAGGATCTGTTATCTCCTATGAATGTAAGAAACAACAAACTACAGCCTTGTCCAGTACGGAGGCCGAATATATGGCAATAACTGAGGCTTGTAAAGAAGCTATATATTTAAGAAACTTGTTGAATGAGATAGTCGATGTTTGTAATTATACAATAACCTTGTTTAATGATAATCAGGGGGCTCAGAAGTTGACAGAAAATCCATTGTTCCATAAACGAACTAAGCACATTGATGTGCGTCACCATTTTGTTAGAGAAGCAGTCTCTAACAAACTTGTGAAGATAGTTTATCTGCCAACATCTGAAATGCCAGCGGACCTGCTTACTAAAGGCTTGAATTGTGCAAAGCATAACTATTTCACCAAGAAGTTAGGTATACATAGTATTTAGATTATTTTGATAAGTGAAGGTGTTAGAATTAGTATCAAAACAGTTTATATCTACACTAGCACCTCCTGATGGGAACTATTTGTACTACCTATTGTCTATAGTTAATGAATTTAAAAAAATAAAAACGTAGTCTTTGAACAACCACACGACGTGTTTTAATATAAAACTGGTATTTTAGTTTGTTGAAACAGGACTTAATAAATTGTATTCAATGAAGTGTCTAAAACGATCAATTTCGATACTTTTAGTTACAAAAATGAAAGTGAAACATTTAACGTTTTGTTTCAACGAAAAAAAATACTTAATTTTCTTGTATCAAACGGTACATAGGACTCTTCAGCCTTTATTTTAAATTATATATTTTTCTTTTGTTCAAAAAGATTTCTATATATGCCTTGTTAGAAAAGAGCGTAGTTGCAAGTAAATCTTTAATGTGTCAAAGGATAGAGCCTACGAGCTAGAAAGATAATATTGCCAAGATAAAGCACTTACGGCTGAAAATAGAAAGAGTTCTGTAATAAATTATAGACTCTAGTAAATAGAAGCCCAAGGTTCGCAATACATGTGTGTCACAGTCTAGACAAAATGTGATCAACTCTTGATAATAAATGTTACTGATACTTGCAGATTGGAAATACCTGGTGTATTCACCGACAAGAATATTCAAAAAGACACAATTAGCTTCTAGGAATTAGGTTGAGTATACCTTTTGTAATGATGTAATTTTCTTGTTCGATTTGTCTTTTTAACAATGTGTACACTATTACAAGTAACTTAAGTGTCATTACTTATACATTGTAAACAAACATTGTTGAAAAAAGTAATTATGGAGGTTCATGTCGTAGTCTTATCAGTAGAATCAACGTTATCGTACAAACAGAAGAGGGGAAGAATAACAATGTGACTCATTATGTTTATTTATATGCCTACTTTTTGTCATAATACTCATTTCACCGTCTTTTTACTGTTTATTATAAAGAAGTACTTTGTTATTGTGATGTGACATAACATGAATACTCATAATTCAAATATACCCTGAATAGTTATTATGCTATTGTTAACAATCAAATTGGCAACTAACTAGTTAGCAACAGCCAGACTATTATTACAGTTGGGGCAATCTATTACTCAATCATTGAAATCAAGACGTTGCAGAAATGATAATAATAGGTAGGTTTATATAATGACCTATACCGGATCATCATGTCAGCCGAACGACGCCCACTGCTGGGCATAGGCCTCCCCCAAGGATCTCCACAACGATCGGTCCTGCGCTGTCCGCATCCAGCGGCTTCCCGCGACCTTGACAAGATCGTCGGTCCACCTTGTGGAGGGCCTGCCCACGGAACGTCGTCCGGTGCGCGGTCGCCATTCGAGAACCTTTCCGCCCCAACGGCCATCGGTTCTCCGCGCTATGTGCCCCGCCCACTGCCACTTCAACGATGCAATCCTTCGAGCGATGTCGGTTGCCTTAGTTCTCCTGCGGATCTCATCATTTCTGATTCGATCAAGCAGGGAAACACCAAGCAGCGCTCTCTCCATTGCTCGCTGGGTGACTTTGAGCCTTCTTATGAGACCCATAGTGAACGACCACGTCTCACTCCCATATGTCATTACTGGCAACACACACTGGTCAGACTTTCGTCTTGAGACACTGAGGAATTTCGGACGCGAATATATGCCGGAGCTTCCCGAACGCTGCCCATCCGAGCTGGATTCGACGAGAGATCTCTTTCTCGAAGTTGGACTTACCTAACTGGACTGCCTGTCCCAGGTAAACATAGTGGTCAACAACTTCGAGTGTAATGTTCCCAGCGTTAACTGGAGCGGGTGCAACATGGGCATTGAACATGATTTTCGTCTTGTCCATGTTCATCCTAAGACCCACTCTCTGAGAAGCATTACCGAGATCTTCGAGCATTATGTTCAGGTCTTCCAAGGTCTCAGCCATAAGAACTACATCATCGGCGAATCGTAGGTGTGTTAGGTACTCGCCATTGATGTTGATGCCGCGTCCTTTCCAGTCCAGAAGCTTGAAAATATCCTCCAACGCAGCTGTGAATAATTTCGGAGAGATGACGTCTCCTTGTCTCACACCTCGCTGTAGTTGGATCGGATTAGAGCTCTGGTTCTGTAATCGGACCGACATGGTGGCGTTTTCGTATAGGTACCTAAGAACCTCGATGTACCTGTAGTCTATTTGGCACCTTTGGAGAGACTGCAACACTGCCCAGGTCTCAATCGAATCGAAGGCCTTCTCATAGTCCACGAACGCTAGGCAAAGTGGCAAGTTATACTCTTCGGTCTTCTGTATAACTTGCCGCAGCGTTTGAATGTGGTCTATGGTACTATAGCCTTTTCGGAACCCGGCTTGTTCGGGAGGTTGGAAGTCGTCAAACCTGCGAGCGAGACGATTCGCAATGACTCTCGAAAACAACTTATAGATATGGCTCAGAAGCGAGATGGGTCTGTAGTTCTTCAAGAGAGTTTTGTCACCCTTCTTGAAAAACAGCATCACATCGCTCCTGCCCCATGCCTTTGGCGTTCTGCCCTCGAGGATGACAGAATTGAAGAGCGTCTGGAGGACCTTAAGTACCGGCCGACCGCCCGCTCTCAGAAGCTCTGTTGTGATTCCATCATCACCCGCCGCCTTGTTGTTTTTCAGCTGCTTGAGAGCCATCCTAATCTCGTACAGGCTGACGTCCGGGATATCTTCGGTATAGTGTCGGGTAAGCTTGGCTCTAGGGTCTCTAGCCTTGCTTTCAACAGGTGTTTGCGTGGAATACAGCTGTCCATAGAAACTCTCAATCTCCCTCAGGATTTCAGGTGTTGACGTAATGATGCTACCTGCCTCAGTTTCTCTGCTACAGATCTCTGGCGAACACTTTGGAGCCTTTGTTCCGCTCAATGGCCTCTTTAATACGCTGGGTATTAAATTGGCGAAGGTCGCTCGTCAAAGACTTAGATATCTGTCTATTGAGTTGCCGATAACGATGGGCATCCACTGATTTCTGTAGCCTCATTTCGTTTCTCTGATCCATGAGTAGGAGAGTATGGCTGGAGAGTTTCTTTGTTTTTGGACGGCGGGTTTTAAAGTGCTTGGACCCTACCGTACGGACAGTATCCACCACCATGTTGTATCGATCGTCCACATCGATGCTGTTCTCAAGGGCTTCGAAGCGGTTTTGAAGCTCGAGCTGAAAGCACTCGGGGTTTTGAATCTGAGCCGGTATTGGTCGGAGCGTGGATTTCATCAGTCGCGCTCTCTCAAGCTTTATGTCGATATTCAATGTGCCTCTGACCATGCGGTGATCGCTTCCTGTCTTGACAGCGTTGATCACAGCGACATCATTGAATATGTGCTTCTTCGTCGACATGATAAAATCGATCTCGTTTCTCACCTTACCGTCCGGACTGAACCAGGTCCATTTGCGGCTTACGGGCTTCTTGAAGAAGGAGTTCATCATAAAGAGGTTCTCCTTCTCCATGAAGTCTGCCAGCATCTGGCCCCTGTTGTTCCGTTGCCCAAATCCAAATTGCCCCACTCGCAGCTCATCACCGCAACGTTGCCCCAACTTCGCATTGAAATCCCCCATCACAACTGTGTAGTGGGTTTTATGGCTATGCATGGCTTTAGAGATCTCCTCATACATAGCCTCCACTTCGACATCGTCGTGTTTCGAGGTCGGAGCGTAGACCTGGATGACATTCAGCGAATATCGTTTTGATATTCTGAGTATCAGGTACGCTACCCTGCTCGAAACACTTCCGATAGTTACCACGTTGTTGACAAGGGACTTGTGGACGATGAACCCGACACCACCTAGGGACTGTTGGTCGCCCTCCCGGTGGTATAGTAAGTTACCGGATTGCAGGGTTATCGAGTCCTCACCCTCTCTTCGGACTTCAGATAACCCAATAATATCCCAATGTAACTTACCAATTGCCTCTTCCAACTCAACCAGCTTCGCGTCGAGCCTCAGTGTGCGCGCGTTATAAGTTGCCAGGTCGAGTCGTCGATGTTGGCAGCCGGATCCTACCCGGGGATTCTTCGCACCCCCTGCCCCGCCGTTACCATAACCGCTGCCGTAGCCAGGAATAGCGGGGCCGCCGGGGACTGGGGGCCGTTTTTTGTGTCGTGCCATCATTTTGGGGGGGGTTTGCCATAATCGCCACGCTTGGCAGGCGGGTTGGCGATCGCAGTATGGCCTGCTGTGTGTGGAGACGCTGCTGCCCATCTCCTGGTGGCTGTTTTCCCCCAGTCGGCTCTTACGACACCCACGGGAAGAGAGGGGGTAGTGCTATTCTATTAACGTGCCGGCACTACACGGCACATTAATCATAATGGATAATTTTATTTTGTTATCTCTTAACTAAGAAATTTTTATTTGGAGTCCAGAGCATAAGAAAAGTCTTTGCTATCTCTCTATTCTCACTCTCTCGCTATCAAACATATTAATATGTTTTTATTTCATGGCTCTGGGACCATAATATTTTCTGATCGTAAAGAACGTCCAGTTCAGTTTTGCATCTTTAAGAAATGAGATTCGAAAATCAAGTCCAGTAAGGAGAAAATAAAATAGGTGAGAAAAGTGACTGCCAATCTGAAGTGGAACTGGGCTGGTCACGTTTGCAGAATGCATTCCAGTCAATGGACCTATACCGGATAAGCAAGCTGAAGTGGCAGTGGGCTGGCCATGCTAGCTGTAGAACCGACAACCGTTAGAGTTAACATGTTCTTGAGTGGAGACCGCATCTCGGCAAGAGTGTAGGACATCCTCAGGTAAGGTGGAGTGATGATTTGCACAGGATGGCTGGCAGGAGATGGATGCGAGCAGCCGGCGATCGAGTTCAGTGGCGTGTAAAAGGAGAGGTCTATGTTCAGCAATAGACTGCAACGGGCTGAAAATGATGATGATATAATGAGCTGTTCGTTACTTCAAATTACAGCTTTTATGCAAAATGAGTAGATATTAATACTACGATTAATTGATATTAATACTACGATTAATTTCAAATTATTGTTATCTTGGCCACAAACAGTATTAACTTAGCTAATTGATAGAAATATACCTACGAGTACTAGCGACCACGGTAGCTATACATATAGCCAATAGATTCGCTCATCCAAGGAGGTTATCTAATCAATCACACCGTACTGTCCGGAGTCACTAGTATGTGAAGATATCGCGCTATATTGTAGGTACGGAAGGGGAGGTAGCTATTCAGATGAACAGCGATGGGAATATTAGCGACAATGTCGTTCAATAGAAGTACCTAAGTAGGTACCTACATTATGTATACGAGCTTCTGCAATATAAGAGCAAATATTATTTGATAAAAGGAACAAGTATTCAAACATACATTTAAGTTAGTTTCAGGTAAGTTTTCACAAAAATAGAGAACAATGAGATTCAAAAGTAATATTAACTCATGGTATGAAAATACTCGTAGTAGTGTTTTCTGTATATGTATTTATGAAGAGAAAGTATACAAATATGTTTATCCGTTGTCGAGTATCCCATAACTTTAAGTAGCTCACTCTGGGGCTGGATGGCGTTGCACACAACGTTATATTTTAGTCACTGTTTAAATACGAACCTAAATATCTGAATAAACTATGAAGTTTATCCCATGATCGTTATTACCAGGTCCGATTACTGAACTTAGGCATTTATCAATCATTAAGGGTTTAGCAGGCGTAGCAGTGCGGAGATATTCCCCTGCTGGCTGCCATCGGGGGTGTCAGTTATGCTACTGATGCACGCCGCTGCAGGCCGACATTGACGTGGTGACGCGCGGCGCGGTGGTCCAGCCCACCTTGTACGGCCTTCACCGACACGGCAGTTTAATAAAGTGTTCTTATGAAAATTAAGTGAGTGAGTAAGTAGTTCCATGTACAACGTAAACCAAACCAATAAAAAGAAAATATATTTATTGTTTCATTTAAAAGTTTCATTATCAGAAGATTCAGAAGCAATAAAGTGATGTTTCAACAAAGCATCAACATTGTAAACATACGTTAATTACATTTAGTAAGCGGACATTAGGTATCTGTAAAATTCAAGCGGTCTTATCGATGCAAAACGATCATATAAATAATCATTGAAATAATTCATGTGAGTTATTCATACTATGTAAACGTAAATTAAATTCTTTTTATTTTTTGTAGTTACAATTTTATAATGAAATAGAAAAAGAAAATTATGTTTAGCTTCTGAAATTGTATTTTATAAACATGTTTAATTTCCTATGTTTACTAATAATTTCATGAATTTAATGATAAAGTTTTAATTCAATTAAAATTCGAAATAGTTTTTAATATTAGATTAACATAAAAAAGTGTTTCTAATTAAAAACTACAACATTGTAATTCAAAGCAGTTCACAAGTTAAATTTTTGTTTTTTACTTAATTAACAAAAAAAAAAAAGCAAGCAATTCTTTTTTTTAATAAAAAGGGGGGAGGTGTAGTGTGTGACGCGCCTCTCCTTATTAGTTAAGTAGTATATTAGGCTTAGCATAAGTAAGATTAGTTAGTAATAAACGAGACGTCTTGGAATAATCATCTTTCATTGTGTACTCCCGGGTCCCCACATTGCATGGCTGCTTGCACCAATACAAACATACACACCCCACAATAATTACACACACCCCCACATACACATACCCACACCCCCACATTCACATTCCCACACCCCCACACTACATGCATGTAGGTACACACATCCCAATATTCCCTAGTTCTAAGGTTTTTGATTTATCTTTTTAATTGTATAATTTAAGACTTTAAGATCTTTTTTTTTTTTTTTTTTTCTCTAAATCTTGTTATTGCAACACGCTTTTAATCCCTGGAGGGAAGCCCTGCCATCTAAGATACGGGCTCTGCCTAGTTTGGATGGCAGCAGCATACTTATTCCTAGTTTACATTGTATTGCTTAGCTTTAAGTAAACTCTGTAGTTAAAATTAAGTAATCTCAATAAAGATTATTATTATTATTATTATAGTTAGGGCCTGCGAACTTTAAACACTTTCGAGGCTTCCCGCTTTTGTTGGAGGTCAGCTGGGGAGAGCCCCGTCAGGGGCAAACACTGGCCGACAAGCATTTTTGTAAAACCTCTTTAGGGTTCGGTGGAAGTCCGACGTAATCTCTGCGTCATGACGACTGGCGAGGTATCTATGAGGATTCCTCTATGACAGCAATAATATAAAACGTTTTGTAACATCAGGCCCTCGAAGCCGAACGCATCGTGGAATAATTTGATAAAGAAGAACATCAGAAGTGGAAATTTTACGTAGTGATCAATTTGTTTTTGATTGCCTTTTCACTTGATTTTTCAGTTGCTGGAGCTTGTAATTAAGAAACGTAATGTTTGTATTCAGAGCTCACTCTGGAGTATCAATTTGGCCCGTCTGTCTGTCTGTCGGTGTAGTGGAATCATTCCAATCTCCGCTCCGGCTAGTTATTTCCTACGTAACGCGCCGGTGAATCCATTGATTTCCTTTATTAACTCCATTCTCGTTTCCTGCAGCTTTTTACCTCTTATTTTATTGAAAAATTGTTTTCATATTTATTCGTTGCAAAATAATCTTTCTTGGAATAGACGCTGAAAACGGTTCGGTAAAAATGAGTAAATATATCATTTTAAAAATACATCTGGTGATGTGCTGAACAATATTATGCATAATTGATAATTTTATTTTGTTATCTCTTAACTAAGAATTTTTTGTTTGGAGTCCAGAGCATAAGAAAAGTCTTTGCTATCGCTTTCTTCTGACTCTCGCTTTCAAACATAATAATATGTTTTTATTACATGACCCAGGGACCATAATATTTTCTAAACGTAAAGAACGTCCAGTTTATTTTAGCATCTGTAAGAAATGTGATTTTAAAATGAATACTGGAACCTTATTACGATCTTTTTACAGCCCAGTTTTATATTAGTTTACATCTTTTCATTCATTGAAATTTGACTAAAACATGCAAAATAAGTTACTACAGCAATGAAGAAAAATTAACGTTTTTTTGGACACTATTTACCAAACAAAACACGACTTGTGACAGTAAATATGCAGCTCAAAAGCTGAGCTTGTAACTAGAACTGACAGGTTATAAGAGATTGTAATAAAGCCTCTGTAAGGACAAAAAAGGTACGCTTGAGCGACTAATAATCCAGGGAAAAATGACAATGCAAGTCGATTTAAAATAAAATGATGAGATTCAATAATGTCGTACAATTTTTTCCCACATATTCCGAAATGTATTTTGTATAACCACTCAAATGGAAGATATTGTAGTTCGGATGTAAGGGTGATGTTGTTATCAATCTGGAAAGAGCAATCACAACTTCGATTAATGAAAAGTCAGTCACATTAGAAAGTACTTTCTCTAACATTCAAACCGCAAACAAGAAAGAGACAAGCAATAAGCGTTTTCGCAAATGAACAACGAATCCCGAGATCATTGTACCAGGCCGCCATAAATCTCGGGAGCCGCGGAGACACGAGCCAATCTGATGACGTGGGGTGTAATGAGCTTGTTTGTTCCCGGTTTAACGTTTTGCGACGGGTACACCGACTGCAGCGATTTAAAAAAAGTCTTAGTAATCTCTTTTTTGTCACCCTCTATCTCTCTCTCTTTCGCTCTTTCTCTGCCAAACAAATTGACTTTTAATTTCATGACCCCTTGGTCAGAAACCTTGGTTTCTCTTTAGAAAATGGTCCTCGCAATGTCAACTTGAAATTAAATGATGAAATTGAATGTTGTATAACCACTCTAGCCGGAAATCTTGTAGCTTTGATGTCAAGATGATGTCGCTATTAATCCGTAAAGAGCGATCACAACTCTGATTAATAAGAAGATGCTAAAAAAGTAATAAAAACTAAGAAAAATACAATAAATACTTCTTCTTCTATAATGTTGTGTACCTACATCAGAAAGTACTTTTCTCTAACATTCAAGACGCAAACAAGATAGAGACAAGCAATAAGCGTTTTCGCAAATGAACAACGAATCCCGAGATCATTGTACCAGGCCGCCATAAATCTCGGGAGCCGCGGAGACACGAGCCAATCTGATGACGTGGGGTGTAATGAGCTTGTTTGTTCCCGGTTTAACGTTTTGCGACGGGTACACCGACTGCAGCGATTTAAAAAAAATCTTAGTACTTAATCTTTTTTTCTCACTCTCTCTCTCTCTATCTTTGCCAAACATTATTATGTTTAATTTCATGACCCCTTGGTCAAAAGCCTTGGTTTCTCCTTAGAAAATAGTACTGGCAATGGCAACTTGAAATGAAATAATTTAATTTGATATTGTATAACCACTCAAGTCGGAAATCTTGTAGCTTTGATGTCAAGGTGCATTATTCCTTAAAGAGCAATCACAACTCTGATTAATGAGAGAGAAGATCCTAAATACTTCATTTTTTTTTAAATGTTGTGTACTTACATTAGGAAATACTTTTCTCTAACATTCAAACCGTAAACAAGAAAGAGACAAGCAATAAGCGTTTTCGCAAATGAACAACGAATCCCGAGATCATTGTACCAGGCCGCCATAAATCTCGGGAGCCGCGGAGACACGAGCCAATCTGATGACGTGGGGTGTAATGAGCTTGTTTGTTCCCGGTTTAACGTTTCCCAGCACGTTTTGTTACACCGATTGCAGCGACTTAAAAAAAGTCTTCGTAATCTCTCTTTTCTCACTTACACTCTCTTTCTCTGCCAAACATATTATTATGTTTCAATTCATGACCCCTTGGTCAGAAACTTTAGATCCTCTTTAGAAAATAGTCCTCGCTATGTCAACTTGAAATAAAATAATACAATTTAGTATTCCTTAACCACTCAAGTCAGAAATCTTGAAATCACAAGTCTGGTTTATAAAAAGATGCTTAATACTTCTTCTGTCTAACATGCTGTGTACCTACATTCGCAAGTCTTTTTCTCTAACATTCAAACCGCAAACAAGAAAGAGACAAGCAATAAGCGTTTTCGCAAATGAACAACGAATCCCGAGATCATTGTACCAGGGCGCCATAAATCTCGGGAGCCGCGGAGACACGAGCCAATCTGATGACGTGGGGTGTAATGAGCTTGTTTGTTCCCGGTTTAACGTTTCCCAGCACGTTTTGCGACTGGTACACCGACTGCAGCGACTTGGCAGATTCACCGTTTCCTTGCTGAGATTAATTAAGCTTTTGGTGTCAATTTGTTGCGAGCTTTTGCACAACTTGGAACGGAATAAGAAAATGTTGGTTAACTATGGGATTAGGTGGAACTGTCTTCATCTAGCAACTGTACACAAATACACGGCTTTTATATACGTCAGATGAAAAAATGCGGTCTTAACGTCCGGAAGCGAGCTCTTCCAGACAAAATTTAGTTAGAGGATGATAAAAAAACTGAAAATTGATTTATATTGATTATGTAATTACGAAGCTTATCTTATCTGATGTCACGGTTAGGATTCTACTGCGTGCTTTGTCCTCTATGGACGCTGTGCTGTTAGTTCGGCATTGTGTGGTACTTACTTCCGTATGAGATCATTAGTATCGCGCCAGTCTACCGTCAAAAGCTAGTAGCTTCAAATCAGGCATTGACAAGCTAACCGGTTGTCCACCTTATTGACCATGTCACTAGCTCAGGTCTACGCTTTTAGGCCTCATAAGATGCCAAAGCCATAGCTAAGGTGTTGCAGGATAAAACCATCAGGGCTGTTTGTGGGTACACGTCTGTAGATACTTAGAAAGGTTTACCTTTATAACTCGCGAAATATAACAAAAAATAAAAACTCTTCAATAACTGTTACAGCTAACGTTATTTTTAAATCGACAATTTACAAACCAACCCCTAACAGCGGACTGAGAATAAGCGGTAAACGCATAATAACAACGTGTCAGGAAGTTCAATTTGTCGTATTAGAGTAATCCGCCCTCGGCAATCGGTGCATTTGTTAGGGCGGATTACATGTCGCCATTTTGGCAGGCGGCGATGAAATCCAAAATTGCTGAGTCGAATATTGAAACAGAACATATTTTGATATTGGAAAGGTAAACGGTTTAGAATTTCAATAAGTTATCCTTTTGTAAATAGTACTTAATATATGAGATTCTGAAAAATATAGATGTGAGAATGGTTCCAAACATTATAACGTTCAAAATTGCATCCTAAACGGGGTAATCATAGGCGCACTGATTGTTCGAGTACTGGTGGACGGAACAACCAGATGACCACATTTTTAATTTGAACCTAACGTAGTAAGTGGTGAGCCTACTGCTGGTTACTGGGTTGCTTAGGCTTTTATCAGTGTTTTCCTTGAACGGTAGAGAGGTAGCCGCTAGAGAGACAAGTTCTTTTTTTATTTTTATTTTTTATAGTAGGCGAAATGCCTTACGCATACCCGTCCACCGGGGGACGGACGGGTTATGTGATATCATAGTGGCCTTACCGACTAAAACCCGTACTACTCCTTCTAATCGTCCATAGTGGGGGAACACGGTAAGTGGCACGAAGCCTTCTACGCGTTCCCCCGGACGGAGCCCGCCTACACGGCGTATGTATGTATGTATGTGTATATATGTATGTTTGCTTCGGCAATATCCTTATTATTAAAGCAGAATTAAAGGTATAATTCTGTAAGCTGTCTAACTGGTGGTCAATGATCACAAATCAGACTTGAACATGATTATGGGTTCTATAACCCAAGACCCCTGAACTTCAAATAGCTCTTAGAATCTCTAACAGCAATTTCGGCAAACCCGTATTAGCAGGCAAGCACTTATAAACCAGTAACATGCATCAAGGGAATCCAATTAATTATCGGGGACGGAGACACGCAGCGAGGCATGCTTGATTTGAGACGGGCCGAGAGTATCACTCGTAATTATCGACACATACTGTACGTGTTCTAGGGCGATATTTTAATGATCATATTGATAATAATGACGAGCTGCGATTTATCTATGAGAAAATTCCGCACTTTTATTGACGACTGTTAAGTGCGTAACCGACCAACGTTAAAGTTTACGATTGTCTATAAATCAGCTTACCTTTAAGGTCTACATACCTAATTAGATTGTCTTGTCTGAAGATAGATTGTGAGAATGAATTTACTAATAATTCTAGCCTAGTTTGACGGCCTATTATGTTGTTTTTTTTGAATATTTTTTTTAAAAGAGGCAAGGGGAATGGCTTTCCGTCCCCACAAGATGAGGCAAGAGCAGACAAAAAACAGACCATCTTGACAAAAATGTGACTATTTTAAGATGTTACTAAACTTCCTTAAATATTTGCGTAGATTACCTCTGCAAGCTAAGAAAATAAAAGCAAAATCTAATATTAGTTTTATTCCAATCAACAGTCCCATTATTATTGGACTCAAAAAACTTTTCCACTTCGCAGCTTAAAGCGTGAAGCTACCGTCTAAAGTTGCATCTGGCAGCTTTTGCGCCAAACTATGTTAATCAGGGCTAGTTTGATTGCCGAAACGGCCGACCCGATGTTTGGGGTCAGCTGTTTATTTTCGCAGACTGCCTGAATTGAATAATTTTGTATAATGGCCGCTAGGTAGGTACTTTGTTTGCTACGAGAATAGTTTGACGGTACATTTGGTGGTGATTTGGTCGAGTTTGTTTGCACTATTCCGGCTGTGACGAAAGTTTTGAATATTATTTTTGGATGGCTTCGATGGGTTAGTGTGTGCCATATGGCGGCAATTTGTTCAGTTTACAGTGACTGGTTACAACTTTACTGTCAGTGGAAAAGCAATCCAATTAACGTAGATTCAGCTGTTGAAGGCTCTTCAATATCTACGAAGTTGGTCGAACTTTTCTGTAGCTATTAAAGTAGTATGTTAATATTGTATAAATCAGCATAGAGTGGTCATCATTCCCATAGCCCAAGCTATGCATGGTTTGGTGGTGTACATAATCGAACAAGCCGGTTTACGGATGAAACCGCCTTTTGAAAATCCTTCAGCCAGCTTAGAACTAGTCTATCTTAAAGTCGAATGCATCTTTAAGTCTAATATTTGATATCCTATCAGACAAAAAAGTTTGAATTACTAACCCTTTTAAAAAACAATGATTCTCATTTCAGATTCTCAGGAAGCTCATAATAATTATACACAAACGATAGATATAGCCCACACGAGCGGCCACACGGCCAGCAAAAATCCATATAACCTTATGGGCGTAGAAGGGGTATCGGTAAATTGCAGCTCACGTACCTCGGTGATTTAGGGCCCTACCTGCGGCGGACTTAATTAATAGACCGATATTTACTTATCGTTTTGTTAGGTGCACCGCACACTGGGAACAAAAACTAGCTGAGGAAGACAGCTTGAGTTATGAAGGTTATTCACCTTGGAGTTAGATATTTAATAATGATTTTCAGGATGTTGAAGTGTTCATTCACAGCAAAATATTTATATTTCTTATTTTATATTCATTTAAACAGTTAAATATAAAGCGATGGAAATTGACAGTTACTAAAGAGGAAAGAAATAAGATCAAGACCAAGCTGCGCTCGTTGCGTTTGTATGCGAACATGGCAAACTGTGTATACTGTGGCCATGGCCATCTCTCACACAACAGCCATTACACTAATTCCCCTAAAATGAAAGTCAGTTACAAAAAAACCCAGCTTGATTTCAACAACATATTTTATTATTAAATAATTTTATGGGAAGTTTTCGGAATATTTAGTTGGCTCCTGATTAGATTTCCTTATGTTTTACCTTACAACATTTCAACTTCAGTCTTAACCGAATGAAATAAAAATGAAATTCTCACCACAATACTTACTAAAACTAGTGTAAAAGCTGCCTTATCCACCGTGTGAAATTACCATTTCTACTCTTTACATATTTAATCCAGCGGTAGATTGAAATGGCGTAGTGAAAACTGAAAAATTCACCGCAGCGTATTGAAAAAAGAAAAACTTGAAAGCAGTTCATATTGAAAACGATATCGTTCTAGGATAATATTATCTTACAACCTTGGAAACTACGCTGATGGCTTTTCTTTTGTGGTTGACAACCGATAAAGTACTCGTAGGTACATTATTTTGTTGGGTATTACTATCAGTAAAAACAATATCAAGAACTTTAATGTAGAGTAGTCAACTTCTTATTTTGCCAATTAGTATATTTTTCCCACTAGTTTTGCCTAAAACATTATTCACGTGTCAAAAGTGATAAGTATGCAAACTTTCAACCCTATGCTAACAGGGTGCGTATTGGTTTATACTTCATTTGATATATCGTCACCGTCGTGTCAAAATTAAATAACTGACAAAACCAAAACTCTGAGATATTCACGTTTTTGTGTTTTTTTTCCATAAAAATGGCAATAACTTTTTAAGGTTAAGAAAATTTACTGTGGATCTTTCGATATGTTATACAGCAGGTTTACTTTCATAATTTAAGTAGTTTGCCATGATGTTACTTTTCACTGTTTTAAATAGAAAAATAAAAAAGTAATTATTTAGTTTTGCCACACACTTTTTTTACAACTAAGATGCAGTTATCAAGTTTTTGTTTGTCACTTAACAAGTTTTGCCACACCCAAGAAGTAACTAATACGAATATTTCCAGTGAATAAGAAGGCTTATTTAATTTTGCTTCACTTTTACTGACTTAATTTTTGATTTATTCGTTTTGTTTTATCCATTTATTTGTGCAATTTTGGTGGAAAAATCTGTAATCATGTCAGCCGAACGACGCCCACTGCTGGACATAGGCCTCCACCAAGGATCTCCACAACGATCAGTCCTGCGCTGTCCGCATCCAGCGGCTTCCCGCAACCTTGACCAGATCGTAGGTCCACCTTGTGGAGGGCCTGCCTATGGAACGTCGTCCGGTACGCGGTCGCCATTCCAAAACCTTTCCGCCCCAACGGCCATCGGTTCTCCGCGCTATGTATACCGCCCACTTCAAGAATGCAATCCTTCGAGCGATGTCGGTTGTCTTAGTTCTTCCGCGGATCCCATCATTTTTGATTCGTTTAAGCAGGGAAATTCCCAGCATCGCTCTCTCCATTGCTCACTGGGTGACCTCGAGCCTTCTTATGAGACCCAAAGTGAACGACCACGTCTCACTCCCATATGTCATTACTGGCAACACACCCTGGTCAAAAACTTTCGTGTTGAGACATTTAGGTATTTCGGACGCGAATATAAGCCGGAGGTTCCCGAACGCTGCCCATCCGAGCTGAATTTGACGAGAGATCTCTTTCTCTCAACATGCTCGAAGATTCTCTCCTTTAAGAAGCATTACCGAGATCATCGAGCATTATGTTCAGGTCTTCCAAGGTCTCAGCCATAAGAACTACATCATCATTATCATCATTATCAGCCGCAAGAAGTCCACTGCTGGACATAGGCCTCCCCCATTGATTTCCAGAGCGCCCGGTTGCGTGCGGCCTGCATCCACCGGGATCCCGCGACTTTTATCAAGTCGTCGGTCCACCTTGCGGGTGGGCGCCCCACTCTGCGTTTGGCCTCGAATGGTCTCCAGTCCAGAACCTTTCGGCCCCAGCGGCCATCAGTTCTACGCGCTATGTGCCCCGCCCACTGCCACTTCAACCTGCTTACCCGCTGGGCCACGTCGGCGACTCCAGTCCTTCTACGAATCTCCTCATTCCTGATTCGATCTCGTAGCGAGACGCCGAGCATTGCCCTTTCCATAGCACGTTGAGTGACCTTGAGCCTTCTTATGAGGCCCATAGTGAGAGACCACGTTTCCGATCCATAAGTCATCACCGGTAACACACACTGATTATATACCTTCGTCTTCAGGCACTGTGGTATGTTTGAAGAGAAAACATCACGTAATTTCCCGAATGCTGCCCAGCCGAGTTGGATTCGGCGATTTACCTCTCTCTCGAAGTTGGACCTGCCTACTTGGACAACTTGTCCTAGGTAGACGTACTCGTCGACAACTTCGAGAACCGAGCCTCCAACAAATATTGGAGTGGGCATAACAAGGGCGTTTGACATGACCTTCGTCTTGTCAAAGTTCATCTTTAGGCCCACTTGTTGAGAGACTCGATTGAGGTTCTCGAGCATGCTGCCGAGCTCTTCAAGCGACTCTGCCATGACCACTATATCGTCGGCAAACCGAAGGTGAGTTATACGCTCGCCATTTATGTTGATGCCGAGTCCTTGCCATTCCAGGAGCTTGAAGGCGTCTTCCAATGCGGCCGTAAACAGTTTCGGAGAGATAACGTCTCCCTGTCTTACGCCCCTCTGCAAAGGAATTGCCCTCGTGCTTTGCTCCTGTACTCGGACAGACATGGTGGCGTTTGCGTATAAGCTTTTCAACACTTCGATGTACCGATAGTCAATGTGGCAACGCTGGAGAGACTGCAACACTGCCCAAGTCTCGACCGAATCGAAGGCTTTCTCATAGTCCACAAACGCTAAGCAAAGTGGCAGATTATACTCCTCAGACTTCTGTATAATCTGCCGCAGCGTATGGATGTGGTCTATGGTACTAAAGCCTTTTCGGAATCCGGCTTGTTCGGGTGGCTGGAAGTCATCAAACCTGCGAGAGAACTACACACATACGAACTACATAAGAACTACATCATCGGCAAATCGCAAGTGTGTTAGGTACTCGCCATTGATGTTAATGCCGCATCCTTTTCAGTCCTCAGCTGTGAACAATTTCGGAGAAATAGCGTCTCCTTGTCTCACGCCTCGCTGTAGTTGGATTGGTTTCGATTTCTGGTTCTGTAATCGGACGGACATGGTGGCGTTTTGGTATACATCCACAACGTTGCTGTTCTCAAGAGCTTTTTTTTTTTTTTTTTTTTAATTAAAAATGGGTTTGCGTTTGACCTCAGACTCACCTGATGGTAAGCGATGACGAGGCCGAAGGTGGAACACGCTTACCCAGAAAATGCCTATTCACTCTTGCCTTGAAGACACCAAGGTTGTATGTATCCGGAAACACAGACGCAGGGAGGGCGTTCCACTCCCTAGCGGTGCGGACCAGGAAGGAAGCACCAAACCGCTTAGTTCGGACCGCTGGAAAGTCGACCACATGGGGGTGAAAGCCCTCACGGCGTCTAGTGGTCCGGTGGTAGAAAGTGGAGGGTGGGCTTCGAAGCGGGTTTGAAGCTGAAAGCACTCGGGTTTGCGAATTTTAGCCGGTATAGGTCGGAGCGTGGATGTCATCAGTCGCGCTCCCTTAAACGTCGATATTCAATGTGCCTCTGACCATGCGGTGATCGCTTCCTGTCTTAACAGCGTTGATGACAGCGACATCATTGAATATATGTTTTTTCGTCGTGATAAAACTGATCTCGTTTTTGACCCTACCGTCCAGACCGATCCAGGTCCATTTGCGGTTTACGGACTTCTTGAAGAAAGAGTTCATCATAAAGAGGTTCTCCTTCTCCATGAAGTCGGCCAGCAATAATCTGGCCCCTATTGTTCCGTTGCCTAAATCCAAGTTGCCCCAACTTCGCATTGAAATCCCCCCTCACAACTGTGTAGTGGGTTTTATGGCTATGCATGGCTTTAGAAATCTCCTCATACATAGCCTCCACCGTGACATCGTCGTGTTTCGAAGTCGGAGCGTAGACCTGAATGACATTCAGCGAATGTCGTTTCGATTTACTGAGTATCAGGTACGCTACCCTGCTCGAAACACTTCCGATAGTGATCACGTTGTTGACACACTTGTGAAGATGAATCCAACACCACTTAGGGACTGTTGGTCGCCCTCTCCGTGGTATAGTAAGTTACCGGATTGCAGGGTTATCGAGTCCTCCCTCCCCTCCCCCCTCTCTTCGGACTTCAGATAACCCAATAATATCCCAATGTAACTTAACAATTCTTCCAACTCCACGAGGTTCGCGTCGAGCCTCAGAGTGCGCGAGTTAAATGTTGCCAGGTTGAGTCGTCAATGGTGGCAGTTGGATCTTACCCGGGGATTCCTAGCACCCCCTGCTCCGCGGTTACCATAACCGCCCCCGTAGCCAGGAATCGCCACGCTTGTTTGAGAATCAAATGCTTACGTTTTGAAAATCAATTTCCGGGCATTATTATCCATAGATACGTTAAACAAGCCTAGTCTACAAACAAGAAGTACACCTGCTGCTGCAATTACTGAATATGGCCTTCAAAATCGTGAACTACATGCATCGTATCGTCGTGAAAGTTTGCCTGCATCATCAGCTCAACTTGACGTCAATGAGCTAGATGTTGAATCGGAATAGTCATCTTGATTTATTTTCATTTTCATATTCGAATATTTGTTTTGAGTGTAATCTGAAGTTGATTGTCAGAGGTTGGATCCAGATACATTTTACAATTTTATTGTTTTTGGATTACCTATTTAGTTTGCTTGATATAAGTTTGATTTTTATTCACGACTTTAAACAGGAAAAACTGACTAAGCACACTTATCTATCTCAAAATTATGTGTAAGTGTCATTTTTATAATGAAAAATTAAACAAGCGCATTTATTCAATTTTGCCACAACTAAATTTTGTAACAATGTTTTGGAGTGAGTTGTGGCAGAATTCAACAAAGTATCTTATTGACTTTGTTTTTATTGTAGTGGCCCTTATTATGTAGTTATTTAATTTATTTACCAGTTATTCAATTGTTCCACGGAAATTCTAGTACAAACCTTGTTGTAATATATGGTCAATAGATTTACTAAAACGAAGATATCTAAGCGAGTATTATACATATCGCAACGGGCTAAAGACTGAAATGTAGATCACACTTTCCAATATTCAAAAATGTTTTAAAGTGAATTTCGGTAAAGGTGTCAGTTATTTAATTTTGACACGACGGTGATTATTTTCATTTCAATAACGTTCATGAGATATAATAAACGTTTGGTATAACAACTCTTCGAATAATTTTCTTCAACATAATGTTCATTTCATATAATGCATCAAATGATATAACGTCATTCAAGATAACAATCAGTACGCCTAAAAACATTTAATATAAACCTTACTCAGTATAAAGCACATTTAATTTTGATGTAATTTTGTTTAATCTAAATTGCATTGCATATAACCTTCATATGAAATAAATGTTATTTGTTATAAAAGCTAATTGGTATACTTGTCTGCCCTATACTCGAGTCGGGGCAAAACCGACACGGATAGATTAGGTTCGTGTTTTTTTTTTCAAACCCTAAAAACGAGTTGCTTGATTTGCTTGCTGCTTGCGTTGAACCCGTACTTTTTATGATCTTTAACAATGTGTATTCATTTATGTGGGTACATATTCATAAACAATCTTAAGATTTATGACAATAAAGTTTATGGTATTTGATGGTTAGACCATTTATTTATATATCATATAAATGGTAGTTGTTTTGAATAGTATACCATGTAAGCGTTATAGCAAACGTGTATTATATCAAACAATTTTATATCAGTTGTCCGTTATACGTTTTAAAATTATTTGATTTGAAATTATATGAAACGTTCATTATACGGAATGAATAATTATATCAAATGTTGTTATATCATACGACTGTGTATACACCATGGTGTGTATATGTTCTGAGAGATATACGATTTGTGGTTATATCATTCATTACACACCCATGCTAACACACCTAAAAAACCATTAGTTTAAAAAGCCACAATAAAGACGTAGATTTAATTTTTTTTATAGCTTATTTTAAAAATACTTGCAAAGTCAACCTGCATGTACCTACTTTTAAAGTATGTATAATTATTTTATAAACTATTTCTGATAAAAATATCTGATCCATTTAACTCACTTCAGATATTAAGTGAATTAGAAATAAATATTGGACACCTGCTTATTGACTCAAATGACAACGGATCACATTTCAAAAGATGCTATTGATTCAAATACTGGAAGAAATAAATTCAATATGCTTTTACAAGAATGGCTTCCAATCCAATTTATAACAAGAAGATAATAAGCCATGAAGTCGTTGCACGTACGTAGATAAATAGACTGCGTAACAATGCGATACAATTTATTTGGCGGTGGAATTTATTTAGAAACTAAATAAAAATACCAAGGCACTTCGTCGATTTGTTCCGTTTAATAACGACAATAGGAGCGGTTAGGCAGAGGTCTGAGTGCTGCTTAAAAAGTTCTGTAAATCGTTTTTACAGTTTACGAAATTACGAGAGTTCACACAAAATTGTTGACCTCTTTTTTGGTTGCGGCGGCTGTGTTTTACAAATATAATAAACATAAACAAAACTTTAGGCTAGAAAACTTTCCAAACTGTATAGTTTTACTAGCCTTAAGTATTTTACAATATACATCGTGGTGTAAAATTTTAACCGTCTGGATGAGATCGCATTTGACGATAAGCTTTTTTAATGTCATCAAAGCCGATTTTTTGTACTTAATGGTTTTGAAGTTGGGAAGAATACATTTAGGCATATCAAAATTAAAGGCCTAAACAAAAATCATACATTAAAAATTATTCTAAAAACTCGTCTAGTTATAAGTGTTGTTTTTTGTAAATAGGTTCATAACAGCATAAAAATACGCTTAAAAGAATAGTTATATTTCTATGAATGAAAAAACAAGTTTAGTTAGTATTCGTTATATAAACCTGAAGCAAAAAACGCTTTCGCGTATATACTAAAGTCTAGCTCACGCAGAGAGGGTTATAAATTGAGGGTTCGAAAGAACGTTTTTAAACGCAGAAAGGGGAAATTTAAAAATGAAATGGGTCTCTTTAGGAATTGCTAATAGAGGGAGGGTGTTAAGGTGGACAAGCTAAGTTAGGTTAAAAGGGCTACTAAGTAACTTTTAACATAATTTTGAGATCATTAATTCACGAAGAACATTAGATGAAATTAGAATGGAATTGCCCATTTTTGGATTATGGAATCATCATCTCTATAAATATTTAAATGGATTGCTGTACGTTAGTCTCGCTAAAACTCGGGAACGGCTTCTCGGAATTGGCTACTTTTGGTTCTGAAATATTTGTGAACGACCAGGGAAGGTTTAAAAGGTGAGTGAACAAGAAAAAATGCTAGGAATACAGTTCTACCTGTCACGTGACACCGGATGTTTGACTACAGAACGAAATCTGCCGGGCCAGCTAGTAATACATAAATGATGACAATCCAAATATTTGCAAGTTGATTTTCAGACATTATCAAGGAAGGACATAATATCGTAGATGTGGTTCACTCATACGACTAGCCGACATAAAGTGCGTAGTTGAAAACGGCTGATAGTTACCGATCCGATCTCGCCAGTAGCCAGGCACTCTATAATCTGCTAACACAATATCTAGGTGCGAGATACGGTAGAACTATGGAAGCATTAATCAAGGCGATCCGAGAGCCAGTCTGAGCCAATAAGGCTGTATATAACTCAACGAATCTAATTTGGTCCGCGACCCAGCACGGAAGGGTTAAACGTATTATACCCGTTGTTAATACCACAGGTACGTAATGCTTATAGGGTTAATTTTCGTGCTGATATCGTGGTTGGCATTCGATTTGGAGTTTCGTGGTTGTTTTTAAACTGAGGTCTGAAATCGTATTGACCCTTCTACGTTAAGGCCGAAAAGTAAAGGCATGTTAACACATTTAAGGTCTATGTGATTTTTAAGAAATTGGATACAATGGAGGAACAATTACAAACAGCTAGCAGCAACTAACGAAGGCTGGTGCATTCCAAACCCGAGATCTTTTGCCTCTAAAAGGCCACTTTACAATGATATTAGTTATTTGAGTTAAAAAAATGATTTAGGGTCGGAGCTAACCCAATCTTACCTCATAACCGAGTCGGCTTTGGACCCCATTCTAGTAAGTAGGTATATGACAGCACCTACTACGGCAAATTGTCAAAAATGATTTCAGACATTATGTGCTCCACTTGAATGTCGCTAAAACTTTTTTACACAAAAGAGATTGTTTTTTTAAGTTAATGACATGACTTGTCATAAATGCTTTTAATAAGCTTTTTTTTACTTTATTTTTTTACTTTTTTATTTTGTAATAGAATAAATAAATTGACTATTCTTTAGATAGCAGACGCAAAAAAACGTTAATTTGAACGTCTTTGTATTTGCACCAGACAAACGAACTGCAACTAACCTCAAACAGTTGGGTTGAAACACGTAAAAACAAAGGTATGGTCGCAAAGGGATGTTTACGTTTTGCGAAAAAAGATTTGAGTTTTTTGCGGTACTTGAAAGCTTTGTTCTAAAGTATTCATGACAAAATTAAATTCAACTGTAGGTTTATTTATATGGCTTTGTAATTACAAATATTCTGAATTCAGTAACAAGTGAACCAGGGTTTTAAAATATAATGAACACTATCATTGCCAAAATAGTGGCGTCTCAACGTGTTATTTACAGAAAGTTATACAAAGATAAAAAGGTAGTGAGGATTAAATATGTGTAAGAGAATTATGAATTCGTGGTTTAATATTGATCCATCATTTAACACGCAAACCCGTTGGGTTTTAGTAAAAGCAGAAACATTAAATTAAAATTCGTCTTATTTTTGATAACATAACACTTGAATTTCAAGTTGTTATTAGAACCATATTGCAAATATAATACTCGCCTTATTTTCTTGAAAGTAATGTATGCGTAAATTAAACTTTTATTTTAAGGCTCTTTTAATGGATAAAGTGCTTCAAGCATTCTTGCCTCGAATGAAAAATATTAAATAACTCCGTGGATCCGTTCAAGATGCTTTAGAACGTGTTTAAAGTGTATAAGTAAACTTGTACATTATGTACACCGTAATGTACAAGTTTACTTATACATTACACTTCGCATGGTAAGTGCGAGGGATATGGAACTTTTAGCGATAATTTCACTTCAAAAGAATCATCGTAAACACGGCAAAGTGTTTATTATGGCATTATCGCCAGGTTTGTGTTTTTGAAACGTTGCGTCTCTTTTTTGTGACGTGATGCTTTATTTCTTGGAAAGGAAGGTTGAAAATATGCTGCAGGTTTTATTTCGTAAATCATTAGCAGTTTATGGTTTACATTAAGCAGTGTTTACAGCTACTCACTTTATTCAGCGAGTCACTTTGTTCATTTAGATGTTTTGATTTTTGTCCTGTCGTATCATAAATGCTTGTAAAAAAATATATTTATTCATGTAAGCTTATATACATGAATAAATATATTTTTTTACTTTACTTCGCTTAACTGCAGTTTGTACAAAATGTGTTTAAGGTAACGGAAGCTTGAAAATAATGTTTGAAATATGTATTAATATTTTGTGTAGCTTGAGAATCGCTTCAGCCTGCAGATTTGAGGAAAACCCACCTAACTACTCTTATCTATAAATAGGGTCACGTCCAGTCAGATCAATGCTAAGGTGACTTGCTAGTGGGAAATATTTTGAATTTTCCCGTATCCTGATGCACTATTAACTGATTTTCTGTATTGCAACAACCGAAGAGTATCCTTATAAACTAGAATCATTTTGAATAGCATTCATTCATAATTTTGTTAAATTAAATACGGGATGGCCGTGGTGTTTCTGCTAAACTATGACGTCGAGGCTCACAAGGAAAGAGCAAAAGGCTAGCAACGTATCTCACGACACCTGTCGTGTTGTGGTTACCCATTGGCGGTGGTGATCACTTTGATGCAAGTGATCACCACCGCTTGTTAGCTTGACTATTTAAAAAAAACAAAACTCAAACATTTTTGAAATCTGCCTTTTCAAATTTTTTTCACAATATACCGCTCACCTTTTTAAAATAAAAGCTATTCTAATGTATTCTACCATCAAAGCGTTAGGATGAAAGAAATACAGTTTCAAAAAACTCCCGTTCGCACATTCGCCCTTAGAGAGCTCAAATAGCTTATGTTTTAATTCACCATTACTTTGATGTGGTCGAATCGTAAACGGGAGAAAAATTTAAAAGTGCGGTGGAAAACAAAACGAACTCCTAATTAAGTACCCTCAAAGTCTGTATAGTCCAAGATCCGAATGCGAGATAAACGCATGATAATATTAAATGCTCACACTGCTGAGTGGGTATCTTTTACCCCAAAGTTCCAGTTTACCAAAGACTCAAACGGACTTCATCTTTGGAGAACTTGCCAATAAATATAAGTAACGGACTTTGAGTCAGCAAATTTTCGGTCTATATGTTTTATGGGATGTAAGTTCCTTGTCACGTTTAACTTAAAGCCTTTTCTCCTTTGTTTAAAGCTTAACAAAGAAAATATGTATATGTGTTTCGGCCAAGACACTGTTTGCCTTTTGACTTCTGAGTGTTAATTATTTTAACATAAAAAAGCATAACTTTCCCTTCAGTTTCGTCAATTTTATTTTAAAAAAATAAAAATAAGAAGTATTAACAAAAACTAAGACATACTCGATGACTTACATGCTCATGCAGTCGGATCCTGGACTAGTATAACGCCGCTAATGCACTGAACATCAGCCAAGTAATACTCGGCTCGTTTAAGACTTAATTGCCAAATGTTAAGGCTTGAACTGGGAACGGGTTTTATTTTTACTTTGTTTTGATGACTTTCTTAAATACTTCCTCTTTCTGGAATGTTGAACAAATTGCTGTTGGCTCTCGCTAGCTTTTATGCTACATTTTGACAAGCAAGTATGCGCATTGTTTGGAACTAAGCAGGCAATCAAAATACAACGCCAATCCAGGAATCCTGAACATTTTTCGTGTAGCCAGGAAGACAAACAATGGCTAAGCCCAGGTCGTTCAGTCTCTGCTGACCAGTGGTCATACAAAGTGGTCATTGACCACACACGTGCTATCTCTCTTTTATTACTTTTCAATGACCCAGTGACCACCACCACCACCACCACCACCACCACCACCACCACCACCACCACCTCATAGTTGAGGTGAGGCCTGTGCCCAGCAGTGGGACGTATATAGGCCGTTTATGTTATGTGTGTGTGTGTGACCCAGTGACCCCAACAAAGAACAGATCGACAAGACCAGAGAACGTTACGGCGCAGACGACTACTCGTACTTAATAGCATGCTCATCCAACAGCATCATACTTTTCGAACACTATACTATTCAAGCAAATTTAAAACAACGTACATAATAAACATGTTGCTGGTACAGTCAGCCAAGAAAGTCGTCTACCACTTTTGACAAAAGATTCTGCGAGATGTAACGATCGCTAAGGTTGACTTTTCTAACAGAGTTTAACACATGCACAGATTACGTTATGACGTTTTGTCAGTTATCTAAGATGCCTGACATTTGACGTCATTGTGTGACTTAGTTTAACCTCATTGAATGCCATAATCTATTTTGCTCAACTAAAACCATGTCGATCTTTTTGAAGATAAACTTATTACCACTGAAAAAGAAAGTCTCACTGACAATTGTACTGTCAAGACAAGTATTTCCGCCAATGAAGTATTAATAGGTATCAATTTATGCGACAATTCAAACTTGACACTTGGCATGACGTTATATCATAAATGACAAAGAGAGCAATAGTCACTGACACGAACTTATTGCCAGGGGAAATGGACCTTGTTGTTTCATGATGTTCCAACGAATCTCAACCGTAGGGTAGTAGACCACATTTTTTGCTGACTGTACATGCAGGATTCGAATAGACGACCTCCGACTTGAAAGTCCAACCATCAAATTGTTTCACCCATCGACGGCATACCCAACATTTAATGCCAAACCACTAGACGCCTGATGTTTGTTTTCTTGTATGAAAAACAGCGTGTTATCTACCTGAGGCGGGGGGTAACTACATTATAAACGGTCTATATACGTCCCACTGCTAGGCACAGGCCTCACCTCAACTGTGAGGTGGAACAAGCCATACTCCAACACGCGGGCTCAGTGTGTGTTGTTGGAGGGGTATAAGGTTAGGTATAATGTCAGATGTTATCAAGCCGCCCTAAGGCATCTGACTAGGCTTAACGACTGACATCTGGCGACGTCAACCGGGACCAACTGCTTAACTTGCCTTCCGAAGCACGGAGATGCCCGAAATACACATCACAAAATTTCGGTCGGAGTGGTCACCCATCCCATTTCCGACCCGGCGTGCGTTGCTTTACAACAGCGATCGTCGCCGATCACTGTCACAACTGCGCCACGGGCACCTCAATCCGGCAACCTTAACGGGCAATATGCACAATCGCATGCAATTTAGGTTGTTCAGGCACACAGTGGAGGAGTGAGGGTCGTAAGTCGACGACAGCGGAGCTTGGCTAGCAATAAACCAACCGAGCGACAGATGTCGACCACTAATCTTATAAGTTAATATGAACACCGGGATCAGCTTATCGCGTAATACGTGGAAATCTGGTAATTCCCTTAGAAGTTACCGTTCACAATATTATTTTTGCTTATTTTTATGGGTGGCAAGACACGGAAATATTGGATGTATTAAGTTGATCCGGAAAATATAGTGTTACGTGTTTCCTGAAACAAATAAATTATGGTGTTTTCTGTTAGAAGTTATAAGTACATCTAAGCTTTGTTATCTTTTCTATTTGTTAATTATTTTTTTCTAATATAATGACATGATAAAAGTGCCTTTGCTTCATGGATTAGTACTTAAATTCTGAAATGTAAACACTTACTTTTACTGGTAACTATCGACTTTATAACTTATTTTGTGGATTTGACTTTATTTTGTGCTTTTATCTTTTGACACATTTGGTTCTATTATTGTGTATTGTCTTCGTGAATAATACCAGCATATACCTAGGTATCAATGTTAATCATCTCGTTAGCGGAACGTCTGAATCTCAATAGGTCTCTATCCTATCATCGTGGATTCAATCCACCTACAAGATTGACATTAATAACCGTTTAGTAATTACATTAGGATCTCAAACATCATACAAAGGTTAGAGCTAATTAACGGAAGTGAGCTTATGTTTGTCTGTCTGCACAGCGGTCTAAGCTAAGCTAGTTACATTTTATTTTGCAGAGCTTTTCAAAATTACAGGTTTTGGACCATTCGTTGATGGCGAACGCGTTTTTGTTCATTGTAATTATAGTTTATAATTAAAAAGGTCAGAATGCTAAAATCTTAAAGAAACGGAATCTTTACCTATTTACTATAAAATTAATTCAATTTCGATTAATTAATACGCTGTCATAAAATTATGCATGAAAATAAGCCCTCTTTAATTTAAATGGTATCAAAAACAAATGAAACTGTAGCACTGTAAACAAAATTGAATCTAAAACGGCTAATGGATCGGTAATGAATTTAAAGATTCACGGAATCCAACTGAGCACACATTCACCAATATACGCTATTTACATTTCGATTTAAATTATTACTTGCTCAACGATGATTCCGCACTCAAATAGTGTTGTAAGACTATTATTTTTTGAAAAATAAAAAGTCTTATGTAGAAGTTTGGTGTCATTCATAGTTTAAAATAGATTCATTGCCAAATACTATCAAAAGTTAAATTTACTTGGTAAGCCTTAGTCACTTGATTACCAATCTAAGAAATGAAAAACTTTATATGATGAAATACTGCTTTGCAACTTTACCACTTATAAAAAAATATAAGTCGTAGATCAAACTGACTCCACGAAAAAAAACCGAAGCAACCTCGATTTTTTGGTGGTAATGGTTTTTGGTGGTACTTTTTGTAGGCAAAATGCCATAGAATGCATTAAGATAATTCTAGAAGAATCTAAGACGGGTATAAAAGGACGGATTCTGGAACGGAGCTTGGAGTCATCTCTCGGATACGGTTACCATCAGGATAAAATACCTTCTTCCTTTCTACCAGCTACCGTACAACTCCGCTTCTGAAATCCCTGCTGCTGCACTAACTACCTGCTGCTATAATATTAGCTGCTGAATTACCTGCTGCTCTCTTCCCTGCTGCTAGCCTGCTTACTGCCATACCGACTGCTCAACTCCGTCCCAAAGTCCGAAGACTGTTCCCGGCCAAAGGGAGCTTTATAATTACTTCCCTATTTTTTTATTTTATTTTTAAGTTATGTTATTTAAGTTTTACTTACTTATTTTATCTGCATGACCCTTCCTGTCGAATAAAATTCCGTTTTACTAAAATCTTTCATGTCTTAAATGTTTTCCTACTCCCTTTTTATAGTTTCCGTTACGTCGAGGAACCACAATTCACCCGCGTAACGTGATGAGGCACAGTCGAGATGTTACAACACTACTCTGACATACATTATTGTTCCGATTAAATTGAAAAAATTACTGTCCTGCTATCAATTTTATATGAAGCATTCATATTATATGTTCAACCTGGGCCTTCGTGCGCATATAAATTGAATTTGCAGGGTAATGCACGATCCGACCTTTATCAATGCAATTTAACTTCCAGTGAAATGTATTGTACTGTGAAGCTTTAGTCGTAATTTATTTTAATTGGAAATGTATGTTCTGTATTTGTTTCGTTGGTTAACAATATAATATTGTTTATGGCTCTCTGACTTTCAAATGTAGCAACCCAATCAGAAGACCAAGATAAGATTTAGGTAAATTGGTTCACTTAGATGACTTCGCGACCGATTTGGTGTAATTGTTGAGTAGTCGGATACTACACCAAAGGTCGTGGGTTCGATCCCCGCACAGTACAAACATTTGTGTGCATGATCATGTCTTTTTGTATTGGTATTGTATATTAAGGAGGTATTTACAGAGTATTTAAGTATGTTAAACAGTTTTTAATTAGCTTATCTTGGGGCTAGACGACGCTGTGTGGAATAATGTCCAGGGATATTTATTTATTTATTTAGGCAATTACAATCACGTAAATTGTCAGTCACACTAATATTTTTAATAGTTTATTAGACATTTTTTTCTATTCAAAAGTAAAAAGTTTAATACACTGCTCAAAAGTGTCTAGGGATATCTCAAGCATTTTCATACAAAGTATAGCTATTTGGGAGGCTGTAAAAATTAAAATATTGATACCAACGTAGAAATTTTTAGAACACAGAAACTGCTATATCTGCCCTTTCAGATTGTATAAATTGTAGTAGCATTATTGTACAATCGTAAGGACGTTAAGAAAAGACATATTTTTCTGTTAAAAGGTGTCAAAATTTTAGCAAAATTAAAGGTTTTTTTTTGTAATATTCTTAACCTTTATCTTATGTCTCTGTCCTCGCGTTATTCTAAGATAATGCTCAACTTGAAAAACAAACATAACTTAATGAAATATTTGAAAAATGATATCCCTATGATATCCCTAGACAGTTTTGATGTGTGTAGTTTATTAGACATTCTACTTCTTAGCGTTAGTAACTTTGTCCTGTTTAAATTATTTATTTATATTCTTGGTTAATAAGTAACGTTGGTCGGTAATTGCTTTTTTTTCTTATACGTTATGTTGATTCGTATCATTATAAGTAGCACGTATTTTTTTAATAATAGAGCAAAAAAGCTTTATGATTCTCTAACTCAACAATTCTACAAAAAATATCTATTTTTTTAAGAAATGTATATTTCCAAGCGAAGATCATAAAAGTTGTCGATTTTACTCCGCGCACCCGTCGCTAAGTGCGTTAGTTCTCCCGTTCATTTAGTATTCAGACGGCTTAATCGAGTCTGAGTTACATTAAGATGCAAACAGCGTCTTGCTTCGGGAAAACGCAGGGGCCTGATTGTATGCTCCGGGCTTATGGATGAAATCATAGCATATTATTGCAAGTTAATTCTGAAAATACGGAAACGCTTCAAAACGTTGGTCGGCAATTGCAATATTAATTCTCTTATTCGTTCAGTTTATTCGCATCAGCATAAGTAGCATATTTTTAATAATAGGACAAAAAAGCTTTATAATTCTAACTCAACAATTCTACAAAAAATATCTATTTTTCTAAGAAATTGATATTTTTCCAAGTGAAGATCATACCGGTTGACGATTTTACTCCGCGCACCCGTCGCTAAGTGCGTTAGTTCTCCCGTTCATTTAGTATTCAGACGGCTTAATCGAGTCTGAATTACATTAAGATGCAAACAGCGTCTTGCTTCGGGAAAACGCAGGGGCCTGATTGTATGCTCCGGGCTTATGGATGAAATCATAGCATATTATTGCAAGTTAATTCTGAAAATACAGAAACGCTTCAGAACGTTGGTCGGCAATAGCATTATTTATTTTCTTATACGTTCAGTTGATTCGTATTAGCATAAGTAGTTTTTTTTAATAATAGGACAAAAAAAGCTTTATGATTCTCTAACTCAATAATTCACAAAAAATATCTATTTTTCTATGAAGTTTATATTTCCAAGCGAAGATCATAACAGTTGACGATTTTACTCCGCGCAGCCGTCGCTAAGTGCGTTAGTTCTCCCGTTCATTTAGTATTCAGACGGCTTAATCGAGTCTGAGTTACATTAAGATGCAAACAGCGTCTTGCTTCGGGAAAACGCAGGGGCCTGATTGTATGCTCCTGGCTTATGGATGAAATCATAGCATATTATTGCAAGTTAATTCTGAAAATACGGAAACGCTTCAAAACGTTGGTCGGCAATTGCATTATTAATTCTCTTATTCGTTCAGTTTATTCGTATCAGCATATGTAGCATTTTTTTAAATAATAGGACAAAAAAGCTTTATGATTCCTTAACTCAACAATTAATTGTACAAAAAATATATATTTGTCTAAGAAATGAATATTTCCAAGCGAAGATCATAACGGTTGACGATTTTACTCCGCGCACCCGTCGGTAAGTGCGTTACTTCTCCCGTTCATTTAGTATTCAGACGGCTTAATCGAGTCTGAGTTACATTAAGATGCAAACAGCGTCTTGCTTCGGGAAAACGCAGGGGCCTGATTGTATGCTCCGGGCTTATGGATGAAATCATAGCATATTATTGCAAGTTAATTCTGAAAAGACGGTGACGCTTCAGAAAATTGCGATTGGTGGCAATTATTTTAGATTAACTAGTCTTGAAACTTGGTAGAGAACCGGCGATATCTCAGGTTTAAGAAAACCTATTTGAGGCACGAGTTCGTCACTATCACGTTAAAATAAAGTACCACCAATGTTATGTTTAAGATGAAACTAAAATTACCTTCACCTTTGTGAAATAAATAAAAATAATTATTATTGGTGAGCTATTATGAAATTCATTTAATGAGCATTTCGCGTTCCTTTTTTCATGTTTAGAAAAACACCAAGTAGTATTTTAGATTTATAAGTAGAAAAACATGTTTTCCTTTCATTTTGATCAACAAATTTTATGTTCGCCAATGATATTTTAACCACTTTTGAAGTCCTTTCAAAACATCTAAATGTGTAAAACATCAAAGATATAAAATTAACTAAATAACTACGTGAATTTTCCCTACAGTGATCTAACGTGCCAATTAAGAGTAATTAAAAAACAAACCCAAATTAATTAGGCTCGTTTTTGCCTGGCAGGGTTTCTGCTGTGGAAATTGCAGCTGATGACCGTGTTTTACACCAAGTCCTATTTAGGCGCTAAAAAACTCGAGTTTTAAAAAATTTCGAAGAAACCACTGTCATTTTAAAGGGAAAGTTAGTATGAAGGGTTTTTTTTTCTATTTATTTTGCGATAGCTGCCAGAGTTCAAAAACTGCATACTGAGACTGAGATATGCCCGTACGCACTTAGGTTACCCCTAAGTTGTTGTTTTTATGTCCTTATGCTGAAGAATTAGGACATGAATATTCCAAAAACTGCAAATTGCTTACGTTAAGATGAACTGTACACTGTAACACATATATTAGTCAAGGTAGTTAGTTACATTTTAAACCACCTGATATGCCAGCATAATGTATGAGGTTAAAGCTAGTCTGTCAGAAGTTCAAACACATCAATATTGCTGTCGCATGTAGTTGGAAATTACGCCGCGAACTAATCAAGACGCGCAAATTAAATTTAATATTGCGACCCGCTGAGACACGCCGCAGATTGAGTTATGATGAACAGATTTTTAATTAAACTGGACATCATTCTTCTTAATTACTGTCTCTTTGAAATGATACAGCTTACGTATAAGCTCTAGTGATATTTTGTGTGTAAAGGATGATAGGTCTAGTTTACGGAGACACGGGGCGTTGGGCGTCGCGTTGGGCGGCAGATACTGAATTAAAATACTTATGGCGTTTTATGAAGGTGAGGTGCTCGTGGCGCAGTTGTGACAGTGATCGGCGACGATCGCGTTTGTTAAGCAACACACGCCGGGTCGGAAATGGGATGGGTGACCAACCCGACCGAAATTCAGTGATGTATTTTTCGGGCATCTCCGTGCTTCGGAAGGCACGTAAAGCAATTGGTCCCGGTTGACGTCACTAGATGTCAGTCGTTAAGCCTAGTCAGAGGCATTAGGGCGGCTTGATAACATCTGACATTAAGGTTGCTCACTAACCTTCCACCCCTCCAACAACCCGCACTGAGCCAGCGTGTTGGAGTATGGCTCGCACCAACTCATAGTTGAGGTGAGGCCTGTGCCCAGCAGTGGGAAGTATATAGGCCGTTTATGTTTTATGAATGCGTTTGCAGTGAAACGTTTATCGTGGTCTTTTGCCTATTGTCGAATAGGTTTCTTTTCAATCTTGTTTGATTACAATAGTCGTATTGTAATCAAACAATATAGAAAAGAGTAACTATCGAGTTTCCTGCCGGAATCTTCCCGATACAAGCAACTTCCGAACCGGTGGTAGAGTCACTTTGTTCATTTAGATTTGTTGATTTTCTGTCTTGACGTGTCATAAATGCTTGTTATAAGCTTACATGAATGTTTTTTTACGTGACTTTTTACTGCCACCATACGCAACGCGCGATGCCACGCGTCTCTGTAAATTAGGCCTAAGTTCGACAAGTTTCTGCGCGGCTCTGTTGCAGATCTGGTCGTGTTTTACTTAAATACCGTATTACTTAACTACCAGCCTGTCGCAGTCCATCGCCTCTAGATAACGCCCTAAGAATTTCGGTTGTTGGTCTTTGGCACTCAGTCTCATCTTGCCCCCTATTTTAAGTTTCAAGTCTAGTTGGCTGGAAAGATTCTTATTTTTTTTACTTCATTCGTGGCTATATAACTGGTTCATATTAACTCTAGTTGTAATGCTCTGAAAACAAAACATGAAGCTTATCTCACTCCTTTGTCGTTTGCATTATGAATAAATAAAGAGAACTGGGACATCGACAATGTAAGGATAAAAAGAAAATGGCGCTGGCGGGATTAAGTCATGTAATTCTTTTACACACTCAAAATGTATTCTGTAAAACCAGACCAGATACACATCTCCGGCAGCGTTGCCATTAACTTGGCTGTAAAGTCGCCTTTGAATTTAATAAAAAGTGTGGTATTTACTTGCCCAACTTTTAAAAAATTGGTTTCACAGAACTTAGTACAAGAGCGACATGGTCATCAACAATGATATTATGATAAAAAAGAGGTAGATAGGTTATGTCAGTGATGCAAAGTCAAAAATTCTCCCCTGGCGTACGTACCTATAATTTGACCGTGTGAACAAGATTTTGTGTCATTATTTACTAAATCGTAAACGATACATACATGTTGCGCGGTGTCGTCTCAAACTATCAACACTGGCAATGTTTGTTCAGGTGTTCGAAAGTTATGACGCGGGTGCCAATTTTTTAGCACGAATAACCTATTTTCCTACCTCTTTTTATCATAATATCATTGGTTATCGGGGTATGAGGTAAAAGCGCGGAGAGGAGATTGCCCCGCAGTGCCCTGTACATCCGTGACATCCCAGTTTTACAGTGGCGCATGAGTCGACCATGTTTATCGATTTTTCTTTTTTTTTAATTTATGTGAAATGCTCTGTCTCTGTCACGTTCTAAAATTAAAGAAAAACAATAATGCATTCTGAAGCATGAGAGCTAAACGTGTTAAGAATATTAAAAAAAATATGTCATTGAAGGAAAGAATTAAGTGCTGAAAATATCCTGTCAATTCCACGCAGAGTCGCATGTATGGAATGGAAATGAAAATGTCAAAATTATGTGCCCGTTTTGTCAAATCAATCATGAATGAAAAACGTAAGTAAGGACTTAGGTTATTTTATTAAATTTTCTTAGTTTAGGTTCTATCAAAGAAACATGACATACATGTTTCTTTTCTGCATTGCGTGAAGACTGCCCAAATTGTACCTGTAACTGTTCGCCGTAACATAATAAATGTTATCTCAAGCAAGAGAAACGTACAATCTATCTAGTTGAACGATGAGAAAACAGCGGCAACATAGACCTTATGTATTTTACTAAACACGACAGGACTTACCCCTTGTCCACTCAAGTCCCTAATCAAGCTAGACAAACAACCCGAATGCATCAATGAAGGAAGTGCTCGTCGCATGAAGCCGGAACTAATCAAGACGTAAATTGAATTTAATATTGCAAGCGCCAAGATTGCGATTTATGCCCGAATGTGAACAGGTTTCTAATTAAGCTGGACGTGGGCGGGGGCTAGTTTTGAGTGAAGGCTTAGATTATTATTAACAATGCTAGTTAGAGCTGTGCTGTCCCTAGTGGCGGTACAATAGGGTGGCAGATAAGGCTAAATGCAACGGGCCCCTGGCTAAAGAAGGCCAAAATTTGTCTAGAATAGATCGCTTTTGGTAAGATCGCCTAAATTTTACTTAATATCTGAAATGCATGTATGTGATTTAGAAAGGTATTAAACAAAAAGATCACAAATATGAAGGCAAAAACTCTGCCATAACAGCAAAGGCATTCAAAAGATAATACCCGATACCCACTACTGTTATTTTTCAAAAAAAAAAAAACGAATTATGTTCATAAACCGATTGGACTTTGAAAAAAATATGGCGTCTTTGTTATGATTTTTTCAGATGTAACCAGTAACATTAAAGTTGAGATAGTATAAGTAACTACAAAAACTGGCTTCCTGGCGGAATTGACCGCCAGAAAGCCAGTCAAAAGGTATTGATACTGCACCTCCAGAAAGGAATCACGCTAAACATCCGCTGGAAACCTTCATCAAAGAAATAGCCACCTGAAAGAAAACTCCAAAAGAAGCCATCAAATAATTAACTTATAAGCAACTCATTCACACACGAGCAAAATTTCTTACAACCCAAGCGTCTTGGCGTAAAAGAAAATTCTCGTAATAAACGTTAACGCTAATAAAATAAGCTAATGAATGAGCATGTTGAGGGAAAAATTCGCTACCCCCATTCATAGCTATTCCGTAGTGGATGCTATTACAGAGATAGGGCGAGTAATGGAGTGCCGAGCAGTCGTAATTTGTAAGGACCTGAATTAAATTGCCTACCGAATAATGATCCCGCTCTTGTGTTAATAAGACTGAATCACGGAAGTTCGTGGGCTCGGGTGATACGAAGTGGAGTTGCTCGCGGCTAGTGATGGGAAGTTTCGGAATATAACTTCTTGTGACGACTAACTTGCAAGACGTGAATGGTCTTAGGTAAAATATGGCTTTTCGAACGATAATAATGCAAAATGTTTGTATTGTAAGTTGTCTCCAAAAAAAAAGGTTAGTGAAAATTACAATTATAATTGCTGATCATTTTCAAACTGATAAACTTCAAACTAGATACAATTATGAAGAGAAAATTAATGCTCGATTTAAAAAAATGTTTAACCTGTCAAACGTTTTTCAAAATGTTTTTCACTTAAACAATATTATGTCACAGTCATCTATGTGGGGTGGAGTAATTGATAAGCAACGGCCAACGACGACAGAACTCCCAAATGGGAACCCCGCAAGCTTATATACTCTCTCACCGACTCACTCTCTCCGCTCATACGTTCATCACCTTCACTCAGTCTTACGTTCTATTCTACACAAACCATTCCCACATTTACTTAAATAAATATTTTGCCAGATTTTTAATAAACGGGTTGAAAAAAACATCAGGAAAACTTCCTACAAATTCAACTCTATTTACCAAAGTATATAAAATTACTTCAGAATGATAAACATGCCTAAATTATTTTTTATTTAGAATTAATCTACGAATTCCGTTTAGTTTAAATTCGGTTTTTTATAATTTCTTCGAGAATTATACCGTTTTTTATCGACACGGGTATAACGCATCACTAAATCTATTTAGTGGAACCGCGAACGCCCAGTCCGTGAAACGGGGTGTGTTTTAATTTTCTGCCTTTGTGATCAGTAGGTACTTCAATAAACCATAATAAGCTAGCTGTTTCAAAATAATAATATCCTTTGGAGGTTAATACCTCTAACTACCCAAGTACTTAAACATTTACTTATTCCATTTTACGATTACCTAGTATTTCATTGGTACTAAGCGAAACAGTTTTCGTTGGCTGGCTTTGAATAATTGCCACTTTGAGTACATGAATAAACCTATTTATTAAATTGTCTGAAGAAGAATTAAATAAAACTGGCTGTAAGTTCAGTTATTTACTTGTTAAGTAGGACAAGGTTACCGCTTATTAAAACTTCTTTAACACATCGAATCGTAAACATAATTCGATTAAAGTACTAACACATGATAACGCTAAAGAAAAAAATAGTATAACGACACTTTCCTTTTTTTTACGCGCGTTGCCGACCCTTCAAGAACCTTTTCAAAGCTCTCTTGAAGAACTCAATGCTATAGCTCAGCGGAAAACCTCGACAAGGAGTTCGTTCCACAATTTGAGTATCCTAGGAAGGAAACATCTCAGGAGCCAAATGTACGAGACCATGGCGGCTTTCGCGTTTGTGAATGAAAACCCTGACGATAGCAGGCGGTGGGTACGATGGTAGAAATTAGGCGTCTCATATCAACAAAAACCGTTTTGAGGAGAACCCTGTTTTCATAAATATTTTTTCTCAATGTGAATAAATGAAAGGTTAAGGAAAGCAACGGTACGCGTTGCATTCATTCCTGGGCAGCACTTCGGTCCAAACCCCGGCAATTTCCTTTAAAAAAGGTTTTGTTGTAGGTATTAACCCACTTTGTTTTCTATCTAACAAAAAGTTAAATACTTAACTACAAAGAACTAATTCAGTGCAAGTAGTAACCAACTTTTCTACCTAATTAGGCTTTTATACACACCTCTGCGCCTCCGACCTGATGAATGACCGCCCCCATAACTTCAGTTACGAACCTTACATTATACAGAATTAATTAACTAATATATTGAAAGCCCCATAAACTTTCTAATGGTTCTTGATGAAATTAATAATATTAAAAGTCCGGAGCGTTTGAAGTGTACTATTAAATGTTCGCAACGCCGTTATTCGGGTGATGAAATTAATTTTCTTCATTAAATTTACATATTTTCTCGATTAAATACTTACAGACGCTGTCAACTCGTGAATACAAAGTGTATTAACGGCCATTGATACTTAATTACTCTCATTTTGCTTTGCTGTTTACTCTATTCAAATGTAATTTAAAATGGCTGAGATGGTCTCTTCCGTCTGAGTTGTAGATTTTGATCTTGACGGTTACAATTTGGGCCGTTTGTTGAATCAGAGTTTGTTGGTTAATGGAGAAAATGGAAAATTTAATGCTGGTATTTTTAAAGCAAACTCACATGGTTAGAATTTTGTTTGGCATTTCCAGATGCAAGACTTTATACGCGCTGTTTTCCGCCATGATTTTGATATCTGTCTCTCTTACTCACTCTTTTCTTGTGCAAGTCGTATTTGTTTGGCTCTTCGAATAAATTAAACTAAAATGGTTTGAAGTATTTGAAGAAGAAGTATACAGTGCACAGTGAGTGAACACTCACCCTCTTCTGCAGTATAATTCGATCTTTCTGAATCTAACCAGAATTAGCCATAGAGATCCCACTGCTGGGCAAAGACAGTAAATTTGTCCTGTCACCTGCGTCTTGGTCTGCCTGGTTGCCCATGCTGCTTTGGTGGGGTTCACTCTGTGGTTGTTTTGTCATGTCACATGCCCACAGTCGTTGGGCTGAATCCCACTTCAGTCTAGCTACAGCATGTCCCACATTAGCTACCTTGGTTTTGGATTAGAGATCTGAGTTAGTGAAGTGATTACCTAATGGGACTTCTGAGAAACTACGCTCCTTTGGCAAACCTTAAGTTTGCTTATTGGAATTTGTGATATTAAGCAAAATTGGCTAATCGACAATAATATTGCTAAAAAGTATTGATTTTTCTTGCGCCAATTAACCTGTAAGTACTTTGTTTAATAATAACCCGGAACCGGTCATTGCGTCCGGCGACCACAGGATGTACTTATGACAAATGTGTCGTTACCGGTTGCGGTTTGGTGAAACAATTATATTTTAGCATTTATATTCTGTAATTCGTTATAAATTACCGCTGCGAACTTTTGTTATATCAAATTTGTCCGGGGATTAAAAAGTCACGGTGGGTTTATTTAGACACTTATAACATTTGTGTAAGTAGCCAACTCAACCATTACCACGAAATGCTATCACCTACTAGTGCTCAAAACCGGTCGTCAACCTATATTCATCAACTCAACTTTCTATTTCTAGTAACTAAATTGTATAGTTTGAAGTAGATGTTCTTGAAGGGGACGTTCACGTTCCACCTGGTTAGATGACTTGGCAAATAAAACAGGATTTTGGTGGATCCGAATCGCTCTGGAAATCTACGAGAGGAGGGGCTTTGTTCTGCAGTGTACCTACATGCTAATGCTTATCTATACAGATTTACCCATTTTTTTTAAAAGTGCTCACCAAGATCAAAATGCATCACTCCACCAGATAGAAGGCAGCCGTGAGGTCCGTAAACGGGATTGACAAATCACTAGATAATATAAAACAAAGTCGCTTTCTTTGTACCTATGTCGCTTAAATCTTTGAACTACGCAACGGATTTTAGTGTGTTTTTTTATTAGATAAGTAGAGTGATTGAAGAGGAGGGTTTTTGTGTATAACTTAACATAACATCTCATTGCACCCGTGCAAAGCCGAGGCGGGTCGCTAGTACTGTAATATAAAACAGGTGTGGTCTCGAGATGAGCATAAAAATGTCAAATAGTAATAAAAACTAATCGACGTTCATCCACCGTCATTTGCACTGTCATTATGTACTAGAAACGTTTTCACTGAAAAAATGGACAACTGAATTATTTTTGGTCTTATTTTTTTGTGTCTTTTAACATCGACAATGCCGTATCTTTCTTAAAGATAGAAAAGGTAGCTTAGTTGTTAAAGCTTAGTTTGCGTGAATAAAGAATAAGAATAAGAATAATTTATTTGCCTTTGAACAGGGTGTACAAAAAGATCGACATTAAGAACATTATATTATGATCGCCCATCCAGCCATTATCAAACAGCATGCAAACAAAAAAAAATACAATTTATAAAAAGAAAATATCCTACGTCTCAAATAAACATCAATAATTTACAATTTGCTGATTGTCCTTGTGATTCAAAAATTCCTGCAGAGAGTAAAAAGCGCGCGTGACAAGCCACCTGTACAGGGTTTTTTTAAATTGCATAAGCGGCAGGTCTTTAAAGTGCTGGCTAATTTTATTATAAATTGTGACACACATGCAAAAACAGTTTTTTTGTATTCGTGTACTTTTTGGGATAAAGTCCAGGACCAATCTTTCACCATTCCTAGTATTTCGGGTATATAAATCTTTCGCCTGCATAAAGTACTTAGGGTTTAGTTTTACAAATTTAGCTACTTCAAATATATACAAGCATGGCAATGGTAGTAAATTTAAAGTTCTGAATAGTGGCTGACATGGTTCATCTGGTGCTACGCCACAGATTGCCCTTACGCATTTTTTTTGAGCTATGAATGCTCTTAGCATGTCCGTACTGTTTCCCCAGACGATCAGCCCGTAACGGAGTACAGACTCTACGTAGGAAAAATAAGCTGTTAGGGCTGTAGCTTTTGTGGTAGTTTTTACCAGTTTCCAGAGCACGAATGAAAACCTATTGATTTTATTGCACACACTTTCTATATGTTGTTTCCAGTCCAATCTGCTATCTATAAGTATGCCCAAAAACCTTGCGCTATTCACATGTTTGAGCATTTGACCCTCATAATGTATCTTCATATGTTGTAAACTATTAAAATTGATGTAACATGTCTTGTCAATATTTGTTTTGAGATTATTAAAATTAAGCCAGTTAATAATTGTCATTAATGTTTTATTTATGTCATACTCATGTTGAATTATACTTTTTTTACTATTCGTTGACACAATTACTGATATGTCATCTGCGAAAAGGATACTTTTATGCTCGGTGCAGAATGGGAGGTCGTTCACATAAACCAGAAATAGCAGAGGACCCAGTATACTTCCTTGTGGAACTCCAAATTTGTTGGCTTTAAATTCCAATCTATGGGATAGTACAGTATTTTTTTTATCTAGCTGCGAGATTTCTACGGACTGCATTCTGTTTTGTAAATACGTCATGATCCAGTTTAGGGCATTACCTCTAATACCACAGCTCTCTAGCTTAGACTTAAGAAGTTTGTGTGACACAAAATCGAATGCCTTAGACATGTCGAAGAAGAGCACTGTTGTGTGGTGACCGTCATTTATATCTCGTAACGTATCATTAACCAAGTTGAAAGCCGCTAGCGTTGTGGATTTATGTTTTTGAAATACAAACTGGTTATTATTTAAGACGTTAAATCTATCGAAAAAAGCCAGCATCTTATTATGCATGACTCTCTCATATACTTTCGATAAAACGGGTATCAGTGTGACAGAGACGTGAGACGATTTTGAAAGTAATAACCTCGTAGTCAAGTCAGTTTTTGTGTGTAACCAGCACCTATTGTTTTTTTTTCGTAGATAAACACTACGTCAATGTGGATGTATCCTTGTCGAGTTTATGCTAATACTGCTTATGTATTTTTGTAACTTTATGTGTCACATAAAAAGCTCCTCATATCTCCGTCATCTGTCGGTCGTATATCATAAAGTATTCTTAATTCATTCTAATGATATTATACTCGCACAGCCTAAGTTTTTAACTTCCATATAATGGGGTAATGTGAGCTGCAATAAATGTATCTGTTCATAGCAATGATATTATAATAAAAAGACGTAGATAGGTTACTTGTGCTAAAAAAGTGTCACCCGAAATAAGGACTTTCGACCACCTAAGCAAAGCATTGACAGTTTGAATACTCCTCAACATGACGTATCTGTCTCGTTCCCGCTCTAGTAAATAATCATGCTATCTTGTACACACGGTCAAATGTACGCCAGGGGACAATTTTTGCCCTCGCGTCAGTACTAACAAAACGTATCCATACCTCTTTTAAATGTAATAATAGTATGTGAAGTGTGTGTTAAATATATAGTATGTGGAGTTCATTTAGCGACTTGATCGGGAGGTAGCCCTAATCTAGCTTTTAGCTAAACCTACTTGAAGATGGTAAATCAAGAATATCCACCCAATGGGTGGATATTCTTGCCCATTGCATCTTTCTTTAAATAAAAATAATTTAGCTTCTGGCCAATTACATTGTCCACAAGCCAAAGAGCATTGCAAGCCCGCTTTCCTGCATCCGCATTGCGTACCACAACCACTCTTGCAGTTGCAGAAAATTGTATTTAGCAAATGTGTTTGAGCAGGTGGTAAAATTGTCATGATAGGCTCCGGAAAATCGTTTCGCATTGCCCAACCCCATACCTGGGGTTCCAAATCATGCCCTAACCAAGTTTGAACTTGATAATATACACGTTCGAAATGTTGATGAGCAGCTGTACTTGTTGGTGGAATATTTGAAAGCTGCACAAGCTTATCAAGTTTTGTAGACTTGACGTAATGCATGTCGAAGATGATTGAGATTTTTCACAGATTTTGTAGCATTATAGACTGCCAATAAGGTTATACGGCGGGTTTTTGACCGGAGGCACCGGTTGACCTGAAGTGATGCTGTGACCGCGCGCTCTCCGCCCTCTATCTCGAAAACGGTTCACCGTATGAAATTTTTTCAAACAAAATTTGTAGAGAATTTTGTATTCTACAATATTGAAAAACATACAAATAGCTAAAAACCCATAGGAAATGAGATATTTACAAAATAAGCGCAAAAAACCGATTTTTGTGACCTTTGACCTTGAAATTTAATAGTTGCGTACACCCTACCATATGTAGGTTTTGAGACAACTTTTAGGGTGTCAATATACAAGTATTTACAGACTTACAGCTGGGTATCTCGAATTCCGAGGTGAACTTACTATAATGACTGGACTAATCATAATAAGAAACAGATGAAACATGACTTCTAAAAATGACTTTTTCGAATTATGCAGCTTGCAGCTTAATTTTGTAGATTTCCCACAACCTTGTTCCTAAAACATCATATTATAAATGCATAATTACAACAAATTTTAAACCACGCTGCTGTGAATCTACTAATGATGTGTGAAAATTAATTTTAGATGCAAAATACACCTTTGTTATTTCACGCGTCCTCTCCACAGTGAACAGAGAACAGTAAAATATCTACAAACAAACGTCGTGCTGCTCTCGGTTTGAATGTGTGCGTGCGCCCCGTGTCAGCACGCGATTTCACGCACACGCTAGCATAAAATATGGGGAAACAAGGTGGCGGCAGTACACGTACGGGCTGTGCCGCATGTCCGTGAGCCCGCTAGGCTAATAACTCGGCGGGCGGCCTTAGATAACCTACTGTTATGTTTACTGTGTCCTCTCCTCGTTATTCATACGAGTATCATCATCATAACATTTCATGAGATATTTATACGCGCTATGGAAGAGTATTAATTTTTACCACAAATTAACGATCGTAAAGCCTGTTTATAGCCTGATTTATTAACGGAGTAACTATGCCTCTGTTCGTTTGTAGCGAAATTTGTTTCAGTACAATATGACAAATTATGTCGTAAATAGTTGGTTTATTACTATGCTATTCGAAAAACATTTAGCGCCAGTGTCCATAAAGTGTAGTTTAATAGTAATATAGATTGTGACTAACAATAAGATGTTAGTAGTTCATTGCGCTCTTTAGGATCATTTTGTAAAAATGTTACACTTAAAGACTTTGGTTTCTTAGTATTTAGGGTTTTGAAGTGACCTCAATTATTTGGTGTCAGAAGTGGTATACCTAATTTTGAGGATGGATTAAATTAAACTAACGGTTTTCTCATCAGCTCACCTTTTTTTTCCAACAATTATCAAATAGACAGTTAAAAGCAATGACAAACTATTAGTTTGTCAGTCAAATTACACTGATCGTTGAGAAACAATTTCCCCGGATTTGATTACGTCAGCAGTTGTAAAAAACAACAGCTACAAGATAATGGCCAAACAGTCTTCGACAGTGACCACTTAACCAGTTTAAAATAATCATGTTTAGAATTAGAAAACAGTAAAAAAATACTCACAAGGTACAATTAATTAAACAAAGCGCCAACCTCACCTACCCAGGTCGAGTGTTGCAATACGAGCCACCACATAAAAGGTAAAAAGGTATAGCTGGTTGATCCTTTTTGCACTTTTAAGGCTATCGTTTATTTTATTATATTTGCAGGAATAAATTAAAACTTGAATCTTTCATTCACCATACAAACGGTGAAATTGTATTGTAAATAATGTCGAAGTTCTTTTTCCATTAGATTCATGGGAATTAGACGACCGATTCGCGGCTATGGTGACTCAAAAATAGGGACCTATAGATAATTTTGTGTTGTTAAGTATCATGTTTTATTTTTCAACTGACTTCAAAAACGGAGGAGGTTGTTCTTCGACTGTATTTTTGTGTTATTTTTCTACCACTAATTTTTCGGGAAGAAAACAAACGATATTACTTATTCACTACATTAAAAACAAGAATGGTAACACAAAAATGTCCACACACTCGCTCTCTGAATCGTCCACTCCTGATAATGACTACCTCCTCCCTGGTGATTTGAACAATTTAAATGCTAATCGACCGGACCTGACAAATTACAGTTTCAATCCTTCATTGCTATCGTTCGGTTTCATAACTGAAATGTGTTATAACCCTCGTGCCATAAACGAATAAGCCATGTGATTATTGACGAATTATTTCTTTTCGTTTTGTTGTGAATAGAATAGAATAGAAAAACATTAATTCAGCCATGAATTAATGTTCCGTAAAAAAGTTCAAATTGGGTCGAGAAATCAAGAGCTCTTACAACTTATACTGTTTAGTTGATAGTAGGTCATCTTAAGGTTTTTGTACTCTTCACATAATAATATGCTTCTACCAAGTTGCGCCATGACAACTTTTGGTTCTGAGCCTTTTGCATTAGGTCCAATGCCACCGAGACTAGCTCACTGTCACTCCAGCTTGCTAATGCGAGCTAAGTCAGCATCTTCCAGTACCATTTGGTGGCAGAAAATGAACTAGGGGATAAACGGAATGTAGGGAAAACAAAGTCAAGAACGGAACACACCTGAAAATGAGAGGTCACTCATCACTTGTAATGAGATAAAATAGGACAACATTCGCTCTCGACTATATCACAGAGTGAATTTGAGCCCAAGGTGTCAAGGTGAGCTAACACTAAAGAGTTACCCAAAAATCGTTACATTGACACAGAGTAGCTGTACCGGCCAGGCTGAAAGGCAGAATGTAACCCCTGGCCCAGGAAGTTCTTTTATACAATCGAAGAAATTAAAAGTTTCGTACAGCTTCGCGCTTTGTAGAAAGGGTTATGTTGGATATTTGGCAACGCCCTAATTAAATCTTAATTCAGCATACCATAAATCACATTTAAATGTAATTTGAATCTCTAATAAAATACCAGAATACACAGAGTTTCGTCTTTTGCAAGCAAACTCCTTCTACCTGCTTTTGCTTTTTAAAACTTTTCGTGTACGTGTTAGCAAACTTCGAAGATTTCCCTTCCCAGGGAAAAGTCCTGCCTTTAAAATGAAAACAAACGTTGGGTTTTACCTTCGATTCAATTTATCTGGGTCTGAGATCTTCCTCAACCCTTTAGTTTGGTTCCTCTTGTAAAATTCTTCGGGGATTTCAGAAATCTAGTGGCGTTTTATATCAAAGGAAAACTTTAGGGTTCACATCGGGTTGTCATCACGGTGAGCGCTGTATTATGAAGTCTGAAGATGTTTTCTTCAGTTTGTTTTCAAGTATTACAAGTACCTAGTTTGTATGTTAATATACAGGACGTATCATCGAGCTTAATTGAGGAAGAAATATTAAGTACTATAAAACAGAGAAAATAATTTTGAATGTTGAAAATTTCTGCAGTCATTTTTTTTTAAACTGACGTTTATATCTACTTTTTATGTAGTATTTCTCCTAAATATAAGCAAGCCAGAAAAATACTTCTAGTTTTTTGGCGTCAGGCAAGACAACCCGCTACTTCTACTAATCGGTTAGGCGTTTGTTTTTGTTTCAACATGGATTGCGTCGGGGTGTCAAAATACATTTTCTCTATTTGAATACTTTACATACATAACTAAAATTATGGTAAACTGCTTATTGATACATTCTATAATATATAGATATATATTATCTATAATTTGTAAGTTACTATTATTATAAGTTTGTTTTAAATTCATGATAGACCCCACAGATGCCTGGTTTTGCTAGGTCAGCAAAACCCGACATGATGTTTCAACCTGTACATGACCGTCACCATTTCTGAGAATGGCAAAGTTATTTGGAGAGAAGGAAAGTGAAATTCGATACTATCTAGCGACTTGAAAACTACTTGATCAGTGTTCATGTAGGCTCTGGGTTACATAAATATCATGTAGTATATAATGTTAGATGTTTCATTCAAAATTGATGTTGCCCAGCACAATTTTTTCTCGTGTGATACATGAAGGAAAAATGGCGCATCTAGTGTTATATTTAGTTGTAGCAGTGCAAAGTATAATTGATACCAGTATCAGTGCCAATCAGAATTGATGTGGATTGTGTTCTATTAGGATATTAGCTTTTTTGTCTTTTGACCGGCACTTTCACATCTGAGTTTTACTTTGTTTTAGGTTCGTATTGAGTTTTTTAGTGTAACTTTCAAAATTTCTTATAGCAAAACAAACTCTTCAGTCTTCATAAAACTAAAAAGCTTTTCAAAAATGTATAAGCCTTCATACAGAATTATAGTTTTGAAACCATTTGTAGCTCTCTGCAGCGGTGTTAGCTAGGTAGCTATGTGTGTTTAATGGGTGACCTAATTGTTAGAGTACCTCGAGCTATCCAGCGTACTAGCTGACATGCCTTAGCGGTTGTTGTCTTATCATTGTATTTAATTATAATTGCAAAGTTGAATTTCGAAGAAATTAAAAAAATTATCAAAATTATAATGAAGATCGCAATTTGTTAATATCATCATTTGGTAAGCAAAAGTACTTATATTGCCAAAAACATGGATTTATGACCGTATGACATGAATAAACAAACTCGAGTTTTGTGTCACAATTTGATTCAGATTAAAAGTGTTGCCAATTGATAAAAATAAAAATAAATTTGATCGATTCTCGCACTTTCCATGCATGCAAAATCGGAAAAATACACAGGGACGCCCTAGGGGTTTATAAATAAACACGAGCCGGACCTCAACCAAAAACTTTCTAAATAGAAGTCCATCATAAAACTTCCAGAGCAAAAGTCCTCAGAAGATTGAGAGAAATATCGAGACTCGATATTTTTTATTACAAATCTTATCTCAACTTGAAATAGGAATGAGAGTTTCTGATTTCAAGAAGTTTGATCGAAACTGTGATTTTTTCTGCTGCCAATTTGGGTGTGATAAATAACAATTCAGGAAACAGGACTTACGGAACAGTTTTCTGAAATTAATAGACTTTTGTTTGATATCACAATTGCTAATAAATAAGATCTACTTGCCAACTAGCACGTTAATGGTAATTTACAGATGTAGGGCTAGATCACAGCAGATAGCTGTGAAATCTTAAAACAGCGATTATTAAGGCTCGATACCAGGAAAACGGCTCTCGGGAAAACTAAAGTTTTATATAGAAAATATGAAGTATGAGGCACGAAAAAAATCGTCATAGTAGTCAAAGAGTTGCACAATCAGCTCAAACTTCCAGTATATGGATCAACTTACTAGATTAATGTGAAAAAAAATCAGAATATCGCTAAAAACGTGCAAAACGCACTCCCGTATTTCAAAAGTTTAGGCATCATATAAACTAACAACTTACGTGTTTTAAATAACGTGTAAAGATCAGATATCAAAGAAGCATTGCCAATCAGTTGTTTTTCATTGCTCTATTTCAGTTTTGTGCAAAAAATTCCCAAACATTCCGAATTTTTCGCTTGAAATCTCCATACAAATTACTATGGAGTGAGTGAAGTTTCTTTGATAGCTGTCCGCGCACCGTCGCAGCTCACTCCCCCCCATGTCCCCAAGGTGAGCGCACGTCGCTTTTGACGAAAATGACATTTATAATTACGCGGATAATTTACACGAAATAGGCGCACATAGGGTCTTTTGTTGAAAATAGTACAACTTTATTTTTTTTCCTCCGTACTGTTTGTTCATATGCATTATGCATAATTTATCAAACGTATGATTTTATCATGATTCACCATGAGAGTTATATGGCAGGTTTATATTTATAAGTACACTTGATTAAAAGCTCTCTTGGGTTTGACAATTTCGTACTAGTTGCCATTTCATTTTCTTATTCTTTACGCAGTGACGTGCACTCACCCGGCGTCATGTGGAAGACTGACTTGCGGGACTGCGCAGACGGCTGTCAAAGAAACTTCACTCGTTCCATAGTAATTAGGATGGAGATCTCGAGCAAAAAAAAATGAAAGTTTGCGTTTGCTTATACGAAACAGAAATAGTTATTGCAATAGAACATAATGACAAGTTATTCGAAATGGAAACACACTTCACACCGGAACAGCTTTTACAATTGTACCAAGCACAAATTCGGTTGTGTATGGAGTACTTCTGCCACCTCTGGGATGGTTCTGCCAAGTATCAGCTGGATGCACTGGACTCAGTAGACCGAAAAGCCTGGAGACTGATAGGTGACGAGACGCTCGTTGGAACCAAACTCGAGTTTGGAGCATCGGCGTAGAGTTGCCTGTCTATCGGTTTTTTATAAGGTGTATTTCGGAGAGCGTGCGCAAGAACTTCATGACCTGATACCACCCTCTACTTTCTACTACCGGACCACAAGACGCCGCGAGGGCTTTCATCTCCATGTGGTCGACTTTCCAGCGGTCCGAACTAAGCGGTTTGGTGCTTCCTTTCTGGTCCGCACCGCTAAGGAGTGGAACGCCCTCCCTGCGTCTGTGTTTCCGGATACATACAACCTTGGTGTCTTCAAGGCAAGAGTGAATAGGCATTTTTTGGGTAAGCGTGGCTGGCAAGGCTGAGGTCAAACGCAAACCAATTTTAAATTAAAAAAAAATGGATCAGATAGAACTTTGATATAAATATGAATTATCATATTTACGTCAGCCATGGAAAAATGGCAGTGCAAGCATTTTTATCTCTAACTGGCTATTTGCACACAGCTTTTCCCTGTAGTAATTTGAATGAACTATACAGACAAACGTTCTAGAAAATATAATTAGCATCAACTATCATTTAGATAGTGAAAGCTTATGTAAAAACAGACAGAAAAACGCGGAGGGTGACTTCCTTTCATACTATGCTCTACTCGTAGATCAATTCCAGTAAGATGAAGATCACGGTGGATTCTGTATTAAATTCAGCGTAAAAAGCCTGAACGATGGCCTCTACAGGAGACTAAAGGTATTATACTCAAGTGTTCTTATCTAAAATAAATTATCCACTAAAAGTGTCTCAATTGTTGACAACTGTTAAATTCCTCGTTTTAGTTAGTAACAAGATAGCTCCGTTTAATGCTTCTTGCAGCTTTTCATTACAAGTAAGACCAATTAATTAGTGGGTTCTTCTGCATGTTACTAGAAATGGCTCCGTGTATTGCTATATCATATGCATTGGATGTAAGAAATATTTTGTGTTGATGATGATCGAACGGATAAACCAAGTTACAACTAAATCTCGATGGAATCGTCAAGTACCAGATATAACATTGTGCAAATAACGTGGTCACGAGAATAGATTGCAAATAATAGTGTAAAAAAATAATTGGCAAAACCGCTTGTTAGTATGTTTAATAAAATACAATTTTTGGTTAGTTTCTTTTGTTTGCCCTATATCCTGAAATATATTTCGTGGCGAAATAAAAATGTCTTTGGTGAACGCATCAAATGATTATCATGCCGCGATTTATAATAATAATAAATAAATAAATATCATCATGTCAGCCGAACGATGCCCACTGCTGGGCATAGGCCTCCCCCAAAGATCTCCACAACGATCGGTCCTACGCTGTCCGCATCCAGCGGCTTCCCGCGACCTTGACAAGATCGTCGGTCCACCTTGTGGAGGGCCTGCCCACGGAACGTCGTCCGGTACTCCGGATAAATAAATATCCCTGGACATTATTCCACACAGCGCCATCTAGCCCCAAGTGAGTTAATTATACTCCGTTTTTATGGGATACTAGACAACGGATAAACATACTCAAATACTTTTTCTTTTGTAAATACATACTTATTATACATAGGAAACACCCAGACCAATACAAACAGACATGTTCATGCACACAAATGTTTGTACTGTTCGGGGATCGAACCCGCGACCTTTGGTGTAGTAGCCGACTTCTAAACAATTACACCAAGACGGTCGTCCGGATTTACGCATTGCATTTATGCACGGATTGCACGGCCCAACCACTGTGTGACCATAGCTGTCACGATCGCTTTCAAATTTGACAGATTTTCTCTCCGGCCGACCCTAGTAGCGAACCTTAAGAATAATCTACTATATAAAAATAAGTTGGGTTTTCCTTCCTGACGCTATAACCCCAGAAAGCCCGAACCGATTTCACCGATTTTTGGCTCCGTGAGGTTTATAGCAAAGAAAATTCAGGAAAATTTCAACAGAAAATCGGGAAAATCTGTTTTTCACATATAGGTAAGTCCACGTGGACGAAGTCGCGGGCAGCTGCTAGTCCTCCTATATATTGTAGCAGGGTGCTAGCATAGCCCCACTTTAACCACTAAAGAATTGTTGTTTTCGTTCCTATTGCTGGTTTTTATAAAACAGAGGATTAAACCGTAAGAAGTTTGAAGCAGTTCTACCAACACATAACTGGTCAATTGAGTATAAGTTGAATTCTATACTTATTGCGCAATTTTTTTCAATGAGATTTTGCTAAATCAATGACGACTTATGCCAAAAATATTGTAAAACGACTCAGCGGTCAACGGAACAGCACAGCGCAACGCGCTATGAGGCCTTATTTTTAGATCCATTAACTAAACGCTAGTGACACTTTGAAAGTACCTAAATAATGACATTGTATTGTCATAAATACAACATAGGCTTTCGTATCTCGTAACAAGCAATAGCAAATTCAAAACCAAAATACAAAATGATGACCGCATTGTACGCATTGTCAGATGAAATCTTTTTTGTTCAAAATATTAATTTCGTGATCCTCGCGACCAGATTCCATTGTGAGTCATTTAATAACTCCACGCCGGCGCTAACAAGATCAAAGTATTTACACAGTCGCTCAAATTGGAGCTAATTCCATTACTATGTTATCCGGTTAATTCATATTAAATTCCTCTCTGTTTACTAACGCCGACCGCATTGTGATCTGCAGGGAAGGGATGTCAGAGGCAGGTAAACAATGGTTAGGGTTTCTAGGAAGGGATTTTGAGTTTTAAATTACTTTCTTGCTATTTTAGCTACATTTTTATTAAGTTTCTGTAAGATCGTGCTAAGTATACAACAATGGCTTACCTATCCTATATACAGCTGACGATCTTACGATAGTCGTCGAAAGCAAGTCTAGCGTCACCCACTGTTGCAATTTTTGGTAAATCATGAAACTTGCTATCTTTTTCTTCTTCTCAGCATTTGTGCGTCCACTGCTGGACATATGCCTTTTGCATGGCTCTCCGAGAAGATCTTGATCTTGCTGTCATGGTAGATTCAATATTTAGCAGTTATCATGACGAATCTATTAACAGCGGTAAACGGCTGTTACTCTTTTTAAAATCATATCATATTATTACATAAAAAAATCTTCTGAACAAACTAAGTACAGTTTCGACCTGAAAAATGTTCTTAGGTAAAATATTTTTAATTTTATTTAAATCCATTTCCTGAAATATCTTTTTCATTTTAAACTAGCGCTCATTCGACAGGATATCAAACCGGCAGTAGAAATGTTCAGACTTCATTCAAAGTACCTAAACACAAATTAGTTAAACGAGTTAGTTGGAGAATAATATAATAATAAAGTGAGCGAAACGATGAAAATAGAATTTAACCCTAAAATTAGTTCGGGGTAATTTTCTTACCTTCGCTCAAACAATTCAACAATTAACGAAGTTTTCAAGGGAGTGAACCTAACTAGTCTTAATTTACAATGAGAGTAGTAATAAATTTATTTCCATATCATGGTCAAGACGTAAAATGCTAATTCAATAGCCCGTTGGCCCTTAACCTGACCCGGAGTATTTTTACCCACTTTATTTTGCTAGGCTCAAAAGATAAGCCCTCTGAGATAAAGCTCAAAAACAATGTAGAATTCATATAACCCAGCCTGGTTAAGGTTTAAAAAAAGGAACGACAACCTACTATAATACTCAAAATTGCATTTGTCCTCCAAATGTCTGTGAATACGACGTCTAAGTAGGTCTATATTTCTTATTACTATCAAAATGGCAAATAAGCATGTGACCCACAAACAAACAAACAACGGCCCTTATACCGCTGCTGGGCAAAGGCCACACCTCAACCATGGGATGATATGAGCCAGACGCAGGTCTTATGCGAGTGATCAGGGGGGTTTTGTATAAGTTAGTCGTCTAGATTTGTAAAGCACTGTTCTATACGACAGTGGTGCGTTCTGGGCGGGCGTAATACGTAAACCACGTGCTCCGCTCGCGCGCATCCAGGAGCAGCCTAAAGCTAGTGAGAAACTTTGCTGTCTGAAGCTAAAAAACCGCCATAGGCGGTTACTATAGGCTACTATAGGCATAACGACTGACATCAGGCGACGTCAGCCGGGACCAACTGCTTGAATTGCCTTCCGAAGCATGAAGGTGCCCTACAAATACATCACTAAATTTCGGTTAGAGTGGTCAACCATCCCATTTTCGACCTGGCGCGCTTGGTTTACGCACGCCAGCAATATTTTTTAAGATCTATCAATATATTTTGTAATATAAATAAATTATTATTTTTATTATTTACAACGGCGATCATTGCCGACCCGCTGTTGCTACACGTAGTAAAAATAAAATCGTAGCGTATGCAGCTACGACGTAGCTTAGAGTATAGCTACGGCGTAGCTTAGAGTATAGTTATGGCGTAGCTTATTGAATCGCTACGAATATTTTCACAATGCTATTATCGTAACGCAAATACGTTTTACATAAGCGGTCACGTTTGTAATATAAGGCCTTCACGTTTGCCTAGTACCCTTCACTTGACCTTTAGGAGTAGTCAAATAATATCCACAGATACTAAACCATACATTACAGTTATGCAACAATTAACATTACGGCTATTTTAATGTTGAATTAGTATTACTTTTCTCAAGCTGTACTAGTATTTTAGATCACACTTTGTTTTGACGCCGAGAATGCATTTACGCACAATCCCGCTCACAGGGAAGGAGAGCGAGGGAGTGTGGGACTCACCCACCCCAACAGTGAGGGAATACCCACCGAACTCCGCGGAAGCCATCTTCTGCGCGTTACCAGAGGTCCCCGAGTACCACCGCGAGGGACTCTACAGGCGGATCCCTGGCGCACTATGCCGGCTTCGCATCGCCGCCCTACACAAAGTCACCTGTGCAATGGAGGCACACGGTCCTCACCGTGTGCACTCCTAGCGACCCCGGGGCCCCCCTTTAGTCGCCTCTTACGTTAGGTGGGGGGAAACCTTGGCAGTATTCTAATGACCACACTGGGCACATTTTAGATCATCCTGTAACAAAGATGAAATGTGGATTTAACATGCCTCGTCATTAAATGCAATGCTTTATTATTGAATTATTCATTCCTTTTCAGTCAGCATAAGATATTAAAACACAATTAAATCCAAACAAAAAGAATTCAAAACCCAGTTGTAAAACTGGGAACGGAAGTTACTGAACTTAAGCTGTATTAACAGTTTTTTTTTATTTATATTTTTTTTAAATATGTCAATTAAAGTATAACTAATTAGCGGTACCTTCACTGCACCTTATTCAAATTCCGGCTTTTGTGTAATAGGTGGGGTAGACTAAGGGGCGGGTCTTGGTTTCAATATCCACCTGTGGTTGCAACATCCACCATAGACCGACAAAGTTGAAGTTTCATGTGTATTATTACTGGCTGTACAGTGAACGGCTCATCAAGTTACCCATTTCCGATTTTCATATTGGTGTTACCAAATGACAGCTCTTTGAAGTACAGCAGAGAGTAATGATCTAAAATGATTAGACTGCCATTTATTCTGTTGACGACGCTATCTACCATTATTTTAATAAAAAAACATATATTTATTTGGTTTCTCATATCAGTTTCAAATATAAATAGTTCCAACTATTTTTGGCGCTGCCAGAATTATTCATGGAGTATTCCAACAAAATCCTTAATTTGGTTTAAAAAGAAACCGGTAAAATGCACCGCGATCATTCGTTTAAAATGAATGGTTCTGAATAGCTCGCCGAATTCTAGCCGCTTATTGGCAAACGTTGAAAGTACGAAGTAACAGGTCTTTTGTTATGAATAAACTTTTTTTAAACACAACGTGGTGCCCGTGGTGCCCGTGGCGCAGTTGTGACAGTGATCGGCGACGATCGCTGTTGTAAAGCAACACACGCCGGGTCGGAAATGGGATGGGTGACCACCTCGACCGAAATTTAGTGATGTGTATTTCGGGCATCTCCGTGCGTCAGAAGGCACGTTAAGCAGTTGGTCCCGGTTGACGTCGCTAGATGTCAGTCGTTAAGCTGAGTCAGAGGCCTTAGGGCGGCTTGATAACATGACATTAAGGTTGCTCACTAACCTTACACCCCTCCAACAATACGCACTGAGCCCGCGTGTTGAAGTATGCCTCGTTTCACCTCATAGTTGAGGTGAGGCCTGTGCCCAGCAGTACAGTAACAGTAGACACGTGAAACACCAAGGGCATCACATCTGCGTTGGCGACTCTGTATTCATATAACAATATATATATAAAAATAAATTAAAAAAATCATTGTTAAGTAACATAACATTAAATTAGGTCTTGACCTACAAACGCATTATTATCAGGTGCGGTCTGCAGTGAGTAACAAATAAAACAACAAAAAGGAAACAAATTGATCTAAAGTCATCAGCCCACTACAACTGAAAATCATTGTGTCCGCCTCAACACGGTGCTTTACAGAAGGCGTGTTAAATAAGACCAAAAAATGTGCAATTTAGCTCATTTGTAACAACCACACGATTTTTAGGCCGAGGTTAAATTATTATTCAATAAAAAAATACATGAATTTCTTAGGGATATTTTTAAGGAAGATATTGACTTCATGTATGACTACTTTTTAGATGGGAAAAAGCCTCCTACACTTAGCCATTTGACCCATAACTAAGCTATTATTATTGCACGTTGGGTCATAAACACACTTTATAAATACACTATAAAAAAATTACAATTTGACAAAGTCACAAGCACATCTTTTAAACTGCATATTTACCGTCGCAAGGCGTGTTTTATCTAGATAGATAGATAGATAAACACTTTATTGCACACAAAATAACACATTTGTAAGGAATACATGTTCACATAAATGTACAATTTAGGCGGTCTTATTGCTAGAAGCAATCTCTTCCAGACAACCTACAGGCAGAGGAAATATGATAGGAGGGGTTCGCAAGTGCACAATTAATTCAGCATTGGAAATTGTTTACAAAAGTAATAATAATAAATGAAATACATAAAAATACTTACTATTACTTTATGTAGTAAATAGTTTCAAAAAAACTTTATTTTTTTATTGCTGTTGTTAATTATTTTGTATGTTTCAGTCGAACAATGAATGGAAAGACGTAAAGTGAGCTAAAACTGAGCTGTAAAACAACCATAATAGGGCATCTAGCTGAAATACAAAGCGTACGCGATGTCAGACCTTAAACAGCCCTGTCGTACCACTTACACAATATTCGCATTCAGGTCGTATGGTGGGCTTACTGAGCCGGAAAATTATATTGTAGTAGGTAGAGTACCAACCTAATCTACTTATAATAGCTCAGCCATGAAGCAGTTACGTTCAGCTCGCGTTTAAGTTATTAAAGCTTACAATAAGGTAACTAACTGTTATCCGAATTGGTTAAGGTGTTTAACTAGTAATCTCTACGTTATAATATTAAAATGAGTTTTGCCCGCGACTTTCTTAGCAAGGTTAGAAACCATTCAATTTAGACTTCTTTTATCAGAGTGCACTACAAAAGCTAGATAGAAAGTAGTAAGTCTTAATTGTACAAAAACATTATAGTTGTAACTTGTCCCTGGAGAGTAGTGGAGAGCGATTTCAAAAGCTTTCAGTACTGAAGGCAATGTTTAATTTGCTCCCAAAATCTTCAATTCATATACAATTACCCTTTCTTTTCCTTTACCTAGACCAACCAAATACCATAACCGATAATTACGTCATAATTTACCTCATAAAACCCGTATTACAGCAGCAAAATAGTTGTGCACGCATCTGTTCAGCCCCATTCGTCATCGGATTAAGTTGATCCCGGTGTATATTATTTTTATTTCTCCCCAGGGACGAATAGTGACCATTTGCCAGATACACGTCCGATATAATGTTCAGTATTATGTTATTTAAACAAACGTTGCCGGTAATCTCGGCAGATGGATCGCTCTTCTGATTTTTATGAAGGTTTTTATACCTTTTTATCTTTTAGTGAGATGTTGCTTACTGACAACGGCTTGGTTGGCTGGAATCATAAGGAAGTAAAGTAAAGTTTAATTTGTGTACATTCACAGAAAAAAAAAACCAAAAAAACGCTATTATTATGTAAAGAAAGTTATTATTATATTTTATTAGCATTTTATATGTGCAATTTATAACGCTTTAATTAATTATTGCATCTCTAATTTAATTAATCTTTAATTATTTATTGAAATTGGATCAACAGTCCTAGAAGGGTTTTCATCAGCCACCAGTAAAATTCAGTATAATTTACTGACCACAGTAATTTTTCTTTGTTATCTTTAATTGTAATAGAAAAAGGTTTAAAATATGGAAAATAGATGCTTTAAAAGCTTATCTACAAAACCAATCAAAAAGAAACTACTTGACTGGTAGCTAAGCAAAAACTTTGGAAGTGCCTCACAAAATATAGCGTTGGTGGATATTACTACGAAAAAGCCAGCGTAATGAGGTCATGAAGCCTCATATTTTAAGAAAACAAGAACTAAACGGAACGTTTAGGATAAATCGATGTTACTAGTCACTTTTGTCACAGTCTCAGGCACCACCTGTTGGTGATATTAGATTACAAAGAGTGTCTATTCGGATATGTAAAACTTTGTCATACATTGGCAAGCATTGCCAAATCTCTTGAAACAGGATTTCTCAAATAAAGCGGCTCGTGCCAGACAAACAGATTTTACAGGTCTTGCCAGGATTAAAATGATCTAAGTACTCTTCGTAGGATAGATTATAGTTGAGTTCTAGAATTTGAAGTTTCAAATTAACAACATGATAACGTCGTATCAAAATACAGTTAGGAACCAGCTTTTGGAAAATATTATTTGTTGCTGATATAAGGAAAAAACAAAATACAACAACTTTGTATATTTTTCTTAAAAAACTTTACATATTTCTCTGCCTTAAAAATATATACGATGGTTAGTATGTGAAACTTATGCTTGTCTAGTTTGTCAAATAATTGATTTTGTTCTTTATCAATAATTATTGTATTTTCAAGTTGGCTTATGGGAAGCAACCGTGAGGTCAAGATACTAGGTTGACAAGTTTAGTACAGTAATTACTTAAAATAAAGCTAATTATGAGGTCAAATTAGGTGACTTTGCGTTTTTCTGTTAATGATTCTTCAAGTTGTGTTTTTATGTTCTTATTACATCAGTCCTAATTCTTACACCCATTTAAATAGAATCAAACGCAAAGAATCTCAAGAAAATTGACGTATTGATAAAGAGTTAGATAGTAAAACTGTGTCATTCATCTCTAGTACTATAGGCAATACCTAGTCAAGTTATTCAGTCCAAAAAGCTTTGAATATGTTCTAGTCACGATTTGTTTAACTTAAGTGTTCACCATGTTGAATCGTGAGTAAAGTACATAGTGCTACATCGGTTAAGCCCGAGTATATCGCCTCCTAGCACCAAAATGTAAACTTTGTGAAGCAAATTTAGATCTGTGATCCAAACAGTCGCAGTGTGTATCCTCTATTATTGCCACTATAGCCACAGGGACGTAGAGTCTGCAGAAAAGTAGTTATTTTTCATTTTTTTATGTGTTGGTTTTGGTCTCACCCGAACAAGCAAGGTTTGAATGGTTTTTATGTACTCGTGAATTTAATATATAGTTGCACTTCGTGGTAAAAATATTTGGCCAAAAACACATACATGACCCAAAAAGCTGCAATTTTCAAAAAAAAGGTGCTTAAATGCTAGAAAGTTCTTACAGGACGAAAACTAAACTTCCCAACTTCCAATCCGATTGTGGAGTATTGTAGCAAATTTTCGAAATAAAATTAGCCTCATTAATAAATTCATAAAAAAGTAAACCGAGCTCCTAAACGTTGAAGAGGAACGTATCATTATCATCACCATCGATGTTTAAAAATTACTTTGTTCTAATTAAAAATAATGTAACGTCACTTTTATATGGAAAACATAATGCTCACGTTGTTTTACTCGATTTCAATTTAGTGAGCTGCTTGTATGTCGTTCCTCCATTACTTTGAATATACTCTAGTTCTATTTTAATTTATAATGAATTATAATTCAACCGTTTTCCGAAGAGTAACTGACGAAAATTGTTTTATTTCATGTCTATCGTTATCCCAGAGAAAGTGATTAAAACTCGCGTTTTTTTGTTAAAACTGTAATAGTGACAGTCACAACTTTTGCTAATATTTATTACCGGATTTCACTGTCATTCACAAAAAAAAAATTGCTCCCTACAATGGCTTTGTGCTGATTGTTAAATTAGTGCCAAGCCGTCGCAAAATGCTTCGGATTAAATATTTAATCCCGAGTGGGATGCTGACTCTATCACACTGGACATTCCGAATGTTCTCGCTTTGTTCAAATACCACAGCGTTGTGTTATTATCTGTTCATTATAATCCGATACAAGAGATCAACGATTTCCTACTCTATCCCTTTGAAATAGAATTCTTGCTGTGTAGCATTAAAGTGCGAGCTTAGTATGCACTTAAGTCATTGTTGAAGCTGAAGCATAGTTTCCAAACTGTGGCACTGTGTAGCTAACTTTACTCTGAATACCTGCCTATGATTTAGCAGTTTTAGCCTCACTTCCTCAACTCTATATTAATTTAGTCGTGTGTTGCCGTAGTGCATACTTGCACTTTCGTGCTTTTATGCATGCATAAGTAGAACTATATGAGAGAGTACGAAGTTCGAGTTTTGACCTTCTTTTAGTAACTTTTAACCAGCTTAATTGGTTTATTCATGACTATTTTCGCCAACTTTGTTCTAAATAATTTTCTGCTTAAAGTTGAAGCGAACGTGGCTAAAGAAAAGAGGTATGCAAATTATACGGATTCTCTTAAGTGGAGACCGCATCTTGGCAAGCGTAGTCTAGGATGTCCTCAGGCAAGGTGGAGTGATGATTTGCGCAGGACCTGGATGTGAGGAGCTGAAGATCGATTTCAGTGCCTTCTAATAGGCGAGGACTTTGTCTAGCAGTGGATTGCAACAGGCTGATGATGATGATGACAATTATACAGATTATCAACACAAACATATGTAACGTATACTGATAAAGGGATAGTTAGTATTTGATACACTACCAAATCAATGCAGTTTAAGTAAGCTCATTAAAGTTTGAACGAAAACCACGAATCCATGCAAAACACCCAAGTACTACTTAAAATGTTCATCAGCCGCGCCCTTTAATTTACCCTGCATGGTACAAAATTACGCTTCAAACATAAAGTAACACAATTTCCAACAAAACAAAGAAACTCCAACAACAAACTCAAAACCAATCACCGAAGGAAATTCGAAGAATCAAAATTTGCATCGACAGCCGACTTCCGCAACTGTTTTAGAAAATAATTTGTTATTTCCAAACTCTTTACCGAACGAAACACCCGGCAGTTCCGAGCAGTTGATTCTTAATGATCCACTAAATTCAGCCGATTGTTAAGAAGTCTCCAATTTTGGTCGGAATTATTTAACTCCTATTATTTGGTTCACTGTTAGGTCCGTTATTTACGTGTTTGAACCGCGCCTTGATTATAAGGAGCGAAATTGTTTGCAATTAAGCACTTCAGTTTGGGGTTTTATAATGACGAGGCTTTGTAGACCGATCGATGTCAGAATAAACAAGTACTGAAATTGCATTGGACGTGACAGTAAAGAAGAGCCTCGTTGCCAGAAAATGCGTCCTGCGCTCGCAACCCGCCTTCCAATCGCAACCTTGCTTGATTAGTAAATACTGAAAAAAATTAAAAAAACATTGAAGGAAAGGAGAAAGAACGAATACACTTTTATTGCCCTCAAAGGCTCATACAACAGGCACGTTTTTTACAAACATTGCACAGCATATACAAAAAAAAACACACACTATACATTGGAAAAAAAAGCCTATGAAATGGGGTGGAACGAGGTCCCTGTCTCAGCATAAACCACTGCACCTTAAAAGTTGCAGCAATGCTGGTATTCTGACAGGGACTCTGCGGTGATGTCGTCCGGCAGTACTACTCGAAGACAAAGTGAGAAAATAAACGAATTGAAAATATTGAATTCCATCTTGATTAAAAGGAGCGACATTGTTTACAATTAAGCACTTCAGTTTGAGGTTTCATAATGATGAAGCTTTGCAGACCGATCGATGTCGGAATAAACAAGTGCATTGGACGTCGTCTATGCTCAACCGACTACAACAAAACGGAATCTGTCATGATCATTGTTAATATCTGTTCCTTGTACCATTCATTTTTCTTTGTTTGTTTCTGTCTTATCTTCTTCTTGAAGCTTTTGGTTTCAAAAGAACATACTGTTAACAATTTTGATTCTTTAACACATAACAGGCAGTCTTTCTTGAAGCCTCTTTGCTGAGTTCACATCTGGCCAGAACCTTTATAACAAGTTGTTTAATAACCCCAAAGTGAGTTTTTGATTGAGCTGCTTCATTGCTGCTGTGATCATTGATTGTTGCTGAATCATTGTCTAAGATTTCAAAAATCTTTGACTGTGTAGAAAGTATTTTCCTAGACATCAACTTGATGACTGTCGTGGTGTAATTGTTGAGAAGTCGGCTACTACACCAAGGGTCGCGGGTTCGATCCCTGCGCAGTACCAAAGTCACTTAGTGTGCCAAGGCCCTAAGAGCTTGTCCAGGGTGACACGTTTTGACGAGCGAGTTGAAAATGACGGAGCTAGAAAGAAAGAAGTATTTCCTACTTGCGTGTTAATAAGACGCGCGATCCGAAAACGCGTTATCTGGACCAAAGCACAATAACTAAGTAGTTCGTTACAAATAACCATAACGTACCTACTTCTCTATTTCGCAACGGTAGTTTAGCATGCACTGTTTGTTAGCTATTTAGTCATTTTAGTAAGCTAATGAGAGCTCGTTTCCTCTGAAATATACAGTGGGAAATTTGTCCTTTGTACGCAATAGTTAAGCTAACTGTTCTAACAGTTTCAGCGATTGTAAACATTGTGCTCTTGCCCATAGAAAGCATTGTTGTATGAACGCTTGTGACAGACGCAGTGCCTGTATGTTATTAGGTAAATGCTACGTGCTTAATTAATATTGTTTAGGTATTCATGTTTTGTCTAACGTCTATTAGAAGTATTATCAAGAGGTGAAGTTTAGATATTTACCCCACCTGTTTTTTTTCAGGCATTTTTGACACTAGCAAGGGAATCAAAACCTTCAGTGTTGGGTACTTCCCGTGAACTCAGAGTATTTATATTGAATACAAAGCGACGTATAATAAAAAAATATATTAATCTACACTTAGAAAAAAATATATTAATCTACACTTGGCCGGTTTTTCCAGTACACTGGTTATTTCGTACTCCTGACTGCTAGAACCCCACGGTTCTCGGCCTCGTTACGTTGGCTACGAAGCTGAAGCTCCCTAAAAAAGCTCACTACAGCGCTCCGCCGCCAGTGCTTGCTCCTGACATGCATGCTCCAACCAACAACCCAATAAATAGGGAAGGCTACTAAAGCGCCTGAAGTATGCATCACCCTACTGGGCCCTAACTAGGCTTAAAACATTAACCCCTATGTTTAAATGTCTAACTCTTAACGAAGCTAATTTCACAATGAACGGCATTAATTAACAATATCAATTTATAATCCATCCTCTCTGTATTTATCACAAATACAATAACGTTAGTGTGCAATTCTAGGAACTCGCTTGATCCCACACAGAAGCAAACCATCGATTTCCCGATAGTTTGAAGCATTCAATTAAAACGGAAATGCAGCGAGCGAATAACGCAGACACAGGCTTTTGGCACAGAGCACACGTATATGCTGTGTTTCCACGAAATCAGATGAAACAAGCACGTAACTACAGGAATTATGTTTTAATCTGAGGGTCCATTAGTCTCCTCTTTCGCAAACGGTAGCAACTGCGTTCGCTCCACATTGTTTAAGTACGATTTTGTGCAGCGCTGATGGCGAGTAGTCTAGCAGCTATTGAGATTACAAACAAATCATGCGTTGTGAACACATGGCATGGCAGGCTCTCTGATGGTCTGGAGAAGTAGCTTGGTGGAAAAAGGGGGTTGCAATGCGCCAACCATAGCATAAAAAAAGTGACTTTTGGCAGACAAATTTTAGAAAGTAAAAAATGGTCCTCCATTCGATCCCAAACGCAACGTGAGTACCACACCAACCACATCGCAGTATTAGCAAAGTGAATGGAACGCAGGGTTTCAGGGTGGGTCACCAACTGGGCTTTAGCAGTCTTCTTCTTCTCCTGATCGTATTGATGGCAGCTTTTAATTTCATGTGACCAAAATTGTACCATCTTCGCCCTGTGAGCGCTGAGTGAAGAGCCACGGATTCAGGCATCTCCAAAACGACAGTCAGTACTACCCACCTGTTGTTACGTATGCCACATTGTCATGTATGTGATTCATTATCTCAGGCACCACCTAAACAAGATAGTGCTTCCGAATCCTAGGATTTCCTCTTTCCAAATTTTCATGAAAAAGATAACTACAAATCAAGGCTAAAAACAGCTGAACGCCAGCAGATACAATAGCTAAATCGGCTATTTGAAAACTCGTGAATTCGCCCCGAGAGTTATTGGGGTCCAGTCGCCATGCGATGGCGGCTACAAATCCTGGTCCCCTGTCAATTTACGCGAGTTGAGCCCCAGATATTTATGTCCGACTGAAGGTGTCCGTTGATTTACAAGTTTGTTATTGAAATGTTATTAAATTACTTACATTCAGTTTCTGGGTGAGAAATAGTTTTTTTGTTGTATTCTCTTATTTTTTTCCCTCCATCATTACATGGAGTCACTATTGGAAGACCAGCTCGATTAGGCGCTTTGCAGGCCGGTAATTTCACCGCAAACGATAGCTCGAAGGGAATCCCATACCACCGTGCGTTGGTGGTAATAAATAGCAAAAAGTCCGGGCTGCAGATACCCGGCGGACACTTAAAATGCTTTGTGTTCGCGGTAAGGGGCAGTCGCAGGCATCGGCGGGCAGACGCGGTCTTTATTACTTCGCAGTCAAAAAGACCGCCTCGCCTCGTCGTCTGCAAAGCGCCTTATTTTGTCGGTGTGACTATTACCTGTAAGTCAAGCATATACCAACCGCACTTCAAATAATTTTGCAAAAGAACAGATATTGAAAAAAACTGGGTAATCGGTCAGGCTTTTGGGTTCGACCACATGCTTATACAAGTGAAAAGATGATATGAGTGTGGCATAAACATAAACTGATAATGCGTGTATGTTGCCATGATAGATTTTAATGCTGCTATAAACACAAACATAAATAGTGCGTTATATTCAAACATTTTCAATAAATCTATCAGGCAAGAATTAAACTAAAACTCAAACAGAGCAAACAATGAAAACAATACATCTGCATAAATTAGTCACTGCACTGACCACGCTAATAAATAGCTTCGGCTTGCAGCAGCATTAGATAACGCATCTATAATTACACTGACTGATTGGGCCAATCGCGAACGAGCTTCATTCGCACCGCGGCAATGATGTCATAACTTCCACCAATGACGGCTGTTAAACTTCGCTACGGCAATTTTACAGTTAGTGCTTATGACGGCGTTTGAAACCCGTAAACTGGATGATAACGGTGTATTCGACTCATAAGTTTGGCTTTTCATTGCCAGCATGCTCGCGAGTGAACGACTAAATTCACTTCTTAATGCTTAAAAGCTATATTAGTAGGTTAGTAGGCTACGGAGTAAGTTTGTTGCTGCATTTAGGTTAAAAGCTTTATTTCAAACACAAAATAACTCACTGTTGCATATTTGAGAGAGAAAGTGTTAATATGCTGATGTTGCGAACCAAATTTTTATTATTGTTTTTTTAGTGTGCTTAATGTGTTTGTGTTTGCTTGTAGATGAATCCTTGAGTGTATACCGCGTTTCGGCAAACGCAATGCATTGCAGGGCGCTTTCTAGTCTGATGGTCAGATGATTTGAGCATGGCGGCACGATTGGATTGGATTCCCCTCATGAGTTCTCGCCTTGGCGGGGCAAGAACCTTAGTGCCGGTGGTAGGGTGGAACCGCCGGTAAGCCCAGAGAACTCAGGCGTGGCAGTTTGGTGGACTCACTATACAACCGCTGCGACCCATAAAGATGACACGTAGGCTTGCGGGCCCAGTGGGGCCGATGGAGTCGGGTGAGTGGCTAGGACTGGCGGCAGATCCGTGTGATGATTTTATTGTGGATCCAGCTTCACCAACACAGTGCCACGGTAGAGTGCCGTGGCGTTTTAGTCGGTAGGAGTCCGACTTATCCTCGTTGTTATCTGGTGGAAGGAGTGGATGCGGAAGACTTAGAACTGGGAGTTATCCATACCTTGGGAGAGGTATATGTCCGGCAGCGGACTACAGCAGGCTGGTGATGATGACAATGTATTTAAATAGTGCAAGCAGGCAATGGCGTAGGTATAATAATTCGCTAACGGGCATTCTACTAACGCGACTTCAAATTATTCAAAAATAAATAATATTATGATATCTTCTGAAATGTTCATTTAGACTTTATGGATTCAAAAATAGAGCACTGCAAGTTTCTGTCATGGTAACATGAGCATCCTCCTCTTTAGTGAAACTAGTCTAGACAGTCTTTAGCAAACTATGTAAGTATAAAGTATGTCGCAAGCTCGTAGTCGGTTGTTACTTCGAGTAAGTACTCAGTTGAAGAGACAACACGCATCCATCATAGGCTTACAGGCCGCAGCCGCGCCTACGTACCTATTTACTTATGTACTTTAGGCTGGCGCACATTAACCTGGAGTGTGTTCAGCATTTTGCTATTCAAATCAAGAATTGCGCGATCAGTGAGTTCGTCCCTTAAACTTAAAAACTAGCCACACTGTGCCAGTGGCCTCGTCCGCGTGGAGCTTATAGGTACCTTATGACGTTCAAATACATGTTTTCTTTAGGGGAATGTTGGTTCTGGCTTGGAATCAAACCCATGAAGGGCTAAAAGAAAACCGATAATAAGCTTCTGCATGTAAAAAACTCAACAATAATAGTAAAGGTTTAATATTACACTAAATGTAATTTTGACTTGTTAGTCATTCAGCGACTTCTTTTCATACATTTTAGTGCTTTCTACTTAAAAGCTTGCGTGTTCCTTATTACGATTGTAGGCAACAACTTATATTTTTTAACCGTCGTTTAATCCTTAGTCTGATAGTGGTTGTGGTAGATTAGGTATAAACCGCCAGATGCTATCAAGCCGCCTTAAGACCTCCGACAGGCTTAATTTCTGACTTCTAGCGACGTCAGCCGGCACCAACTGAACCGTTCAACGTTCTTTCCAAAGCAGGGAGGTAGGTGACTGATAATTACAACACTAAAGTATTGTTCTGTTTTGCTGTTTGTATGGGAAAAATTGACGAAAAATAAAACATGGCTATAAACCATGAAAAAAGACGAAGTTTTATAATATCGCTAGCGTTAACATCGTTATTCGTCGAGGGACAAAATTATTTATAGATATTCAACTGATTATGTTATCCATCACAGAAACGCGACTTTGGGACTGAAAGTTTTATAACAGCTCATTGATATACAAGACAGCGCTACTAAATACTGCCAAAATACAGCCGTGGTTCAAACTGATCAATCCTGCGCCTAAAGGTGTCTGTATTTTGACACTTAATCCAACGAGATAAGGTTTGTAATCGCAAACGCCGTTGTATCGGCACGTGTTGAAAAGTCAGACAGTTTCTGCGTAAAGTAAACCTTGCGTAACGGTCGATTTAACTTAGAAACTTAACTTGGTGATATAGAGACTTACCTTTCAAGTTTACTGAAGCGAGCTCAGACAGGTATTACATAAGGTGTTCCGTGAAAATTAATACTAGAGTCAAGTAGTAGGTTTAATTAATAGCCATATACGCTCACGGCTAATATACGAGTAGCTCAAACGAGATGCCTTAATGGCAAACAGATCAGTCAGAAGCCCACATTTCTTAGATGTGCTAAGCAACGAGCCTAGTGCCGTTGCTTAGTTGAGTCTGCGTAATTGAGTCTCGTTCAGCTAATTTGACACATTTTCTATGAAAAATAATATTTTTCATATTATGTCACATTTGACAATTGAGACTAAATTACGATTCAATTGAAGCGTTTTTTAAATTAGCAGACTTGGGGCCCAGGTTGCTTGGTTTACTATAGGTAGGTATTTTCTAACGAGAGCGAACTATAAGTTTAATTATAAACACAAAGTACAGGTTTCGAGCTGGACTTAAATAGGTACTCGTCCACGAACTACGCTCCAGTGGGCTTAGAACTAAAGCGTTAAAATTAAACTTTTGTTATTTCAAGACTGCTTGTTAGCACAGTTGGTAGTGGCCCTGCCTGTTCTCTAAGCTATTCTCTTCTTGTCTGGTCTTCTCAGCAGGAACAACCTTCCGACACTGGTGGTAGAGTCACGTCATTATGTAAGTCGTATATTGTCAAAAAACAAATTTAAAACCACATATTATGTGGTTGTGTGGTGTGTAAATTGATTGATGTGGTTGATTTTTGACGATTTGAAAATACTAGTAGGTATTTGGTCTATGTAATAAAGAAATGTTATATTTGAATTATGCATTTTAATATTGATTCAGAATATAAATCGTTCAGAGTCAGGTTTAACGGAAAGCAAACATTACAAAAATACCAAAAAAATGCATATTCCAATACATTTTTCTCATATATTTATGCCTACATGGTTTTTGACAAACAAACATTCTGCTCTTGTTAGGAGGACTCGCTCTTCTACATATCCATTATATTTATGTCCAAGGTATTTAACAAGAATATTACATGCGAGCATTGCGGTTGAACATTCAGTTTTAGCGCGAGCGCGAGTGTGCGTGAGTGAGTGCGTGTGTGTGTGTGTGTTTATGTGTGTGTGTGTGTGTATATGTCTGTGTGTGTGCCTCTCTCTCTCTCTGTGTTTGTATGTGTATATGTGTGTGTCTGTGTGTGGGTATAGTGTGACTGCATATGCTTCCTCCTGAGGGAGCATATGCAGTCACACTATACACGGGATAGGTTTGTCCTGACAAACCTATCCCGTTATTGCTCGAACACTACATGAGTGTAACACTACATGAATAATATTAACATTTAGTAAAACCATTTAAATATCAGTACATACACAACGGTTGGAGTTCCTTTTTCAGCCCAAAGCAAGAAAAGGCTTCTTAAGATCGATAGGTGTGTGTGATTAGGCAGTGCGGCGAGTGGCCAAGAAAAGCGTAAAGATAAGACACGAGTGGGCTCCCTTAATTTACGAGGACAGTCACAACCGCCTCACTTTGATAAAAGAATTTCGTTAATAAAGCCTATTTTTAGGGTTTTGGTTAGGAAACAAGGATGTTTTGGGAGCTGTCGTGAAAAACTAAATGGAATAGAATATTAATAGCGATAATTTGGTGCCTGCTTCACAATATAAACTAACATGGTCTAAACTATGTTTAGTGAAAGAAGTGCTAAACAGGGTCACCACAGCGTTTGTTGTGTCGTCGTTTTACAAACCAACAGAATTTTCTTCTATAGGTCTTCAAGATTGCAATTTAATTTAATATTTAACCGCAAAAGAAAATCCACAGATAAGTCAAAGATTTTATTTTCTTGATCAATCTAAGTAATTATGATCAAATAAAAAACGAAAAGAAACTCAATCACGTTTATTACAGGTAATTATTTCGTGTCATAAGTTATTCTCCTGATTATGCTAGTAGAGCTACGTTCTCTTAATTTGAAATTCATTTTCAAAGTTAGAATGTTTAGGGTAAGTTGCACCATAGTAGAAGTTAAAGTTAAAGTTAAAGTTATTGTCAAATTTGACAATTTGACGTCATTTTTGGGCCTAACCGGTAACTTTAACTGAAATTTTGATGTTTGTCATTGTTAAAGTCAGATGGTGCAACCCAACCTTAATGTTTAAAATACAATAACACGCATGAAGATAATTACAAAAAATGTACCTATTCACAGATGAATTTGAGAATCTCATTATCTTCCGTAAAATAATGAAACATGAATGGCTATGAAAAAAAAACGCAATAACTGGAAAATATAACATTACCGCATACTCACACGCATACAAATTTTGTTTAATCGGTTACCGTTCGACAGTGATTATTAAGCCCAAGGTCCTTACCTACCTAGAGCAGCGACGTTCGATTTATTTTATTTCCTCCTGCATACTTTCTACAGCCTCCTACTTGCAAACTGAATAAGTATTAGGTAAATTATTAACGAAAACTTCGGTTTACTTACTGTGAACATGCGGGAAGGAGCAAACACGTCGCTGACCCGCTCAGTTCTGTTTGAGTTCCGCCCGCTCCGCCCGCTCCGCTCGCTGTTTTCTTACTTGTTGTTGTTTGGTTCCCAATAATTGGGATGTCGTGTTGTCCGCCAATCAATTTGTGGTTTCGGCATTATTATCGGATTACTCGGACAATACGGTTTTAATGGGATGTAGCAAGTTTATTACGCCAATTTAAAGTAATTAACGTTAGTTGAATGCAAAGCATGGTCAGGTTTTGTTATTAATGGAAACATTTGATGGTCAGCTGACGCTGTTCGTGGTTGGGCGATAACAGAGCAGAGTAGGGAACATTATTAAGTTCTTTTAAAGTTAGACAGCTTAGGTTTAGTCCCGTTTCACGAAAAAGCTTCGACATGAAATAAATTTCGTTTTAGTTAATGTATAAGATTACGCTTGTTCAATAATTAAGTGCTCTTACAATATAAACCTGCCAAACTTATAATTAGCTGTTCATTCGACAAAGTTTTTGTTTTATTTTGGTGTAACTTATCTTGTGTACGAACGAATAAATGAATGAGAATTAAAAAACTTCATTTTCATTAAAAATACGAAAAAAATATAAACTGTTATCAAAATTAACGTGCTTTATTTTGAAGCACATGCACAATAACCACTCGCAGCCTTTGTAAGTCATCACTTCTTTTTCTTGATATCATCATACTTATACTACGCTGCCGAGATGGGGTCACCTTAAAATAACACGCTCTAAACCAAACGGTTCTTTTAACTTCGCTTCACTCAGTCAGCTCACTTTATCTTCAGCGTGCGATTCTGAGAGCTATCAATAACCTTGATCCAATTAAAAATCGTTAACGCTGTATATATAGCGCTATAAAATTACGCTTTCCCGGTCTGTCCACTTAATTTGGACCTCCAATTAGCGAGTGGATGTCATCTTTTGCGTCTCATTTGTCGGGATTAGTCTTGTAGCTACTGCCGGGATCCGGTTATAGCCGGTTATCGCCGGTAAGGCGCGTCTTCCTAGCTAATGGAGGTAGTGTTGTTAATTGGAGCCGTCTTTCGGTAGGTTATACCTTCATTACGGTCTATTCCATTTTCTTAGATAATAATGCCGAGACGCCGAGGGTTTCGAGTGTCGTTTGAGTGTTTTACTGTCTCATGTTTCTGAGGGACGGCGATAAGGAATTTTTATGTTTTAACAACTTGCTTGTTGAAATCTTTATCCAGTAATTGCTCTTCAAGGACGAGACTTTTAGCAGATTGCTTTAATTAAAACGGAAAGTACTTAGTTAACCAAAAAAATACTGTGGTTTCACGGCATTACGTAGGCACCTATATGGAACATTATTATTGCCTCAATTTGTAAAATCGTTCATACGGAATTGAGTCACTGAACCTTTTGGTTCATATCATAATATACCCCGAAAAATAATACATCCCTCAAATTTTCGAAGCTATGAAATGAATTGCGGGGCAGCATCAATTTTAAAATATTTCTGAATCTGAAACTGATTTTCAGTGTTTTTAACGAGGTGGGTTTTGATTTTTTCAAAATTTTAAATATTACCAAAAGTCTCGACATTTTTGTTTTTTTTTATAAAGAGATTAGCCTGTATTAGAAAACTACAATGTCGTGTCGTAGTGTCGCCAGTAAGAAAGACCAAATTCTGGGAAGTAGCATTAAACAATTTTTCATCTCTTCGAACTTCGAAACTTCATTCGCATTTATGGAATTAATAGGATCTACACGTAATTACTTTAATTATTCATTACATAGGAAAACAAACTTACAGCTATTAAGCCAGAAGATGTACAGTCGGGGAATGAAAGGGTTGACCACCCTAAGATCTGTTTATGCTTGCTTAATGATGACATTGACAAAAGTATTGGTTCAACTTTACCGTCAATCTGAAGGAACATACGTCTAATCTAATTTTAATTTTATTGTCATTTTTTTAAAGCATATTTTTCGACATACTCTAGCCTGTAACACAGTTTAAAAAGGTAACATTTGTGCTTGCAACGCGGTAATGAATTTATTTGAAAACTGGTGAAGCTTTTCATTCCGCGACTTTACAACGCGTTCATCAGCACAAAGATTGTTACGTCACAGTACACAGAGAACAGTAAAATATACATACAAACGTACCGCTCTCGGTTTGAATGTGTGCGTGCGCGTCGCGCGCCGTGTCGGCACGCGATTTCACGCACACGCCAGCATAAAATACGGGGAGATAAGGTGGCAATAAGGTGGCGGCAGTACGTACTGGCTTTGCCGCGTGTCTTCGGCACGCCAGGTTAATAACTCGGCGGGCGGTCATAGATAACCTTCTGTTTATACTGTAGTTACGTGCATGCTCGTACCTAAACCAAGACTGCCACGAGCACTGCCCAAATGCTAGCAATATATACAGCGCTATTACAACCTTTATGTGACACATGCGCCTCCCGGTGTAATCTCGACACTTTTTACGAGCGTTTTAAGTAATGCCTACAGCGTGGTTGTATGTCACACGTAAAATAGTTGCAGTATTTGCATACACTCGCGCGAACTAAAATCTGTACCGTTTTAATCTACTGTCATATATTTGGAACGTAATGCGCTTTGTATTGCACAGCTTTATTTTAGTGGGTGCAATTAATTGTAATGAAACAAAACAATTGCAAACTTTGAAATACAAAGCGAGATTTTAACTTTGCATGTAAAGAGGTAGAAGTGACAACAACAGGCATAGTACAATAAAACAAGTAGGGCAACTTTACCCCCTAGCAAGCGATAATTTGCTTAAACATGCAGAGCTACGAAACAGACATGTGCGCGCGGCTCGGCCGCGAGTGCCGCGACTGGAGTATCGTTAGAATCAATAAAATCGTCAGTGTGTGCGTGTGTCTACTCGTACGTACGGAACGGCTCAGCCGCGCTCACAAACAAGCTGCGCACGCTGCGTATGTGTGAAGTTGCCATAATGGTTTTTCTGTGCAACAGGTATGTTTGCCAGATTATGTAGCAATAATTGCCTGGCACACTGGTATTTATAACTGCATCGTGCTATACTCGTACATTACCTAGCCAAAAAGATAGTCAAACTCAAGGGGGACCGGCCGTAACATTTGTCTGTGAGGACTCTTGAAAGGCAGCCAGGAAGGAAAAGGAGGTCACACTATGGCAATTTAAGGACAGAACAATAGTCGAAACGGTAAACGGTACAAATAAAAAGATGTTACCAACAATTGAGCTCAGCGTTAAGATCAGATAATTGATCTAACCCAGATAGTCAAGAGGTTCGTCCAATTCTATTGACAATATGTACGGTGGCCGGCACATCACGCTACCCATTTCCGGTCAGTCATCCTTGCTCTATCGCGACAAATGTCATTTGGCAAGAGCGAGAGAAAAAACGGAAATGGGGTAACCTGATGTGCTGTTGACTGTACAGTTCACTCATAATAAGTTACCATAGTAAATTAATTAACCCTGATACAATTGCAAGTCACCAATAATAATAATGTTATACCAAGCTGTCGATGTTCTAACTGATAACAAAGGCTAACTTAACTATCCCTAGTTCGGGAACACATACAACGTTTTCATTTAACCACCCATAACTGGATTTTGGCGGTTGCCACTGGACTAATCCGGACAAATGAGACATGAAATATGACAGCTACTAGCTGGTTGTGGAACTAAATTAAATTGGTATTATTAGGTTGGTATTACGCTGATCGAGAGTGCAAGTGACCATGCTCTACATGTGTTGACCCATGTGTAGTATTGGAATTTATCGAGGTAAGAGCTCAACTTATACTGGCATCAGTGCTGCACCTTGGTTGCTGTTATTATTGACAAAATTCCAGAAAATGTTAACTAGGTCAAGGTATTCGATGGAATTGAAACTTGCAACTGCCGCAAGCAGTCGCCAGGCTTTCTGGTTGGCTTGTTTTTTTATTCAGATAAAAATGAAGTAAAAAAACTAGACGTAATTTGAACAAAATTCTGAAATCATTTTGAGACATTTCAAATTCAGGGTAAAACAGGCTTCCCAAAGTAAAACAGGCTTCTTGAATGACGTGTCAACGATGAAGGGTATAAACCAAAATTAAATAGTTGAAATTCCTCTACTAATAGCTTCCTGAAGATCTTCGGAACAAACAGTTCGTCGACCCGCTATATAATTTTGTGGTCTCCGAAATACACCGGATTAAACATTCCGAATCCGTTATTTGTCCTTGTTCGACAGACCAAATCCTTCTCAGAACATTGAGTCCCGTATTTATAGCAGTATTAAACTTATACCTTATCCATTCTCCAAATATATCCAGGTAGGCAGTATAAAGATGCTATGATATCGGTACATATTACGAAGATTCGATTTGTATTACTTACAAAGAAGAAGCCTTGAATATTCACGAATGTTGTCTGTTATTTTGGGGGACCGTAAGAGTTTGGTTCGAGGTCTGTTAATGCACAAAAAAATACTAAACGTACAAGGAAGTCGCAAAACACTTTCATAAAAGTTAGTTAGGGAGTCTTCGTGCTTAGTGTGGCGTTTCGTATATCGCATAATTACATACAATATCTGACTATGCAGGTACAGTTATTGTCCAAACCAGTCTCGTCTCGGGACTCCTTTGAGCGTTTCTCTATACTCATTGTTTAGGATTTGGTCTACCATATCCACTTGAAAAACACCTTGTATATGTTGCATAAAAATATTGAATTGTAACTCACGCAACATCTGTGCACGTGAGGCCTGTAAGACGCTCAAAGGCTATCACTTGTGTTTATAAACAGATACATATTTTGTATTTTGAATATGAAGCACTGGTTGCGCGACCAGCAAGTTTAGGCTGGATTGTGACCGGCTGCTACAGCTAATCAGCAGCGGTTGCATTACTGCTAAATGGGATTGTAGCAGAATTGCATTGTTTGACCGCCCGTCGGTGCCAGTTTTGTCCACAATTAGCTTTGGAAGAGCGTTGGTGGGGAATTCGAACTGAGCTTATTTTAGAGAAACTTTTATCGATTATTCAAATTCAATTACAAAAGTATTTGGTAGAAGGTTTTTGTTTACTAACCTACCCTTGTCTAATACTATGTTCAAACCAATAGTCATGGATAGTTCTGGGAACTTGATCTCAATTATGAAATAGAGTCATTTCTCTGACAATGGCATAGTGAGATGATCATTTCACTCTTTTTTATTAATTCAATTATTTTGAAGAGAGCGACCAAGTGGGTGCCCCAAGGTAGAAAACGACCTCGCGGCAGACATAAAAGGCGATGCCGGGACGAGTTAGACCTGCATTTGGAAGGGTGGTTCAGGTCAGCATGGCTGTAGACCGCAGTCAGTGGGAAAAGGGTAGGGAGGCCTTTGTCCAGCAGTTGCAATTATGCTGTAAGCTGTTCCTTATGGCAAACAAGCCTAAACCGCAGTGGTTGGACTACTGCTAAAGGGATTGTTGCAGCATTGTATTGTTTGACTGCCCGTTAAATCCACAATTAGCTTTGAAAAAGCAATAATAGAGCATTCACGTTAATAGAGCAAAAATTTAAATCGAGTAACAAATATATGGTAAGACAAAAAAATACAAGTACAAGTTGGTCTTGCAATTTTCAGTTAGATTAAATCATTCAAGGTTTGAAAAACTGATATAAAACGAAATAAATAGCCTGCTTACACCCGGCTAATTACAAAAGTCAATGCAAATTGTGCACTAAGCTGGCCCAGCCATTAGCAGGCGAGCTTCGACTGTGTTGTGACTGGCCGCTGCAGCCAATCAACAGCGGTTGGATTACTGCTAAATGGGATTGTTGCAGCGTTGCATTGTTTGACTCGCCGTTGGTACCGGTTTAGTCCACAATTAGCTTCGAAAGAGCATTGGTGGAGAATTCACATTGAGTTCATTTGAGAAGAACATTTGTCAATAAATATGAAGAGTCACTGTAGAAAGTTTTTAGATGTTTATACCAATAATACTGGCATGAATTGTAGCCATAAGCAAGCTAGCTTCAGCTAGGTTGGGTTGTGACCGGCCGCTGCAGCTAATCAACACCGCGGTCGGATTACTGCTTAATTAGATTTTTGCAGCGTTGCATCATTTGACTAGCCTTTAATACAATATAAAAAGCCTGCTTATACTCAGCTAATTACAAAAGCCAATACAAATTGTGCACTAGGCCAACTTCAGATACGAGTAGGTTGGGTTGCGACCGGGCGCTGCAGCTAATCAACAGCGCGGTCGGATCGCTACTAAATTAGATTTTTGCAGGTTTGCATCATTTGACTAGCCTTTAATACAATATAAATAGCCTGCTTACAAACAGCTAATTACAAAAGCCAATGCGAATTGTGCACTAAGCTGGTCCAGCCATTAGCAGGCGAGCTTCGGCTGTGTTGTGACTGGCCGCTGCAGCCAATCAACAGCGGTTGGATTACTGCTAAATGGGATTGTTGCAGCGTTGCATTGTTTGACTCGCCGTTGGTACCGGTTTAGTCCACAATTAGCTTCGAAAGAGAGTTTGGTGGAGAAATTTAATTGAGTTGGTGGAGAGAGACGTTTGTCAATGAGTCACAATCGCAATTATATAAATGAGCCACCAAGATAATTGTATGATTTTTTGGTCACCATTGCCTTGCATTACTCGTCTATGTACTTACAGTGTTTTTTAAACGCTACTTTTCTTGGCTGTGAAGCCTTATTCCTATGATAAATACAATATAAAAAGCGTGCTTATACCCAGCTAATTACAAAAGCCAATGCGAATTGTGCACTAAGCTGGTCCAGCCATTAGCAGGCGAGCTTCGGCTGTGTTGTGACTGGCCGCTGCAGCCAATCAACAGCGGTTGGATTACTGCTAAATGGGATTGTTGCAGCGTTGCATTGTTTGACCGTTGGTACCGGTTTAACGAACAACTATCTTTGAAAGAGCATTGGTGGAGAATTCACATTGAGTGAATTTGATAGCTACACTCCGTTAATAAATAATAATAAAGTCACTGTAAAAAGTTTTAAGATGTACGATCATGTAGCGATAACTAACTTGTTCACAATTATGGAGACATGATTCTGATAGTGGGATAGTGAGTTATCTTTTTAGTTTTATTAAAAGATGAATACAAAATGTTTACACCCAGCTGAATCCCAAAAACGAAGCAAATTATGCATATAGATCTGAAAACCAGAAAAAGACATTTGGTCATGTTGGCATCAGGCAGGACACGAACCCGCATCTTTCGCAAGCCGGGCGACTGCACTTCCAATTATGCTACCGAGACCATTAACAGACCGGCCGAATCTTTCTGGTATATTTTACCCTATGAGCCAGGGTGATTTCATCATTCGATTAAGATGAAAAATCTATTACAATTTTTTATTATTGTTTTAGCATTTTCCATGCAATATCTTCATGCACCCTTAGGGTGGCTCGCGGTTGGTTAAAATTAGGTCCTGCAAAGTCAAAGCACGGTAATATTACCGTGGTCAAGGTGTAATTACAACATGTAATTTGCTCATAATAAAGAATAAGTACACCATTTGAATTGTAGCCTGCTAATCAGCAAGGTGGGATTACACTGCCGAATGTGCATCGAAATAGACCAACATTATATTGTTTGGCCGTCGCGTTGGTCCGGGCGGAAACCATTTAGTTCGCATTTGTCGTCCTGGAAAATGTTATACTGCGTTGCTTTGTTGTAGATTCCGGTGAAATTAATAATTTAGCCCTAATTTGACTAACCCGTTGGTGATTATGCCAACCGTTAGTTTGGTAATCACCATTTGCAGCCATTGTGAGTGGGCAGTCTTATTGGCCTACAAAAATTGGTAATAGTTTTCATGCTTTCGTGATTACATCAGTACTCTCTTATTGGTTAAATATCACTTTTGTATGGTGTCCGTGGCGCAGTAGTGACTGTGATCGGTGACGATCGCTGTTGTGAAGCAACACACGCCGGGTCGGAAATGGTATGGGTGAACACCCCGACCGAAATTTAGTGATGTATTTATCGGGCATCTCCGTGCTTCGTTAAGCCTAGTCAGAGGCCTTAGGGCGGTTTGATGACATCTGGCATTAAGGTTGCTCACTAACCTTACATTCCTTTGGGTTACTTAGGTCTTTCTTTAGGGTTTCCTTTCACTGGATAGTTGTATTACTAACACTAAGTTAGTGTTCCAGCAAGGTTTAGTTTCGGAAACACTCAGGTCCAGGACAAAGGCTTAGTAACTGAGCCATACGCTCTGAAATTTTAAGGTTAATATAATTAATGTACCTTTTTCTATTCTATGTTTATTCTTTTGAACAGCTATGTAAATATATCTGAGCATATTATTTTTTACCACTGAGTACTTGTATGTATGCAAAACGGGAACCGCAAGTTTGCAGAAGCTCTTTGAATTTTGTTTCTGGGAAGGTGTTTTAAGGCATTTAAGCATTTTTTAAAGGTAAACGCAACAAATATTTATCTAGCTCAACTCACGTAGATTTTTATCAGTGAAAAGCAAAGCTAAGTTTTTTCAGAAGCCCCGGCACATACATACTCTGTTTTAAGGTGCTTGGAATGTGCGGGGATCGATAATATACACATAATATTATACTATTGAAAAAATACATTTTTTTGCTCAAGGAACTATTTCAAAGCAAAACAGAAACGTAAAAAACTAAAACTACATAAGTCCAAAGCATCGTTCCCTGCCATGAATTACATTGGTAGTCCCTTGTGGTGGATTACTGTATTTATAGTTAATTTAAATACTAAAACGTTCAACCCACACCTATGGCAATTGGCTTCACGCTTCCGGTCTAGGCGGAAACCATTAACTTAGCATTTGTCGCTACGGAAAAAGTTAGATTGCTTTGCTTATTGAGGATTCCGTTGCATTAGTGGATCTTGTTTTAATCATATTTTACCAAATTCAAAAAAGATAAGTTTTTAATATCTTCACATTTCTTGAGTTTCTTAAAAGCGCCCAAATAGATTTATTGAGTGATTATCGACGCTGAAGAAAATGATTACCCTCCCCCTTTGTATTATATAGCATAACCTCAATAGTAACGACATCGTTCAACAAGCGTTACTTCTAATATCCGGTGTAAAAGGTACTTAATACGGTTTTCATTGCTAGTAAACTACACTGCCTATAAATTTGTCGATTAATAAAGGTGTGACAACTACAAATACACATTATTTTTACTTTACCAGCTATCTCAGATAACTAATTCTTAGAGCTAAACTTAACTTAATTAAAGCATTGCTAAGAAATATCAATTTAAGCTTGATTTAGCAACGTGCTTGAATTGCAGCGTTATTTAAATTAGAATTGTTATGGCATACAACCTCAATTTTAACTTTGAATTCAATAGCACTATAGATTGAAATCTAGAATAATCGAAATTCGAAATATGAAGTAGGGAGCCCAATTCTGTACATGAAATATATTTAAAAATAACTATCAAGGTGATTAGGGATCGCTGCTGATGCCAAAAATGCAATCAGTAAAAATTTTGTCTGTCTGTATGTCTTTCTGTGTGTCTATATGTCCGCTGTATATTCGTTGTGGAAACAAAAACTACTCGACGGAATTTAATGAAATTTGGCACAATTATTTATTTTTACTCTTCTGCAGGTTACAGTATACTTTTCATTACGCTACGACCAATAATAGGAGCAGAGCAGTGGAGCGAAATGTTGGGAAAACTGTAGTCTGTCAACAACTGGTTATCAATTGTTTTATTTTGTAGACAGACAACCTGATAAGATAGAAACTTTCAACTAATTATATCCTACTTAAATTATAAATGCGAAAGTTTGTATGTGTGGATGGATGTAAGTGCCGTGTTGCTCTTTCACATAAAAACTACTGGATGGTGTTAAATGAAACTTTACAATTATACAGCTTATGCATCGGAATAGGACATAGGCTACAATGTATGAAGATATATTACATTTTTTTAACCTAAGTCCACGCAGACGAAGTCGCGGGCGGCCGCTAGTCATGAATAAATGGAAATGTAAGCAAAGGTTAGGTTTATTTCAAAGTTTTACAGCCAACATTAATGTTGTTAAATAATTTGCGAGGCGAAATGTGTATTATCCTAAGAGCGGTGCACACCTGCGGTTTCCGCGTTAATAATTATTAATTCTAGGTGCTTACCACTCCATTTTGGAGGAAGTTTTTTTATGCGGTCCCATCTTTTTGTGGCACTGTGTTATGTTTGTCTTCCAGCTTTATTCCATTAGAGGGTAATGTGCGCTATTTTTCAGACTTTAAGACTTACATTAGTTTGGAAAAGTGGCAGTCCATTCCTGTTTTTTACGTCATGTTTTTCATTGTAGCGAGTGTTTTCATAAATATAATGTTGATGTAAATCGAATGAATTCAATTAACATTTATGTTTTGATAGTAATTCTGACTGCTGTTACAATCCTGCTGCTACAATCCTGCTTCTAAAAAAACTAACTTGGCATCTAGAGTGTATCAGTCAAGGCATTGTGGAGTTAATAATGAGATGGCAAAAGCTAGTACATTTTAATTTCCAGCATCTGCCTCGTGTGTACATAGTTTGTACATTTTCGTATCTCTTTGTTATTTACACACATTCTACGTAAAATAGCGACGTCAGCTTATTAAAAACATGTTATATTATGAAATATGCTTATTTATAAGCAGATCTTTGATGCCAGCGACCGTAATGAGTAGGTAATTAATTTTACTGCATGTACAGTCAAAGCGTAAAGCGCTTTCAATTAGAGTAAAATTGTTTAACAAACAATCAGAGTATGATCTGATAATATTTTTTAATTAATTATGCTAATTTGTTTGTGGTATAAAGTATGCTTATTCAACATGTTAAAAAAATATTGAAACAATCACGAATAATTACGAATGTTGGTTAAAACAATGTTTTAGGCACATGACAGTATCAAACCATAGTTGGCTAACTTGACCAGGAAAAATATTGATGGTCGTAAATAAATTGACACTCGATGGGAGAGGAGGGGTAAAATGACAATATGACAGAAGCCTGGCGTGATTTCTAAATATTGCACAATGAGAGTGACTTATTGTACCTTATTGTTTCTTTTAAATTAAAAAAATACCAGCAAAACACTTTTTCCTCGCCTGTACATTCTTAATTAGGAAGAAGTGCTTACGACTTTGAGGCTTTGCCGTGGTAATTTACGGTTCTACTAATGTCTTTGATGAACAAAGAAATATGCTCACTTTCGATCTCTTGTTTTTCGAGTTGAGTTTTACATCAGATGGGCTTTGTCAGACCATATTGTATGGGGTATCATGGTAGAATTACCTTCTAAAATAATCACAAAGTTTTAAAATTATGCAAGTAATTTCAAATACTTCACATCTCACTGTCACTGGTATATGAGTCATTTAATTGGTACCGAACTACAAATTAAAAACAGTGTTAATAAAAATTAAAAAGAATATCCCAGAGATATCATGCCAGTTGTTAGTATACTACGTACTCACTTAAACATTCAGAAGTACTGTGTAAGTCTATTCAAATGGGAAATTATTTTTTCTAGTATCCCACCACATTTCATTTTTTACTAAGAGCAAAATAAGCAGAATAATAAATAAAATAATGAAGAATGCTGATAGATATTCCACGTTATGAATTTTTCCTAACATAATGCAATTCCTTTAAAAACTCTTTTTATATGATTTTTTCGAGTGGGCGTGGAAGGCCAAATCCTAAACTATGAAGAACTGATCGATTATGACAAAAACTAAAACTAAATACTCCGATTTTCGTTCAGACTTTTCACCAGCTAGGAATGGACCCTGTTAATAAATGAAAAGCAAGTTCTTTTCATTTATTTACAGGGTCAATTCCTAGCTGGTGAAAACCTAGGTGTCAAAACACATTCGAACTGTGGTATGTGGCGTTAGAATCCTGCCACGGTCCCCCCCGCCTATCGTAAGCGCCGTCTAAAGGGGGGCCTTCGGGGTCACTGGGAGTGCCCACGGCGGGGGCCGTATGCCTCCATTCCAAGTGGCTCGAGGAAGGGCGGCGGTGTAAGAGTGACCTCACACCTCCGTACACATCGGCAGGTATAGAGGAGGGTGTAACTCCCCTCGAGCTGGGCTGGCTATGCCAGCATAGCGCGCCGGGGTCCACCTGCACTGAGTTCTTGACCAGAGATCACGGGGACCTCTGTATACGCGGTGAAGCAGGTCACCGGGGGGTTAGTGAGTAGTGCCTGCCGCCTCACGGCAGGTTCGCCTCTCACACCCCCGCTCTTCCCCCGGAGGGCGGGAAGTTCATAAAGGGATTCCCCCCGTAGACAAAAATGGTGTCAAAACACATGGTTGGCGGGCTCAGGCGGGCTCCGTCCGGGAATCGCGTAGGGAGCTTCGTGCCAGCCACCGCAGTTCCCCAAACATGGACGATGAGTCTGAGTCCCGGAGTTTTTAGTGGGTATTCCATCTTCTTAGTGCTGAGTCCCACATAACCCTTCTGCACCCCTATGGACAAAAAAAAATGACAAAACACACAAAAACTCAAAATACTGTACACGTTGAGAAAATCCAAACTCAAAAGCAAAACGAAAGGTCTTGGATGATAACGAACCCTCTAGCCGTGGCACACCAGAGAGGCAACAGTTATTTTATAAACGCTCTCTAAATCCAAAATTAAGTGCCTATATAATTTATTTTATATCAACGAAGTAATAGACAGAAAGGATCGTATTTCAGCGGCGCGGATCTTTGATAACCTCACACCCTCCGATACAATAAAACACCATTGAAGATTTATTAGCGCTTAAAATCGGTTATTTGAACTCCCTCCGAGAGGTAAAGCTTTAAACAAATGGGATGGTAATTATCTAATTGACTCCCGCGTGATCAATTACTGCGGGAATATTGGATTTGAAACATGAAACCAGTAACTTTGGCAAAAATAGCAAATGAGAGTTTAGGTTCCAAATGTTTTTGTAGAACTCTGTCATACGCGCTTCAAATAAACATCAAACATCAGACAATCAGTTATTTCAGAATGGTTTGACCAATGAAGAACCTAGTATTTTATCACACTTAAATCATTTTGATGTACGTAATTTAGGCTATGAGGTCGATAGTGAAATCCAAAGACTAAAATTAAGAATCACCACAAACACTCACGTTTTTAATGTGTGTTAGAAAAACTGGTTTCTTGAGACAACAGCGCTTTCATCCTGTAGGTTGCTGATAATCTTAATGGCAATATATTATTTTGTGCCAGATATTATATTTTATAACGCTTTAGACATGAACAAAAAGCAACACATATTATATTAGATTTGCATCTGGTGTGAATTTAGCGCTTGGAATAATGTTTCAACTGAGCTACGTTGTGGTTTTTGATGAATATGGTCTGTGAATTTTTAATGGCTTAGTCTGCGCTCACTGTTGCTTTGCACTTTTATTTTCACAATAGTAGACAACATGTTTGAAGCTTAACAAAATAATATTCAATCGAAACGTAATCGCCATGTATGAAAGTTGGCACAATAGATTAAAATACAAATGTGATAAATACACACATCAAAAGTGTCTAGGGATATCTCAAGCATTTTCATACAAAGTATAGCTATTGGGGAGGCTGTAAAAATTAAAATATTGATACCAACGTAGAAATTTTTAGGACACAGAAACTGCTATATCTGCCCTTTCAGATTGTATAAAGAAATTCATTGTGGTAGCATTATTGTACAATCGTAAGGACGTTAAAAAAAAGACAGATTTTTCTTTTAAAAGGTTTCAAAATTTTAGCAAAATCAAAGATATTAGATAATGCTCAGCATTATCTTAGAATAACTCGAGGAAACAGGCATAAGATAAAGGTTAAGAATATTACAAAAAAACGTTTGATTTTGCTAAAATTTTGAAACCTTTTAAAAGAAAAATCTGACTTTTTTTTAACGTCCTTACGATTGTACAATAATGCTACCACAATGAATTTCTTTATACACTAGACACTTTTGATGTGTGTAGTTGTGTCTCTTCCGTGTATATTAACTCTACAGGATACAGGCGGGGTGAATTTTCACCTTTGTGACCAGTGCTTGGCAACAAACACTGTGACACGAATATTTTATATATTAGACTAGCCGCTGCCCTCGACTTCGTACACGTGGACATTAAATTTTAAAAAAAGTTATAAATAAATAGATTAGGACCATCGATATATTCGGTTTGATGTCTCCACAACTCCGACGATACAGACCGGTCCCAGCCGTAATTATCCAGGCAGGGATTGCCCCCGATGGGCAGTGAAGAGCATGGACCGGGAAGCCCTGGAGCTTGCTTCCATCGTCCAGGCGTGGGTGCCGGCGCCGGGCGGTTCGTTTGGTGTGGATGTTGGGGCGGACTGGTTCCGAAAGGCACTGACACATGTCTGTGATGCAGCCATGCCCCGGACCAGGCCCTTCCCACTCAGACGCCAGGTGTACTGGTGGTCCGCAAACCTCACACAGCTTAGACGTGCCTGCGTCAGGGCGAGACGCCAGTACACCCGATCTCGGCGCAGAGCGCACCGGGATGAGGACCAGGAGGCGCTCCTTTATGGGGTGTATAGGGAGGCCAAGAGAGAACTCAAGGTGTATCTTTAGATATATCTAACGCCTTCAACACCCTCCCCTGGGCATGTATCAGAGAGGCTCTAAAATATCACGGGGTCCCTGTATACTTACAGCAGATCATAGCGTCGTACCTCTGCGACCGGTTCGTAGAGTACCCTGGGCGGGATGCGTGGCTTAGCCGGTCGATGTCGTGCGGTGTTCCACAGGGGTCAGTCCTCGGTCCGCTCCTGTGGAATATCGGTTACGACTGGGTGTTGCGTGGCGAAAATCTGCAGGGCGTTGGCATAACGTGCTACGCGGACGATACCCTTGTCACTGCCCATGGAAAGTCGTTCCGAGATGCTGCCATACTGGCTACGGCCGGAACGGCCCATGTCGTCAGCCGTATTCGGCGTCTGGGACTGGAGGTGGCATTGCACAAATCCGAGGTTCTGTGCTTTCACGGACCTCGGAAGGCCCCTCCGGTCGGAGCACACATTGTGGTGAGTGGAGTCCGCCTCGCCGTCGGGTCGACAATGAAGTACCTGGGACTTGTCCTCGACCGCCGCTGGGACTTCCACTCTCACTTTGCGAGGTTGGCGCCGAAACTGATGAAGACGGCAAACGCGCTGTGTGGAATTCTGCCCAACTTAGCCGGGCCGGATAGCAGTTGCCGCACACTGCACATGAATGTAGTGCGGTCTATAGCTCTTTATGGGGCACCAGTGTGGGCTGAGGCCCTGAACAGCCATTGCACCGCCATTCTGCGCAGGCCGCAGAAGGCGATGGCTATCAGGGTCTCACGGGGATACCGCACCATCTCTTTTGAGGCGGCCTGTGTGCTGGCACGGTCTATGCCATGGGACCAAGATGCGAGGGCCCTTGCCGCCGTATTTTTCTGGCGCGAGGAGGCGCGCGGTTCCGGCAATTACCCAGCACCTCAGGAGGTGGACAATCATAGAGCTGGCCTGCAGACAGAGGCGTTTTCAGCCTGGCAAGCCCGACTCACTCACCCAGGAGCCGGACTCTGGACAGTGGAGGCGATTAGGCCAATCTTCAGATACTGGATTGAGCGGCGGCACGGCTCTCTCACCTTTCGCGTGACACAGGTCCTCTCGGGGCACGGTTGCTTCGGAAGGTACCTGAACCGCATTGGGAGAGAGCCAACCACCAAGTGTCACCACTGTAACTGTGACAACGACACAGCCCAGCACACGCTAGAGGAGTGCCCTGCATGGGCCCATGAGCGCAGCGTCCTCGCTGCTGCACTGGGAGAAGACGTTTTGCTGCCGACAGTTGTCCACGCAATGTCGGTCAGTCGGAAAATTTGGGAGGCTGTGGCACAGTTCTGCGAAACTATAATGTCCGCAAAAGAAACTGCAGAGCGTACTAGGGAAAGAGAACTCCCTAGTCGTCAGAGGAGGAGACGCCGGGGCACGGGCGTAACGCCCTAGGATGTCCCCTTCGCCCTGTGGTCTGGGGCGTAAGAATACAGCCAAGGTCACCCCCGCCTGTCGTAAGAGGCGACTAAAGGGGGGCCCCGGGGTCGCTAGGAGTGTACACGGCGGGGGCTGTGTGCCTTCATTGCACAAGCGACCCCGAGGAGGACGGCAGTGTGGGGTGGCCTCGCACTGTCGAACACCGGCGGGTGTGTAAGAGGGGAGGTACTACTCCCCTCGAGGTGAGCCGGAACCAGCCAGGGTTTTACCGGTAGAGTGCCTCCCTGGGAGCGTCTTCGGTAAACCCTGGTCACGCGCAGAAGAAGGCCGCCCCGGTGTTTTAGTGGGTATTCTCACCCCTTGCAGGGGTGGGCGAGTCCCACACCCCCCCGCTGCCCCCCAAGCAGCGGGAAGTGCGTAAAGGCCCGGTTTCACCGGGTTAAAAAAAAAAAAAAAAAAAAAAAAAAAAAAGGATCTATTCTCAGATTTGACTAACATAACATAATTTGATCAAAATTGATCACAACACGAGAATTTTAAAATACACTCCGCGAGGACTTAGGTCAAAAAAATGCAATATATCTTTATACATTGTAGCCTATATCCTATTCCGATGCAAAAGCTTTATTATTGTGAGGTTTCATTAAAATCCATGCAGTAGTTTTTACGTGAAAGAGCAACACGGCACATACATCCATCCACACATACAAACTTTCGCATTCATAATAATTAGTACGAAGATTATTTCATACCGGTAGTGTTACAATGAAAATTGGTCTGAATATTCACACACATACATTACAAAATATGGGCATTTTGTTTTTATCAAATGTTTGTGGTCAGATCTTGGATAAGTTGATTGATTATTAATTTTAATTTATTTAACTACATTTATCAGAAATTGATTACCCATTAAAGTTGAAAAGTAAATAATATTAATTTTATTCTCCGATCCTTTCAATTTACAGTTTCATGACAGCTCTTAAAATTACTGTTTCCAAATCTAGTAGTTACACATTTATGTACTCGTATTATAGTTGTAATCATACACTGATCAGTTTTCCGGGTCATTTGGGGCTTAGGACAAAATATTAGCAGTCGCTTTTCTCAAGGCATTAAACATAATTGGAGTTTATGCAGTGTTCCCTGGATGCTGCGTTGGTTATGTAATTTCATTAAAATATCTTACCAACCATATTTGTGTAGCTACATTGACCTGGCGTCCCGCAAGGCATAACACTGGGGCCACAACTATTGCTAGTGCTTTACCTTTGGCATACTAGGCTTAGACAAAACAACCACCCTAAAAGCAAGCCAGGGGCTAAATTTGCACAGAAATTAATTATGTAAATGGAGACATGTTGTAAAAACTCTATATTAAGTAATGAGAAGGACAAATTGATTAGCATAGAAATATGAGGAAGGAATATTCTCTCAAGGAAACAAATAAAACGAATGGAGGATTGTAAAGTTTTTTGGCTGTGAAAGCCAAAAGTTGTTTTTTGTTTCTAAATGACCGCTGTTTAACCGCTGATGGATTTGAGAGGGTCTTTTATTTAAAACAACCTGTAAGTAACGCACCAGAGAGGACGGATCTCGACCTAGGGCGTTACTGGAGAGTTCAAACGGAAATAAAATTAAGAAAAAAGATTAGGGTACTATCTGAAAATCAGAAGCAATCGCTCGAGGCATGTGTTTGGTGCTTACATTTAATAATTTAAAAGCAACTAAGTCCATTACCAAATAAATAAAACCGTTTGCAAGAATTCCAGCAGATTCAGCTATGCATATAATGAAATTCAGAAATTTAATAACGTTTTGCGCAAATAAATTGCAATGGAGCAACGCGGATAGCTAAAGGATTCCAGATAACGTTTTCATTTTAAATTATCTATCAGTTTGGTATTTTTATTATTTAGGCTAGAATGTATATTGTAAACGCTGGAATTTCATGGAGTTTATTCAAACAAGGGTCGTGGGATTGTTGATTAGGTCATGGCAGTAGCTTGTTTCTAGTGACACCCCTTATAAAGCCACAGCAAAGCTTAATTTCAGCAATTTTGGATAAGTTATAAAAAATATATTCTTGGCCTGGTTATCTCTAAAATAAACGCCAACCGCCATTGCCTATTAGGTTTTCTAAGAAGTCTTGGTCTCCCGTAGGGCGACTAACCATTCGGTGTTCTTGCCCATAAACCATCCCATTCGGTCCATTCAGTCTCCTGTCATACCTCTTAATTTAGAGGTTAATGAATTTACGTCACGTAGGCCGAAGGGTCTACGTGGTAGGAAAAATCTTAAATTATTCCCAGAATGCGATCCTTTGATCCTTGAAAAGGATGACACTTTGATGAATACTGCAGAGCGACTTTTTTTAAAAACCCCCTGGTTCGATTCCTAGCTAAGACATTTTTGAAACTGAGTATGCAGTTGAGAAATTGAACTCATATACTCGTATTTTCTGTGAAACATCATTCATTTATTTTTTGCACGATGATACTTCCCTTACCAGTGAGCATTGAATAATCGCACACAATGTTCTTATTCAGTCGCATTAAGGTTTAAAATTGTTTACAGTTGTCGTCTGCCTTTGCTTATAACAAAGCACCCTTCCCGAGGCATAGTTAGTGAACTTCTCGACGGCAATCAAGCCATTTGTCCGCTGATTAACATAGTTTCCAAAAAGTTCCGGCTAAAAACTTATTTCTAACAGAATTCATTTCGACTGCATCCCCCGGGCACTAATTCTAGGTATTCAGGCATTAAATTCCTGGCTCGGCATCGCTTCTTAAAAGTTGTGTCTTGGTGCAGGATTGGTTGAATGTTGTTTATTTATTAATTGTTTCTTGAATTATAATGAATTATAACAAACTTATTTGCGTGGGTCAGGATCGTAGCAAGTGGAAAGAAGTGGTCTCTGCGTACCCCGTTTGGAAAAAGGCGTGGTGGTCGATATGTATGTATTATTTGTTATAAAATGATTTCAAAAAAGGGAGGATGTTATCATTTCGACTTAATTTTTTTTTTGTTTGTTACTATTGTTATGTTTATTTGTATTCTTTACTGGATGGACTGAATTTGATGATTCTTTTTTGATTCAAAAGTCCGAAGAATAAATCACCAAAATGTCGGTCAAGGTGGTCACCCATCCAATTTCCTTGTCATGTTATAAAATTGGAACTGGTTTAAAATACCTATACCTGAAGATTGTCTGGAAGTGATCACTCCTAACGATAAGACCACCTAAATTGCATATTGGTATCTATAATTGTTACTACTAATTGTTTGAAACATTAACAACAATATGAATAACCGACTTAGTCAAACATGGGTCTTACAACTTTTTACGGTAGAAGAACTGCGTTGCGAGACTTGGGTTTTTTACAAGTGTTGTTTTTCATGGGGTAAATGTTTACAAAAACTCTCGAAGCTCACTCAACCAATCAACTGTCGGATAATAATTTTCCAGACATTTTCCTAGTACCTTTTACAACAAAGAGTACTGTGATTTCTTTTTCGGCAGTTTTACGATTTGAACAGTATTTTTCATGTGAATGAAAAATATAATAACGTGAGAAACAACTAACTCATTGTAAATTATAGGAGTGTACACTGTTTGCCTTAAGATCTTTCGATTTATGATGGTGACGTTACTGGCAGTTTACGATAATTTATTATCTTACTATGGGTATGCAGATTACAGCAGGAATCTTGACGCTAGATGTCTTTTCATGGCGCGTCATTGAAACAGAGAAAAATAATAAAATTTATTGATGGGTGGCAAATTGCATTCGGTGAAATAAGCATTTTTTATCTTAAATTATCTGCTTATAAAACTTCATTATTACAACACAACAATATGACAACTATGACATTGTAAGGTTCCAATGTGTTGACATTTCTATAAACTCTGTACATAACTTTATATCTAAGATGGGAATCGTTAGTGCGTTGCGTTGCGCTGCGCTGTTCAATAAATGTAATATGTCCATTTAATTCTATTAATATTATAAACGCGAAAGTTTGTATATGTGGATGTGCCGTAACGTGTTGCTCTTTCACGTAAAAACGACTGAATGTATTTTAATTAAACTTTTCAATAATGTAGCTTATAGATCTGAATCGCACATAGGCTACAGTTTATAAAGAAATATTACTTTTTGTTTTTAAACATAAGTCTACGCAGAAGAAGTCGCGGGCGGCCACTAGTATTAGTTAGCTAGTGTTAGTTTATCACAACGCAACGCACTTATGTAGCCTTACACTAACAGCGCGATTTAAAATCCGTATTATTTGATTCTTTCACTTAAACTTAATTTCAAAAGTAACTGAAGTACAATAATGGAACCTAATGCCTATAAATACTCTACCAATTAACCTCTGGGTTGTACAGAGATTGATCAATTCCGCACCCGAACTTAAAGCTAAAGTTTCAAATGCTGCCCTATTTTCAACAGCAAATTGTCAGTTAGCTGTGAGCAAAGCTGCTAACTCGTGGAGCCTGTATTTCGATACAGCACTCGTGGAATGTTTTCACTTTGATAAACGTACACCTGACACATCTCTAATTACAGGGTGTAAAGGGTAGTTCGCAAAGACTGATGAGACACGTCAGCTTTTCGTTAGTATCCAATGTGGAAATTGAGCAGTTTGCTCTTACGGATGCGAGCGCAAGCTTGCGTTGCTTTTTTAACTTTTCACGGTTCCCTAGTCACACTTCTGTTCCCTACCTTACAGCCAGATAAGAACCTGTTCAGACACTCGAAACCAAACTTTGAAGTGTCTGACTTAGAGTCCATTATAGACCCACCAAGATACCTTTTTGATACAGCACCTTTGTGAATTTGAGAACAGCAAGTCGCTCCAAAGTTAAAAGTTACGAAGTTTATTCGACTTAGAAATTATCTATGTATTATTTTTCTGAAAGACTAACTTCAACTTATTTCGTATCGCCTGAGAGCAAACTGGCGTAACTTACAAATAAAATTAGCTTTCGTATTTCATACAACGTGAACATATATTTTTCAATTATATCAAAGTTGTTTTGCAATAACTCGAACTGTTTTATGTAATAATTGGTATGTCACTTTCAAAGAAGTTGGTGTGAAGTTGGTTCATTCTGAAAATGGTAGAAATGTACCTACACATTTTAACTGAAATAATAATATTTAAAAAAAACAAATTGGTCCAAAAGTCACTTCCCTTTAAGATTTTGCTTAAAATATGGTCTTGAGAGTAATTTTTAAACGTTATCTGTACAAGCACGGAGTTTATCCTCCTTTGAAAATATTTTCTTTCTGTGACCCTCGATTCATTAAATGTTTGCTGTCATCTGAAAAATTCTAATAAATATTTAAGGCCAGATTCATCTCCTGAAACAAAGAAAAAGAATGATCAAAAACGTATAATTAAGATCTGTTGTTCTACAGTTTCCCTTCTGAACTTATTTGGGACTGATTATTTCCATGAGTTATTCATAATTGTGCCCAACTGTTCTTCTTATAATTTTTTCACTCACAAACACAGCTGTAAAAAAGGACAATAAAGTTTACTTAGGATTTGGTTTGTTGGCTTAAAGAAATGGGGTTTGAATAAGTATTGAAGCTACCATTCTGTATTCTTACAACTGTCATTGTTCCAGGATTAAAGCTTCTTAAAGATGTCGGTAGACCCTTAACTACAGTGGCAAACCTCGCAATGTGACTTAGAACAAGCAATGAGTACAAGCGACATTTCCAAGGAACAAACCGGTAAGCGGCGGTGTTGCCAAGCAACAAATTTACACAAGCCAGAAGTGTCGCGGTGGTTTGCGTTTTGCCACCTCTGTCTCATATTCGTATTTCTATTTTTTTTAAGATAACTTATTTTTTGAAAGATTGCTATGCTTAAAAGTTAAGACATACATTGAAAACTGTGACAAAGCTTACGTAACATTTTGTTATGAACACTTATTAGTCATAATCACCGTTTTAATTAATTCGAATTAGAATTTATTTATCACTTTCGTTGTATTTAAGAAGTTCCAATTTCTATTCAAAAACCTAGAAACCCAATTCGCAATCATTATCTTATAACACAGTAAAGTTTGCCAGTTGGTTCTCAAATATTGTTTCACGAACAGCGAACTTGTTTAGAAATTGAATTTTTAAATTAGTTTGTGAGAACTGCAGCATCGGTTCCGTTGAAGTTTTGTAGTCTTTGCCTATTCTGGGTTCAGTTGCGAACGAGGCGCGAGTTTTGCTACGAGGAGCACATTATTAGTTGCAAACGTTGAAATTGATGGAACTGCTAAAATGTAGGTATGAAAGGATATTAGTGAAATCAAAATTATTAGGGTCTGTTAGCAATATTTATTTACGGTTTTTTCTGTGACAGCGCTGACAGCTAACAAGCCGGCAGACTGCGTCCAGCCAATAGGAACATGCCAATAAATTTTATTATTACATTAGAAGTCTCTGACTAATCAAAATATTATTTATCGTCATTTCAAAACAAAGTGTCTGACATGTAGATAATTTTTCTAAGTTTGCTCTTTGCTAGCCACCCGGATGAGGACCTTTATTTTTCAGAAAATAAAATACAATAAGAATTAACCATGAACGCGCATTTTCCAGATATAGGTATTCAACATCCGAATTTAAACCCAATTGACAACACCAAATCATAGGATTCGAAGACGATGGTATTATTTCTGCATGTGTGCATTAATTTGAATATTGCCGAAGAGGTTTTGCCTCCGTTTGGATTCACGCCAACGAAGGAGGTGCATATGTTTGCTTTAGAATTAACTTCAAAAACATTTATCTGAAAAATAATTAGGTCGAAATCACATGAAGTACAGAAAAATCCAAACACCGGAAACTGACCTTTAGGAAAATATAGTATTTAGTAGTCCTTTGATGGGACTTAATAAGCTTGAAATAGAACCAAGTTATCAAATAAATACGAAAACCTAATAATCTGAACCTGTCATTACGAAACATTGATATCAATTTAAGATTGCGGCCAAGAAAGTAGTGTACTCGTTTCGCAGCGACAGCACGTATTCAACTTTCGTTTTAACCCCAAACCGCTAAGTGGTCCATAAAGTACCCCGATGCTAATGGTAGCCACAAGATACTTTCCTTCCAACGCCAAGACGTCTTCGAGCAACACTCGAGTCGTTTACTGCAGTACTTGGAGTTTTTAATAAACCAGAGGAAGGAATTTTAATCGGTGCACTTTAATTAAGCCGCGAGGACGTTGGGCTGCCGGCGTAATCTTTTTTCCCGCCTTTATTTATTAATTAAAGCAGCCTGATGGAACAAAGAATTAATGGATGAGCTGTGACTTGTAACTTCAAATTGCCTACAATTTTATATTTAGACGGGCTGATTAATGACTCCTCTTAAATCTTTAAGTAATGATCTTTATTCAAAGTGAAATGAGCCCGCATGAAACTGTCGCTGCTAAAACGTTTATTTACATTATTATTTTTAGCTTCTCACCTTTTAAATCGTCCGCCATGAAAAAATATTCGGCAAAAATTATGCATAAAGAAAACTCGGAACGAGAAAAATGAAGATTTTTACATGATTTATGATGGTCAGATTGTTTTCTTACTTTCAGGTTTGAAGTGCCTTTATTTAGCTTTTAATGTCATATAAAAATGTTTTATGGAAACTTCTATTGTCAGATCAAATTATCAGCAATTCAATAAAATAACTTTAGATATTAATATTATTTAGTTATTTATTGCTTGGGAGATTTACTTTAAAGTAACCTGAATTACTTATCTTGCGCACTTAGAGCATTAGAATATGCTATAAGACAATAGCGGTAAGCTGGCCACCACCACGTTATTAAAAGCTGTGTCGTTCAAATATACGCTCGTTGCCCCTGTAAACGTACTGTGCACATTCACACATTAGTTCTCTGTACATTAATTTAAGTGAGTGTTTTTCAAATCAAATTAAATTCTAAAAGTTAGTTCTAAAATAAATCTTATTAAACCGTGTTCAAGGCGAGAATTTGCACATAGCGTCCTCTATCTTAGACGCGGCGTCACGGGTCGTACGTCTCCGCCATCTCCACTGCAACTCCTAAATCCTTGTCCGCTTACTTTATTGCATATAAGCCAGCCCGACGCAGATGTCTCTCGCTCTGTAATTGCCACTGTTCCTGTCCTCACTTTTGGACAGACCAGATGTTTACAAGTACACCGTCTGAGACTTTGGTTTTATGCGGCATTTTTCCCCGCGTCGGCAGAAATAATGTTGGAAGTTAGCACGTGACTTTTGTAGGGTTGAATTTTGGGATATTGCTTGGGAGATTTACTTTTGCGAATTATTTTTGGTCATACATTTAGAGACTATTTTGGTGCAGTACTTATTGAAGTTTCACTTTTCTAGGTTTATTTTCATTAAAGTTTCTGACATACATAGGTACTTGTTTCATCTAGGGACTGGTTTGAATGTGAACTTGCTACAAATACGTCTTAAATTATTTGCCGGAATTGCAAGGATTTTCAACATTTTTCAAAAATATATTCAGGCCTATTCTTGGTAATTGCAAAATCGACGATTATTTATTATTTTTCAAAACTCAATGCATATAAAGGCAGCATGTATGCATTCAATCAGTTTTCAAGCTACATAATGCCTGTTTTGTTTTCTAATAAATAATTATCTAACCAAAAGTGCCTACGTATACATGTTTCAATTTATTTAAGAGCCAAGTTCTTTTTGCCGGCGGCTGTCTTCTGTCGAAGTTTGATGATAATTAATGCTACTTGAACGTAGCCTGGAATAATGAATGAATGCTTTCATTAAAGTGAAATTGATGAAATATTTCCGAAGCAGATTCGGCCGGTATCGGCTTGCTTTTTGTGCGGAAGATGAATTGGCGGGAAAATATGGTGTTATGAATCATTACTGATTTCAATATTCATGAATAGCAAGCAAATAGTTGATGTTTCAATGTAAGGCTTTAATTTATTATTAATGCGTCAGGGTGTAGCGGTCAAAGGGATGTTGGCTAACAGTGGAGGCTGATCACCTTTTTTTATGTAAGAGGGAGCAAACTAGCTTGAGGGTCACCTGATGGGAAGTGATCACCTCAGCCCATGGACAACCGCAACACCACTGGTGCCGCCGCTGTGTTGCTTTCCTTTTAGGAAGGAATACACCGCCGCTGGGAGACCATTCCATATCCTTGACGTACGCGGAAGAAAATGACGTGATAAACGCACTGTGGACGAACGCCAACCATCCAGATGATGGGCATGACCTCTGCATCCCATGAGTTCTCGCCTCATAGTGGCGAGAGTTTCGTACCGCTGCAGCGCTGGTAGAAAGAACCACACCGAGAACTCCAGAGAACTAAGGGGTAGCAGTGTGATGGATTTGCCACCTTTCTGCTGCTGGTATAGATGGGCGAGAGTTGCAGGCCCAGTAGGTCCTGAGGTTGTTTTGTGGTGAGAAAGTGATTCTGGACTAAATGGCTTTACCTACAAAAGTTTTCCTAAAGATGTCGATATAGCTAACATACAGAAGTGTTATTTTTATTTTTAGCATTGTGAATGGCATCCTAAATAATTTGAAAGATTAAAAGTCCGCATGCGCTCGTACAGGAAAGACATAGTTTCGGCTGAGCGTACGTTCTCGCACAAATATGAGAAGCGAGCTGGAGATTTCATGTAAGAATTTTATGAATTCATGTGGGTATTCGTTATTGGTATGGCAAAAAGTGACTCATCTGTTTGACTTTTGACATATTCAGGGTAACCACAAAGCATATCAGAGACAATTCATCCCCAGACCGGCCCCATCGATCTGTCACCGCGCAGCTTTGTTCACCCAAAAGAGACTGTAAATAATGACAATGGATTACACTGTTTTCCCTTTTTATTAGAAGGGAGCAGATTAGGGTGGCAAAAACGCTATCCTGTTGTTTTTGTACCGGCACAATGGTTGGATTTCCATTAACATTTTCTGTCGAGTGAATCGAGATTCGTTTGCCGGACCTTTTTGTCGTTCCATTTTCAATATTGTTATTTTTTTAGACGAGCAATGGGTGATGATATGGCCAGTGATACTGGAGGTGGTTATTATTTTTTATTGAATAAGTTTATTTTTCATGTAACACAGCGTTTGCTACTCTTTCACCTCTTTTAGCAAAATACTTACGGCAGTTGGTTGGAATATTGAAAATGCAAGTATGAAAAGCTAATCTTGCGTGTGCCGTAGTATCTGTGAGAAGATGCTACTGATGTTAGAGCCTGTTCACACCTAGTATCGCGGACGTGGAGGGATCAGAGAAAGAATGAAAACGTTTAAAATAGTGATAGTAAAAATATAATATGATTTTGCATACACAGAAAAGCAAAACATCGGAACAAAATTACAAATTAAAAAGGTTATGAAAAAGGGGCCGGTTTGCCACACCTAGCGATTGTTGGACGATTTCACAGCGAGGCGATCTCGCACCGATCACGCCGCGAAGCCCACTTTGGATTCGACTCTCGATATTGTTGAAGATATCACCCGCTAGTATGCAGTGAGCTCGCGGCAATATCACAGCAAGCACGCGGCAAGTGAGATCGCATCGTTGTGAGATCGCCCAGAAATCGTTAGTGGGAAATGATTTGAGGTTAGCGCTAAATCTCATCTCAGTCGTGGTGAGTTAAGTATCTTATAAATTCAACTTCTTTGCGAATGTGATCGTTTCATAGAAAAGAACTAAGCCAAATAACATTTAAAAATTTCGTACATACAAAATGAGCGAAAATCCTGATGATTGAAGTAAGCGTGAAGCACCCCCCTCATGGTTTCTCGCCTCGGCGTGGCGAGGGGGCCTAGTACCGGTGGTAGGGGCACTACCGGGAAGCGAAGAGAACCCAGGCGTGGCAGCGTGGTGGGCTGAGCACCCACCCGCTGCGGCCCGTAAGGGCGGCGTGGAGCTGCGGGGCCAGTGGGGCCTGCAGGCGCCTTGAAGCGCGTGGTTGGGGCCGCGGCGCACAACCGGTTGGCGGGGGCCAGTAACCCGAGGCCGATCCCCCCTGTGCGTCGCGGCCCGGCGGGGCCGTACCGAAGGTTACGGCAGCGGAGCCGCCCTTTGGGTGGCTCGTGGTTGCGGGCCCAGTAGGGCCTGCGTATGGTGGCCAGCCGGCGCGTGGTACGGGCGTGCCGCCGCCAGCATTGCACGGGTCACCACTGCCTGGTAGGGACGGCTTGACATCCTCGGCCGTCCCTTCTGGCCTCCCCTCACGAAGGGGGGGTCGCTTCTGGCCCGCCACGCAGGCGGGCTCCGTCCGGGGGAACGCGCACACGGCCTCGTTGCTATACGGCGTATTCCCCCACTACGGACGATCAGAGGGAGTAGTAGGGGTTTTAGTCGGTAGGGCCACTGGTATACCACCTTTCCAGTGGAGAGTCCGACATAACCCGTCCGTCCCCCGGTGGACGGGTATGCGTAAGGCATTTCCCCTACTATAATAAAAAAAAAAAAAAAAAGTAAGCGTGAAGCACCGAGTTGTGAGATGATATCAGTCGGAATGCCACCCCTGGCTCCTAAAGAGGAAAAGTGAGAGCAAATGTGCGGCAGCCATTATAACAGAATTGAACAGATAAAAACTTGGTGAAAACAATAAGGCTATGTACTAGCTTCTGAAGCTAATAATATATTTCAGTGTGTTGTTTATGAAAAATCAAAAATAAAAAGAAATGTACCAACATTTACTTACTTACATTAGAATGTGGTAGTAAAATAAATATTACTTGAAACACGCTTTGTTTATTTTCTGTTGGCTGTTAATTTTTAATTCATACGGAATTCCGCAAAATGAAATTCAAAAATGGAAAACCAAAATTTCCCAAATTAACACAATAAATTAATTGATATCAAAATCATGATCCAATATTATCACCAACAACACCAAAAACCAATTTTTAATTTGCAATAGTAGGTAAAGTAAACTTTGTACATGATGGTTCAGCGGGGAAATGTTTTCTTAGGATCGCTCAGGAATATTACAAAGCCGGCCCTTGTATTATCTTGTCAAAATATTTCCTTTAATATGTCGTGGGTTGTTCACATTACAAATTGATAGTCCCTTGTCTCCGATGTTAGGTTGATAAATTCATAAACCCAAGAGTAGAGGCATCTTTGTATGAGTATTTTTTGAATCACTCAAGGTAAGTTTGTGTAAAACTGGGCCGTTACAAGGACTTGGAGAATAATCACTGCAAAACGATTGAAGATCCAGAAGTGCAGAACCTTTCAGTTGAAATAACAATGACGATGTTGCTATTGTTTTTTTTTGTGATATCATTGGCTTCTCCCTTGGCCGCTATAGAAAGGGCTTTGCTTGACGTTTTGATTGCGCAATCAGCAATACTTCTCAAAAGAACCAAAATGTCTCCTTTGGTTGCCAAGCTGAAATGACACTACTGTAGGCTACGGAGATGCCCGAAAAATGCATACCTAATTTTCGGTCACTGAGGTCACCCATCCCATTTCCAACCCGGTGTGGGTTGCTTTACAACAGCGATCGTTGCCGATCCACTGTCACAACTGTCACAGGCACCTCCAATGGGCGGGCTGAATTGAAAACCGTTGTGGACGAATGACTTTCGATACCCCAGAACCGGACGACGTTCCGTGGGCAGGCCCTCCACAAGATGGACCAACGATCTGGTCAGGGTCGCGGGAAGCCGCTGGATACGGACAGCGCAGGACCTATTGTTGTGGAGATCCTTGGGGTAGGCCTATGCCTAGCAGTGCTCGGCAGTTCGGCTGACACGATGATGATGACCCCAGAACTGGGTAAGCCCACCTTGGGGACCGATGACCTGGTGCAATTGGTAAAAAGCCGTTAGTAGCGGTAGACGGCCCAGAGCCAATCGGTTTCGCCGCTCTATATCAAGACACATGCCAAGCAGTCGGCGCTCAAAACCTGAAATGATGAATTTTGATGTCTTAGTTCAAATTTAAAAGAGGTAATTAATTTAAAGCCCCAAAGTAAACTGAACTGTAATCAGGTTAACACAGCAACACGTAAACCAACAGAATCCTGACATAGCAAAACAAAACTTAACGCAAAATTTAGGCATTATTTTTGTTATAATATTCTCCTGGGTTACGACAGCGTTTATTTGCATAATCTCAGATGAAATCCGACGAAAATAAATATGAGCTTTTAATTTTTGTGTAATTCAATTGTTTCGGTTTGTTTGTGTTGGACCGTGAAGTGAGAGTTTTTGAATAAATTAAATTTTTAAAACGCGTTTGCGTGTCTGACGTGCCTAATGAAATGAATTATTTTAATGAATGCCCTCGGGTCGTTGTTATTTTTACATACGCCATTTAGCGATTTAATTGTAGAATGCGCTTACAAAATTGTATTCTGCAAAAAGCTCCAGGGTGTACTTTAATGCTTCGGGTTTTTCCTGCAGTGTTTGTTCTGAAAATAAACAGCCTTACAAATATTTAATTTCGCTTAAGTCGTCGACGTAGGTTCACTTTGTGACAAAGGCGAATGACAAAATGATAATTCAAAAAATGACGTTTAACTTCACAACTGTTCTTTTTAGGTACTTACTCGTAAATATTTCGTCAAAAATGGTCTGATTGAATTCAGCTTTCCAAGGAGAGGACAAAAGATCACTAAAGAAGACTGTCACATATTCTCATAAGTGTATATTTTGTAGATCTGATATGTATACAATGTATACACGTATGAGAATAACACCAAAGAAGCTTATTTCAGTCGGGTTCAAGAACATCACTCCCTGACTTATTGACTTCGATAAACGATGTTGTGACTTTTAAGTAAGTATGTTATACTTAAATAGATAGCTAATAAGGCAACATTTGAACTAAAACTTGAAGAGTATTTCAAGGTGCCTACCAGATCGTCTCGCCTTTTTTCAATACTAAGCTGAAATTAATTTCTAGTAAAGACATGCAATGTGTATAACTTCTACTTTGGTAACTATTTTACTATAAATATAGATCTAAGAACAACCTTACCACTTCTGAACCAAAATGTGTAGATTAGTGCGGAGCCAGAGAGTGCGGGATTAGGACGAGACAAACGACCCAAAAACGGATACTAATCTTGCCTTGTTGTGAACAGGAACGCGTTCACAAAACACATTTGTGCAGGCCACGCTGGGCAAGGCTTAGAATTTGGAAAATGTTCCAACCAGCTTCGCTTACTTGGGGGATTTCATGTAATTAATGAACTAGTAGCGTTGTATTCGCAACGATGGTTGTAAAAGTCTGCTTGCCAAAAGTCATTATGTCTTATTTAAGCAGACCAAATGATAAGTTTAGTATAAAAATGAGTTTCTGACATATTAAACCGCGATTGACAGACTCCTAACCAAACCCCGCTTGTAGGTACTGATGGGTATCAACGCTTGATAAATATACCATATTGTATTGTCGCTTGACATATAAACCAGGCGCAAACAAAATATACAAATATTTGTAAGATGGTATTAAAAAAAAAACAATAGTTCCACTGAACCATGGATATTTATTATACGAAGGTAACAATCAAAGAACAATATTCAAATATCTATTCAAAACCTAAAACTAAACTTAACTAAAATTAAAAATATAAATAAATAAAAACATGAAGTGATGATTGACTAGCCAGCTGAGCTAACCTCAACCTGCTGCTGTTCCACTTGATTTTAGATTTTAGAACATGTTTGCTCTAGTCTAGGCGCTGACAGACTGACAGAAACTCCTTACATGCAACAAGATCTCATTTGTAAAGTAGAATAACAATCTGTTAGCCTTTCACGCCTTTTCTTTCCAGCATTTAATCGCTCTAGACAATATTACTAAGAGATACTTCCGTTAAGGAAAAGATCGCGCAATTCTCTCTTCATCAATCAGAGAGTCCTTAGCGGTCGATCGGAACGAGTTGCCCCACATTGAGTGATTAATGCAAGCCACGCCCCAGGTAAGTTTTAATGCCTCACCTTATTAATGATCCTTTGCACTAAGGAATTAGTCATGGTAAGAAACGTTGACACCGTTCTGATGAATCTTGGGATATTCTTTTCATAGCATAGAAGAGAGATTACTTGTTGGCATTACCCGCCTTTTTTTTCGTTTTAAAATGAATAATGAAATAGAAATTTTAAGCAAAGGTATGGTACCTGATACTGTCAAAAATAAATTTAAGTGAAAAATCAGTTTGATCTAAAATCCTGTGGATGGGAATAAAATAAACACAAAAATGAAAATTGCAACTAAAAAGTTTAAAAAACTATTTTACGAGAAAGCTGAAGGTCACCTAGCGATGATATGATAATATGTCCACTGCTGTCCCAACACGCGCCATAGCCCTCTACCCTCAGCTAGACGCAGACAACTTCTACCTGCAGCCTTTCACAAATCGTCGCCCCACCGTAGCGGAGAAAGAGATTCACGGTAGGAATCTTCTCACTACAGTAAATAAGAGATTATTGTGATACTAGAGCAAAATCAACATATTTCGCCTTAGCTATATCAGGGGTTCTGGCAACGGGAGGCATTTCAGTAGGTCTTGAAGTAAAATAGCGTACAGTTTTCAAAAACGTATAATCAACAACAAACTTTTTCATACACATCGGAAGTTACCATCGATATAAACCAACGCATTATTAGTCAAGATACCGTGAGGTCGCTCTCGTAGCACGGCCGTGCGCTACGACAAACGCACCTCTTCAGCACTGCAGCGGTTCAGTACGAAAGGAATGAATAGAAGCGCCCTAAGTAATTTCTACTTTAAAGTGCTTTCAAAAATAAATAATCAGGCTTTCGTTGTTCGTAGATTATCAAAAAATAGGTCACAATATAAGCGACTGTATCGCAAAGTCAGCGTGGATGAGTCATTTAAATCCCAGGAAGTCATACAAAGCCAAACGGAGTAGATTATTGGCTTCACCGCAGATTTACAGCGATTATCTAACGGATATCCGATTTGTGGCGCCATCCACGCTCTGTACTGTAAGCTAAGGTGGATAGATACAGTACAAACAGTCCGTATGAGCGATGAAACGAATTTGATGGAATTTAAAGCAAGTAAGTCATGTTTTTAAGACATGTATTCCAAAAATACAGTAGTGAAAACTTCTGACAATATCAAACTAAAAGTGAGTAAATAACACCATTTAGTTACTCTTTTTCTTTATGTTACAATCAGACAAACGGTATGTTACTTATTCCACGTTTTCCTATCAATTTCACTTTTCAGAAGGCAGATTAAGTAATTATTGAGTTTTAGGTAGGTTTGGACTTCAATTTTCTATGAATTATAGCACAAAATAATGAAGTAGTCAAAAATAATGAAAATCCCTATTCAATAGCAAGATCTCAGTTCGCTTTTTGTAACCTATATCTGCCGATTTCACAAATATCACAAGAAAACGAAGAAGATCAAGATCTTATTGAAACCACTAAAATGTAAACGATCTAGGGCCTTACACCGCACCTCACATAACTGAAAGTAATAAGTCTGATATTTGACGCTCGAAGTATCAAAATATTTTGAAACCCTTCGATTAGCTTTTTAGCTATGAAATGCGCCCCGTAAAAATAAGAGCACACTTATGCTAAAACACTTTCATGTAGGAATAATACTTGCCAATAATGTTGTTTGATTTAAAAATTCGAGTGACTTACCAGGCGAGTTCGCTTGGCGAGCGAAAGGCAACAGAGAGTGTTATTTTAGGCGTGCGGCGAAGGTGCGATACGGCGAATTCAATTTGTGGCCCTGTGTGAAGTTCAATTGAATTATAGTCCCAACTAGCATACTGACAACTTATATGTTATGTGTAAATGTTTTAACAGTACACAGTTTCCAAGTTTTGTGGTATAAATCAAACATTGCCTACGGTCGGTTTGGTGTCAATGATTTAGACATGAAGATTTTTTGACAATCTGTAAGGTAATTAAAGATGTTATTTCTAATTCTTATTTCAAAGTAGCTATCTAATTGTTCAGATTGGTATTCAGTTAGTCTGAAACTCAGTGGTTTTTATCAAGTCGTATGTTTACCTTACAGCTTAAAATGTTCCACTTGAGGTTCACGTCAGCCTTCCGCCCCCACTAGGAGCGGTAGGCTCGCCCCTACTAGCTATTAGCTATTCATTACTAGCTATTAGCTACTAGCTATTCATTCGGCCAAGTCGGGGCTCTGAATGTTCTTTTCTCCAGAACTTGTGTACTACTTACACCATAGAGTATCTCGATATATTTGTGAGCGTATCTTACGTATGTATGTCTAAAGATAGATGGAAAGAGGAAGGAAGGAAGGTTGTTGAAAGACACTTGCTAAATCCACTCCTCGAAATGGGCCTATGTCAAACATTGAACTATTTTTATATTTGACATTTCCATTAGTTGACAGCAGTCAGTCTTGCAAAAGACATCTTTATACACTTTAGAAAGTGACTACAAAATATTATGTGCATTTTTGTATAGCTATTCACTACACAATAAATTGTATGCAAAATTTCATATTTACATTTCGTATTGCTACGTGAGGCTACGAACTTCGCTGAAAAATATCTGTGCAATTTCGTAGCAAACTGAATTCATTCGTGGATCACTGATTCAATTTATACAAGTAAGAAGAAGAAAGGTAACGCAATTTCCTAACCAAAACGCTTAGTGCCTACTCGTAATTTCTTTCTTTTTTGTTTTACATGCACACTGTTGGCAACACTAAATTTTGACTTATTTGATCTTATCGTAATTTTCTTCACTGTTTTCTATTCATTTTCTTTTTTTAATGAATACTGATCTCACAGAATAAATATCGGGTTGGACGGGCATGAACCATTTTATGTATGTTGTATACCTACCAGCTGTATTAATTCTTTAGATAAACTTTGTACAGTTGCCAGCTGCAGTTTTATTCTCGTAAATTGCATTACCTGTGGGTACACTTTTTTAGCGATAAAACCGCCCAATTCGTGCATTAACATGAGCTGTACTAGGTAAACAGAATATTTATGATAATGAAACACTTGGTGTGCAATGATGGAAAAAAAATATTCATTTATTTTGTTAATTGGACATTAGATTGACGTAGGTATACAGTTAAAATCCAAATTAAACTGAAATACTTCGCCATTTTATATCTATTTCTTTATTTTCACTAATAATACTTTTAATAATGAACAGGCAGAATTAGTCGTTTTTTCTTGAGTCAAAACAATGCTGTTTTCACAAAGGGCGATCAAATTGATCGATTAGATTAGCGGCGAACCCGAATGCGTGTGGCGTGGTGTCTTTAATGTCTGTGTAGTTTTTCCTTAGATGTGAATCAATCAATCATTGGGTCTATCGTCGAGACCAATTGCCATAAGCCGTTCTTATTCCAACGCTCAATCATTGACTATTAACTATCTATTTATATCTATACCTAAACAGAGCGTCGTGGCCCCGTGGTTAAACACTCTGGCTCAGAACCCGGGTTGTCCCGAGTTCGAGACTGGGTGGAACTCTACTTTGTGTTTCTTGAACTATTCAAGGCTCTCTCCGTCTCTCTTTCTCAACTCTGTGTAATGGGAAACACCGGTGAAAAGCCCAAGCAACACTTATTAACGGTAACGGAAGTAGGCTCCACGTTAGGTTTTAATTCGCCTGGTTCAATGTGGGCTTCTCAATGATTCGTTAACCTTGACGGAAATAATCAGTGTGGCTCTGATAACGGAGTACCCGTTTAGGATATAGTGGTGAGCATTTGTTATACCTACACTGTTATGAACTATTTGAAATACATAAACTATGTTCACTTCTACTCCACAACACATTTTGCTCAGTAAAAACACTGTTTATTTGGATAGAACCAACTGTTGAATATTTAAGTCCTCATTTTATGAAAATGTGGCGCAACATTTGGGGCAGTCTGCAAGAAAATTTAAACTCATAAAATCGTTTCTATTAAAACTCGTCTTGAGCGTTTGGTTCAAATGTGAATACATAATGGTGCTTATGACTATACGTCATGTTATGCCCTCTATCCATTTACTCGTATTCATAGTCTTTTTATTGTGGTCTTCAAGATGACCTCACTCCACCTGATGGGAAGCAGTCGTGAGGTCCTGATATGGCGTTGAAAAGTACAGTAATGAAGTAACTAACTGGGCTGGTCGGTCTCATTTTGAATGCCTTTTCAGTGCTATTTTTGAGTCTTGTGTCTAAATCAGCATGAATTTTGATAACAAGACTAAACTAAGTAATGTACGCCATTTTAATCACAGTTTTCTTTATTTTTATATTTGTGTTTCTATCCAGAAGAAAGAACAGACTTTTCGGCCAGGACATCGCAACTTATAGAATAAAAAACTACTACTTTTCCAATTAAAACAGGGATTAATAATTCTACCGGTAGCGGGTTTTGCGATGTCTTCATTACCTACTTTTACAACTTCATCGAATTCTGTTTTGTTAGTTTTGTTTTTTTTTTCTAAAAGGAAAGTATTTTTCTTTTTTAATTTCGTAAACAGGAGAGCCAATTAAAACAGGACTTCTTTTTATTACAAAAACATTTTGTGTAATCTGAGAAATACCGTCATTTTTCTAAGAAATTGCTTGTTTTTATACGTTAGTGTCCTTCTACTCAAGATTATAACTTTGTTTCTTCCATATGTTTTTTTCCCAGAGAAAAATTTAACATTCCTCGCCCCTCGTATGATACAAGCCTGATGAAGTACATTTATTAGCCGTATCCCTTTTAAGGTTCAAGAATTTCTCCCAATCGGTGTTCTGGTTCATTACCTTTCCTTTTATCTTTACACTTACAAACAACTAGATTTCCCTTAGGTTTCGAATAAAAATATATGGCGAATGGCGACGCAAAGTCTCTGAGGTGGATGCGACTGTATCAAATATGGCGCTGGGGTAAAAGCTTATTGAATATCTATATATGGGAATATATTATAGTGAATTGGAACTTATGCGAAGTTTTATGATAAATTCATGCGGACATAATCATCCGACCAACGTTAAAAAAAAGTTTTGTTTTAAAATTAAAAACGCTTTTTTTCCAAATAACTTACTTTCTATATATTGTTCCGTTAGCTCATGAAGCTACAAAAAAGATTTTCAAAACTTTATACATGAACTACAAAACTTGGAATGATATCTGCGGTACCTTGGATTTATAAACAGGTTGAACATTTTCCTGGCTCTGAAAATCAGTAATGATATGAGAATAGTTTGGGTGATGGTGACGGTCGATTATGAACATTTTATAGACATAAACATAATCAACAATAGGCAACACTTGTGCCAATCAATTCATCAGCATAAAATGTTGCTTAATAACATACGTTTGGGAGAGTGAATAAACAAACTTTTTGCACAACAGTGTTCCCTTTTTACTCTCGTGAGGAGTCATCATTAAGCTTATAGCACACTTTGTCGGCACGGCAATTGCACGGCTCCGATCCAGCAATTAATAATAATTATTATTATTTTATAATTATCTTGCCATGTTGAACCTGAACTTGTAAGGACGTGAGCTGCGAGTTGAGTAGTACAGGAAGAGCAAAAATGTGCAGACAACTCTTCGTTAATTTTTGAATGGCAAGTTAATTGCTGGGTTGGAGCCGTGCAGTTGCCATGCTGGCATAATGTGCCATGTCCTTTTTACTCACCCTTCGGAAGGACGACAATTTCATGTCATTTTACCCCACGATACTCAACCTCGGTACTTCAGCAGCTGAAGAACTTCTCTCATGGTTGCCAATTATGAGTGTACGTACAAAAACAACTTCACTACCGTCAGTGGGTGGCTGTGTTGGTTGAGTACACAGTCAACGGCACGTCAGCTACTCATTTCTGTGTTCATCTTGCTCTTCCTATTTCCTTTGTAACATATTAACAAAGACCGACCGAAAACGTTACCCAATATGCTGTTGACCTTAAATAGTCCACCACACTACTATTCAACCTGAATTCCTAGTAGCCCACTAGTCCTACAATAATTACTGGTATAGAAAGAAGCCAATATCTTATTTTTGTTTTCTTTAATAAAAACGTACCTAGGTGATCAAACCCAAGATCAACTCCCACGCCAACGGGTCAGTCAATCATTTACGTATACCTTGACATTAAAGTTAACGGGACCAAGTACATTTTTCAATAAAAAACGAATCAGGTAAAGGGTTTCTGTTGAACGAGTATTCCATAGACAGTCTTTATAAGGCAGTCTCGGTTGTATCGCGTTTGGAGGTTAATATTACATTCGTGTGCACTCAGCGCCAAACGTAATACAATAGGCCAGCACTCAATATCGAGTCCTCGTGACATCGAATATCAAATGATCGACATCTCGATGGGCTTCCCGTACTTTTATTAGGAGCAAGAATGAATCGATTTCTCTGACATGTAACCAATGTGAAATTGAATAAACTTGACTTATTCCTTGAAAAATGGTTGATGAATGACAGAAATTCATAGTCCCTGAAGAATAATCTTGACACATTTCGCACCCCCCCTGGAGAAAAGCTGCAACTCCACTTGTGCGTATTTTTTTTTATTGCACTAAAAGATCAAGAAAAATTCAATACGTATCGTCAATTTTTTTCATAATTTTAGTCCTTAAAGTTAAGGATATAAATACAAATAAGTAAAATTTTGCAACATTATTAATATATATGTTTCCATCATGGAAACGAAGTTATTACATTTGCATTTTAAATATTTACCAAATTCCCAATGAATACTACCATATGTAAACTAACAAAACTTTCGAACGAAGACTTTGAAAAACAATTTCGTATAACTGTAGCTGCTTACTTCTTGTGGGATTTATTTTGCGATTCTCGTTGAGCAAGTCTAGTTGCCTATTTCTTCCACGAAACTTTTGTCGATATTGTATGTTATAACTATTGATATGTATTCATTTTACTAAGAGTTTCAAAATGGTTTTGACGTAATTGGAGAAATAGCTTAGTTCGACGTTACGTTTTGTTTTAACAGTTTCGTAATTAGTAATATATATTTATTCTTGGAAGTAGGTCTATGAGTTTTATGGCGCAAAAACAATTAAGTAAAACTAGCATTGAATTTACGTGTCGTAATAAGAGAAACATACTTATTCCTACCTAAAAGTAACAGTGCGATTTATGGTAATCGTTGTTATTGCGCGGGAGGCGAGGCTACGCCGCGTGCCCCCGCCTCCTCTTCCGCACTCGAGCCCCTTCGGATCGTGGATAGAAACTAGTCGTGCGCTTGCCAGCGTTCCCTTGCCAGACCGTACCAAAAAGTACGGTTTTCCGTACTATTCATCATACAACAACCGTACCTCAATTTGGACCGTACCTTTTTCGTACTTTTTCTATATTCGTTATTTATTTTTCAACGTTCATTATTTCGTTATTTTTTCGTTATTTATGTCCTGTTTTACTAAACATTCTTCGCCTTCCTTATTTGGAGGCCACGAATTCATAAAAACAAAACATAGTTTGTGCCCCTATCACCGATGTTTATGGTCACCGATGTCTGGAACCAAGATCTGTCTTTTAAAAAGATAAAAATTTTAGTTTATTATTTGAAATGTCATCTTGTCTTTCTATGGTCTACTAAAATAAAAATGGGAGCGCGCGCACTTTTGTCTGTGCACTATTAAGAATTTCGTGCTTCAAGTAATGAAATGAAAATGTCATGTGTAATGAAATCACAACAAAGTTCCATGGCAATGATAACCATTCATCTCTATCTTCTTCTTCTTCTTCTTCTCAGCATTTGTGCGTCCACTGCTAGACATATGCCTCTTGAATGGCTCTCCAAGAAGATTTTGATGAGGCGAGTCTTGTCCAGGTCGGTCCTGCCGTCTTTTTTATATCGTCTGACCATCTGGCAGCTGGTCTGCCAACACTTCTGTTTCTTGTACGAGGTCTCCAAACAAGGGTTCTGTACGACCACCTGTTATCATCTGATCTCTTGGTCTCCAAACCCTTGTTTGGAGACCAAGAGTTCTTCGGCATACATGACCAGCCCATCGCCATTTCAGTTTTGCAACTCTCGTAGAAATGTCAATGACTTTAGTGCGTCTGCGAATGGTCTCATTTCTCACTTTGTCCCTGAGAGAGATGCCAAGCTTCGCTCGCTTCATCTTCATATGTATATAAAAATTGTTTGCTGTTCGATAGTCTCACCTCTCTAAAACTCGGTAACGGCTGAATCGATTTGGCTAATTTTGGTTTTGATAATATGTTTCTTGAAGCTCAACAAAGGTTGATTTACTCACCACTTGACGAAATGCTAGCAATACCTATAGTAGAAACCACAATTTAGTTTCTCTTAGCAACCGTTTCTACCTGGCACGTGACACTGAATGTTTGAAAACACGAAGTTAAGTCTAGTCAGAACAGCTAGTAATACAAATAACCCCCTCATGAGTTCTCGCCTTGGCGTGGCGAAGGGGTTCAGTAGCGGCAGTAGGGTGAACCACCGGGAAACGAAGATAACTCTGGCGTGGCAGTGTTGTCGACTTGCCACCTACCCACTGCGTCCCGTAAGGGCGACACGTAGGGTTGCGGAGCCAGTGGGGCCTGCAAGCGCCCTGAGGCACGTGGTGGAGGCCACGGTGCACAATCGGTTGGTGGGAGCCAGTGATCCGCGGCTGAACTCCCCTGTGCGTCGCGGCCTGGCGTCCTGATGAGGTTTTGACATCCGTTGGCGCTTTCTTCAGGTTGTAAATTAAACGAACAATAAAGTAGATAAGTACAGGTTGCGTATTTAATGAGTAACTATTACAGAGGTTGAGACGTGACTGTCTAACTTATCCTAAACACTAATAAAGAAAAGTATGATGCATTGATTATGCCCTAGATTTGGAAAAGGTGCCGTGTGCAAACGTATGATGCAATTCTGTGACTAATTACAAGTAGGCACAAGGTCTTAAAGAATGCAAAACCACTATCACACAGTAGCTGACTGGTAAGGTTAACGCCTTTTATTGATGAACGCCGCTGTAGATGTCGGTATGGACGTGAGGAGGCCTATAATACATGACGGCCGGCACCCTGTGGCCAAGCTGATAATCCGCCATTATCATGTCAAAGTAGCACATGGAAATCAGGAAACCATAGTAAACGAACTTAGACAAAGGTATTGGGTATTAAGGCTTAGGCCTACCGTCAAGTTTATTGCTTCGCAGTGTATGTTATGCAGACTGCGAAAAAGTCAACTGCAGATACCTCGAATGGGGGACCAACCAAGGCCCGAATGGCGCATCACCAGCGGCCATTCACTTATTGTGGGTTGGACCTCTTCGGTCCAATGCAAGTCACGGTGGGTCGTCCAAGGAAGAGAAGGTATGGTGTGTTGTTCACTTGTCTTACAGTCCGGGCGGTCCACATCGAGTTAGTTGCCTCTCTTCAAACGGACTCGCTTATCATGGCGCTGCGGCAGATGGCTGCGAGGCGCGTTTGGCCACGTCACCTGTACTCCGATAACGGAACCAACTTGCGCGGCGCTGACACGGAGCAGCGGTGGTCCATACTGGAGCTAGATACTGAGGTTTTTAATGCTGAAGGTATCAACAATGGAATGGACTGGACCTTCATCGCCCCGGCAACTCCTCACTGGGGTGGGGCATGGGAAAGACTAATAAGATGCGTCAAAACTTCTTCAAAGGTAGTCTTGAACGAACGCTCTCCTAGGGACGAGGTATTGCTCACGTTGCTTGCCGGGGTAGAAAATATGGTAAATGGCACTCATGCACTGCATGCATGGCTCGGTTGAACCGGATGGCGTCGAGTCACTTACTCCAAATCACTTTCTCATAGGCTCATCCTCGAACTTGCCTGTCATCGGCGCATTCGACGACTCCGACCTCTTCTTGCGCAAGCAATGGCGTATATCCCAGCGGCTGGCCGACATGTTCTGGCAAAGTTGTGTGACGGGTCATTCCATTCCCTAAAATATGGTTGAGTGGGATGATGGCTGGCTCACACGTCAACTTGTGAACAGGTGCCACCTTCGGGAACTGGTCTGCTCAAGTTTACTTAGTTTACCCAAGTTTACTAATTAACATCCTGTTTTATTTACTTTCATGTCAAAACTGTATGACTTGGTTGGTTGGTAAAACGTTGGACGATTTAAAAGAGTAACTGCTGAGTTTCTTGCCGTGTCTTCTCAGTAAAAACAACCTTCCGACGCCGGTGGTAGAGTCACATTATGGACATGTATTTTAAGTATTGTTTATTTATTGTATTATTATGTGTATGTTTAATAAGTGGTTAAAATTAAGATTCTTGACGATCCGAAAGTACAAACAGTACTTTCAAATCGTCAAGAATCTTAATTTTGGTCCACTTGAATAAAAAATATTGAATTTGAATTTGAAAGGTGGGTTAAGGAGGTTCTGCCTGACCTCTTACCAAGGGAAAAATGGCACAAGGAAAAGAAACCACTCCAAGTTGGAGACTTGGTTCTTGTGGTAGACCCAAACTCCCCACGCAACATGTGGCCAAAGGGACTGGTCTCAGAGGTGTTCCCTGGCAAAGACGCAAAGACGGGTTCGGCTGATCGAGGTGAGGACTAGGACCGGTACGTGGCGGCGGAATGCCGCGCGCGTCGCGCTCATCTCTGTGAGTGCTTGAGTGCTGTACCAGCACTGGGGTGGGGAATGTTAGCAACGCACTCATTACCAACTTTTAAATTATTGCAAATGTTTAATCTAATTTTCTGAAGGTATTTTCGTTAATGTATATGTTAGGCAACCCTTTGTTTTTGAAAATATCAGGCAGTTAGTCCTCAGCTGATCGCACTCTTGTCTGTACGTGTGACAGTGTCGATTTCAAATAAACCACCATTTTTGTGAAAGTTCTGCGTTTTGGTGTGAATCATACCTGAATCCCCTTCAGTGTCTAACATTGACCTAGAAAATACGTGCTCGGCGCTAGGGAACATTTTGCTGGAAAATTGCCTGGCGGTTAAAAGGTTAATGTTTAATTGGACTCATAATGCTTCCTTTGATATTTCTTTTACATTACTCGTTAAGACATTATTATTAGACATTGATTGACCCGGTGCAAGTCAAAGACAAACTCCATCTTTCTATCCTGTCCATGGTAACAAACCCGTCCTTTTGAAAGCCTATTCTTTTGACAGCAAATACATTTTCCCAAAAGATATGCAAAAAATATTTCAACCTTTTTATTTTAAGTTATGTTTCAATTTCAAATACTACCAGAAGCAATATGATGTTTCACAAGATAAAAGTATGCAACCCTTTTTACTTAAACGGTTTGTTCAAGGAAAACCTACGTAAACCACATTTACACATTGAACACACGACAAAATCAGAACGGTCATAAAGAATTATCTGCAATAGTACCAAACAGTTAGACTTCTTTATCATGTCAACAATGCAATATTCACAATTACTTCATCAAGTGTTTAATATGTTTCGTGGAGAAAGTACGCAACGCTCTTTTTTCGGTTTTTCTCGAAATGTTTTACGTAAATTTAAAATATAGACACGTAAGCCCATCAAGGATACTTTTAGCTATCATTTGATGTATAATACATATTTCTAATTGTGTTCGTTAATTTTTAAAACAGTTTTTTTACGCTCCTGAAAAGTTGTCACTTTTCACTTGCAGCTTTCTTCCAGGAGGGGTGCGATTTGACATGCTACTTACTATGAATTCTCTTCGAAAGAAGCAACGTCCGAACCTGTGGTAGTCTCTTTTTTTACACTTTTCTCATAAGTGCATGTTAAAGCTTCCATGAATAAAGATTATTTTTATTTTCCTTTAACTTTACTATGGCATATGCCTTCATTATCCTACTATCGGATTTTCGACCAATTGGAGACGGTCAGCTTGAAAGTCAGCTAGGTACAAATGCAAAGCCGAGTTCGCGCGTAGCCAATAATGTTTTTTGTTGCGAACAACAAATTGAGTCCCCAAATACTTGCTTCTTGTTACTTTCATGAGAAAGAAAACGGGTAGAAAGACGGCAAAACAGACTGTGAAGTCTAAAAACTCACGGAACATAATAATATGTTTCAATAACCTTACAGACAAATTCTGGACCAATAGGAAGGTCAGATAAAATTCAAAATCCAACTGGTCCAGAATAAAGTCAGTCAGATAAGACAAAATGCAAAGCAGTGTGCGAGCGTTGCGAATAATGTTTTTGCTGCGAACAACATCTGATTGAATCTCAGAATCCTCAATCCTCGTTACTGTCACGAGAAAGTAAACGGATAGCAAGACGGTTAATAGTATGTACTGTGTTTAAAGCTCTGTCAAATTCTGGCCCAATTGGCGAAGGTCAGCTAAAAGTCAGCTAGTTATAAATGCAAAGCGGAGTTCGCGCGTCGCCAATAATGTTTTTGTTGCGAACAACAGATTGAGTCTCCAAATCCTCGCTCCTTGTTATTTTCACGGGAGAGTAAACGGGTGGATTCCATTAATGTCTGCTAACGACCGGACGCACTTCGGATTGGGGTTTAAAAGGGTTGAGTGGTTTTGTACAATCGTTCTGATAAAAGGGGATGGATGTTAAAGCTTTTAGCGATTTAAAAGATGTCCTGCCGGAGGATTAATATTGGCGTCAACGAACTAACAAGATTCCTTAAAGTATTGACCAATATTTTAATTAAATATTTTAGGGTATAATTAATTAGCTGTCCGAAACGAATGTTGCGGAAGTTACAAGAAATTGTATCTGTGGAAATTTGCTTGTATAAAGACTTTCAACGCTTATTGAAAATCTGAACTAATGATATCTGAACTCATTGGAGTTAAATTTATTTACACTATGAGTAAAGAAACTCTTTACCTGGAGGATAAACGTTTTACCTCACTAACACTTAGCGACACTAAGGAATTTGTTGAACTGTGTGATGTACAAATACAGTTTTGTAGTTTTACGCTGAAAACTAGCTACTCAAATAACACTGCTTAAACGTGTTGTATTTCAGCTCAAGACTAAGGCAGACAGAGCTTATCGGTTAGCTGTTGTATGGTCAGCTGAAGTCCTAAAGTTTGCCATGGTTGCCTTACTACACATCGAACGGATTCATGGTGATTTTGTATTTTGGCGTTTTGTAAAACTCAATAACTACGCGAATGTGATCGTTTGAGTGATAAGAACTAAGCCAAAAAAACATTTTAAAATTATTTCTATACAGATGAGAGAGAATACCAATAGGCATGACGACAGTATCAAATAATCAACGATTTGAATACATTAGGGGAAAAAACATATTAAAAGGATTTAAAAGACACATTTAGTTTGATTTTAAAATCTGAGATTAATCAGATTTTCGATAAAGTAAAAGGATAAAATACTCCAATTCGCCATTTTGACTCAAACGTCAATCACGCACTATGACGTCACTGTAATGGAAATCAACAAATGTCACTGTCGTATTTCATACAAGTGAGTTTGACAGACACTTGATACTTACATTACAAATACGTCACACGGACGCCATGACACCTGCGAGCGTTTTCGCGCGCTGTTGATAAAATACTAGAATAATGTCCTCAAACTTTGTTAAACTGACCTTTGAAACCGAAATAAAGTTTTTTTAGTATACAATACATGTGTACCTTTATCACGAAAGAAGATTTCAAAATTGTTCGTCATGCCTATTGAAGGTGAAGCTACGAAACATCTGAAAATCAGGAAAAGACATTCGGTCTTGGCTTCAGGCGGCAATCGAAAACGCGTCTTTCGTAAACCGGGCGACTGCACTAACCACTGTGCTACCCAGACCATTAACTCGTCGATCCCCGCGTCTTTTTCTGGTTTTCGGATCTTTAGTGAAGATATTGCATGGAAAATGCTAAAAATAATAATAACAAAGCCACGAAACGATTAAAATTGGCGGTTTTCCTGAGCGAGACCGAGATGAGATTTGGCGTTAGCCAGAATAGCATAGCGGGGCCGGCAATGCAGAAGAGATAGCCATGGGATTGCACTTTTCAATTTTATTGTTACTGCTTATAATGGGAACCCGTCACTTGTCCGAAATTCACTAGTCCGAATTTCATTTGACTGAAAACTATAGACCAACATTTCATTTGCCAGATATATTGTTTGACATATTCTCAACTCGTCGAAGTATCTTTTGACATAAGTGTCGTTATACCGAACTACGTTAAACCGAATTTTAGAATAAACTTTTTACTATTGCCCGAAGTCTTTTTTCAACTTTTTTCATTTACCAGATAACTTATTTGGCATATGATCACTTTGCCTAAATCACATTTTACCGAATATTACTAGGCCACAGCTACTGTATGATAACGTTCAACGTCTCGTTAACGTCGATTTTCAGTAATTTCAACTTCAGGGCGAATCCGACTCAGTCAACCCCGACACCACGTGGTACTTGTTTTGCCCTACCCCAAGAGTGTTATTTAAAAGCGCGTAGGCATGGAGGGGCGAAGCGGCCCGCGGGCAGAGGAGCAGGTGGCTATGAGCGAGGCGCCACGGCTGAGGCTGGCCGGCGAAGCCGGCCAACAAGCCGAAGCTGCGGTGCTGAGCGAAAGCCATCTGCGACGATTAGCACGCGAGGAACCGCCGGAGCCCCGTAATGCTGGAGCCGTGACAGAATTCTTGTGTTTTCCTTAAACTTGCATGTTGAATACTTGCATGCTGTTTGCCTGCGTACATGCTATCAATTTCTTATTTTATTTTAAATCCAAAAAATCCTTGTCTGTTTTTATGCTGCTTGCGTTAAACCCGTAACTTTTTTATGATCGTCTGGCAAACTAAAATTATGGCAATCAAAACTGTGGTCTAATGATTGTTCTGAAAAACAATACTTCGGACAAGTGTCATTTTGGCCAGTCATCACTTTGGTAAAACGTTTTGTGGCCTAATAAAACGTCTGGCAAACGAAAAAAAACCAGTTGATAATTGGTCAACTGATACAGTGGCAAACGTCATTTCGGGAAAATGAAAAAAATGCCGAACGAAAAAAACCGAAACGTTTTCGGGAAAATGAAATTCGGGATAAGAAAATTCGGTCTTATGATAGGTAACCGCTTATAATACTTACACGAATTTTTAATCGTCTAAAACCTTTTACGCTACTCCTAACACTAAACGTTGTGAGCCAAACTCTGCAGACGAAGTCGCGAAAAAAAGCCACTGAATAATACTTAATTCAAAAAGTAATTTGTTAAATTCAACATGCTAGTCGTTCTTACGGATTAGTAACTCTTAAGAGTCTTTTAAAGCCAAGAACAGAAAAGTTAGGCACGGCTATATCAGAGCACAAGTTGAACCCTTTGAGAAGTTTGTGGCGCGCAAACAATTTTAGGAAGTTTGCATCAGCTAAGGAAAAATGATATCCCCTGTCGGCTTCAAATGTTTTGAGGCTTTTGCCCAAGAGGGGCATGTATCAAACAAAACTAAAAACTTATGAATATTCGCCTGTGGTGTTAGTATATAAGCTAGGTAGTGTCAATCGTGGGGACGCATGCGCGGTGGGTGCCACAGCGCGGGCTTGCGTGTAGATTTTAGTAATTGGCCGAACGCCGACCGGTCCAAACCGGTTGCGACCGCTTTCAACCGGGTTTCCCGCTCGTCGCGACGTCACCTGTCATCGCGTCGTCGGAACATTAAGCGTGTGCGTGTCAAACTTATCGTTTTAATGGAACCTTAGCGTAAGTGAGTGTATTAAAGTACTTGCCACTTTCAAGTTTGTGTCCATGTATGTGGATTAGGATTTGAACGGTGTATTGACAGTTTAATGATAACTTTGTATTAGTAATGTGTGTTGTTAATGTGTCCTCGAATTTATGTGGATTGTTAATAATAGGTAAGTACGTTACTAATATTTAGGACAACACAAGTTTTTGTGTTGGAATACAAACTGTAAATGTATTTGTGTGAATGTCTGTAATAATTGAACAAGTAGGAATACATAGATACCTAACACCAATTAGGTATTTAAAAGGTTAGTATTTAAACATACAAATATTTTGCTTATGGATTGATTATAAAATTTAAAAAAAACGAGTTTTTAAGAAGTACGAAAAACTACGTTAAAACTAATGTCAAAATATAAGTTTGAATGCTTTTGAAATTAATTTTCAAATTAGAAACATTGCTCAAAGTTGAACAAACATTTAAAAATTAAACTACTATTTGGAATTATCAAGACTATTGGTCAAACACGCTACAAAAATTTAATACCTTCAAAATTAATTAATTCAAAATTATGTGTACGCTGTTGTTTCATGAGTAGTCAATGAAACATATAATACCGCCTTTTTAATCCTAAACAGGAACAAGAGCTTATTTTATTTGGTTTTATTTCATTTTTAATTTGGACAGAAACATTTCAGGTATGCCGCTTAATTTTTGCGTGCTTACGAAACTTTGACATCGTTAATTAATTATTAAAATATTTTCCCTACCAGTTTCGGTAGCGGAGAAGGAATTTTATTTCAGAATATTTTTTTGGTAAATAAAAGAATGTGACGTTGGTTGCCCGAAAAGTTTTTCCTTAAAATTCTAAAATATCAACCAAAATTAAATTCCTCTACATACGCTTTAAAAAATATGCTGCACGGGATTGCAAAAGACACCCTGACTCTAAGTTGCCGTCATAGTAAACGGTACATTCAGAAACCTTATTTTTGCCTTCTTTATTATAAGTGTGGGAAACTTCTCATGGATTACTCGCTGTCCCGTAGAAGTCCAGGACAGCAATTTGGCGTCGAGGTCAGGTTCCCTAAATTGGTAGGGAACCCGACCTCGACGCCTCGATGTATCCAGCATCACGTTTCAACTGGTTGGTCAATACCAACCAGTTGAAACGTGATGCTGGATACATACAACCTTGGAGTCCCGTCTAGAAAGACGAGAGTTAATATGCATTGTCTGGGTAAGCGTCTTCCCCCATCGGCCCCGTCATTGCTTACCATCAGGCAAGACTGGAGTCAAACACAACCCTATTACAAAAAGAATGGACTTGAATTGTGAACTCAATGTCCAGGTTCTGGCTCTGAAAGTATCGGTAACGCGCGAATGATAAGAAATATGAATGGTTGCCCAGAGAAAACTAAACTGTGATTTTTAATATACTTTAAGCGTTTTTCCATGTTTGCTCACCTTTTCAACCTTCCCTGAACTTCCACAATCAAGACCAAAATCAGCCAAATCGGTCCAGTGGTTTTCTAGCTAGCAGGACTAACGAACAGCAATTGATTATAAATACCTAAAGTATATAAATACTTAATAAGATATCAGTAAAGATAAACTATGTAAGCCTTAAAGATATCGATAAAGTAGATATCGAAGTTTGCTTTTTAGAACAGTTTTAGAATGAAAGTAGGTAAGACCATGTTGTCACGATTTGAACACGTTTTGTTTCAGCTTAGAGCATGAAAATATCATTATTTTCTATCAGCATAATATACTAACTAATGATTAACATTATAAACCTAATTCTGAGTTACCTAAATCCATTGTTCAAAGCTTTCTGGAATAACAAACAACAGCAATTCAAATTGACGAAAATCTCTACCCTTGCTTGTTGCGTTAGGCTCCGAATTGCGAAACGTCATTCAAAGTTAACTTAAAGAAGTTAAAATGAAGCCGTCTCGCAAAGTGTCAGTTAGAACGGAATTTGACGTCTGTAGCTTGACGGTAGCTGTGACTTCTAGGTTTGGGGATGTTTCAGAGTCAGGCAGTCTGTAAAGTTTATACAATCTGGCTACATTTACTTACTCATCAACCTCTTTTATTATTGGCCTGCCTGCACCCTCTACTTTCGAGGGTCTTCTATTAATTTTAAGTGGTTTTTGTGGTTTCAGGTTTATGCGCTTAGAATATGTAAATATAAATAAATCACTGTAGTGAATTTAAATAAAAACTTATTTCAAATGAAGGCATTGAAAAATCTCGTGTGAGCGAATGATATGAACTTATTACCATAACTATCCGATCCATGCATTCTTAACTAGCACAGCAGCTATCGTCATGCTTCAGCATTTCGACTAACCGTGTTAACGCTTCCAGTGACAGTCTTGCTCGTAGCACATTTTGCATGCTGTCTACACATGCGGGGCATTCTACTTCAAGTATCAACTGCTACTTCTGGGAAGCTACAAGCAACATGCGCCTACATTTACAAACATTTGTTCTGTCCGCATAGCAGTTTGCCGGCAGTAGTTCTCGACTATTGTTTATGCTTAAATACTGTGTATTATGCCACAGACAATCTGTATATTTCATGTATTCTTTGCAATTCCTAGAAATTGTAGAGATCACCTTCAGCTCCGCCGGCAATGTGTAAAGTTAAAATTTGACAAGTACAAATAACGTTTCATATATTGGGAACCTGAGCGTTTTAGGTATTCTATACATTGCTTACGTATTGAATAGAATACCGCATTGATAGATTGCTGGTAGCTTAACATACATCTGTATCTCCTAAATACATCATTTTAGATGGAAACCTCGCTATTGATCGGTATTCAGAACTTTTCTTCATAATGAACAGGGCGTACAACGTGGAAGTGAGGCCTTGAGATTCGGATTTTTAATCCCTCTTACGTTTCGTGTAATCTCATAATTTTCGCCTTGGAACCAAGTGGATGGAGAGAGAGCTCCCCATCCGAAACTTGGTGAAGCGTGGGTACTGAAGTGATCTGTTGAAATTTAGGCACCATTATATTGCTTCTGGTTTAAGACTTGTGGCCTTGAGCTTCCTACGTAGTAAACTTTGGACTCGAAATATTTTTTTTAATATTAAGTCGCAGAGGCTGATGATGATGAAATAATAAGAATACTTTTTAATTCTTCAAAGGACCGTGTAATTGACAAGCATGAAATGAAAAAGTGTTGGTACGATTTAATTTCATTGTTTAGAAAAAAACATCCGATTTTTAATAAAATTTGTGAAATATTTTTATTTAGGCAAAATAACATTTTTCATGCAAAACTATAGGTAAAATAAATGTTTTTTAAAAAAAAGGGGTTGTGATATTGTTAATTATAAAACAAGACACATAAAAATCTTCTAACATAAAATATCCCAACAATCTAAAGCTTACGGTTTTATTTAAAGGTATTCGGAATTCAATTTCTTGATTTCGATTGTCTGCTTACATTCTACCTAATATCTAACTTCCTCTGACTTCCTTAGTTAGGGACTCCCAACTATTTCAGCTAGTTAGTTTTCGGGCCAAAGTCATAATACAATTACATAAGACTCCCGACTAAAGACAATACAACTGAATTTGGACAATAATTTCAATGTTAAACTATTTGTAATAGTATTTGATTGTATTTATGTTTTCAATTGCATTGTGTTACAGTACTAGTGAGTATTATTATCCAAAAGAGATTGAGATTTAAATCTCACTAAACATATTTTATTCATTCTATTATTCAGGAGTAATATTTAATATTTTATCGCAAGGCTGAAAAACAATCAATGTTCTGCCTAGCCCTGCCTTTTTACTGCTGTATTTAGATAAAATAAACAGAAATAGAATGACCCTAGATCAAATCTGGCCGGAAAACATCGATATAAAACCCAAACAACTCGGATAACGGCGGTAGGCTCGCCCCTTACCACGTTGGGTTCAAATTCCCAACTAACCCATTAGGGATATGAACCAAGAAAAAATTAGAACATTGTTCGGAACCAGCTCACATAAACATTACCACACATATAAGATGAAATTATTGAAAAAAATTCCAACTGCTTCGACACTGTTGATTCATTTTGTATTTTAAAGAGTTAAAAGCCTCGTACTGACACACGGGATCTACGTTGACAAGTAAGTCAGCGTTCAGCTTGCATGGCCAGGGGGTCTAAAACGGCAACATTTTAGGTGTTTCATATATGAATCATCTAAGTGACGTTTCATCTGGTGAATTGCTAAAAACGGTAGAACGGCGACATGAAAAGTGAAACACCTACCTGACGTTTCATATCTTAGACATATTTTTCTTTTTTAAATTTATTTCATGGCTTGGACTCTTAGACATAGTTTGATGACCAAAAAAAAATAGTGTCGCACCTAATAATTGTAAACTTAACGGTTTTCACTAAACAAATATTTTCATCATTACAACTAATAACTTAAGGCTTAAAAAGTAGCTTATTATTGAATTTGTGTGATTTCTTATAACTAATAATTGTAAAATGTTTTTAATTTACAATTTTTATGTCTGGCAATGAGGACCGTGACAGGTGGCCTAAGAACAATAATGTCACAGCTGTCAATCGAGATTGGAAATAATGTTCGTGAAAACTTGTGATAAAAATCATTTTCCGACCGGAAACGATGAATGAAGACAAGAAATTGGTGCTAGCTAGGCATGTTCTTGAGATTGAAGATATTTGCAAGGAGACATGACTCTGTAACAACAAAGCCCGAGTGATTTGCCAAACTTCTGCCTCGGCAATGGCGTACAAGACGACTTTATTTGGGAGCAGATTTTTAGGTTTTAATGCCGCACATTTTTTAAATAATACACATTATAATAACAAAAACGTTTTTTATTTACTCGATAATATTGGAATATTCACCAGAAGACAGCTAGTTAACGTAAATGTGAAGAACTAAGTTCTCAGGAATTTCATTCAAAATGTGATAAACCTTCAGTGTCGTTTCCACCACGGTCTTGGAAATTGATTCAATTTATTGTCACTATTATGTATTCTTGGTGTCATTATAATAATTCACAGTAACACATTTTACTAGGAATAATTAAATTTTTCCCTAAAAACGATTAAATAATGTTTACTGCTATGTGAATTTGACAGCTCAGCGCTGTCACCTAGTAGGGTAATTTCGTCTGTTCGCGTCCATTTAGTGCAGTTGCTAAATTTGACAGTGAATCAAAAAATGCTCCAGCACTGATTTATATATAAAATATATACAATGTATCCATTATATTCTAGTTTATTTTAGGATCAACTTAAAGTTTTTTTCGAAACATTGCATTTTTTTAATAGATAAATTACAGAATTAGGTGTTTTTCCAAAAATGACAATTAGCGTCCACTGTAGACCATTTCGCGGGAATAATTTATCAGCTGCTTTACTGCCAGCATTAACTCTTGGCAGGAGACCCTTGCACATCCAACTTCCGCTTTGCCAGCTAGTCTCCCTAGCGCTGATTTGCATTCCTTGACAATCGCTGATGTTGTCGCTGGTTGTTGAATGCTTGCAGTGCTACTCTTACCTTGCTGTCGCTGTAGACCGTCACTTTTGTGACATCGTTGTGACGCTTGCCTGCTTTGTAAGCGCAAACCAGAATGCATAAATTTTGGTTTCAAGAACGCTGGCCAGCCTGCCCAAGCGTACTGATCTCTTTATCGCCGAGCCGTCATCACATAGTGCGTCTGTGCACGCCAGCAACCAAGAGTTTGATTGATTATTTCCTGAATCCGTCTGTGTAGCATATAAGATCATCTGTGTCTGTTCTCCAGTGGTCTGTCTATGAATGAATAAACAGTAATCAGGTCTCTTCATTTCGCATTTCATTTTACGCTTTCTTTAAATGGTCTTCAGTTTATGTTCTCTCTTCATCATTATTTCTTGTCACCGAAGACCGAATAAATGTCTTGACTAATAAAAATAATGAAAGGAATTACTTATTTCATTTAAAAATATAATTATTAGCCGTAGTCTTAGTTAAATATGTATCATAATTATGAACAATACATTTGAAATTATTTTTACAAGCAAGTTAATTTTATTGCATTCAAGAAAGTAGTGGACGCAATTTGGTTTATGATTATCTCCTGTAGGTATAGTTTGCGGCTATAGCGGACGCAAACGCTAAGTTCTAAATAAGATGTATTTAATTCGCGTCTACCTCATTTTATTCGTTAAAAATGTATCTTAAAATTCACATAAATCAATAAAAAACATCCGAATGCGCCGCTGCACACTATTTGTCCTTATGTGCGTGTGTCTGAACTTAACTTTGAAGTATTAGCATTAGTGACGTATTTTTAATTGTTGTATTGGTTTACTTAATTTCGAGGATTTTCCGTAAAATGGACGCGAACGGGGTGGTGGACGCGAACAGGTAAACTGACCCTAAACATATAACATTCCTCCAATTTGACGTTTAAAAGTGCACCATTTTACGAATTCCCATACAAAACTGTCAAATTGTATGAAAAACAAATATGAATCATATTATGTTCATAATATGATTCACCTAATAAGTTGCCATTTTAGGATTTCAAAAAGTGATTCATATTATGTTTCAGATATGAAACGTCTAATGTCGCCATTTTAGCCCCCCAGATTTGTTGCTATTTTTGACAATTTCAATCCCTCTCTAGTAAATAAATAAAACAATCAAAAATTGACGGTTCAAAGAAACAAATCGCTGTTAAGGGTGAAAAAGGTTTTTTTAATTAACATCTGTTAGTTGTTTGAAAGTTTTTTTGTACCACTATTTATTCAAAGGTATTAAACTATATCAAATAAACAGTACCAGGCAATTTTCATTTCGCATTAGGTTCGGACGAATTCACAACATTGCAACAAAATTTATTGGCATCGACGCCATCACTCCAATGCTGGTTTTAAATTGGGTTTATTTGGAATTTTACCGAGTTTTGCTTTGTGTCTGAAATTTGCCGAATAGTTACTGAAAGTAAAGGTGAATTTGGTTAACCTTATAAAAGTGACTGACATTAATGTCTCCTCTCAATTTTCAAAGCACAATAATATTTCTACGTTAATTCACCACAATAATGGTAAAAAAACTGGCCAATGCGAGTCGGCCTCGCGCACTCAGGGTAAACCATCCTCACACGTTTACCATCTTCTGACTATCGAAGATAATCAAGTTTGTTTAATGGGAGCAGCTTTAATATTTACTGTATTTGATTTAACAATTTACTTTGAAAAGTAATATACAACTAAAATATTTTGTGAAAATTTTATGCTTCTACCAGTTACCGTTATTAACATTGAGCGAAAACATGAAGTAATGTATGCGACCCCTCTTAAATATTTTTCATTTAGTACCCATTTGTTGCGAGTGGTACGTTGCTGTTTTTACGGTTCACGAGATACAGCTTGGTGACAGCCAGACAGACAACCATAAGTGACCGACAGACAACCATATAAAAACGATTTTAAACCATAAATGCCAATGAAACTGTATCAACTTGATAATTGCTGGTGAATGTGACACTGCAATGCTGATCTTTCATAGATGCCAAAAGTTTAAACATACTACTACGTGCATACACAACACCTAAAACTTCACGATAAAATGTACCCTAACCACTCAAATGTCACCGGTAACTTGAGCTACCAATGCCAATGTCGTCTCAACTGTCACTGGTAGCTTTAGCTACCAGTTTTTGAGGCACTTGTGAGGTGACTCATTTTCCGTTCAGAATCGATTTTGTTGTTACTATTTCAATTGAATATTTTTCTACAATTTGTCTATGATATTTGTATCGACCTGGCAACAACGGACCGTCCCTACGAGACGTCAAAGTAAGAAAAATAAAAAGTCAAAAGTTCATGTTGAGGTTATGTTATGATAATAAGTGCATGCTATAAGTTTAAAATAAACTTGTAAATAGATTATTACATATTACAGACTGTAATATATTTCAAAATAATTAATAATTTGTGTATTATACAGATGCAGTGAAAAAAGGTTACAGATTTGATTTTTAAATACTAAAGAAATTAGTTAAGTGAAAGTCGAAAAAAGTGATTTTTTTTCGCCTTTTTTAAATTCAACCAATTAATATTAATTTGCTTAAAATAAAAACACGTTAGTCTGTATTCAGCATAAATGCTTATTTAATGAGCTTTTCGTCTGTGTGTTTATCATTTTGCGATCCTATTCGGAAAATTAGCAAATAATTCTCGGAAAATTCGCGTAAATTCGCAACAGAAAAAATCAATATGGCGTAAACGATGTGACAGGTGAGAAGATATTAGGTATTTAGCGGTGACGATAGAGTGGCTAAAGCAAATATACTCGTATATATATTATCATCATCATCATCATGTCAGCCGAACGACGCCCACTTCTGGGCAAAGGCCTCCTCCATGAATCTCCTCAACGATCCGTCCTTCGCTGTCCGCATCCATAATGTAATTTTATTAAAACAAACAGTTCAATGAGTAATATTCATATTCCATCCAGCCACAGGTAACTTTATAAATGCTTATTAGGGAGTAGTTGCTAACCAATAACTATAAATGTAAGGATAACGTTAGCAATTTTGCTATTGAAAGGGTACAGGGTCTAACGTAATAATTTATGCAGATAAGCCTCTTTAAAATTCTATTACTAAACCAATGTGTTAGCTGAAGGTTGTTTGAAGTGTGTTGGGATTGGGATCCACTTATTCATTGATCATAATTTGTCTGTTAGTATTAATAAGTTTTATAAATTATTCCAATTTCTAGGTTGATTTGTGCAGTATTAATTTATTTAACCTTTAGGTTAAGGGTGATAGAATTAGGGTGCGTTTCGATTAGGCGAACAGTGAGTGAACGTTCTAAGGAACGCAGTTTGCGACGTTTCTCTTACCGACTCATTCTGTAAGCCACTGATTCGCAGTGAATGCACAGGCCTAACTTGAACAAGGAAAAACGCGCAAAAGATAATTTTTAAAATGTTTTACTGTACTATCAAGGTTTAATAGTATTTGACTGAACTAAACAGGAATGACAATGAAGGTTCCTGTTATTTCGTCCTTTTTTAAGTGATTATAAATAATTAATTTCCCTCTGCCTACGTCTATTCATCACAAAAACTAAAAATACGTGATTTCGAGAAAGGTTCGCAAACAACAGGGTATTTCTCAGAAAGAGATTTCCTCTTGGATCTAATTTGGTGATGTTCGAACTAATATTTACTATGGTTACATTACTAAATTGAAAATGATTGTATTTTCTGTTCACTTAGATCCAATGAGAGAAAGGTTTCTTTGACAAAAATGATTTTGTTTATTTATTACTTCGTTCACAAAGAAAAATAACAGTTACCTCAAACAAGATTTGGCCGCTCTGCTAGGGTCTCAGAAGTTTGGTGGCAAGAGCAGCTGCCCGGTATGCGGAAGGCACTGTTTGGATTATCGCCTGAAACCTAGACACAATGTTCTTTGTGGGATTTCTGTCTTTAATGGTACAGCATTGATACTGCTAAATAACAGAGAAAAATAATCAAAAACTAGTTTCATCTTTGCCAAAAGTAAAAATGTCCGTAAAATATTTCGAGTGTTGAAGTTATGTCATTTCCCCAAACGTTGATGGAATAAAAAACCTTGGCTTACAGTTGAAAATATACCGGAAAGTTTCAGCCGGTCTAATTTTGAAGAGGTGCGTTTAAGTTATCTATCATTCACGTAATACCAACCGTAACAGTAGACACATCCGACCGCATGATAACTCATTCGTTCCAAACCAGGCCATCTTTTTTCACGTGAATTCATAAAGGCGGTAACACACAGGCGAATTGCGTGCACGCACGCACGTGCCGGCGCCTAACGAAGGTCGCGGGAAATAATGACGCCGTATCGCCGGAGATCGGAAACTGGTTCGATCCAGTTATGTCATGGGAAGGGCGATTGCTTCTTAATTATGACTTTTTGTTGCTTTTGTTAGAACTTTTTTGTCGGAAGTGGACTTGATATTAATGAATGGACTTTCAGAATCATAGAAACAACGGTTTGTAGGTAAATGAAATAAGTTTTTAATACATGACGCGTGTTTTAAAAATTGCATGTCTTTATCACAATGGACTCAAAAGTTTTAGTGTGCCAATTTATTATTATGTTCGAAATGTTTTAATAGTGCATTGATGAACTCACTCATACTTTTGGAAATCAAGCACCTTCAAAGACTAGTAGTCTTGTGGTTAGTGGTTTAGTGAGTTTAATCGTGTTTATTGCATGCTGAAGGACAAATAAAAAAACGGTTTGAATCACTTGTTGTGCCACGAACCGACGCAGTGCGTATCGAGAGATAGAGCCTGGGACGCCCAAGGGCATTGATATGACGAGTGTACATATTCGACAAACACAACTGCAAAAAAGTTTATTTGCAATGGATACCGCACAACGTTACAACAACAAGGTCGTATCGATTGGTAAAAAAAGATACATAAGGTCAACGATTTTTAACACGAAAAGAAGAATTATTGCGCGTTGAAATATCATGCTTTGACGAAATAATGCGTTTTCCGCTTGGAAAAAATGTTTTGAGTAGTTCCACCGAATACAAAAGTGCATCGATTAAATTACGGCGAATATTTCGAAAAATCTTAAAACCATGTCTAATAGTGATGGTTATTGTTTGAAGAACATATGAAAAAAAAAGCAGCTTACAGGTAAGGGGTTACCTACAATCCGCTCAAAGCCCACGCGCTAAGCCCTCGTGAACAAAATGTTTATTTCAGGTTTAAACTAGACTTAAACTCAAAAATTCAATAATTTCGGTTAAATGTGATATTCTAAATCTAAATCAGCACATTCCGGCCCACTGCAGCCTCCTTTACCAATCTCCATCCCACACAGTCTAACGCCAATGTCGGCCAATCTCTTTCACAGGGGAAAAAAAAATGGTTAAACATTACCATAGACATTATTCTGTCCGTGCTACGCCGGAAAAAAAACACATAAGACTCAACTCCCAGTCCTTCACTAACTTTTCACCTACGTAGCTTTCAAGCAGCAAAGCAACATGTTCGTTGACTCATTTTTTTACAGCTGACTACTCCGACAAATGTGTTACCATAACTCGTAGCTCGGTCAGTTGGTAAACAACAGCCGAGTATATAGCGCTGTCTGCGCTTTGAGCGTTAGCTATATTATAGCTGACGTGTGTGTACTCGTCTGTACTCGAATGTACATTGGATGATTCAATAACTCATACTCATGTTATGTGCTTGCTATTACCTAACTGGCCTTGTTATCTCTGCTAGTAGGGGTACAACCAAGAAGAACCACTGTGTGACGAACATTTGTGTTTTCTCTGTGTCTGGGTGTTACTATCTGACTCCATAATTAAGTTGTCGATAGTATAAATAGTATACTATCGACATAGGCCAGGAGGGGGCCAAATTATCTCTATATTGCGCTGAAATACACATTGGTTGAACTTTAGTTCACATAACATAACATACTATCACGACCATATCCCTTATGTGTTAGACGGAGGCACACTAGTTGTTGCCATCATAATGAACGGAATATTCAGAAGCCCACATTTTGCCGAGGGAATTTGAACCCAACGTGGAAAGGGGCGAGCCTACCGCCGTTATCAGGGTTTTATATTGGTGTTTTCCATCAAAGTAGAGTTAGCCGTAAATCTTAGGACACATAATCGCAGTGATAGCACTTAATAACAGAATATTACCTGAATAATAAATCAGCTTATCTGAACGTCACTTACCCTTGTTCGTGTTCAGTTAGCTGCTACAGAGACAGCATTACAAGATGAGATTGCCACACTAACACCTGTTTGCTAGCTCTTAGTGAGCATCTAACTACCTACATGCTGTCGATGTTGCTTGATTTTGAATCGATAGCCGTACGACATTCTAAGCATAGCCTAGGCATGGGCAGACAAAGAATACTCTCAATTTATGAACATGAATGACCATTTCCCTTGTCACGGCATCACGCGTGAACGGCTGGACCGATTTTGGTAATTCCTAAATGAAAGAGGGAAATGCGCGGAAAATTAGAAAGAATACATAACGACTACGAGTATATTATTATCTGTAATCCTGAATTTTGTTGAAATAGATTAATATTTTCTTTAAGAGCCGTTTTAGCAATTCAAACTTTTTTGATCTAACCTTAAGGCGTTTGACTCAACATTGACAGAATGCGTGCTGCAAATATCGTCAAAAAGATGGAAGGAAAATGAATATCATCTTAAAATACCAATTTATAATCAATATTCATAGTTAAGACAGGACAACATCTGCCAATTATTTTATTTTAGCACTAGGGATAATGCATTATCATCTCACTAAAAATAGGAAAACCAGGAAAAAACATTCAGTTTTGGCTTACGGCGGGAATTAAATTCGCGTTTTTTGCAATCCGGGCGACTGCACTAACCACTGTGCTACCGAGACCATTAGAAGACCGGCCGATTTTTTCTGGTATCTTTTACCTGGCAGCCAGGTTTGTTTCACCAATGATTAGGTATATTAAACAAAGCCAAGACCGAATGTCTTTTTTTCCGGTTTTCCTATCTTTAACTTCTGTCGAGTTTGCTAGTAATTGTATAAGTAACTGTAGATACACTTCACCGTCATACCTGGACCTTACCTTCCCTTTTTATAGTGGAATGAGGTCATTGTTTTTTCTAGCAAAAAACTACTCAGTAGAAGCAAAAACTCAGTTTTCTCATTTATATTTTGTGTTGGGAAAAGTTGCACACAGCAACTGCACAGCTATTTTAGTATGCAAACTTGTTTTTCCAATTCGTTACTTCTGTGCAGCGGTTGAAAGTACGTAAGACAGATATCAAAAAACATCAGTACTAAACTTTCCAACAACTTTGCATTCCTTGCTTTCTCCAGGTGTAATTGGCTGGGAAAAATGTTTCAACACAACTCATCCAACTGAATAGTTGTCAGCATGATGGTTGGTTGGTAGCTCTTTTATCTATATCAATTATTTAGCCTCATTCACATTTCGAAATTTCGTGTGCATTAACATGTATTATTATTAAATTCTGGAATTCAATTTGAAAAAGATTAAGTGGCATCACTTCTAAATTCAGCAATGCTGTTATTATAGGAACTAGATAACGTTACTAAAATACATACAAGTAAAATCGTATTTGAACCCTCAAATACGATTTTACTTGTATGTATTTTTACATAGCTGTGTATTTTATTTTGTAGATAATTTAAAAAAAAACCGGCCAAGTGCGAGTCGGACTCGCGCACCGAAGGTTCCGTACAAACCTGCAAGGTTTACAAAGTTCGTTCATTACGACAATCGAGTCATAACTATGGTATTTTTATTGCAAAATGAAATTCATATATATTTTGTAATGTAACTAAAAATTTAAGGTTTTTGGAATTTTTCCTTTATGTGTGCTATAAAACGTTGCTTCATGCCAAATGTCAAGATTCTAGGTCGACTGGAAGTACCCTTTAGGTTTTGATTCCCTTGCGAGTACTTGCGAGTTTCAAAATATGCAGCTTAAATTGCTGTTTCTTTTGATTGCGTTGACATAGAAGTTTAATTTTGTTACAGCTTAAAGGTATTATAGACTTGAGTATTTGGTATGAATTTCAATTTAATACCTCTACGCGTTTATGAGGAAATGGGTAGTAAGTTTAAAATTATTAAAAAAATATATATTATGTGATGTAACTAAAAATTTATGGTTTTCGTAATTTTTCCTTTATCTATGCTATAAGACGTTGCTTCGTACCAAATTTCAAGATTCTGAGTTCACGGGAAGCACCCTGTAGGTTTTGATTCCCTTGCAAGTGTCGAAAATTTGCGGCATAAACGGCTGTATCTTTTGATTGCGTTGGCTTAGAAGTTTGATTTTTTCACAGCTTCAAGGGACAGTAGACCTGAGTAATTGGTATAAATTTCAGCTTTATACCTCTACGCGTTCTTGAGAAAAAGGGTCTTGACAGACGGACGGACGGACGGACAGACGGACAACAAAGTGATCCTATAAGGGTTCCGTTTTTTCCTTTTGAGGTACGGAACCCTAAAAACGCAAACATGTGTGTTTATACGTGTGTTTTATTATCTATTTGTTTTGTATTATCATACTACATAACATCACCTGCAGTAACCATAAATATGAAAGATTCAACCGCAGGTATTCGATTTCTGAATCAAATTATTACTCTACATTTCATAACAATATTAAACTGTTGCCACTTAATCTATTTCAAATTAAATTTTACTGTTCAATGACCATTGTTAACTCATTGGACGAACTAGAGCGCGAAAAGTAAATGTACTCAATATGTTGCAGTGAAAGGTTGAAAGCGGTCATACTGATAATTCGCGTGTTTGTCAGTCTTATCCTAACCGCCATCGACAATTAAAACCGGCACATCGCATTTGTTACACATATTCACCATTAGTAGACCACATGCTATCTCTATTTCAGTGTTTTGTCGATAATTAGCATTTGATTTGACTATTAACTTTGTGAATTAACACCACCAACAAAATTGCCGTTACTAGTTAGTATCCAAAATTCCATAGGATACAAAACTTTGTGATACTTACCAAGGTAAGTAGTTTAAATTCGCTCGATGTTTGGCAACAGTTGAAGTGTGTTTATATTTTAACAAAAAAAAAACTTTATAATTTGATTATTTTTTAAAATTTAGGGAATATCTCAATATAGTGCTTTGTTCAATTGGAAATGATAAGTAGTAAAAACAACCATCAGACTACAGCTTTCTTGTCTCTTTCTGTTATATTTCTCTACATGTCTTATCTGTGAAAAGTCCAAATAAACTAAACAAAGCAGTCTAAATTGTCCATCAATATGAAAACTGAACTCATTTACCTGGAAATAGCTTTGATCTGTGTTTAATAAATTGTTACATTATCTTAACTTTAAGCTGCTACATGTTTTTCAATCGCTATGAGACATGATCCACCGTTAAAAGCCAATAAAACTCAAAGCTAAACGTTAACACATCACTATACAATTAACTGTCAGAGCGAGAAATCCAAACGGCCGAATGCCATCAAAATGTACAAGTGATTTTTAGTGAATTGCATTGTGCTAACAAAACACACACACAGGCAATCACGAAATTAGCCGATTAGTGTGCATTGTTTGCCAGATACATGTAGGGTGGCTCTGTGGTTAACAGCATACATTTTTTTAAATACGCTCTATAGAACAATATAAAACTATTATTATTAGTACTACTACTAGTTTTATTTTTTTGAACGTAAAAATTTCTTAAAAAAATCCCAAAATGAGCCCAATCCTTTGATGACCTATTTTGAGGTTATTTACCTAAAAGTTAGTCAATGAAAGATAAAGAGATTTTTTGCAAACAAAAATCACTTATACAGTAGTTCAACTCGTGCAATAATATTCTGACGGTGCGCTGTCATATTTTTCCATGAATGAAGTGAAAAGAAAATAAAAACACGTAAATCCATTCAATTCCTGAAAACAAGTCGCTTCCTAAAATTTGGCTAGTGATCAAAATGCCACCCTGTAGATAAACTTATTCAACAAAACGAAACAAAATGAGTTAAAACAGCCATATAAAGGCAGTCGTACTCGTAATTTACTGCCACGTTGCATCACCGCCATTACGTTGACCCTAATAAGTATTTACATTGTAAAATGTGAACCAAGTGTAATATTCACCAAAATCAACCGAGTGCGCCGCTCCCTGCAGTCATTTTTCATTCGTAAATTACATACATACACTCAACCGAATAAAAAACTGGATGATGTGTGTTCAACTCGTGCAATAATGTTGTGACGTGAGCTGGCGTATTTTTTTATGAATGAAGTAATTAAAAGAAAAAAAACGTGAAATCCATTAAATTCTTGATACCAAGTCGTTTCTAAAAATTTGGCTAGTGATTAAAATGCCACCTTGTAGATAAACTTATTTAACAAAACGAAACAAAATTAGTTTAAACAGCCACATAAAGGCAGTCAAGTGTGTGTTCAACTCGTGCAATAATGTTGTGACGTGAGCTGGCGTATTTTTTATGAATGAAGTAAAAGAAAAAAAAAACGTGAAATCCATTAAATTCCTGATACCAAGTCGCTTCTAAAAATTTGGCTAGTGATTAAAATGCCACCCTGTAGATAAACTTATTTAACAAAACGAGTTTAAACAGCCATATAAAGGCAGTCGTACTCGTAATTTACCGCCACGTTGCATTACCGCCATTACGTTGACCCTAATAAGTATTTACATTGTAAAATGTGAACCAAGTGTAATATTCACCAAAATCAACCGAGTGCGCCGCTCCCTGCAGTCATTTTTCATTCGTAAATTACATACATACACTCAACCGAATAATAAACTGGATGATGTGTTATTTATGTAGCGAGGAACTCGCATTTTTTTCTAATAAAAAGTGAAGTTTTTGTAGCAACCTTTTAATACTCTGTTGCCAGTTTTATTAGGTGGTTGGCTTTTAAATTTGATATCCTGCCATTTGTGGCAGCGATTTCCGTTCTACATTTTCGATCAACATTCAATATTTGGTCATGATTCTACCATAACAACGTTACAATCTTATATTTCTAACTGAAAAGACGCTATTATGAAATATTCATGACATGTTTAGTTTACCCAACAAAATCAAAATGTCCACCACTAAACTTGCCTTCAAGAAAGACACTCGTGATTTCTTTCTGCAGAAGCCATAGCCAAGCTATGACCTTATTTTTCTTCATTTTTTTCTTTACTTTTGACAGATTTTTCTTTTACTAGCATCGTCTGTATGACAATATTTATATAATATTGTATTGTAAAATATTGTATTCTTGAGTATCAAATACCTAAACGTGTAATCTAATCTTGTATCTAATTTTATAAGACACGATGTTCGTCGTCAAGATTCAGTTATAAAAATGTACTCGTAATAATCCAAAAGAACTAACGAGAGCCACCTTTTTTTGATCTAAGATCCGAAGCTTTTCCTTAATTATTAATAATTATAAATTAATGAACATCGCCTCCGAAGGTTTTATCACAAAACGGAGGTTGTCGGCCTTTCCTGCTCACCTAATTAATTAATAAAGCACCTACAGTAAATACATCAATTACGGTTCGCTTAGATGATAACTCACTTATATTAATTATGCCTGGAATTTTCGTCTAAGACTTTTCCATTTCGTAGGAAAACTAGTAATAAATTGGAGCTTTTTCTGTAGTAGCCCATTCGTTTGGCCCAGTAGTTCCGCCTCATATTAAAACCGTTATCGTACGATCTTAACTGCCCTGTACTCCAAACTACAACCCGCACTGGAAATGATATACTTACTTTTAATTCTAACCCGAAAATAAACCTTATCTAGCTTCCAGTAGAGTTTCATTTACATTGCTCTATTGGCCAGGAAGCTTCTATTATTTCTCATTATTAATTTGATAAGAAAAATGCGATGTGTGTTTACGAAATACTCAGCTTTATTCTGTTGGGTTAGAGTGGGTATTTGCATACGTGTTTTGTTTAGAAGAAAGCCAACGATAGAGAGCCGTTTTGAACAGATACGGGGTTTAATACGATCCTTTGTCGGTGCGCAACAATGAAATACATTACCCTTTTAACACGCGCTGTCGGGTAAAAAGCTGTGTTTCTAAATGTTGTGAGTATTGTTGCTTTATCTGAACTGTTTATTTCAAGATACACCGTTTTGTTAGCAGGCGTTATTTACTTGTTTTGTTTTTTACATTTTATTTAAATTTTATTTCTGTTGTAGTAATTGGGTCAACCTCGATAGGTTTCATCGAAGCCTGGCTCAGTATCCGTGAATAGGTTTTACCTGACTTTAACATAAATACCCAGAATCCAATATTGTAAAAGCATTTACTAAATCGGATGGAAAATGTGAAGCGCGTGACTTGAATAAGAATAGAATTGATTTATCATTTTCAACTTTAGTTATACTAACCTGAAATGAAACAGGGTTTTGGGTATCAACAAGTAAAGTAAACATGATTAAACGAGTACTTTCCAACATGTTTTTTCATTCATTGTGTTTTCTCAAAAAATAAACCACCGCATACTTCTTCTTATTCCAACGATAGAAGCATTGTGATTGATTTATTTGTTAAAATATTTAACCGACAGGATATTCAGCTATCAGACAAAACGTAAGCTAAGATTTTAATTTGTAAGAAAATAGAAACACTCTATAAACACTTCTCTACAAACATAATGCAAACATCAAAATATTTTTTTGTACAAAATAAAACGTTTGAAGAAGCCACGTTCATTATCCAAAAGACAAGCGGGTCAGAATATAAAATGAATACCTGTGTATTTAAATTTTGTTCAAACGTCACCTCTGTCATTTCAAACAGCTCTGTGGTTTTGTCCCCTCTGTACCTTTGTACAAAAGGTTGTAATTTCGAATTTGCGTGTGAACTCGTAAAGGGAACATTTCTGTTTAGTTGATGGCACAAAAAAATATTAAAACCGGCACTTAGCAAGATCGCTTTGTTTTTTTGATTCTTTGTTAGAGTAACGTTGAAATTTTAATTACGTACTCGTCTTTTAAGGTCTTAATGTAAATAATTTTAGAGTTCTGTTTTTATTGTTTGTAAGATAAAGTTAGTCTCTGCTTATTCTTTGAAATACGTTTTTGATATTTTTAACTCAACTTTTTTGTCTATAGCTAGGATAATTATTTTCTAAAATCCTTCAGCGATATTTGTTAAGGGCTAAAGTTTGATATTTCTGGTAGTTATTTTCTGAATTGTTTCGCTACCTTTTTTCAATCGAAACAATTGCCAGCAAAAATACAGTATTATTTAAAGTTATAAATTATGCAATATTAAGGGTAAGTTGCACCATAGTAGAAGTTAAAGTTGAAGCTAAAGTTTTTGTCAAATTTGACAATTTGACGTCATTTTTGGGCCTAACTTTAACTTTAGCTGAAATTTGGATGTTTGTTATTGTCAAAGTCAGATGGTGCAACCCAACCTTACTCTTAAAAATGTTTACTTTTACAAAAAAGTCGTTGTAATTCAAAAGTCATCGTAATTCTGTCTGTGAGCCTGACTGCCTGACTGGAACAAGATCTAGTTAGACTAGCTGGTGATATCCATAATAAGTCGACAGTAACTCGATAGTGACTCCCTAGTTACTATTCGCGATACTCTTTTGCGACTTCATTGAGAACGTTAACGTATCACACATTAAGAACGGTTTGTAAGTCAACCTCGAACTTTTCTGTATTTGCATTGCATGGTTTTTGTTTCCGTACGGCGGGGCGACAATAACGCATTTAGCCAAACCCCAAACTCTGAGGAATATGAAAAGACCTTCGAAGCGGATTTTGATAAAAGCAAAACTGCATTCTTAGCTACTGAAAAACTTTATCCTCAGATTTATTTAATTTTAAAAACAAATGTTTTGCCTGTTTAATTACACTTTATATTTTATAACCAAACTTGATTTTAACACGCAGTCAAGCATCACTTAATTACTTTAATGATCCGGGCAAATCGAGGGCCCCTCCAAATAGTTTCGCTAACCGAATCCGACACCGCCCGTTACAGATTTTAGACCACTTTTGGGGAACTTTAATTGGGGTGAGAGTTTATGGAATAAGTTTGAGATACAAAGTTTTTTGTTTTTTTTTGAGAATGCGGGATAGGAATTTCATCATCAATTTTATTAATTTAGGAACTGGACAAATCCACAAGCTTGAAATATTTATGTCTGCATTATTATTTCATAACAAGCTCTTGTACGAACTTGAACAAAATATGTCAACTAGGCAATGTTTGTGTTGACGAATGATGCGCTTTTAGTGCGCATCAATAAATCATTTAACTAAAAAAAAACAAAACAATTTGAACCAATAGCTACTGAGATTATCAGGTTCAACCATACACACAAACAAACTCTTCAACTTTGTCTTAGTGTAGTATTAGATCAATATTCTACCATCAAATAATCAACCAGTAAATCGACAAATACAATACCACATTTTTTGTAACATTTTCGCACATTTTGAAACGGTAAATCCATTTTGAATGTTGATAAAGTTCCTTGCTACGAAGATATTGTATACGGCTCTTACGTGTGCTACGGTACTGCATTAGCTATTGTGCTACGCTCGTAGCGCTGCTACGACGAAGTGGTGCCATTTTTGCGATAAAATGAAATCTTAGTAAGAAGATTGGTTTGCAGGAATAAAAGTGTTTTTTTTTTTCACGGTAAAGACATCAAACCTTTTTGCACTTATTGCTAAATTTATGACTAGTTGCTACGGGAATATGAAAACTATGATCATATTTAAGTAAAATTAATAATAATTAATCATCGTAATAAAAGCTTCAGAAATGAACGTTATTCAAAAAGTGTTACTTTCGTAATTTTACTTTATGCAAATAAGTGTAAGTGCATCCACAGATTATGTATCTCTTGCAGGCATATGTAAAAAAAATAACACATGAACCCCAAAAGTTTAAAGTTCAAATAATAATAAACGTTATAGAAATATTGGAGCACCCCAGAGTCAGGCACTTGTAATTAAATCCCCTTAATTAATACATCTTCCTACACTTATGTGGTAATAAATAAGGATATTAGACATAAGTTGGCACGCGGTAACAGAACTTAGTTCCGAAGTGACGTGACAAAGTTAGGCGTGTGTCCGTGACAAACTCCTTCACCCTAATTTCCTTTAACCACGTCTCCTAAGTGAATTTTGAAGCATTCCATTTCAAGTTTTCGGTATAGAGATTTCAGAAGATGAAATAATAAATCACTAATAACAGTAGTAACTAATACTATATTTGCATTTATTCATTTATGATATCATTCACTACTTTCACCATAGAGGATGATTAAATGATTTGTATTATTATTTTGCTCTTGCAGTAAACTGCCTTAGCACGTTTGGTAAAGTGCAGTTAAATTATACTTAAATGTGCATTTTGAGTTTCCATTTCTTCCCCAATAAGAATTTACAAACGGATAAAATTTAGTAAAAAACATTATTCATAGTCAATTCTTTTATCTAAAAAAATGTAAAAAAGCAAATCTATAATTTTCAACGATTTTTTTACTCAGCGTGGTAGTAAAATTTTCGCTATTTTTCGTGAAAATCATACGTAATATACTTATCGTGTTTAAGTGGTTATTACACTCGACGCCAGCCGCACCGCCTCGAGACGCGGTTTCCTCAACAAGCCGTCTCGTGGTTTGACTAACACAATGTTAATAGAAACTTCTTGATAGAATTTTAAATAACGTCTTGAATTTCAAAGGTTTATTAGGTAACTCGTTCCTTTATGTTTTTATGGTTGTATGTGATTTTGATGTTGTTACCTTAGCTTTGTTTCATTATTGGTCATTTATGTGGTTTCACATTTTAAATATCTAGTTATTATTCATTGACGTATGAATGACGTGCATGCGAACAAGTCGCTTTCATATTGGCTTAAAAACAGGTCAATTGGACCTGTTTTTATGTGGCCATTGTTTTACGTGACTGCCGTATCTTCCTCTATTTGTTCAAATTAATGGTTATTATAAATCCTATCATAAAAAGAGGTTCAGTGCTTAAACATTTTTTTTTCGTATAATTTCGCATTTTGCCTGAAATATGTTACATTTGTTTTATATATTTCTAGATTAAGCAACATAATCCGTTTATATTAAACAGTTTTTTTATACAGAAATCGCCTAGGGCTAGTCAGAAAAAGGGTCATAACAATATTCACTATTTCCTTTTACAGTCAAGATAATTTGACAACACTCATACGCCAATATTCAAACAACTTTACAAAATATAACCTACACGATAACTTAAACCAATAAAAATACGTCAAAAAAACAAGTTCGATAAAGAAAGCATCAATTCCGACTCAGTTAAAATTACGTGTGAACAAAAAAATGACACAGTCAAATCGCAAGTGACAAAACGAGAGAAAAGAATAATATAACGATATCAGTCGTCGGGAGAGAAGCCCAATTTATTCCGCTGATGTGTTGCTCCCCACGTGTCGCTTTATATGTAAGGCATTCATCTCTGTGAATGCAAATGTAATTTTACAATATATCCCTTTGACGAGTGGAATATTTAAAGAATATTCTCATCTGGGCATATTTCTGAAGAAGTTTGCAAGAATGGTATTTGATACTTCTATCTAGTCACAGTTAACAAAATAGGGTAATTAAGACTTGTAGTCTCATAGCAACCGGAGACTTAACAGCATATTATATGTATGTATAATTATGTATGTTTATTTTTTGTATTTAAAGTCCGAAGTATGTTTTGTTGTTGATTATTTTTTAGTCTCCCTTTATTTTTAATATGTTTCGTAGCACTCGAACCTGATCAATCTCTGCAAGACCCAAAGGTTAGGTGGTAGAGAATGCCATATGGCAGTATGTTAACCTTTTGTACCCTTCTTGTGCAATAAAGTTTAAAGAAATAAAAATAAATAAAAAACAAAACCCGCGACTGCAGTAGCTACCCGCAAGCTACACAAAATGACAAAAACAGTGATGATGCTTTTGAAATTAAACCTCAGGTAACACTGTGGCTGATTGTAGCCTCACCACAGTGCGGTCTGCGGTTGCAGTGTACATTATTTCTCTGACCTGTACCTTAAAACAATTAATCAACTTACTAAGCTCCCTAATTCCTGCAGAAAATCCTCTGCCAAATGTTGTCTGGAAGAGATCGCTTTGTAGCGATGAGACTGCCTGAATTGTACTTAAGAATGCCCTTCACCGTTACTTGGCAAAATGTGTTTTTGTGCAAAAAAGATTGTTTATCTTATCTTAACTACTAAATTATAATTTTCTCTTGGTTTCTAAATCCCCTAACGTTTAAACTCAGTGTAACACGCTCACTCGTTTTGCTCACACCGTCTGTGGTACTAATAAGGCTTATCCGCTGCTTTCCTCAGTCTGTCTCAACAAAGTTAATAAGAAAAGTCAGATAAAAAGTGCATTTACTTCATCGGCATCCGTATTCTGGATTTTCATATTATATTATATTTTTTTATTTTATATTTTTGAGAGTTTAGTGTCACAACCATAAAAAATATTACATCTCAATGGAGACCTGATTAGAATTTTTTACTTTTATTCATCAGAACTCATTGACATGCTCGCGATAATATCCAAAAAGGGGTCGTCAGAGTCACACCGACTGTTGAGTCATCGTCATAAGGAACGACTACTGAAGGAATGAAGACGAACGAAACATTCAAAACCTGGTATTACATAATAAGAATTCAAGTCCAATGTGTTATACCTATACGATGACAATGTGACGACACTACCGCCGTTAATCAGGTTTTTTTGGGATCATAACGGTGTTTCTCATCACCAAAGAGTTAATCGTAGGTTATACATAATTATGATCAATTGAAAAAATATGTTTAAGATCGTATTCATACGGTTTTAGTCTTCCATTTAGTTATAAGTATTTTACACAGGTTTCAAAGTCATTTTGTGTGGACCAACAGAACTTTGCATAGCATTGATAAAACGACTCTCAAACGGATAAGTGACTAAATATTAAACGCCAGTTAGAATAAGTAAGGGTCTTAAGGACCCTCTACTTTACTCATCAAGCAGAATAAGGCGCCTGATTCACAACGAAGCTTTCAAAGTTATTAGGATTTTCCCCGTTAAAATGACCGGGCCTTTGGACACGCTTCAAAATTGAACTGATAAAATATTAGCTCCTTTTCCAATAGCTCTTCCCGATAATCGTTTGACGATATTACAAAAGTTTGCCGATATTAAAACCAATATAATACCGCTTTGAGAATATTGATTCAGTTACGATTCGGTTTAGTCAAGATCCTTGTCAAACACATTGGAAATATAACACATAGTTAATTTGGCTAACTATACTTTCACTAAAATTTTTACTACAATTGTAAAGTACTTCATCAATTACAATTTAAAATGATCAAACAAAATGAAATAGGTATCACCTTTGGTTAGGAGTAAACAAAATTTTGTTGTTTTTTCTAAACACATTTTGGCCTAATTAGCATTCGAGGTTTTTACCTTGAATGAAAAATAAACACGGGCACTTATCTTGCCAAAAAACCTGTATTTGCTAACAGTGGAGGGTTAAAAACCTCTTGTGCTGTTATCTCTTGTACTTGTTGTGTTATCAGATAAGCATTGAGTTCTTCAGGAAGGGTTTGAATACATTCTTACGGGGATTCGAATTTCACACAATATTTTCGTTTGAACTTTAAGAAAAAAGTTTTTGAATGGTGGTAAAAGTGATCTTCAAAGAAAATAGAAATCATTTTCTAGTGTACAGACTGCTTCAAAGTGGATTTGTTGCTAAGGCCAAGATCTTAAAAATAAAAATTAAGTGAACAAAAGTGAATTAAGTGAACTCGTAAAATTAAATTAACCCGCCTTTTGTGTCTGAAATATGAAAATTCATTTTGCGAAGTATTCGTATTTTGACTATTATCAAATCTAACAAACATAATAAAGTACTTACAAATTACCAGGTTGTCATAAAACGTAATGACAGGTGGAAGTCTAGAGGTAGGGCTACTAGAATCACCACCATTATGTGCACCCTGTACGAAGGGATGTCATAAAACTCACTTCAGTTTTTGAGTACAGATGCACTTATAACTGCACGATAATAATATGGTGAAGCAAGGTGTTCTTTATGTAGTTCCCGGACAGAAACAATAAGGTATCATTTGTATGTCATACACCCGTCACTCCTTATCGCCTATCGGTGTTAAAACATTTATTATTTACATAAATTCACATACTGAAACAACCCGCCCAGTTACCGTTTTACCAAATATGTAGTAACTATCACGATAAATATTTTTTTCCTACTAAAAGAAACGTATATGAAAGTTGAAGTTTGTTGTTCGTTTTTTATTCTTCTTTAAGACTCCTTAATTTTTTAATACTTTCGTTTCTCAATTTCTTGATAGCTCTTTTGGGTCAGTAATGTATGCCTCTTTAAATGCAAGAGAAAATATCCATCCTTTTTTTCTTTTATTCTAAAATACCTATCCTTGAGTTGACTAAAAAAATATCGTAAAAACTTAAATTCATAAAATTGAGATGGAATTACTAAAGGCATTGCTAGAACCCATTGAAAAAAATTATGAAATAAATGTGGCAAACTGTTTTTTTTAGTTTTTTATTTGCCTATGAATAGAATCTGTGGTTATTCAATCCAATGTTTTTGCCGTTTGAATACTGTGAATATTCAATAGTGGCTTTATTGTATTTCTGGAAATATGTTGTAAAAATGCCAGAGAGAAATACCAATTTTAGAGTCCTTTTGAAGGGCATTCGATTTCCAAAAACCACTAAATAACCTAAACCAACAGTTAATACAATACTTCTTTGAAGTTCATAATAAGTTTGCCACAAAGAATTTACACTAATATAAGACTTCCTACCACTCACCCTACCTTTTCATTCAAAAGCGTATACAGCCCTAAACGACTTCCGTGACGCACTTTACACAGCAAATAGGAAACTGAATTGCGAAAATTTAGAAGGCTCGAGAAATGCGAAATGCGACATTCGGTGAATAAAGAAACCGTCGGCTACTAAGCGTGGGGGTCACGCAAGAGCGGCGTAAAGGCCGAAACTGGGCCACAGGTCGCCTCTGAATCTAGAGTGAACTGCGGAAACTAAATTTTAGAGAATGTTTGTTAGAGTGGAGAACTCGCGTGGAATCGTCACACTTTGATTGAAACAAAGAGAGGAAGATACATTATGATTCTAATTCGCAAATTCAAAAACTTGGAATGACAAAACTCACAATGATGAAGGACAATGGGTTCCCTATTTTTTTTGCACATAATTGTAGGTTATAATTGAACTAAGCATGCTTTCGTTTATCCTAATAACAGTTTAAGTGTAACTGTTATTAGGATAAACGATATAACAGTTTTTTTATTTGGCATAACTTGGCATTTTTTTTAAACCTAACTTCTTTACGCAAACTTCTCCCTTTAAGCTCAGGGTGCCTTAACCTACTGCACACTTGAAACAATTAGACAAATAAAATGCCTTATGTAGGAGATCTAGTAAGTAGTTTAAAAAAAAAAACTATGGAACACTTCATGGGCGAGTTCGACTCACACTAGCTTTTTTGCATTTGCTATTGCTGCTCAAATATTACTTTTTTACCTGTGCTTGTGCCGTGTAGTGCCGGCACGTAAATAGAATAGCGCTACCCCTTCTCTTCCCGTGGGTGTCGTAAGAGCCGACTGAGGGAAAACTGCCATAAGGAGATGGGCAGCAGCAACAGGCCTCACTGCGATCGCCAACCCGCCTGCCAAGCGTGGCGATTATGGCAAACCCCCCCTAATGATGGCACAACCAAAAAAATGCCCCCCAGTCCCCGGCGGCCCCGCTATTCCTGGCTACGGCAGCGGCTATGGTAACGGCGGGGCAGGGGGTGCGAGGAATCCCCGGGTGAGATCCGGCTGCCAACTTGTTTTCTATTTCAGTTTGTTCTTCATAATCGGAATGTTTTCATGGTACCCAGTAAAACTCTATCCCTTTTCTGTTTAATTACGTGTGGATTTTGTAACGGTATACACGAATTGTTTTTAGAATCACATTCCATTGCAATAACTCTCATTTTTGAAGTATAGTATTATATCATCTTACTCATCTTACATCTTACCTCGAAAATCGAATACAGTATGTCGAGGTGGAGCACAGCGATGACAGAACAGGACGCATAACTCATGTCAGATCAAATCCTGTAAGCATGAATAAAGCTATACCCCAGGGCAGTGTCCTGGGTTGTGTTTTATTTCTGCTGTATATAAATGACTTGCCAGAAATCGTGGGGGGGGTTTGTACACTTTTTGCAGATGATTTATCCTTGGTTATCCCCTGTACAAACAATCAAGGTCTAAACGACCAACTAGACAGTATTTTGACAAATGTAACAAATTGGTTAGCGCTTCAACATCTCCAAATTAACTATAAAAAAACAAAAATAATGCAATTCAAGCCGTATCAGAAGCAAGCCTTAAGCATAAATTACTCCTTCAATAACATTAAATTAGAATGCGTAAATTCACACCCACTCTTGGGGATAGAGATTGATTCTGGCATAAACTGGAAAGAACACATAAAGAAGGTATCCTCGAAATTATCCAGATTCACATATGCACTTTATGAACTTAAGAAATCATCAGATGTCAAAACAGCAAAGTGTGCATACTATGCTTATGCACATGCTTGGCTCCAATATGGCATTATACTGTGGGGAAATAGTACGGACGCAGTAAAACTATTTATTTTGCAGAAGCGATGCCTTCGAATATTAGTTAATATAGAAATTACAGATAGCTGCAAACCCTACTTTATAAGCCAAAATATCCTAACAATGACTTGTATTTATATTTTGGAGGCTTCTATTTTTGTAAAAAAAAACCCAGAGCTGTTTCCTCTATATGTGCGTCCAAAAAACTTAAGACCTAAAGAAAAACTAGCACTTCCTAGTTCAAAATTGAAGATGGTAAAATCGGGTCCTTTAGGAATGATTGTGAAAATATTTAATAAAATTCCAATGCATATGCAAAAAGAAGAAAATATCACAAAATTCAGAAAAAATCTAAAGAAATATCTAATTGGTAAAAGCTACTATTCGCTGTCAGAGTTTTTTTAATGAAGAGTCATAAATGTTTGTATTTGTAAATTAGTATAGTATGATGAATTTTTATGATATTCCACTTATTAGTGTTTTTTTTGATTGCGGTGCCCTTACAGGGTTCATGTTCTGAACTAAAAACTATATTTAAGAACTGAAATGTACAACATGAATGCAATAAAAATTTGAATTTGAATTTGAATTTGATCATGTTCAGCAAATTTTCTTGGAAGTCTTATAATGGAGGAATATCAAATCCGTTCCAAAATACGCATCAACGTTTTGATTCATTCTGTGATTAAAAAAATAAATTGAGAAGCCAGGCCGCATAGTGATGAATATTAGAGCCTACCCAAACTCTTCACAATCTCATTATTGCATGGTTCTTTGAGAAAGTGAGCCTGTGTCGTTGCATGGTTAATTACAAATAACTTCAAACAGATACTATGTTTCCCTAAATAGCTACTCAATGCATTTGGCTTTTATAGATGAATTTGCCTTTGTATGCCTTTTTAAATAAAAACTTTTGTTAACAGTTCTTATGACTTGACTGTCAAAAATGCGACGTTAGAGTATGTAGAAAGTCCATTGATAAATTAATTCGATCTTTACTTCAATGAGCCCTCTTTACCTATAGCTCTTGTAAAACCCATTATTACAAGCTGTCAGTCTGATTTGCAGGAAGATTAGCATGTGATTGATGTCTTTTAAGAAATATTTAACATCTTTGGCCAGCACATGTCCAGAGATGACATGTGTAAGATACTCATTATCATTTTTACTTTCACTACCATGAGTAATAACTAAAAACAATATAAGCTGTACACACACAGTACGCATCAAAGTAATAACTCTATTCAAGTGTTTGTTGGTCAAATGTAAATACTGACTACTGTGACAATATAATGTGTGATCTTATCTGCTAATGCGTACTATAAATACTTTTAAGGAAACACTCCCTACACTTAACATATTTTATTATTCATTGTATTTAATACACTTTACATAACACGCAACACATGCATTTAACATCAACTTGGCGTGATGTACAACCAACATGAAGTCATTACTAGAATATATTTTCTCACGCAAAAATCAAATGACAGGAAAGGCTTGAGAATACCATTCGTATATTTTTGAGTGCCATGAAAGATCCTGTCGACCTAATAAAGTGTGGTGTCACTCCCACCGAGGTTAATACCGTGTGGGTGACACGGAGTAAATGACATTTCGCTAAGAACGTACACTCTACCTTTAGTGTTGTCGAAGTACCAATAGTTTGATTATCGATGTTCGACATTTGAGCTCGTATCTGAGTTATGGTGTCGATTTTGAGTAATGAACAGATTTGGCTTGATTTATTACTGAAAATATGTTTATACAATCGATATGCAACAATACCTACCCGACACTTTGTGGAAGAACTGAAAATGACAATAAGCTGTTTTTGTGATGCCCCATCACGAATCGTCTCGCAACTTTTACAATGGGCCTCATAGGAAACCTCAAGGTCACCTGAAGTGCTATAGAAATATTATCCTCAGTATTTCACTATGAAATATCGAGTAGAGAAATAAAGTAATACTTAGTATTACTCTCAAATGAGGGTCTCAAATGATTACCCTCAAATGTGGGTGAAAACAGCGTGAGGTCCATCAAAATCAACCACCAACGCGGTGGCTGAGATCACGGACATATTCTCGTGTCTTCTGAGTGAATTCGCAAGAACGGCACTTTATGTGATATGTTATAAATTGTAGTTTGTTATAAGAGTATTTTTGAGTTTTGTTTGTTTTTAAGAGGTTTAGTTTTATTTTATGTACTTAGACAATAGTTACATTATCGCATTAGGTGAAAAAATCCTGTAATGATAGTTGTAAGAGATGATAAATAAATAAATAAAATAAATAAATAAAAAACAAATAAATGTGGGTGGACGACTTAATAGGTGTAAAGGTTTTCAGGGATCAACACTGTTAGTTGCATTAGGCTAATCTAACACCATTGCTGTAATTCAACAATCGATAAAATCCCAGTTTTCTACTCACCCTACGATTGACAAAAATGATCGATAGCCTATCGATGGACCACCGACTAGCATCACTAGTACACTCCTTGGGACCGAACCAAGTGCCACTCAAGAACCTCTTGACTTTACACGTCGTTTTGACTCTCACTCATCGCATCCCGAGGAAATTTAATCTGAGAAGGACACGGGACGAGAAGAAATGGTACATATACGTTTTTGCGATATCCCCGTCTTGTGTCTTTTTTGCACAAGTAGAACGGGTATTGTAGAGGTCTGGACGGGATAGTAGGCCGTTCGTGGTTATATTCACAAAAACATTTCTCACATTGTTGGAATATTTTTTCGCAAGGATATTTTGGTTGAGCTTTGAAATATAGTGTAGGTATAAATATCGCGAAACGTTGCGTTAGGCCGTGTTCTAGTTTTCATTTTGTTATGGAAATTGCGTTTGTCAAAGATTCGCTGGGGGATTGACGTTATCGGAGGAGTGTTTGCAGTTTTGCTATTTTTTGGTCAGTTTAGAACATGTTCAGTACGTAGAGTTGACAGGATATATTTTTCACATGTATAGTTTGTGCATGCTTGGCAACACACATTCTTGACACTGTTTTATTCTTTAGTATCTGTCCCGACAGACTTATTAGTTCTGCTGTCGCACATTCGATGTTTGACTGGTAGAAATGATTGCTATAGGGAAACTCAATTGTGGTTTTCAATATAATCCCAGCGTTTTTAATGTTTAATCTACTTTTAGACCTTCCAAGACCCTTTGCCAAATTTAAGATTCAGCGGGTATCGAGTTTTCTCTAGCTAACAAACAGCAATAATTGTTCCTTATTCTTAAAGATGAGACTTTTAAACGAGTACTTTTAATGGACCATTCCATGTCAACATGAATAACATGTATAATTATTTTACATAATATGACAACTAAGGTTTATAACAACTTTACCAGTGTCGACCCCGCTATAAAGAATGAAGTTAATTGCAAAATAAGCAAACAGGACACGTACAAAAAAACTAAGTTTGACGTTAAATTATTATGGTTTAACAGGGTGTTAACTAGTAGCCTGCCATCAAACCTTTAAAAACTCCAGAATTAGCGTCCGTCAAAAAATATTACGCATAAAAAAGCAGCAATGCGCTCGCAAACTTCGCGTTATTAAAATTTCTGTAGCCAACGCTCCACCATAACAATATTTTCAGGCCAGTAAGCTGGAAAGAAAAACTGCGGTTAAATGGATTTGGCATATTTTATGATAATATTAAGACGTACTAACGCTCATGGCAATTTTAGAAGCCCCTTTATAAGCTGCTATGGAACACGGAATCACTCGTGTTGAAATTTTGAATCATACTTATAACAGTGCTTTGAGATTTTACGACGTTTTTTTGAATTTTCAAACTCATGCCAAAAGTGGCTAAAGGTTTCGGCTAGAAATTCGGACTTGCTTTGTAAGTTTCTAAAACATTTGGAACAAACAACAATAAAGTTGGTAAACAACATTTCCAGCGCTTAAATATTCAATATTTCTTCAATCACGACCATATACACAGTACTTTCAAATCGTAAATCAAAGAAACAATCTAATACGATTTATTTAAAACATCAGTATGCTCAATTATAGTTAAATATGAAGATCAATGTTAACATAAATTATGCTTACAGTACAAGGGCGTTCACATCAACCTTATGCTGCGATGGCTTTGTTGAGGTTGATGCGAATGCCTTAGTACAAACATTTGTGGGAAAACGCTGTTTCACTACATAGTATAAAACAAAGTCGCTTACTCTGTCCCTATGTTCGCTTAAATATTTAAAACTCCGCAACGGGTTTTGATGCAAATATTATTGATAGATAGAGTGATTAAAGGCGAAGGTTATGTATTTTAAAATCCCATTGCTTCCGTGTGAAGCCGGGGCGGGTCGCCAGTTGCAACTTTAACACACTTGACAATTCGACATGCTAGTTAAAATATTGGGTAGATTGTGGAACATTGCGGAATCGACCCAGCTTGATACTATATCTTTTGTTCCTTACCATTATTTTTAATATCCAAAACATCAGTCAAGCTAAAAATTATAAGTAACATTTTAAGTGCGGCTACAAACTGTTTCAAGTCGTCGGAAAGTTTTTAAGTGGGGATGTTCTCTTGTTTCCCAGTTAAGAGTAGTTTGGTGAGTTTATTAAGTCGTAAATTAAATTGGTCTACCTTCGCTTTAATTTGCTGTAGAATTTACAGTTTACCTATACTGTATAGTTATTTAACAATGTTAAATTTGAAGTTTTGGAAATTTCAGAAACTTGTCAGGTTTAATAAATATCCTTAATAACGTTTGAGAGGAACACGAGTGCCAATGCTGCTCTCAGGTTGATAGCAGGGGCTACAGCGGTTTTGCACTACACTACATGCTTAATGTAATAGTTACAAAGACAACATCTGCATGCATAAAAAAGAAGTATTTATCTTCCCTCTCTTTTTAACAACTTGATAACCGCTAATCATCGCTCTTATGGCACTTCTTAATAATCATATCAATCAAATATAAATAGATTTAACTTTGTGATTGACTTTCACTTGTATGTACCTCGACCACTTTATTCTGAGCTTTTTCAAGAAGATATTCATGAGGCCTACGAATTAATATTATATAACCACTTGAGACAAGTTATAAGCAGCCACCCTTCCAAATAAGAGTGATGAAAAATAATAATGGCCCTTTTTTACGATGCGATAAAAGCTTCTGGTAAATGCTGTAAAAATAAAAAAGATGTCAAATATTGAACAGGTTTAGGGTCAATTAGACTCAGGGCTTATCAAAGGTGAACTTTGTCCACTTATAAGCAGTGAAAGATTTTATTTTTAACATTATACTCTACTGGTTGCCAACAGTTACAGTGCTTTTAAAACTAACAAAGTTACAATAACGATAGATTTTATTCATTGCCACCTGCTACTATTAGTTATTAAATAACGAAAATTTTTGTTACAAAACAATTCCGTTTCATTAGAGAAGTTTATTTCTTGACTCTTAAAACTGCTTTTTAATTGAGGTTTGCCGTAATTTTTAGTTGAAATGGAAATTAGTTTCGCCTTCTTACTGGTTTATTTTCTATACGCTCGTTCCGATTTATTTGTTAGATGAATAAAGAAAAGGAAATAGTAGGTAGGTTGCCTTGCGGTCATTGGTCAATAGTTACTCACTTTTTAACTGTAATTATTTCAAAAACATGTTCCTCATTTTTTAAATTTGCCCTAAAATAGTCCAAATAAGTATACGCCAGCATTGTGATTGCCAATTGGACTAAGGCAATTAAAGAATAATGTATTTTTAATATGAAGGCAATTGCCCAGCACTTAAGTTATTAACTTCGTTCTGTGAACTTCGAAATATCAAGAACTGACATTCACGTGGAACACGAGCAAGCAGTCTGTAAAAAAATACAACAAAGTACATTCGGAAATAAAATAAAAATGTGTGTTATCTTAAGACGTCAGGGAAAATAATTTAGCAGCATTGTCGAAAGCATCAGAGGGGCCGTAACAAGACACAGTTTCGCTTATTAACCATTCTGAGGAACAAACGGTTGTTTGCTCGGGATCCTGGTTGTTCCCGGCTTTCCTGGCTAATATTAGGCCCGGCTTAACTTCTGCCACGCTCGCCTCATCAATTCTTTTTACTTTTTTATTATTCCCGCGTCGGGCGAATGTTTGAAGGCATTACTGCTTCAGTTACTTATTTTTTATTAATAAAAGTTTACGCCACCCGGTCGCCTGCGGTGGTTCCCGCCATTTTATAGATTAGTAGGCTTTCCGTGATTCTCATTCGAGAATGCCTTTTGTTTTGCTTGACTTTCTCCTCTAGCTGGAACAAATCAGTTGCGAAGCGGACTCACGAATCTACTTTTGAAATAAAATTACTTTCCCTTTGAAATAATCTTAGTAAATGAATTGAGTCTGTTTGGTACATTGGAACCTATTCATGAATAAGGCGATGGCAAACGTGAAAAAAAGCGGAATATTTTTTGTTTGTCAACTTAAGATTTTTAACCTTTTTTTTTGTTCTTAAAGCGAATTTTGTTCTAGTGGAAATAAGGTTTTATTGTAGTTCACAACAGTGTTAATGATAATTCAGTATTTGGCAAGAGGCACCTCCTAGTTGAGGTAAGCAGCCTGAACAGGTCACAAGCCACACGCCACAAAAAGCCGTCACTAGCGTAATTCCTGTAGTTTTCGTACATTTTATATGAACTTGCCGCACACGGTGAAGCCGGTAGGTACCACACGCCACGCACTACAAACTATAGAAATATGCCGGTACCGGCGTTTTGTGGCTCATATGCGGAAGAAAGCCTTGCAGAATATAAAGACTGACGTTTAGTGTGAAATTTGAAACTATTAAGATTAATTCATAGTCTAAAGAAGCTATAGAACAAAATAAGACCAAAGTGCCTGTCGTACTTCTATCGTTTTTGACAGTGATCCTACTGTTTGAATTCAGGTTAGGAACTTTTAAAGGTTTATCATAGCTAATCAAAGTAGGTGTATTGACCTTAAGAGGGTTAATCGAATCAAGAGGGCTAACGCAAGCAGATTACACTCATTACATAGTCATGAAAATGTAATAACTTGGTTATTATCAGACAGTAATCTTTGAATAGAATTTACATCGCGACTTATGTTAATATCTAAAATTAGACTTCATCATACCAATTACGTATTTAATGAGTGCGTGGGTAGAATAAGTAGGATAAGTAACTGTACCTTTACGAAGTGTCATTTTCTAGAGTTGAATTATTTTGCCAGAGTGTTTCTTGAGTCTGTATTCTGGTATATGATATATGAGTTTTACTGTTACTAATTATTTTACAATATAATCTGAGCTATTCGTTTTTGATACCTTTGGGCTGATTTTTTAAAAAATATTATTAAAATGAGGCTTCACACTGTGTAGAAGTCAGCTGTTTCTTTTAATCATTCATTAATGTTGTTTTTACTGTCGTACTTACCTTAGTTATATTTCATTTAAAAATTAAGTTGTATCTACTAACACTATGAAACCTGGTTTTTGAAATAAATAATTAGAATTGAATTGAATTTAAAATTTATTTCAAGTATAAAAACAACTCGTAGGATAAAAATGGGGCTGCCAAAATTTTAATTAATATTATTTCTTTTATCAGACAACCAGCGGACGCCCACAACTTCTGGTCTTTAGTTTCCTCGTGATGTTGAAATATTTTTCTCAAAAGACCGACTTGACATCGACATCAAAATTTTTTTTTCAATTCAAACCAGCAAGTAGTTCCTGTGAACAGTGCGTTCAAAAGTATGGGTGACACTTCGACATACTTAAATCTTTAAAATCTGTCGACATTGTTCAAAAATAGGCCTTAACAGCCCATACTCTACTCGGCCCTGTGCTCAGTAAGAAATCATATAGAAAGAAGGAAATACATTCATTATTCGAGACACCGTAACGAAGAAACCAACACAAAACGATGAAACAAAATCAATTTACAACATTGGAACAAAAAATTAAACTAATAACCTAATTTACACAGTTGTACCAGGAAGTGGTTTTACGATGCCTAGAAATCACAGACATTCAATTATTATTTCTAAGAACACAACTTTAATACGATAAACCTAAGTTTCAGTTGTCAACTACAATGCAAGTTCAAAGTATTCACCGCCATAGTGTGGCCATAGTAAGTAATATTTTGCTTTGTTTTCGATTTGTAACCGCTAATGAGCTTGCGTTTAACTAATCAGAAATAATCCTTATCGTCGTAGCTCGTGAATGCAATATTTTTAGTTTTGTTTTTATTTCTCGCCAGGCATATTATGGTTTCATTTTTATAACTGAAATTAGAGATTTAATTACATTTCTCGGTGCAGTAGTAAAACTGATGACTCTTTGTTTGATTTAATTTAAGTTAGTTCAAGTCATTGATAACCGAATAACGTTTAAATACCCATGGTCTATGCCCGACTGCCTTCTCCAAGTAACGCCCTAAGCCGAGGTTCTTACCCTTCTTTGGGGTGCCCTTAGCTCGTAACTGTGAATATTAAGGTTGGGAGCCTTCTGCGCTCACCATACAGTCCAGCAAAGCTGTCAAAGCCATCGAAGGCTATACAGTCACACCAAAAAAAAAACTCCAGTAAAAACCAATACATTTTTTGATTGATGAACTAGCTGTCCATACCGACATCGTTCTCAAACAAACAAACAAACAAACATTGTCAAACATTCAGTGACAGGTAAAAACGGTTGCTAAGAGAAAACTAAGTAAATATTCTCAGCATTTCTTCATGGTTACACACCTTTCTAACCTTTCATGACCTTCCACAAACATTTCAAAACCAAAATTACCCAAATCCGTTTAGCCGTTCCCGAGTTTTAAAATTTGGAATGACGTCTTAATCGATGCATGTAATTGCTGTAGGTATGGACTGATTTTGGTTAGATTTGGTTTCTTATGTTTTCACTTTAATGTTGAACTCACACACAGTTCATTATCAAACCAATGCAGGTATCGTAGGTTGACTGTTTTTATATCTTTATCGTCTAATAAAATAATGTTCAACATTTTTTAATTTGACGGTTTTTAACAGTAGATTTCTTAACTAAACACTAATTAGATCTGATTTTTTTAAGGAACTGCTTTTACAAACTAGCATACTGCCCGTCTAATGACAAGCAATTTTGGCAGCCTATGGATAGGTGTGCCATCAGAATCATTGTTCTTGCTTGGCCGTACTTCCAAACAAAATAATTCCTGCTTATAAAAGTCCATATTTACCAGGAAAGCCTGGTCAGCGAATATTAAACTTTACAGTATTCATAATTCAATTTATAGTCGTACTGCAGCCACTAGAGCTTAGAGCGCCATAAGTAAAATTGTATTCGCAAAAACGGCATCTTTATAATCCCTCCCAGGGAATGCAGATATTGTTTATTAGCACAAAGGGGCCATAGTAGTAGAGTAGAAGGAACGCATTTAACTTTACAAGAATTGCAGAACCTACTTAGCCAGAAGATAGTAAATCTAACAGAATAAAGTTCTAGGATAGAAGCATAGATACTAAGAAAGACAGATACGGAGTCAGGATACGTAGCGTTAGCTAAAATTAACAGTATTTTTTTTGTGAATTGGGCATGTATATGTTCTAGTGTTTATTTAATGGTGTAGTTATGGTTATCGTTGTTCTGGTGTTTTTAAATTGTAACTCAACACTCATAATTTTTTAGCTAATCAACCCAAGAAATCAATAACGAAGACGTGTTACTAACCTACTTAGGTATGTCCCACTTTTGCTGTTTCAGATGGTTGCATTAACTTAGTATATACTTATTAGGAGAAATCATAGTTGTCCGTACCCAAACAAACATATTGGCTAGCCTGTAAGCTAATTTAGTTTAGGCATTTTGCGCGTCCGTCCTATCCTATAAGTGGCATCAATCTTTATCTCGCGAAACGTGGCCTTGTCAAACTTTAATTACTTATAAATTTAGATTAATTAATTATAGGCCGACGGGAAACGTTTCAGAAATATTAATAAGCATCCCAAGTTTCTCCCTGAAATGTTTGAGTCAGTAACTGGATATCAATATTCTCTGGCAAGCAGATAACTCTATAATACTTTGCTGTGTGAAGTTGAATTTTGCTTTACTTTCAAACTTGAAAGCCTTCGAATATCGCGAGCGTAGAATATTTAACTGAAAGAGATCACAGTATGAACAACAGCAGGTACACAAACTTTTCAATAACGCAGTTTTAATACAATAGCATAATGCGAACTCTACACGTCAATAAATATCGTGATAAATATATCATGATGTTTACTGATATAACTTGGGCCGGATCGGAGCACACCCTACACTATCTAAATGCGGATCGCCTTCATATTTCGCTGCGTACTGACGCAATGAATATTGACAAGCGACACCACACGCAAGATAAACATCAGGCTCCAGGATCTGGGATTAGATCATGCATTTTCGGAAATCTAGCAATAAATATTGTGATCCGTCAATATACTACCCTACACGTCGATAATTATTGTGATAAATATCATGAAAATTACTGATATATTTTGGGCAGGATCAGAGCACAATCTACATCATCAATACGGATCGCGTCTGTATCTCGCTGGGTACTGACGCAAAATATTGACAAGCGACACCATACGCAAGATGAACATCAGGTTCCGAAATCTGGGATCAGATTATGGATTTCCGGAAATCTAGCAATCAATATTGGGATCCGTCAATGTACTACCCTACACGTCGATAAATATTTTGATCCATTAGTATCTATGGACGGATCACAATATGAATCTTGCGTGTAGCGGTCGCCTAAGGGAATCGAATTCCAACGTCGGTATAGCAGCTGTACTGACGTTTGATTCCGATTCATGTTAAAATAAATACAACAAGCAAATCGGATACTGTTAGACAGATTTCAAAATAATAATCGACAAATAATTAGATCGTCTATCCATAAGACAGATGTATGACCCGTTTAGGTGAATGAAGGTCGCTTATAACTGCTCTGAAAATCCATGGGGGTCTATGTTCAGCGGTGTATGTCACGTGAATGTCGATGAATTAATTTACGTAGACATATCAATATTTGTCCTGGGTCGGAATCGATTCTGAAACCTCACTCAGACTGTCGTTTCTCCATCTACTATTGCTGGCAAAACGGATCGTTAATTTGATGACATAGTTTCTTTAAACTATGATTGATTCGCATACGAACGTTTCGTCATGAGCATGACTTTTAACAGCTATCAAATACGAAAACCTTATGCAAAGAAAAAAGATATCAAAACACGCTAGCAAAAAGCCTAAAGTTTATTTTCAGGAATAGATTCCCTCCCATATTTACTTATACGCCTCTACTAGATTTTCCGAACAAAAGTATTATCGCCAGCCGCGTGAGGATAAAAGGAGGATTCATGACGATAAATCAAGCATGGAATTTAAGAGGTGAGGAATCGGCCCTTTGTTTTGAAGGGTGACACGTGAAACGATTGAGAACAAAGTGTGCGTGGGATAAATCGACATCTTGTCGCGTGACAACTTTTTTCTAAGGAGATGTGACAAATGACGTAAGAGGGGATTAATTCGACGAGATTGTGCAAAAAGCAAGCCTGATGTGCGTTTGACTGTACACCCGCTCAAGATTACACCACGAATGGGGCAGTTAGGGACTCGTTGAATATTGTTATTTGGCTAAAACCCTACCCTTTTATCATTTTTCATGGCTCTAGTTTTTTTTCAAGTCCATTAGTGACAATAATTATGCATAATAAATACAAGGTAGATGTTCTTTCTGCCTATACAGGTTTCAAGCTCAAGTTAAACACTCAAGTTCTTAGGCCACAGTACTACCTCTAACTGATTTCATAATTTAAAAAGCTAATTTCACCCTTAAAAAATCCACGCGCAAAGTAAATACGTTAACGAACCTTATCATAAATTAAAATACCTGTTTGTTTTAATGAAAGCGACTTTACAAAATTTGAATATCAAACAGAAATATTAATTACCCATCGGAAAATTCAATTCCTTCCCGATTCAGGCAATCGTCATTAATTTTAATGGTATCTGCGGGAACCGCTTATGTTGTGTGGATGTCGCGGAAACATTTATATTATCTATTCAATAAAGTTTGAGGTGCCCGTGGCGCAGTTGTGATCGGCGAAGATCGCTGTTGTAAAGCAACACATGCCGGGTCGGAAATGGGATGGGTGACCATTCCGACCGAAATTTAGTGATGTGTATTTCGGGCAGCTCCGTGATTCGGAAGGCATATTAAGCAGTTGGTCCCGGTTGACGTCGCTAGATGTCAGTCGTTAAGCCTAGTCAGAGGCCTTAGTGCGGCTTGATAAGATCTGACATTAAGGTTGCTCACTAACCTTACACCCTTCCAACAATCCGCACTGAGCCCACGTTTTGGAGTATGGCTTGTTCCACCTCATAGTTGAGGTAAGGCATGTGCCCAGCAATTTGACGTATATAGGCCGTTTATGTTATGTATTCAATAAAGTTTGGCAAACTTTGTTTTTGCCTGGAATATTTAAGGGTACTAACGTAAAGAACACATACTTCGCAAAGGCAATTAAAGTAACTACTCTCTCAACGTGGCAATAAGGTGTAATCTAGCTCGCACTTGTGCTACGTGCCAACAATTTGAATAACCGAGTATTATACATACGTACTTGATAATGTCAAATCGTTACAGTGAGTTTCTTTTACTCTGAATGTATCGAGTGTGATCGCTTCTAGCCTATGACTGAAAAAATAACACAGCTCCAAGGGACAGTAGACTTGAGGGTTTGATTCAAATTTCAGCTTGATACTCGGTCTAGACGGAAGAACAACAAAGTGATACTTAATGGCTTCCGCTTTTACTTTCGTGGTACGTAACTCTAAAAGCTGAAGTAAGACAGGCCTATTTAGTTATCACTAGTATATTTAATTTTAAATCCACGTTATAACCTTGGTCCTTGGTTGGTATACCAGAATCTATTAAAATCCTGCAACCTTTGTCAGCCCGCATGGATATCGTGTGTGGTGTTGCGAGTGGAGTGGCATCACTTACAGTATATAAACTTAAAATGTGCAAATGAAAATAGGTGTCTCGAAAAGTTCTACCTGAATACCTGTCTAGCTTTTAATTTAAAAAGTCTTAGTTTGACTATTATTCGTCGCTGATATCATCTGTATTTTTATCGTTATTTAAGCAACTGTTCGATACTATCTTTGTAAATGGATATTACTTTGCAACGGTTAAAATCTGAAGCACCGTTAAGAAAATAACCATGTTGAATATTCAGGAGTTCTAAACACAGGGCCGGATCGCATGGCTTGTTTTCATTAGCATGATTGGACTGACCCCATTTGAGTACATGAACTGAGCGGAGTGAGGTCCAAATACAGGTTAACTGATATTTTTCTAACAGTATTGCAGATGTTTGTGAGTATGGTTGAGTAACGAGAAAACAGGTGAAGTGTTTATAAATTGTATTATTTCTATGGTATTTCTTAGACCTGTCGATACTCTGCTTCTTTCTTTTCTAACAAAAGAAAAAAATAATATAAAAAAACTAAAAATAAAAATTTCCAGCTCTATTTAGCTCAAAAACAATGAGACCACTTTCATTCTTCCTTTAAACAAAAACACGATTGCCTGATGATAAGCGGTTACTGCCAATGATATTACAATGAAAAAAAAACGTAGATCGGTTATGTCAGTACTGATGTGAAGTCAAAAATTGACCCCTGGCGTATGTACCTATAATTTGACCGTGTGAACAAGATAGTATAATTATCTACAGGTAACTAGAGCGTAAATGAGACAGATGCATGTTGCGCAGTGTCGTCTCAAACTGTCAACGCTTTGCTCAGGTGGTCGAAGTCCTGATTTCGGGTGCCACTGTTTTAGCAAAAGTAACCTATCTACGTGTTTTTATGATAATATCATTAGTCACCACAGTTTATATCTTTATAACCGGTCGTTCTCGTTCCTGTAAGAAAACGCAGTTAGTTATTCGTCGTCCTTAAGACAACAATGAATGTTTGGAAAGGCGTGATGACAATGTGGCAATCTGGAGCAGTCAATCATAAAGATAAAATATAGGCAGTAGGCAGTGCCATAACATTTTAAAAAACAAAAGCATTTGATAACGACTGAAAATTAATAACTTCATAGTTATGTTGAATCATGCAAAATGATTGCTGGAAGCTCCAAAATTACATCAAATGCAATTTCAATATTAGAGGAAGGATTCAAAAAGCGACCTAAATAAACCTTCCCAAATAGTTTTCAATATGCAATGAAAACAAACGTAAAAATCGGATAGTTATTAATTAGTGAAAATAAAACTCATCCAATTGTTGATATCGGATTCGGAACAGTTTCCATGTGTCCGCTGCGTCAATTAATTCTGTCAACAGATTCGGATCTGTCCTTGTCGGAATGTTTGCGGACATCAGTTTTAATGCTCTGAATTTCATCTTTTACATGGAGCTTTCTATAATGCTGTTTTTGTCACGAAATTCGCAGTAATCACACTGCGGTTGGAGTGAACGGGACCAAAACCATGTGAGCTTTTCAAATAACCAAAAATGTTGCATGTGTGCACGAGGTGCTGTAAAGCAACACACGCGGGTCGGAAATGGGATGTTTGACCACCCCGACCGAAATTCAGTGATGATTGCAGTTGGTTTCGGCTGACGTCGTAGATGTCAGTCGCTAAGCCTAGTCAGAGGCCTTATGGTGGCTTGATAACATCTGACATTAAGGTTGTTCACTAACCTGACACCCCTCCAACAATCCGCACTGAGCCCGCGTGTTGCAGTATGGCTTGTTCCGCCTCATAGTTGAGGTGAGGCCTCAGCCCAGCACAGTGGGACGTATAGGCCGTTGATGTTATTTTTATGTAATTCGAGTTCATACTAATCAGCAAGTCATATTTAATTCGTACCTTCACTCGAAGCCATTTTAATGAATTAGTAATGTTCCTTTTTTTGATTATTTTGCGTTAGTGGACATACTCGTGTTTCGACTATTAATACAAAGGGACTTGGTTCTGACCCCGACTGTATGTCTTTACAAGAAGCTCTCTCTCTTAAACTCTCACGGGATGATCTGCATTGCGCAAACAGAACAAAAGAACTGGGATTACTTATTGATATACAGGATGTTCCAAAATGTAGTGTCAAACCAAAGCCTAGAGGTCCACCATTTTTGACAATTTTCGGGTAGCCCTAGTGATGCTCTAGCTTTGGGCTTCGGCTTGACAGTTGACACTTCTTTTTGGGACAGCCTGTGCATTATTATGCTGCCGAGCAATGGTGAGCAAATGGTGAATAAACTTTTGTTTGTTTATGAGTACTAATTTTCACCTGCGTTCGATATCACTCTGAATATGGGTTGTAATGGATCGGTTTTTAAAATTCTGATTCAATTTTATTCATAATTACACAAGCGGATATTAAGGCTTAAAAATGTTTTTAACGGGCATTGACAGTGTTGACAGTTTAAGAAGACACTGAGCCAAATGTATCTGTCTCGTTTACGCTCTAGTAAACTATCATACTAATCTTGTTCACACGTTATAACACGGCCAAATTAACTACCGTACCTAACGAACTAACTAACCGTCGTACCCTGTGGTCAATTTTTGACTTCGCGTCAGTACTGACATAAACCTAACTACCTGTTTTTATTATAATATCATCAAACAAGAGTGCTTAACCTCTAGGTCATGTCACTCGCTATGATTTCGTTGAATTAACCCGGCGTCATGGGGGTTAAAAACTGTAACACGGACGTGGGGGTTGGGTCTATTTGACCCTGGTAGGATATGTAAATATTTTAGTCTCCAGTTGAAAGAAAAGGTTTTTATTATTACCAGCATTCATTTAAAGTTAAAAGGGTTATCCAACACTAAAAAAAAATTGAAATATATAATTTTTATCATGGAAACGAGACTTGGAAAAAAAATAAAATATATTCTATAAAAACCGCTCAAATGTGTCTTTTGCACTAACAAACTAAATAAAAAAGGTTTAAACTACAATAAAGAAGAAGTATTACAAATAAAATGAAAATATAAAAAAAACTCATTTTGTATGGAAAAAATGGAGTGAAATTGTTACACCGAGTACAGGCATGGGTCTAAATTACCCATTTTCAGGTTACGGAACTTATAGCTCCAAACTCAGGCGTTTTCTGATTTATTTCAGGGCACAAACGTGTGGAGTGATTCATTAACTCCAGCTATAGGAAAAAACAGCAATGTCGGGTGAATAGTATAAAAATTATAGAAATTCTAAAAACGGCCGGGTATCTTAGACCCAACCCCCATGACGCCGGGTTAAAAAAGGCTGCCAAGTATCGGTACGAGTATAATAGTTTTTGAGTGACTAAAATATATATATTTTTACTTAACTAGAAAATATATATTCGCTAAATAAAGGTAAAATGAAAACGAGGCCATTAATCTATAGCAAAACGCCAATAGCAATATAGATCCTTTCGCCGTGCTTAATAACATTCCACTTTACAAATAGGCCCTCTTTACCTTTATTATCCTCATTAACTTCAGTACGTTTCCAAGAAATCGCAATAAATACAGCAGAAATGCTACATGTGTATTTGACATTTTGAAGGTAAGAGAAATCAGGTCAAGAAAAATCGATGGTGATTTTAAAATTTAACATCGAGCGCGCTGCGCTCCCGTTTTTGAATCACTCAATTCGATGAAACCTAGATTGGAGAGCAGTGGGAATTCAAACTAGATCTATTTTGAATTAGAAGGAGACAGGCGAGACGGAAATACGATAGTAAAATCAGATACAGATGAGATGTGTGCATATTGTTGCTAACATGATATATTTACTTTCTATTCTTCTTCTTGCATGCCGATTTAGACGATCTTTATCAGCGTTATTGTCATTTACAAATTAAGACGATGTCATGACCATAATTCGACTGCAGAATATAATGAAGGTGCCTTAGGGCCGGCGCCCACTATCGGCATCGGCACGCTTCAGGCTTTTAAGGTGGCAAATAGAAATATACTCTAACATGATGGCAATAAAGTAGAAAATGCCGAAACAGAAACAGAACAAATGCATTTTGTTTTTACGAGAACACATCACGGAAATGTCTACTTTATTGCCATAATGTTAAAGTATATTGCTATTTGCCACCTTAAAATCCTGAAGCGTGCCGATGCCGATAGTGGGCGCCGGCCCTTAAATAGATTTTCTAAGGCCCTTTAAGGAGCTTTATCACGTCCATTTGTCAGGTGGGCGTCCAATGCTTATTTACCTTCAAAATAGTTTAGTTTTAGAACAAGATGCCTTAAAAGAAGCAATTAAAATAGAAACAAAAAATAACAGGGGTAGATGCAAGACAAATTATGCAAATTAATAAAAAAAGTAATATTGTTGTAAACAATTACTCAGAAAAATCTCTCATATTGTTCTGGTGTAAGAAATCCTTCATTTTACCTAATAACATCGCTGGTTCTAATAAAAGTCCTTTATGAAATATTATATCTTGTAACCTCTAATATTGCCAAGCCTTGCGCGGACTATGTAATTCTCGACACCTTATTAAAACGTGAAACACGGGCGGATAACTTTGTGTCTAAGGTATATGTACTATCTAAGTTACCTACGAACAAAGCCAGCGAAGCTTTGTTTATTTAATAGACTTAGATACCTGGAGTGAATCCAGTGGAATTTTCACTTTGTTTACTGGGTCTTAACTAGATAAAAGATTGTCTCTACTTTAGAGATGTTGCGGCAACACTGCTTCCTCAACGAGCTATATATCAAGTCACCTACGCCCACTGTTGGCTGTGTTGCTCCGCTCCCATTTGGCAGCCGACCAATAATCAGGCTAACGAAAACGAAAAAAACCGTCCTGGTACCCATTAAGCCTTTGCCTGGTCGCATTACTAATATCCCTGGACATTATTCTACACAGCGCCATCTATCCCCAAGATGAGCTAATTATAGCACGTTTTTATGAGATACTAGAAAACGGATAAACATACTTAAATAGTTATTTTTGTAAATACATATAATATATACCTTTGGTGTAGTAGCCGACTTCTCAACAATCACACCAAGACGGTCGTCATAATGGGACGAAAGACGGTACTGGTATCCACTGCCTGTCTTGCCAACGGTCGTAGTTTCACATATTGCCAGTAACCGTGATGTTGTAATACTGTTAGAAAGAGCCCAGTGGTCCACGGCTAGTTCCCTTGTGCTTCATACATTTTGGTAGGGCCACTCCACCAGATAATTCACAAGCTCGCAAACAGCTTATGGTAATGGTGGTATGATTGTAAGAACACCTTATTGGATTTTCTTTTGAAGCCAATGGTGGCAAGAAAACCCCTTGCAAACATAGGCCTTGCCAAACTGAATACGCTAACGCTCACTAATATTAGTTCCCGGTATCAAATAGTACTGTGATAATTATTTTTCGTATAATAAACATTATCTCTGCATAATACCTATGTATGGTGGTGTTTAAGTAATTAGTATGCTTGCAAGCTGAACTGCTAGAATTTAGTGTTATTTTCACATTTATTGGGGAAACCCGAACCAAGTTATTAAAACAAAAACCAGTTAGATTTTATTATACCAAAAAAACTGACTAGCCCGTTATTAATTCAAATCTGGTAATGGTCAGTTTTTCCACGGCTAGTGCAGTCCATTTTGGTTTAGAGAAAATATTCATGCGGCGGCCATAGTTTGTTCTATTCCTGGATGTTAATATTGAAGTAAGCATACACAGCATGCAGTAGTTTACTTGTATTTGTTTTGCTAAATTTCTGGTGAAATTGTGAAATTTCTACGGTTCAATATCTAAAAACAAAACACAAAATTGTTGGCAACTGCCTGGTGCTGACACATCTTCCAAACCGAGGGTGGTGAGGTGACGTGCCCGTCTTTTGATAAATGTAAGTTGTTGAAAATTGATATAAAACATTTTTAGTTTCACTAAATTTCGGTCGGGTGGTCCCATCCTATTTCTGACCAAGTGTGTTGCTTTACCACAGCGATTGTTGATTGATCCATTGTCACAACTGCACTACGGGAACCTCATGATAATGTGATGACTGATGATTATTACCGATACCTCCATGCTAGAAGGCACGTAAGCAGATGTTCTAATGTCAGTCGTTCAGCCTAAGTAGCCTAGAGGCCGGCTTGGTAACATCTAAGATTAAGGTTTCACACTGAGCTTACATTGATCAACAAACCCGTCTATCATCTCAAGAAGCTCATTTCACATAAAGTCAAGTTCTATCTTTGATAGAACTCTTAAAAATTACTTTGTCTCATGAGCGTGTACCAAGTTGGGATTAAATACTGGGCTCTTTACGATCTTGAATTGTGAAAAAAAACTTCTAAGTCAACGCAATCGAAAGATACGTTCGCTTATGCTCTTTTTCAAAATGTACATACTGGAGTTAGGTACTTTTATTTTAACTAGAATCATCAAATATGGCAAACATATTTGTAGTTTGTTAAACTAACCGCGACTTAATCGTGTGTGTATGTTTATTTGATGAAGAAACTATTTGACAATCCTCCAATTTTGAAAGGAACCCTTGGTGCGTGAATCTAACTCGCTCTTGACAGGTTTTAGTCGTGGATACTTCCAATGTGACTGGTCATTTTGTGAAATGGTGAATTCTGAGAATCAACCTGAATGGATTCCGCCAACAAAGCCACCTCAAACGGTTCTATTTAGTTGCTATATTTAAATGCTCGTTAATGCAGTTGTTGTGCAGTAACTAATAAGCTAGTTAAATAGAAATAACGTTCCAACAGATAAGGTCTTGGATATTACTAAAGTATAATATACTTTGACTTTGAGCGTAGTTCCCCCCCCCCCCTGTTTAGATTTCTAGAGTCACTGGTTATAGCTGAATATAAAATTCAGCTTTGGCTTTCTGATTCAGCTGTACTTAGTCTATGCTGCAGAAAATCACAACAGTAACGGTGGAATTCACAAAGGCAAATCAGATCACTCACTCAACTAATTAAGCCATTAGTTTAATCGCACGCTTAACTTAAATGCTATTCACAAACGTTCATTAAGCAGTTTTCTACCGTGATCAGCTGAGCATCTTTCAAACAAACCGAAATGCCAACATTGCAAAAAGAAACATTCGTTCTCGCTAACCAATTGATGGAACTATGGTTTTGTGCCTCGATTCGTTTCGTTGTTTGTCGAAATTATTGCTGGAAATGAACAATTCTTGGGTTTTTTCACAGATCTATCTCAATTTAAGATGACTGTAACGTAGCTTGGTTATTAATTCGAAATTTACGCATGTTTGAACAAAAAAAATAAATGGAATAAACAAAACAATACTTTTTCATTTTTAACACAATATTCATGTAAAAACGGAACGCAACCAAATGTCAAATATGTGTCAATCAGTCATTTTAAGAATTTAGGTTAGAATTACGTATTAAATTAAATTTTAAATTTGTTTATTTATGTAACTACATTTCCAAGTAATTATCTGGGCTTCTGGAGGATCATCGTTACAGTCAGTGTAAGATCTTGCACTTGATCTTATCAGATCTTGACTGCAGATAAAGTACCTGCAAAGACAATAACTCAAATAAAATAAGCCAAGCTGAAAATGGATAGTTTGGAAATGGATTATTAGGTAAGTAAATAACTCTATTTAGCTGAGTTTACAATCTTCAATACAGTCAGTTAAAATCAAAACAGTTTTTTGTTTGATGTTAAAAGTTCCACTGTGTAAATTTAGCCATTACCTACCTTTCTTTATTTGCTGAAAAACAAATGTAATTAACAAGTATTTTACTTTCCAGCTCTTCATGGAGTAGCAGATAACCAAAATGAAGGAAATAATTAATAAGGCAGTACTACCACAAAAGTTGAACATAAAATATGATGATATTGCATATTATTTGCCAACTGTGACCGCTATAGTGACTAACTTTATATGGAGAAGGAGACCTAGAAGGTGCAAGAGAAGAAGAATTATATTTATGCCAAAACAATCAATTTTATTGGTAGTAGACTCTATTTGTTCAATAGAATATTGACACTGAGGAGCATTTAATGTATTGTATGTATTGGTATTGTTTGTAAAACACATAACTTACTATAAACTTTAATTTGGCAGGCATTACAGCAAAATATGTATTTCATAGCTGTTTGAATCTTTTACCACTTGCATTAAATCAATAGTGGACACTGAATATATATGTAATACGATATAAATATAATGTTTAAAATGATAGCCTTTTTTTAAAAAGACAGTACCGTTCTGCTGGGTATTTCAGCAACAAACTAGCTTGACTTGCTAACCTTTTCTATCATTATTCCTCTGCCTGTAGGTTGTCTGAAAGAGATTGTTTTTAGCAATAAGACTGCCTAACTTGTATTTTATGGTGAGAATGTATTACTTTCAAAACAATAATTTTGCTAATAATTTAGTGTGCATGCAATAAAGTGTTCCTCATCTTAACAAATTGTTATCTTGTTGTGATTTCACATTGTAATGTTCTATTTCCACTGTGTGAAAATATAGTTTATTTGTTATTTTTGAATTATATAAAATAAATTATTCGTTTTTATTTTGTGTTTTCATTAATTATCATGAAACTCATAATTTATATTCGAGATCCACACCGGGGTCACTGCTCCCAAAGTTAGCATAGATCATGAAGACTGAACAAACAATATTGTTTCTTAATACATAGGTACTTTAGTAAATAGATATAACACCCAAACACAAGATAGATTATACGATTATAGACACAAATATTCATTACACAATTTTAGGTGTATAATGGGAAACAAACATACAACCTTAAGTAGGTGCACACCTTTTTTACTTCAATAACTTAAAAACTGGGAGTGATGGCTTTTCCCCTGCAGTGAGACATGATGGGTGGATAGATTAGGAAAAGAACTTGTGTTTTAGAACTAAACAATATGATGTAATAATTAGTTGTTAAATAAAACAATTATTGATTTGACGGTGTTTATTTATGCAGTTCGTGTTCACTACACTATTACATCATGTTAGGTGCCTTCTACACAACACCGACGACTTAACTTCATGTGTTCCTAACAGAGCCCGCAGTACACTGCACATTCCACTGTTGTTGGTGCGATTATAACTATACCAACAGACCATTCCCAATAATTGATATAAATAAGGACAAGAAAATCTTCTTTTGAGAATACCAAACAGTCTCTTTATTGTGGTCCAGAGCCTTTATTGAAGCAATAATGTGTTTGTCCTGCAGCTATTCTTAAAATTGAGATAGAAACATGGGTAGCCACACTTTGAATCACCAAGTTCACTACACTCTAGAAAGGCGCACACTGGACTTTTTTTGATAATGGTACTAACTATTCTTTTGACCCAGGATTTTTGATAACTGGCATTGGCATCCAAGCTTCAGTTTAGCAAACATTGGAGTCTGGAAGAGTCTTTTGGAAATGGTAGTATCCTGTTCTGATTGTGGGTCTTTGATAACTGCCCTTGGCATAATGATGGAGGGCGAGGAGTATTCCGATTATTAGCTGTGTTGCTTGATTGCTTTTCTTCCAATTTGGGGACGTGCTGACTAATTTCTTTTGTCGGAAACTGCAATTCTTAGTAGCATTTGAAATTGCGTTTTGACATATTTCTGTAGTGTTTTTAGGTATTACACATTACAGAGACTTCTAACAAGGGGTACTTCTTCTACCAAAGTCCTTAAAACGAGCGTTAAAGCTGAAATACTTCCAAATCAAATATTTAAGATAGGTCGCGACCGCTCTCAACTTTTTAAATATTTGAGCATGCTATTTGTCACATTTGATGGCATTTTATTATCTGTGGCACGCTGATTGTCTTTCATGAATACGATTTTCTCGTTTGAGTGCTTAATCAACTTAGGTTAATCACGTGAGAGGAGGAGCAATTGATGAACCTTTGTGAATGCGAAAAAACAGTTTGAGCGTTGTTCAAGTATTTGTTAAACGCTCAACTATTTAATTTGCTTTTGTGAATTCCACCGTAAGTCATCATACTCGCGGGCCTCGGGTCAGTGTGACTGCTTAACAGCAACACACTACACGAACGGCCTGAATAGATGTACACAATTGTGTGCCGGAGCCAAACCGGCCGAATCTAAAGCGGGTTCGCTTGGTGCCGCCAAAAACAAAAGACGTCGGTCGAACTCAATTTAAAGTGCTGTGTATTCGGCAGGCTAGGTGAAGAATAGCGGCCCCGTAGGCGGTGAAGGGGTAAATTGGGGAAAATTTAATTTGAAGATCCGGCTTGCGCATTGGCTTTAGGATAATGAATAAAAGTTCTAGACTGAAAATTCTTTATTTTGGCTTTTTGTTAAAGCTGCATACTATATCTTTGGAAATATCTTTGGACATTATTCCACTCAGCGCCATCTAGTCCCAAGTGGGCCAATTATAGTCCATTAATATGGATACTAGACAACGGATAAACATACTTAAATAGTTGAATACTCTTCAAAATCAGTTTAAACAAAAATCATTGCCTACAATAATACAAATACTTAAAGTCAGATAATTTCTCGAAGCTTCTTCACTAAGCCTGAGGAAATATTGATTTCATTAGGCAATGCGAAATCGCATCAAGGGAAAATTTGAATTTGTTGAAACATTTTTTTTCCCTGGACGGTTTCAAGGAGCTTAATTCATTTCATGCCATCACTTTAAGACTTAAAGTTTTGTTAACTCTATTTTCATAAGATAAATAAGTTTAAACACTCTTTGAATGTTAATAGACTTGTTAATTTGCCAGAACACATAAATTGGCTCTTAAACTACGTTAATACTATTAGTAATCTATGTTCTAACTACTAAATAAATTCTAAACGGTTTGATGTGCTCGTAGTTTTAAAAGAAAAGACGACGACAACAAGAATTAAAGTGTACAGCTAAAGTTGTAGTTTAACATTTTCATTAAAAATATGAGCTCCAAGTATTTAACACCACTTAAGTCTGTCTGGGCAGCTCATTATGAACCTTCTTTTGTTATTATTGTTCTACCCATTGCGTAGAAAGTTTTTAGAACTTAACAAGCTTCTAATTATTAAAAAGTAAGATATAAAAATTAGGTTTGGTAATAAGCGTGATCTAAGTATGTATTAACCGTCGAATATTGATACTCACTCATTTCATTTACAGTCAATTACATAATGACGAGTTTTTTTCATTAAGTTAAAGGGGCTAATCTCAGAAAGTACTGAATGAAGAAAACCATAGTCCAGAATTTATCTGAAAAGAATTATCACTGGACAAATATCAAAAGGCTCTCACTTAACGGGAGCGGAGTACCAACGATAAATGTAGCAAAAACAGGCGAAGACTATTTCTTTTCGAAGGTTCATTGGCGTTTGATATCTTAAAACATTTAAAAATAACCACTCAACAAAATAGTGATCACGAAGCCCGCGGGTTAACTGCTGGCACAGGAATAGAAATTTAAAGTTCTACCGGTGTTTAGATCGCAAATATTCCTATTTCAAACACACTGGCACAAACAAGACTGCTAAAACAATCACAGTACCAATAAGTTTCATGTGGAAAAACAATAACTTACGGAAAAATCAACGTCTTGTGTTCGCGACGTGCAATTTGAGAGACTTATCCGTCAACGGAAAAACCGAACGCTTGACATAATGGTCTTCTGAAATACGAGGTCGAGATAGGCAGAGGTTTTTTATAGCGAAGTGTTGACTTGACGTGTTACAACTTCTTTATTCTTGTAAGATTTGTCGGGAGTGAGTAATATACAATGACGAGCTGGAAATGAGTGAACGTTGAGGAGTGGAAATTGGCAGGGATTTATTATGTTATGTTGTTGTGGAATGAAATTAAAATGTTATTGTTTATCGGAAGAGTGTTGATCTTGATAGTTTTAAAATTTTACATTGTTAAAATGTTTTGTTTAGACTGACTGAAGCGGTAGCGATAGTGGTAAGGAAAACAAACAGAAAATTTTATAAGTTTCATTTCTGGACACAGACATTAGCGAGGCATACACCACGGGTGTATGGCATTTTCATGAAATACTAGTTAGTAAATAGCTAGTTTCGTGGAAGTGCTTCAATTTTTAATGTTAAGGCCAATATCATATAGTTTGTATAAATGAAATAATACAGATACATTAAAAAATGAATTTTAATCATAACAAATTTACTGAATCGGACAGTAACGCAATCTGAATCACCCTTCAGGGTGAATCCAGCTAGCCCAAACGACTGACATCGAGGCATGACGGCCAACTGCTTGGCGTGCCTTCAGAACTTGCTGTTGAACTTTTGCTCGCAAAGCACCCACTGTGCCTTACGTTAAAAAGCTTTTTTATAATTTGAGAAATAGCATTTTATAAAATATAAATAATTTCAGTGATTACTAACAGACATCTAACATAGTAGACAAAGCGTTAATTTCTTTTATTAAAGTGATTGCATAAATACTGAACTTATTAAGATTGTTCTTACAGAGCTTAATGTTAAATGTAGCTTTTAAAGTGACATAAAACCACTAACAGATCCTATTGCGGATCGGTTAGAGAATCAAAGCAATTCTCGCTCGTCAGCGCGGACGCTGCGGCTGACGCCCCCATTTGTCTCGAGCTGAGCAGCCGAACGTTAGAGCCAAATGAGAAAGCGCCGGGGAATAACACTGGCTTAGCTCAAACGGTGATGTTTGCTGTGTAGAAACAGCCTATTTATATCTCGTTCTAGGTTAAATGGACTTGGAGATATCAGCTTACGTTAAGTTAGTAGAATTTGTATTGAGTTGACACTTTTTACAGTTGATTGTGAAAGGGAATGCAAAGAAAAATTAACAGTAGTTAATGCCATTAGATAACTAAAACGGCTTCATTTTTCTTCAAAGGAAAAATTACAACTACCTGAAGAATGTAGCTTCATGGACAAAACACTAGAAAAAAAAACAGCGAAACTCTTAGGTGTCCGATGTAGAAGTTGGTACCAATGTATTGCAATACGAATCAATTGTGGCATAAAATTTCTTCTAAGCTCATCTAAGGTTGCATAAATACCTAATTTATTAAAATTGTTCTTACAAAGCTTAAAGTAAAATGTAGCTTTTAAAGTGAAAAAAAACCACTAACAGATCCTATTGCGGATCGGTTAGAGAATCAAAGCAATTCTCGCTCGTCAGCGCGGACGCTGCGGCCGACGCCCCCATTTGTCTCGAGCTGAGCAGCCGAACGTTAGAGCCAAATGAGAAAGCGCCGCGGAATAACACTGCCTTAGCTCAAACGGTGATGTTTGCTGTGTAGAAACAGCGTATTTATATCTCGTTCTAGGTTAAATGGACTTGGATATCAGCTTACGTTAAGTTAGTAGAATTTGTGTTGAGTTGACACTTTCTACAGTTGACTGTGAAAGGGGATTCGAATAGATAGGCACAGTTATTAATGTCATTTTATAATATACCTATTGCAATCATTTGACTGATTATAAACAGACATCTAACATAGTAAACAAAGCTTTAATTTGATTTATGAAGTCGTTGCATAAATACCTAACTTATTAAGATTGTTCTTACAAACCGTAGTAGTAGCTTAATGTTAAATGTAGCTTTAGAAATGACATAAAACCACTAACAGATCCTATTGCGGATCGGTTAGAGAATCAAAGCAATTCTCGCTCGTCAGCGCGGACGCTGCGGCTGACGCCCCCATTTGTCTCGAGCTGAGCAGCCGAACGTTAGAGCCAAATGAGAAAGCGCCGGGGAATAACACTGGCTTAGCTCAAACGGTGATGTTTGCTGTGTAGAAACAGCCTATTACTATCTCATTCTAGGTTAAATGGACTTGGAGATATCAGCCTAGGTTAAGTTAGTAGAATTTGTTGAGTTGACACTTTCTACAGTTAATTGTGAAAAGGGGTTTAAAGAAAAAGGAACAACAGTTAATGCCATTAGATAACTAAACCGGCTTTATTTTTCTTCAAAGGAAAAATGTCAACTACCTGAAGAATGTAGCTATAAGGACAAAAGACTAGAAAAAAAACAGCGAAACTCTTAGGTGTCCGATGTAGAAGTTGGTACCAATGTATTGCAATACGAATCAATTGTGGCATAAAATTTCTTCTAAGCTCATCTAAGGTTGCATAAATACCTAATTTATTAAAATTGTTCTTACAAAGCTTAAAGTAAAATGTAGCTTTTAAAGTGACATAAAACCACTAACAGATCCTATTGCGGATCGGTTAGAGAATCAAAGCAATTCTTGCTCGTCAGCGCGGACGCTGCGGCTGACGCCCCCATTTGTCTCGAGCTGAGCAGCCGAACGTTAGAGCCAAATGAGAAAGCGCCGGGGAATAACACTGGCTTAGCTCAAACGGTGATGTTTGCTGCGTAGACATAGCCTATTTATATCTCATTCTAGGTTAAATGGACTTGGATATCAGCTTACGTTAAGTTAGTAGAATTTATGTGGAGTTGACACTTTCTACAGTTGATTGTGAAAGGGGATTCGAATAAATAGGCACAGTTATTAATGTCATTTTAAAATAATATTGCAAGCATTTGGCTGATTATTAACAGACATCTAACATAGTAGACAAAGTGTTAATTTATTTTATGAAAGTGGTTGCATAAATACCTAACTTATTAAATTGTTCTTACAAACCTTAGTAGTAGCATAATGTTAAATGTAGCTTTTAAAGTGACATAAAACCACTAACAGATCCTATTGGGGATCGGTTCGAGAATCAAAGGAATTCTCGCTCGTCAGCGAGGACGCTGCGGCTGACGCCCCCATTTGTCTCGAGCTGAGCAGCCGAACGTTAGAGCCAAATGAGAAAGCGCCGGGGAATAACACTGGCTTAGCTCAAACGGTGAAGTTTGCTGTGTAGAAACAGCCTATTTATATCTCATTCTAGGTTAAATGGACTTGGAGATCACCAACGCACGCAAAGCACCCAGTGTGCCTTACCTTTTAAAAAGCTTTTTTCTTATTTGAGTGATAACATTTTATAAAACATCAATCATTTCAGTGATTACTAGCAGACATCTAACATAGTAGACAAAGCGTTAATTTATTTTATGAAAGTGGTTGCATAAATACCTAACTTATTAAGATTGTTCTCACAACGCTTAATGTCAAATGTAGCTTTTAAAGTGACATAAAACCACTAACAGATCATATTGCGGATCGGTTAGAGAATCAAAGCAATTCTCGCTCGTCAGCGCGGACGCTGCGGCTGACGCCCCCATTTGTCTCGAGCTGAGCAGCCGAACGTTAGAGCCAAATGAGAAAGCGCCGGGGAATAACACTGGCTTAGCTCAAACGGCGATGTTTGCTGTGTAGAAACAGCGTATTTATATCTCGTTCTAGGTTAAATGGACTTAGAGACATCAGCTTAGGTTATGTTAGTAGAATTTATGTGGAGTTGACACTTTCTATAGTTGATTGTGAAAGGGGATTGGAATAAATAGGCACAGTTATTAATGTCATTTTATAATATATTGCAATCATTTGACTGACTACTAACAGACATCTAACATAGTAGACAAATCGTTAAAGTTTTATGAAGGTCGTTGCATAAATACCTAATTTATCAAGATTGTTCTTACAAACCTGAGTAGAAGCTCAATGTGAAATGTAGCTTTTAAAGTGACATAAAACCACTAACAGATCCTATTGCGGATCGGTTAGAGAATCAAAGCAATTCTCGCTCGTCAGCGCGGACGCTGCGGCTGACGCCCCCATTTGTCTCGAGCTGAGCAGCCGAACGTTAGAGCCAAATGAGAAAGCGCCGGGGAATAACACGGGCTTAGCTCAAACGGTGATGTTTGCTGTGTAGAAACAGCCTATTTATATCTCATTCTAGGTTAAATGAACTTGGAGATATCAGCTTACGTTAAGTTAGTAGAATTTGTGTTGAGTTGACACTTTCTACAGTTGATTGTGAAAGGGGATTTAAAGAAAAAGGAACAACAGTTAATGCCATTAGATAACTAAACAGGCTTTATTTTTCTTCTGAAGAAAAATATCAGCTACACAAGGGGACACTAGAAAAATAAACGGCAAAACACGTTAGTACCAATGTAATGCAATTCAAAATTTTGCAGCATAAACCAACTATTTTAACGATTTTCTTCTATGCTCATATAATAATTTGGTTTTGTGGCGAAGGGAGCGGTGAGTATCAAACCCAGTCTGTTTTATCAATAAACAAAATTTAAATGTAAACAAGCCAGGTTTTCTTGACGTACAATATTGTTTAAGGTATTTTTTCTTTTTGATGCAAGAGTGGATTATTTAAACGCAAGAAGTGTGTTATAATTTTAATCTAGCAAAAAAAAACGGCACGAAACGAAAGATGAAAATTCTAGTGTCTAAAATTAAGATCTAATTACTTTGCTTCAAGCAAATTGGAATTTAAAAAGTGAGATGGCAAAAATGAAATTAAATAATTCAACAACATTTTCTCTTTGAAATACTCGTACAACAGTAGCAACTCAAAAGCTTCAGAGCAGTAAAAGATAAAGCTAGCAATTTAGCGCTCCTTGTTATTTACCTCTGACTAAAGACAGAGGGCGTAATCCATTGCAGCAAATTGTCGACTTAAATATTAATTCTGTTTTGAACTTTATTGTGTTTGAGTTAAAAGAGGTATTTTGAAGTTATGTCAAGATGCAAGAAACACGAGCTTTTCCGGCTTTAGCTGTAAACAAATGAGGCTGTCAACCGCAGGTGCGGCGGCGAGCGGCGCGTCGAGTGCGTAACGAACATTCGAGTTTGCCGACGCAGGGTGCGGCCGTTTGACAGCGGATCGGTTGATTCGATTCTATACTAGGATTTTTAATTGTAGTCAGTGAAATGACATTTTCAGTGTGGCAGGTTTTCAGTCCCAAATAAATAGTGATGTGGTAAATCGATTTTTCACAATTAAAAGTTAGTCGACATTACAGCCTGGCAAAAAAGTCGTAGTGAATGACCACGTCTCACTTCCATATGTCATTACTGGCAACACACACTGGTCAGACTTTCGTCTTGAGACATAGAGGTATTTCGGTAAACTGTATTTAGTAAATAGGTTTTCAGTTTCAAAATGTTTTGTTTCTGTGTTATATTATTTACAGGTAAGAATTTCGTTTATTAACTGGTCATACAACTGGAAAAGTTTGGGAGGATACAACAGTAGAATCTTCCAAACAAGCGTTTTCTAAAGGTTGACTACAGGCCTAAAGGGCTCAACCGGCAAAGGACGACGCCTTATAATTTCACATATAGACAGTGATGAGGGTTTTGTAGATTCCGGTTTACTTATTTTTGAATCGAAGAAAAATAGTATGGACTATTCTGAAGAGATGAATTCAGAGTGTTTTGAGAAATGGATTAAAAGCATTTTGCCAAAATTAAAGCCAAATGCGGTGCTGGTATTAGTTAACGCACCGTACCATTCAAGAAAAGTCGAGCGTATCGTCACTTCAAACTGGCCGAAGGCTGATATTGTTCAGTGGTTAGATGAAAAACAAACTAAATATCAACCTACAATGATAAAGGCTCAATTAATCGAAGTAGTAAAATTACAAAAATCAAATTACGAACGCTATGCTGTGGAAGAGTTGGCCGCTGAATACGGTGTCACAATCCTGCGTCTGCCACCTTTTTACTGTGAGCTCAACCCAATAGGGTTAGTTTGGGGTAAAGCAAAGGGGTACGTTGCCAGGAACCATACATTTTTAAAATAAAAGATGTAAAAAAAATAATTGAAGAAGGCCTGAAAGAGGTGACGCCTAACAATTGGAGACAGTGCATACACCATGATTGCCATAAAAGTCGAAGACAAAATGTGTCAAGTCGACCACATTATATACCAATATGTGGATTCCTTCGTTATAAATGTAACTGATTCCGATTCCGATTCTGAATATACCGATTCAGAATTGGAGTCGGAATCAATAGCAACCGTAACGAATAAAAACGTATACAGGGTGGCCCAAACGATGAGGATAAAATTTTTTTTTTGGGTTCCTGACACAATATACTTAATAATACTTAAAAGTCATGGAACTTTTTTTTAAATTTTTAATTTAAGTTTGAAAATTTTACTGTGACTCGCATTCACCCCAGTTTTTTTTATTTTGGTCAATAAATTTGTTCCTTTAATTAATGGCATGAAGCTGGTAATTTTATGGGTAAAAGTACAACTAATGAGGTCTATGTTACAAAAAAAAAAATTAAGAAAAAAATGCATACTTTCCGAAAAAAAAATTTTTTTAGGAGGTCAGATCGACTATTCTCAAGTTTACTTCAAAAAATCATAACTCGAAAACTACAAAAAATCGGCAAACATACATGGGGTATTTTCGGGTACCCCTATATGTAAGGAAACCAAAAAAAATTTTTTATCCTCACCGTTTGGGCCACCCTGTATAATTACTTGTATTTTCCTGACTTTCAAGTGTTAATTCCCCTGAACCTCTTTGAACATTTTTTCCCAGCTATGGTTATAATTTTTTAGCGAGAAGTTTTAATATGGAAGTAGGGTCCATATTTCTTAAATCGTATTATTTAATTCGTTGTGTACCTATTAAATATTTACAATTTAAAAAAGGCTTTGATACCTAATAAAATAAAGCATGACTAAATGTCTAAGTCTAGTGATTGCTGAACGTCACTATTGTAGCGGGTCACACTTTTTTGTATCTGTCACTGTTGAAGTTGTCATTTTGCTGACTACAATTATTAATCGTACTATAGGGTAGGTCCTATAGTACGATTAATAATTGTATCTTAATCTTTATAGTATGCGTAGTTTCGGTAAACGTGATCCGTCAAAAGACTCGCCTGCAGTTTGTTGTTTGGTATGCTAAGCATCGTTTTCGAAAGGTTGAATAACTTACCTGATGGTTTTGAAAATATAATTGTTTAACTGAGATTTTATAAAGATTATAACACTGGCGTGTTGGTGATTCTAAGAGCATCTTTTTAATTCGGGAATTGAAATCCACCTAAAAGAATAAGAAGATTCTAGAGTATAAACATGAAAACGTGCTAGTAGCTAATCTCTTAATATTCATATTGTTAGGGTCTCTGACTGCAGCGTTTAGTGATGTCATCCACGATCGTATGTGTTCCTTACGCATTACAGAGATGCCCAAGAAATACATCACTAACTTACGGTCGGTGTGGTCACCAATCCCATTCCCGTTCAGCGTGCGTGCTTACAACGGCAATAATTTCCTCTCCTACATCTGAGCCACAGATTATTATCACCGTCATCATCATCATCATCATCATCATTTCGGCCGAATGACGCCCACTGCTGGGTAAAGGCCCAAGGATCTCCACCATGATCGGTTCTGTGCTGTCCACATCCAACGGCTTCCCGCCCTTAATCCAATATCTAAATCTGATATAATGCTATAAATCTAAGGCTGATATAATAAATCTCCGTGTTTATTAAACATACAAAGCTTTGGGTGGGTCTGCTGCAGAGCATCACAGTTACCGATGGCTTTTCGGGCGAAAAGGTTTTGAAATGGCGACCGCGTACCGGGCGAATCTCCGTGGCAGGACAAGGAGGACTGGCGATCTGGTCAAGGTCGCGGGAAACCGCTGGAACCCGCCCACCTAAAACAATTAATTTTCTTTCTTTACACTCTCTCAGCGTCTGTAATCGCTGGCACACATACGCCACCCCGAATTAATTGACAATGTCTTGACGCAAGTCGCGAGGAGCGCTCGAGGCTGAATGTTTGCTCGTAATTAATTATTCCAATAGTAAGCGTTGCGATTATTCTCCCCGTCTGCAAATAAACGCAGAAGGCTGCGCTCTACGACTTTATATTGTTACGGTAAATACGAGCGTAACGTTACGCAGTTGTTGTTGCTAAGGCACTGTGCAAACGTACATAATTTATTTTCAGGATGAGAATCAACTTAAGAATTCAATTTTATGAAATCATAAGAAATATTAAAACGCTTATTTTTACATGTTTAAAGTTGTTGAAGAAAAAAAACAAAGCGACTTGCACTCTTAAAAAAAAAAGCAGTGGACATTGATAGTTCGTTCAATCTTAAAACAAGTGCCAATTTAAGCTCCTTATGCTGGGTGTGAAAAAGCATTTAATTTTTTAAACCTTATACGTTTATAGTAAAACTATAGGTTGTGGTAAATTGAGCAGAAAATATTAAATTTTGAAAATGGCGATTTGTTATCTTAGAGAAATCCAATCTCGTAAAAATTGTTAACATCTGGGTTGCTTAGGTTGTTAACGGTGTTTTCCATTACAAGATACTTTACGGTTCACCACAAGTTAAATAAATGAAAAGTAAGTACCAGATTTGAACACGACCCATATCGGGTCCAACAGGGTGCATAATCATTGCTTGAGCCACATACCTCTCCAAGATATCTAAGTCCTACAAAACTGCAATAGCCCACAATTCGAAAACCCAAATTACTTTCAGAATGAAAGCTGTTGACTCACTGCCTTAGTTTTCTGCGATACCATCCACTTGAAGCAATATTCGTTTGCACCGGGCCTTAATCTTAACTTTATAAAATGTAGCTTTCATTTTCAGCATGCCAGGTTGTGAGTAAATGGAGCACATTTTGTTGGTAAATAATTAAACGTGCTGGTGAATGAGTGAACGAAACGCGGACTGACAGATGTAATATCTCCTTCTGAGTTATATGCCTGCATATTTTTAAAGGTATGGGTGGGAAGACAGGTGCCTTATAACAAAATAATATGAACAAAGGGACTGATGTTTCAGTAGCTTATTCTCGTGAAACGTTGTTATAAAGCCTGTAAATTATCAAGATATATTTAGAAGAGTTGTCAGTTAGAGTTATTTATTAGTATTTTATTTGTACCTAATTAAGAATTTATTAAGTGGTCTCTACCGCCATTGTCCTGGGTGGCTGTGTTTTTATATTGTTTTTTTTAAAACTTTGTTAACTGCGTGGACTCGATTTACAATGAAAAACCAAATATGTATGTTGGTTTAACTTAAAAAATATAGGGCTATAGAAGATAATCGCAAAGACGCTTTATATAAATATCACATTAAATCCTCATAAAATATTCCTCTAAGTAAAAAAGTACAGTACAGCTAGGGACTACAAAAAGATTCCACATTTGCGAAACTTTGAGGAATTTTAATTAACATAAACTTTTATGAAATAGCCGCTTGTGCTCTCAAGGCCCCATGGGTTTTTTCATTAATTTATACAGCACATTTAATAAAGTTCCTCCTGACGGATTGTGAGGTTGACGAAATATTTTGGAACGTTCACCATAATTGAATGAAAGTATAAACATTCGTTTATCATCCGCCGGTCTTGGTGGTTATTAACTGGTATTTACCAATACCAGAACCACATTTGACAATTATGTTATTTTTTTGCATTGTTAAGTACCCTAGGTGTTGAAAATGGAGACTTATGGCATGAGACCAGGCCTCTGACTATGAGCTATAAACCTAACTTCAAACCTTCAATTCAGGCAATAATATTTTTGAATGTCTTTTGGGATTACAACTCCTACAGCGCTCTCATTTCAAAAATGAAAGAGATGCCGTCGAAAAACAGCATCATAAGTACAATTCCGTTCGAGGTTCTAGCCACAATACAATTTTACGACGCCCAACGACCAGACGCAAAAAAGAAGGATAGAAAACTTCAATTACCTCACCTCCCTTGAATTTAATGAAATCTCTGCAATTGCGACTGACGACTGAACGAACAGGTGTATTTTTGTTTAATAAACGTTAAAACAAAAAGCGGCTGTTATCAAGGGTAGCGGACAAAAGGCACGGACCTTTTCTGCCCTTTTCCTTGTCTTAAGATAAAAAGAGAGAGTGGATTAAACGCAAAGATAACCGTCACCCATAAAGAGATTCCACTCTGAGATAATTCAAAGAGAAAGTACGATGCTCTCGGCTATCAGAAAGAAAAAGGTTTTGTTCGTCAATGTATTTTTATGCAGGTGCCTATCGAGATAAACTTTATCGATGTAATTTCTTTTTTTGTTAACGGTACTTGGTGATGCAAATGACCGAATAAGGAAGTGCTGATCTTCCAACAAAAAGAACTAATGTTTAACAATACCAACACAATTCAGTTATTTTTCGTGCAGTTCCATGTTTATAGTTTCATAGGTTTGGTTTGTCAGCTGACTGTTCAGGCAGTCAGTCGTGCAAACAAATTGTTAAAAAGAAAGTATAATAGTGAGTTTTAAAAAACAATGCCTACTATGAAACTATGAGAGACGGTCTAAATTTTCCTCAAAATAGTGAATTCAATAAAATGGTTGAATAAACAAAATAGACTAATGACAATGCCTGTCATTGAGTGGAATTTATCAGTTTTGCTTAGAAACGTCCATGTGGGAACTACCTATAACATTTGAAGTTCAACTATCATGAAAAGAGTAACTATTATAGCAAAGATATTACGCGTAGTGTCAAACTTGACATCATTATCACCTGCAAGATAGTATCAATGTTGTGTAAGTGTAGTTAAAAACTCCAATCCATCGATTCCAGTTCATGTTTTAGCCAATAATTTTAGCATTTTTACTCTCAAATCCCCAGTTCAAAACAGGCATTCAGATAATCGAATAAACTTTTAAAATAGTATTAGTATCATCTTGAGCTATGATCAAAGCTAGACCATGGTTGAGAAATCTCCTTTCGTATTCAGAACTCAATTATTGCAGGTGTGTTCAATGACAAAAGCAAAAATAAGCTTTTCAAGATACTATTTCCAAATGTTTGCAGATTAATATTTTAACGTTGCAGCCCAGACAAATTGGTTAGTCTCAGGCAAATTCAAAAAGGACTGCGGTGCAGAGTCTTGCTGAATGTTTTATAAGACGAAAGATGTAAAAGATATGTCTGTTTGGCTTCTCATTTAGAATTCTCTTTTGAGTTAATTAGTGGCCCGATGTCTATGGCGGCATTAGACGGTAATACGACAGACGCAAGCCTTTTGAGAACCAGTTATAACACCGCTTTTTGTTATAAAGTTCAACAGTATTTTTATTGTTTTACGCTTAGCAGCCGCTTTTTGTTTTAACATTTTTGTATGTTAGTGTTTTTGGATTATATAATATCATTGAAAATTATTCACTTATTGATTACTTTGAATACATACTCTTTAAAAATATGTTTTAAAATTTTTAATTTTATGCTACGTTTTTCCATATTTTTGTTACTAACTAAGCCTTTTGCCAGTGCGAAACCACAAATGAAATAAAACGGAATAAAAAAAATTTAAACCATAAAATGTCATGTTGATGATTGTTGATAAAAAAAACCATTATGAACTTTCAAAATGCTAACCAAATTAAAGTATTTCATCTCTACCCTATTTGCAGTTTTCGTTACAATAATCCTCAGTTGAACTTATTTTGGCTTCTCTTTTCACGTTCCACATTGAATTTCCCACAATATCTACGAGTGGAACCAAAAACATTTCCTATTTTGCTTATTTAAGGCATTTTCTTTCACTTCACCGGTTTATTTTCGAATTTGAACCATCGGAGCTCTGATATTTTTGCGGAGTGTGCATTAAATTTCGTATTCCCTTCGGAGATTTCTGTGCAATTATTTGTCTTTGAAATGCAGTTCGGTGCATGGCTGCGTTCCCGATAGCTCTGAAACAATAAAAGCGAGATGATTTCTTGCTAGTTTTAAGCGGGTCTTAACGGTCTTTGTTTGAATTATTTATTGGCTTTGCCATAGCCAGCATCTGTAAGGTCTACATTTAAATAACGAAGTTAAAATTATTCAAAATTACATTAAGAGTATGTTTTTCTTAAAGTAATGGTACATTATGGTACAAGTGAGTAATGTTGGTGATTACTACTGAGGCGCCATCGAGTGTTAAGAGAGCCGAGGACGGTAATCATCAATGCACACGTGTGTCACAATTTCTCATCACAATTGTGAAGAAAATAATGTTAGAAACTCATTTTATTTAGTAAAAAGTTTAAAATAAAAAGTTTATTTAGTGAATAAAAAGTTTATTTAGTGAATAAAAAGTTTATTTAGTAAATAAAAAGTTTATTTAGAGAAACAATGTTGCACTGTTTTCTTTCATTTGCCTACACTCATGCACCTTCACGAACACATAATGGTTATTAATCCACTAATATTTGTATTATTAAACACGATCTTTTTGTTATTGAAACTTTTTTAAGAACAAAGCAATTCAACCAATAAAAAACTCTTTAACTCACTTGTGAATAATAGTAATGAAAAAGTCACAGTTTGATTATAGGTGTCATTATGTGCCTAATTGCAGTGAAATAAGAGCCACTTTATGAGCAAGTGTGTTGAAAAGTAAATTAAAAATAATCTTTTTTCATGTAAGCATATTAAAGCACCTTGACAAGTTATGACTTGTGTGTGTTATGTTATGACATAAAAATTAAAAGAAAAACAAAGTGTTTCTACCACCGGTTCGGACGTGTAGATTCTACATTGTGTCTCTGCTTGAAGATAAAAATACTTTCGAAGATAAGCCTGGCACTAAATACGGTGCGTCTTTAATCTCACGTTTAATTATATTGTAAATTCCATGGTCTATTAATGAAATGCTTAAATATTAAAAAACAGAAGTATAAATCAATGATAAACTGAGAATACTCAATAATTCTGTCTACAAATGGTTCATTATTCCTACCTCATCATGTACTTCATCAAAATTAATCACGACGTATTAAACTTTCCATTTACCAGCAGAGAAACAAGGCCGTCCGAACATGCGCCCTTATCCGATACACACACGTCATAATACATAAATGAACAGCTTCGTTTGTATCCCAGGGGAGAGGTTAAGCCTTAAGGGTTGCTACAGAAAGACTCCTCTAAACGCCCTTGTGGTTGGAACGTTTGGACTAAATTAAACCTAGGTGAAAATAGTAATTATATAATCTACTGTAATATTTCATTAATATTACAGAGAAGCTTCTTCTCATTAATAACAGAATCAGAAAAAACATTATTTTGAAGTAAAGACGTCAAAATTGGAACATCATCATCAATAACAGCCGCAAGAAGTCCACTGCTGAACATAAGCCCCCATTGATTTTCAAAGAGAGGATTTTTATCAGGTCGTCCGATGATATTAAAATAAAAAGACGTAGATAGATTACTTGTGCTAAAAAAGTGGCAACCAAAATCAGGACTTTCGACCACCTGAGCAAAGCATTGACAGTTTGAGACAACACTGCGCAACATGTGTCTGTTTGGTTTACGCTCTAGTAAATAATCTTGTTATCTTGTACACACGGTTAAATTATAGGTATGTACGTAAGAGACAATTTTTGGCTTCGCGTCGGTACTGACATAGCCCATCTACGTCTTTTTGATTGTTATATCATTGGGGTCATCCGTGTACCTCGTCAGTGGGTGGAATCGGACGATTTACTAAATCAAATAAATTCATACCAGAAACGGAACAACGAATTAATTAATTAATTCGTTGTTCTGTTTGTACCTAAAAGTAGGTAGTAATAGGTAGTTAAAATAGAATAATAAAGTTTAGTGATACACTTACCCTTAAAGTCACAGGGTTTTAGTGCTTGTCACAGTTAGCCTACGTCGATACTATTTAATCATTCAAGTTATTTTCAACAGATTGAGCAATTCGCTGTTATCTTCCTAAGTTGTTTTCTATTGACAGTACAACTACAAGTTCCAAGTTGTCTTAGAGTTTGAATTCGGCTGAAGGGGAAAGGTAGGTAAACTGAAAACAATAACTTGAAGTTACTTTAGAACCGGGATTCTCACAAAGCCAAAATAGCAAGCAAATAAATAGAAGTTTGGAATACTTAGGATTTTGTGTTGCTATAATGCTAAAGCATGAAACGACTTCAATCAAGTACTGAATTTGTAGCATCTCTTAAAAATATTAAAAGTCCAAGAAAATGTGCTCAAGAGATCATGATATTATAAAGCTTACAATTGAACGAACTACACTATGGACAATCCTGGCACAGCTTAAATACACCAGAAAGATTCGGCTATTCTGCTATGGTATTCCGGTGGGCGCCAAAACTCACAACCCTTGTGGTCAGTTATTTTTATAATTCAATTTCTTTGCGGTTATGGTCCTTCGAGAGAAAAGAACTAAGGCAAAGAACATTGTTCAACTATTTACATCCAAAATGAAAGAAAATACTAATTCAGAGTGACGTGTATTGATGATTGAAGTAAGCGTGAAGCACCGAGATGTGAAGTGATGTCCGCCGGAATGCCACCCTGTTCAGGGTCACAGAGATTTGTTGCTTATAGCAGCCGTAGGTTCGAATCTGGCCTGAGAACTAAATCGTTTATTTTTTTCTAGTCTTTTCTGCTCTAAGATCATACTTTGTGTCAGTAGTTTTGTTAAGAAAATGGATACCTTTCATTATTTGTAATTTAACTCACGGGAGTATTGGTTACCGAGAAATTAACTCTCAGAAGTTTTAGTTCGTCGAGTTGATGTAAGTCGAATTTCTTAGAATCATCTGAACTGAATCTTAACCACTCTATCGTCACCGCTAAATACCTAATGTCTTCTCACCTGTCACATCGTTTACGCCATATTGATTTTTTCTGTTGCGAATTTATGCGAATTTTCCGAGAATTATTTGCAAATTTTCCGAATAGGATCGCAAAATGATAAACGCACAGACGAAAAGCTCATTAAATAAGCGTTCATACTGAATACAGACTGGCGTGTTTTTATTTCAAGCAAATTAATATTAATTGGTTGAATTTATTAAATGGCGAAAAAAAATCACTTTTTTCAACTTTCACTTAACTAATTTTTTTAGTATTTAAAAATCAAATCTGTAACCTTTTTTCACTGCATCTGTATAATACTTTATTTTATTTTATTTTATTTTCTTTATTGGGGAAACAAACAGCCTTAAATAATACATAGGTTTAACTTAAATTAGATAGTACATTAGCATTTAAAGTTTCCACTGCTGATCATTACATTTTAAGTGGTTAAAAAGAAGCTAAATCAAAAGCCTAAAGGTACAAATGAAAAAAGAAACTAGGAAAAGAATCCAACAACAGATTTCAAAGTAAATTTTACTACCCAACCACACCAGGTTTCACATGGTGTGGCTGTTTTAACAATTTACGGTACGTCATAATTTTTTCGTGAAATATGTCAATGTGATTATAGCTACTGTTGTGTTTGTTGCAAGCTCTTATGATAAAACTATTCATTCGATAATTAGTCTTGCAAGTCGGGGTACTGAATATCTTTGTGTGCGTGCGCGCGTTAGGTTTAGGACATTTAAACGTTAACTTACTAAGCAAGTAGGGTGAAATAACTCTGTTATTCACTATTTTATACAACAGAAGTTGATCCCTGTGTTCGCGTCGAGTCACCAATGTCTCAAATATACTGCTGTCAAAACCTCTAAATCTATACTTAAGACGTCTTAGAAACTTATTCTGGATCCCCTCCAAGAGGTTGATATACTTGGAGTACGCAGGGTTCCATACAGTGGAAGCGTATTCCAGTTGGGATCTTACGTATGCGTTATAAAGCAATATCAGGGTATTAACTTTTTTGAAATCTGTACTTTGTCGAAAGATAAAACCAAGGAGCTTATACGCCTTTGCAGTAATTTTAGTAATGTGTGATTCAAAATACAAGCCACTATCCAGCTGGACTCCCAAATCCCTCACCTCATTGACCCTCTTTAACTTTATGTCACATAGCCTGTAATTAAAGATTATAGGTTTTTTTTTCTAGTAAACGTAATTGTACAGCATTTATCAATATTTAAATATAATCGGTTGAGCGAGCAGTAGTCGCATAAACGGTTTAAGTCATTTTGTAGCTCAACACATTCATTCACGGATTTTATTACTGAAAATATTTTAGTGTCATCCGCATAGAGTAATAATTGTGAACTTTTGAAGCAGGATATGACGTCATTTATGAAGACGTTAAAGAGGAGGGGTCCTAAATGTGAGCCCTGGGGCACCCCGGAAGAGATAGGAATGAAGCTAGAAGTGAAACCCTTAACTGTAACGGCTTGTGTTCTGTTCCTAAGATATGACGTCAGCCACCGGAGGAGGTCACCGTGTACACCGACTGCCGCGAGCTTGGTAATAAGCAATGAATGAGAAATTTTGTCAAATGCTTTCGAGTAATCGGTATACACAGCGTCCACCTGAAATCCTTTATCCATTGATTCCTGAACTATGTCCAAAAATTCGCAAACGTTAGTCTCAGTAGAACGTTTAGCAACAAAGCCATGCTGATTTAATTTCAGTAAAGGACTCAATGCGGGATAAAGAATATCGTATACGATTTTTTCGAAAACTTTGGGCAAAATGGATAATTTTGAAATGCCACGGTAATTTCGAACATTTTGTTTATCACCGCCCTTATGAATGGGAACCACAAAAGATTGCTTCCAAGAATCAGGCATGATTCCGCAAGACATTGACAATCTGAAAATAAACGCAACGGGGAATGCCAACTGTTTGCTACATGATTTTAAAAATAAGGGATGAAGGCCGTCAGGTCCGCTACCCTTAGAGGAATTAATGTTAGAAAGGTGTTTTTTGACGATTTCGTCCGTTATATGAATACTCGATATCACAATATCTCTCGATTCTGCAAGATTAATACTAGGGATGTTCGTATCCTTTTCAAATACCGATTGAAAAAAAATATTAAACATGTTAGATATTGTTTTCCCGTCGTTTCCTGTTGTGTCATCTAAATGTACTATTTCAGGGATACTATTAATATTTTTTTTGGATTTAATGTAGGACCAGAAGAATTTAGAACAATAGTTGATATTTTCCTCCGACCTACTTATAAATAAATTGTAGCATGAAATCTCTAAATTCTTCACCGCCTGCCTCACATCCGAAAAATTTTCATAATCAGAAACTCTGCCATAATTTTTCCACTTCCTGTGCAATTTTTTCTTTTTTTTAATCATTGCAATAAGTTTAAATGAAAACCACATTGGGTATTTAGTGTGATCATTTATCGTTTTAGTCGGTATGTGTTTATCAATGATGCCATTAACAATCGAGTAAAAACTCTCTAACGCCTTTTCGACGTTAGAACCGGAAAACAGCTGCTCCCACCCAACCTTCTCAAGCTCAGTCTTAATGACATCATAATTGGCAGCATGAAAGCGGCGAACCAACCTGGGCGCTTGCTGAAGGCAAGAGTCGTTCGTGACCACACTAGCCGCTATACCTAAAGACGGATGATGTTTGTCTTCCGGCTCAGAGAGAGGTTCGGTGCGAGAAACACAACAAGGGAAACTAGAAAATATTAGATCGAGACATCTGTTATTATGATTAGGTATTCCATTATGCTGACACCACCCTGTGAAATTCATGAAATTGAATACCTGAGAGGTTAACTGATCATTTGAAGGATTTAACAGAATAAAACTGTTCTTAAAAGAACCGTCCATCGACCAATTAGCATTTCTAACATTAAAATCTCCCATCAGTAGAAACTCGTCACTCGGTCTGTCAACGCTTAATTCCGATATTGACTCAAATAATGATAACTGTGACGATGTCTGGTCCCTACTCTCAGGAAAGTAACAGCAGTATAAATGCAAACGCTTGCAATCCGGGCCGCGAGACAACACAATATCAATATGAGTCACATCAGCGTCAGGAAAGTCAGGGAGGGACGAGCATCGCGAGTCCACCATAAGTTCCCGTTTGACCGCGATTAAAGTACCTCCGCCCTTAGTTAGGCCTCGCCGTTCATAATCACGGTCGGTACGATATACCTGGTAACGCGAGTCAAACAGCTCAGCATCAAAAATTCCAGGCAGAAGCCACGTCTCGCTGAGACAAACCACGTCATAATTACAATTAAGTAGGTTTCTCGCAAATAGTTTAGTTTTAGTACGCAATCCACGGACGTTTTGGTAAAAACATTTTAATATTTTATCTAGCTCTGTAAATACGAAATATTAATTTTTAAAATTTGCATAATTCTCAATACGTTTTTATAACATTCATTACCTAGTAGGATAAAACATTCGTTCGTATTTGTATAAATATGTTCAGCAGAGTTACTTAAAAAAACACTTAGTTGCAACGAAGGATCCACAAATAACACAATATACATATCCCGACATAATAATATAATATTTACGTCTTGTTTAAATAACCCTGTGACGAAACAAATAATTAAGTATACAAATGACACGAACATTACCAAGCACACATTACATACACCACGACCCGCAATAGCACCGAGTTGCGCCGCCAAATATTTCAATAATACCGCCCGAGTCACAACAAGTGAACCTTTCAATAAGCACGACAGGATTTTAAAATTTAAAATGTCTAAAACAATCTTAGCACCAAAACTAACAATCCGTTTAGAGTCATATGAAGCATTATACACTGCCGCCCTAGTTCCAAGCGACAACGCGGCACCAATCGGACAGTCCGCAATGTAAGTCATACGCGAACACACATTGCACACTCTCAGACAGCAATAGTACGGGAGCTCGAACAAAAGGATGAACAGCGTTATCAGTTTGGCATGAGTTCCCAACCTTTCACGCGCGCTCAGCACCACATTATGACTGCAAAAAACACTTCGACATATCTCATTACAGAAGAAAAGAGAATACAAATAATAAATTAAAATAATACTTATACAATTTTGTTTAACGCCTCCTCAGATGTTATATGTATAACGGGTGATTTATCAGATTTTCGAACCATTATGGTGCAGTTTCGGACCCAGCAAAAAGCGTAGTTTTTCTCCTTAGCCCTGAGCTTGGCCTTCTGTAAAAGATACTTATTCTGAGCAGAAAGATGATCATTGAAGTACACCCGGCTGCAACCATCCGTTCCGGAAAAACCAAGGTCTTTCGCCGTGATATTCTTCATTTTTCGAAGACACGCCAGAAAATCGTCTTTTTTATACCGAGATTGCAGTTTTAGTATTATAGGCTTAGAATTTTTACTGCCACCGTCATTCTTCACAGCCACTCTAGTAACAAAATCGATATCAGTTTCCGGCTTTAAGGGAAAACCACTGTTGACAGCCAAAGACATGACGATTTTAACTAAATTTTCTCCTGCCTTCTGGGGAATACCATTAATTTGTATATTAGATCGACGCACCCACTGCTCATTTTTGTGGTTCTGGTCCAGAATCGTCCTGACATGCGCCTTGAGCTCTTCGACGTCACCATGCAGATGTTCAACTGCAGAGACTCTTGCATCAATGTCATCGACACGAGAAGATAGTTGGTCCAATCCCGTATTGACAGTCACCTTCAGATCAGCAATATCAGATTTAACCTCTTGTAAGTCTTGCTGGATTAGGTGAATAGTTGCCAACTCAGTCTGCATCTTAGAAACCCTTGATAATATATCGTGGAGTAAAGCCAAATGTTGCTGGTCCCCATCAGCTTCCTGCTTGGCAGCACCCGTAGGTTTTGGAGTTGATGACGAAGGTGGCCCATGTTCCAGAGGCAATCCTGATGAATACTTGGCGCTGCCGGGTGTGAGAGTTGCGTGACTAGAATGAGCATCCTCCACTCTGGAAATCTCCAGGGCGGCTTGTGACGCGTCCCTGCAAGTCGGGCACATCCACAACGCTCTGCTTGATCCAAGTCTTCCAAAACCACGTTCGGAAATACCTCCACAGGAAAAATGATACTTCTTCCCACAAACAGAACAGTCAGGACCGTCTCCCACCAACTCAGTACAACTCGCACACTTAGACGTAAACATGTTGACAACACCTGACTTTCAATCCGCACTGAGAATGCGTGTCTCTTCAACAACCGTTCGCACGTGACTGACAACCAAACCAATAATACACAAATTATTAATTATTTTGAAATATATTACAGTGTGTAATATGCAATAATCTATTTACAAGTTTATTTTAAACTTATAGCATGCACTTATTATCATAACATAACCTCAACATGAACTTTTGACTTTTTATTTTTCTTACTTTGACGTCTCGTAGGGACGGTCCGTTGTTGCCAGGTCGATACAAATATCATAGACAAATTGTAGAAAAATATTCAATTGAAATAGTAACAGCAAAATCGATTCTGAACGGAAAATGAGTCACCTCTCAAGTGCCTCAAAAACTGGTAGCTAAAGCTACCAGTGACAGTTGAGACGACATTGGCATTGGTAGCTCAAGTTACCAGTGACATTTGAGTGGTTAAAGCGATATTTTTAAGGTTGAAAAATGTTATTGTAATTAAATGTAATCTCATAGTAAGTGAACTATTTTGTTTTTTTTACAATAAGGTTCTTTAAACCGAATGAATATTTTTTATTGTTTGGCCATATCTTATACTTATTTACACTCTTTTGCCTTTGAAGATCAAGTTTTATAATTATTTACTAATTATGAGTTGCCGTCTCAAACGATATCCTAAAATTTAAAGTGAGCTCTAAGTTGAGTAAGATGCACTATAAAAAACTGTTAACACCATTTGTATCATTTTTCGACTAATCAACTTTGAAAAATTACATACTCGAAAGTAATCTCAGCAATTTTTTTCTTTATTCCTATTTAGTAGTATGTTGTACTGTTTTTTTATGGTGATTCCCTCTGTAATTTTGCTTTGTTTTGAGCAACGGATTTATTGATTTGTATTTTTTTTTTGGATACAATATACAAAATGTAAGGGTCTTTTCTTTTTTTTACCTTTACCAGTCAGGTATGCTTTGCAGATTTTTTGGAAGAAATTACTTTTTTTTAAATACATAAATATAAAACATTAAACCTCTGGATTCACCGCGTAAAGCGCTCAGTTTCCTTCCTTTTCTCCTTCATTTAATAATCCAAGGAAGACTCAGTCAGTGCCGTCATTGGCCGAGCCCAGGTCATTAAGTATTTTCATCACACCACTCGGGAGGCCCGCTAAGTGTACCCTGGAGGGAAGCAGTTGCGGACGACGCTTTTTCTTGAATTTTTAACATCGCCTCAATCCATCAGCGCAATTTAAGAAAGAAGAGCGTGAAATATTATACTGTATTTTTGGGAAATGTTATGCGTTCCCGAAAAATACAGTAAAAAAATAAAATACAGTATAATTTTGAGGAAAAATTCTTCAAAAAGGATCAACAAGTGTGTTAAGCACATTAAGGACATTTTTTTTCAGGGTTTAGGAAGCTGAAAAGATTTACGAATTTTGGTTTTAAGGAGTGGAAATGGGAAGTGACCTTTTCAAGTCTTATAACTTTGTAATTAACAGTGTATAGAAGAAATGTATGGAAACATGGATTCACAGCTATGATCCCAAAATCAAGTAGCTATTGAGTGTATGGTTCTCTAGGGAGCCGAAACCAACCAAAGTGCTTTTTTTTTTTAAAAAACAGCGTGGCTACAGTTGCTTTATAAACCGACACATTTTTAATAACTTGTTTAGGCGCGCATTTGACCACAATTTCACCTGATCGTAAGTGATGATGTGGTCTACAGTGGTACATGCCCGCCTAACAAATGGCTGTTCACTCTGTTCTCAAAGAGGCCCAAGTTGTATTGCTGTGGAGACACTTCAGCAGGGAGCTCATTCCACTCCTTTGCTGTTTGCATTATGAATGTGTTACCAAAACGGTTGGTACGAATCGTACCATGTAGTGACTGATGAACTCCGTGAAATATAGTAAAAGGCGTCTCAACACCACCACGACAACCTAAGTTCAGACTCCACACGGCCAGACGAACTAATGAGTTTTTGAGGGCAAAAAACGTACAACTTAAGAGTCATCATGATTTTTTAAGACACAAATACGCGATCAACGATTTTCATCACCAGAATTAGGATATCGAATTACTATTACTATGAAAGCCCCGTATCTGACGTCACCACAGAGGAGTGGCAAAATTGGTGAAATAGCGCATTGACGAATAATTTAAAAAACAATTAATAAATTTTTGATCATTGTTAGTATTTCTTTACTATTAATTCCGGACACTTTTAGTGCACCCACACTGCATTATTGCAGTTTTTCAGTTAAAGAAGAACACCACAGCTGCTCGTCATCACTAACCTGAACTTTTTTTTTGAACCTTAATTATCACATAAAATGAATTCATCAAACAATAATAAGACCAGCGCAAAAAGCAGTAAAGCTAGTAGTTTAACAAAAATATTAACAATAATTAATGCAGATGAAAGCGCAGTTTAAGCTCGGACAAAGAAAATGTATGCTTCATTTCACTTAAATGTTCCAGTGAGACGTAAAAATGAAATTCCCATCAAAAAATTACCAGCCTTTCGCTATGGAGCAAATTGCGCTTTAACGCTCGTATAAAAGGGAAATTATAGTACAGTTAATTAATACTCATACACTCGTTGCAACTCTCATAATTTATTAATTATAGGTATGCAACCACGCACTTCAAATATCATCATCATGTAGGCAAAGTGGTGCTTACATTTAATTATTTAATTTCGTATCAAGTGTTTGCTTCAGTATGTTCCATGAAAAACCATTAAATATTACTAAGAATGAAGCTGCGAAATTCGATTCTGATCATAATGCAAAATTTGGTATTGCAGTAACCAAACGCTTACGACTACATCACAAACGGAATAGGCACACTGAATGTTACCGGTGTGGTTAACGTGACATTCAGAAGTCTACACTTCGCTGAGCTTACTCAAATCTGAAATGACGCATGATGTTTGATCGTAGCAAGTGGAATTAATGTGGTCCCTGCATTTGTGAGGAACTAGGCGAGGTGGCTTGAAGGCTGAAAGATTCTTCCTATCAATAAGATCGCCTAAATTATACGCCCCAAGTTTTATTTATATGAACGTTTCTGCATTTTTTTGTAATTTTTGATATCTTTTTAAGAACGAAATGACTGAAATACGAGTGAATTTTAACGTAACACGACATCTCTTGTGACTTACGCCAATGGCCAGTAAGGTGCCGTGTATACATAATACACAGGCTGTTGTATTTTGTAGGTAAGATAATGGGCCTTGGTCGGAGGTTTATTATGATTTCTTGGGTGAAAATTGGCTAAGAAAACAAAGTAGGTCGTGTATTACCAGAAGTATGTAATAAAAGAGTAAAGTGTTCATGAAATGTGTTGAAGTGAGGAAGAATATTAAATAGGAAGTGCGTGAAACTCTCGCAAAGTTAAAAGTTAGCACGCTTAAAAGTTTGTTAATGTAAGTTTTATTTTGAGCAGTAAAACATTCAGGATTTTTCTGCTTTTCTTTGTGTCGATGTTACGGACTAGATATTGATTAAATATTATGACGTAAAATCAGTTATTGACTGATAGAGTCTGATATCTGATATCACCAGTAACTATACTGGCAGAATATTTGCTATACTCTCTTAAATTAATAAATAATGACCAATAATGTCATTATCGCACGAAACAAAACAAAAATAGAACCTGTGAAATATGTCATGGAGTAGTTTCCCATTTTTTATTAGGATTTAATTAGGTACCTTGCCTCCGTATATACCACTGCAGTACAAAACTGCAGATAAATATTAGTATGGGCTCTTCAAAGGTAGTTCCCGTGCCGAATGAAAACCTAAATAGCATTTGTGAAAGATGTCTTAATGCTCCACTTACTTCAGTCTTTCCTGCTAGAAAAAGACATTAATAATTTACTTCAACCAAGAATGTGCCATTCCTTTAAATAGCTGCACCAACAGGGGATATCTAATCATGAATAATGTGTCAAAAAATGTGGAAATAGAAAAGGACCACCCGTTTAGTCTGCTGGCATCCAGCCAAGCCTTCCCTGCGAGTTTAGTGGAAAGCTAGGTTACTGTGAAAACAGTTTTAGGTTTGACTTTTAATTAGGATAATCAAATTTGCTATTAAGTTCGGTTTTTAGGGGTTGGGCAAACATTTGATCGCAATTCCAGTTGGCCTCATTGAAATATGATGTTAAAGTTAATTAGTGTCTGTATCTAATAGTACTTGACTGACCAGTGAATGTGTCGTCACTCGTGTATTGAGAACAACTGAGTCAACATAGTGTTTTAGGAATACAGTTCAGGTAGTGAGTTCCTTGCCTTACCTGTTTTTTTCAAAAAAACAGTTTAACTGTAATAGTAAAGAAGAGTTAAGTGTTGTTTGCAGTTCTATGGATTACAGTCGCAGTGCTGTGCAGAACTTTGTTTTTTTTATTAACTGCCAAAAGACAATGCGGCCAACTCACAAATATTAAAATAGTAAATATCCCTGGACATTATTTCACACAGTGCAATCTTGCCCCAAACTAAGCAACTAAATGCTTGTGCTATGAAAAGAAGAAAACGGATAAGCAAATTTGAACTTTTTTTTTGTAAATACACACGAATTATACTTAGGAAACATTGAGACCAATACAAATAGACATGTTGATGCACTCAAACGTTTTTACTGTGCGGGGATCGAACCCGCAACCACTAGTTCAATAGCCTACTTCTAACCAAAGGTGTTAACTGTGGTAGCAGTTTAGGGACCTCTACCTGCCTCACCTAGATCTTAAGTCACCAAACATAAGCCTACCATAGGGTCATGTTAATAGGGACTCATTTACCTATTATACGGCTGACTTACTTCAGCCTATGTTGCTCCAGCTGAGAGGTTTGTTTAAAGTTATCGATAATTTGGGTATGATTTAACATCTACAGTTCTTTCTGTTAATATTCCAGTACCGCCATTGAGCACTAGCCCTGTTCTTATCACCGTTATGTAAATAGCGAGCATTTAAAAGACTAAAACGTTTTCAGATAGGACATCTAATCGTGAACACTATGCCGCAAATGTAGGAGCGGAAAGGACCAGTGCAGTCCCTGGCTCGCCGCCAGGCCGTGCGAGTAATCGCTGAGAGCGCCGTCCCCTTTAATAGGGGTCTGTACCTTGAAGGGAAAAACGGAACCCTTAGGACTTTTTATGCGAACTACTACTCGGTTGGACTTGGTGGTATAGGTGACATAAGGTGGTATCTCTTTCATATAAAAACCTTATTTTAGTCTGACAGATATGTAGTCGTTTGACTGCGCTATAACTATAACTAACGCTATAACTGCCAATTTGTATGAAAAAAACCAACAGGCCAATCACCACTCTTGCACAGTGCAACAGTCCTACTGCCTAATTTGAAAAGTCCTTATATAATAATATCACTTTGAGGATTGACTGTCTGAATAAGTTTAACAGTATTTTTAGCCAGAATTATAAAAATAATCTAACCTATCACATTAAAAGTTAATATTTCGAACTGAGTTCTAGGCGGTAGGTACCTAGATGCTGTAACTAAGAATAACCATTTTCATGAGTTAAGATTCCAGAATCATGAAATTAACCCAAAAGATACGTCCAAAAGACTAAAACCCAATTTTGTTATAGAAAAAAAAGGAAATTTTTAACTATGGTTTCTTTAGTGTGATTGTCAAGATAAAATATTTTATTAACTGCCTAATAATAACTTTTTTAATACAGTTGCTCAAAAATGGTACTTTTCGTAGCTGTTTAGCGTGCGGAAAGTTGGTTTTTCCGCACTAGTGCTTTTTACTTTTCCATTTTTTTTTTGATAATGTTAATAAAATCCATACATCCTACCAAAGAGGTTGTCTGTTCTATCACTTTATTTTGTATTTTGATACGTTATTTGGCAACTGGGAATATAATGTTATTAAAAATATTTCAATTGCATAATTGACAAAATAAAGGGTTTTATTTAGTAACTATTAACAATTAAATTTCTGAAACAGTTTACTTAAAGTTGGCTGTTTGTGTATTAACAATGGCCGGATATTTGTAAGTATGAATGAGTTTCACTTAAAAATACTTGAAATAAAATAATAGGTATTTATTGCATTTCCATGTTTAAATGCAATTAAATTACTTCTTATATTTTTACTAGGCTGAATACAACCGATGCCGTGTTAAAAAAATACTGTCAATCCTAAGTTTTTCATTCCCGCTTTCTTTATTTACGATTAGTCACGACTGTCACGATATACTTTGGTTATTGATCGTTTTTATTGTTGTTTATTTTTCATTTTTCGTACACAAGTATTTAACATATTTTTTCAAAATAGTTTATTTTTACTAGGCTGAATGCAAACAACCGGTGCCTTGAAAAAAAAAAGGTTTTTTCATTCCCGCCCTTTTTACTCATGATTTAATTGTGTTAATGATTCGCATTGGTTTGATATTATTTTTTTCGCAAATGTATTCAAAAACGTTGTTCGATACACGAGCGGCAGTGTCATTTTCACTCGTCCCGAGTCTTGACCCTCGCCTGCCGGCTCGGGCCAAGATGCCTCGAGACTCGTGCAAAATGACATACTTTCCGCACTTGTATCGAAAACTACTATTACAGTTTTGAAATCGACCGTGACGTAAAATCTTTGTCTAGAAAAGCATTTTTTCGTGTACAAAACCCTCTTTGTGTGTCACACTCACACTTGATCGGTTTTTCTACTGGATTGCGCAGGTAAATTAAATTACTTAGGTTAGGGCATATTTCGTAGCGTTGGTTGCGCGAGTGCTAACATGGTCGTGAATATGTTAGAACGGAATTAAAATTGTGCGCTATTTTTTAATATTCGAATTTTGCCGACGCTGAAAAATAATAGCATTAGCAGTGCGGTAAATTTTATTTTCCTATTAAAAATAAATAAAATATTGTTAATTTATTTGGACCGTTAAATTTTAAACGACTTTGCTTATATTAATTAACCCCGAAACTTTTTGCAGCTTATCTTGACGGAAACTTACCTACTGCTTTATGATTTTTTCAAGCAATGATGCAATTTCTTTAGGCTAATAATTATAGCATATTTTATTGCTTAGGTCGTTCGTTCAGGTTTTTTGAGTTTTCACAAATTGTTCTGTTTGATGGTGATGATTATCTTTTAATGGTCATCATTATCACCTGAACACCTTGCAAAATAGCTTAGATTAAATATGTGGACATTTATTTCAGTGTTATCTTATGTATTAATATTAGTGTATTTTAGTAATTTAATAAATTCAACAATTTAGATTTATTGGATTATTGGGTGTTTCACTCTCACTCTCACTCTCATAACAATAATTCGAGCGATTCCCAGAATTCCTAAATTGTCTGTTATGTCTTGTCGTCAACTGAAAGAATAAATATTTTTTGACCGAGCAAACGGAATATTTTCATAATAGCGTTTCAGAGGAAAACTCTGTTAGCGATTAATTAATCCATCATCCATCATTGTTATTCAAGACAAAAACAAAACTCGGATGCTGAGTAATAACATCGTTTTTTTACAAATTCTCAATTTGACTTTTCCTTGTTACAGACGGAGTGGGAAATGAATAAACAAAGATTCCGGTTAAAATGTAATCTTAAGGATTTTGTGAAGCGTTCCGGAATATTTTATGTGACCGGTTTCTGAAGATGGAGTGCTCATTGAGAGCCAGCCCGACCCGAGTTCTGTCGCTATGGACCTTGCTACTTGGGACTTTTAACATCGCAGGTTGGTTTAATCAATGACTTTTTTACAAGGCTATATATCCACAGTTGACTAAGGATGCAACACAAGGAGATTTTATTTATTTTCACTTTGCCGTCTCTGGTCGCGGGGGAAGGTCGTTAGCGATCAGACTTGACATCCGAGGAAAGAACCAACTTTTTTGCTTTCTTCTTATTGACATACTTTACTGGCTCAACAACCCGAAGTGGATCTTGGTCCTAAACACGAGATATAACCACTCTACTTCATTTTCTGCAACCTATTGCCAGTCCAACTGGTGTATGTAGCTGATTCAGGTGCTGGATACCGAGGACTTACCCGGTATGCTCTCTTAACAACCCGATTCGACTTCATACTCTCGATGTGACTGAACTAACGCAGTCTAGTTGACTTTGTCTCACCCAAAATGTATGAATTGTGATCACTTAGAACAAACATTTTAAGTACCTAGGTCTTTAATTTGTTAACATTTTTAGCTGTCCGTGTAAATAGGAGTCAAGGGTTTTTTAGTTGCTCTTCTTTGCATTGTTTTCATGTTTTTCTTTTCATTTATCCTTAACTCAAATGAGTTAGGTATGAGTAGTAGTTTTTCTATTTTCTTTTATTATTTTTATCAGTAGGTGTGTCATGCTAAGTTTCATATTATTTTTAACAGTTATAACCTAGAGACAAGCTTAAAGAGTATGTATTTTTCTGAAGAAAACAAACAGTGCTGGCAGTACAAAGTATTTAACAGATCGCCGAAAAGGATTTTCTTTTAACCTTTTATTCAAGGGTTTATGTTTTAAAGAGGCTTAGTGAATCTTGCCTCAAAAAAATATGATCTCGTATCTACTACAATTTTTTACTACGTTTAAGCAGATTTCGATTGGTGTCGATATTATGGACTTAAAGGATTTAAATGAGTCTGACATTTCACAATGTTGACCCAATCTCACCTGCCAGAGCAAATGCCAATAGCTATGACAAAAACTTTATAACATGTTGGTGAAACATTCATTGTAACTTTGACTCATTCACATTGGTGAATGTGGTGAATTCTCATGTCAAACACGCACGTTTGGAGCTCTCTACTCTAATAATCTTACTCATTTTCTTTTGGCTATCCTGGCTGTTGTTTAACTGACAAGGCTTTAGACCGGTAAGTAGTGAATAGGATAACCTTCAACAAACGGAAAAAATAAAATAAATAAAAATAAAATAAATTAATAAACTCCCCGGTGACCAGCTGTAGCGCGTATCCAGAGGGTCCCTGAGATCTCTGGTAGAGAACTCTGTGCCGGTGGACCCTTGGCATGCTATGCTGGCATACCTAGCCCACCCGCCGGTGTGTACGGCGGTGTGAGGTCACTCTTAAACCGTCGCCCTTCCTCGGGGCCACTTAGAACTCTCAGTGTCCCCGAAGGCCCCCCTTTAGTCACCTCTTACGAACCGGGGAACCATGGCAGGATTCTGACGTCCCATACCATAGGGCAAATAGCCTCAAATCTGTCCGATCCTCATCTATGAATCAATTTAGCAAAGAATGACCAAAAATAATGGAGACTGATTACGTTATTTTAACATTTTGTGCTAACCTGGTCCACTGGCTTCTAAACTGTAACATTTTTAAAGTGGTACTGAGAATCCCAAGAAGTTATAACAAAAGCTTTTCGCAAAGAAAAACCACTTAGCACCTCGTGAAGTTAATGAAATAAGTATCTACAGAGGAGTTTACTCTGCTAAGTAGCTGGACACTTACGGATGAATGTCATCCACTTTAGTTCCAAGTCATCTTAGTTGCTGTAAAGTGGGTACATTATTTTAAGTTCTGTCATCTACTTTCAGTGTAGGATTTAAGTGAATAGTTAATAGTACACAATGTCATTCATCTTAGTATAAGTAGACTGCCTACGCAGTAGGAATGCTTTTTGTCTTTGGATTGGTGTTTTCAGGATTAAAACAGGTTTTTCTTCATCGGGCATCAAAGTTATAGCTTTTAGTTTTATGACGCTTATTAGTACAATATAACGCTTTTCAGGAAGGAAGTAGGTATATTTTTTATTCCACAATAATTGACCAAGTTTCAATGTCAAGTTGTAATGTTCTAAAATCGATAAAGGTATCGGTCGTTACGTTTTCATTCACCTCTTCAAGGTAATTGCCTCGAAACGAAAACAAACAGCTGTAAAAATTCAATTGACGAAACAAAATATTAGTCTTCTTGTTAAACAATGTTTTAACATGATGGTAAGTATACTTTTTTGTTGTGTACACTAAAATGAATAATTAAACATTTAGACTGAAAGGCCATGAATTCGTATGAAGGTCAAATAGTCTCAAGGCCATTCCGTGCGGTGTAGTTTTTTAATTAATAATATGTTACATGTACATCGTACATTGTATTATCAGACTAATAGCTGGGCCCCAAGTTTGCTAATTTTAAAACGCTTCAATTGAATCGGAATAGAGTCTCAATCTGCTAATATGACACATTTTCTATGAAAAATATGTCAAATTTGACTGTTGAGACTCAATTACCATTCAATTGAAGCATTTTCAAGTTAGCAGACTCGGGGCTCAGGTTACACGGGCAGTGGGCAAGCCACATATTACTGATGGACTCAGCGCCAGATGGATACTTTTCAAGACATAGGATTTCAGCCTTCAATAGACCTTTATCGTCAAAATTTTATCAACCATATTATTATATAAAATTTGGACACCACTGTGACAACATGAGAACGATTGTGGGTGCGTGTAAAGGTCAAACATGGTCATACAGAACCATTACAGGTTCTACCATGCGATTGTACAACCCTTATATGTAATTTCAACTACCATTTGCTTAAACCAAACGTGAGCGTTCTTACCGGGAAGAGTGAGAGATATATTATAAATTGCTTACAGCCTTCTAACTATATGACAGAACACCCAGCTCAGGTCACACCTCAATTCATAGTATGTACTGACCACCAGGTAGGTGGTACCATCGGTACGGGCATGGTGATACTCAAACTCGCGGCCTCAGTGCGGATTGCTTGAGTGGTGTAATTTGAAGCTACTTTAAATACACCTGACTATAACAGGTGGTCATACAGCCCTAAGGCCTTCGACTAGGTTCAAGGACTCGTGATGCTGAAGCCAGGAAGGAACTGAGAGCTGTATGAGTGTTAACTAAATTAAAGGAGTACTTTAAAGCTCAACAAACACAAGTTGGAGCGGATCATCTAACCTTTCTCATAAATTTACCTTACCTTAAAACTTTTAGTACAACAAACTTTCACGTTGTTAAGGTATTTCGGGTAGATTAGTATTAACTATTCAGCGATTAATTTCAAACGTATACGCCAAAGGCGGAGTTCAGACTCTCGGAAATAACTAAAGATGTTAAAGCTGTTTAGGTTGTTTTGTATAATAAACTTTAGAGTAATATAGCTTAAGGCAACTTGAAAAGGTTCGGACAAAATTAATTTATGAAAACCTGAGAGATGTTTCTACTCATAAGAACTCGTAAGATCATATATTTTAATAACTTCTCATAACTAAACTATTTTGACACGTTCACTCAGACGATGTCTGATACCATAAGTAATGGTATCCCAATCTTGCAAGTCTAAAAAAACTATCAGTTGAAAAAACGACCTGAAAGTTATCTATGGGACCTCACAGTAAAGACAGGGACTTATGAATAAAACGAATGCGAACCATACCATACCACCACCATTACCATACCATTTGGTAGAAGGCATTGATGCAAGCCTTCAAAATGAGATTGACCAGCAAAGTAGCTGTCCATTACTGTGCTTGTCAAATCCATATCTGGACCTCACGGCTGCTTCCCATCAGGTGGAGTGAGGTCATCTTGAAGACTAATTTATAAAAAATAAAAGAATATTATATTGAGTCGTGTTTTTCATAGTTAAAGAAAATCTACCGATTTATTATTTCAATTCCAAAGGTTTTTAACCTATAAATTAACTTTCCACATTTATCAAGTGTTGTTAATAAAGAGGTTCCCCGTCCCAATTCAACGTATTAATTAAAAGGTACCTGTAGAGATCCCAGCGTGTTTACGCGATAAGCCCTTTTTGTACGATGATTTATTGGTATTACTCACACCCGGTAGAGTCGAATAGGCCTGGGTTAGGGGAATCTTCGGATTTTATCCCGGACAAATCTTGCATCAAGGCTATGAGATTTGATGGTGTACGTTCATTGTTTTTTTGATAAATGATTTCGAATGTTTTGCCCGGGTTCTTGTTGATGGATGGAAGTATTAATAATTGTGGGTTCAATTTCCAACAAGGACGAATATTATTGTGATAAATATTTTGTCTTTGTTCTTCATCTGGGTTATATGTGATTGTAAGTATATGTATTATTGAAGCAATCAATAAATAATTCAAATATTGTTTCACTTGTTTTAGATTCTAGTGATGCTTCAACCGATATACGACTATGTCATTCGTATGTATTATAGGTGTCAAACCGTCAAAACTCGTACCTTTTTGAATACTCCGCAGCCTTCTGTTACCACCATACCATACATTTTTTCTGATGTTTGCACAGACAGCATCAGTTCATGTTGTAATCACTACATAGCATAAAACAAAGTCACTTTCTCTGTCCCTATGTCCCTTTGTTTGCTTAAATTTTTGAAACTACGCAACGGATTTTGGTAACGGAAGGTTTATATTATGTATGAAAACATCCTATGGCACCCGTGCGAAGCGGGGGTGGGTCGCTAGTCTAAAAATAAACCAATAACTTAACTATTTGAAATTCTCTCATGTCATGAAATAAGGGACGTTTTATTGGCAAATCTTAAAACAAATACAAAAGGTTCCCACTCAGCCTTGTGCCGTGACATCTTCATGAAGAGATCACGACACTCGTTTTACTTTTGACCACCGACGTACAAGACGGACGTCACCTCGTCTAATCATGAGTGAAGCATATTATCAGCTGCCAGTTTAGGTGTGTGCGTGACTAGCACGTATCAATGTCGCTGTCACATTTAGTAAAATGGTGTAGTTTGTAGCGTGTGTGTGTGAGTGTAGCAGGTCGTGTACAACAAACTAAATTGTAGCACCTTGCATGCTAAACATTTTCTTAGTGTGATGTCTGTCTTTCTTTTACGTCCGTGGCTTTAACCATCTGGAATATAAGTACCTATAAGTAAACAGCTCTTAATACCTAGCTTGAAAATTGCTAACGCATTTCAGGCAATTTCTGAAATTCTACCTCAATAGAAATTAGGCAACAGCTTTGTGTCTATGGGAGAACGCTGTCCAAACTGACACATTTGGGTCAACCCATTTATGGATGTTACTCAATAAGCGTGCGGCAATCTACGAGATGAGTTGGTATGAACAAAAACAGGATGTGAGGAAAATTCAAACTACAATATTTTCTAATCTAACTGTAGTTTTTTATCACTACTTTTAGACACTATTGTACAGAACATTTTCCTAAACATCACTGCTTACAGTAGAGAAAAGTAACCCTTGAATTGTTTAAAGAAGATTGATCCTCTATTATTTTTCGGTTATGCGGTGCTCATGACTCAGCGCAGCAACCATCGCCGTTGTAAAGCAATAACTATCGATCAAGAATAGGATGGGTGACCACCCTAACTGAAATTGAAGTGATGTATTTTTCCGCCATCTTCGTGCTCCGGATGGCATGTTGAGCAGTTGGTCCCGGCAGACGTTGCTTGATTTCAGAGTGGCTTGATAACATCTGACGGGAAGATTGATCAGTAAACTTTGGTCTTTTGATTAATTCATACTATATGCTAATAGTTTTTGAAGAGACACTTTCCAAATCAAGAGTCTACACACAAACTATGAAGCGACAGAGTAACGATCTATGAACAGCATTACTCCCGACTGGGTATTTTTTTAACAAATCGGAAAAGGAATGGGTAAATTCTCATAAGAACTAAAGTCACCCACGTAATCCTTCGTATAAGTAAGGTGTAATGCCAGGGGGCACATAGCGCGGAGAACGAATGGACACTCGGGCAGAGAAGTTCTCAAGTAGAGATTATTAGATGTTTTACACAGTGTGAACAGGTACTTGCACGGTTGTAGGATGACCTAATAAAATGCACATTGCAGACTTTCAGTTTTTCTGGGACGCTTAAATACCGCTTCGTAACACCTTTCTAAGAAATGAATGTGTGAAATATGTGAAATATTCTTATGTTTTTAATTGCGTATAAGCTCGTATGTATGGCTTTTGTACAAATACACGAGAGAGCTAAGAGCGAGTTTTGTCAATCAATCGCATCAAGACAGTTGAAGCGTAGGTAGGTTTACAAAGAAAAAACGGTTATGTCCACCCACTACTAGTGATGCAGAATGATAGTCGACTATCCATAAGTCTATCGATATATGACGTCATATCATTAGTCATAATTATTGTTCGTCACGAGGAATAAACTATCGATAGTATTGTGCCTCGTTAATAAAAGCTTTCGATAGTCGTTTTATTTTTGATAATATTGTATAATTTAACCTAAAACTCTAAGTGATACCATCGAAAAATGAGGATCAATCGGTAGCCGAAAATTATCGATGGTATCGATACTATCTCGATAGCTTACTCGCCATAAACAATAATAAATAATAAGTCAAAGTCAAAGCATTTATTCGCAAACTAAGTGTAACATAGTAGCTGGAAGATACATAATAGGTTCTTATAACTAAGTCGCCCTTTTCGAGCACAGCAAAAATAGTTTTATCATAAAATTAAATTAAATTTCTAAATAGGTAATTTCTATATTACTTACAGGTAATTTTTAAGTTTAAGACTAACATAATTCTTTTATATTTTTAGTTATGTTAACATTGTTGTAGTACCTAAGCTTTAAGAATAAATTAGAAAAAACAAAAAAAAAAAAACAACACTACAATAGTTTAAAATGTCACTAAAGAATACAATTTAAATGTTTCTGACAAGAATAACATCCATGAATTAAAAATAATTAATCACAAAATTGCAACACAATATAATATACAAAAATAATTACCTTACCTTAGTAAAATAAATATTCTTGGACATTATTCCACACAGCGCCATTTAGCCCCAAGTGAGCTAATTATAAGTAGTTCGTTTTTATGAGATACTAGACAACGGATAAACCTTTAATATTTTTTTCTTTTGTAAATACATACTTAATATACATAGGAAACACCCAGACCAATACAAACAGACATGTTCATGCACACAAATGTTGGTGCTGTGCGGGGATCAAACCCGCGACCCTTGGTGTAGTAGCCGACTTCTCAACAATCACACCAAGACGGTCGTCATACCTAATACCTAATAATCAATATTATTGCCCCGGTTTGGGCTATCGGTATTCTAACTGATTTTAGAGGACAACTATCGATAGTTCGGTATCAATACCCACCATCAGAAGTCGAGCTGCCTTATAAATTCGCGTTAACTTTCTCGATGCCTTTTATCGACATAACCCACACTGGGCACTTTGGTCCAAGGCCTGTGTTGCACATCCCGTACGACTCGTGTGATCATTTTTTTTGCTAGCTTTACAGTTAAATAGTGCTGGTCTCAGATAGCTCTCAACCCAATGTAATCTAAATAACCGCGCTTGTCAAAATGCGGGCTTATACACGTACTTGTCACAAATACAAACAGTGTTTAAAACCCTTAACTACGCTAAAAGACACAACAACCAACACACATTGTCATTTAAAATATCAGTGTGGATAACGAAACATAATTGAGAAGAGACCGCTTAGCTTATTCTCACTTTAACTTTATTACGCTGTTTCGTAAACGTTGTCAGATTTGCAAGAAACTTTGCGCTATATTGGGCGAATTGCGCTTAGAATGAAATATTTCCCTCAACTTTTACGGCAGTCTAACGCGGCGCAAAATAAAGTACTGTTAGAAAGAAACATAATCGTCCAAACTTACTTAGAATAATTGAAAAATTACCATTCCACTTCTTCAAAGCAAGCTCCGTTGAAGTTTGCGTTGGATCGCGTGGTGTGAAATAAAGCAGTACACACGGACCGTAAATTGTGTAAGCAGGTTTATAATCAAATTCAGTTTGTATTTTAATAACAATAAAGAAAGTACAAAAGTTCTGAAAGACATGAATGCATTCGAGGATTCAAAGCTCACAAATTCTGTCTATAAACACTACCATGACGTTCACCGTTTCATTTGCCTATTCAGGCTAGGAGCTTCGTTTTATTGATTTTTTTTTAAATACAATTTAAATTACTTTTGCTTATGCAGTGTTGTGTTACTGCCTATATTTAAAAATGTTGTGGGATTTCCATTACTTCTGACTTCGCAAAAATCTCCCTTAGAGTGCCACCACTTTTACGTTACTGTATGCGCAGTGCGCGGCGTATTTTCTACACCACAGCGTGTGCGCCGAGCAAACGTTCATCGAATACCTACGCTACACAAACTCTTGTGTGAAGGCATAGTTAGTCTTGCAAATTCAGTTACGCGCAATTGAAAACTCTTTTCTTCTCCGTCGTGTCCAAATATATTTTTTATCACCTAGTACGCATTATTGACAGAAAAATGTCTTTATACAGTATCTGGTCACCGGTGTCGGACCCGTTAGGGTTCAGTAATTTAATCAATTTTATTGACGAATCCACTTTTGTATTTTTTCTTTCCTTCTTTTTTTTAATATTTTGTTACATCACATTTTGTAATAGAAGGGAAAAAAATTGTGACAGTGGATTTGACTTTAAAATAATGATTATAATACAGAACCCTTGCGGGTCCGACACTGGTGACCAGACTAACTTGAGATAGGTATTCAAGTTGGTGGTTGGGCCCCAAAACGGCAGATTGTGATAATTTATCTTACATGGTTCGTTCGTTCAAAAGTCCGTGTAATGCCAAGTTATCCGTTGAATATTAACAAGACGGCAGCGCAGCGTGTTTTCATTAACGCGATTGCCTCAACTCATTTTTGTAGTAAGTGTTGAATATAAGTACGCTCTTGCTTTCTAAATGAATGAATGTGAACTTTGCTTCACTTAGTAGGTTAAACGAGTTTCATTGGATTGTTTTTAAACTGAAAAGATTGTGAAAACTCAACAGCAAACTTTTTGAAGAAAAATAAATTAACTGAGTGATTAATGCTACACAACGCTAGTGTGAAGGCTCGGTTCTATTAGTCTTGCAGAGTTAGTTACGCGCAATTGATTACTCTTTACCACCTTTGTCGTGTTCAAATATTATTTTTATCACCTCAAACGCACTATTGACAGAAAAATGACTATACAGTATATCTGGTCACTGGCGTCGGACTCGTTAGGTTTCAGTAATATAATCAATTTTATCAACAAATCCACTATTATAATTTTCTTTTCCTTCTTTTTTTTCTTTTTTTTATCTAATATTTTGTAATATAACATTTTGTAATAAAAAAAAAAGTTAGTAGTGGGCTTGTCTATAAAATTGATACAGAATTTTACAGAATGATACAGTTTTTTTTCTGTATAGAAATACAGAACCCTACCGGGTCCGACACTGGTGACCAAACTCACTGTAGATAGGTATTCAAGATGGTGGTTGGGTTCCCAAAACGGCAGATTGTGATATTTTGCATTTATCTTACATGGTTCGTTCGTTCAAAACTCCGTGTAATGCCAAGTTATCCGTTGAATATTAACAAGACGGCAGCGCAGCGTGTTTTCATTAACGCGATTGCCTCAACCCATTTTTGTAGTAAGTGTTGAATATAAGTACGCTCTTGCTTTCTAAATGGAATTGATGTTAACTTTGCTTTACTTAGTAGGTTAAACGAGGTTCATTGGATTGTTTTGAAGCCGAAAAGATTGTGAAATGTCTAGCAAACTTTTTGAAGAAAAACAAATTAACTGTTATTTAAAAATATAGCTATAATATTATTTAATGTCACATTATTTCTTCGCGACCAGAGTCACATGAGCAGACCAATCAAAAAAAAAATTAGAGAAAAGTTTTCAAATTGGCTATTTTGCAAATGAACGTTTAAAATATGATCTATCGTCATCATCATTATCAGGCTCAAGATTTCTTCAGTTGAATGAAGAACATCCAGATTCAGAGCTACAATTTGTGTAATGCACTCATAGCTAGTGCAATTCAACTGGTAGAGATCGCTTTTACCTACAAGACCGCCCAAAAAGTATCACTTAAGTATCTGAAAATTACTCGGTTTTATGTGCTTAAAAGTCTCATTCATCGTCTTATGTTTTCTGCAACCTTTTCCTTAAATTCCATATTGAAAAATTTAGAAATAATAAAAAAACCTTTTTTTTTTAATTTTACTTATCCTCGTCAAATAGGTTTATCGTGTTGTACACTACTAAACTTTGAATATTGCACATCGACCTTCAGATAGAGACAATCATCTAATTTTGATCTAGTTTAGCGTTTTCAGTCCACATTTTCACCAATATTTGTTATTGGCTGTGGCTTCAGTGCGTTAGAATACGGATAAAAATCTAACAAATGAAAGCTGATGAGAACCGGTCCAACCAATCGGTTATTTTAAGTACTTGCCTTATTAAGTTACAAAAATAGATACGAGTTGTTGAATGACTTATGGTTGTATGTCAACTACAGAAAAAAAGGAACACTTTACATAAAAAGGCCCAGTTTGTCTCTAGCCTAAATCTTTGCTGCCATCAAAATGCAGATTATGTCCCCATTTATAAAATCAAATGCAACAAACTGGTTCACTGCCTTCATAAAACTGTAACTACTTTATGTAACTTGTGAAATTCAGCACAGTGGGCGCGTTCTAGTTACATTTTTATGAAATTTTGTCTTCGCCATGAGGTTTACGGCAAAACACAAGTTTAATGACTCTACGAAGTGGTATCTAGCAGGTGAAACTTTATTAAGATTCTGGAAGCTTATAAAACTGACAAAGTAGAGGCAAAAGTTCAAAACCATTAGGATTACACCAGTAAGCTGAAGCACTTTGTTTTGAGATTTGACTTACGATCTTCTAGTGAACTCCATATCATTATTTTCCAGCCTCTTTTTGTTCGAGCTTTAGTAACAGGTGCCTTACTGTAAATTATAAAAAACAGTATTATTAATGTTTCTGTAAGAAAAAAAGCATCTTGGGAAATGTTATGAATTGAAAAGAAACAAAAAAAACAACCGGACTGTTTATGATGCGAGAGATAATACACCATTCAATGCCCCCTTAATGAAAATGTTTTTGAAGAGTAGTTTATTGCCTCATGCTGTGTAACAACTTGCAGATATGGAATTATGTTGCAATTAACCAATCGGAATCATCCGCAGATTGACATTTGTCCAGCGCTTATTTAAAAATAACAATACCTATCTAAACAAAAATGATTGCGTTCTGTTCGGTTGAGCCAAAATGTATTTATTTTCTTTTAACCAAATTTGAGATTAATAGCACTCCTTTCTAATAAATGGCTAATGGATCTAAGATGTGGACATCCATAGATCAGTGAGAGAACTAAGAATGCTGAGCGGGACAGTAGACCACTGGGCTATGTAGTACGGCTAGAATTAGCAGATTCTTCTTCTTCTTTGCGTGTCGATGGCAGACAATTCTAAATTTGATGAGACCAGTATTCTGCAACCCTTACGGCATGAGTACTAGCGCTCATCAGGTCATCCCGTGTGCAGCTGGTTGGACACATCGGGCACGATATTAAATGGCTCATGGTTTGGGGGGAGGCCCCACATTCACACACATTGTCAGCTGGCTCGATGTACCCCCATCTGCTTAGACTGTCCTTGCATCTGCCAACCTGGGACCGCAAATGAAATGACATATTGCTAAAAACGATTGCCTTTGATTTTGTTTTTCAAATGGAGATCATTTCAAGCCAAGTTCAGCCTGGGACGCCCATGATAGATGACAGAAACATAGCAGGTTTGGGTGAATACAGGCTACCTAAAACTGGACGCTCTCAAGATTTGTGGAAGGCCCTCGTTCACCAGTGGACATCATGCGTCTGTTGATGATGACCGAATTTTCTTGGTGTGGGTGTTATCGAACCTTGATGTCTCTATAGCCGCTCGCAACCATTGCGCTTGACAAAATGATTGCTACCATTGTAAGAAAAATTACGATTCCCGTTTTCATAATTACAATCCGCAGTACGAATAGACTTGAGGTTATTTCACCCGGCTTAGAAAGACTGTTAGGATATCGCAGGTTGCAAAGCCAGCGCGTCGTAAGGCTAAGTTATGGGGGGGTTAAATCTCAGTGGGAATAATGCTAGAGCTAGCAGCCGTATGCTTCTTTCACATAAACTCGTGGAAGCAGTTTATGTGAAAGAAGCTTGTACAAATTGTACGAGGATTTTAAACGGTGAATTTTATTAACATCCCTGTGCCAATGGTTTTTTTATGCTTTGCATGGGTGAATTTATAAGTAATAATAATCTTGTACATTAAGCTCTTACTGTTAGGTTCAAGTAACACCATTAGTATAAGCTCATCGTTTATAAAATTTTAGTAAAATCAAAACGGAAAAGATCAAAACTTGGTAAATGTCTTATCATTTATTAATAGGTATAAATAATATTTATGAGGTTTTTCATTGACCAATAGTTTCGTTCTCAATTTTAGTTGAACAGTTACTGTTCACTTAACGCTACTGTAGCGTAGCGAAGTAACAATTTAGAACAGTTTCACATACTTACAGTAACTACTTATTAACGCTTTGATGAAACATTTCTAATAAACAGACTTTTAAGTACCTTAACTCTAGGGAATATTGTTAAACTTGAAATTTGATCATCAGCTGTGCAAAACTGCAAATATCTTAACAAACTTTCATTTTGAGTCCGTTCTTTTTAGTTAATCCTTGTTACCCCAAAAAACGGATAACCTGAGCGCATCTGAGTAAGCAAAGAGAATAAAACAAATATTCCTGAAAGCCTATCGCGTGACCCCGAATAAAGCCTGGAATCGAATTTGTCGTTGTGTCATATTTTTGTTCGCTTCTTGTGAAATTCTCGACACTACGGAAGATATTTTTCATTCCAAAACTTTTATTAAAAACTTTGCAAAATGGAAATTAATAGTGGTTCTGGTTGGCTTTATATCTACATTTACTTATTTACTTTTATTGCTCGACGAGTAAATTATAAGTAGAGGACTTAATGACAAGAGGCAATCTCTACCAGTTTACCACACGGTCAGATGGAGAGATCGAAGCATTACTTTATTGTTATAATTACATTAAATTGTAATTTGCTTCAAATAATAAGATCAATTAAGCCATTTCATATCGTGTAAATGATAATAAAAAGCTTTTGTTATGAACTACATGTTTTATTATAATGAAGGCGCGTATTAACGTGGTACCCATATTTGTTTATTGTTTTTATTATTTAAAATATACAGACAAAACATATACTTACTGGAAACTGTTACATTCAATTAAAAACAAAGTACCATTCACCACTTTCAAGTTGCACGTGCGAAATATTTCAGCCGACCCCAGTATTTAAAACTTTTGTCTAAAACTAAAACGTTTCTGTATTCAGAGAAAAGAAAGCAAAACGTCCTCAACTTGCTCATGGTACTGAAAACCCGACTCTCTGCATTGGTTTAGAGAATTTATTTCTGCTTGTTGCAGTGGTAGTCCCAATGTGTGGGTTATTTAGGGTACCGAATGCTTGACCGAAAATCGTATCTCTTAAAAACCGCTGCACCACAAACATTAAGGCTTGTGTTTTACATCGCCAAAATCTGTTTTATTTTGGCTGGTGGATAATGGAACCAAAAGGCAAGAATCGACCGATGTGACATCACAAATCGTTAACCTTTTTAGGCAATTGTAATATTATTTATAATAAAATAAGGTAGATAGGTTGCTAAAAAGTGGCAACCGAAATCAGAAATTTTTGTGTACCTGAGCAAAGCATTGACAGTGTTGACAGTTTGAGACGACACTGCGCAACGTGTATCCGTATCATTTACGCGCCAGTAAATAATCTTACTATCTTGTTCACACGTTATAACACGGTGAAATTAACTACGTCGTACCTCTTGGCCAATTTTCGACTTCGCGTCAGTATTGACATAACCTAACTACGTCTTTCATTGTAATGTCATTGTTTTAGTTTTTTGCGGGTACGAGAAGCGTATTAACCCACCAATTCATAAACGCAAGTCAACGTTGAGCATCCCTCTGAAGTTTAACTGACCCTTTCAGTTCTATTGAAATTTTACGGGACAATATGAGTGTTAGCACGTGCTTCTCGTTGCGTTTCTTGTACTTTTTATTGAATACTAAGTATTTTCTTGAGATTAGAAAATTGAGTATTTAGAAAAGTTTTAAGTGGAGCGTTACTTATTTAAATTATAGGTTTCAACAAGACCATTTGAGCCACAGTTTGTCGTTATATTTAGCCCTCTGAGTTCCGTTTTAATAAACACTGATGAGCTCAAAATTATAAACCTTTTTGCCATTAAGTCCGCCTTTTGTACCATTCAATGTTGTGCAGAATAAATAAATAAATCTGAACTAAAAATTGGGCTCGCACATTTTGTCGACATCACATTATATTCACTGACATGTTGAGAAACAATAGCTATCAATGTATAAGGTTTTGAAGGCTTAAGTTTTATATTTTTCCAATGAGTTTCCATTTCAATGACATCGTCACTAGCATAAAGAAAAATCGAATACAGTAATATTGAATTTATAAAGTTTATTGACACAAAAATATGTAATGCAAAAGCTTCATCTCTATTTTATTTACCTTTTTGAATACCTGGTGATTTATATTCAACAGAAATACGTGCTATGGCACGTTATTACGTCGAAGCCTATTTAAACAAATGAAAAAAAACAAAGAATGACTTTTATATTTTTTTAATTTTGGATAAAATAAACTTTATCGTACATTATAAAATCAAAAATGATTTAAAATGTATGTAATCTTTTAATAATCTAAATCAGCTCTTTCCTATTTTTCGAACCATGCGGTTGAACGCCGATTTTAACCTATCTTCAGTTTACCTGGTCACCTTCTCTTGGGTTTCTATCCACTCCGTTGTTTTCCTCCCCCTTAGCTGAACCAGCATACGAAAAAAGTGTTGTGCCCAGACCAGCTTAACATAAGTTTTGCAGCTGTTTGGTCCACGTCAGCAATTACCGTTTCGCTTCATTGCTCACTTGCAAACCCTAAGCTGACCGTTATTACAGTATACTAACTAATACAAACTAAGGTAATTATGAATAAACATAATGTAACTAGACTAACTAGTTGAGACGTTGCACCTGTCAAAAATAATCTAACAAGTTCAAAAGTTACTCAAGACAAAAATTGCAGAGGAGCAGATTATTACCTTAATGTAGATTAACGAAACTGCTCATGAACGCATCAACACCATTACAACGGAAAAGGAAAGAACCCTCACAACGTTCACTCTTTTCTTTTTTTATTGCCCCGTATCGTTCGTTTATAAATCGGCGTGTGGGGCTCGCGTGCGTCGTATATGTATTTACCATGAGAAAAGGCCACTCGCGGCGCGGCAAAAAGGTGCGTGCTCTCTGTCGGATATATACACGCGAAATTTATGGTTCTAGTGTGTAATAAGTTTTATTAGATAACACCAGGTCAAAGACGCGTCCTTGTACTTTGTCGCAGCAGGTTACTGGGACAAGTTTTTTTGAAAAGTTTCTTGAGGATACGCTCTTGAAGACGAAAAGTGGCGATTAATGCAAGAAGAAAATTACAACCAATAGTTGGTCAAAGTTTATTTTTTCCTATGAAAAGACTTAAGATTATGCCAGAATCAAAACATTGCAATCTGAAAATTTTGAATCGAGGATTATTAAAGGGTAGTTTCTTTAATCTTGTTTTGATAATTAACCATGGAAAACAAACAAAGTAAAAACAAAGCCACCTGGCAAATGGTTTATGTACATGTGGGACGATAGATCCACAAGACCGGAGAAAGGTGAGGCGAAGGAACGACTTTTTACATGCCCATCCGAGAGCATTGACTATCTCACTTTTTCGACACGAAGTGATCAGCTTCCACTGTCTTAGCCAACTCGAAACAACAACACAAAATAAACAAACAGAATTTCACCTCAAATAAAAACCCTTTTTTTCCGAGACCAACCGTTTCAACAACTAACACTGTATTAAAAGTTTTTTAAACTCCAACATACTAGTGAGTTTCGAAGGTATTTCTCATTATCATTCAAACCACGAAGGGACCAAATATTTCCAGATTTCCTCAGCCCCGATCATCCAAATAGCTTTAGCAGGTAATTTTCTGTATTTTATTGGAAAACGAGTGAGGTTTTTTCAATTTGAAACACTTCTTTATTGGTTGTTCGTGTCGCCCTTTTTGTAATAGTAATAATATAACAGTAACAGTGACTATTATCCGTATTTAAAAAAAAGTATTGGAAGCAGTAACGTATTTCTTAAATATAGCTACATTTGCACTGGTGAAAAAAACCAGATCCAGAAACCAAAAACGTAATTCTAATTCCTATTCCAAAATCACATATTGATGAATAGATGAATGCTTAAGTCACAAACATACAGGTTCTTTTGACGGTCGCATAAGTAACACTATGATGCATATTAAAACAAAAAATAATAATTCGAAAACATTTAACAATTTCTTTTTGTTTTAAACTTTTCCATTCCCTTTTCAGAAGACACACTTAGTAACTGAGTACTGCTTCCATAAAATAACAGAGTATTATTTCTGTGTATTCACCATTTCGCAGAAAAAATTGATGACATCAAAAACCAATAACAATAAAAAGAAATTGAATGAATGACATCCTCGGGTTACCGTCAAGTTAAACAAATGAACGGCTGATGTTTGCGAACCAAAAGCCAATTTTAACAGGTATAATCCTATCACGAGCCGCCGGTAACGAGAAACACGAGAAAAAACAAAATCGCAACAAAACCAACGATTAAAGGCGAAAGTTCCGAGGATTTCGTGGTAGAGGAATGACAGGGTTTTTGCGAAGCCTGTTAACCCTTGCATGCATAGCGATATATTTTATGTAACCATATTTTTGTTAAATAATTAGTTAAGCTGAAATGAAAGTAGGCAGGCCACGCCTGAAGGATGCATTCATTTAGGAAAATAATAAGTAAAAGTCTCATAGAATACCTAAATCCTGTGCCTGCTTTCTATAAAATACACACGTTCCACGAATACTATTTTCTTTTGAATGTGGTGAATCGACAACCAAATACTTTAAACAGCCACCAGCTATTTTTTAAACACTAAAAAGCAATACGTACTTACAAAATTTTATATTTAAACCAATAATGCTTCGTTAAATTGTTCATTTGGAAACCCTGAGTATGGAGTACCTATATTTTTTTGCTTATGACGATGTTTGTGGGTACGTTAGGATGGACTAAATACAAACAATTATAAGTCCATGCTTTTGTGAGATAAAAAGGTCATACCTGCCCATCAACTGCTACCCCCTTTTCGTGCTATTGGTCATAATTTTTCTTCTTCAACCAGAAATTATGGTGCAATATTCGACTTTATTATAATACATACACGCAACCAGTACACGTAACTCGTAAGGCCGGACGTCGAGGCTGTGTCACGAAACGAACCTCAAGGGCAGGCAACGCCCAACATTCGCGAAGTGTAAGAAAGAAATGGCCGCACTTGAAACTTCTACTGGCCGTACAGTAGGCTCATTAACAATTACAAAAAAAAAAAAACACACACAACCAACAACATGAGGTGACACAAAAAACCACGTCATTATTTGATAATAGCATTTGTAATAATGCTGACACACTGTACTTTTTCAGGGAAACAACTTTTCCTAAATTTTCTTGACATAATATGCAATTAGCATAAACACCATGCAGCACAACATACCTTTCAAAAATATTCTTCGCAAAACTATTTCAAAGCATTATAAGTATAATTTATAAATAGCATAACAAGTAATAGCTTCAATAAGATTTGTCATCATAATGGCAAACCATAAAGAGAAAGCGGGGAATTATTTAATATCCTTAGAATGGAATTCAAACACTGAAATGAAAAAACAAGAATTATCTTTAAAAAAATGATTCGCTATGTGAACGGGCTTTAAGATGCATCCTCTTCCTGCGTTCAATATAATGTGATTATTTTTATCATTATTCTCTGCCATAAGGTATCTATTGCTAACTAAGGCATTCCCCTCGTCTCCCCTAAGTTTCTTTCCTAAATCCCATAAAAGGTTTTTTTCGCTACTTACCCTACCCAGTGTCTATGAGTGCTTACTCTCTAGACTTCGTCGGTTATTACAGGCTTTGATTATTATGTTATTTGGCATTCTTTTAAGAACATTAGTATTACTTTCTTTTCTTTCATTTGCAACAATATTAGAAATAACAAACAACTACTTAGTTTATCCTTATCCGATTGTCCTTGAGCTTTCATACGAGGTCACGTCTCAGTTACTGCCTTATGTAGTTTCACTAACACATACAGGTTTTTAGTTTTCATTTACACGCCAAAGACAATTTAATTAGGGAACTTCTTTTCGCTCGTAATTTCTTTTCGAAGTTTGAGCCAAGCTTAGAAAACCTTGAAACTGTAATAAAAATTGTTTTCTACTTCATTTGGGCTTGAGCTTTAAATTTTTTAATAGTATTTTAATTTGAGTAAAATAATTTCGTACAAAAATATTTCTCAAAAATCAAGAAATGAAAGAAGAATTACATCGGTTCGGTTAAATGTTATTTTAAATGGTACCCAAATTAAATAGTTTTCACTTGCGTCGTCTATTTAATCTTATCACACAACGAAGTTAATCAGAGAGTTTAAATGAAACCAACAAACAATGATCTTGTTATGTAACGTCGTCTAGATATTTGAATCGGTTCATTGAACGAAACCCTAACCAACTCTGTGAGCAAACGTTATCATTAGCGCATTTTCCACAAATTAAGACAATTCATTAACCTGCCACAAACCTAAGCGTAACGTGGCTTCGTTAATTTCACACGAGACTGGTCTTAAATCATTTTCTGGGCGGGTTCGTCCAAATTTACCATGTAAAACTCCCAATTCTCAAAAGCAATTTAGGAAATTTTCGGCAATCGTTGTTTTATACGATATAAGGTTGACTCTGATACTTGCAACTAGAGATGCGCCACGTTTTCGATTGAATAGTCGTATTCGGTACATTGCGTATTTTTAGTGAACGCAAAATTAAATATTAAAAATAAACAAAAAAGAAAATAATAGTACGTCATGGCTTATTGTTAATTTTGTTACTACTCTTGCGTACCCGGCTAGTCCCAAGTGTGCAAATTGCGGCTAAATCTCTGGTGAAGGAAAACACTGATGAAAAAACTGTCCCTATTTGCCAAATAACGGTAATTATTGTTCGTATGTAACAAGATTTTGTTTAATTCAGAAAACTATATAACTACCCATAGTTTTTGTGAATAAAAGAAACACCTACTTTAGTAGTTTTAGTTAAGAAACACGTAACCTTAGAAATCAAAACTACTATTTATTTTATTACTTAAATAACTAAAAATAAAAAATTGCATAAAAATGAATATCTTCACGAAATAATAGTATAAACATGATTTAAAAACATGTTTAAGTACTGCGCTAAATTGAACCGAACGATTCGGTTGAACATTCGTATTCGGTTGACCCCTCGTCACATCTCTACTTGCAACAAAGCGTACCTTCAAAATGGCGCGAAACGATTCGGATCCGTTTGTCCGTACAATGATTTTCGGGTGGCTATTGAAATCGTAATTGGCTGACGTTCAAATATAAAATACATTTACGCAGTTTACTTTAACGAGAATGATGAATGACGTGATATTTGGTGAAATGACGGTTGTTTCGTATTTGTATGCTTAATGAGAGGTATGTACTATATTATAGCTGATTCAGGTATGTAGATACCTACTATGGTGCACTAATAAGAAAGTGGTTAGGAGCATACTAAATTACGATTACTGAGTCTTCTATAAAGTCATTAATTTACTTTCATGAGTTTATGATGGTTGGCTGAATAGTAAGATAGAACCCCCTCATGGGTTCTCGCCTCGGCGTGGCGAGGGGGCCTAGTACCGGTGGTAGGGGCACCACCGGGAAGCGAAGAGAACCCAGGCGTGGCAGCGTGGTGGACTGGACACCCACCCGCTGCGGCCCGTAAGGGCGGCGTGGGGTTGCGGGGCCAGTGGGGCCTGCAGGCGCCTTGAGGCGCGTGGTTGGGGCCGCGGCGCACAACCGGTTGGTGGGGGCCAGTAACCCGAGGCTGATCCCCCCTGTGCATCGCGGCCCGGCGGGGCCGTACCGAAGGTTACGGCAGCGGAGCCGCCCTTTGGGTGGCTCGTGGTTGCGGGCCCAGTAGGGCCTGCGTACTGTGGCCAGCTAGCGCGTGGTACGGGGGTGCCGCCGCCAGCATTGCACGAGTTTCACCGCTGCCTGGTAGGGACGGCTTGACATCCTCGGCTGTCCCTTCTGGCCTCCCCTAACGAAGAGGGGGTCGCTTCCGGCCCGCCGTGCAGGCGGGCTCCATCCGGGGGAACGCGTAACAGGCAGGCGCTATTCACCGTGTTCCCCCACTAACGGACGATTAGAGGGAGTAGTAGGGGTTTTAGTCGGTAGGGCCACTGGTATACCATCTTTCCAGTGGTGAGTCCGACATAACCCGTCCGTCCCCCGGTGGACGGGTATGCGTAAGGCATTTCCCCTACTTAAAAAAAAATAATAAATAAATAAATAAATAAATATCCTTGGACATTATTCCACACAGCGCCATCTAGTCCCAAGTAGGCTAATTATAGTCCGTTATTATGGATACTAGACAACGGATAAACATACTTAAATACTTTTTCTTTTGTAAATACATACTTAATATACATAGGAAACACCCAGACCAATACAAACAGACATGTTCATGCACACAAATGTTTGTACTGTGCGGGGATCGAACCCGCGACCATATATATATATTATAATAATAATAGTAAGATAGAAAATGTAAGGATTCTATGATTTATTCTAAATCTGCATAGGAATTGTAATTGTTCACTTAACCTTATCACATTTTATAGAAATTATAAAACATAACTCTTCTTTTCTTATTCCCCAAGCTTACCTCAACTTTTAACAAGATAGTGTAACAGCATTGTCAATGTATTTTATTTCATAAATCGTCTTTTAAGACGATTCATAATCCAATAACTAACGTCAAGAACACGTTACGACTCTAGTTATTGCTGAACAGAGATTTAATTAAAAGATGGAATAGTTTTCTTCTTATTTGTTCACTTAACAGAAGTACACTTTTGTGCGTCTTTCTTTTTGTTTGTAGTGATCTACATCATAACATTGAAGGTCTTTGGCAATCAATTCAAATATTATATATTTAATCATTTGAAGTACATACATACTTTAAAATCGTCAACAAAAAAGTACATTATGTTACTAAGTGCCGCCCGCGATTTAGTCCGCGTGAACTTTCTTTTTATTTAATAAAATATATATTTTTCTATAAATTCTAGCTTATGTCCTATTCAGACGTATAAAGTATATTACTAAAGTAACTAACTAACTTATAAAGTTTCATTTAATCCATCCATTATTTTTCGAAAGAGCAACACGTATCCATCCATCCACATATAAACACTTACGCATTTATTATATTAGTAGGATTTAAAAACTAATATGTGACGCTACCACCGGCGTGGATCTGAAAAGATCGGGCAAAATGAACAGCAGTTTCTCTCTTTAAAACAGGTTTGAGAATATAGTTTAGCAATAACAGCTCTTTACAGCCATCCAACCTAGCCATGCAATGTCAGCATGTGGAGAAATAGCCTTATAAAAATGAAAAGTTAGTAAACCTGCGCAGAACGATCACAATGACACCTGGGGGTCTAAAAAGGCGACATTAGATGTTGCATATCTGAATCATAAATGATTCATTTTTATCTTAAAACGGCAACTTATTAGGTGAATCATAATATAAACATCATTCATATTAAATACACACATCAAAAGTGTCTAGGGATATCTCAAGCATTTTCATACAAAGTATAGCTATTGGGGAGGCTGAAAAAATTAAAATATTGATACCGACGTAGAAATTTTTAGGACACAGAAACTGCTATATCTGCCCTTTCAGATTGTATAAAGAAATTCATTGTGGTAGCATTATTGTACAATCGTAAGGACGTTAAAAAAAAGACAGATTTTTCTTTTAAAAGGTTTCAAAATTTTAGTAAAATCAAACGGTTTTTTTTATTATTCTTAACCTTTATCTTATACCTGTTTCCTCGAGTTATTCTAAGATAAAGCTGAGCATTATCTAATATCTTTGATTTTGCTAAAATTTTGAAACCTTTTAAAAGAAAAATCTGTCTTTTTTTAACGTCCTTACGATTGTACAATAATGCTACCACAATGAATTTCTTTATACAATCTGAAAGGGCAGATATAGCAGTTTCTGTGTCCTAAAAATTTCTACGTTGGTATCAATATTTTAATTTTTACAGCCTCCCCAATAGCTATACTTTGTATGAAAATGCTTGAGATATCCCTAGACACTTTTGATGTGTGTATTAATCATATCATTATGATTGAGATATGAAACTGATCTGAATCGTATCTGTTCCAGATATGAAACAGATCTGAATCATATATCATATATCTGAATCATAATATGAATCTAATGTCGCCTTTTTAGACCCCCTGTTCACAAGTTGACGTATGGGCTAGTCATCCCGCTCAACAATGATATTACAATAAAAGAGGTAGATAGGTCATGTTAGTACTGATACGAAGTCAAAAATTGTCCACTGCGTCCGTACCTACAATTTGACTGTGTTGTAACGTAAGGACAAGATAGTATGATTATTTACTAGAGCTTAAACAAGACCGATACATGTTGCGCAGTGTTGTCTTAAACTGTGAATGCTTTGCTCAGGTACACTGATAATTCTGATTTCTGATTTGAGCACAAGTAACTGTAGATAGGTTTTATAATTGTTGGCTCTTCACTATTATTCATTCATTGCCGTTCAACTTTATTTTGAGTATGGAACGTGTATTAGCACGTCTGTTACTAGGTATTCGCGAAAATTTGGTTCCTATTACAATGATGCCGAGCATAATTATCTAATAAGTGTCATTTACTATATTATACCTGATATCATGTTGTTTATTCTCAGTATAAGAGAATTTGTGCTAACGTATACTGAGAACAGGCGGTAATTAACAACAAACCATACAAATACTGTTGGTTTATGTTTCCTCGTAATGTTTTACTGGTTTTGTTTATTCACGGTGAGAATTTTCAGAGTACGGGCCTAATTCAATCAAATGTAAATAATATTGGCCGAGCTCCCATATTTACTTTGTAATTACAATCAAATAGAATTGTTATTAGAGTATATCACTAAAGTTGTCACTTGTGATTTAATTGTAGTATATAAGGAAGTTTTGATAAAAACCCTCATAACTGTGCTGTTTAAAGATCACAGTAGTATTGTCCTTCTGCTCCTTCTGTGATAATAATCCATTATTTTTTGTCCTATAGAGAGTATAGAGTGGTCTAGTGTTTTTTTTTTTCCTGAGGTATTCTTCTTCGGTGATATCCCTCTTAGTAAACCAGATCCCTATTGCTCCCAACATTTTATTTATTCAGGTTTTATCTTTGAAATTTCTAGACCACACCCTTAAACTTTATATCTTTTTAACAAAAGTACTCAACGATTTGAAAACATGAGTTATTTGTGCTAGAACCGCAGAACACTGTACCCTGTATTTCAACTCTTTTTTTCAAAGAGTCGGGAACCATTTTAAATTTAAAAGAAACAAAAGATCTAATAAACTCAAACTGCACGGTTTTTTCCGCAATCTATTTTTAACATTTTAAGTCGCTTCGATGACTTGCAAAAGAAGAAATAAGGTAGCAAATGAACAAACAAATTATTTGGAGTGCAAACAAATTACTCTCCAAAGTTGTTAACGTTAACAAAATCGTCAAACATTACGCGGCTCAGTCTGTTTACTCGATTGTAAAGAGGATTTGACTTACAAAGTCTTAAAACTTTAGAAACACGTTAAGAAAGACATCATATTAAGTTAGGGAAAAGACTGTTGCATTATAAATTTTAAGAATAATCACCGGTGCTGCTATAAAAAAACAAACGATTTTTATACGTCCCACTGTTGGGCAGAGCCCTCACCTCTACTATGAGGCGGAACAAGCCATACTCCAACACGGGCTTGGTGCGGATTTTTGGAGGGGATGCTGCTATGAAAATAGTCGAAATTTAAACTTCTAGTTGAGTGGTTTTAATTTGATGTTGAATAACAAATAAAACTTACAACAAAATGAGTATGATGAGTATTTACAGTGGAGTTACACAGTAGTTGGAACAAGCAGTTACAGTCGAGCATTCAATTTGCTCACTAAGAACTTACTTTCAGACATGCGCGAAGTAAATCACTCAAATGAATAGAATGAATTACTTCAATTTTGAGTCAGGATCACTCATCTATCCCTGTACTTTTCTTTTAGTTCAGTAGATTAGTTTATATTTATTAACAGTCAATGATCAAATCAACAGATAAAATAGATAGCAGAAATAGTATAGATAGTATGTGAAGGGATATCGATAAAGAAAAAGAAGATTGAAGTTGACGGCAGACAAAGACATATTCTGTAAATAGGAAACCATTAGAAAATATTGGAGATTTTGTACTTCAAACTAAAGAATCTAGTAATTTCTTAAACAGATTAGATTAAATTCTTCATTAGGATCTCAGCCTAACCTAACCTTAACCCTTGGACAACTCCATTAAAAAACTCCTGTTTAAAAGTTATAATTTTGGTGTTGATTTAAAATTACGAGCATGAACTCGCTATTATGAATTGGGACATAATTATGAAGTAAACTACTTCTCAAATACTGTTCACATTTACGAGTACATTGCGAACGAGAACGATGAGTTACTGAACTAATGGACCAATGTGAGTGAAATATAATATTGTCTGCTCTATCATTCGTTCCGGAACTTTCCGAGTCTTCACTAGAATCTGTTGAAACTCGAGCGGCACGTCAAACATGATCAAAACTTACCGAGGAGTGGTATGAATACCTAAGAATAATTGTATTGGCTGCGAACTTGGTTCGAAATTTCGCTTTGAATTCAAGAAAATACGCATACTGAACTTCTAGTTACTTTTACATGTCTTCGTGAAGATTGTCTTCACTTGTCATACAACTTTTAGATTTTGAAATTATTGAATTGAGAATCTTAATGAGTTAACACAACTCGTTCTTTTTAGCTACCGTAACCCAAAGAAAAAACTGTATTGTATGCTTCAGAGATGAGTGTGCTCATTTCTCCTATGTAAAACATTAAGTATTTGACAACCAAGAAATACCTAAGTCTCGTTTGATAGATACACCCACCCAGGTACTTAAACATAATATATGATTATTGTTATTTTTAAAGTTTTTCATCCTATTTTCATTCTACTATTTGTGAAAATCAACGTATCTAACGGATCAAAACCATGGGAATTGGTCCGGCTGTTTTTAAGTTTTATGTGTTGTAACAAACCCGACTTTTGTTTCTATCGTATAAAGTTTTTAGACGGCCAAACCAAAACCGACTACTTCTTTGTTAAATTGCTGCAAGCTGCTAAGATGATAATAAGTAGGTTGCGTCAAATCGTAGTATTCAAACTTACTGAAGTATTACCATAGATTATAAAAGCACGCGTGTACTCGTAGAAAGTTTTCCTCAACAAGTACATACAGGTGACGTTCATCCACTTCGTTTGTATTAATTTGCATGTGATTATGTCTGTTTGTTGTGACACGTGAAACGAAGACCTATTTAATACTGTAACAGTTCGTACTGGGAAATTTACTGAGTCGTCGGTTTCAAGAGACAATGGCTTTATTAGACAAGCAGAAACAAGTTGCTGTGTTGAGGTTTTCCGTTCTGATGTTATTGATAATGGTGCTTTGTTTAAAACCACTTTATCGTTTAACGCACTGAACTTTATTTCATTCTTCAGAAGGACATATGATCGAAATTTAGTCAAGTATCTTTCTAGCATTTGGGTGTTTTGAAAAGGCAGGTTAAGCAGTTGGTCCCAGCTGACGTCTATAAATGTCAGTCATTGGGCCAAGGCAGCGGCCTTAGAGAGGCTTGATAAAATTTGACCGTAAGGTTTGCCACTCTCCTTTGAGCCCTCCAACAATAAAAACTAAGCAAGGGTGTTTGTAGTGGGACTTGCACCACTTAATAGTTGAAGTAAGGTCTGTGCCCAACCGTGTGGCATACCTATCCCTGGACATCCCTGGACATTATTTCACATAAGCGCCCACCAAGATAAGCTTATTAAATCCAACATACTTAATGTACTTAGGAATACCCATACCAATACAAACAGACATGTTCATGCACACAAAATATGTTTATACTGTGCGGGGATCGAACCCGCGACCTTTGGTATAGTAGCTGACTTATAAAGGCTGTTCAGTTGTTGGGCAAACAGCGTTGGGTAGCGTCTCCTGAAATTTAGTGATTCAGTGATGTATTTTATGGTCGCCTAGATTTTATTTGCAAAACAACACAATGTTTTGAAATTGCCTAGCACAAATATATCTTTACACTCTGATAAGAGTGTTATCACAGAATACGAAAATAATTGAGAATTGCAATTAGTTTTGAATACCATTTTGATGAAGTTAATCTTTAACGTTTGAAATAAAGTAATAAGCAAAAACTATTATATGTAATTGCTGTTACTACTTTGAAACCAGGCCACGGATAGTTTATCACTAACAGCAATTATAAACATATTAGGAACGAACTGACAAGCTATAGTCAGTGCGCTCAAAAAACGTTTGAGGGTTCAATTTTTACATACATACATACATACCATCACACCTCTTTCCCGACGGGGTAGGCAGAGACCACTTCTTTCCACTTGCTACGGCGCCTCCTCTACTTTCATGAGTCCTTTCATACATGCTCGTCGGTTAAAGGTACTCCTGACCTGACCCTTTCTGAGAACAATCAAATCATTCAAATCAATTTTTAATTTTCATAAAAAGAATACTCAAAAGTACCCTTGCCACCCTTACTACATAAACTACTATTCGAATATGCCTATAATGGCATGGATTTTAAACAAAATATAAATTAGAACATTCATTCATTGTTGTCGGGAGCGGAAGGACAAAATCTTATTTCACCATTTGTCATGTATCAGCATGCATGGATACATATACTTACACTAGCGGTCGCCAGTGACTTCGTATTTCTTTATAAATTGTAGCCTATGTGCGATTCACATGTATGTAGATGTTTTATTGTAAAGTTTCATTAAAATCCATTCAGTAGTCTTTACGTGAAAGAGCAACAAGGCACATCCACACATACAAACTTTCACCTTTATTTTATTAGTAGGATCAATATAAGGTATTCACACTTGAATTAATTTGTTAGCATTTTAGTTTTTTTGTATTTTTTATTGTATTCAATGAACTTATTTTATTCTATTCCTATTCATTACGGTATCCAGTTAAAGAAAGCCGGACTCCGTCACACACCCCATGTTTGGTGTATTTACCTTTATTCCGCGTTGTCATGACCCTGGCGATAATCATTATTGATAGTTTCAACATGAATTATACTTCGTCGCTGCATCCTCGGGATTTTATCACAAGGTAGTACATTTCTTCATGTACCAGGCATCAACACGTTTTAGAGCTGGTATCACTGAAACAGAAAAAAAAACAAATTCCCTCCCTACGGTAGGTGCGTCGCTCTGACAGGTGACAAGTTCATCATTCGTTTCTAGTGTTCGGGCATCGACACACCCTCTCTCGTTATATTTTTTATATAACGGTTTCTTTAAGTGCTGAAGTATTTGCAATAGTTGTAGTAGTGTAAATCGATAGATCCTAAATGAAATACAACGTTAAGATCGTACTTACCTTTCGTTTCAAACAATAACTAAATACGATCTACAATAAAAATCTACCCACATTTTCTTGCACAAAATGTTTTAATAAGAGAACTCGTGATTAAAAGTGAATCTTCGTATGACTGTAAACAAAGCTAAGCAATAGCATGACGATGCAATGTTTAAATTTAACAAAACACGTCAATGATGAGACCGTGAAGTGGTCTTAATCAATGTTGGCATTAATTTTAGCTGTTTATGATCCTGTTGAGGCCTGTCCAAAATGGACCCACCGTAACGAGATTACGATAAAACGCACACTGAGTGTGTGTTTCCAACAAACGAGACAAACAGAAGAAGAAGATCCTGTTTTTTCCCGTACCAAGTTGGTCGGTGCATTTTCAACAAATTAGCCAAGCAGAATAAAGGTTCCTGTTTATTCCTGTCCAAGAGGACGTCCCGTAACGAGAGCACGGCCAGGCCCACAACGCGAGTGTGGTTTCGAAAGCATTTTAAGGTGAAAATCAAATCGAAGACCAAACTGTAAGTTATTTTGTGCTATCCTTGCATAACAAAAACCTTTCTTTCTATATACACTAGTACCTAAAAACTTCAAGAATAAGATTGTAATTTCAATTGAAAACTAACGACTAAGAATAAGTCTTAGTAATGGAAGTACCTGACATTGAAATAATGTTTCATTTTGCTACTACACAGACACATCTGAGTAGCCACGCCACAGCTTTTGTAGCTATACAGCTATGGCTAACATCATAACTTACTCTAGTTGCTATAAAATTTATATTTAAATACATTTGATACCACTTCGTGGTTACCGTTTACAATATTCATAATATGATGAAGGCTAACACCCGTGTTACCACGGGATAACCACTCACGTAGGCTTGCTGCCCACGAAGTTCACAACATATGCTTTATATATAAGAAAATGACAATCCAATGCGGATTTAGCAGAATGAAGTATTCAATTAGCTATGTAATTAGAGGCCGACGCCGAAAACCATCCCGGTGAGTACCGGTGCCTAATTATTTTTTTTTTTATTTATTTACTTCTTAAAAAACCTGGGGGTTGGCCGAGAGTCATCACGAAGGTATTGTAAAAACCTGGGGGTTGGCCGAGAGTCATCACGAAGGTATAATAAAAACCTGGGGGTTGGCCGCGAGTCATCACGAAGGCATATAAATACAGAAAAATGATCTCAAATTTGAGACTTAATAGCTTGATCTGTACATAAGGAACAAACCTGGTAGTTGGCCGTGAGTCAACATGACGTTAACGATATCGCAATATCTGAATTAAGGGCCTATATTCAATCCGTGAATGGCCCATGAAATGAAATAAAATAAAATGAAATAAAATGAGATAAAATGAAATAAAATGAAATAAAATTAAATAAAATGAAATAAAATGAAATAAAATGAAATAAAATAAAACATAAAATGAAATGAAAAGTATTTTCATAGTGATTATGAAAAGTCAGGTATGTATTAAACAACCTAGCCTTACCAGTATTTTTCTGTACTTACCTTGCTGATGGTTTGATAACCTTACCTGGTGGCAGAGAACCCATGTAAGTTTTCCAAAATTTCCTTTATTATTCAAGAAATAATTATCTATGACTAGCAGCCGCCCGCGACTTCGTCCGCGTGGCCTTAGCTTTATGTGAAAAAAGATTTTCCCGCTTTTCTGTTGAAATTTTGCTGAATTTTCTTTGCTATAAACCTCACGGAGCGCGGGACCTTTCTAACGAATGCAAAACCGTGGAAATCGGTCTGTGCGTTATAGCGTCAGAAAGGAAAACCCGACTTATTTTTATATAGTAGTTTATTTTAATATAATAAATAAGCAAAAGCATTTGAAACAACATGAATTGAAGAGACACTTAAATTCTTTATTATTAATAGTTTATTCTTATGAAGCGATAAACCTAATCCACCTAATAATTAACACAGTAAGTATTTAATGCAGCCACGCGTTTAACAATAACAAGTTGAATAACAACACTTAATAATGGTGTAAGTACATAAACACCGCCGTCTTTTAAATGTATATGCATACATGTATCTACTTGATTTACTTGTTGTTGAGTGGTGTGCTACGCACGCGGATTTCTTTTATATGCAAAATGCTACACTTTTGCCGTTTAGCAAACATTAGTGACTACTCATAATTCAGCAAGCGTTAAATTTGTCATTTAACGATTGAGTAGATGATTTTTAAAGGTATAACTGCTGTTTTAGCCATTCAATAGGCACAACTTGTAATGTAGACTTGATTTAGTACCTCGATTCCGTGGTTATTTTTTGAAATAACAAAATCCATCAATAGGTATAGTGGATAACCATATCCAAGCCATGACTGGTTTTGACTTGGGAGTAAAAGTTATAAATTGAACTAAAACCATCTCACATTGATCGCATTTCTGAATACAGGAAATGTATTGGAAAAAGATGTTTATCTTGTCTCGATTTCAGTAAGACTAGTACTTAGTCATTTGCAGATACTCTGACAGCATATACCTAAAGACAAAAATGTTTGGTAATGATTTGCAGATTACCAATTTATAGGAAGTAGTTTTAGCTTTTATTGTTCGCATCTGGCAAGGTTTGTTGATCAAGAAATTAATTGCAATCAGATGCTAAATTACAATTTAATAGTTTTAGTATTTGATATTATGTAGGTAGGTGGACCTACCATTAAGAATTTGTTGCATACGCACTCACGAGTAGAAGACATCGTGGTCTTTCATTTTAAAATGACCGCAATAGGTTATAAGTTAAGTTTTTCGTGAGAATAGGACTGAAATCACAATAATAATTTAATAAAAAATAACACCTTCGCATAAGCAACAGCTCTTTTATTTTTTACACTTTAGTAGTGTACCAAGCCAAACAAGATTTGACATTTAATAAGAAATTCACAGTAAGAAGATTTAAGGAGAGAAGTCAGTAGAATATCTTAATGCAATTCTAACCTTAACTGTACCAACAGGGAACTGTAGGTACCTACCTACTTACAGTGTTACGGATATTATTCGCATAGCGATAGTTAAAAATAGACGATTTCCACTCACGAAAACATTGTCATAAAGAATAGTAAGACGTCTCATCCTTACAAAACGCCCCAGCTTTCACCAGAGTGGCATAAATTACCTAAGTAATACCTCAGTTAGGTTATTAGATTAAAAACATAGGCCAGCTGCATTGACTAGGTCATGTGTAGTTTCTATCTTGGAAGGACATTTCAATAAATGAGAGTCATAGAAACTCTTAATAAAAATAATAAAAACTAAAGCTTATTATGCCTAGGTTATTATTCTTTCGGATTCTAAAGTCTGTTTACTCTGTGCAGTAGACAACATACTTACATTAAGAAATATTATTAGCAAAAACTAGGAGAGTAAGTTACTAACTAACTTACTTTAGTACCCACTGCCGTTGGGTTCTATTTGGGAATAGGTTTTCCAAACAACAGCTTTAGTTGAATTAAGTTAGGTGACTAATTATGTGTCACCCACACAACGAGCACATACAATGCTGGGCATTTAAATTGTTGTAATAAACCACTGCCCAGTGTACTTGTATATAATTATGTACCACCTTACTTTACATTTATTACGAAAATATTAACGGAAAAGTTGCAGCTCAAGCTGCTAACCTGTTTCAATAGACGTCGTTCTTTGATCCCGAATTTACTATGGATTAAATATTCGAGTAAATTAGGTTTTATTATTGGGTGGTATATGTATACTTGTTCTTGTGTGTGGTAACAGCAAAGTCCATACAGTTACCATTAAGTTTTTGTAATTAACATTGCTTAAATTAATATTAATTATTATGCAAAGTATATTTATAACATGAAGTTATCTTAATATTTATTGCTTGAAGCTGCGATGATCTTTTGACTTTTGGTCATTGGTCCTTAATTTTGTTGCGTTTTTATAGTAAACAGGTAAAATTATAATAAACGTGACCTATTTCACATCAAAAATAAAATTTGGTATCAAATTCAATTTAGTAAATCCTTGATATTGATTTCCCTAGACCTCTAAACATCTACCTTGTGATAAAATCCCGAGGATGCAGCGACGAAGTATAATTGATGATTAAACGAACTTACCTTAAGTGAAGTTCTATCATAATTATATGAGTCGCTGCATCCGAAGGGATTTTAGCTCCCACCCTACCCATAGTTACCATCATACCCTTTGGTAACTGACCCGAGTAACTTTAGGGAAATCTGTCTCTAAAAGAATGATGAACTTGTCACCTGTCAGAGCGACGCACCTACCGTAGGGAGGGAATTTGTTTTTTTTTCTGTTTCAGTGATACCAGCTCTAAAACGTGTTGATGCCTGGTACATGAAGAAATGTACTACCTTGTGATAAAATCCCTTCGGATGCAGCGACTCATATAATTATGATAGAACTTCACTTAAGGTAAGTTCGTTTAATCATCAATTGTACATTATTTCAAAACGTTTCCACATTATTTCAAAATTTTATAATTTTCCATGCATGTAATATCTTGTATTTTTTTAAAAGTTTGTTTTGGTCTTAGAAATTCTACAATTACTTATGACATTTCTATAAGCAATTAATCTTATGTATTACGAAATGAATTTGACAAAACTATTAAATTCAATAAGCCAACTTGTGTAAGCCAAAAGGCAACGATATAACAAAACTACGAACCGTAGCGTCAGTTGATTATGCCAGTAGCGAAATCCCCGAATTTACATTGCCAGATTGAGTTGTGTTATTTGCCATTCGCGTCTCTTACCCGGTGTTCCTTTAAGCCCTTTAAGTCCCTTTCACCTGGGGCGTTGGGATGGAGTCAAGGACGTACTTGTGTTGAGGTTGCGGTGATAAGATTAGCGATGTGTTTTTGTTTTTGTGGTTGTTATAAATAAAAAAGGTTCGAGAGCTTCCGATGCGCGGATCAGGGCTAGGTTTAGCGCTCAGCCTGTTCAAAAAACTAAATATCCCGTCTGACGTCGTTCTGTCAATAAAAACCGTCCTCATCTCGTTTGATAAGTTAAGGACCCGGAAAAATTTTAAACTATCTTTAAGGCTCAATGTTTCGCTTTAAATTACACATTTTGATTTTGATGTCAATAGCACAGTTGTTTTATAATTATTGTTCACAATAGTTTACATTCAACACTTGATTCGTGTTTAGTAATTGGACTTATCCATTATTTACATGCTTCATAAGCTGGTTTTTTTATACAGAAGCAAAATATTGTAAAGTCATGAAAATACTTGATTTTTAATTCACAATCTAAAGCAACGCCCATAAACTTATAATAATAATGCCATAATAATATTTAGTAATGCCATTCTGAGAACAAAAACTCTAACTATTTGACCTGGAACTTAATCAAATGACAATCTTAAACTCAACTTACTGAGCGAGACTCAACAAGTCAAGGCCGTGTATTGAGGTCAGAGTGATAAGATCAGCGACTAACTATTTAATTTTTTTAAAACGAGGTCCTTTAGGTAAAATAAATTACAATACCGTAAACGTACACGCCAACGTGTCGTTAAGCAGTAACGTGACGGAGAAAATTCTGAGGAAATTCCTTTTATGAATCTCATTCAAGAATCAGATTACAGCCGGTATTAAGTGTAACGTAGACTAATCTACAACTTACAGGCTACAAATACACTGAGGTGAGCATTGTAGTTTTTATGACCAATAATTGGGACAAAAGTTCTCTTTTACTGAACTCATAACATTACTTATTGCTCGGACCTAGAAAATCTTAAACGAGGTAGGTCACTGGCACACTTATTGTTGCCGTCGTGGTGGATGAAGCATTCAGAAGGCCACATTTTGCTTAACGAATTTAAACCTAAGGTACCTATTAGCGGGTGAGCCTACTGCCTTTGTGTCGGTTGCTTCAGTTTTTTTTTCTATCACTGGAAAGTTAGCCTTAAATTGTACAGAACACAAAGTTAGTGTTCAGTATTGAACCTAATATCACCTTCGATTTTTTAAAATTATTTAACCATACTTACGCTTGAAAATCTCCCTAAATTCGCTTTACGTCTCAAACCAAAACCCCTGTCTTACTTCTAAAAGACTGTGCCCCACACGCCGATCGTCAAATCAGACCACTGTTTGTCGAATCCAAACTCCGAATCCATTATTCAAAACAACATTCGACAAATTCCAACGAATAAACAGCATTCCAATTATAAAGACGCGCCGAACGTTTCAGATGCTAATTTCTTCGTCCCTTGAATAAATTAAGCAATTCAGAAATTGGTCCTCATTGCCAACTGTCGGTATATATTAAGGATGGGATTAATGTATTTTGTTTCAGCGACTTGTGTACTTTTGTTTTAATTGAAATGACCTTTATTTTGAGAGGGAAATCATAACTGAATGGTATTTAATCAGACCATAATGGATAGGAATCATTTTATTAACGAAAGTTGATTTATTTATTTATTAATAACAATCAAATGCAAGCTTACAGCTAGACAGCCAACACACTTACATGATAAAATAGTAAAATTAAAGATGGAAAAACACTTATAAAATAAAAACACACATACATACAAAAACAAAATAATTAAACAAATTCAATTTTTTAAAACAATGAGGCTAGTGAGTCGCTAAATATGTCAGCGTCCCGGAACTTGGTTAGGAATGCGTTGAGGAGGCATACCGCCTTTGATACATACTTGATATATAATTATAAAAGTGCAGTTCTAAATCCAGGGTTATCTAGAGCCAATTGTTTTTTCGGTCTTTTCTATGTTGATGTATTTGCCCTTACACATTGATCTTGCCGAATGGCGTATAAACTATTTTTGCTATATTTGGTTGTCGAAATGATAAATGAAGGCGTGATTCAAAACAAAGAAAGAAAGAAAGAAAAAATTTATTAGTCCACACAAGATCATTTGCGAGGTCACAATAATAATATAACTAGCGTGTGGTGCTAAGAGGGTTTCCACTCAGCATGTGTCAAGTACACCTAATGGTGTTCTTGACGCTGGTCTTCCGTGGATACCTTTAGGCAAGAGTGAGGTACTACTCTACGCAAACAAACAACAACACAACTAAAATAACAATAATAACAAAACATTCAAAAAACAACAACATGCAAACACAACAATAATTTTGACATGCATTTTCAAATAGAAACAGGTAATAGGACTTATCACCAAAACATACTAGCGATGCAACACAACAAGAGGAAATGCAATAAAATTTTATAAACGTGATACTGCAGTATCAATATTTTTTCTACAAGACGCTATGGCAACATCATCCTAAAATATAATACTTGCTAGACTTTACAATCCACTTCTTCACAATACCCTCGTCAGCTGTTTGCTCAGCAGTGACCTCAATTAATGAAATAAGGTTATCGCCGCTATGAATGGGAGCCGACTCTCACAACAACTCTACGCAAATAAAAACTTAGAGCGAAGGTTCTATCAATTTGTTAAAACAAACGCACTTACCTAGAAGAAGCCGCAAAACTACTAACTAGTTCTCAAACTGTACGAGAATTTCTGAGAAATGAATAATGAGGAAGTTTCTACACTCAAGAAGTTAAAAGGTGTTTTCAGCAAGGGGACAAGTTTTTTTTTAAGGTAGACAGTGAAAAGCGAATTATGTTCTAATCAATTTTTAAGCTGAAAAAAATCCTTAATACAAATCTTAAACTAAAAATCCAAATAAACAAAGTTTGGTCTACCTTGTTACATGAGTAAATTTGTGAAAAACCTAAATTCGTTGTGTCGTTACCCAGAGAGGGCACCTAGGGTCAAGAACACATAGTCGTTGGGCCCGAAAAGATTCTGAATGGAGACCATTGCAAGGCAAACGCAGAGTGAGATGTCACGTAAGGTAGAAGGAGGACCGAGGTTAGGTTAGGTTTTCGCTTTGGAAATCTTTAAAGTAGACATAAATAGTCTTTATGCCAGAATCCTTTGCATATTCAAAACCGGCGGCATTTTGGCTGATTAATTACTAAACCTTCTAAATGAAAGATAACAGTGGTGGGTACTGGCAAACCAATGATTTAGTGAAGACTAATCATGGTGATGGTGAGTGAACTACAAAACTAACAGGAAAGAAGTTTTGCATAGCGAACCGCTGGTCTGTTTTAAGTGAAGTAAGTTTTACAAAAAAGCAAATAGAATACGTAATATTTTTATTATTTCAAACAATTCATTCACAAGCGTACACAAACCAGCACTTTCTCTTATCGCACAGATAAAAATGCCACTCTCAAAATTACTTAATAAACATTAGGAAGAAGCGGCAGTAACATTAAGAGGGTTAATTCGTATAATCTCAGCCGCGCCCCTACATTCGCCGTTATCACACGTGCACAATATTCTGACGACCCATGAGCTTTGGAAAACGCGACCCTCGTGTAATCTTTGGAATAACATTCTTTATTTATACGGACACTTCTGAAATTAGGATTAAACAGGTTCGCGAAGTAGTCGTTCAAACATTTTTTCGCCATTGAAGTGTGCTATTAAACACGCTCAACTGTGTTATGGGGATAAGAGGAACAGGGTGTTATATTCCTCATTCACCATAGAAAAGGGAGGATCCTCTGACCAGACGGGTGCTCTGTCTGGTGGGCTGCTGCTCAACAATTGTTGTCAGGTTTATGTGTTTAAACTCAGTCGCTTGAATAATGTCGATAGCGCGATTCAAGTTACGTCAGTTGTAGATCGAGATTGGTGAGATAAATGTCGCCACAGTGTTATTAAAGCATCCCCAATTACAACAGGCTAGCCTGCCTTTCACTACGTCGGGTATTATTTTTCTTGGAAAAATGTTGGCTTCCAAATGTCACATTTACCAAGGCCTTTATCTTTTTGCCTATAGCGAGCAGAGGTTCTCAGTTTATGCCCTTCCCAGTAGGCCGGCTAGTGGGACTATCCAGGTTTCTGCCTCGTACTTTTCAGGGCTCATGTTATTGTTCTTGGGCTCGTACACAGTAATAAATAACACGACACGACGCCGCGTCGTGCCACGACATCTTGCACGCAAAGACGCCATGTCTTGGGAAGCTACTATGAGCAAGCGATATTCTTGCTTCTTCAAAAGCGTTTACAATTTTAAACCCGTGTTGGCGCTCCATTCCAAAAGCTGTACAATTTAAAAGTAACAAAACTGCTGAAATACTAAAGGCGTTATTCTGAACAGAACTTGTTTTCATACTCGTTTGTAGCAAATATTAGTCCCCAGATGCTTGTAACCGACGCGACGGTGAGTTTTCTTTAATGCTGTAGAAATACATTACATTTGATTGTACAGTCGCGAAATAAAACCACCGTCCTTGAATGATCAACTTATCAAAGAGTGGTTCTCAAGCCATCGAATCTTCAAACGTGGCTTATAGAAAAGCCGCTTCTACAATCCAATTTTCTAGCTTTAGCATGACGTGTCGGTACTCAGAAGCGAGGAATTCTATCGAAGATCTCAACATGGTTTTGAGTACTTTTATGTCAGCCCTTAAATTTAGTTAAAATTTCAAGATCAAATTGAGTTCCCAAAATCACTTTACTGATCCCAAGGCCGACTTAACTGATGTACGTACCTATATTTTTCACTCTTATGCGGCACAAGTTGTAATGTTATGTTGTGTTGTTATGTTAAACACCTACGTAGGAAGCTTATTTCATTTTTCACTGTACGTATTATGTTTGAATATTTAATGATGTGATAATGATAATAATAATTGTCTCGATATTTCCTAGTGACTATTTCTGGTACAAAGTATTTTAAAGGAAGTTTCCACTCTGCTGATCAATCAAATCGTAATTTAGTATTAACATTGCTTTCATATTATTAGTTTTATTTCTACAGGTCTAATGAAGTTTCCGATAAAATATAATCTTGCTACTTCTTTTTTTAATTAGTAATGTAATCTGCGTATTTTAATTCCCAACAGTTTAGTTTATTAGGATCTAAAACCGTGCTAAATAAAATGTGAATAATATTTTTACTGCGAAGCTGTGTATCCATAAATACCATTTTTGGATCATTTATGCCGTTGCCAATCTTTTCAAAATGTTTTATTTTAATAATCCATGTGAGCCTACCTTTGGCAGAAAAGGTAGTTCATAAATATTTTATTTTGACAGACCTTTTCTTCTATCGTATTACGAGTAGTATTCGCCTTTGTTACTTTGTCAATAGTCGAATTATTCTCACGAAGACAAGTGCCTTTCTATTTTATGAAAAATGCGAGCGGGAAAAGTCTAACAATACAGGCTGGCAGTATCATCCAAATAGCATCGTAGAACTAACTTAACTGCGCTCTCCGATTAATCTGAAGACCGAAAATTTGGTGTCCAACCCCTAAATCATGAGAGGTAAAGGAATTAAGTCTAGTTTAAGTTTGCATGTAAATTGTTACTTGCGGTATACTTAACAGGCTGATAACATAGACGCGAAGTACGCTTCGTGGCAGTCATTGCATTTCCCCACAGTGGACGATGAGAGGAAGTTGCTGAGGTTTTACTCGGTAGGCCACTGGGTTAATCTTCCCAGTAGGAGAGTCCGACATAACCCACCCGCTCCACAGAGGCGGATATGCGTATCACATTTCCCTCAGCGTCACTAAATTAATTAATAAGTTATAATATAATAATTAATTAAATTAATTTATTAATATAGGATTAATTTTTATTTTTTTATCTTTTGAATATTGTTATGATTTTTGTGCCTATACTTAATTTTTAATCAAATTTGTATACCTGTCATGGCAAAACATGTTGATCCAAACTTTTATTGAACACCATATGATGAGCATCTTGACATTTATGTATCATTATTACTAACACAAATGTTTCTGCAAATAAATGAATCTTTATCTGTGTCTTTATCTTTAAAAAAAAGGCTGATAACATTGATCAAGCAGTGTTGTTCCTTGCTGGCAAAATGTTGTTCATCCATGGCTCATTTGTGGATGTTAGGCGGTCAAATTTAAGACTTGCAATTTTCTTAAGGACTTTTCCACATTAGCGATATCACAGAGTCAAAGGACGTCTGCTTTAGAACTCTTCATTTTGTTTAACTACTTTTCATACTCTGATATTTTGCTTTAAAAAGAATTGTTACCTATTTATAATTGTGCAATTTTAATATGCCATTCAACAAAATAGAAAAAACTTAAGGCAATCACATTTGCCTTAAGTTTTTTCATTTTCAAGTACTTTTTTCTCTATGGTATTAGGTATTCATCGAATAAAAATATTATTCATATTTTTTATCCCAAAAAACGTCTTAACATCTTCTCAGAACATGTAAAGCTAACACGTCGTGTATGTTATTATTTTCACCACGTCTGCTTACTGTACTGCCAATTCGATAAGCGAAACCTGAAACCTTCTAAGCATTTCGTCTCTGTCATCAGTTTGTCCTGAATTTAATATTTTATCAATCCAATTTGAACCCGAATTCGCCAATTTTGCATTACACATCTGTGAACTAGATAATTGTCTTTTTCAAACAACGTTTGGAAATAACTAGTACACATAAACTCGTATTAAGGTTGGTTAGTTCTGCCGTTGAATAACACTGTCCCGTCTTATCTGAAGATTCATTTGTCAATCTTTTGTAGAAACAGAGCAACTTTCCCCACCTGATATTTAAATTATTTTATGCTAATTATTTGTTTTTGAAGTATGTTTTTAAATATGGATTTATTGGTTAGAATCATGTCATTGGTTTTACATTATCGTGAATAATTATTTTGGTGTGTTCCGCATCAAAAGGTTTTTCAATTCGATCCTATCAAATACCGTGTCGTGTTATCCAAACGTGGAACGCTCCTCTAGCGCATGTGTTTCCTTCTTCCTACAATCCCGTTTTTTTTAAGCGGGCGTGAAAAGGCATTTATGCATTCATTGCTGTACTTGTCAACCCCATATCTGGCTCACGGCTGCTTACCATCAGGTGGAGTGACGTCACCCTGAAAACTACAATAATAAATATGTATATACGATATTCTCTTACATCGTATCGTCTTTTTTCTTCTTGTGTGATGGCCGACGTTAGCGACATTGCATAGTGTGTTCGCGTGTTAGCACAAAGGGCGATGAAAAGCTTATTTTACGGGCGATTTTCGCTTATACGCGTGACATGAGCATTGTGCAGATAACAAGCTTCGTGCGCGGGACGGGTTCTTACGGAGTGATATAGCATCATGTCATGCGAGTCTTTAGCCATTATCAAAGAGTTTAGTTTAAATAAAAGATATTTTAACTGCAAGCCCTAGGCCGCGATTGAAATTGTTTAAAAAGTGAACGTTGCAAATCAAGTAATCAAAACCTATTAAAAATTTACGTCAAAAACGACAACTTTATGTTGCCATCACGATCACATCAGCGATGGAATCTGAAACTTTCAGTAATTTCAACATTTTACAATTAACCTTAATAATATCTTTTGCACATTACTTATTGATTAGGGTCGTAGATCCTTGATGAAACGAACCTATCAGCAGTTTCTCTGGAGGAGTAGTTCTAGTGCAACAGTGCAAAAATATTGTTGTTGCAAGTGATGTTGATACCTCAAAAAATAATACAATACAATATTAATCTAGAGTTCCATTTCCACGTGATAGATAAAACTGGTTTACTTTAATAAGTATGATCATCCTTTAGAAACAGTAAAAAAAATTGAAAAAATTAGCAGAGTAGCGCTATAAAAACGAAATAGTTAACTGATAAACTATTACTTAATCTGTTCAGTTTCAGACGAAAGTATCAGGCTTTATCCGAAAATAGCTTTTCCAATACAAGCAGATAGACTAAATTTTATAAATTCTGAACTCTTTTCTTTCTATAGCACAGAGCGCACGACTGCACAAAAGGTGAGCACAATGTTACGCTTATTTCATTGGCAATTTGCGGCACATCCGCACAACGAGACCACTGTGCAGATAACGAGCTGCTGGTAGTGATGCCGTGCTGTATCTTTTCTAGCGACATTATTTAAATATTTTATATAAAATTATTTTTCACTTAAAACTTCCCATTTTGTGTTCGGTTTTGAACTTGTTTTTTTACAGCACTAGTCATGTATAAAAAAAGTTACCGACCGTTATTCGACGACCGTCTTGGTGTAATTGTTGAGAAGTCGACTACTGCACCAAAGGTCGCGGGTTCGATCCCCGCACAATACAAACATTTGTGTGCATGAACATGTCTGTTTGTATTGGTCTGGGTGTTTCCTATGTATAATAAGTATGTATTTACAAAAGAAAAAAAAGTATTTAAGTATGTTTAAGTATATCCGTTGTCTAGATCCCATAATAACGAACTATAATATTAGCTCACTTGGGGCTAGATGGCGCTGTGTGGAATTAATGTCCATGGATATTCCAGGGATATTTAAGTATGTTATTCTTTAAAACGGTATAAAAGTTTAACTCAGTTTAGTGAAGAATAAATATTTTATTGTATTCAAATTGAGCATGAAAACATAAAAGCAAGTACAAGAAAAACCTTATGAGATGAACTTATGTCAGCACCCACAAATCATTGAAAAAATTAAGGTACTTGAATTAAAATTTTGAAACCTTCCAATGTAATTTCAATATAATGTTGTCACCAATCCTGTACTTAGCAGGCGCAATATTCTAGACTTGGTCAGAGTGAAAAAACGATGCATCTCCAAATTCCCTCCGAGTTAATTACTATAATGCTCAGCAATAGTTCAGTAGCGTTTCAGTATCAATAATTAGGATAGGTATACAAGTCTAAACGCTATCTACTTAGTAAAACAGCCGGTGCTGCGCGAGTGGAATACACGGTGTATTACCCCGCCCTTATTACAGCGGGGTGGAAGTCAGAAGAAAAAAGAGGTAACTGCTTTTTAAATATTTATATGCTTTAAGATTTAAAAATGGATTAACAACTAATTTGTAAAATTGCCAGCTTTTATTCATCGTATCAAAAAGAAGTCCAAACTGGCTTTTGAACCCGTGGGACATGGTTTTTTTTGTTTAAAAAGGGTTGAGCTTAAAGTATAAGAAAGTTTGATCCTTAGATCACCATTTTGGTGCACTGCTCAATAATAACTATCACTATAAATCGAGACAATTATCTTTAGATTACTTTTTGGAAAGCCTCGGCATCTTATTTGTAGAAGTTTAACTTACTGAAATAAAAACTTGACTATTTTCATTTTTTTTATAAATAAGGGCGCCTGAGGGTGTTTTGGTAACATCTGAAAGTAAGCTTCATTACTAACTCCAACAACTCACATTACTGAGCCGCGTATTGCATTAGGCCCTTGCCACCGCATAATAGCTTTTCTAACACACTTTTGCAGATATATTTTATGACGGACTAGCTGTCCCGACAGACGTTGTTCTTTTGTCAATCATTGACAGGTAAAAATGGTTGCTAATAAAAACTAAATTGTTGTTTTTCACTATAATCCTAGACTTTTTCTCATGTTTACTCACCTTTTAAACCTTCTCTGAACCTTCACAAATATTCCAAAACTAAAATAAGCCAAATCAGTCCAGCCGTTCCTGAGTTTTAGCGAGACTTACGAACAGCAATCCATTCTTATACATAGAGATATACCTTTTGGGTTCAATTCAGCGTATCCTCATAACTTGGGCCACGTTCAACCGTTTAAGCCGCCACGTTAACATGCCGCTGTGGTGCGTTTCTCTTCTCTATCATGAATATTTATATCAGTACCGCATCAATGTACTGCGATATTTAGCGCGCATCTATACGGTTAACATTTATTTTTAATTGTTGCGGTGCAAGGGTTATCTTGTTGAGTCGGTGAGCTTCAACCCAGTTAGGATAACAGGGCGGTACGTTTTATTTGATGTTAGTTATGTTTTGAAGAAACTTTCACCATTTCTATTTTACTTGCATTCATCTTTGAATTCGCTGGGTCAATAAGTTATAATTATGACTTTCTTATTTTAAGAAGGTTTAAAAATGTCATTGAATCATTATCAGGCACAGAAAAACTGTAAAGTGGTCTCTACCCCGTTGGGAAAGAGGTGTGATGGTATGTATGTTTGTATAAACTGTATTTGACCTCTATTTCAACTGCTTACAATTTATTAAATAAGTTATTCACGAAACGATTTAAAAAAAGAAATTGTTGCTTTAAAAGTGACAAAGTTATTGCTGCGACTTTTAAACACGAGGGTTACATATTTTCGACTTCGTAAAAATGTTGACAGGTTGTACTAAATACTAACTGGAAAAAATATATTCCACTTTCAAATGCGAAAAGAATGCCTCTGTTGTGCATAGTCCAACTCTCCGCTTTCACACAGTACATGCAATCAATTCCGTACCTATCTAAACTGGACCTCAGCTTCGGTAAAATGGAAACGCAGTAAAACGTGCGAGCTCCATCGCCGAGCGCCGGTGACACAGTGCTACCACGAATACTTTTTACCCATTGCACCGGGCAAAAACCGTCACAGGGTTCAACAGTTGGAAAATGGCCAGCCAGGATGACCGGGCAAAAAATACGCAAGCGATTTTAGTCCCTAAGGAGAAGAGAGAAGTTAATAGATTTCATTAATTAACCCGTTCACTGGACCGAGTGATTGCAACAGAGTCCCAAGATAAAAAGTGACAATTCGTTGGCTGGGATTTCGAGTTACACCTTTTTACGTATGGGACGCTACACGGGTAAGCCGCTTAGAGATCCTTACGTAGGTGGGTGGATCAAACGGTTGTATAGAAAAGCAAATGAGATAAGTGAAAAGGGCAAATAAGTACAAGATTAGCCAATCACCTAATATAATTCATAAGAAAAACCTCATCTAAAAATACTTGCTATATTTTAAGGCTGCTTAAACTCTGATTGATAGAAATATTTAATAACGTTATGATTTGAAGTTTTTGAGTAAACTAGGTAGTAATTTAGAAAAGTGAAAAAAATAGCGTCGTAGAGAGAAATTTTAAAAATAACCCTTCAAATTCCAATTGTATCCATGAGTAGCATTAGTGAAGCTAGAAAATCATATCACAAATTTATTCCAAATGACGAAATAATTTGATTCTGAAATGTGTAATGCGCAACATTAAATAAAATGACAATTCGTGAAATGAAACGGGTGAGAGCATCCTAATAGAATTCCAGCGTAATAATTAAATTGTGTATTTTGTATTTATAATGTGAATACCTAAATATTTTGTATTCTCGTTTATACACAATGTCAAATACAATTGTATGTCAATCAGAGAACAAATAGATATAATGATGGTAGCCTGTATATGAATTGGTATTTTAAGTTATACGAACTATTCCTGAAATATTCCTATGTTCAACTTTTGTAACTTAATCTGCTTTAAAAACAAATACTAAATCAACCACTGAATTGGAAAAATAAGCTCTGATTTGGAAATGCCCTAAAAAGGTGGTAATTTGTTACGACTGGAGTCGTGTGTGGTGTACCTGCCGTATTATAGTAAAAGAAGAAAATAAAGGCCTGTAGAAAATCCTTCACTTAAGGTTGTCCTGTAGAGATCGCTGTCCAGCAAAGAGTTTATCTGATTTTTTCAGTACATGAAGTTTCTTTCTTTCTAATATTTTTTTTTTTTTTTTACTTTTGCACGTTTTATTCTATTCCTATAATAATTTTAATGTTTCGTGTATATCAACAATGAATAGTATTTTACTATTAAATTAGAAAAAACAGAAATGTATCCCCGGTAACCAAACTATAAATTAATCGTGTCACCTATTTCCTACTTGGTGTGTGTAGCTTCCCCCTGGTGATCTAATTGTCCGCAAATAGCACCATGAATAGATACCGGCCAAACTTGAACTTGGGACTTTCTTAACCAATCAACTACATCACTCTCTCATTCCCATGTTAAAAATTGCTGATTTAAACTAGTTGGTTTATTTGAACTTCGCATTGACTTCATTCAAATAAACTTGTTTGCGCTAGATCAAAGGTTTTAGTCTTTTTGCAAAAGCTTTAAGCCGGTCTGTTCAACGTTGAGTATTGTTGCCTTTTACCTGGAACTGAATTAAATTAAATTTACTGCGTTTCAAGCTGAATTGTGACCGCTCAAAGGCAATGGATTTTTGCATTTAATGAAACAAAGAGTTTTAGATTATTTTTTGTTTCAAACCCTAACCGACTAGTGTAGTGTTATTTGAAATACTCTGAGTGTTTTTCATTCATAGGTTACGGAAATTGTTTTTTACATTAGTGAATTTTAGTGAAGGGCTTTAATTTCTTGAAAAAGGTTTATTTTTGGCACGAAACTCTTTTAATGAAGTTGTATGTAAGTAGTAAAAAGGTTGACTGGTAGAGAATGCCATATGGTTTAAGTTCGCCTATTGTACCCTATTAAAATTTGTGCAATAAAGTTTAAATAAATAAATAGTAGTGTTTGTGTTTACTCAAAGCATAAAATTACACTGATGCGATGTATCGATGTGTGTCAATATGATGAAAATTTATTCTGTTTGCTGACAAATATTAAATTTACCATTTGAAATGAAATAAAACTGGCTCATTGATTTTATTTTACAATTTAACATTCAGAATGTTGTATTATTTTCTATTTTTAATCAAAACTATTTAATGAAGGAAAGCTACAAAATATACAGTTGATTACTTTTTACAGAGTTTTATGGAAACTTTTTTGATCGTGTCCACCACTGGCCCAGGAACAGCCTTTGGTTATTAATTGAGGACAGTGCACGAAACCGTCCGCATATTATCAAAAAACTTTTATGTAAACAGCTGTGTTCAAATCACAGCATGAATAATGGGGATTTGAGTTTTGCTATTTTATTTGACTGGTGAAATGAATTTTATTTTTTCAGTGAAACTAAAGCTTTTGTTGTTTGTCTTTTTGTGAACGTTACAATCATATTCACACAGATAGTGATAGATTGCCATAGTCAGTGGTGTTTGATTTCTAAAGTAAGAGTTCAAAAAATAATTCTTATTTCGAAACAAACAAGGATGAAGGCTTAGTTGTTATGTTACGCATGCCAAATCTAGTAATGGCATGGGTAACCGGATCGCACATTCATGCCTATCGAAATTTAGTCTTGTATTCTCGGGTTGACAGAAACGAGCAACGGCAGCCTTACGGTATGAACATTTTGGTTGAAAACAGTGGTGAATTTAGCATTAATAACGGAAACAAAAACAAGATATTTTTGGTTTTTCTTCTCGAGATTCAAGATCAAAAACCGTCAAGTTTTGATGATGCATTTTCTACTCAACAAAACGCACCCCACATTCTGTTAAACATGGCTTAGGGTAAGTTGGGTTACTAGTGAATGAAAAAAAAGCGTCAAACTGAGCTTATAAGGCACAATGTCGATGACGTGCGTTAGAAGCGGCGTATGACCAGCAGTTTGTGATAGACTAGAGATGATGATTGTGTTTCCATTGTTCCTTTTCACAAAGTGCTATAATACTATAATTTCGCTAAGTACTGCGCCTCATGAGTATGCACTGCTGCCAATATGTCATACGTACCGATAATTTTGTCATCATCATCATCAGCCATAAAAATCCTCTGGATGAGCACAGGTTATCACCATATATTTTTGGAGAGCAGACGGGTTTTATGCACCAAATTCCTATATGACCCTTATCAGGTCATCCGTCCACGTAGCAAGTGAGCAGCTTCACGCAGTGTTTATCATGGATTAGTCGGCTTTCGAGTCTTTTCCCCCACAACTACCAGTGAATCTAAACCTAACCTTATCTGACAAAAAAACGACTCTTATCTGTCAGTATTCAACTCATGCACCCGTCTCTCCCTGACTACTATTTTCCAACGTTCCATTCTTACATGTCTATGCTCAATTTTCAAATATTTAGCACTCCCCAAACACAACAACGAATAACTGTCCCTTTAGGCTCGGACGAATATAAAAATTCTTTTCATCAGAACACGTTGTCCTATAAAAGTATCCCGTAATAAAAAAATGTACTGAGTCAACTCGTTTGATATTGCCGCCGTGTGAACGGCTCACAGGACCAGAGCGTATACGGCATACGCTCTGGTCCTTTGAATCTGGCTGTATAAATATTGTATTAAAAAAAAAATGTTTTGACTAACAGACTATAGTTATGTCTGTCTGCTAGGAGTTAAGTTTTTTTGCGGCATTCATGGTGTCTGTGAACAAAAATGAAATATTGGAAACAAATTGACCATTTTTTATTATTCATATCTTGGTATTTTTTTTAGTGTTAGCTACGTTTTCAATCATTTTAAAGTCTTTAATAGAAATCCTAGTATAATGTCTCTCAATGACTTTTTCATCAATAATCTCTAGAGCTTTTCTGCCTCAGTGGCTTTTATTTGAGCTATGAGCGCCGCCCATTCTTCAACTTCAACTGGTTTTCACGCGGGGCTTCGGTGACTACACTTTATTTTCCACATTTTCTTATTTTTAATTCCATTTGTAGCAAAACGACGTAATAAAAAAGCATTTTTAGCGTTGCTGACTATTTTGCCTCTATCGTTTCTATAGCTCACATACACACACGCTTTACCTCGCTCATGCATTCAGTTCAAAAACCATACAACAAAAGTATTCAAGCTGAAGTTTGCGCGAAGTTTGAACTGACTTTCGGTTAAATTATTACACAACTTTGAAAGTGGACCATCTTAGGAACTGGGCCTAGATGGATGAATGTATCTCGTTCATTGCTTTGTTCTAATGGAACACTATTCAATTTCACACCTATAAAAACGTGTGGCTATTTTTTAAATTATGCTTTTGCGTCAATAAGTTTCCTAATCATCCGTAAATTTTACACTGTATAGAAAGAAACAGGTAGTGTTTTCTATACTTTATAGATATAACATTTGCAACTACATATTACTAACAGAGGCACATGCAAAGCGCTACTGCCGCACCGTATTTTTGTTTATATCACGTTCCTGACCTATAAAAAGCTTCACAAAATGAACACGCACATCGCACGAACCGTTTTCTCTTTTGTTTATACCTACTACGAGTAGGGCGTGTCAGAACAAATGAGCTATATAAAAGTGCTGTATATTATTCCAAGGCCACACGTTAGTTGTAAAATAAAGTGTTCTTTTTGGTTTCTTAAAAATGTGTGAATACCAGTTAAAGATATGACATACTCGTATAAAACCAAATTCAATAATTTTTTTACAATTTAAACACTTAGTGAGTCTTAATTTGACTTCCTTTAAATTTTTACGTCACACTTATTTATAAGTAGCTCAAACTTAGCTAGCAACTGATTTGAATAATAATTTATTATTTTTTTTATTATTTTTTGTGCTGAGTACTTTTTAGGCCCAAGTTTGGAAAATAGCGGAAATCTAGAACTGTTCTGTAGCTTGTTTCTTTTTGTTGGTAATTTAGTTATATATTTAAAAGAGGTCTTGATAACTTTAAATGTCTTCGAAATTGAAGTTGCCAAGCTAGAATTTGTATTATTATGTACCCAAGCTAATAAAAATCTTAACATATTCTACATCTGCAATTTCTACTATCTTTGAAAATAAAATATATCCAAACTTGCATTGCATTTTTACGACGCGATATTTTCCGTTCGTTTGACTCGCCTTGTATGTTCAGGAACTCCATTCACGCCTTATTCTGATAAATATGCGTTATTCATAACCCACTCTCTCCATGTATCTTCGACAACGGTGCAGAGTTCGCAGTATTTCTAAGTCACGTAACATTTTTACCTTGCTTCTTTAGTATCTTTGATGTTAACAAATATGTTGAATTACATGAACTTGGTTCATGCTTTCATAATGCCGTTTTAGATCATTTTGTCCCGGAAGTGAATTCTTGTGATATACTTACTTATTTGTTTTGTAATGTCTGGTGAATTATCTATCGTCAGATTTTTTTACTGAGCGAGCTTTTAGCTACCGTCTCACCAATATTTATTTATGTTTGTAAACTAGTTTAGCAGTAAAAACTTAGCAATAATATGAATGAGTAGTATTATTGTTTTGATGACAGTTGTAAAATAAAAAAAATCTTACATTATTAGGTGCTAACTAAGGACTAAAAAAGTCAGATTTTTAAAATGAATTTGTAAAAAGTGTTTTTCTCCATGGTATACTAATTTTGCTGTATGTTGTCAAAATAATAAATGATGAAGTAAAGCTATCTGGGGAGAACGCCCACGTCTGCCATTTCTAGTTATGACGCAATGCGTAGGTGTCAAAATCAAAATCAAAATCAAAAATAGCTTTATTTAAATAGACCTGTTACAGAGTACTTTTAAATCGTCAAATCTAATTAACAAACAAAACATACTTAATAATAGACATGAATACCATAATATTAAATGTAAACAATAAATATACTGTACTTAAATAAATGTGATGCTACCACCGGATCGTAAAGTTGTTTCTGTACTGAGAAGAACCGGCAAGAAACTCAGCAGTTACTCTTTTCAACTGTTTCTCTTTTTTACAATCATTGTTAGTATATTACAACAGAACTTAGAACAAGATAGCACCATAAAAATCATAATTTATGAAAAGAATAACACTCTTAGGTACATCGACGAGAAGCTATATAAAACAAATCAAACATTGTTAGTGTCTTAACCTAAGTATGATTGTTGATATAACAATGTAGTCAAACTCTCTAAAGTTTTACAACGTGTTTCCATTTCTAATCAGAATATGCAGGTTTAGTTTTCGTCAAAATCAGTATCCAAGGTCGGTTTCGGTTTTAAGGACTTTTAAAATTTCTTATTGTATGCAGCCATCTAACGAATTCTGGGTAATTTTGACATCTTATTTTGGGTTCTCAATAAAATAACAGTTGTCACCACGAACCTATTCTTTGTTCATAGTCTTTAGTCATCTCTACATCATAGCAACACAATTTGCATCAGGTATACTGTTAATGGCTCGGTGATGGAATTTGGTCAACAGGTCGTCAATTATGCAACAAGTCAGCGCACTAACGGCCTTCAAATTCCAGTTCAACGGACCCTGGTGATGAGCGTCAGAATTAATATCTAGTTCATGGTGCATGTGCAATGTGCATTGCCAAACTAACTACTTGAACAAATTAATTAGTTATCATTTGTAGGAGATGTAATTGAAATCAGAAGTTCTTTTGAAGTTTTCATATTTAATGTTAAATTTTCATCTAGGTTATATTTTCAGATCAAAACTGTTGAAAAGTTTGCTTTTTACCATCATCATAATTATTGTATCGAACGCATGAATAAACTTATGTTACAATGATTTTCATGCAGAATTAAAGAGCGTCATAACGGTTTCCAAAAATTCAATGAAGTCACCGATTATTATTATAACGTCCCGTAATTTCTGTTTCGTAATAAAGGGAACGACTAACCATTGATGAATGCCTCTCCTACATCGATAGATGCAAGCGCGATGCACCCACGATGCAGTATCGATGCTGCATTGATGCGGCGAAGATTGAGTAATCGTTTCCGTCGATACAAACGCTTTGCAAAATATTTATAGATCGCTAGTGTCGCCATGCAGTCGTCGTATCGCTCAAGAAGTCGTAATATGTAATGGCTCTATTGATGCGAGTCTCGTGTCACGTCCGTGAACAGTTGTTTCCAACGTTCTTCGTAAACTTACATCCGTACGATCGTGAGAGAGCTGTTTGCAAATTCTATTTGAAGAAACCTTTCAGCTAAGTATTTAACCTTTTGGATAAGCCAAATGATTTATTTTAAATACTTATTTAGTGAAAAATAAAAAACATTGATTAACTATGTTTATTATTGTTTTCGCATTTTCCATGCAGTAGGTATCTTTACTAAAGATCTGAAAACCTGAAAAAAATATTTGGTCATCCCCGCCTGATGCCAACATCAGGCGGGAATCGAACCCACATCTTTCGCAAACCGGGCGACTGCACTAACGGTCTCGATAGCACAATGGTTAGTGCAGTCGCCTGGATCAGACAAATAGGGTGAAGTCACATCAGCAGCGTTGCGCTTTGTTTGTTGAACATTCGATGTAATGTGGCATGTCAACGTATTATAGAAATACATGGAATATAAACAATGAAATAGAATGAATATCACTAGACATTATTCCACACAGAATTATCAACTAAGGCGCTGTGCAGACGGCGGGGCGGGGCAGGCCGGTCTTTTTATCCGCGAACGGTAGCGCAACGGGAATCCTATAGGATTTCCATTGCGCTACCGTTTGCAGTAGTATACTACCGTATACTACCGTATACTGTATACTACCGTATACTGTATACTACCGTATACTGTTAAAAATCCGCACCGCAGATGCCCATCTGGCACTTAAATGCTTTGTGTTCGAGGTGAGGGGCAGTCGCGGGCATCGGCGGGCAGACGCGGCGCCTGCACAGCGCTTCATTGCTATGGGATAATAGACAACAGATAAACATACTTTAATACTTTTTTTTGTCAATACTTTCTTGGTTCCTATATCTATGTGTATATTGATCGCCCATACCAGTACAAACCCACATGTTAATAATGGAAAATAATATTTCAAAGTATATGTCGATGGTGCTTTCAAGTTTAAATTATTTTCATTCACGCAGAAACAAGCGAGACCAAAGTTTCCTATTAAATTAAACCATTTTCGATTCGAAAAGAATTCTTTTATACTTCGAATTGTTGGTCAACTGTTTTAGTTTTTAACTATGTAATGACAAGTTAGGCATAATAATTTCAAACCTACAATCCCAAAGTCATTTAAAATATTAAAATACCTACCTACAGAGAATAATATTTCTACAAACATTGCCATGTTAAATTAAAACTTTTAATTACTGCTGGTGAAATGTACAAACGAATGTTACGTTACAAAACTATGCCACACGGAAAACTAAATTAGGTTAACTCGCAAGGGACCATATTTCGTAACGTGTATCGAAACGTGCCTATTTTTACTGATGCCATAATTACCACTTTGGCAATTACAGTAATGGACAAGATAAAACAAATGTGAAACGGAATAGTCAATCGAAATGAATTAATGAATGCAATTTACGTTAACTATTAATGTTAAGGCTATTAATGGATAAAAAGTAAGACGATTATAATTGTGATGACACACATCAAGAAGGTATAATGGAGTAACTATCACTGCGTGAACCCATAATTAAAGCATAAGATACTTATACCTACTTTACTTAAATGTCATTTGTGTGTTTAATTCTAAAACGTTACATTAATAAAATATGAGAGGTTGCAGCAAATGACTCGTTAGTGCGTTGCGTTGCATCGCAACATTCATGGGACGCAGCAATGCATAATGTGACATGTAAAAAAAAACACAGTGGTTGACGTTGCGACGAATCCCCCCTTATTCTTAGTGTCGCACGTATTCAAAGGCTTAGTACCCGTTTACTACTAATGAGCTGCATGCTTGCTTGTCATGAACGTAACATAGCGAAAAGTGTAATTCTCAAATTGACGCAACGTAGCATGATGAAAACTACATTGGTGCAATTGACGCAACTTAGCATGATGTAAAGCAAAATGCTGCAATTGACGCAACTTAGCATGATGTAAAGCAAAATGCTGCAATTGATGCAACTTAGCATGATGAAAAGCAAAATGCTGCAATTGACGCAGCTTAGCATGATGAAAAGTACATTGCTGCAATTGACGCAACTTAGCATGATACATGTAAAATGCTGCCATTGACGCAACTTATTATGATGAAAAGTAAAATGCTGCAATTAACGCGACTTAGCATGATGAAAAGTACAATGCTGCAATTGACGCAACGTAGCATGATGAAAATGTACAATGCTGCAATTGACGCAATGTAGTATGATGAAAATGTACAATGCTGCAATTGACGCAACGTAGCATTATGAAAACGTACAATGCTGCAATTGACGCAACGTAGCATGATGAAAAATACAATGCAGCATTTGACGTAACGTAGCATTGTGGAAAGTGTAAAGCTGCTATTCCCTCAGTTAACCAAGTTTTATCGCCACTGCTAATACGTTGTTCTTCAACAAATCTCGTTTCCCGTTGCAACAAACCAATTGCGACCGGCAAGTCGAGACAAATGGTGTGATTAGCATTGATACGCCCCCTCCGTTAGCGTTAAATGGAAAGGAGGATATATGACCAGATAAGATGTCTGTTTCAACTTGTTTGCATTTAAATCTTTAAAGATAAGTACTTTTATTAACAATGTATTGTTTATTTATCGTCATCCTAACAAATATTTATGTGATTAAGAAAAGTAGATTGAAAGCCCATTTTTTTCATGAACTAATTTAATGTCCATGAATCTCAAGGTCAGCTAATGTGCTATGGGGAAAAATTATCTAATCGACAATTTTAAAATACGTATTAAAACTAAGCTTCCGTAGCTCGCCGTAGCCCGTAGCTCCACCTTCGTAGCGCCCGTAGCGCGTAGCACCTTCGTAGCACAAACAACTGATGACCACTGAAATCGAAAAGTTTTGAGAGATGTTATGCTACCTTCGGGAAAAAAAAGGGGGGTATCATACAACAAACGTGATTTTATTTTATAGATGATGGTGCGAAACACTTCGTGTGCGAGTCTAACACGCACCTGGCCGAATTTTTGGATACAATATGCATTTTACTCTTTAAGGTCCATTATAATAATTGATACCACGAGCTTTGAATCCCACTGCCTATTTTTCATAATTGCTAAAAACATTAAATTCTAGTTGTAATAAGTAATACTCACAATCGTTCAATAAATCGCCAACCATTTAATTGTTACCTAAACCCAGACATTTATAACAAGCCGAAATTTAAACATCTGCAATATCCCGGTGAAAGGAATCGGAAGCATTAATAACCCTCCGTTGTTTAATAAGTAAATGACTTCAAAGAGTCGTCAGTGTTAGCGAATTCCTTTGATATATTGGATCGTTAGTTGGACCATCTCCTTCTAGATTCAGATTGTTAATCGCACCATTTGTCAGCATCGCATCGAAGTGGCTGGGACGATTCGAGTTGCTCGAACGATTTCAGGGGACTGATTTGGAAGATGTTTGTTCAGTCTACTGGCGGAGATTATTCTTGCATTCTTGCAATTAATTATGCATTTGTATAAGTTTTCAATATTTTTTTACTATTTGCCTATGTACAGCTATGGAGGGGACTATACTTGGCATTTCACTAGGAGATTGAAAAAGCAATAATAAAATCCATTGAAGAACTTACGAGTAACTTGGGTCAGGGGGTTTATTTTACTCAAAGTTGCAGTGATTAGAATACATTACGCAAAAAATGAGAGCTGTTAGTCCCACTCGCAATGATGAACTGATGAAGGGTGCTGGATCCCAAAAGATGTTAAAGACGCTCGGATCTATGGCAAAAACAGCTTCATACAAAGTGTACAACTTTTCAATAATTTGGCTACTGTTCGACAGTTTAAGGGGGGTTAGGTGGTCAGCGAAAATTCAGATTTCGTAGCTCTTCGCGCCTGAGGTAAGGGGGTGGGGGAGTAGGTAAGCGTCCGCGTTTAGTATGGAATCAACGTGCTCGAAACTAAAAATTGTAAGCGCCATTTTATCGTAAAATGCGGTTGTAATGAGCATTTATATGATATTTTAGAGGTAACTTCAGGATTTTTTTCTATCGAGCAAAGTATTTCCAATCGTGTTTTGAAAACAGTCATCCCATCACACATACGTTCTGTAATACATATTAGAAATTCTAGTGCGAAAAACTTTCAATATTTTCAATTATAGCTCATAGATAACAGGCCATTTTGCCGTTTTCACCTACTAAGGCCTCTTAAAATTAATGAACCAGTTGAAACAGACGTAAATATTGGCCTTTTCTAGCGAATAATTTATTAGGTTTATCATGATTAGAGTACAATTAGGTTTCCAAATTATTTGAAAGTAATTTACCTAAAACCCTGAAATAATGAATCGGCCTATGATACCTAACTATGAACCATTACAGGGCAATAACTCTCCCTGAACTCAAGTCAACACTACTTAAGTTACGGAAATATTTATAAGGTTTATTTTTTATACAAGGTCACATAAGACCGCCTGATGTTTAGTTAAACGATAACCCTAACCGAGCACGCAAATATCAACGGTAATATTGACATTATATTTTTTTTTACGTAAGTTTGCTCGATAATGTGGATCGGTGACGATAAACTACTTCGCTTGCTGCTGCAAATGTGGTATAGAGATTATAGATGTAACAGCAAAGTTTTACGTATTTAATTTTACCTCTACTCACTAAAACCACTTACGCATAGTGATAAATAGACTTACTTGAGCTTGCCAACTTGATTTAAGAGATATCAAAATATGTTAGCCATTCGATCGTTTATAAAATTGAAACGGTATTTTTTTTTAAACTATTAAACAAGAATAAAATTATTTAACTTATGTACCTCAATCCACCGACTTTGAATGATGGTAATCTAGTGCTAGATGACGGTCACCGCGTCGGGGTGAGCTTTGCTCAGGCAGGCTTTGAATATATATGAATGGGAATATTGATTGTCAGAAGATGCATTCCATTCTTTAGAGACATCTGGTGACACCATTGGTGTTGCAGCTGTCCATAGGCAGTGGTGATTGCTCTCCATCAGGTGACCCTCTAGCTTGTTTGCTCCCTATCCCATAAAAAATAAGATACCACTAGTATAACTCACTCCACAGCACTTGGTGTACATTGTACATAATATAACATACCCTCACGACCATAATATGGTCCCTAATGGGTTAGTCAGAGGCACACTGATGGTTGCCGTCATGGTGAATGGAACATTCAGAATCCCAAATTTCACCGAGGGAATTCGAACCCAACGTGATAAGGTGAGAGCTTACCACCGTTATACGTGTTGCTTGGGTTTCATATCGGTGTTTCCTATCACTGGAGGGTACTTTATACAAAAAGCTTTAACAAATTCTGCCTTTCCTTCCTAAGCTAACTTCCTCGCCTTCAAAGTAAAAACAGGAAAATGATAGCCTCTAGAACCCATAATAATATTTAGGATAAAAATCTAAATGGTGTTTCGACTTCCAGCCCATAAACGCTAAACAGAGGCTAATTTATAGCCACTTTGCCTTCGTGTTGGTGTCTCGTCCATAACGAGGGTAGTTAGCGATCAATCGAAGTGTAATGATATGTGTTGGTGCCTGCTTAAGTGTTTTGTCCTTGGCAGAAATAAGGAGCGGCGATCGATGTGGTAACGTTTTGATGTTTAAGGAAAAGCTTACTACAATAAACAAACAAAGGAAATACTTTTTAGACACTCACCGCAACTTTGAAGTTGTGTGAGTCATACTCCAACATGCGAGCCCATTGCGGATTGTGGAAGGGATGTAAAGTTAGTTAAATCTACTGTCAGATGTTGTCAATCCACCCTAGGACCTCCGACTAGGCTCAACCACTGATCTAGTGACGTCAGGTAAGACCAAATATGCAACGAAACTAGTCTAAAGCACGGAGATGCCTGAAAAATACAACACTAATTTTCTAGTTCAGGGTCACTCATCCGATTCCGCCTTATAGTCCAGTCATTATAGTAAGTTCACCTCGGAATTCGAGATACCCAGCTGTAAGTCTGTAAATACTTGTATATTGACACCCTAAAAGTTGTCTCAAAACCTACATATGGTAGGGTGTACGCAACTGTCAAATTTCAAGGTCAAATGTCACAAAAATCGTTTTTTTGTAAATATCTCATTTCCTTTGGGTTTTTTGCTATTTGTATGTATTATCAATATTGTAGAATACAAAATTCTCTACAAATTTTGTTTCAAATTTTTTTCATACGGTGATTCGTTTTCCAGATAGAGGGCGGAGAGCGCGCGGTAAAACAACAACGTGTATATTATCAAGTTCAAACTTGGTTAGGGCATGATTTGGAACCCCAGGTATGGGGTTGGGCAATGCGAAACGATTTTCGACAACGTTGTTGTTTTTACAATGTTGATGAGCAGCTGCACTTGTTGGTGGAATATTTGAAAGCTGCACAGCTTTATTAAGTTCTGTGGACTTGACGTAATGCAGATAACGAAGATGATCGAGACTTTTCACATTTTTTCACTTTTTAAGTTTTTGACCGGAGGCACCGGTTGACCTGAATTGATGCTGTGACCGCGCGCTCTCCGCCCTCTATCTCGAAAACGAATCACCGCATGAAAAAAATTTTGAAACAAAATTTGTAGAGAATTTTGTATTCTACAATATTGATAATACATACAAATAGCAAAAAACCCAAAGGAAATGAGATATTTACAAAAAATCGATTTTTGTGACATTTGACCTTGAAATTTGACAGTTGCGTACACCCTACCATATGTAGGTTTAAGACAACTTTTAGGGTGTCAATATACAAGTATTTACAGACTTACAGCTGGGTGTCTCGAATTCCGAGATTCTTACCTAATTTAAGCTTAAATGACTGGACTATTACGGTTCCTATAAAGTATTTTAACTATTATGAAATTCACGGTCCAAGTTCAGACATTACCTTCCAAATAACAAGAAGTGTAGGTAGTTATTTAATACCAGGCGTGCCGAGGGTTAATCAATTTCTAAGGTGTAAGTGGTTTGACCTTCACTTGTAAACGTTTAAGGTAACTGATAAACATCAGTGTTACTAAGGTAAACTTCATTGATTTTTATGGTTCTACTACTCCTAGTTTCATTGTAACAGTGGTATGTTGACAGGTGAAAATAGTCATGAAACTAAGCAATCTGAACATGACTTTACTGTAGACAGAAAACATTCACCTATTAACTTAATTGACGCCATAACAATCCTGGAAGAAACACACCATAAAAAAAATACACAATATACGGAATTGTGAAACAAAAAAGTGTAACATTTTTTAAAAATTATACATTTTATAGAAAAAAATACCGTGTAACATTTTAACAACATTCGTAAGAGTGTTTTTTTATCAAACGGCCAGCACATTTACTTTTGTACACATGTATTCAGTCGGCGTTATTAAACTACCACAACCGTGAAAGGAACAACTGTCATTTTAGTCCCAAACGTTGCCATAGTTGAATTCCTCTAAGCCACCGCATACCATTTCAATTAAATAACTGAGAACCTCTAACAGTCGAATATTGTTCCCAGGGCTGCGTCCGCCACCGACTGTCAGAGCGGAGGCTCTCGACGCTGTGAAGGTGTCAGCGGTGTCAGGCGGCGAGGCGACACTACCATGCGACACTCGTTCGCCTCAGCCAACAGATGTTCTGCTGCTCGTCGTGTGGTACAAAGATGATGTGCCTATTTACAGGTAAGATGTGAAACAATTGGTTGAATCTGTTACATGTTGTAATTATTTTTTTGAAGCTTAATTGAAAGTGATCCTAACTACTAAAATCACACTCAAAACGACTGCTCATGGGTTTAAAAAACCTGAGCTTTCATTTGTGCATGGCTCTTTCTTTAACTGAGCTTCGAATTTCGACTTACGGCGTGTCGTGCGATGATTGAAGTGCGCACACAGTTGATTTCCATCTTTTCCACATTATTTTTATATTTTTTACGTTTTGCTGACTCTTTTACAATGCGGACATTTAATACTCACTTACTTCTTGCACATGTTTTTTCCAAAAAAGATACGGAAGAGGAGAGTGAATAAGCATTAACTGTACAGTTATGTACCAACGTAGATCACATCATCACTTACCATCAGGTGTGATAGTGATCCAATGGCGGCATTTGAAAACGCACATAAAATCAAAATAAAATATTTTATTATTGTTTTTTAGCATTTTCCATGCAGTATCTTTCTAAAGAAAATATTTGTACAATGTAAGAATCGCAATGCGTAATGTTTTCTACGCGTTGAAGTCTTAAAATGAGACACAATTAGCCAAATTACATAATGTACAGACTAATCTTGGAAGCAATAAATATACTTCCTAATGGAAGCTAAAAAACATCTCCCTTAATAACTTGTTGGGAAATCAAATAATTTCAGATCTCACTACGCTACTTTAGACTTACAAAAAACCATCATCTTAGCCAGCTAGAAAAGAAACTCAAAGCTTAACGACAAACGGTCCATAATTCCGAAGCATTAGATAAACGTTTTAAGGCAAACCACTTAACTAAGTAGAGCAATCATACTTGAAGCTATCCTTATTAAAACCTCAACACTAGGTTTGTTTTCGAACTTTTCCTTGAATTTAAATTACTTTTGTGTATTGAAGCACGTGCCTGCTTTTTGCTATTTTTTCCTGAAGGTAATAAGCTTGGTCGCGTGCGGTGAATAAAGGTTTTTATGACCACTACCGCAAGTTTTCGATGCTAACTTGCTAATGGTTTTATATCTAAAACTAAAATTCTTGATAAAAATAATATGCGAATGATTAAGTATGCAATTTGTTAGAGATTTTATGATTTAGTTTGCCATTCGCTATTAAAATCATTATGTTTTGACCATATACATTTTTTTTGCGAACTGCTTTCATATTCACCAACAATTTTGGATCTACCAATCAAATAGCTTAAGAGCTTATCAAACTGTCTATATTTTCTTAAAAAAAAACCCTTTAAAATTGGAAAATTGAAGCCAGCTTGTTTAATTTATTTCAGCCAATACTGTGCTGTTCAGAAGTAAAGTTCACTTACTATACAAACTTACCTACCCAGGTGTGTAGCTAAAACACAATCTGACAATGTGTGCATATTTTATATATCGCTCAGCGCACATCTGTTATGCATGGCGTTACCGTGTTTGCCAAATTAGTTTGTGCCAATGTTGATGACAACGTAATGTTTGATCAAACATCAGCTGACCTTTGAATATTGTTTAAAAACAGAGTTTGTTTTGAAATTCTAAAACGATTGTTTTATTAACACTATGGCACGGTTAGTAGTTACTGCACTGAGTGAACTATCTTTTAAAAATAACTTTTTGTTTGTGAGCTGGTGAAAGAACATAACGTATAGGTAGGTGCGACTAGGTAATACTGCAACCTTTGAACAAGAGTAACACCAGACTTATCATTCGCAAGTTGGCATGTACGTAAAAAGCTTTTCAAAGTAATCCAGCAGGACTCCATATTATGTTTCCTGAAAGCTAAAACTGTCGGGGAAATCTCAGCAGTAGGTAATTTGACAAATTAAGTCTTTGAGTTTTAGTCTTTGAAAGGGTCTGTATGAGCTTAGTTTATGCTTAGTTTACGTCTCTAACAGTCCGGAAGTGTACTTTTTTTTTTTTTTTTTTTTATAGGATAGGGGGCAAACGAGCAGACAGATCACCTGATGGAAAGTGAATACTGCCGCCCATGGACACTTGCAACACCAGAGGGGCTACAAAATGCGTTGCCGGCCTTTTAAATGGGAGTACGCTCTTTTCTTGAAGGACTGCAGGTCGTATTTGTCCGGAAACACCGCATGCGGCAACTCATTCCACAATTTCGTGGTTCGGGGCAGAAAGTTTCTGTTGAAACGAACAGTAGTGCTCTGCCAACTGTCAAGGTAGTGGGGGTGGTAGAGTTGTCGCGTAGATCGATGGCGGAAAGAGGTGGCGGGAATCAGCCCGAACAGTTCCTCTCAGAGAGCACTCTCCATGATAGATGCGATAGAGAATGCAAAGCGAAGCTACATCTCTACGCAGTGCCAGGGAGTCAAGCCTATCCGAAACTTCACAGCAATCAACAACTCGAGCTGCTCTCCGTTGAATGCGGTCTAGAGGGAGAAGCTGGTACTGGGGAGCCCCTGCCCAAAGATGAGAACAGTATTCCATGTGAGGCCGAACCTGCGCCTTATAAAGTTGCAGGCGGTGTGCCGGTGTGAAATACCGTCTCGATCTATTGAGCACGCCGAGCTTCTTTGAGGCTATTTTAGCCTTACCCTCCAGATGGCCACGAAACTGGACTTCGCTCGATATGTCGACACCAAGAATTCCGATATTGGCTGCGGCATTTAAAACTGTGTACTGTACTGTATACTCGGTTATTTATGTATCTATAATGTTTAAAAGCGTGTTCTCAATTCTTGTTGCAAAGATTAAAAAAAAGTCTAGGTTAAAACCAGTTAATGCAAAAGGAAACGGCAGCCGCGGTTTTTCAAATTTAAATCGTAAGTGAGAAAACGGATTAAAATCAATGCGATAGAGCTTTCATAAGAGGAGTTCTGATTCGTTTCCATGTGTTCTTGTAATATTGTTTCATTTAATTTATAATCATTTTTAACATAACGTACAGAGGCGCCCACATCAACCTTTGGAGAACCATTGCAAAATGGGTCTTACATCAGCGGGCAGCATAAGGTGCCCCTATGTAAAGGTTGATGTCAGCGCCTCTGTACCTCGTCAACGGTTATTGTAATTTAGGTTCAAAGAAAAATCTGTAGCAAAGATAAAACATAATAATGCAAAATTGATAATTTTTAATTTAAATTAGACGGTCCCAGAAAGCCATCCGTCTGCTTTTAAAAGATATCGTGATATCACAATATCAAATCAGAAATAAAAACAGCTACGGAGCTTGCCCCTAACTGACAATAGTAATAAATCGGAAGATTCCAATATCTGCGAAAAACGGAGAGTACAAAATTAACATTTTGCAATAACAAATCAATTCGCAAACAAAATTATCGGTTATTCCGAGCCAATGTTTACAAGGCAAACAAATTTACCTAAAAGCGGCGCTGCTTCAGTTTTCATAAATAAAATAAAAATAATATGAAACATTCGCTGCTTCTGATAAGCTTCTGCATTGGGTTCTAACCAATGATATTATAATAAAAAGACAGCTTACTAGATAGCTTACTTAACTTACTTAAAGTGGCACCCGAAATCAAGACTTAGACCACCTGAGCAAAGCATTCACAGTTTGAGACAACACTACGCAACATGTATCTGTCTCGTTTACGCTCTAGTAAATAATCATGCTATCTTGTACACACGGTCAAATTATAGGTACGTACGTCAGGGGGGAACAATTTTTGACTTCGCGTCAGTCAGTACTGACAGTAGCTTATGTCAGTACATAAGGCTATCTTCGTGTTTTTTATTGTAATATTATCGGTTCTAACAGTGTTGTTAGGGATTTTGTATTGATTTGGTTAAATGAAATCAGTAAATTTCAATGTAATGAGAACATTCAAGTGTAACGTATGCAGGATTTCCATAATTTTTGAACACCAAAGCACAATAATTGCATCTTTCGAACAGACCTATTTCAGTTTCAGAACAAACTGAACAACATTAAATTTATACGAGTAATTTAAATAAATGCGATAGTATTAAATGCATAAGATACTTCATTAAATGTGAGTCTGCCACTGAATCGGATAGTAGTTTCCATACTGAGAAATACCGCCAAGGGTATACTTATTACTCTTATCAGACGAAACAAGCATTACTTATTAAAACAAATTAAGTTATAGTTACATTATTGTTCACTTTTAACTTCCAAGTAAAGTAAACCAATACACTATTCTACTGCTGGGCCTTATCTCAGCGAAACTCTTATTCCTTTGATATCACGTACGTGTTTTTGTATAGATTTTTCTTTCCCACGGTTATTAAAATATAAAGCTTGCAATGCTGACTCAGCGTTTCACCAAAAAGACTTGGCCACATGTACACTTATTCGTTTTGCAAAGTCATACGCGGCCATTCAACCAATTTTCCGATAGATTGGGGCGTTTCATCGGCCAACGAGGGTCGCACCAAAAAACGTCACCGATTTTATGGTTAGCGACTTTATGTAGTCATCGCATGGGGCTTAGTCATGGTTTGAATGGGGTTCGTGACGTTGAAAACGGAACAGAACCTGCCTTCTGATTTAAAAGTGACTTGTTAAGAGGAAAACGGCGCAGGTGATTTCTTCGCCCATATAAAAAGGATCGTGTGGATATATTATATTTGTATTAGAGTACACCACTATAGCCAACTAAGACTGAGAATATGAGATTATAACATCTAGGACATCTTTCAACAAAACCATATTAACCAGAATAAAGCAGAGCTGGTATAATGATTTGGGTGTCAGCGACTAAAAAATATTTGAAATATTATTTCTTCCGAGTGTTGAATATACCTTCAACATTGATGGAATCACCCTGGCTCATAGGGTAGTAGGTAATATACCAGAAAGATTCAGCCGGTCTGTTGATGGTCTCGGTAGCTCAATCGTAAGAGCAGTCGCCTGGGTTTTGACTCCCGACCTGATGCCAAGACCAATTAATGTCTTTCCCTGGTTTTTGGATCTTTAGTAAGAATACTGCATGGAAAATGGTAGAAAAAATTATAACATGCCTAAATATATCTGAGCATAATAATTTTTAAATTGATAAATGACACCAAAACATGAAACATTTTAAACAAATTAGTAATTCGCATGTGAGGAGAGCCTCGAAAAATAGTGCGATTACATTATAATCATTGTTCCAACAAGCAGATTTTGACTCGGGACATTTAAACAACTTTAGGGTAAATTTTTCCCAGTAATTTAACACAAGGTTAAATTTTAAATAAAAGTACCTTCATACGTTTCTACGTTTCAAATGTTTCTCATATCCTCACGACCATATCCCTAATGGGGTAATCAGAGGCACAGTGATTGTTACCGTCATGGTGTCCGAAATACTCAGAAGCCCACATTTCGTCAAGGGAATTCGAACCCAACGCAACGTGGTAAGAGGCGAGCCTGCATAATTTATCCGGGTTGCTTGGGTTTTGTATAGATGTTTTCCATAACAGTTAGCTGCAAATTGTACAATGAACACAAAGTAGGTGTGCTTCACCCAGATTTGATCTAGGAACCACCGGGTTCCAAGCCAGAGTGTAAAACTCCTGCGTCACGACGCTCTCAACTTTTTCTCCATCGTGTCATTCTTCACACGAAACGTAGGCACACAACAACCATACTTGTTCTCAATCCCGTGTTCCTCCCACGCTTAGTAACTTGTCATATTCAGTGAATCGCCCACATACGTTCAGTACAGGTAAATTAATGATGCGCTGAGGATAACACTGAAATATTACATTTCATATTCAGTGTCGCCATAAAACCAGTAACCAAATAAATGCCGCTGGATGCGGACAGCACAGGACCGATCGTTGTAGAGATCATTAAGGGAGGCCTATGCCCAACAGTGGACATCGCGCGTCGTTCGGCTCTCATGATGACGCAACAAAATATGGACGCAATTAAGTATATTTTATTCTATCTCCTAAGTAGTGAATGGCAGCGTGACATATCCTATTGTACCTTAAACTTTGTACTTATTTAATATGTGGCTGACTTAAGGAAACGTGGTACCCATACATACACGGCCAAGTCCCGAGCACGGCCGGAATGCCCTTTTTAGATATTGTGTTAATAATTAATGTCAGAAACAGTCTATGAATAAACATTTATGGCAATTAGAGTCTTGGGAATTTAAATCTTATAAAATATTTAGGATAACGTTTGGTGTTGTCAATTTTTGAACAGATAAGTAAAGACAAGATTAATTAATTATTAATTTCTAGCGGCCGCCGGCGACTCCGGCCGTTAAAACAAAAAGAGATATATTTTTATAAATTGCAGCCTTTGTCCTATTCAGATGCATAAGCTTTATTATTGTAAGTTTCATTCAAATCCACCAAGTAGTTTTTACGTGAAATAAATTAAATGGGATTAACTTATAAAATTAATAGGATTATAATTATTCATAATCATTATACGAGAAGGTACTACAGCCGGCTGTACTAGTGTACAGGTGAGTTGTGGGCAGGGACGGCTATTGAATAGATCCGCAACAACGGTTGCGTGGGAGGTCTAAGAGAAGGTGGAGAAACGACCTATGGTCCGTTCGCGTTAAGAATGCAATGATTTCATACTTGTACTTCGACGTAGCACGCCCCCTAACCAATCTAATCGTTCCTAATTAGAAAGTCAAGTTCACAGTGCCCAGTTAGCTCATTATTTCAAACGCAACGGTTTTGTACCTGAGCTTTTCTCCGTGTAACGGAATTAAATTGAAAAACACTGCATTCTAAACGCGAACATACTACAGATGCTTTGCTCAGTTTGATCTTCTATTCAAGTGGCCTCGCGGTAAGAAATCCAAGTGTTGTTCTATTGATAGCCTTATTTTGTAAAAACTCAACGTCGAGCAGGCGCGGAGTGTGAGGCTAGGTTATACCAGATCTAGGAAATTTAAGTAAAAAAACTATGTAGAAAACTTGGTTTAAGAAAAATAATTATGTTTTTTAAAATTTGAAAAATCGCACAAACCGGAATGTGGTAACTTTTCTATTACCACATTCCAAAATAAACTTTAAATCAAACTGCAGTACCTTCTTTCCAACTTCCGAGAATTTTTTCCTTGTCTGAGACGGTCCCACGTCCATATGACGGATTATGACGAATTCCGTGTACTTTGTATAGGTCTTTTAGACCTGGGTCGATGTTGATTGATGACTACTGCTTAGAAAGAGCGGGTTAGCGTCTCACGTATCGAATTCTTTACTCTACATTTAGAGTTTGTTATTTTGTTGAAGATAAATTGCTTTTGTGTCTAGGTTTATTAATGAAAATTGAATTGTACATTTATGCAAACGCTTTGGGTAAATTTCTATTGTCTTGTATGATGAGATAATTTGTAATAACTTGTCTCAATGGTAGCATTCGTCTTAAGAAAATGCTTTTGTTTCTTGCGTAGCTTCTCATGAAGTTTTTAAAGTTAAAATCAAACATACGATATCAGTTTCACCGTATGTACTAACCAAATGTTAAGCTTAGCATTTTTAAATTATTGCTTCTTTATGAAATAAAAGCTCGCTATCTAATAAGTGCTGTTTTTTTTAATTTGTTACTGTAACTTAAGTAAGCATTTAATAAATTCAACATTGACAATGGTTAAAGTAATTATATGGCATTGGATAAAATTCAAGATGCGTCAAATCATTTATCTATCAGAGATCGTGAGATTGCTTCCCTTAATATTTATGTTTGTGATATAGATATCTGAGTACATTGCTTCTCAAATATTTATCAAAAATTATATAAATAATGTAGTTAACACCTAACACTTTCATCCTCAAGTCCTGCTTAGTTCGAACTCTGCCTAGTTAGATATTCATATATTCCCAGCGTTTTACAACATGAAATTTGTTCACAGTTACGACGCCAGAGTCAAGACTACGTCTGCCCACTGGGCGGACAACGTCCTGGCGGGCAGGGCTAAGTGGCAGGTGACGCAGCCCTCCATGCTTCGGATACATGATGTGGTGGCCAGCGATCGCGCCCTCTACCGCTGCAGAGTTGACTTCAAGATATCACCGACAAGAAACCACAAAATTCTACTTGACGTCATTGGTGAGTAAATAAGCTAACCGACAAAGGAGCGTTTTTACCCGACTGTGACAGAAGGTAATGTTTTTTTAGATTAAGTATTCGATTCACCTTGCATCTTGAACGATTTGACGGATTTTAGCTTTTCATGTGTCGTAAGATTGTTAAGTTGTGATGACTTTCTTGCTTCAGGTTGTTTAAATTTCTAAATTCCACAGAAAGCACAGTTAGGTTTTTTAATTACTAGACGGATACAACGGGACTACCATTGGTTTCTCGACAGTGCGAATAAGACTATTTCTTTTTTGTGTCGGTAATTATTGAGCCAACTAGAAAGAAAAACCATTAAACACATTACCGTGGCGTTAGCTCGCTTGCTTAGTTCTTTGACTACCTAGAAAATAGCACAGAACGCAACGGAAAATCTCTGGTTTGCACCTATCGGGGATTTAAAAGTTCTTAGTTGTAATACTGGAATTTCTATTATCAGCAGAATATAAATGAACGGAAGAAGAAAATGCACTGTAGTTTTTAACTTTTATAAAACCTTTAACCAATTTTATTTGGTAATCAAACAGTACACACCAATGATATTAAATAAAGAAGACGTAGATAGGTTACTTGTGCTAAAAAAGTGGCACCCGAAATCGGGACTTTCTACCACCTTTTTTTTTGTTCGTGGGGAAATCCTCATGGTTACCTCGCTGCCCGGGGGGGGGGACGAGGTTATGTCCGACTTTTACCGACTAAAACCCCACGGCCCTCAACCGTGGCACTTTGGCGGTGAACCTGGATCCTACCGTAAGTAATACCGCACTGCTCCGCCTCCCTAATAATATAGGCCCCTTCCAACCGACCCCCCAACAAAGGGGGGAGGCCACGAAAGCACCTGGAGAACGCAGGCATTTTACGCCGTCTTGGTGGATGCCGTTCAATGCAAGCCAGAGCACCCACTGTTCCCAGACCCTACTGGGCCCGCAACCAAGAGCCACTCAACCGGCGGCTCCGCTGCCGCAACCGGCAGTACGGCCACGGTAAAGAAATATAACAGTAATATGACTCGGCTCCGTCCTTGAGATAAGTGCCTACTGCCGCGCGGTCCGTCGCCACGCGATAGGGCTGCCGCCTGTAGTATTTTAAAACATCCGGATACCTACCTGTTTCAATCTTGTTTTGAAATTGTTTTTTGTGATGGTAAATATTGTATTTCTATTTAAATAAATGTAATTAGTATGTGAATGAAAAAGGATGTGTTGATGTGAAAAAAGGATCATACATACATCCTCACAATTTTTCGCATTTACAATATTAATAGGAAGTAAAATCAATTAGAGCGTAATTTTTTTGAAAGACCTCCTATCTTAATACCTACAATGAACCAAATTTTGCGGTGGACTAGCTATAAAACTATTGCGTTAGCAAATCCCTTACTTGAAGAGTAAGTATGTAGGTCCATAATTTCACTACCAATTGACACGTCGTGCGCGCCAAGGATTTCCGACCTAAGGTCATTCACCCGGTGTGGTGAAGTTAAACCGTAAACCTGCGAATTTTAATGCAAGCGTACTTTACTAATTACTTACTTATCCAACCTACCTATTCTATCTACCGCTGAACCACCCATTTCACTTGTCTGTCACTATCCTTCACCCTGTCAACTCATTTATTCAATAATCTAGGAGTATTACTCGGAGGATAAAGCGAAATACAAGCGTCTTTAAAAATATTGTAACAAATTACGTGCTATTATGTAGGTGCGTAACAAAACATTTTAAGCTTACTCGTACATAATGTAAAGAATGACATCTCTGGGTGCGTTACTGATGAATTTAAACGACCAACAACAGCACAATAAAAGAAAATATCTTGCCCTGCCATAGAACATTTACAATATTATGTTCACAAAATGGTGCAAAACACACAAAACTGTCCGTCCGACACTGAACGGCGCGCGGCGCATTCGCGACTGACAGCCATCGTATCACCCTCGTAACCGGGACGCGTAGGTATAACTTGCGTTCCGTCCGCTTGGTCGAAGTCACAATACTGTTATATTCCTTTACTGTGGTACGGCCTCGCCGGTCCGCGACACACAGGGGGGATCAGCCGTGGATCACTGCCCCCCACCCACTGATTGTAAGCCTCGGCCTCCACCACGCGCCTCAGGGCGCTTGCAGGCCCCACTGGCCATGCAACCCCACGTGTTGCCTTTACGGGCTGCTTTGGGTGGGTGGCAAGTCCACAACAATGCCACCCCTGAGTTTTCTTCGCTTCCCGGCGGTTCACCCTGCCATCGGTAATAAGCCCCCTCGCCACGCCAAGGCGAGAACTTATGAGGGGGGACTTTCGACCACCTGAGCAAAGTATTGACAGTTTAGGACAACACGGCGCAACATGTATCTGTCTCGTTTACGCTCTAGTAAATAATCATGCTAACTTGTACACACGGTCAAATTATAGGTACGTACGCCAGGGGAATTTTTGACTTCGCGTCAGTACTGACATAACCTATCTACGTCCTTTTTATTGTAATATCATTGTATCACCTATGATGTAGTCTTAGACCCTTTCTGCTATTGTAAGCTTTATTTGTCCGAAACAGGAGCTAACGCAATTGCAGTCGAATTTGAAAATACATAGTTTCTGCAAAAGTATGACACTCTTTGGCAGGAGCAACTTCGCGGGGTATCCAATTTGTTGAAAATGCAACAAGGATGTTTGAAAACTGCTGTTGCTTATTCTTTCATTATTGTGGTTTCCATCGCAACAACCGTGATAAGTAGTATGATATTTAATTACACTTCGCTTTGTCCTCGAAATTAAGAATAACAAAAATGTAGTAAAGCGTGTCGCGCTGGCCATCTACCACTAAAGTTGAAACCATAATCAAGAGAAAAAAAAAATGGTTTCAACGTCATATTCAGCTGTCACAGATTGTCAAATGTCATTAGCGTTTTAGTGCTCGCGCCATTCTGCACGATATTTTTTTCTTTCCCAAGTTTTAAACAATTTCAGGATCTTCAGGGATATTAAGCATCAAAAACACAAAGTCCAGGATTTGGGAATGCATAAGGAACGAAAGATTAGAAAAATTAAAGAAAGTTTCAAGTGGAAACTACAAGAACGATCGAGTTTCTGGCGGATACCTGCCTACGTGAAAAACTGCATTTGCATTGAAAGTTTCTCAATATGTGTCTTCTCAATTTCCGAAGACGAATGAAGAATGAGTATAGTTCGAGTGGTTATCACCTTTCTTATCATGAGTTAAAAACTATCAAGTTCTGGTAAGTACCTACTTGAAAAACCATGCATTTGCTCTGAAAGTTTCTAAAAGTCTAGTGTTCCCCTCAATTTTATAGCTTATGGGGCTATCACCTTTCTAATTCATCAGTTAAAAACGATCAAGTACTAGTAAGTACATAGTAACTTGAAAAACCATGCATTTGCATTGACGGTTGCTAAAAGTCTAGCGTTCACCTTAATTACTTACCTTTTCTCATTCATTTATTTATTCATTTAAGAACAGTTAAAGACAATCAGGTTGACTGGTAGAGAATGCAATGCATTTGAATTGATAGTCCCCAAGTTTGGTGTATGCCCCAATAGGTTTTTTTCCAAGGAGGAATAAAGAATGTGTATAGCTCTGAGCGGCTATAACCTTTCTAATTACAAACCTATTACCCTATAATTTTGCTCATGCTTGTGTACAATTTGAAGTGATTGTTACCTACCAAAAGCAGTTATACATGTATTATGAGTATGTGCTTATGCATAATTTTGCTCATGCTTGTGTACAATTCAAAGTGATTGTTACCTACCAAAAGCAGTTAAACATGTATTATGAGTATGTGCTTGTGCACAATTTTGTTCATGCTTGTGTACAATTCAAAGTGATTGTTACCTACCAAAAGCAGTTAAACATGTATTATGAGTATGTGCTTGTGCACAATTTTTGCTCATGCTTGTGTACAATTCAAAGTGATTGTTACCTACCAAAAGCAGTTAAACATGTATTATGAGTATGTGCTTGTGCACAATTTTGTTCATGCTTGTGTACAATTCAAAGTGATTGTTACCTACCAAAAGCAGTTAAACATGTATTATGAGTATGTGCTTGTGCACAATTTTGCTCATGCTTGTGTACAATTTGAAGTGATTGTTACCTACCAAAAGCAGTTATACATGTATTATGAGTATGTGCTTATGCAAAAGTCTTCATTTAATTATTTTTTTAAATAAAGTTAATACTCTGAGTTTGTGAATGGATTACAGAGATTATTCCAAACTTCCTAACATGATAATGTATTTATATACATTACATTAAGGTATAACCTTAATGAGTGCTCAGTTAATTAAAAGTTTCATATATTAGTGATTTTCAGAAAGAAAACTTAGTGATTATCCGTCAGATAATAACAATTGTGTTACTACCCTATCTGGTCCCGGTGTGGGAAACACCCTGTCTCCGTCGAGGACAGAACAGGATTTCATCCTATTCATGACACCACATAGAATTGAAGAGCCAATAATAATACCTACAGTCAGAACCCACTTATGTCTCATCTTACCCGGAGGAGCAGGATTTGCCTTAAGATTTGCCCAAACATATTAAGGTAAAAAGATCTAAACCATTTCCTTACACTGGGAATATACAAGGCGGAGGTCATAGACAGACACTGCATACCAGAAGATGCCAAAGAATTGGTGCCCTGTCTCCATTATGCTGAAATGGCTCTTTCTAATGTAATACTTTATAAAAATCAGGAATAGACACTGGAAAGCTCATTTATGACTGTTTTTTGTACAAACAGAAACAATGCTAAGGAGAAAATATGTGTGCTCTTTCATTAAAAAGATATCAAGGATCAATAATACACAACAAAAATACATGAAAATATAATTGGTGACACTTAGGCAGATACTTCAGGCGGCTGAGGCCATTAACAGGTCTGTGGCTGATATTAAAAACAACACAAAATATCAAGATGAGATAAAATAGCATGAGATAAACTTTATTGCACTAAGAAAACAATCACATTGCAAAGCTTACAAAGATTTAGTTCTACAATGTAGGCGGCCTTATCGCTAAAAGCGATATCTTCCAGACAACCTTTCAAGCAATTTTTTAATAAACTGAATGCTTCCACTTTCACCACCAGGCAGGTGGTGAAAGTGGCTTATAATTATTCCCGTACGGGAATAATTTTAAGGCGTCTGCCTGCCAAGGCGACACCTTTGACATTGCCGACGAGCTCTTGGTATCACCAGCGCCGTCATGCACCGCCTGCAGCGCCGCCGCAGCGCTCTCAGATTTGCAACACCGCAAATAATAATACTGGTGAGTCATTCAGACAGTCTCTCATTGATCATTGGTGGAGCCAGTTGTTCTGTCATGGATTGAGGTTTATAAATAACCTGTTTACCAAACCAATGTACCACCTTCAGCAGAATTAAGTTCCGCAGAATTATTTAAACATGAGAAGTCTGATGATGATTCATTGAAATAATCAGTTTGTATCTAAGTAGTACTTACCCAGGTGTAAAAGTAGATTTACTTAAATTGAACTTAGATAAAAAGTTTATAAAAACCAACCACTTTAAATTGATGATTTAAGAACCACTTAACAATTTGTTTCAACGGATTGTTATATTACCATAGCATCCATTGAATTAAAAGACCATTTTTATTCTTTGTTTATCTAACTCAAAATATGAATCTTTTTTTTTTTTTTTGAGTTCACTGTGGGCCTTTTGGTTTGAGCACTGCTCCTTTGGTTTTTTACCAAACTAATCAAACCAGCAAAAAATCCATGGTCTATGTATCTACTATTAGCTTGAATGATATTATGTTGCATTGGGACCTCATATAATCAGTGTATCAGGTTAAGAGTTAGTCATATATGACAATAAAACCCATTTAGGATTCTTAATTGTCACCAAACATTGTCATGTTGAACTCATCGACCAGAAAAGATATAACATTTTAAATGAAATCACAAAAATTACAGGACTGCAGCAATGCAAAATCAAAAACCAACTACCTAGTGGGTCTTTTACCTTGCATGCCCGCCCAGCCATTCAATTTGGCTGGTTCTCTATTGAAGTATTTGAGATGTGTAAATATCTTGTATTTCAACATACAAATGATTATGATGAAGATATGAATTTACCTGATCACCTTCAAGGAGACTTTAGTTAAGTGGAAAAATTCAGTAAAACATTTTTTGTAAGTAAAAAGGGGGGGGGGGGCTGCATACAAGGATAGACGGCAAGTGGGCAGTGGAGTTTTTTCCAAAAAAGATTTTTACATCAACTAACTAGAAATGCTTGGTGCATGTAATGCCAAAAATAGCTGTAAGTAATTTAAAATTATCATGAAAATTGACAATACAACGGAGATTATATATAAAAAAAAGGTGAGGTGGCGTCAGCCGCGTCAGGTTCCCTCACAACTTTCTAAATAACTAGAAAATTCTGGCAGTGGCGCAAACGTCGAATACTACACGTTTGCCTCCTGACATTGAATAGAAATTATGTGAAACTGCCTCTGATAAATTTGTCTCCCGACGTAATCTTAGCTTCATCATCAAGCAACATTGCGATACTACGTTTAAAAAATGGTTTAACTTATCATAAGACAGTCAAATCATATTAACTTCTTGGAAGCTGAATTGATATTTATTAAATATTCTATTGAATTATGGAGCGAATTATGGTACCATTGTTATCATTGTTAGTAAGTTCAAAAATAGACTTAAGTTCGAGTACAAAAATAACTTATCAGGCGGGTTTTATAAAATCCTTCCTATGCCAAAGTATAATTAGACATGTGATCCAGCTTTACTTTTAGAACTCGCAGTAACTCTGTATCATAAAAGTGATTTAATTTTTTTAAAATTTAATGGAGTTAATGTAGTTATTTCAAAATATATTCATCAAAATACTAGATTAACTTGACATCTAGGTTTACTTGAACCCTGTTTTTTTAAATTTGACTTCCTTAACTAGTCGACCTCCGTCCTGCTGAGGCTTTTAAATTTTATTTGGATAAATCATGGACGATTATATAAACAACGAAAATATTGTTTTCTTCAGTTTTCAATAACTGTACAATCTCATAGGGTCTCAAACTATTAGTCGGTGGATTATAGGAATCCTAACAGGATCCTAACCGAAAGTGAGATACATACATCTTTATTCATTGTTCATTCGACCAGACATGCAAGTACCTCTGCTGTACTCCGGTGTTAATTAACTTTATAGAGTCACAACTGGTTGGAGTGAAGCTTCCTCTGTTTGCTAAATTCTATCAAAGAACAGTTTAGGAAGCTCCTAGGAATGTTATGCACATTCTTTAATGAATAAATGAGTCAATAACAACTACGGTATTACTGAAACTCATAACATAGTTGCAATATTATGTTGTAATATTTACAATAATGTTACAGTTATTTATTTGTATTAATATTTTTCTCAGAATGCTTACTTAACTACTGTAAGCAACCTACTGTTTTTTTTTTTAGGTTTTGTTTTTTTGTTTCATATGATACCTATGCTTCTTTACATCCCTTCATTATGCACATAATACTGTACTGCTTTCAAAGTCTACATTTTTGTTATTCTTAATTTCGAGGACAAAGCGAAGTGTAATTGATAATTAAACGAACTTACCTTAAGTGAAGTTCTATTATAATTACACGAAGGCTTTGTCCGAAGAAATTAAGACCCTCCCTACCCTAGGACCCCTACAGTATTATGTGCAGTTATCTAGCCTCTCGGAGGCTCCCTAATTTATGTTCCAGGTGAAGAAGCTCTCAACTAAATGACATTTGACAATCTGTGACAGCTGAATATGACGTTGAAACCATTTTTTTTTTCTCTTGATTATGGTTTCAACTTTAGTGGTAGATGGCCAGCGCGACACGCTTTACTACATTTTTGTTATTCTTAATTTCTTCGGACAAAGCCTTCGTGTAATTATAATAGAACTTCACTTAAGGTAAGTTCGTTTAATTATCAATTAATAATGTGACTGTGTCCTTAATACAATAATTCAAAATGAAAAAGCTGAAGCTAAGAATTTAATGCGACTTAAAAAACTTATCAAATACTTGAATGGATGTCAGTATTCTGGACAAATGAGAAATTAACTTTGGCCATCCTACTTGGAGATTATGTAACAGGGAACTTGAATTTTCGATAACTCCCTCAAAGAGCTGACCACTTGGAACAGCTTTTGGTTGAAGTTTGTGTTCGGTTATGGCAACTTACTATCAATAATGATTGGTAACATAAATGCCTGCGCAACTTGGAATAGATAACTAATAGTTATATGACTGGAAACTAAACTTATCAAAGCTTGCATTTGTGGTACCTACTCGTACTATAGAGCGGATACGCATACGCACATATAATATATATGTTTTATTGTAAATACATTACATAGGTACTACGTCTCTTATGTCTCCTACGTATCTAGGAGACATTCAGAAACGCACTCGAATGTTTGTACTGTGGAGGGATGGAACCTGTCAACTCTAATGTAGTAGCCAACTTCTGAATCATTGTATCAAATTAGTCGTCGGGAAAATTAAAAAATACGGAAATTCTGAGTCTTTAAATACAGAACAAAACAAATAAACAAATACTTTGAAACGACCTACTTTTGGCCATAGGCCTTACCTCAACTATTAAAGGCGCTGGCCATGTAGAAGTCTAACCATTTTATTCTTAAAAAAAACAGTGCTGAATCAATCGGTTAAGGATTAATTTTTCATTTATGTTAGTGCCCTGTCACTAACGTTTAAAAAAAATATGTGAGCATTGGCAAAAGTGAGAATGAAACAGTCAAAAAATTACAGTAGTTAATTTGTCAAAGTGGTGATGAAGTATTGTTTGAGTTGTAATAAACAAGGGGGTTAGAAGTTCGACCCTTAACACACTACAAAAAAAGTTAGTATTTCACCGACTCAGCTCACTCAATATTTTTAAAAGCAAGGACATGATGGAAACTGCTGAGCTTAGATGCGTACGTGTACTACGTGTCGATCTACGGACACCGTGTCTGATGCGATACGTTATACCCTAGTCAGCGTTTAGAGCAAGATACCGTGACAAATACGAAGGTTTTTTAGGTTTTCTGGGTCTTATTATGACCTTTTAGAGTTCACTTTCAGGTCAGTTTAAGGCTTTTAATTTATTGAAACATGACTTAACGCTACATTTATAAGTTGCTACTGCAATAACGAGCAATTTAAGTTTTTACCATGTCTTGTCATAGTAAATATGCAGCCCAAAAGAAAGGTTGCTGGCAGAAACTGGCAGGTTAAAAGTTAATTTCTAAAATTATCTACATAAACAAAACAAAATTTAAAGTAAATTATTACAAAAAGGGTCCACATTTTTTTAAAATTTTTGTTTTTTTTATTTATTCTCTGTCCCACTGGGAGGAAAGCCTCCTTTTTTAGCTTATGTCCGTTGTTTTAATCGGGTCAACTAGTTTGTCTCTTCATCGGCGGACTTGGTTTACAGCGAGACTGTCTTTTAATATTTAGCTTTCATTCAATAGACATTAAAAAGGAGAGAAGTCATTTGGCCCAAATCTTTGTTGAAATTCGCCAGACGTGTCCAACCAAGTCCCACTTTCTTCATATGGCTATTCATTATAATTTTAAACAAAAGTATGAAAATGCTTGCTGGTAGCATTTACTAGCTAAGGTTTTTCTGTAAACAGAGAGAATTAGGAACCCTGCTATTTCATAGTAACATTTTGGCTGATCTAGTGCTTCGGCATCAGAGTCCGACCTATCTTCCGTGTGCTTAAAATAATGTTAGTTCGGCCACGCCACATCTCTAACAAAAGCGCGCAACGTTTTCTCATTATGTCATGGAAGCCGTCGATATGTGCCTCGCAAACATCAAGGACGTAGTTTTATGTAGTACGTAGTTGTAAGCAGTAAACTTTTGAAACCTAATTAGAAGCTGTTCTAGCTTTATTTCCATAGACGTTTTTTACTTTTTAATTTCACCACTGTTTGTCTATGTATCCCTCTATTGGCTATGTCTATTCTATCTTTTTTTTTTCGTCACTGTACCGCCAAAAAATTCAAACTTACGCTTCAATGTTGTAACTAATTTCGGAAAAGTACACCAGTTTCTCAAGTTTATCCTGCTTTTTTATTTGCACAAGACGGAAGAAACGCCGCAACATACCAATTTTGGACCTTCAACGCCGGATTTATACAAAGAATCGGCTCAGCGACCGGTGGACCCCACGTCAGTTAACCTATCGCAAAAGGTTAAAATCAGCTAACAAGATAAGCAAAGAGGACGAATATAAGGGAAAGGCGCTTGGTTAAGACGTCGGCAAGAGTGCAGCAGACCTTCACCATCAGAAATCGCATTTTGGGACGGTCAGCCATCTTCCCTAACCAACTTCCCCAACTTCCTCACTTGTGTTAATCCCGTGTGTGTTTCGCATTCCAGTGCTTGTGCTTGGCTTGTGCATCCAGACCTTTGCCGCAGCTAGCATCGTCTGCCTACGCATACTTCGCAGGATTTCAACGTAAGTGTTTCCACAAATCACCAAAATGGCGACTCCAGATAAAACCCCATTTAACTTAGTTTTGACCGACGAAGCGTGTAACTTACTTAGAGATTTAGTTAAATCGCGAGGCATTCTAAAAGGTAGATTAACTAAATTTACAAGCTACCTGAATGGCCTCGAAGATCAAGAATTATCGAATCAAAAACGCATAGATTTAAAGTTGCGTATTCAAGGAACGACGAGCCTTTTTACTGAGTTCAACTGTCTTCAAACGCAGATTGAAAAAGCTGTTCCCGAATTCGAATTAGAACAACAGTTATCACAGCGAGAATCGTTTGAAGATAGTTACTACAGTGCATTGGCTCGGGCTGAATGTGTACTTAGCTCATATGCAGAGGCTTCTGAGGGTTCTAAAGTGTGTAGTGACAAATTGCAATCCATAAGATTGCCAACCATTTCTATGCCTACTTTTGATGGTGTGTATGAACATTGGCTCGAATTCAGAGACACTTTCCTATCCTTAGTGCATAACTCCAAAGAAATCTCTAATATTCAGAAGTTCCACTATTTGAAATCCTCACTAAAGGGCAGTGCAGAGCTTGTGATAGATTCTTTGGAGTTCACTTCGTCTAATTACCCGGTTGCATGGGAGCTGCTGCTCAATAGGTACAATAACAATAGGCTACTAGTGCACAATCACGTCAAATCATTATTTACGGTTCCTAAACTGACTAGGGAGTCACCGCAGTCTTCTTAGGAATTTACGTGCTTTAAAGATCCTAGGCGAGCCCACTGAGCACTGGGATACGTTAGTCATTTACATCGTAACCGCTAAACTGGATGAGACTACCGAGCGTGAGTGGGAACAATACAAAGGCACTAATCTTAAATGTAGTGATTCAAAAAAAACTTTAACTATAAGTGACCTACTAGGGTTTTTGAAGGATCGTGCTGACATGCTGGAAACATTGCTTGTATCACACAACAAATCTCACCAAGAAAATAAACCAAAAACTTTGTTTTCACAAAATAAAGTACACTGCAATGTTTCCACCAATAAGCCACCGCAACGTAACACTCAATTTAAAACCGTGTGCTTGATGTGTAGTTCCAATCATCCAATTTATGCATGCCAACGGTTCCTGGATTCAGATTTGAACACCAAATTGCAATTTATAGCTACGCATAAGTTGTGTAAAAACTGTTTACGCTCAGGACATACTGCAGACACTTGCAAATTCGGATCGTGTCGTAAGTGCAACAATAAACATAACACGCTAATACATAACGACACGCCGGACAACAGTCAAATGGTGTCTCTCCACTCAACTAACTCGACTGCCGGCAATGCACAAGCGTCCCCCGCTTCAGCGCCGCCCGCGCACTCCCCACCTATGCAAATTCCTTTCTCGCAGGTAAACAATGCACACATAGACAACTCATTAGATGACATTGATAAATCTATGCATGTGGGAGCCGTACTATTGTCAACTGCTATGGTCGAGGTAGCCGATAGATACAACAATTATCACCTGGTGCGCGCATTACTCGATAGCGGCAGCCAACATTGTTTTATTTCTAAAAATTTATGCGACAAATTAAACACAAATATAATACAGTCCACTTACGAAATTCGGAGGTGCCCGTGGCGCAGTTGTGACAGTGATCGGCGACGATCGCTGTTGTAAAGCAACACACGCCGGGTCGGAAATGGGATGGGTGACCACCCCGACCGAAATTTAGTGATGTGTATTTCGGGCATCTCCGTGCTTCGGAAGGCACGTTAAGCAGTTGGTCCCGGTTGACGTCGCCAGATGTCAGTCGTTAGGCCTAGTCAGAGGCCTTAGGGCGGCTTGATAACATCTGACATTAAGGTTGCTCACTAACCTTACACCCCTCCAACAACCCGCACTGAGCCAGCGTGTTGGAGTATGGCTCACACCACCTCATAGTTGAGGTGAGGCCTGTGCCCAGCAGTGGGACGTATATAGGCCGTTTATGTACGAAATTCGAGGGATAGGCAACTCGGTCACACAGTCCACACAAATCTGTGACGTCGAGTTAAAATCACGCATCATTTCTTTTTCTACGCGAATAAGATGTTTTGTCTTGCCTAGCATAACATCTACTCTGCCAGTTGTATGCAAACAAAGCGCACAACAGTTCAGGGTTCCTGACAACATACAGCTGGCCGATCCACAATATTACGAACCTCAAAATATAGACATTCTGTTAGGTGCAGACATATTTTGGGAGTTACTATGCGATGGTAAAATGAGGTTGCACAATGGCCCCTATTTACAAAACACTAGGTTAGGTTGGATTGTTTCAGGCCCTATCAATACTAATATTACACGCAATAGTAAAAGGTCTGTACAATGTAATTTCAGTCAGTCAATTGACGCGCAACTACGGCGGTTCTGGGAGCTGGAGGAGTTGCCCATGGCTAGTGACTCACGAACAGCTGATGAGCGTGCGTGCGAGGAACACTTCGTCGCGACAACAATGCGCAATAGTGACGGTCGGTTCTGTGTACGTATACCATTTAAAGAAGATCCTACTACTAGTTTAGGTGAATCATATTCTCAGGCCGAACGGCGGTTCTTAGCGTTAGAGAAACGTTTGGATCGAAATCCAAGTTATAAAAAAATGTATAGCGACTTCATACATGAATACATCGATCTAGGTCACATGACGCGTGTAAATTCGTACACAACACCACATTTTTTCATGCCTCATCATGGGGTTTTTCGTGAGCACAGTACCACAACTAAGCTGCGTACAGTGTTCGACGCCAGCGCAGCGTCTAGCAGTGGCAAGTCACTGAATGACATCCAGCTTGTAGGACCGCCGATGCAAAGTGAATTGTTTGACATAATATTACGATTTAGACAGCATAGGTATACAGCATGCGCTGACATCGAGAAGATGTATAGGCAGTGTCAAGTGCATGAGTCACAGCGCGACCTACAGCTGATTTTGATTTTGGCGCGATAATCCGTCCGAACCGCTAGCTACTTATAGGCTAAATACTGTGACATATGGAACGGCATCAGCGCCTTTTCTAAGTGTTAGGTGTCTCAAGCAGCTTGCGATTGACTGTGTGGACCCTGATGTGCAGAGGATAATCAACGAAGACTTCTTCGTTGATGACCTGGTAACCAGTTTGGACGACAAAACTTCACTTTTACAGTTATGTGAAAAAACAAAACAAACATTACAGTCGGGTTGCTTTTCATTACGTAAATGGGTATTCAACTTTGAGTGCGATCAATCGTTGGCCTCATTTAGCGACACGAAAGATTTTTCGTTAGGCGATAATGTCCAGTGCAAAACATTAGGCTTGGGTTGGCACACAGCAGCTGATGAATTCTTTTTTAATACTAAATTCAAGGGTGACATTACTAAAATCACTAAGCGTTCTATTTTGTCACATGTATCACAGATTTTTGACCCCCTGGGACTTCTTAGTCCTTCTATTATGGTAGCAAAGGTATTACTACAACGATTGTGGTTATTACATTTGGACTGGGACGACGAAGTACCTAGTGACGTCGCACGCGCATGGGGTCGCTTCGTGAATGAACTGTCATCGCTCACTGATATTCGCATTCCGCGGCAGGCTATAGCTAGCGATGCTATACGTATAGAAATGCACATTTTTACCGATGCTTCACAGACAGCGTACGGCGCTTGTATTTATATTCGCACGATATCTGCAGCGGGTGTTATGATTGGGTTGTTGTGTTCTAAGGGCAAGGTCGCACCTATCAAACCCGTTAGCATCCCTAGGCTCGAACTATGTGGGGCTTTGGTGGGTGCTAGATTGTACAACAGAGTACAAAAAACACTTAATCGCCACTTCGATAATATTATCTTTTGGACTGACTCGACCATAGTGTTAGGCTGGCTACACATGTCACCTAATTTGCAAAAAACTTTTGTTCAAAATAGAACAGCGGAAATACACGAGTTAGCGAAGGATATTCCATGGCACCATGTAAGCGGCAAGGACAACCCAGCTGATCTGGTATCGCGTGGATTAGGCATGAAGGATCTTTCATCATCTTCTTTGTGGTCACATGGCCCGACGTTCCTTCGCGATCCCAGTTTCAGCTGTGTCGGCCTAACAAAGGGTTCATACGATACTCAGGATGATCTGCCCGAGTTGAAGTCCGGAGTAACTCATTCTTTTGTGTCCAAACCAGAAACCACATTCACTTGGTTTCCCTTCATCAGATTCTCTCAGTTCGCCCGCATGAGACGCACTGTCGCGTATGTGCACCGCTTTATTTATAATACTCGTAATAAAGTAAATAAGCGCTCGGGTGTTTTGACTGTGGACGAGCTGAGGGAGTCTGACATGACGTTGGTGAGACTGTCTCAATTGGAATCATTCCCAAATGAGTACATGTCTATGTTGAAGAGCGGAAATCTCGATAATAAACATAATTTATCTAAATTAAATTTGTTTATTGACGATAAGAAAATTTTACGAGTTGGTGGACGTATTCTGAACTCACCGGACTTCAGCTTTGACAAAAAACATCCTATCTTAATTTCATCTAAGCATCATTTCACATTATTACTATTCCGTCATGAGCATAAACAGTTATTACACGCTGCACCTCAGGCCCTTTTGTTTAACCTACGCGAGATGTGGTGGCCTGTAGGGGGCAGAAACCTCGCTAGAAAGATTGTGCACGATTGCGTTATCTGTACGCGATTGAGAGGTAGGACGTCCACTCCTCTAATGGGCAACTTACCTGAGGAGCGCATATCTCCTGGGTTTCCATTCATGCGATGCGGGGTGGACTATGCCGGACCAATGTTCATACTCAACAGAAAAGGTAGGGGTGCTAGGCTGACAAAATGCTACATTTGTTTGTTCGTATGCTTCGTAACTCGAGCTATACACTTAGAACTCGTCAGTGACCTCTCCTCAGATGCATATTTGCTAGCTCTAAAACGCTTCATTTCGCGACGGGGTAAACCTAAAGAAATATTCTCAGACAATGGGAAGAATTTCGTAGGTTTGAATAATGATTTTTCAAAATTTTTAAATAACTGCGCTTCTGATATTATAGAATACGCAATCAATCAGAACATTAAATTCTCATTCATACCGCCATATGCGCCTCACTTTGGTGGTTTGTGGGAAGCAGGTGTGAAATCCTGCAAGTATCACTTGCGACGTGTTATAGGCGACGCTCACCTCACCTTTGAGGAATTGAGCACGGTATTGGCACAGGTTGAGGCTATCCTCAACTCCCGTCCTCTCAGCCCTATGTCCTCCGATCCGCAAGACTTCAACCCTTTGAGTCCAGCTCACTTCCTGGTTGGCCGTCCACTCACCGCACCCGTCAGCGAAGACCTCACCGAGACGCCTGACCACCGGCTCTCGCGTTACCAACGAGTGGAACAGATCAGGCAGCATTTCTGGTCTCGTTGGGCCAAGGAATACGTCTCTGAGCTTCAGACCAGGACTAAATGGAAGAAAGACGTCACCGGCCTGCAACCAGACATGCTGGTCGTTATCAAGGACGACCGACTGCCCCCGTTGAAATGGCATCTCGGGCGAATCATCAACACTTTCCCCGGCAAGGATGGCGTATCCAGGGTGGCCGACATTCGAACCACTACAGGCACAGTGCGGCGCGCCTTCTCGAAGATCTGTCCCTTGCTCGAAGAATAGTTGTCCCTGGGGTTAGTTAATGTAACGTAAGGTTAGGTTGAAAGCGGGTGCTTTCAAGGCCGGGGGTATGTTCTAGCTTTATTTCCATAGACGTTTTTTACTTTTTAATTTCACCACTGTTTGTCTATGTATCCCTCTATTGGCTATGTCTATTCTATCTTTTTTTTTTCGTCACTGTACCGCCAAAAAATTCAAACTTACGCTTCAATGTTGTAACTAATTTCGGAAAAGTACACCAGTTTCTCAAGTTTATCCTGCTTTTTTATTTGCACAAGACGGAAGAAACGCCGCAACAGAAGCTATGTTTTATTATTATTTTAGCATTTTCCATGCAGTATCTTTATTAAAGAAACTTCCACAGTTATCAAGTCAATAACTGAAATGCCCTTTTTACTATGTCAAAGTTAAAGTTGTCTTACTAAGTAATACAAAATGTTTGTTGTAATTTTTTCAACGCTGCAACATTAATCCAAAATTTCAACGGGGCAATAAGTACTTGACATAATAGTCTTCTGATCTTTATGTGGTATCTTATTCTTTTCTACAAACAGATACAGGGTGGAGGCTATTTATTTGCCGTGCAAAACTGTCATACTGTTAGCGAAGCAGTAACGTTCCATTTAAAATTTATGGCGGACTATTTCAAATTCGCATCTGAATGTGAACTTAAAGGACGTTAAAAAAAAGACAGATTTTTCTTTTAAAAGGTTTCAAAATTTTAGCAAAATCAAACGTTTTTTTGTAATATTCTTAACCTTTATCTTATGCCTGTTTCCTCGAGTTATTCTAAGATAATGCTGAGCATTATCTAATATCTTTGATTTTGCTAAAATTTTGAAACCTTTTAAAAGAAAAATCTGTCTTTTTTTCAACGTCCTTACGATTGTACAATAATGCTACCACAATGAATTTCTTTATACAATCTGAAAGGGCAGATATAGCAGTTTCTGTGTCCTAAAAATTTCTACGTTGGTATCAATATTTTAATTTTTACAGCCTCCCCAATAGCTATACTTTGTATGAAAATGCTTGAGATATCCCTAGACACTTTTGATGTGTGTAGTTTGCTCGCTGCGCGCGCCTTAAATGTACAACCAGCAATTCATTTTTATCCTCTTGTAACTTTGATAGTTGTTCTGTTTTTTTTTCTAGACAGTCATTTTGCTTATGTTTTTCTATATAAGCAATAATTTGGAATGGACTTTCGGGGCTCCTTTGATCGCTACGATTTGATTCTAATCGATACGGGAACTACAAACATGTACTAAGGATGTACACACTTCAAAATGTACGCCCTAACTCTAGTGATTTCATCATCACAATTTGTTATTATATTGATTACAACTTGCGACATTATCCAAGCTTTACAAAAACTGTGACTCATACTAGAGTATACTCATTTATCAAAACATCAATATTTTTTTATCAACCCATGTCACGTGGCCTTGTCTGCCGTAAATAATGTCATAGCAAAGGCAGGACGACGCCAAATAGAAACAGTTTATTGGCTTGACATCTTGCCAGAGCTCGTCTCGGATCACAGGATAACATTTTAGTATCTATGAAATATTTATTAGGAAAACATTCGCAATGAACGTTCCACTGTAAGAGCTTGCAATATCCGGCTCTCAGCCATACTCCAGTAAATAAATGCTAATAAGGACACTACTTTGTAAACAATTTCGATGGAATTGATCTGAAATTAATTTAGTAAGGGAATGTGAACGCAATTTTGTGCCGCATCGTTTTGCGGTTGCGACTATGTTAACGCTATTATAAAAGCTAGTAAAGTTGAATTTTAGAGATGCTCCCTCTCTGAACTGTTTTTATCGATATTTTGACATAAAACGAGAGCATAACATACATGCATGCACAGGCACACCTCCTAACATACTAGTCATAGGTAGTGAGTTTTCAATTGTCGAATTAATTTAGTACCTAACCAATGTAATGTAATCCTTCATTGGCTGTATTTTTGTGATATTAAGTTAAGATTTACATTGTAACTAAGAGCTGTGGATTTTGTAGTAAAAGAAATTAATTAATTAAAAAAACTAAAAATTAGGTAGCGTAACTATTCGCACTTTTCATTAGAATACAACGTTATTGAAATTACTTAGCTCGTATAATATGGTCACACCTTTACCCCTTCTGGTCTGTTGGCATAACAGTTAATCAAAAGTAAGATCAATTCAATTTCTCAGATCAAATATTTTGTGTCATAAACAACCAATCCGTTTTAGTTTATGTCTGGGCATCATAATGACACAATGTTCCTTTCGTACTCGTATAATATGTGAATTAATTATTTATTTTAGTTTTATGTCAATGTTTATTTTGAGCTTTTCCTCCTTACCTATTCATGTTCCTGACATAAAAACGATTATTTAACCATCTTAGATCCAAAGCATTGTAGTGGGTCATACTTTTTTTACAAATTATTTATCGATGAAGATAAATCTGATTACATCATCACTATGTGAAATGAAATTCAACCAGGCGGAGACAATATTTTTAATTTCAGCGTAATCAGTTGACCACTTTCGATAAAATCATACCGGAATAATATAACATTTGACTGAAAACGAGTAATTAGGAATCGTTATCGGGGTAGGTACTTGGGGTCTTTGTGTTTCATAACCATTCAGTTTATGATATGACGTAATTTTTTTGATATTCTATTATTCAGTTCAACCAACGTTTAATATAAAACATCTTGTAAATAATACATAACATAACATAACATAAGCGGACTATATAGTCCGCATATGTTATGTTTTACATATCCGTTATGTTATGTTGTACTTATACGTCCCACACAAGCGCAGGCCTCACCTCAACTATGAGGTGGAACGAGCCATACTCCGATACCATACTCAGTTTATTGGAGGGGTGTAAGGTTAGTAATATCAGATGTTATCAAGCCGCCCTAAGGCCTCGGCCTATGTCGTTAAGACTGGCATCTAACGACGTGAACCGGTACTAACTGCTCGTCGTGCCTTCCAAAGCACGGAGATTTCCGAAATACACTGTAAATAATAAATAGCTCAAATTTAATTCGACAACAACTCTTGCAAAGCTTGTGCTTTAGGCCAAACAGCCTATCACGCTCAGCTCATTAACGATACAAATCACAAGTTAATACGAGTACATGTGCGCTTCTAACGCTGCCGGCCAGAATGCTCTACAAAGTAGCCATTTTGTCCAGTAGCCTACCATATACTGTATTTTGGCACATAGCCAGAATCAGCTCGCTGGCGTAATAATTCTTTTGTTTTATTACCTCGTCGAATTATGTAATAGGCTGGTAGTACGTTTAACGGCTTATTTAAAGCTTTTCAAAGTTAATTGCGTAATTATCTATGGATTTGCCATTGTTCATCATAATATCATTATTTATGGTGAATTATCCATTGAGGTGAATTCTCCATTTAGTCAGTGGTTAAAAGCTCACCTATTTTTCTTTTTAGGACTCAGTATTGAAATCCCACTAATATTGTAAATGTGATTATTTTTATTTTTATTGCAAGACGTCAAAAGAGGGTGCCAAAATTAGAATTTTAAAGCACGGTTGGTATTATTTATTGCGTAATAAAAGCTCTATTTTCTTTTGTTCTCCCATGTTTTTTGCATAATGATGTGAACATTACTTAGTTAAGTATAACAAAGAAGTCTAAATAAGATTACAAAACTTACAATATTTTGTGGCAGTTTTTTTTAAAGTTTCTTACAATTTGATTCACGATGCCGGTTTTTAATAGTTTATTTATGGCATTTTTACTAATTTTACATGCTATTTCTATTTTCGTGAATTGAAATCTTGATCATTGTGGTTAGTTGACACGGCAAAAAATTGCAACTTTTTCAGTTGCCCTTCCCAGAAGGATTAGGAACTAAAAGGAAACTAGAAAGGAAAGGAAAAAAATCTGGATATTTTCGTGGTGTTATGACTGTGAGCGGTAATCCAAAAAAAATCTAAAATATTTGAAGGGTAGGCATGTATTTCACGAAGAACAATATCCCATTTTTGCCATTCCGTCTCCGAGTCTTAACCAAAGTGGATCAGCTCCGTTCATTATTCGACTACCTCAAAGATACCATTCTTCTCTTCCGAAGCAAAACAAAAACCAATATCCATTGTTTCTGATTCAATAATGGCACTGTCGAATATAAAACGCCTCATCTCAAAAAATCACAATGTCGTCGACAAAGATTGCTCGGGTCCAAAGTAATTTTGTATCCGGGACGTCTTCGGAAGCCTTTTATTTTAGCAATATACGGTCCAGGGGAAAAAGTTTAATGTAGGGTAACTCAATTATGGTGAATCCCCACCGTGCGTGCCCCAAATTTATCTCAGAGTTCATTTCAAGTGGAAATGGAAGTTCAATTTCTTCTGAGTGTCTTGTAGATACACCTGCGTTTGCTTTGCACTCTTCAGTCTTTAGCAATAAGGTTTGAAATCGAATAATTTAAGCAATAATGTAGGTATTTTTATAGTTATTTTTATGCTGGTAAGTAACTATCGTTCTTACGAGTAAGACATTTTTGTTCAGGTTTTATTTAAGTAGTATAAAGTTTTACCGGTGTTTCATGATACCTTATTTACTACATATTATGCTTTCACAATGTTCACGAACAATCTGTAGAGTAAGTTATTTTAAAGTGAGTTATGTGTGATTGATTTGATACTCAATTCAAAGAAAGGAAGAAATGGGAAATTATCGAGGAGAGCACTATGCTGAAGGCACAAGAGGGGAGGTGTATAGGTAGCAGTGGGAGATACTCCTGCTCTTTTCCTTAGGCCTATTATCACTACATTCAGTACACGTTCTATTTGTAGATCCTTCTTGACTTCACGATTTGTGTTTTCTATCGAATGGTGTCTTCTTTTTTTCCGGGGAGATCCTTTTATAGTCCTCCCGCCTACGGGGGAAGGCGGCGGTATATCAGACTCGTCTGCCGTGAGGCGGTAGACACTACTGACTAAACCACCTGATGACATGCTTCAGTGCGTATCCAGAGGATCTGCTGGCGTGCAATGCCGGCATAACCAGCACAGCTCGAGGGGAGTTATACCTCCCCTCTACACCCACCGGTGTGTAAGGCGTTGTAAGGTCACTCCCTCACCGCCGCCCTGCCTCAGGGCCGCTTGAGATGGAGGCACAGCCCCCGCCGTGTGCACTCCCAGTGACCCCGAAGGCCCCTCTTTAGTCGGCTCTTACACACAGTGACAGGCAGTGGCAGTGGCTTACCAAGCCAGTATTCTAACGCCCCTACCTCAGAGTGTATCGAATGGTATCTTCGGCTGAGGCAGAAGATACCATTCTGTAGCTGTTGAGACAGCTATCAGTTATTGACGCTAAATTCACCTTCCACTGCCAATATAACTGGTTGGTCTGCGACTCGTTTTCCTTGTTAGATCTTTAATTAAACAAATTGATTATGATACTCGAGTCTAAATCCTTGCTATCTAAAGCAAATTAACGCCACCAAAGCAAAATCTGGAAATTTTAAATAGAGAAAGACGACTATTCTGAGAATACAAGTTAAATGAATTAATATTTCCCACGCTGATTAACCACTCAAGCTTTGTTCAAAATCCTCAACGCGGTTTGAGTTAATTCTGGCCGCTAGTTTCGTGGACTGTTCATAACTTAATTAAGGTGGCTAATCGCTTAGGCAATCTACAATACCTAACAAACCTTCAACTTTGTTTTCTTTGGTCTTGAAGGCAAAAGTTTTAACAATAATTGTACAGGCTGCCTGAAATATGAGCATAATATGAGAACAGCATCACTAAAGCTGTTCTCATATTATGCTCATATTTCAGGCAGCCTGTACAATTATTGTTAAAACTGGCGGTTTTTAATAAAATTCTTTAAAAAAATACTTTTGTCGTCAATAATCTAACAGAATATGTTAGTCACAAACTTCTATGAAGCAGTAACAACATCAGTGTATTTTAAATTGTTTGACTTAAAAAATCCATGATACGGTACTTTTTACTTTTTTCAACAAAGTATTTCCAATGCAGTATTTCACAAACAATTCTGACGTCACTCTCACCTTGCAGCCAAATAGCTTTGCGAATACTTTCAATCGTTCATGGCATAACAGTGTTTTATGTAAGTAGGTTGCACGCAACACCAATCCTAGGGGCAATTTTCCCGTTATTTAACCGTGTAAATTCAGTTCACTGCAATTTACAACATACTCGTAATATTTTTTCCCCATCAAGTATGTTGAATGCTTTGATTCTGGAAAACAAGCATGCAAAGTGCCTGATGGGAAACGGTTTGCGCACTCTGTAGACATTGGCACATCGTTGTTGAACCTGTCTGTGGAAATACTTTAAAACCACACACAGGAAATGGGAACAATCTTTGTTAAATGTAGGTAGTGTATTACATTCGATTTTTGAAATGCTACTTATGTTTCTATCGTTTTTGAAGGCTCTCACACACGCTGGGTTGGTTGACAACTCGGACCAAAATGTATAGTCCTCTTTTGTAGCCCAGAACACTTTGCCATGGAACCTGTGTGGGTTTTGAGTTCACTGAGTGAGTTTGAGTTCAAATCTAGTCGGAGCACTTACTTAGTATTCATCGTGCAAAGGAGAACAGTGATAAAAGAAGCAAAGCAACTTTGATAAAGGCGTTAAACTCGCCCTTTACAACGTTAAGTTCCAAAAATTCGCTTGGCGTAATGTGGGCTTCTGAATGTGTCCGTTGTTTGATTATGACAAAACCAGTGTGTCTCTGACTAACCTTTTTCGGATTGTTTAGTCGTGAGAGTATGTTTGTCATAAATACAATTTTTCATTGTTTTTTTTTATGTTGGTACAGAAAATGTTAAAAATACAAGCAAACAAGAATCCTTGCTGTAAAAACCTCCAAACCTTGTCCTTTAAATACCTACTCACGTTTTATATTTTTTGTTGCAGAACTGCCGGAGAAACCAAAAATATTCGACGAACGGGACAAAGAGGTCGTGGGAATAGCTGGCCCTTACATAGAAGACACCAGCCTAAAACTTACCTGTGTTGTAAGTGGAGGTAAAACTAGTAGTTAGCTATACTTTGCGTTTTACTGTGACTAAGGGTATTTTGTTGGAGAAGCAACTTAGTTTTTTGATGTTTATAATGTGTTTATTATCATGCATTCACTAAAAGATACTAAAGCCAATATTTAGTACCGTAAGTTGTTGCTTATTTGACGTTACTTACTTTAGTTTTGATTTTTCGTTTTTTTATTGCTATATCATCTCTTCTAGCTTTTTAAAGACAACATTAAAAGCTACTTATGTCGTCAGTAAATTACTGGCAATGATAGTAAACCAGCTTTCCACCCGCAGATTTGCATTTTGTTTATACAATAGCCTTTCGTAGCTTATAATCCCTTAAGGGTTTTAATTTTTTAATATCCTTTCCAAAGGTCCACTTTAGTTGTATACCAAATATCATTTTTGTTCATTCAGTAGTTCAGGCGTAAAAAAACGTTACAGACATGCAAAATAGACAGAGTTGGTTTCCCATTTAGGATTTCAAAGAAAAACGTTTATTGATTTTGAACATCGCTTCAAATAAGAAACATACAGAACAAGGTGGTTAGGAAAGAAAAACAAAAAACAAACAATAGAAAAACAAAGAATAATTTGCACCAGGCAGCAGTGTCTCAATGTCTGAAATTAAATGGACCCCACTTAGATAATGCAATGCTATTGGTATGGATAACTTTCGCAGTCACTTCATTATTGTTACAAATATTTGTGGTTCGAATGAGACATTCTGAGTTTAATTTGAGGTTAAATTTCAATTCTACCTACCGTTGAATCATAATCTTGATAATATGTTTTTATTGAACATTCTGAAAAGTAATTTCATAGCTGCCACCGTATTTACCGTACCCGTTTAGTTGAATAGAAAGTAAATTACCCCATTGCGACAAACGTGTTTGAATTCATTTAAATAAATAATAGTGGATAATTATAGAGCTTTCAGTTTATTTTTCTTTCAAATTATAGTACCTGCAGACTTTACTATAATTTTTCCATTAGTACTACGCCTGGTTTAACACTTTTCACTAGAAACAGGTTATTATTATATGCTTAAGATAAACCTCTTGAAAATATGACTTGTTTAAGTTGAATGATTTTTTTTTACTTCTTTTGATGAACAAGGTTTTGAAATACGTATAAGTAAAAAGTTATAGAAAGAGTTTCCACATCACTCTATGGAAATGCTGAAGACTTGGAAGCCTGAAATACAAGGCCACCCTAGGTTAAGTTTCTGTTTACACACAACATTGTTTCAATAGTTTCAGTGTAGCACACCCATATAATAATTATGTGCTATGTAAAATCCAAGTCTTCATGCATTTGTTGATATTATTTATTACATATTTCTGATGCCGCCGCCTAGCCCAAAACTTGGAAGAAGATACAAAACATACTTTTTCTTTAAATTGAGTACTTACTTTAGGTAGAAAACACCTAGACCTAGACCCATAAAACAAACATGTTCATGCAAACAAAATTTTGTTATTGCGTGGATCGAACCCGTTACCTCTATTGTATTCGCCAACTTCTAAACCATTTTACTGATTCGTAGCATCTTATTTATACTGAAATTATTGTTCAGGTAATCCCCTACCCCGTCTGCGATGGTGGCGAGACGACAAAGTCATCGCAACCCTGATGCCAGTTGACGACGGATCGGGGATGAGCAACCTCGAATTGAGGATACCGAAGCTCACCAGGGATTACTTCGAAGCTGTGTATACGTGTACTGCGGATAATACTGTCCTTGTTCCACCTTTGCGGGTCAATGTCCAGATACAGCTGTATTGTAAGTCGTAACTTAGTGTTTTTGATACAATTGTTTTTGTCTTTCGTGTGTGTTCAAGAGCGTCGTGGCCCAGTAATAAAACACTGGCTTATGTGCAAATATGACCAGGACACGTCCTCCTTCGTGTTGTACGTTGTACGTTGTACCTACATGATTTGTTCAACAAAACCACCGATAAAAACCCAAGCAATTTGAATAAGGAAGAAGGAATCATTACCACGTGGTAAAAAAATCATTCGTCAAAATTAGGTTTCACATGTTCCGTTTACTAGGACGGCAACAATTGGAGTGTTCCGGACTACCCTGTTTGTTAGTTAAGCTGCATCACCTAGTTTCAAGTCAAGAATTACGGAACGAATTAAATAACTTGTAGGCCATTATGCAGGTAAAATCAGTGTCAAAGTTGCCTAAATCCGTTTTTAAAACCATCTTTCAAAATCACAATTTAAACAAAAAAACAAAGTACATAATAATGACATGTATAGATAGACAATAATTGTAACTTTTTAAAACTTCCTGCATGTATTGCAGTTTCAAGACCAAAATTACAACATCGTAATAATTTTTATAAATCTTATTTATATTATACATAATCTATTAAACACCATAATTCCATTTCCTTTTAATTCACTTCGTCTAATCTATTAGTAGCAAAACACAACTGTTCAGATATTGAATAGTATCCACCGCTATTGTCTAGGTAATGTAGTTGTTAAATAGCATACAATATGTCTTATTTACTAATAGAACATAACCTGAACAGGCTTCCGAATTTACGCTACAACCTCTGTCTCGAATTATTGAATAATAATTCACTGCTGTTCCCAAAGCTATATTGCTAAGGTGAAAGGTCGACATCACAATGGACCTATATGATGCTTAACCTCATTTACAAGTACGTATTGTGGTGAAGGATATTCCTTAATAACGCTTGGGACACGATAAATATTCTCTGTGATATTCGATTAAGTAATTTATAGTCCGTGGGACAGAATTAGAAAATATTGAACCGCTTTTGTGAAGGATATTCTCAAAATACGAAGGTTATTTTGAAACTTCTAACATTTCAGAGCCAGAGTGTTCATTAAAGTTTTCCAAGGCAAGTTTTGGGATCTTCATGAAACTTAACAAACCCTTTGAGATCAACAAGATCATCTAGTGCTTACACAACCGCCTTGTATTATCCTTGTGGGGCAAAACAAGTGCGAGCAAGTACCACCAGCAACTAATTTAGACTCAGGTGTGTAAGAACTTCCGTGCGGAAGGGAGCATAGAAGGCTTCGTGCCAATTACCGCATTCCCACACATGGACGATGAGAGGGAGTCCCTGAGTTCGTCAGTAGGCCGATGGGTTAACCTTCCCAGTGAAGATTCCGAAATAACCCGTTTGCCCCCGTTGGACGGGTCTGCGTATTTTAACAGGGTTAAAATGAAGATGGTGCCTAAGACTTAGACCACCTAACCTGACAGAAGCAGCGGTGGTAGTAGCGTCTACCGTGCATAGAAAATGGAGAGTAAAATATTTTTATTAATAATGAGTCCTTATTTCCTTAATATAACGCTAAATACCTTCACTTAATCGCTCTTTCGTCTTCCTCACGCCAAATATTAGCGATTCCATCCGACACCGTCCTCGCCTAATACTCGGGCATTTGTCTAACAAACCGCGTTAGCACATTATGAACGGTGACAAGGTACTACGTCATCGTCTACGTGCCTGCCGTGAGATATGAGGCCGTACCTTGAAGATTGCACGGAATCTATATTTGCTTTGTCGCTCCGAATGTTCGTAGGTACGCGAAATTTCATGTGACTTTAGAGGATTGTTTCATACGGGCTAAAGATGAAGAGCTCTTTGTAGTTCAAACAAACCATTCACGTTGAATCAAGTAGGACTTACGTATGTTTTACTGGAATAAGAACGAGATCGTACTTGTTTTTTAAACTTACGTTCACGTAGAGTTTCATAAGAATCAAAAACACAGACATAGTCTGCTGGATAAGTGGGCAGAGCACGTCTTAGTGTGAAGAATTTTATGGCTGTGATGAAAATTATGATGACCAACATTGAGACCGTTATTAGAAAAAGCAACGATTGAAGGATATAATAACTAAAAGTAATTATGATTATTCTGAAAGGCTTAGAATCTTAACAGGTGTAGTCAGAGACAGACAGACAATTTCTGTCATTGTGATCGGGACATTAAAAGACCCACGTTTAACCTAGTGAATTAAAACCCAACGTAAATGGTGAGCCTTTTGCCGTAAGCTGGGTTACTTGGGTTTTATCGGTGTTTTTCATTACCGGAGAGTTATCTGCAAGTTGTCTATTTAAGTAAGTAATTGTTCTGGCCATATTTCAACTTCGGGACAACAGGCTCTTAGGGGTAGCAAACCGGCTTCTCGGAAGTTTATGTGTAATGCCTAGGTTCAGTAAAGGACGTCTCACAAATAATTATAATTATTCGATTCAAAATTTACTCAATGAAAACAATAATTTTGTAACATATGACCTCTTTACTGAAAGTAGGTCTCAGATTGTCTTTCACCTTTCAAGCGGAGAAACTAGTGAAACTTTCATAACGGCGCAACAAGCGCTCCTTCACTGTTATTGCAAAGCGGAATCCACGTAAATCCGGGCGATTAACCTAGATCAGAGGCTGTCTGTGCCGGGATTATCTCAAATATGACGAGCGGCGCTCCACGAAATTCTTTTGTGCACCTCGCGCCTGTGCCATTAGTTTTTATTTGTGAGGCACATTGTTCTGGCGACAGCATTGCTTCGTTGCCGACCAGGAAATTATTCTCCATTATAATATAACTTGTGATGTCATTCGCCCCGTAATGCACGCTAAGCTCACGTTTTTCATCCTTCTGGCCTTTTAAAAGGGGATATTTTCGTTATTACACTTTTGAACTGCTAATGCTGCTAATGGAAAAGCATTAGTGGCTTTGACTTCTAATGCTTTGTGTTAGTCTGTCGCTTCCTTTGATAGTGAAATTGAATTATTTTTGGTGTAGATTGAGCTGATTTTATTGTTAATGTGACAGTTTAGCTGCAAATAGCTTTTTTATATTACTAAGGTTACTAATCTGTTTTATTTATAATGTTCTTGTTTATATAGGTACGTAACAGAAGTCGTTTCTTTAATTGAGTGTTTTATTTTTACATTTACTAAACGGCGTTTTAAACATGCACAGACAGATACTCAACTCATTACTCTATTATTGTAAAAGAAACAGGCAAAATGAGCTAAAGAGATAAACTAATGAGTAACGATTATGAATAACAAATGTTCAAATTTACGAGCATCTTCTACGAGACCTTTTTTTATATTTTACGAGTGTTTTATTTAATCGTAATTTATTTAGGTAATCAAAATGATTGCAGAAAATCTTGATGACTTATTTAAGGCCATGTTTCAGCTATTTATTTGTGTAAGATTACTTCTAAGAATAATTAAAAAGGTGCGAAAGTTATATTTTTATTTATTATTAACGAAAAGTCGTTATTTGTAGGCCCTTAATTGTAGTCCAAAACTTTCAGGTTTGGAAATACATTAGTATCTAATTAAAAACTCGTAAAAACAATTTTAAATTGAATTACCACACAGTTTGGCACTTCCTGAACCATATTTGCGAATCATAAAAAAAAAATGCTTTTGTTTATGATGGCATCAAAATTGTTGATTGTATGTACAGTGCGACCACTCCTTGTGGAAATATTGGAACGGGAGCAGCCAATATCCGTCGGCCAGGAAGCAGAGCTGGCGTGCAAGGCAGTTGGTGCTCGGCCGCCAGCCATCATCACCTGGTGGTTGGATGGGAAACCGCTCATTGCTCATGCCCAAAAGGTATAAACGTTTACCCAAATAGTAACTGCTAACATCTAAATGCATTAATGGCGTTGCTCCTTCTGAATTTAGGTGTGGGTGGTGGTGGCACAATTTTAACTTTGACGGTTGCTAAATAGCAAAACATTGGGACTAAAGTTCTTGAATGGAGACTATTCGAAGGCAAACTCAACTCATAAGGGTCGCAAGATGTAGAGATGCATGTCTCCTCCTATGACTGGTTCCTCTAACAATCCGTGGAGAGCAGTGAACGTGAACGGCTATTGACATCCAGTTTTTAATTTCAACGGATTTTTTGCTCCAACAATTCTAAACTAATATTTAACAACTTCACTGAGCTATTTTAGATTTTTTAGTAATTTATTATTTTTCCGTAAGATATTCGATGCCTCAATCTTAGCGTCCTTGTACATACAACGTTTTGTGGCGCCACAAAACGTCACCACCTGTTGTCATATTCCTAAAGTTTGTAGCTTGTGGCGTGTGGCGGCTTTCGGCTTCACCGAGTGCGGCTGTGCGGCCAGTCCATATAATATGTATCTAAACTATATGAAATCTTCCGGTGACGGCGTTTTGTAGCGCGTGGCGCGTGGCCCGTGCTTAAATTCCTTTTTCTTCCAGAACTCTGAAGATAGAAACGACACCGTTTCCTTCCTCCGGTGGACGCCTCAGATGGAACACGACGGTCGAATACTGACGTGTAGAGCAGCACATGTCAAGTTGGAACACACTACGATAGAGACTGCTATGACGCTCAATTTGCACTGTAAGTATATTGCTAATAAGTTGTTTTTTATTTGTTTTTTTTTATTTTTTTCACCAGCAGCCGGAACAATCTGTTAGTATTTTTTCCAAAACTGAGCCTTCCATTTTCAAGCACGGGATCTCTTTCAATCGTGTTAAATAATGTTGTTACTACTAGATTTTTTTTGGGTTTAAATCGATTCCCCTATTCTGAAAATTATTTTGCAATTAAGATTTTGTTTGAAGCTCCTGCTATGGTAATAAAGTCTCATTTACTGTTTCTTTTATCAGATGTGCCAATAGTAGTCCTGGAATTAGGTTCAAAATTGAACCCAAACGACATAGAAGAGGGGGATGACGTGTACTTCGAGTGCGTGGTACGCGCCAACCCTCCAGCCTACAAGGTTGTGTGGGAACACAATGTAAGTAATTATATTATAACTACTTCTGTTGTATTCAAATAATGTTCTATTACTGCTTTTGTTTTGATAGTTGCGCTTGGTAATTGAAATAAAACAACTACCTGAGAAAGTGATTTTTACTCCTGTCTCAATAGCGTTTTAGAGTAGGTTCACTTCAGTTATGTACTGGACGACGAAAAATTGTGTCATTACCATAAAGGTATTATAAATAAACAAGATTCGCGATATAAACTTTAATTTATTGAAGAAAAATTAAAAATATCAAAATAAATTATGGTTTACATTATTGAAATCCAATAATTAATTAATATGATCGATGGCATTAACCGTTCCAGGTGGGCAGTGTAGAAATAAAATGAATCTATTTTGAGAGCGTTCCGCTGTTTCTAAAACCTTTTAACTTCTATTTTTAGAGCTACATTTGTATCCGTGGAAAGTTATTATGATGTTCTATAACGATCACAAAAGATTACTGAAATGTAAAAAGCTCAATGTTTTCCATTTCATTTATAAAACGATCTTTACTTCATGGTTAGGTAAACGTACATACTTTTGTTTACTTTATTTTTATTTCAGGGTCAAGTAATGACGCACAATCAGCGGGCGGGAGTCATTGCAGGATCCGCTCATCTAGCACTACAGGGTGTTTCAAGAGAGCAAGCTGGTCGATACGTCTGCACTGCAAGTAATGTTGAAGGAGATGGGAAGTCACAGCCTGTCAACTTGCAAGTCATATGTGAGTATTATTATTATTTTGGGGACGCTAGCAGTAGGTCTAACCAGACCGGCTGCCACTGAAGCCTGAAAACATAAAGGCTTCGTGTCGATCACCGTGTTGCCCCACTTAAAGAGATTTCCAGTAGGGTCTTCAGTTATGAGGCTACTGGGTTTTATCATCTTGGGGAGATGTCCAACATAACCCGTCAGCCCACGGTAAATGGGTCTGCAATGCATTCTCCTTTCTGTAAAAAAGGCTCCTACTATAGAGTGCCGTTAGTTGTCCCATCTTCATAGCATCCCGTCGCATCTTCCCGTGACATTGCAGAGTTCGGCAATTTGCTCCACAAACAGTGCACTTACTTTGTCTGCGTCTAACTGGTCCAACCCCGTGAGCTCCAATCTGATCAGTTCGTACATTGAGCATTCGCCGATTTGCCGGAAATGTATTTGTAACTATATGTGAGAAGCATTAAGATCTAAACCAGACATCGACTTGTAAGTCCTACTGCTACTCGAAAGCCCCTCACCTCAGCTATAGGGTAGTGCAAGCCGTTCTTCAACATACTAAGCTCAGTGCGTATTGTTCAAACGTTGTATGTAAGGACCAGTGATAAACCTTACAGTCAGTGGTTAATCCTCCGACTGGGACTACAACCAGGCTCAACGCCAGACATGTAACGTTAGCTAACACATAACTTTTCCCAACACATCACTTTTTCACTTTTCAAGCTAAATGTATCGTATATCAAACATTATGCACTAAACATCGGAAAAATGATTTGACAAGTTGTATGGTTCAATTCAAATTCAAATGCAATATTTCTCTATTCAAGTAAACCAATAAATAGTACTTTCGAATCGTCAAGAATCTTAATTTTAACCACTTAAGTAATAAACATACACATAATAATACAAAATATAAACAATACTTAAAATACATGGACATAATGTGACTCTACCACCGGGGTCGGAAGGTTGTTTCTACTGAGAAGACCCGGCAAGAAACTCAGCAGTTACTCTTTTTAAAGTGTCCAATGTTTTACAGTACAAAGTGAATGTTTGAGTAAACCAACCAAGTCATACAGTTTTGACATGAAAATAAATAAAACAGGAAGTTAATAGGTAAACTTGGGTAAACTAAGTAAACTTGAGCAGACCAGTTCCCGAAGGTGGCACCTGTTCACAAAATGACGTGTGAGGCAGCCATCATCCCACTCAACCATATTTTAGGGAATGGAATGACCCGTCACACAACGCCACCACCCCAGAATCATTTTAGTGAGCATGACTAGCTCGAGTTACTCATAGTAAAACAAAAGACAAAAGAAGCTTTTTTGAAGCGTCACTAGAATCTGAAACAAATTAAACACTATTTTTATTCTGAAGTGTTAAATACTTCAGACATATTTGACGCTCTGTCGCACACATCATTTTGAAGCAGACCATCCAGGAAAAAAGCGAGTTAAAACCGGAAGTTGCTAAGTTTTTTTCATCATCATCATCAGCCTGTTCATAGGGGGTGGGGGGGGACCCACAGCGAGCGGTTTTGGGGCCGTCTGCTTCCAACAACTTTCCGCAAACTGCAATAGTTTTCATGAATAGGTCACATTATCCTGCTCTGTTCGAAAAGCTGTGGTAACCGCTTAACGTCAGCATGGTTAAAAAACGTAATTAAATAATGCCGACCGCCTCTTTAAAATGTTAAATTCCGCAATAACATTTTACACTATAATCCTGCAACGAAAGGGTCCGGTGTAGGTTAAATTTTCGGGTCAAGCCGTAAAATTTAAACGAAACAAGCTCCGACCGCGATAACGGATGTGGGTTAATTTCGGGCCATACATCACGAGATTACCCCATACATTCATTATTGCCAATTTTGACGAGCTTAATGCTCCAATTTGCCGGTAACAAGATTTGTTTGGACAAAATGCATAAAATTTTCACGTTTCCTGTTGCAAATAGCGCAGCTTTCGTAAATATCTATTTATGAGGTTTTAAACACAAAATTATTCCTACCATCCAATAATAAAAAATAATACAAATGATGTTAACTGAAAAGAGGTTTGAAGTGTTCCAATTTTTTTATTTTTAAAAAACGCTATGTGCGATTTCAAATTCTACCAACTGTCACTAAAGTGTAAAGCTTGTGTTACCAAGAAGACGAAATAAAAAATGACAAAGTTGCTTCGTGGAAATGTCTCCTTGAAACAATTCCGGTTTAAAACTCAGTTAATTTATGAATCGTTTTAATTTTTTTACAGCAGTAAATTGTTAAAGAACATTTTTCTTCTTCTTAAAGGTATTTAAGTGCAAATTCTTTAAACAAAACTAGCTTGTGGAAAAACTTCTCACCATGACTATTGCTATCAACAAAAAAAGAAAGATAAAGCATCCTCGTACCAAAAGTAGCCACCCTCTAACAGGTCCAACGGACCTGTTTTTGTAAAGCCAGTATGACAGTAACTTGTTTGCGTGCATGCGTCAATGTCATGTGCCAGTTTTTGAAATGAACGTTACGTCATCTTCCTCTTTTTGTTTATAACAATGACTATGACATCGTTATAAAGCATCAGCGATTACCGCCAAGTTTAAAAGTCTATGGAATGTATCAACAATTATTTACAACCTGGGCAATATTATACAGCTATTGACTATCTATTGTAGTTATTACAATTACAACGACAGTTATTAAATTAATCTCATGAATTCCCGAATAAATGAGGCGTTCAATGCAGCTAGTTAATTTAGGCTACATTATTACGTGACGGAAACTGCAAATAACATCTGTTAATTAATGGAAGATCATAATTCAACGTTTAGATGCCCTTCTATTTATGATCATACGCACATTTACTGATGTAAACGTTTATGATACGTATCATTTAGAAAACTTCTATTAATGTTTTTTAAATAGGTGATAAAAAACACCGACAAGAAGAACCTAAGCAATGATAATAATGGTAGCTTACTACGTTGGGTTCAAGTTCACTCCCCAAGTGTGGGCTTCCGAATGTTCCGTTTACCACGATGGATTCGTAAGCGTATATATGTTTTCAAAGAATTTAATGGACAAATGTAAATAATGAAAAACTGAATGGTAAAAATAATGTTTTTAATTTTGTTTGGTTGGCTCCAAAGCGATCAAAATCCAGTATTATCCATCCATTTTGTAACAGCTAAGCTTCTGGCCTCACGTATAAGCTTTTGCCACGCGTCTAAAGACTCGTCATTGGTTTTCAGTCGTTAAAAATTAACGGAATTTAACCATAACTTTGACTGATAGCAACATAAGTCTGTCTTAAAATTAATTATAGTTTTGGTCTCGTATGAGACTAAATTCCGTGCCGCTTGGTTGAATGCCTATTCAAGTGGGTTCAGGCATTAGCTGAGTGAGGTCCATTTTGTTTTGGATATCGTGACATGGCTGTCTCGTAAATCCTACTGTCAACCTAATTCAGTTTGCATGTTCTGCGCTGGAGTTTGTTTTTTATTATTAATTTGGGTCACAACTTTTTTAGATTTTATGTGGTTTATGGATTACAAATATTATTTTTTGCTTCAGTTATCCCGGTGATGGAAAAAAAACATAAATATGAATAAATATTGCCTATTGTAATGTCTTTTTGTGTACAAACGAATAAACAAATAATTATAAAAACCATTCAAAACCTAAAATTTGCTCAGCAAAATTTGGGCAGCAGAATGTTCCGTTGATTATGATAACAGTTAAAAATCAGCGGTACTTCAAAAGTGGTTTCCTGTCAACACGTTCTGCTGGAAAATATTTCTCTTAGCCCAACTGGATTTCTATTTTCCTAAATGTTTTCGAATGTGGTTGCTTTCATGTATCAAGAACTGCTCCGCTTAATCTTTATTCGGTATGCATATACGGCGCCAAAACTCTATTCAAGAAGAAAGTACTCCGATCAAAATATGCAACATTTCTATTCAAAAGAGCCAGCCCTTCAGTCATAGTCCATGCAATAACCTGCCATGTTTACGCCGCTTTGTGTCCCGAATCAAAGTCGACCCGATACTGTATTGCATACATTTGCAAGTAACGCAGCGGCCATTCAATTTGCGTCGCTGACGGTTTGCGAGGCTTGTGTTGCCATGAATTGATGCACGCTCAACTAGGGTTGCTAAATTTTGAACCTAGAACGCAGGTAAATTACGGTTTTTTACGGTAATTTGAGGTGAGTTGCGTCAGCGATCGGTGACGATTGCTGTTGTAAAGCTACACAAGCCGGGTCGCAATTGGGATGGGTAACCACCCCGACCGAAATTTAGTGATGTGTATTTCGGGCATCTCCGTACTTCGGAAGGGACGTGAAGCAGTTGGTCTCGGTTGACGTCGGTAGATGTCAGTCGTTAATAGTTGAGGTAAGGCCTGTGCCCAGTGGGACGTTTATAGGTCGTTTATGTTATGTACGGCAATTTCTAAAAATTACGGTAAAATTATAGGTTTCTTATTGTGAATGGTAGTAATAACGGTACCGTTGCCTGTTGCCGTTCCGTAGTGGGTTTAATGGTTAGCGACCAGCGTAATCAACTCTATCGTTTTAACTATAGATTTACAGTTGTATCTATATTAGCTTCACATTTTTATTTAATACTGTCTAATCTACTTTTTCATTTCATTTTATTTGCTGTTTACATTAGAAATACACGGTTCACTCGGAAATAAAAATTGTTCAATCTGAAAATAAAGAGGATGTGAAAATTGAAAAGGAGTCGGTTTTAGTAGATTCAAACTTGATTTATTTACGAATTCAAGAGTATTTTATTACTTCGTCATGTTGGTTTGTTGATTACTGCTATTGAATATGACAAAATAAGAATTCATGATTTAATTCGTTCCTCACCCAATCTCACCGTATTTTACGAAAGTAATTTTACCGCTTGGGATGGGATGTATCCCTACTCTCAACGCAGTCAGATGTAAATATTGACATGGTTTATCATAAATATTCCATGTCGATAGTGACAGTAACGTAGTTAATGGTTTACATGACGGTTAGGCATTGCATATAAAATTACCAGAGCTAGTTTCACGAACTTATAATATATTTATGTAACAGAAAAAAAAACAAACATAGATGAAACGTAATGAGCTTTACTGAGGCACAATATAGATGAATTGTTAACACAATAATTAATGCGTTTTTTATGTTTAAATAAAAACTTTAGTTAAAATGTTTTTTTATATCTTCTCTACTATATAAAAATAAGTCGGGTTTTCCTTCCTGACGCTATAACTCCAGAACGCAGGAATCGATTTCCACGGTTTTGCATTCGTTGGAAAGGTCTTGGGCTCCGTGAGGTTTATAGCAAAGAAAATTTCAACAAAAAAGCGGTAAAATCTTATTTAAAGCGGGAAAATCTTTTCTTACATAAGTACAGCTAAGTCCACGCGGACGAAGTCGCGGGCGGCTGTTAGTTGTCTATATAAATATTGTGGATGTGATGGACACAGGAAAAATAAGTTTATCGACGTAGTAGTATTAGTATTTTATCGACGAAGGCTATCTGAAATCTGTATAACATCATCATTATCATACTACGAAAAATAGGAGACGAGCAAATTTTAAAAATGTTGCAAAAACGTGAAAAGTACTTTCTTTTCTGTAGGTCTGGCCCGAACCGCTCACATTTTTGATTCGTGCGGTAAACGTTACTTTTTTTCAGTCTTGTAAAAGAGGAGTAACGTAAAGTTACGTGACGAAAAATAAAAAAGGAACTTTTACTTTAGCGGTTCGTATAGAGATTCTGTTGGATGCATTGCGTAAAAGTTTTGCAGAAAAAAAGAGATGTATGAGGGTATGTGCTGCCTTTCAAAAGTTAATTTATTGGCTGCATTATTTACAATTAGAATGACTTACCAAAACCTTACATAATGGTAATGAAATTTCTGCAAGGGTGTTTTTATTATTAACATGATATTAATCATTCCTAAAGGGTATAAAAAGTACTTACTAGGAATAATATTGATAGATCACCTCTAGGTCAGTGTAATAATGTACGCAGACACAGTCGCAGGCAAATCTATATCAAAATATCACGCGTCATCGAATTCAGCCAATGTTTGCTTTTCTGTTGAATTAATTTGATCAAATCAATTGATGTTGGCGAATTAATTCGATAACACTAATTTGCATACAAGGTTAGTTTCGAGCGACAACCAATCAGAGTAAACATCGAACGCGTTTTGTAATACAATACGGTTATCATTGGAGACATAGGTCGGATCTGAAATTGTAATTATGCGTCAAATTACACATTGGTATTAATAGTTTCAGCCTTTTATGAAGATTATTGGCAGTTTTAGTTAGCAAATATTAGTTTATAAGACCATTATGCAAGTCTGAGTATGTACGTCATTTAGTATGCACTAGTAGGCGGTAAATTATTTAAGTATAATTACGAGAGGGCGTCTAGGGTTAACGCACGCAGGGCGGTAATAAGATGAGTGACTACAACGACCTAAATTTTGTGATGTGTTTCTCGGAAGCCACGTTAAACAGTTGATCCGAACTGGCGTTGCTAGACGTCAGTCGTTAAGCCTAGCTAAGCCGTAGGGCGGCTTGATAGCTAACTAGAGGACCGTGCATCACTAACCTTACACCGCCATAAAAATCAGTTGTTTAGACAAGTCGCCTACGAAGCGCAGCCTGGTGACTGAAAAAGTGTACAAAGTTCTAGTAAGTCTACCTAAATAGACTTGATACTTGGGTTGACACTTTTTCTGCCACCACACGGTGCTACGTAGGCGTCAAGTCCAAACAGCTGTGACATTAGCACATAGCCAGAAAACCCTCATTGTTTTACGAATTTCTTCATTTTCCATTTATCCCGCAGCAAAATGAAGTCTGTACTTTTGGACAGTGGGTGACTTTGTGCTTTCATAATTATACTTATTCAAGTTATAGTATTTCATTCATAAGTTATTTTACTGGAAATTTCTTAACTTTCATACAAAAATGATATCTCATCGCTATGATGATTTTATGATACACAATAGTTGTGCTGTTATTATTATCACTTTTACAAAATATCAATTTTCGCAGATAAACCAGTATGCACAAACTCCTTGACGGCGATCGTTGGAGCAGCGTTCAACGAAGCAGCCAAAGTCACGTGTGAAGTCGATGCCTTTCCTCCGCCTAAAAATTTCCAGTGGACCCTCAATAACTCCATGGGAACAACAGAATTAGATGCGGTAAGGTTCATTATTCCAACCAATTCAGGCTACCAATCTAACTTTTCTTGACACCTTTTTTTTTATAGAAGCTTGTAAGCCTTATTTTAATTTAGGCGGTATTTACTTTCATAAAGTAACCTTCATGCATGTTTTAAAAATCTAAAGTTATTTTCAAAAAATGCCATTGCAGAGTTTTTTGCCAGTTTTTTTCAGTACCTTTAATGTATTAACAGTATCAATATAGTCAGACAGAGTGACATTTATTAGTAGGTACTTTAGATTTATTATGATATGATAAGAGGTTGAGTATTAATTGTTTGGTAATATGAATTAAATAAATATTATAAAGCTTAGCTTGTTTTCATTTGATTCAATGTTCACACAGGGCAAATTCACCATCGACAGCGCTGGTCGTTCCATCCTCACATACACGCCAACAGCGGAAACAGATTACGGCTCTCTATCATGCCGGGCTACCAATCTGGCTGGTCAGCAGATTGAGCCATGCCGTTACAACTTGTTGCCAGCCGTGAGACCGGATCCGCCGTTCAACTGTTCCACTGTCAACTTGACAGATGATTCGGCGGAGCTGAGATGCGTTGCTGGTAAGTTTAAATTATATTTTTGTGTATATTTTATCTTTATGCCACACGTAAAAGAAAGGCGGACGTAACATCACACAAAAATTTTTCGTTTGTTTAGACGACCTACTACACTCACACAAATAGACTAGGTCCGACAAACTATGCCATTTAACCCCGTGTGACAGCGCCAATGACACGTGCTAGTCACCACACCCTAGACTGGCAGCTAATAATTTGCTTCACTCATGATTAGACGAGGTTACGTCCGTCTTTTTTTACGTCCGTGCCTTGTGCATCGTTGTTAATCGAAGTAAAGTTTTAATTTTTTTGATCTATAAAAAGGGTTGACCTTGTGCGTACTATCGCATCCAATCCCTTTCATCATAAATGTTGGACGTGTCTCGTCGTGTTAAAACGTAGAAGTCGTTATTGAAAGTGATGCTGTGAGCTTTCTTATGAATAAGAAGGCTATTATTTGGACTATAGTCCAACTTACATAACAAATGTCTTTTGTCTTTTTCAGCTATTCAATTAAATACACGGAAGAGTCGTCACTCTTCCTTGTAAGTAATTGAGTCGTCACTTGAATTTAAGTCCAACCCTTAATAGAAATACATTTTGATAGCTGCCAGTGTCATTTGATATTGAACTTTATGCAATGCTGAAGTGTTCTTAGGCTTAAATGGTGGTAAAATTGTCATGATAGGCTCCAGAAAATCGTTTCGCATTGCCCAACCCCATACCTGGGGTTCCAAGTCTTGCCCTGACCAAGTTTGAACTTGATAATATACACCTGAAGCGATGCTGTGACCACGCGCTCTCCGCCCTCTATCTCGAAAACGGTTCACCGTATGAAACATTTTTTCAAACAGAATTTGTAGAAAATTTTGTATTCTACAATATTGATAATGAATACATATTGCAAAAAACCCATAGGAAATGAGATATTTACAAAAAAGTGCAAAATAACGCTTTTTGTGACCTTTGACCTTGAAATTTAATAGTTGCGTACACCCTACCATATGTAGGTTTTGAGACAACTTTTAGGGTGTCAATATACAAGTATTTACAGACTTACAGCTGGGTATCTCGAATTCCGAGGTGAACTTACTATAATGACTGGCCCATAAAAGTCAAGCCACAGCTCGTGAATCGCATTTCTCTAGGATTGAAGTCCCATTTCCGATGACACTGGCAGCTGTCAAAGTGTATTTCTTAAGGGTTGGACTTTAATTCAAGTGACGACTCAATTACTTACAAGGAAGAGTGACGACTCTTCCGTGTATTTAATTGAATAGCTGAAAAAGACAAAAAACAAACTCTAATTTTGTGAAAAATACTTTGAGTTGCGAAAAAAATAAAAAATCGATTTTCCTAATAGGTTACGATGGCGGCCTCCACACAATATACTTCGTTGAAGCCTGGGAGGCAGGCACCCTCATCGCCAACGCGTCTACCCCCACGCCGATCTGGAAGTTACGAGGACTTGGCTCGGGGAAGGCTTTGAAGCTGCTTTTCTATGCGTACAACGCAAGAGGTCGATCAGAGACGACCACGTTGAGAGTGCACACGCTGTCGAGATTGGCGTTGCATACAGGTTTGTTGGTTCTATTAAAAAACATAAAATAAAAAAGTTCAAATACAAATATCTACAGAAAACAAGTAGCATTAAGAAAGACTGCCGAATTAAAATTAAAAATAACCCAGAGCTCATAATAATGTCTAATGTGATTAATAATTATAATTAATTAAATTATAATAATTTGATGATTATTTGCATACTGTCTGATAGAAAACTTCAATAAAACTAAAAAAAGGTAAAATGTACCTGAAATTTATGTAGTACCTGTAAATAAATTGATTGATTGATTGAGATATTTAAAATTCTATCTTTAGTATTATTAGAGTATTATTGCCATTTCAAATGAGTAAAAAATGAATAGTAATATCGATTGAATAATAAAAACATCTGTTTGACTCTACTTACTGTATTTCAAACGAGTATCTACGTATCTAGTACGCGACATCTACAAAATAATATCTAAGTTTTTTTGCTATTGCAACGACGAATATCGACTTATCATAATATTATTTCTTAAAAACTTAAGACCTAATAATGCAATGATTGTGTTAACATACACATTTTACTAACGAAGTTCAATATTGAGTTCCCAAATGGCTGGATGGTTTTTGCTGGCCAGTTTTAGCAAATAAAGAACCTAAAGCTAGCTTTAAAATAATCTAAAAAACACTTGAACAGAAGCGAAGACGACGGCCAGCGGTCACGTGGACACCAGTTGGGCTTTGGGCATCATCGCTGGAATCATCGGGACACTAGCAGCGGTAATCGTAGTGGCACTGCTAGCCAGGAGACGGCACCATCGGCCTATGCAGTATGAAGGTAAGTAGTTCATTATTAGTTTTTTTCCATCACATGACAATGTGACGATGTTTTTGAGGAACTCGTGGTTCTGTGGCGTTTGTTAGGGGTCAACACACGCCGGGTCCGAAAATAGTATAGATGAGCACCCCAATATACTGATAGTGCTTCGAAAGACAAATCAAGAAATTTGTTCTGATCATCGGACATCGTGAGATGTTAGTTATTAAGCTTACACAAGTTTTACAAAACAAGCCTTATACTCCTCACAAATTCACCACCGGGCCAGTGGCCTAATTACCTTATTACTCCTAGATCTAGACAGTTTCTGTCTTGGCCTAACTCCTGGGTTGCATATTTTTAGTAACTTGTGAGGCATTTCAAAGATTATTCACCATTCAATTAATTGGCAGACTGACTCTGAAAAAAACGTTAACAGAGACATTGCCCTCCAGTGAAAACTAGAGGGTGAAAAAAAATTACCTCATACCTCAGGGCAATGTATGTGCACTATCACTTTCACATTTTTAATATGAGTAACTTCACACGTCTGAATAAAAGACAGGTAATATTAATACAGATACGAGAATTAATGTCTTTGCATATTATACATACTGAAACTTTATCTTCTATCTCGAATTTCAACTGACACGAAGGCTCGAATATAAAAGGTATCCGTACATTGTTCTGTGGCGTGAGTCCTAATGGCCTCACCGCGAGGTAATGGCACAAGTTTTAAATTTTACGACAAAATTACCACCTACCCTGACGAAACAGTTAACTTCGCATTATTTTAAACTTGAAACTAGTCATTTCACAAATAACTCACCAAGCTTGCAAATGAAAACATTAATGGATTCTAGCGAAATAACCGAGCAAAAATAAGCATTTTGCTAATCTTTGGTAAAGTTGTGGAATAAAAATTTAAATGTAAAATCTCTCTGAGTTCTCGCTACATTTTGTCAGGCGCCATTTTCATTACTTTTAAAACAGTAAGTAGCCAAGTGTAAAGAGCTTTAAATGTCACGAACGAAAAGTTAGTACTTGTTTTAACGAAATAGTGGCTGCAAATTGGAAAATGATTAAAACCGTCAATTTTCCACTTTATTTTACAAAGACTTTATAATAAAGAAGAAGATTTTAAGAGTAAAAGCTATTGACAGGTGAATGTTCTCATAGGTAATTTAAGTCTAAAGATATATTTTGTAATTTGAAACTTTTTGTCTGGGGATAATTTTATTATGAAATAACTGACAATTGTCGTTATTTTCAATCTCATTTCTGATTCTATCACGAACCTTGATTGTTACTTCCTAGCCTACAATAACACGAACCTTAATTATTACTTCCTAGCCTACAATTATTCAATTTGAAGTTAGCCACAGACAAAACCACAAGCAAAGATTAGCCTTTAATTCAAACTCAGCAGCCATTGAAATCCAAACAATGAGCGAACAATATAAACGGAACGTCGAATGCATTAGTAAGTAAATTGTTTCGGCCCAATATAAAGGAGTCCGTTAGAGCACAAATAAATCTGAATTGCTACGGCTGAAAGTTTAGTGGCGAATAGAGGCAGATCTACCTCGCGTGACTAGAATTTCGTAGCATTCGTAGCGCTCGTAGCGCTCGTGGCGTCCGTAGCGTTGCGCTGCATTGCAAACGTGATTTATGTCTTTCTGCATTTCTACTGATATTGCAGATGTTTCGTCAGTCGCTACATTTTTATTAAGTGCTCGGTGGTTCAGTGCTGTGTTTATTTAAATTGAAACGCCATTTGAACGGTTAATGGAATGTGCTACTTTTTTCTCTTCAGTTATTATGTTAGGCCCAGTCACACGGCGTGCTCAACTTATTTTCATCTAGGAAACAAGTGGAGTGACCCAAGTGACACAAGACATTACACCATGACATGTTATTTCTTAAAAATATATATATGAAAATCCACTCAAGGTCTATCCTGAACGTGTGATTTCACCATGTTCTTTCACGAAAACACGTGGTTTTGTATTATTTTTTGATATTCCAAAATGTATTTGATTACCTCTACGTCACTTAGTTCTTTGGGCGTCATGATAATTTAATTCTCAACTATAAACAACGTCAAAAATGTATGAATTGCGAGTATATTCAAAAGCGCCAGTTTTGCTACATTTCCAATGCAATTCTTCTGCAGTTCTGTGATTTTTCCGGTTTTTCGCACTAGCTACGTCTCCGTTTTGTGTTTATTAAAATTTCTGTACCGAGTGTGACCGCTTTGAAATGCACGACTAAAACTTCAGCGTTTTATCAGGTTGAATTTTATATCTAAAGCTGCCTGCTCCGAAATAGAGTTCGATGAACTGCGGTTTAGCAAAAAGTATTTTTGATTTTATGGCTTATATTTTATTATGCTCACGTACTTTTATTTTACATTTGGTCCACCAAAAAAGAGGTTCATTTATTTTTATGTGTGTGTAATAATAACTGTGGATAATAACACCCAGATACAAACAAACAGGCATGTTCTTAACAATAATGTCATTGTCATCATCTCCAACCGAAAGAAGCTCAGCAAGCTTGCGCTTTGTCAGAACTGTTAGGATAACAAAAACAAATGCACATAATAACACGAAGAAATTAGTCAGTGATTTCCAATGTTAATAAAGAAATCTAATTGTATACTCAACATCTTGTGTCCTTATAACCAATTACCTTAACTACGATGGAAGCAATAAACAGATCACTAGCGATGGATGGAAATAATCTCTCACTCTGACTGTAGAAATAGTATATAATATAATGCCAAGCCAGTGCCAGGTTGAATTCAGGACAAAGGTGAATCAAAAATAGCCTGTCTGGCACTTGTACCTACTTTGTATAGTGGGAGGGAAATGATTGGCTCTGTTTTGTCATTTCATTTGTCAGGAGTCTTCTTATTTGCAAGTGACACGAGAATTATTGTGAATTACTCCTCGTGAGCGTTCACGTAGGTACTTACCTACGAACATTAGGAAAAGGGAAAAGGGAAACACTGAGTGATAGAACAAAAAACTGGGTTATAAGAGAACGATGTGGTGTGAAAAAAGATGTTACTAAGATTGCAATTGGAATGGCAAATGTCAGAAGTGGAAAGATCTCTATTTCGAGTAACAAATCCACGCCAACGCTAACTGCGTGTGCCAGTACCGTACTGGATACTTGTCACAAACTTCACTGTTATGAAGCCGCCCTGACCTCTAGCAATGTTAACTGAAACCAACAATAACATGGCTGTCAAAACACTAACCCCACTACTTGAATCAAAATGTGAAGGTCAACGTCGATTAACGTTTTGTGACACATCACAAGGATCACGGCATTGATATAAACAAAAAGAGGAAGATACGTTACGTTCATACTTCCCGAATTCGAAAACTGGCACATGACATTGACGTAAGAATGACGTGCACGCAATCAAGTCGCTGCAATATGGCAGCAAACAGGTCCATTGGACCTGGTTTAGTTGGCCATTTTTAATACCCTATCTTCCTCTTCTTTTTTATATCAATGGATCGCGGACACTAACACTGTGTGTGATTTCATATAATTTCACATTTCAAGCAGCTTTGTATTAATCTCGGCTCGTCACGCATTTCCTTGTTTTCCACCTTTTTAATTTCACTCCCAACCATTTAGCGTACGTTCATTTAGAAAATGAATGGCCATTGAAAATACATGTTTTTCAGAGGCAGCATTTGTACGGAATACACAACATTCGGCTTTTGTTCATTAGTCTGATGAAATATTCACGCTTGAATATAAAACATCGGCACCAAATATAAAAATTTGCTGATATTTTTATTTAGTTCGAACGGTACTTTTGTTGAGAGAGCTTAATTAACTACGCTGCTTTTAGCTACAGTTTTGAAATTTGTTTTTCTTGCGAATTATTCATAAGGTAGAGGAATCAATGAACAAATTATACTCATATGATTTTTAAAACACATTTGAGCAATAAATAACATAAAGTCACATGACAGTCAACAGAAATGTTTAAATTAACTCAAAAAATTGGTACTTAGCATTTAGCACTTAGCATTTGATTAAAGTTGAAAGAATTATTGCTTGCCATTTGAGTACCTGCTAAAAACTCAAAATGCCATTACAATTAAGTCTCAACCCGTTCACACACAAAGTAAAGTTATGTCTCTTTGACTGAATTCACCGCGCGCTAACTGCAAGCTGCAATCTAATACACGACTACGACACTAATTTATACGGCATTAATTTGAATGACAAAGAGTGAACAGTTCTGAGGTGTGAAAGGTAGTCCGTTACAAATATGAACTGTAGTCAGACACGAAACTATTTGCATTGCGTAGTTCTAGCAATAATATTATTAAGTGCTAAGAATGTGCATAGGACTTTCTTATACCTACGTGATCGGTAGTAATACAGAACTGAGGATGGTTATTGTGATAGCATTTTACTGATAATTATTTTTGTAATAATGAAGATTCTTCATCCCACACGGTCTGAGACCAATGTCGGCCAATCTCTCTCACAGGAATCCAATTCATCGCGCCACCTTCTCCTAGGCCTTCCGGACATTGGAGATTGGGAGGGGAGGCCTTTGCCGTAGTAGTACGGAACGGGCTGATTTAGATTTAGAATGAAGATTCTTAAAATCAAATTCACTGATACTCTAGTTGTTTTATTAACACTCATTTGCCCTTTTTAACATGCTCTCTATTTTTGAGTTTTTTCTACTGTAAGATTTTTTTTCAATACTAAATAATATCTTCCTTTTATGTAACACCTACCTGCAATGCTTATTTTACTGTAAATAACATAATTCTTGTCTACCAGAAAGCGTAAAATTTTCTTATACTTTAAGTAACTACACATAAACTTAGAAAAAAGATGTAATTACATCTCCGAGAGAACGGTTATTCAACACCATTCAACCGCCAAGTCCGTTTATCTGCTAATACGTTTACTGTTCCGTTCGATTATCCACTTCTTCATTTAGCTGAAAGGTTTTTCTGCTTCTAGCTCCGCTGTCGACTGGCAAGGGGTATAAAGCGTCGATGCACAACGCCAACCATTCACCGATGCAGCCAGACGATAAAAACCCTGACGTCGTGCCTCTTGGAAAAGGTCAGTATACATACAGTATACTCTTGTTTTGGCTGCACAAATAAAACTGGTAATTTACTCAAGCACCTGGCCGTTTCAAACGTTAGTGGCTTTGTTAACTTTCGTTGGAATATTTTGTTCTGGACGTTTGATGAAATGTATCTGACTTTTAGTTAAATTGCTTTATTTAGTTTTGCTCAATTAACTTACTGCAGGTAAAGTTTTTGACGGAATAATTATTAGCTTTAATGTAATCACATTTAAATTGTTGTAATAATAATAGGAACACTTTCATGTACGCTCATATTCTCTTAAATGAAACTTGATTGCTCAAATTGAAGATAATTTATTTAGCTAAAAGAATAACGTTGAATGTCATGCGAAACGTCAAGGAAAAGCTATTATAGTTAGGACTTCTAAGGAGGTGCACCGAAATTTCAAAATAGTTGACAGAAAATTTAATAAAGAAATTCAGTCTCTGTCAAAATGACATACTTGGAATTTATCAAAATTTAAGTAAAACAGAAAACTAGTACTTAAGTAATTAAAGTATCGAACAGTCTACGATAAGAAAATTATGTAAAAATGAAACATGCAGAAAAGGTATTTTGTGTGCGGACTGCTATTTTTATCAAATTGATGAAAATATCAGTCAAAAGTTCATAAAATGTGGAGAAAACACAACTTCTCTTCGACTTTTATTATTGTTTAGGATTCCTTTTTTCACTCCAATTATTGTGTTATTATAACTGACATTTCGATTATTGAATTAAGCTCCGATATGCTGGATTAACTGAAAATATTGTTCTATTTTTAGCCGATCAATTGCACGATATTAATCTAGTAAATGAACAACGTATTTTTTAAATCCCCGTTTAAAATAACATACCATGCCTACTTACTGAAATCATCATTGGATTAGTTAAAACCTTATTTTTCCTTGAGACCCTGGAAGATGGAATATTGATATCTTATCTTGATTAGTAATGACAATCTCATTGCCCACAAAACTACAAAAACTCATGAATATTTTTTCCCAATAGATTTCAACTGTACCCGAGATTCTGAGCGTCCGCCTGAACCGCCTCCCTACGGAGCAGTGGTATCCCCCCCAGTGGGCTCGTCCAGAAGCGTGCACAGCTTGCATCAACACGATGTGAGGTCCACCACTCCTCACACGCCTAATACACCGGCCTCCGATGCTCAGGTGAGTTTAAAAAGACAACCTTCGTTAGACTCTAGTATTTCAGTGGAGTCCATCTTATTTTAGATGTGGTGTCACCACTGCCTGGCACTGTTTATTATTTCATTGTAAGTGCCGTATTGACACACGCTATCTGCGGTTGTGGTTTTTGTAATAAATAAAGCAATGAAATAATTAAATTGATCCAAAGTCAGTGCAAAGCAACAAATCAGATTATTAAAATTTAACGCCACCGCAGACTTCGAGTTTCAGTAGGGAGTTTTAGCCTCCCTTCATACAGGCTACACACCAAGTGCCGCAAAACGCCGCCACGGTCACCTTTCCTGTAGTTTTCATAAATTTTAGATGGACTTGCTACACACGGTGAAACTCGAAGCAGCCACACGCTACAAGTTATAGGAATATGATAGGTGGCGGCGTTGGACACATAGTGTTTCAATTATTTTAATGTTTCACCATTCACCCCTTTTATTTTGTTTTTAAGTGGTGATCTAAAATTACTAAAACTGTTTTTATTTTTTCTTTCATGTGTAACATAACATACCTTCACAATCATGACAACATTCGCTCACGGCAATATGCAAAAGGCAGCAAAGCAATTCAGGCAGGCAGTGAAAATGAACAAAATGTGCACAAAAATGAATTCTACCTGGTATGACTCCAAACGTTTTAACATCAAACTTAAGTGGAACTAGTCGACCACCGATAAGTTGTAGTGGTAAAAGTTAGGTACTAAAAATTACAAACATTCGTGTGTATGAAATGTCTGTTTGTATACTTAAACGAAACTGTACATACACTACAATGCAAATACTGTATTATGACAATGTATTTACAAAAAATAGTACCTACTAAAGTATGTTGGTCCGTGGCCTAGTTGCCAAAGCACAAACTTAGCTCAGCTTGGCGCTGAGAGGATTAATGTCCAAGGACATATACTCATTAGTAGTTTAAAACGTAATAAACTATCCAGAAAACTTTCATTACCCTGTCTTCGCTCAACTTAGAACAAAAACAGCAGTAGCGGAAGTCGAGTACGAGTAATATCTCCGGATTCCGGAAGTCCAAAAAGTTTCATTACCGACGAAGTCTAGAATCACCTAATTGAAGCAGCTTTTCTCAGCATCGAACCGGTCTTTGCCAGATGCATCGTGAAACAAGCCTGTGTTAGCGACTGTGTGCTTTGAAGTTGTAGCTGTACATTGAGAAGCTTTGAAACTTTTCTTTTCAAAGCATTCGTTTTAGGAAGCGATGTTTCCAACTTGTATCACAGGCAAAATGTAGAGGATTTTTCATTTATTCCTGCAAGAACTTTGAGATCCATTATAATCATAGTTGAACAAAACTGAATTTCAGGAATGTAAGAAATAACTTCACATTCCTGGCCTGATTAGAGCATTTATCGTTTTATTGTCCTCGTATTTCTTTCTTTAAAATTAATACTAACTTTGTTTGCATCTGTTTTAATTGGTTTAGTAATTGAAAAATACTGTACTTGGAAATCGACATGAGTGATTTTATTCTTGTCGTTCGTTATACCACAAATGTTCATCATAGCTGAGCGTTATTCAACGCTAAACTTGTAGTCATTTTTATTAATTTGTACAGAGCCAGTTCACATAAACCTTTACACAGGGGCACCTTACATTTTTTCCAATGGTTTTGTGAAAGTTGATGCAAACACCTATGTACATAAATAAACATTCACTAACATCATCAATATTTATATGATGCAGGAATCTAGGCAGTTATTTTACAGAGCGGCCATTTCTACTCTATTATTTTGTTGTAAGTTCTGACAAAACACTTTTGCTTCTAAAGTACCAATGTTATAATGTAATTTTAGAATATACTAACCTCTAAACGACTTTCAGAGCATCGGCACCCTAGCGGAAGACCGTCGGAGTGTGACCAGCGGGACCCTCTCCCGTCGGAGAGAGGTGGTCACGACGCGAACGCCACTGCTTGCTAACGCGAGGGAGAGCTGCGTCTAAATAATAAATAATTATTTTATACAAAGCTAACTTTGGGTTAAGGGAAACATTTGCATGTTATTATTTTTAAAATATCATCAAAAATAGAGTCATTGTCCTTACTCCACTAATGGCAGAGCTTGCCAGGATTTTTTTGTGCATTATTGATTCCGATTCTGAGCGTCAAATTTTTAAAAATGTATATTAATTTGAAAAAACCATTTTGAGCTGTTGAATAATTCCATAATAATATGTTAAAAAAATGATTGTTAGCTGGTATGTATACCTGTTTAGCATGTTTTTAAGAAACAAAATGTAAATCCGTTTCAAAATTATTAATCGGCTTAATAAACGATGTAAAGTAGGTGAAAAGGCATATTTTAACCAACTTAAATTAAGCAATTAAATTTTGATGTGTTTATGTTTTTGTGATAAAAAATTCGTTGCATCGATATTCCCAGTTTTCAATCAAACAAACAAGTTAGCAATTCTTAAGAAGTTTGAACTGAATTTGTTTATTTAATTCCGTTAGCGAGCGAAAACGTACCTTTTTAGTGTAAACAGAATTCCTTAGAGAGTTTCTTGTGAAGTAATTACGCAACTCCGAGTTCCTCTCCCAACTCAGGATCACAAACTTTTGTATAAATTTCATATAATTTTATTTTACTTTCGTTCTGCAATAATGATTCTTGTTTCAAGTTTTTCAAGTCATTATTTTCGTATATTTTGTCAGTGAATTACGTGTGGAATGCAACTTTGAATTTTAATTATAGTTACTTTTAGGTTTTTTAGTTGCGGTGATAAAACATATTTTAAATAGTCTTTGAAGCCTCTGTACATAGGAATGGAACATCGAATTAAGTAAATAAAGACTGTTTCAATTGTTTCCTTTGATGTAAAGTTAGAATCGAAAATTATGTAAATATTGACATATTTAGATAATGATAATAATATATTTTACGATAGAATATCACTTCCACAAAGAGTAACTAATTATTAGCAATTTAAACGACTAAGTATAGTTATATTAATTCTTGATAAAAATCTGTGGCACTTTACTCATATAAATGAATTTATAGTATATTTATGTATATTTTCCATAGATGATAAAAGTTAATGGAATGTTCGTGTTTAAAACTTTTTTAAACCAAGTGTCCTTCGGTGTTTTGTTTATAAACCTATTCAATATTAGTAATTGTACATATTAAAATTAGCACAGCACTACATACTTTTAATTTGTTTCATATAAAATCGTAGTTTATTTTTCCTTTCATAAATATGTAAAAATTGAATCAGAATAACTTGAATAGCTTGAAATATAACAAAGGACAATAAGACATTCCAAATGGATATATTTATTTACAAATTTATAGACTGTTTTGAAATTTAAAGCACTGAAACCTAGGATTTAGTTTTTGATTTAATTTATCCCAATTATTTATTCGAAAAATATTATTTGTTTTTACTGGGTGTAAATAATTAAATAAGGTTATTTCTTAATGACGTCATACGAATAAATTAATTTTAAATAAAAATGAATTCACTGTGATGCTATAAAAAATATTTATAAAACTGTACTGTTAACTCTGAACTGGTACATGTAAAATGTAAATATTCTAATTAATATTATTAAATATTTTAAGGCAATATTGAATTAACATTCAAGACCTTTGGAAACTTTTTGTTCAAAGTTAGATAGTATAAAGATGTTTAAACAGAAAATTCTATATAATTTGCGATGTTTCTCTAAGTGAGAAAAGTTATTTAAAAATCTATTAGAAAAAGTTGAATTAAAATTTATTTGTAAATACTTTTAAGTGTTAATGGAAATGTGAATATCAAGGTTTATGTAAATGTTACTTTAATGTACATTTTTGTGATTTTTTCAAAGACTTCTTGACATATCGTAAATATTAAGAGGATATGTGTAAAATTTCTTGAGTAATAAATCTGCCTGTCAGCAAACTGAACATTGATTGTTTGAATTGTTTTGTACAAAGTAAGTTCTCCTTAATCAGTACCTTATACTAATTATATCTATGTGTACCAACGTAGTTAAAATATTGTAGTTTGTAAAATGTTGAGTTATAACAATCAAATATTTAAAAGAAAACAGTCGGTTGAAGTCAGCTGAAAAATGGACGAAAACTAGAGTAAGTATGCAATAAAAAAAAACTAAAAAAAAACAGAAATCAAATGCATTTAACCTACTTAGCAACTCCAAAACCAAATCAAAGAAACACCTACTAACACGTACGATTGCCTAAAAATTCCTCTCAAAGACACCAATTCCAACCTAACGATTCTATTACACGACAAAAAGTACGACATCAAAGCTCTCACGAAATACCTCTCAAATAAACACTGGAAAAGGAAAACACATTCAATCAGCTCCGAACCGAAAAGGGTGTCGAATCAATCCGCTAATTTCTTCTGAGGGACACGTAACCTATCTCCACATTGTCGCCTTTACCGAAAGAACTCAAAGGGAAGACCTACAGCTATTGTCGAACGTGATAAGAATTTTGTCGCTCTTTGAACGTGGGGCTTTAATGAGAAAACATCATTGGATGACAAAGGCTTGACATAGAAAGCGTAATCTTTTTGTATCTGTGGATACTTTTTAAATTTTGTTTTTGTAATTTTGCATTAAAAAATTCGTTACTACAAACATTGAAATTGAAGAAATTGCTAACAGAATCGGAGCCCAACTCTGTATAAGTATAAGGCCTCCTGGTCGATGCCAACTAGGAAGCTAATCTCAACCAGAAATTAACTAGGAGGGCGATTCAGAACGAATTTATTCTACGATTCGGTAATTTTCATTAAAATGTAGATCCATTTTTGAATACGGGGCGTGTTTGTATTATACTACTACTAGGCCCTCCTAGTAGTAGTATTCAATAAGATAAGCCTATGTACAGCAGTGGACTGCAACAGGCTGATGATAGTTGAATACTGAACGCCATTGGCTTTTAACATATTTTAAAAGATTCAAGGGCTTTCCCTTGGCAAGCGATTTACTGAAGCTAAATAAAAGTTACCGATTCGTACGGTTGTGATCGGTTGTGAATCGCGACCCAGGTACGCATTAGATATAAAAGTGCACAAGTGTGCGCGCAATGGACAGGTGTATTCGATATTTCATCACTTTTCTATAACCTGATGGGATGACAGTTCAGCAGGACTGGAGAAAGATGAGGCCCATCCGACAGCATGGATCCTCTTATATTTGGACATGAGGTGATTGGCCTTTTATTTTATTTATTTATTCTTTATTGCACAACAAGAATGGTACAAAAGGCGGACTTAATGCCAATGAGGCATTCTCTACCAGTCAACCATAAGGCTAAGCAGAGAAGTACAGTAGGCTGTGCGACAAAAAAAAAAAACCACTTCCTTCACTGTCCAAGCCAACTCGAAACTACAACACAAATATGAACATGTTGTTGGTTCACGCAGGATTCGAACTCACAACCTCTGGGTTGAGGGCCCAACGCTCTAACCGCTACACCAGGGAGGCAGTAACTCTGGTTGTAAAGGTAGCTGATAGGCAATTAAATAAAGGACAGGAACGTTCATGAAACTTTAAAGTAAAAACCAGTAACCTAATTAATATTTAAATGACATTAGGTCTGGGTTGACTTTGAATTCTATTCTTTAAACATGTTTCTAGATGACATGAGTTTAACGGCATGCTCCACATTAATTGACGTGAATTCGAAGTAAGTGATGCAACGAAAAAAAATAAGACTTTTGCAAATATTATTATTCAACAAAAGAGGGTAGACACTTAGACGGGCCAAACAAAGAGACTTCTTCCGAGAACCAAGCGGATGTTACGACAAGTATGACATGGAACAAATGAGTAGGGTTTTTATTATGATCCCCAAAACGAAACCCCGACGTCAGACATGTTTATGTCCGGAGTTAAAAGGTAAGGTATATGTTTATGTGACAAAATATGCTTATATTTATATGACTGGCTCGTTGGCGAAATGGGTAGAGATATTTTTAATCAGACAGATGTTCTTCAATATCTCAGTATATTCAACGACCTCTTAAACTTACACCATATTTCAGGCTATGTTTAGTTTATTGCAAAATAACCACCTGGAACATTTTCACTTCATACTATACTAATTTGTTAAACAAATAGTTTATTACTTTCTCATAAAGTGAAAAAAAACAATACAAACAAAAAACATATTGTGAAACTCAGAACCTACATCAATATTGTACAAAAGTTGTTTTGTGTTTTATTAAAAGCAGCCGAAAATCGGATACATGAAAACCAACTTAAATTAAAAATACCGTTGTTTTTTTCAGCCGAACCGTTCCAAATTAAAAAGTAATCTAACACAACGAAACACTCGAATGCTCTGAACTGGAATGAATGACGTCGAAAATTTTATTCCCAATCAAAATTCGAACCAATACGATCAGCGTTTCTCTAACGGTCGCCGTCCATGCGCAAAAAGGTACCGAAAATACGGCTCTCGCTCGGGTTTGTATGCTAGATCTTGTAATAACTGGCACGGGCCGGTTTCGGCCGGTAATATCTCGTTTCAGGGGCGTAGCTAGGGGCAATTGGGTTAGATCAAAGACGGAAGGTGAAAGGTGAATTACGAGTATTGCCGTTATTGGCAAATTGACTCACACCTTGATCTCTAGGAATCTGAAACTGAATGTGATTTCGAATAATTAAATTAATGCTTCGACCTTCTTCAAGTCTTTCTTTTAACCACATACCTATTTTTTACAAAACAATCTTGTGCTTATGAGATTTAGTAATGCCATTTATGTCAATTATGTCGATTGCAGTCTTTGTGTCCAATTAACCAAGTGATCCAGCAAGCAAACCTTCAAGGTAGCATAAATCAGTTAATTTTGAACTGCTGGAGTAGAGTACTTGCTTAAAGACGATAGCAGCATGACTGCTGACTCTTTGATTTCTTCTTTTTTGGTCGAGCAGTTTTTATCAGAGCGATAGTGGTTTTTTATGTTTTTTTTTCAAATTAGATAATGAAAAATAGGTAAGTAACTACTAATTTAAATAAAATTCAGTTTAAAATTATTAGAGTTTGACTATGTTCGATATTATATAGAAAGTGAGTTAAGCATTGTAAATTTAGTCGCTGAAGGCGCGATGACTCATGTTTCGTCGAGTCAGCCCCACGTGTACCTGGACGACGCGATTCCGTATTTGCAGTAGGAACGAAGTCGCTGCGTTGTAAATTTTAAAATATACTCACAAAATGAGTCATGCTCACGTAAATAAATGACTTTTTGCTTGTTTAAGGTGTTTTTCTTCGACCCTCACTCCGGCCACGTCACGTAGAGCCAGTTCTGCCCGAATGAGCCGTGTGGTACCCTTGCGTGCCGACGCCGGCCCTGTGTGCATATGTAATTGATGTGCCTTCCCTCCAATTTAACGCCGCACGTAAACTGCACGGTGAACGTATTTTACCATCGCTTTAGTGCGTGTTTTAATCGTCGAAATGGAAAAAAATATGGTGAAATATTGCTGCGTGTGCCGGATGTTTGATGACGTATTTAAAGAAATTTCGTGTAATGTCAAGTGAATTATGGGTGTGTTTGGGCGAGTAAATGTATAAACGTTGGCAATGATCCTAAGATCTTAATTACAGAGCACATAAACAGCCATCAATCGTTCGAGAAGTGTTTTGTAAATGTACATTTGTATTTACTCTCGAAAAAATAATCTTGATTAAAATAATATATAAGTGAAGTCTCCTATTTATCCCAAAAGCATGTATGTACCAATACATCTAACTACCAAACGTTATCATTTCCCAAAGATTTACAGACTAGCTGGTTACATGCGGCTGGCTTGTACTAAAATCATGTGACCGTAGGTACATGGAGGAAAATGCCACGCTGCATTTTCTAGGCCTATTTAGCGTGTTATGTTTCGGTGTGGCGCTCAATCCTGTTGATGACATTATTATTAGGTTGCACCGCGTTATGTGACATGCCATCTAAACTACATTAAATTACGTTGACGCTGCGACGACGCACCGCAACGCAACGCGCAAATATGGCCTGAAATTAATGGGTGTCTTATCTGGCTCATCGCAGCCTCTATTGCGTTCATCATGAAACAGTCTCCATTTCCGGACTTTTCTGCCCCACGGCTATCAGTAGGTACTTTACGGTTAGGCCCCGCCAACTCAACTTGCTCTTTTACTCATTTCTGATATTATAATAATATTACAAAACATACACTCACGGCTGTATCCCAACGGTATAGTCAAAGACACTAACTGTCGCCATCATGGCAAACAGAACATTCGAAAGCCCACATTCCTGCTAGCGAATCTGAACCCAATTTGTGGTAAGGGGCCAAGTTTACCGCCATTTTCTAGTTTGCTTGGGTTTTTAACAGTGCTTCCCACCAAAGTAGAGTAAGCCGCAAATGGTTTTTAATTAAGGAACACAGAGTAAGGTATTTCGGCTAGTCATGAACTGGAAACCACTGGGTTTCCGAGTTCCAAGGCCATATTATTCCAACCATTATTTATCACTGAATAAGAGAAAAAACCTAATCAATAGTTAAGATTGGCCGCTGTTACGAGTGCGGTTGGATCGACTGGGCGTTCACATCAATTAACCAAATGGAGCTCGCGTCCACTCCTGTTAGCGAATTGGACTGTGGTACGTACAGACACACGTCCTGAGATAGAAGAACATCGTTGAAGTAAACGACAAACCAATGGATTTAATAATTTCTTGGGTTTCTGTCAAAGGGATAGAAAGTTACGCTGTGAAATTTTATTTTTTGAAAATCTGTAATTATGAACTAAAACTTTGAACATTTTGGGTACTGTTTTGTTTTTACCAGTGTTGAGAACATTTACATCTATTTCTACAAAGATAGCCTACCGCCAGTAAGTTGCTTGGGTTTTTTATCAGTGTTTTCCACCAAAGAAGAATTAGCCGCAAATGGTTTTTAATTAAGTAACACAGATTAGCGGCTACTTCGGCCAGTCTTGATCTACTAAGGTTCCAAGTTCCGATGTTCTGATATCATTCCAACCATTATTTATCACAGAATAAGAGAAAAAACTTAATCAATAGTTAAGATTGGCCGTTGTTACGAGTGCGGTTGGATCGACTGGGCGTTCACATCAATTAACCAAATGGAGCTCGCGTCCACTCCTGTTAGCGAATTGGACTGTGGTACGTACAGACACACGTCCTGAGATATAAGAACATCGTTGAAGTAAATAAAATGACAAACCAATGTTTTTATTATTTTTATGTAGTGGATTCTATAAGTGGTTTGTAAAGTTTCACTGTCAAATGTTAGTATTTCTAACTTTGTATTCAAAATCGGTAATTAATCAAATACAAATATTTTCATTCAAAGTTACAATCGAGGATTTCTTCTAAGTAAAGTTGTGGTAGAAAATACCCGTTCTCCATATTATTGTAACAATAATTGACATGATTGGAAAAACAGTTTCAATAATTTATATATATTTTTTTTAGTAGTACGACTTTTGAAGCTTGTAGAGTACGCAACGCCGGATTATTTAATCGCTCATCTTCATAATACGTAACTTAATAAATAAAATGAAATAATGAACTTCGAAAGTTTGCTATGACGAATCACCTTGAAGATTTATGAGGTGGTGCATGCCACACTCCAACACCCGGGTTCAGTGCGGATTAATAAGGGGGTTTATGATTAGTGATTACTTTTAGATGGTATCAAGCCACTCTAAGGCCTTGGACTAAGCTTAATGACATCTAGCGACATCGGCCGTGACCAACTGCTCAGCGTGCCTTTCAAAGCACAAGAAGATCAATTATTGTTAAAAAGGATTCAACAAAACACGCTCAGACCACTAGTCTATCACCACAGACTATCTAAAAAATGCAATGAATTCTTCCCGGCATTCAATTGTAGCTTTCCTTTTCCCATTGTTTGCGCAAAACAAAAGGTTTGCTTTTGTTTTTGTTTCCTACAGCATTGTGGCGCCTTATCGACAGCTGGGGCCGGGACATTGGTGTGAATGGAAATGGTACCAGTACAATACCATTAAAGAAGCAAGCGTTGATGAATGATGAAAAGGTATGTCCTAAGGGACTTAGAGGACGCTCAAACGACTCGCCTGTTGGCGTTATGGTTTTCAAATGACTAGCAGCTGTTAACTGGAGTTTTGGCTTCAACAGCATTACCAGACGGGGTCGGCGAAGGCTTTCTATCCACAAGCTGGAGGTTCATAATCCCTAAGGCTCAGTAGGTAGAAGTGTAGCAATGAATTGAATTGGCGTTTTTTCATTTACTAACTGCTAACCCAAAATTTGGTATTCATAGCTTAACTGGACAGTGGCAAAAGGCTTTCAAAAATTCCCGTCCAGGACCAACACTCATTATGATAAACATTTGTATCTATTCTGTATTTGGGTGTTATTTAATTAATCTTCAATTCACAAACTGGAAGTAAATGCGATAAACAATCTCTAACAGTCAAAAACATTCTTGAGATAGAAATGCCACAGGCTAGAGGCCAGATATGGCCACATGGCCCCGCAATGTAAGAGTGAGGCCCGATAGTTGGCGTTGCGCTGCGTTGCTCAATTTGTGTCCCATTGCGTGTGTCGACGCAACGCCTAATTTGGGTATGCCATAATAATATTCTATAAAACAAAGTAGCGGTTGATGTTGCGCTGTGCTGCCGAAACGCAACGCACTAATGGGGTAATGGGCTTTATCCTATTACTGTAATGGAACGTGAATATTCAAGAGTGTATTTACGAGATTCACAATGTCACAAAAGACTGAGTACGCTTTATTACTTAAGATTTGCCATTGAAATTAAATAAGAAGAAGATTCCTACTAAGGAATTTAGAAAATAAAATATTTCTCCGTTAAAAATACTAAAACTATTGCCTAAAAATATCTATCATTATATTCAACACTACCAAACGTCCATAAACAAGTTACCACCTACGTTGTCTGAAACGACTTAATTCTCGCTTTAGGGTGTTCTGCGCGAAATAATATGCAGTTTCGGTTAGCCGCCATTACAATAATTCAGCTACGAATATTCAAGGAGCTGTACGCTGCGTCACCTTACAAACTTTATCACGACTTATTGAAATACGAAATAAATTAAATTTGTATTTATCACGGTTTAGAATTTATAAATTTCTAAGCTATTTTTCGTGGTCTGTGTTTATTAGGAATACCGAACTTGTAGTTCACAAATACTAAAAAGGAGAAGAGACAATAGAAAAATCATAATAAACCAGATTGCATTTGTATTGATCGTAAATGAACAATTAAAGTTAATAAACTCCTTCAAAATCCCTTACACAAACTATCGTAACCTGTATCTGATAATTTGAGAACATAGCTAATTAGGTCAATATTGTTATTTTAGTCTCACTAGTTAGCCATTTTCTTTTTAATTTGTATAACTTTACTTGCATGCTGTGCGCTGTTGTAATTGAGGTACAAATTTATAAGTTATTCGTTATATATTTTTTGATTTATGTGTTCTAAATGGTTTGTATCTTGTAACTGTGCCAAAAAAAAAAAAAAAAAAAAAATAAATAGCTGAAAAAAAGGAAAATAAGTAGGTATGCAGAAACAAATTCAAAAACTAAACACTCCAGCAACTTGATTTGCGGCAACAGCTTTCCTTACCAAGCCAGCAACTCCTGGGAATCAAATCATCCACGCTAGTAATCACCGCGCAAGTGCAATTTTTAAGCGTCATTGCAATATAAAATCCTTCGCTTCCGTACACGGCATGATCTGTCCCTATCAGGGGAAATCCCGTTAACTTACGCTCACCTCGTGTTGCGAAGAATTGCGATACCCGTTATACGCTCCTTAGAATTGTTACACGGTGAGGACTTTTACTCTTTACGACGTTTTATATTTTGTTTTTCAGACCGGTTCCATGCAATGGTTGAGAAGTTGACTACTACACCAAAGATGAAGGTTCAATTCCCGCACACGAACATGTAGGTTTGTACCGGTCAGGGTGTTTTCTATGTATGCGTTAACATATGAAAATACATCCCCCTTATTCATAAAATCTTAAACAGCGCTTCATTAACACGTTTACTTTTGTATTGCTTTGTCTCGTTCATTCATGTCGCTGCCGCCATTTAGTAAGTGACAAAACACGTGAATATGGGTAACTATGGTAGCACTGCGTTCGTTTTTATGAATAAAGGGGATGTATTTTTAAAAAAACAGTATTCAAGTATCAACATACTAAACGAGAAAACATACGTTTCCTAGTATCAGATAGCGCAAGCAAAATAAAGCAAATTGAGCAATTCAATTTGCTTAATTTGGGGCTAGGTGGCGCTGTGTCGAATAATGTTCAGAAATATGATTGAGTGTGAACCGGACGCTCTGGAAATCTGTAGAGGAGGCCTATGTTTAGCAGTGGACATCATTGTTGCTGATAATGATGATGAAGCAATTTTATTATTCATTTAACAATTTCACTAAATCGTAAGATCTAAATGGCTTTCTCGAAACAAATGGCCTTGGCAATTTCTGTGCGTGAAACGTCACAGCGAACTCTATCACGGCAGATTAGACTCGGCACTCTCCTCAGGAGCTGCGATGCACTCGATTGCTTCTCTGAGACAAATGTTGCTTAGAGCTGAAATGGGTATTGAGATTTTGTGCACTTGAGGTGAATTTAGTGAGTACAGTTAGAAGAAAAGGATACTTTCAATGCCTTGCTGCAGGACTGTTCCTGACATTGGAAAGAAGCTTTTCACCATATTTTTTTTTAGTTTTGATAACTATGTTTTTAGCCTGTTAAGTTATGAAGGAAGAGACAAAAAATACAATAGGTGTTCCCATCCCTCTCCGAAACACAATTACGATTACGATGATCTTTATGTTCAAAAAAGTTTCAAATACACAATTTTTGCTACATGGCGAAAAATATGATTAAATTTCCCTGTTCTTTCATTCTATTTGAAATAAAACAATATTTTTTCTCCTTGCTCTTTCATTATCCATTTTAAAACTAAGCGGATGGTAAATCCAGCACGGAATCCACAAATTTCCACTTCCTCATTCAATTAGTCTGCAAACTGTAGAAATTGCGGGGGCAGAATTAAATGGACTGATAGATCTTAATGGCGGCGTCCGAGTGCAAACATTCGCGGGTTGCATTAATTGCGCAGCTGCACTGGTGTTTGGGGTTCTGTTGAGGGTTACATTTCAGATCACTGTGATGTTATCCGGCAAAATGAGAAAAAATAAAAAAAAAACAAGATTTAAATAGGTATTTTTCCGAAAGGTGCCTGTGAAACGGGATGTTACTGACAGTTCTTTTTTACGGTGACATTGTTTTTATTTAACTGTAGGTCCAATGGCATGGCAGATGACTTTTGTCTAGGACAGCCATTTATTTATTTTTTATACTAATTATTAACACCTCGCACTCTCGATACCTTTACAGGCATGGCTACATAGGTAAATAATTGGTCGATCTCAGTAGAAAATGGGAGAACTGATAATTCGTAATGGCGACGTCCGAGTGCAAGCATTAGCGGGTTGAATTATTTGCTCACACAGCTGCACTGTTGTTTGGGGTTCTGTTGAGGGTTACATTTCCAATCACTGAAATATTATTTGGCAGATGAGAGAAAAAAGCAAACTAAACATTGCTTTTTTTGGCAATTTTTTTTTATTCTGGAGTTGATTTCAGCGGGCGCCGCAGGACACTTACCTCTGGCTTGCCGTAACCGGACGTCGCAGAGTGGAAGTAAAACATGCCTAAGTCGCGAGTTAGTGAAGTGGGAATTCACCTCGCAGAAACCAGTGCACACCTCTCGACACCCTGAGCTCCTCACATTCATGTTGCTGTCTTTGCGGATCTTGTGCGTTAGCACGTATGGGAGGTCCATTCAGTGAGATAAAAGTCATCGTCTGCCAGAAGAGTAAAGATGAAACAACTGTCTCAGGCAGTAGCCCAGTTAACCGGTTCACCAAAAGATCCCCTCCATAGCCTAGTATTTTTAGCCCTTTTGCTTTTTGTACAATAGTCCTTGCATTTTCCGGGTGTTGTCTTTGGGTAGATATTATTCAATGATCATCAAGAGACAAAACCCGGCGAATGTTCACATTTTAAATAAGAGTAAATGTTACTGAAAAGTTTGCTTCGACCCCAAGCAAGGTTCAAAGGACAGGCTCATGGACCCCTGAATTTCCAAGCACCTACTTAATAATACAATTTTGAATTTATTCAATTACAACAGAAAATGATCTATTTCCTAGTCTCTTAGTTCTAACTGTTTTAAGTGCCTATTAACAGAGCACACAAGGGGATCACGGAACGTCTGAATGTTGACTGAAGAGGCTGGCGATCTCGACTGTGGGCACAATTAATGCATTCTACCGATGTTAGAGCTCGGATCGAGGTATTTAGTACTGAAGGCTTAATTAAACATTCACTAAAACGATTGAAAATTGCGAACTCAACAAATATTTTGAAACTTTAAAGATTTTTATTATTAATTTTACGCGATTTTAAACTTTTGCTGAGTTTATGGGCGGATATATCCAGCTCGTATAGAAGAAGGACTGTTACAATAATTAGTATCGAAAACTAACAAGTTAAACTGGATAATTATTATACAATAGCACGCAACGTGCGCCGTACACTCAGAGGAACTGACACCGATATATCTGTATGTTTAAGGTAGAGATCATCTAAGCTGAAATGCCGCGCCTCTCCGTCGCATCTACGCATACAAGAGTGCTTGCTTATATGCGTAGATGAGAGGAGGGGTGCGTCATTTCAGTTAAGATAAACACTATGTATGTAAGGATATACGTGGATTTAGGTCGCTTGCAACACACCGCTGTCTCATCAGAGCAGATCTCATCTGGCTGTTGATGATGTTGATGACTCATTGATATTTTATGATTGGTAATAAAAACCATATATTGTTTCCCCACATAACATCGGTGTGTCTACAAATATAGCTGTTTCAAGTGCAAGCAGATATTTCCAATAGAACGTACACATTCACGTGTTTGAACGTTAACATTTCAGTTTGTTTACTGTTTCTGGCGTATATCCATCACGGCCGTGTCTAAATGCCGAATTCAGAGATTTTGTATTAGCCCAGGAGTAAATGTTGCTATTGCAGGTATAATTTGCATCGAAACCATGCTTCTTTTCAGAGTTGTCACTTTAATTTAAAAAACTAAGCAACCTTTTTAAAATACATTTTGCTTAAATTGGATTTAACTGACCTACAAATATCGCGGACTCTACCACTGTAGTTTTGGAATTCCTTTATTTTTTTTTCATGTTTCTCTTACACTATCATTACAGATTATGAATAAAGTTTTTTTAGGTACTTTAAGTGATGTTGATTGTACAAAGGACGAAAACACACAGTCTGGTGGCAGACAGACAGACAGCGGATGCTTAGTAAGTAATAAAGTTCCGTATACGAACCTTTCAGGTACGTACGTAACCGTAACGTAACCTAAAAAACATTTAAGAATAGGTAAAATTAAATTTCAAATGTTATTATTATTTTTAGCATTTTTCATGCAGTATCTTTACTAAAGATCGAATCGAATCTTCGTCTTACGCAAACCGGATGACACCACTGAAGCCAAGACCGAATGTCTTTTTCTGGTTTTCAGATCTTTGGTAAAGTTTCAAATGGTTTTACAATCACATCAGTGACAAACCAACGACGTATCGCTGGCACCCGTCGAACCTCTAAAAAAAAGGTTGTTTACCTACAAAACCGTAGCTGACGCGTCCGACTGCATCCAATCACCGACGCGGAGACCAGCCTGATTGAAACCGTTGCACTAGTACACACAAATCTAAAAATATCAAAGGTTTTTCACAAATCCACCTACATCGGTGTAAAAAGTTTGGTTTTACACTTTTAAAATATTATGTAAAAGTCTGCGGATTAACTCACACTCAGTAGAAATTTGAGTAGGTAATTAAAAAAGGAAGGGTTTTCAAATAAAATATGATCAGGTAGGAAACCCAAAGGACTCGAATCAGTGTCTTTTGCATTCTGCCTGAGCCCAAGACTGGGCTCAGGCGGAATAAATAAGACTTACATGTCATTTATTTCGGTAACATATTTTCCAGCTTATTTGAAATCTTACGTCCGCTAAGATTCTCAACATTTTAAATCCCCTTACAGCCAGGTCATCCAATGCGCTCTGACTGCCACTCCGCTGCCTGCCACCAGTATTCCATAGGTAGTCCCTCACCTAGCCATTGGGTCTACTCACTACGGCCACATTTTACCTAGAAGCGACTAAATATCATAACACTTGAAAATATCCAGTCACTCCAAAAGTCTGAAAATCAGATTTAAAATGTACCCTAGATTAACATCAAATTAACGCAAACACGGCCTTAGTCTTCAGATAAACCCATAATTATGTAAGCAGCGATGTAGGACGGGAAACATTACGGTCTTAAAATTCATTATTAATTTTATAAAAGCCCAAATCGTCTTGTTTTAATCTAAATTGCTGTTTTTATTTTTACATTAAGGCCGGGATTTCGGGCTGATTTATAACATTATTAATCAAGCTGAAATATCAGCTCGCCCAATTATCTCTTGTTGAGTTTTACCGCTTTTGTTTTGGACGCAAGTAGGTTATTTTGTTGGAGACGCTGACTTTTATTGTAATTTGCAGGTTCTTACAAGTTCATCATCAAAACTGTTTAGAAATAAAACAATATTATTGTAGTTATCAAAATAAATTTAATGACAATTAGTCAATAGAACATTTGTTATTCTGTTAATTTTTCAACATTTTATTAGTTTTTGTTACGGTTTTAGTACGTCCCGTTTAATTAACACTTTATTAGCTTTCATCTTTTTGGTATACTTTAAGTTGAACACCGGATTAAGTTCTATGAAAAAACATTAACCATTGCCATTATCTGAAGCAAAAGGAGACGTCAATTACTGTTTCCTAATGATTCATTAGTACTAAATTGGCGCCTTGCAACCACATATTTGAAGACTTCATCAATACTTAAAACAGTTTTTTGCAGATTATAGGCGAGTTTAATACAGAGCTCAGAAATGTGATGGAAGAACGAGTATCAAAGACAGCATTATACTGAAAGGGCGAGGGAAGGTGTGCGGGTAGCGAGAGGTAATGTTTCCTCTCTTTATCTCATTCTCCTATTGCATCTAAAGCTCACGCATTCTGTGCCTATTACTTACGAGAATGAACACACAATAAAAATAGCACTTGAAAGCTTATTGATAAAAAAGCCTTTGTAGCTCACTAACTAAGCAAAATACTAGAGAAAAGCTAAGCGCTTTTGTCGCTTTCATTGTCTATTTCTTTCAAACCTGCTAAACAGAAAGCGCTGTAAAATGCGTAAAATAATACAATTTCCCGTTGCGAAGCTTTGCTACTCTTCACAAAGGTCTCTTTCAGTTTCAAAAATGAACATAAAGCGGAACTGTTGTAAAAAAACTGTACACAAAGGCATTTTTAGTCGTTTCAGAACACAATTGCCTTTACCTAATTTTCGTGGACGTAACACATTGTTGGAGTAGCAAAGCACTTCAGACAAAAGGGAAAATAAAGATAAAGATATCACAATTTCAGAATATTGTCTTTTTATTATGTTCTATAACCCAGGCTAGTTGAAAATTGTTTACTGTGGCTTTCTTACTTTGTAGGAATGCCTCTACTACTTTACTCCTCTTTTTTCTGGGACGTGTAGGTGTGTGATAAATATTCTAGATAATAATGTTTTATTATTGCTGTTGTTGCATTTTTGTTCGCAAAAAATAATAGGAGGTGCCACCTTAAAGTTGAAATGAGGTTTATGCCCACTAGTGAGACGTAAAAGGAAGTTCATGTATACACATATCAATAAATATATTTCGTTTTGTGCCAAACTGACTTCTGCCTTGACTTAGCTTGCTGTTGGGCTTTTGTTTTTGTTAAATATTAGGTATACTACTTGATACGTATATTTAAAGATAACATTTTAACTGATTAAACTGCCATCTAAAAGTTACCAGACTGTCTGCGCAACTTAGCTCCAAACCATTTTCACGTTTTAAAAGACATCAATGGTCTTGAGACTTAATCGATTTCAAAAATCTTAAGCAATCAAAACTTCACGATTGTTCTGAAAATCGGGACAGCCTTAATTAAGCGTTTTTGCTTAGCGAAATTCAATTGTGATTAGTAGCTTGCAACTGACAACCTCTGAGCAGGTAGCAGGGAAAACAAATCTTGGCGAAACTCGACAATTGTCTGAACATTTAAATCCACTCAGAGCTACATACTGAATAATTAAGTCCCACCCTTCTGAAGAACTAAGATAACAACTCGGCAGTTAAGTACGCAAGGCGGGTAACTTGCTGTCTTAATTGACACAAACTTGAGAATATTAATATTTGTCAGGGTTTCGGAAGGAAGTCCATTATTCGCTACATTTTGTGATGCAACTGGTATTTTATAATGTTGTTTAGTAACGCTGTTAATTTTTTAACTGTTGACATGACATGACATAACCTACTCACGACTATAGAAATCCTATTTGGGGTAGTCAAAAGCACACTAGCAGTACTCATTATGGTAATGGAAACATTCAGAAGCCCACATTTTGTCACATTTTGATCAAAACCTAACGTAGTAAGTGGCGGCCGAGCTGCTGTTATTCAGGTAACATAGATTATTTATCGCGGTGGAGAGTTAGCTGTAAGTTGTTTATATAATTCAAAGTGAGTGAATAAGTGAATGTTTCGGACAGATTCAAACTCGAAACCACACGAGAGCTGAACCAGACAAATTAAACACCGAGTTACGTGACGATGCTTTCTAAACTAAACTGATATACCTACTGAAATATTTGTGAATTTACTTCAGAATCGTCTTAAGAAAAAAAAAATTCAAAGTGACACCGAGCTTCTTATTCAAAGTATCAATTTATAATGTTTAATGCCCGCCAAATAAAACTACTGTCTAAAACTAAAATAAAATGTTTAAACAATTAGAAACAGAAACATAACGTTATTAAATAACTGAACGTAAAGGTTTCAGCAGAACAAATAAGCCTTGGCTTGCGTTATTTGGCCCGCATGAACAATAAAATGTTTTCATGAATCATCGACCAATCGACAACGTTTTATAAAAGTAGCTGATGCTGGCAATTTCATTCGTGAGGTGAGTTTCGGAGGTGAAAAATTAAAGATACCATTCGGATCTCTGCAAAAATTAAAAAGCGCAGCAGGCCCTGGAAGATGTTAGTTTAACAATTATCTTAGAGCCGACTAACAGTGGCCTTGAACGGAGAAGACTAATAAGGGGGAAGGAAGGCCTTTGCCCTGCTTGGGACAAGCTGATAATAATTACCAAACCATAACATAAATTGCCTATAAACATCCAGAATACAGGCTTAACCTCTCCTATGAGGTAGTGCGTGGTGGTATTTACAAAAAAAAACAGTCTTTGACTTCGTAACTCGATAAAAAATGCAAAAAAAACGCACAATTGTATGCTTTGTTCATTATTCTTGAAATATGAAACTAACATTACAATGAAAATAATCTATGCTTGTATTATTCAAAACATTTGTACGCTTAAAACTTCAGAATTCTTGTTCAAATTATGTTTGTTACTGTCAGTCAGGATAGGTTTCGTATAGAACAAATTTTTCAGGAAATAAAGAGCCTCTTCCCGACCTATAAACTGCCTGATAAATCTGTATTTACTTCTAGAATATATACGGGAAAGAGATAAAATAACAACACAGACAGAATCCCGCAAATGAAATTATCAAAGAAAACTTCACGAAGAAAAGAAAAGAAGTCTCAGAGCTAATACAGAAGACTAAAGCCGATTATTATACTTCATCTTTTAGAAACTGCAAAAACAAGCCTGCAAAAATGTGGAAACTGATAAACAATCTGTCTAATAACAAAATAAAAGTTTCTACAATACCGGCGAAGTTAAAGAACGCAGATGGCATTTTACTTACTAGTGAAAGAGAAATTTGTGAATGCTTCAATGAGTTTTTTGCTTGTGTTGGTTCGACTTTAGCCAACGAGATCAAAAGAAGTAATTTAAGTAACAGTTTCGCAACCGATGGAATGTCTGAAGTAGCCTGTAGCACACAAAAACTAAGCTTTTTAACACCAGCCACCGTAGACGAAATATCTAAAATAATTGATAATTTAAACCCGAACACCAGCACAGGCCTAGATCGAATAAATCCTAAGGTGATTAAGTGTGTTAAAGACATTATTGTTGATGACTTAACTGGATGTGTAAATCAATGCCTATTTATGGGAGTTTTCCCAGATAGTCTCAAAATTGCCAAGGTAACGCCTATTTACAAATCTGGCTCAAAACTGGACCCTGGTAATTATCGTCCAATTTCAGTGCTTCCTGTGCTTTCCAAAATTTATGAAAGGATCCTTCATAATCGGTTAAATACATTTTTGATAGCAAATAACTTTCTATATGACAAACAATACGGTTTTAGACAAAAATCTAGTACATTATCAGCAACTTTAGATCTCGTGACAAAAATTAAGTTGAATATCGATAAAAAACAAATTGCACTTGGCGTATTTATAGACCTTAAAAAGGCCTTTGACACGGTGAGCCATGAAACATTATTGCAAAAACTCGCTTGTATCGGTTTGACTGACGCAGCGCTTGGCATTTTCAAGTCTTATTTGAGTAATCGTCAACAGATAGTGAAATTGGGTAAGACGCAAAGTACTCCAAGAGCGGTGACATTTGGTGTACCTCAGGGCTCTATCTTGGGACCACTATTGTTCCTCGTATACATAAATAGTATAAACAAGTTAGGCTTGACTGGTGATGTAACGTTATATGCCGATGACACATGTCTCTTCTACTTTGGATACTCAATTGACTTAATTGTATCAGAGGCCCAAAAGGACTTGGATTTGCTAAATGTGTGGTTCCAGAAGAATCTATTGACCATCAATGCAACGAAAACAAGTTACATGATTTTTACTGCAAAAAACAAATTGATAGGTGACTTTAATCCTTTGGTAGTAAACAATACAAAAATTAACAAAGTGGAGCAAGAAAAATATTTGGGACTTATTCTGGACAGCAAACTCACTTGGATTCCACACATAAGCAAAATCAAGACCAAGCTGACATCTCTTATGGGAATGCTGAAAGGTATCGTTCGGTGTCTACCACTACCCATTCGGTACACTATTTATAACTCGATGGTAAAGCCACACATCGATTATTTAGTGGAAATATGGGGAACCGCAGCGAAGACAAATCTCGATCTACTACAGGTTGCTCTAAATAAATTACTCAAAGTATTGTTTCATTTGGATTACTTTACACCGACGGACAAACTCTATAAACAGCTTAAACTTATGAATATCTCACAATCATATACATACCAAAATTGCATATTAGTGCGGAAAATAATAACTAAAGATATACATACTAAAATAACATTCACTAAGAAAGCACAAGTACATAAAATGAAATTTAGGCGTGTCAACGATATTAAATTATTGCCACCACGTACAAATTATGGAAAAAAATGCATAATGTATGAAGGCTCACAGCTATATAATAACCTACCCCAAGATATCAGGGACTCGAAATCGATGTGTACCTTTAAAAGACTCCTCAAACATCATTTAACTAAATAAATTCATGAAACTCACTTCAAATTTATTATATAATGAAATAGGAAACAAAGAACAAACAAAATCCAAAAATGAATAAATAGGGTAAATAAAATAAATATATATCAACAAGATACAAACGTTAGCAATAAAAAGGGATTCCCTAAATTAATATGAACCCAACGTAGATAATATAATACATAAATTAAACACGTTTAAACAAAACTATTGGAAAAAATAATATTATATATAATATTTAAAAATAAAATAAAAAAAAAATAATAATAAAAAAAAAAAAAAGTTGCATAATACTAACATGATCGTACTTTAAATTGATGTCTAAATCCTATATTCCTATGTAAGAGAACAGAAAACGAATTTAGACCAATAACTAAAACCAAAACCACCACACTGTGCAAGCCACATCCAGCCGCGCTTATCCGTGTAATATTCTCATCGGCGGCGAAACTGAGACACGAAGTGACGCGAAGTCGAACGAGCACTTGTCAGTCGTTGGTCGCTGTACGCGCATCGCGTAGCACCTCCAACCGCTTACTTGTACTCGTATGAAGCAATTGTGTTTTCATTACTACCGACCTTTGCCTTTATCTATTGCGATCGTTAGCGCTTAACTATTCCCTGTCTCATCCGTTTTGGTTAATTTTAAGCTTGTTTAGATTTATTTACCTCAGTAAGTATTAATGTAATTTTTTATACGTGTAGCCCCAGAAATTTTGTTATGTAAGTTAATATTTATTCTCATGTAAGTGAATATAATTCTTTATGAGAAATAAAGTTCTTAAACCACAATAACCAAAATGAAAATAACAACCGAGAAACAATGAAGCTCTATAATTTTTCGCTACGATGTTGAAGAGCCATCAGCTGACGAGCCGAGGGCTCTTCACTCGATGGCTTTTAGGCCTATATAAGGAGATCTACGGGAAAGAATAACTCTTTAGACGTCTACTTACTAAGCTTGTACCTATGAAGTATTATCTTTGGGTATTAGAACACACTTTTGTTTACTTGATACAATTACAGGAAATATTTATTAAATTGTTACAACTTTTGGAACAAAATAACGGCGTATCAGCAACAAATTTAATAAAAGATTTGTAAGATGGTATTAAAACACCCAACTTTTAGTTTAAAAGCTCATTTTTACCAAAATGATCGATACATTATCTATGAAGGTATTTTAAGTTTCTTCTATAGAGAAGCAATAATTCCGGGAGAATAATTCTCCCGGAAATTTTACGAAATAAGTAGTTGTCTGTCATTCATGACTACACATAGACAGTTTTATTCTTAGAATATTAATGTGTTTTAAAGTTATTTATTTGTTCGATAACATTAATTGGACTATGCAAAACTTTACATTTAAATGTAAAGTAAAGACTACTTTGGCAACCCCACAAATACGATGCATGTAAGCTGAATACAAGCTAAAACGGCAATAAAAACCGAAAACTTGTTCGAACGCAGTCAAACTACGCTGAACACGAAAATGTTCCGAATAACATTGACTTGTACAGAATTCCTTATCCCGAATAACCCAGTCTATAATACAGGCAAGCTTCTGCAAACACGGAGAGAGCAGGTACGGAGGTGTACGCCTTGCTAAGTTTTACAGAAGTGGCTGAGTTTGTGTTTGCTTTGAGGCCAAGCGACCTGGCTATAACTTCCAGGTGAATTTACTAGCGGCTAAGTCATAAGATGTAGCGTTAAGTTAAACTCAAAGTGACCAAATTGGAGGAAGATTTCGGAATGGCAGTATTTTCAGTTTGGAAAAGAAAAACAAATCAATTTAAAAGTAAAATTAAAAAAGAAGCCATGTCAATTTCAGGTGGTTGCTGCGGCAAATCCTGTGGCATGACTGAAAACTAGCAGCCTTTACACGTTCTATTGCAAACTGGAATCACCTCAACTATGAAAAGGTCCAAGACATGTTCCAGAACGCGGCCTCAGCAAGGATTGCTAAGGACGGCTAAGGAAACTGATATTATGACCTACACACGTGTAACGGTTGAATATCCTTAAATATCCTTGGACATCCTTGGACATTATTCCACACAGCGCCATCTAGTCCCAAGTGGGCTAGTTATAGTCCGTTATTATAGGATACTAGACAACGGATAAACATACTTAAATACTTTTTCTTTTGTGAATACATACTTAATATACATAGGAAACACCCAGACCAATAGAAACAGACATGTTCATGCACACAAATGTTTGTACTGTGCGGGGATCGAACCCGCGACCCTTGGTGTAGTAGCCGACTTCTCGACAGTTACACCAAGACGGTCGTCATTTTTACGATGGGACTCCAGCTCATCCCGTCATCGCCTTCTGGGTCTGTCGCGAGGCCACTTTGTGTCGTAGATTGCCTAATCAGTAGCTATTTTAACTTATTATTTTAACTTATGCCAGCATACGGCAATCGTGACCGCCACAATCCCATTTTATCACCAACTCATTGAAGATAAACGAAATCAGGTGTATTTGTTTTTGAAAGCTAGCTTGTTTCTTTTGACTTGATCCATAAAATAAACTAACACAGGTTCATACAAGTTTATTTGCTAAAAGCAAGAGGCATTGTATCCGTGCATACGATGGTCTTGGGAGATTTGTGTTCTCCAATCGATCGATCTTTGTTCTATTATGGAATTAAATATCACATGAAAGTAAACTATATTGTTAATTTTGTATTGTCTTGGAATGTGTGTTTGTAACTTATTTTAAAATTCAAGAAATACCATTCACACTTTAAAGATATGTTTTGAAACCATTGATGAAAAGAGGAAGATACGTTACGTTCATCCGAATTCGAAAAAAACCCTGCATAAATGGCTTGTTGAAAAACCATTTTATACAATAGACGAATTTTTAAAATTTAAGTGAGAAATAGTGTAGCAATTAAGTGTTGTATTGTAAATAAGCTTTATTTAAAAATTGTCATACCTATACTTTAAAATATTAATTCAATGTAAGATATAGTAATAACAATAAAATATAAGTAGATAAGTAAAATAAGTAGATAATATTGCTTTGTAAATATTGATTATCCAAAATTTGTAATTATTTAATGTGATACACTGAGGGAAACTTAACATTATTATTATTTTTTATTCTTTTTCATTTTTTTGTAAATTGTCTTAAGCACATTGTTGTTATCCGTGCATGGTACATATTTGCATACTATTATAGTTAAATAGGATTAAGCACGCAAAATCACTGTAACATCTACTTTGTAAACACCCTATTTATAGCAAATAAATAATATTATTATTATTAAAACTAGCACATCAGCGACACGTGCTAGTTTTTTTCATTTTGGCTTGAAAACCGGTTCATTGGACCTGTTTCTTGTGTAGCCACTTCTGGTACGCGGATGCCGTATCTTCCTCTTTTTGTTTATATCAATGTTTATTTTTTATTGACAAAATGACATTCTGTCTGAATTGAGGTAAAAAAAGGAAACCGTTCAGCGAAAGGTAAGGCTCCACTATTGCGACGCGTTGCTAAGTTTGTATAACATTTCACGCGCCGACGCAACGGCGACGCAGTGGTTATCGTTCGGTTCCGTCGTTAGAATGTAACGTACTAATCATTGGTGCGTTGCGTTCCAACGACGCACATCTTTACTAGATTTTGAACTTATTGAACTTGAAGATTTTAAAAAAAATCTTTTTTTTTTTCGAATTTTTAGGGTTACCTGTAAGAAACCGCTATCTAGTACCTAATAACTTAGAGGCTTCTGTAATTTAATACTAAGTATAACTGTGAATGCTTTTTGGGTTTTCTGATATTCATCTTTTGTATTATATTATTGTACTAACCTGTTACAAATCCAAGATACATTTCAACGGTACAACAACGTGGCATATGATTATTATTTTGGAAGAAAAAGCTTTTCTTCAGCAGTGATAACGTATACGCTTTTATTAAAACCATTTTATTTCGTTATTCTTCCTTATAAGTACAATTGGCTACCTGTGGAGCCGAAATGCCGTAGAACGAATATAAAAGTGTTCATAAAACGGTAAGAATGTTACCTATTACGTGAATAGGTTATTAAGTGGATGTTACCTATTTTGATTTAAAAAGAGTTTTTATTCTTCGGTTTTTACTTGTGACAAGAGGTTTTTGGATACTTCATCGTTGACGTAACATAGTCATACATGGCCTATTTACGTCCCACTGGTGGGCACAGCCCTCTCCTCAACTATGAGGTGGTTTGAGCCATACTCCAATACTCATCGTTGACAATAAAATTCATTTAAAGGAAAGCTGATGATCTTCAAACAGAAGGGCAGTTTTTTTGGACCGCCTATCAAAAGAAACTTTATTGATTTCGGTTCATTATTTATGTTTTGCGGTGCCGCGAGATGGATATACAGATACACGTCTAAAAATGGTTGTTACAAGCAACAACACGTGGTTCAAAATGTAATCAGTTATTCAGCAGATGATAATACACAATTGAACATCATCATGGCAGCCGAACGACGCCCACTGCTGAGCATAGGCCTACCCCAAGGATCTCCACAACGATCGGTCCTGCGCTGTCCGCATCCAGCGGCTTCCCGCGACCTTGACAAGATCGTCGGTCCACCCTGTGGAGGGCCTGCCCACGGAACGTCGTCCATTACGCGGTCGCCATTTGAGAACCTTTTCGCCCCAACGGCCATCGGTTGTCCGCACTATGTGTCCCGTCCACTGCCACTTCAACGATCAATTGAACATGGAAAAACTAAACGTCATTTATCATTAAATTATTAAATGATATTTATGATTTTTATTCCTAATATAAGCGTCACAGACGATCCACCTGGTAGACCGCAGTTGTCTAGACAAATTAGACGTCTTTGAAAGGGATTGGTCTCATGAGACTACAGGTACATGGACATTACGAGGAATGATGGGAGGGCCTACTAGTAGTTGGGTCCCATTTTTGGGTACCAAGGCCAACTTCATGATACATTTTTAACGGTATATATAATAACGAGGTCGTTAAACGAACTTAGATAAAATCAAAGTTCTTTTCATGTTTTTTTCCCAGAAGCTTTTACAAATCAAGGCAGAATTATATAAATTAAGTATAAAAATGTAATTTTGGTATAGAAATTCTTTTTTTTTCAAACAAATTGGTTAAAAACAAGTTTAACTATATTATGTATGTAGCAAAAGTTTGCTTGCAAAATGTTCTATGAAATTTATCAAAATATTTTCCATGTCAACGCTGTAGTTTAACAATATTATGATACAAACAACTCCCTGGTTTACTATGAAAACTCAAATATTTACATACCTCACTAGTTAAATAGCTCGGTTAAAGCGGCGATAACGAGCAACAAAATAATATTTTAATAGCCGATATTCAACTGGATTTAGCTAATTTCCCTTTGGGGAACTAAAATCTACATAACGAGTATTAATGCAATAATTGAGCAGTTACTAAAATATTATGAAAGGAGCAATATCTCGTTTTAAAAAATATTAAAGGCACATTCCTAAATTATTATGGACATGCCAAAACTGTCTACGATTATATGTATAGACTATATAAATTAGCCATTAGAATTCAATAACAGGGAAAATGCCTTTCTTTTTCTTCTCCATGCATGGCAATCATGACTATGTTTTTTTAAATTTTTAGATCACTTTTTTTTTTTTTTCATATATTTGTTTTAAAGTGAAGTAATTAATATTAAGATCGTGAAGGCACTATGACGATGGTGGTAGTAAACTTGAATAAATCGAAAACCAAAAATAGCGTGAAGTATATAAAAAAATAAAAGTAAGAACAACAATTGATAACCTACACCCCATGAGAATAAAACTTGTAAAAAAACTTGACTTATTTGAGTAGAGCGAGTGTACAATACGAGGTCTGTTAAGTACAACCATCTGGCTGTCAGTAACCATGCTGTCATCAGGCCCCAACTTAGCTTAGCGACTGAAATCTCGTGTGCCATTCGAAGCACAACGATCCCGAAAAATACACCATAAAATCTCGGTCAGGGCTGAAAACCGAACGAGAAAACAGCTTCGATAATTGGAAAAAATCAACGGAATCTAATTCCGTTCTAGGGTTAATTACACCTGCGCTAATTAAGGGTTAACCCCACCATCGACAGGTTCTCGTACGAGCAACTCATGAGGTTCAAACTTGTGAAACAAAGTTTTTACGCAAAGTTTCAAGCAGATAAGCTTTATGTCTGGTACCCACTTTGTCCTTAAAGTTTAATATAGCCTCTTTCCCTAATTACCTACTAATACGAAGAACTAATTTATGTCATGTTTGAAAGTTCTTGCTTGAAATTTCAACTTGAGAAGTTTTATTTTATCATTCTGAGAATACATGAATGTTCTTAGTTTTTAAACAATTTTGAATTTAACTGTTAAAAGTAACAAGACAGTATACTCGTTAATATTACAAATCTCCAAAAACCGATTATATATTTATGGATGTGGATTGGCTTTTTTTTAACGGTATACCTTTTTCATAGAAACCTTTTTCCTTTTTTCATTATAAGTGTAGTGTAAAAGTGTCCAAGCTTGCCAAACCAAATTGACCTAAAACGATATAACCGGGGTTCATACTTCATGAATTCGAAGACTGGAATGAATAGCTTGAAAATGGAACTGCTGTTAGACCTGATTCTGTAGGGCCACTTGCAGTACGCGGATGCTTTCCTCTATTTGTTCATTCAAAAGGATAGAACGACATTTTGCATGTCATTAGACACCAGTTTCATGGCGCTTACTTGATTTGGTTGGTTAGATTATGATTTTACGATTGATAGCCCGGATTTGTGATTACTAACCAGCACTAGGAATGCCTAGTAATCAAGTCCGTTAATTATAGGGGTAACTTGATTTCGATGATTAAGGTTTCGTGTTCGGAACAACAAACTAGGTCACAGGCCTGAATTACTTGGAAAACCCTAAAATTTTGCTGACGCAACGGCTAATTAAACAAAAAAGTGGTATTTTATATAATTGAAGGAAAACCATCGCTGCTTCAAAAGTTGACCAACTCATATAGTAATCAGTTGTAGTCCACTGCTGGACAAATACCTTTACCAAGGTGCGCCACAACTCTTAGTTCTGAGCCATTCGCATCCAGTCTAAACCCGTCACTGCCTTTAGCTGGCTGATGGACCACAACCACTGAAAGACTCATCTGTTCCAACAGTTAGTGGTCTTTCCACAGGCGTGAGTAGCTCTGCTACTTCAGCTTGCTGATTCTGCGAGCTGGGTTGGTGACTCCTGTTCTCCGCCGGGTAACTTCTTTTTTCCGACTTTCCGAGCATAGGCCGCGGAGCTTTCTTAAACGGTGGACCTACCCTCTTTTAGAATATAAATCCTCTAGTGCGTTGCATTGCGTTGCATTAGTCAATTTGTAAGAAAAATACGTGAGACGACGCAACGCAAGGCGTATCGTACCTTAAGCAGGATGCATTGGTTGAAGTCTTTGCTCTTCATAATATTCAAATTAACCTAAATATTAAGTTCTCACATCTGCATGGCGGGCTACTACGAAACCTACACTTAACTGAATATACATAATATAATAATTCAATAGTTATCATACAATAAACTGGATAAAAGCTTTAACATTATGAAAGTATGTCAGAAACGTAATATTTGTAGTGGCAAAGCGGTATCTCATTCAATTATCTACATTTGCTCACTCCATTCACACCGAAGCGAGTACCAAAGTGAGTACGGTAAGAAGCCGAACCCTTTGTATAATAATGCCTACCTAATCCACAGTCCACTTGAGCAAACACAGACAGATATCCGACATTTTAACTGCCAATCCAGCCGTGAGCGGCTCCGAAATCGAATATCGCGTACTTTTCCACGTTGCTGGCTCCATTCTGGGAATCAGTAATGATTCCACATGCCAATAACCGGCTGGAACAATTACGACTGAATGTGGAATCACGGATCTCGGTATCAGCGCGGAAATTCCATCGTCGATTTCCGATGGACAATAGCGATGCCACAAGCAAGGAAGTGTTTCAAATCCAACCGACCCACAGATTATTTAAAGCCAAACGTTTAGATTTGTATCCAGAAATAACATGAAACTACCTTTTGGTAGTTCGACCTTTTAATGGTCATTCTGGCGGGAAGTTATAATTAGTCTGAATGTTAAGCACTGCAGACTGGTCCGTAAGTGCAAAGTGGTGAAAACATCTTTAAATAGAATTTCGTTTGCAAAATGGAATTTTTTTCAAGAAATATTCAGCGTAATGAACATAAATAATTTTCTGATACATTTTATAATTCAGGTATCCTGTTTACTGAGATGTGTTTTTTACTCAAGTCCGAACTATTTTTGAAGAATGAATAGAATAGTAGAATTAGCAGTGTAACTCCAACGATAATGACTTATTTTTGCATTTTTCAGAACTAGATAGAACCTTACCTATTTACAAGAAAGCTTATCACAAACCTCTTAACGGTCACTAAAACACTTAACAAAGAGATGATCATGATATGCGCCCCCAGGAAATGAAAGAAGCCCTAGCCTTGGTGACTGCCGGAGCAACTCTGAAATGAGAAATGTAATTTCCTATGATCCATTTGAGGGATTTCAAGGCATCTTATAATTATTAAGGCTGTTTTTTGTTCAGTCAGCAGTAAATATTTCTTGGAAATCTAATAAATGTACTTCGCGTACTTATTGCGATGTATAATACTTAATAAATTGCTTATTATGAAAGTAAAACCTTGGTTCTTATTATTTTCGTGCTTGACTACGAGTATTAAGAAATTTTGTACCTTTTAGCAATGTAGACAAGTCACTGACTGTCCTAGAAAACTCAGGACAACAGCACAAAAGATGAACGTGGTCTTTCAGCGTAGATCACGAACCCTCAAACATCTTCCGCTTTAAGATTGCTGCGCTCTTGATGTAGAGACAGTCCACATAAGTACAGACGTCTGAATGTCACCAAATAAAATTAGGTAATGTTGAAGAAAAATGAGAGAGTGTAAGGCATGATAGGTGGATAAGTGAGAGGCGTACAGGGTACGCGTGGCAGCTGCCACCAACGTCGCTCCTTATACCGTCTCCACCACATTTTTAGGCGTTGTCCTACTAATACAACGCGATGACGCAATCATCGCGCGATCACACGATGCGATGATCGTTTTAAATCAAAATCTGGAAGTCTTATTGGATCGTGAAATGTAGATCACGATCTCCCTGCTATCCGCTGTCCACTAGATTGTGTCTAAATCAATATGTTTGATCGTCGTTTAGTGCGACGGTCGCGTTATCGCGTTGTATTAGGACATGCTTGGGAAATGGTAACCAGCTTGGGCTCAATAAAAGCCCATGTAGTTCTTGGTAAATGCAGACATCTGTCATATCATCTGCGTAGTTCAAGAATACTCAGGAGAATATCTTTATTAGAAGCACAACTAACAAATTTTCATGATAATTGTATCCCAAGTCCACCAAAAGTTTGGTAACTTGTGGTACTTACCAGTATATTAGTTTTTGTTACTGTAATATGAATAAAGTTGCTTAGTTCTTATAAGTTAAGGTGAGTTTAAGATTTTACTATTTATTTGACTATGTGACTGTTGATAACAATGTTTATAAAATAGAGTATTTAAAACTATTACTAAGTTGTATGTGGGTACATCATATTGAATGTTTGCTTATTTTAAAATCACTTTGTAGCGAATAAGTAAACCTACATATAAGTCGGTACAGATGTCGCTAAACCCTAGATCAGCGTTTCTCAAAATATCACATAATTATATCAAAATAATGCAGCCCCCAAGCGACAAGGTAGGTACGTCAAATCAAAATCAAAGTTCCTGATGTTTCAAAGTTCCTTAAGTTCAAAAATCAAACGATGTGAGTTTCACATGATAAAATTAAGTTTACATAAACATCCTATATACGTCCCACTGCTAGGCACGGGCCTCACCTCAACTATGAGGTAGAGTGAGCCATACTCAGAATTATGAATATCTGATGTTCAAAACGAAATTATGTTACGGGGTTTTCTTGGATGCAGGCCGTTTACAACCAGACATCACAATCAATCTTCATGGGAAGCCTATGTGGTCGTTATGTAGCTGTTGTGGATTAAAAAAACCTAATTACAAGTTTATTTATTTCATTCACAGTATTTCAAATAAGTACATAACATAATATTACTTACTATTAGAAGAATTCCGCACACAGTTACTTAACTGAGAAGAAAAGTAATAATAGACGAAAAAATGGAAAGATTGAGAACCGCTGTCCCCGATTATCGAATTTCCCCAGTGCTCATTTGAAATAGCAAATACCAGTGTATGCCGAAGCTGGCAGCAAATACTGCGAACTTAATTTCTACGGATTTGCGGAGTGACGGACACGAGAGTAATGTGCGACTGAGCCGTTATTTAACTTAACCATCGTTTATCGAATGCTCGTTGGTATTTTTGGGTATATCTCAAACGGGGTAGTCAGAGGAAAGCCTTCTTCTGACACTGTCTCATCGAAGAATCATGAATACTGATGTTCAAAACCAAATTATGTTACGGTGTTTTATTGAATGCAAACCTAGTACAAACCAGGCATCACAAAACATCTTCAGGGAAGCCAATGTGGCTATTGTTGATTAAAAAACATTTTACAATTATTATTTTTTATTCACAGTAGGGGAGCGAGGGGATTGTTGTAACAACTTTTAAAACAAATGAAATATGTTGAGATGTATTGTTTGAAACATCACTAAAATAATTTTCATAGATACTCTAATTATTCTTCTATAATATCTAGTCATAAAAATATCAAAATTGTAGGTAAGTTTCTCAGAATAATTTATTTACTAGAAAAAGGGACGTGTTTCAACTTACCCCGAGGTTGGGGTTTGTTGTAACATCTATTGGGGTATGTAGTAACAACTACAAAAAACGAGAATTTTACACCATTAATCATTTATTTATCTAATATTTTTCATTGTTTCAACAAACAAGTAGGTAATTGACAAAATCAATAAGATACTTGCACAAAATGTTTCTAAAATTAAATAATTAACTGAGATATACTCTTTCATCAATAATCAACAAATTCAAAATTTAATTTGGAACAATTAATAATGTTTTGCACTGTAATATTTTCATAGGTACTTATCCAACAATAAGGCACTTCAAAATCACAGTAAATTAAATTTTTAAACCTCCAAATTAAGTCTCGTAATTATCAACTAACTCTGCATATTATAATTAATCAGCCTTTAAATAAGCGTTTTCATTATAGTTTAGTCTTCATCTGAGTCACAGTTGATACAAACAAAAGAAATAATGTCTCCTCTGACTCATGCGCCATGAGCCTTACACACTTTGCATTTATTTATTTAAGATTCATTTCATTTATTTATTCATATAACAATTGAACAAACCGGCTTACAGTTGCCCAAAACGCCAGTAGTTTGCATTCTACCAATTCACCTTCTGAATCCGAACCTTTGTACACTAAGCAATACCACTCTTCACATTCTGAATCCGAAGCTGGAGAATCCGAACTTAAGACCCTCTTCTTTACTCTTTCTATTTCATCTTAAGTTTCGCTGATTTTTTACCTTTGGCTTTGCCCTTTCCTTTTTGTTTTCTTTGTCATCTTTTTTCTTGATTTTTTCTTCATATTCCATTCTCAAACCTTCTCTTTCTGGTGTGTCTGTCAAGAAAGTAGATTTTTTCTTACGTCTGTGACTACGTTTCCGGCTTGACATAACCAACTTTTGGACGTATTCTTCTTATTCTTAATGTATCTGTAAAGAGATACGTGACGAAGACCGAAATTATGACTTGCCTTCCGAATGGGACTGCACTTGTTTTCGAAAACTTCAGCTGCAGCTAACTCGTATACCTCCTGACTTTGTGTTGCCCGCTCTGTCTTCCTCTTGTACAATCGCATTGTAAAAAAAAACTGTATAAATAAAATGGTACATCAATATGGGGGCAAGTTGTAACATGTTACAACTAAACCCAATGTTTTGTTACAATTTACCCCAGAGCATAGTTCTTAATATTTCATGAGTTACTATTTTAATCAACATAGTTATCCTAAAAAACTGTTACACTACATCATGCCTAGATACATTTTGACTCCCAATAAAATAAATAAAACTCCAATTAGTCGATAACAATAAAGTAAACCAAAAGTTTACGATAGTGAAATAACACGTTACCTGCCGAAAAAGGAACGCTGGCACAGACCCACTTACTGCGCCACTTGACGGGATACTGACTGTGATGACGTGTCGCGGGGCGTTATGACGATAATATTTAGTCAAAGAAATGCGTCAATAAAATTTAAATTCCCAGTGAAAAGGCACTGTTACTACTTACCTCTGTTACAAGAAGCCCCTCGCTCCCCTACTTTGAATAAGTTCATAAGTAACATGATATTAACATTAGAAGAATGAGTGTACACAGTTTCGTAACTGACTATTACCATTAGAAGAATAATGAGTGTACACAGTTCCATAACTGAGAAGAAAATTAATAATTAATGAAAAAAGAAAAAGATTGAGAACCGCTGCCCCCGATTATCGAATTTCCCCAGTGCTCATTTGAAATAGCAAATACCAGTGTATGCCGAAGCTGGCAGCAAATACTGCGAACTTAATTTCTACGGATTTGCGGAGTGACGGACACGAGAGTAATGTGCGACTGAGCCGTTATTTAACTTAACCATCGTTTATCGAATGCTCGTTGGGATTTTGGAGTATATGTCAAACGGGGTATTTAGAGGCAAGCCATCCACTGCCGTCATAGTGAACAGAACAGTTTGCTGGACATCGTATCATAAACGATAAAAACAAACAAACAAAATTGTTACACAAAAATAACACAACACAAAAATCAACAAAAAAAATCCTCCAGACAGTAGACCTCCAGCAGTGTCACGATGCTCAAAATTAAATGGACCGCACACAGCTAATTCTTGGACCTGAAAGGCTCAGGCGGATTTGGTAGTTGAAGATCACATTGGTACCAACGTGTTAAAGGGCGTACCTTCTGCCGTCATCCGGGATGCGTTGACTTAATTTTTGTTTGACATCACCGGAGAGTTTGCGGCAATATGGTTGAACTAGCGGCCTTTTAATAATTACTACTACTTACTTAATATTTTTTTATAAATTGTATCCTATGTCCTATCCAGATGTATAAGCTATATTATTGTTAGGTTTCAATCAAATCCATTCAGTGATTTTTACGTGAAAGAGCAACACGGCCAATCATAAAAACTTTCAGATTTATAATATTTGTAGGATAAACAAAAAGAAGGTGATAAGGACAGATTCCTAGCCAGATAGCTTAACCACTGAGCTACGACGCTCTTTTGTTTGTTTTTAAAACAACCAAAATACTTAGGTTTGTTTTAGTCTCATCTTACGTAGAAGTGTAAATCATCGATACAAAGTGAAGGAAGATCAATTCATTGTTATTATTACCTAAAGCGATATTTAATCAACAAAACAATAGTAAGGGACAATCCTTTGTTCAGCAGCAAGCAATGTGGATCCCTACCACGGGGGAATATTTGTGCCATCACAGAGAAGACTATACAGGGTGAAACCGAAAACAATTGACGAAATTTTAGGGTTGGTTATGTTATTGACACACATTTATTTTATAAAGTCAGAGCAAAAATCAGACGAATTGGTTTCTTCATTATCATTATCATTCTTGGTTAATCACTATTTTCTGTTTTTCTATTGAAAAATTTTTTCGGAATCGAATTATAAAGGTACGTTAGTGTGTCTGGCACGCGGCGCGTGTGCTTATAAGCAACTTTCGTCGTAGGTAGTACAGTAGTGTAAAAAAGCGTTCCCAGTGGTTGCCGTCGTAGCTTGAAATCATCTTATTGAATTTTGTCGACTGACTTCAAATTCACCCTGTAGTCGATCTATAGATGTGTGCGGAATTTCGAACAAGCTGAGTGCGAGTCTGAGCCAATTCGTTAGTTCATACAATGGAACCCAATGAACAGAAGGCAATACTTGTAGTTACATACAAACATGTGTATGGATCAAAACAAAGACTGAAACCTCAGGCTGACAACTACGAGTAGAAGTGTTCCAGAACTATTCAACTGACTCCATCTCATCTCGGACGACTAACGGATCTATTTTTTAGTTTAACTCAAACAAGCAAACCAATGTTTGAAAAATGTTCATGGGAAACTGGCAAAATGATTTGTCTTAACGATTTGTGATGATGAATGATTTGTAACACAGAAATACTATTGTTACATCTAACGTATAGTAAGAATTCTTATATTGTCCCACTGTTGGACAAAATAGCAAGGTTTTCTTACCAAAAGGGGACCAAATGATGCAAATACTACCAGCACGTCACGCCATTTGGAGCCGGCTAGCTAGTGTCAGCGACAGGTTAGTGATTATGTTACTGAATAGGATAATCAGCCTTTAGAAGAAAACATATTATTTATTTAACATAAATTTTGTGTACAACTGTAGACATTGAACCCAGCTTTAATTAAAATTACGAAAAAGCGATATGAAAATCTGTTAAGTCGTTTCCCCAGAAAATCGTTACCACTATTACTACAATTGAAACTGTATATTTTTGCCCCAATCTACTATATAAAAATAAGTCGGGTTTTCCTTCCTGACGCTATAACTCCAGAATGCACGAACCGATCTCCACGGTTTTGCATTCGTTGGGAAGGTCTCGGGCTCCGTGAGGTTAATAAGAAAGAAAATTCAGGAAAATTTCAACAGAAAAGAGGGAAAACATTTTTCAAAGCGGAAAAATCTTTTTTCACATACAGCTAAGTCCACGCGAACGAAGTCGCGGGCGGCTGCTAGTACGTTATAATTAAGGATGTACCAGAAATAAAGTCCGAATAATAATAACAACTATGAATGTAACACTCTACACTCAACCTGGCTTGATGAGGTTTTCTCAGAAGCAATTGAAAGCTAAAATAATTTGCTATTGATTTATCTTTATTAATATGAAGAGGTAAGATATTTTGATTATTTATTTTTATTGAGTAGGCTCCAAAACTAGTGGTGCTATTTATTTTTTGTTTAAAATTGTTTTACCATTAAAAGCCGATACTATCCCTATACTTTTTATTCGATATGATTTAGTTATATGATTCATATTCTTTGTGAACAGAGTTGCGGGCGGATAGTCGTTTAGTAAAAATATTTCAACTTCAAACAAACTCCTTATGTCACAACTACCATATTGCAGAAGCTGTGCTAACCGACCTTTTGACTAATAACCCCCCAGTCATCAACGTCAGTTATAATTACCCCGACGAGATTATACTGTCCGCTGGCTGACTAGTCAAGATCCAATTTAGTCGCCAGATAGGTCTACGTAGCATTTGTAATGAGGTCTACTGCACAACATGACACCTTTAGATCTTAGATCATTGGTCAATTTAATTATAATGGAAACTGAGGTTTGTAGTTATAGGTCTTTAACAGTTATCAAAGGCAGGGTTGACCACTACTTTCTTTGTATAAAGACGCATTAATAAAGTCCTAGTAACGTTCACAGGTTAATTTAAAGTACAATGAAACTTTTTTTCATTTAGAGCTAGGCAGTCATTTGATCACAATAGGCTAGATGACTATGAGTCATTTTGCACGTTTTTTATATTAACCAAAAATAATAATTCATTTCAAATGTTATTGTGAAACCACAATCGAAATTTGTTTCGAAATGAAGTCACAACAGGCATGCAAACTTGGCTGGGCAAGTCCATTTCAAAAGTGTTACATTTGTGTAAAACAATATTACTATTTTGTAATCCATATTATGATGAAGCAATTATGTTAGGGGACCATTTTCATAAACGCAATATTTAACATAGCTGTAGAACAAATTTCTTACGCGCTCCTTACAAAAACGGGTACGTGACGTCACGCTCTCTGTCACGTTTGTATGAAGCGTTTTTGGGCAAGTCCAAAAATGTGCATTTCAAATTGTGATATCTCGGGTTGTATTGATCCTAATGAAGGGATTCTTTTAGGATTGTCTACATAAATGAAAGGTCTTTCGATATTAAACAAAAAAAAAATACAGTCATCTAGCCTATTCAACAAAAGTTGCTGGTAAGTAACGATGTGGTCAATTAGCTCTAAGTTAAACATAGGAAAAAATATGTTTTGAATGACTCAACATGTATTGTGCAAACGAGGAGATATCCGTATTGTTCACGGTGTTAAATTGAGCATACTACTAAGCAAAAGAGTACTTTTGTATGGTTTTGTTCTACGGTTGTATAGTATGCCTTATCGGCAATAAGTCCACCTTTGCAACAATTCATTGTGCTTAACAGGAAATAATTCATAAATAAACATTCTTACCATGTATTCACTTCTAAATAAGCCACTTTATAAGACTGACTAAAACAGCAAAGAATTTCAATCTCTCAAGAAAAATGTTACCCATTCTAAGCCGTTCCTAAGCTGTCAAAAGAATAAACAGCCTATTTATCCTCGTCAATACACCGGCTTATTCAATTCGGTTGGGCCGTGATCCACAATCTATAAATTGTGTTTACCAGTCATGAAATTCAGTCCACTAGACTAACCATCAACCAGAGCTGAAGGTTTGAACATTCATCGTATTCAGTACCTAAATACTTCAGTAGGTTCAAGTATAGGCACTTCTTTAGGTATGTGAGCGGACGGAGTTTCACGACCACAGTATCGACAAGACAGAGCAACTAAATCAAGCAGTGATACCAAATTTAAATATAATATTCTTCAAGTATTTTCTCTAGCCACTCAAATGTCAATAGCTGACCTTCTGTCTTCAGCATCGATGCCGGTTTACTTGCCGAACCGTAATTATTACGATTATAATATTACACAGTATTTTTACTACTTGAGCAAGCTATCGAGTGAAACCTACGTCTCAGAAAATGTATTATAGAACACCTTTCAGTCAGGTAAAGAACTGATTTGTTGGAAATGTAATTGTGATGACGCGCGTTAGGGGTGGTCATGGCGTAGGCTATAAGTTTGTAAGTACTAGCAGTAGAAGAATCCGGCGGAAAGTTAGGCGTGGCAATGTGGTGGACTTCACCGAGACAGTGAAAGTGCCTGCGTACTCCAGACTGCCTCCGTGGTGTAGCGGTTAGAGCCTTGGGCTCTCAACCCGGAGGTCGTGGGTTCGAATCCCGCGCGAACCAACAACATGTTATGTTTGTGTTGTTGTTTCGAGTTGGCTAGGACAGTGGAGGCCGATCACCTCGTGTCCGAAAAGTAAGATGATCCATGCTGTCGGATGGGCATGTAAAAAGTCGGTCCTGCGCCTCACCTTTCTCCGGTCGTGTCGAACTGTCGTCCCATCGGGTCATAGAAAGGTGATGGAATAGGGAGTGCACCTGTGTATTGCGCGCACACTTGAGCACTATAATATCTCCTGCGTACTTGGCTAATCTCGTTGAGATTAGCCGCTGTGGTCGGAATCGACCAGGAGGCCTTATTACTCCAGACCTTTCGTGGCGTCCCGCTTTTGTCGCCTTGGCTGGAGTAGTAGCCCGCCAATAGCTAGTACTGCTGGTGGGGCTTTGAACCTTCATAGGAAACCTTGTAATGTTCCGTGGAAATCGTAAGTATCGAGGGCAAGTCGCGATGGGCTTAAGTAGGCAGGATTACGACACAGTCTTGTCACACCCTTAGGCAGTGAGGTATCCATGAGGATTTTCCCACGACAGTAAGAAAGGTCTTTGTTCATTAGTTGACTAGCACACATTGACCATAACGAGGTGCTAAATGCAGCGACTTCTAAAGTGAAACTAATGCAAAGATACCAATATGAGTTTACTCTGTACAATCACTACTTACCTATGCTCTATGTTCTGGCCTTAAAATTTCGAAGCTTTCCAGTCATTTTGTATTCCTGGTGTAATTTATTATGCAGGTCCGCCTTGCCTGACGAGCTTTGCAAAAATAATTACTCCTGCAACTGGGCACGGAATCTGAAGTGCATTGAATGAGTGAATTAAATTTTGAATTATGAATCGGCAGTGTGAAACGTTAAGCTTGCTACAGCTCCCCAATTAGTTTTGTTTGGGCTAGAGAATGGGAATTAATGATTTATTTCTTTTATCGAAATAAAGTTAGGAAACAAAAGCTTATTTATAGACCGTTGCTGTAGAGAGTTTTTCTGGGGAACGCATGCACCAATAACTTAAAAAAATATATTTTGATCATAGTATTTGTTTGCTCGTATCAGTAGTTTTTTTTTTGTTTATGTCACCAAATTCATCGGATCATTAAAAATTGAGTTTTATTTATTCAAATCAGCATTCGTTACTTGTACTAGCAAGTTTCAGAGCAATACTTCGGAGAATTGAAGACAATGGTTGTAAGTAAGTAGTTTAGTGGCCAATCATTATTATTTCTTTCTTTTTCTAACAGTGTAGAGGTAAAGAAGTGGCTAACTACCTCGTTTTGGAACCTACGCTAACTTTTCGGTGAAGAAAAACACTGATAAAAACCTAAGCAGCCCGGGTAACGGCAGAGGGCTAGCCCCACACTATGTTGGTTCAAAATGATTGCAGTGGAATGAGGACTTCTGAATGTTTCGTCTGCCTCTGACTACTGCCTTTGGGCCTTCTTTCTGATTGTAGAAGTGTTTGTAAACACCAGGTGCTTCCGATCTTGACCTTTCGTATGGGGTTTGGCGGTTCAGTAAAAGTCACGCTCTGGCGCCAGTTAGTTACTCAAATTATCCTGTTTTGTAGCCATAGTTTGAATATGGAAATAAAAACACAGCCACGCGTTCTTTCCACAACAGCAATTGTGAATAAATCGTCTCATTTGAATGGAGAAAAAGAGTAGAATTAAAAATTAAAACTCATACAGAAAAGTCAGTTGCTAATCAACTTGATAATCATTGCCCTGGATAAATAGGTTTGAACGGTTTGCAAACACTCAAGCTAGTATTAGAAGCTTCAATTGATCGGCAAGCACTCAGCATTGTTGAACTTTTCAGCACATAGTGCGAACGCAAGTTGTCCATTTTAGTACTTCAACCTTAGGTCTTATTATGACTTTGTGCTAATTGGTAACCTATAATTATAAAATTAAGTCAAGTTTGCTCTAACTGGAGCTACTGGAACTGCTGGCATAATTGTTATCGTTTTAAATTGAATTGAACTGAATTGAATTGAGTTGAATTTTTCTCTTTCTTCTAAGAATAAATTGGTATCAAAATTCATCATCATCATCAGCCTGTTGTAGTTCACTGCTGAACATAGGCCTCTCCTTTTGCACGCCACTGTACTCGATCTTCGGCTGCTCGCATCCAGCTCCTGCCAGCCATCCTGCGCAGATCATCACTCCACCTTGCCTGAGGACGTCCTACACTACGCTTGCCGAGACGCGGTCTCCACTCAAGAACACGCTTACTCCAACGGTTGTCGGTTCTACGGCTAACATGGCCAGCCCACTGCCACTTCAGCTTGCTAATCCGGTGGGCTATGTCGATAACCTTGGTTCTCTGCCGTATCACCTCATTTCTGATTTGATCTCGCAGAGAAACGCCGAGCATAGCCCTCTCCATAGCCCGCTGAGTGACTTTAAATTTGTGGACCAGCCATGCCGTTAGTGTCCACGTTTCGGCTCCGTATGTCATGACGGGTAGGACGCACTGATTGAAGGCTTTTGTCTTTAGGCACTGTGGGATCGACGATGTGAAGACTCGACGTAGCTTCCCAAACGCTGCCCAACCCAACTGAATTCTTCTGTTCACCTCGTCCTCGAAGTTGTTTCTACCTAACTGCAATGTCTGCCCGAGGTATACATATTTTTGAACAACTTCGAGAACGGCGCCGTGTATCGCAATCGGTTCCGGTAGTACATGTTCATTGAACATGACCTTGGTTTTGTCCAAGTTCATCCGTAGACCGATGCGCACAGAAGAGTCAGCCAGGTCATTCAGCATCTGTTGTAGGTCCTGCAGCGTTTCTGCCACGATGACGATGTCGTCAGCAAATCTCAAGTGAGAGATGTACTCGCCATTGATGTTGATGCCACGTCCTTTCCAGTTCAGCGTCTTGAACATATCCTCCATTGCATTTGAGAACAATTTCGGTGAGATAACATCCCCTTGTCTCACACCTCGATGCAACGGTATAGGACTTGTTTGCTGATTCTGGATTTGGACGGACATAGTGGCTGCTTCGTAAAGGCATCTCATCACTTGGATGTATCGCCAATCTACTTGGCATCGCTGCAGGGACTCCAGAACAGACCAGATTTCAATCGAGTCAAAAGCCTTCTCATAGTCCACAAATGCTAGGCACAGGGGCTGATTATATTCTTCAGTTTTCTGTATAATCTGCCGCACTGTGTGAATGTGGTCTATGGTGCCGTATCCGCTCCGAAACCCAGCCTGTTCCGGTGGTTGGAATTCGTCGAGTCTTCGCGCAAGACGGTTCGTGATCACTCTTGAGAACAGCTTATAGACGTGGCTTAGAAGGGAAATGGGTCGATAGTTCTTCAGTAGGGTTTTGTCTCCTTTTTTGAAGAACAGGACGACCACACTCCTACTCCACGCCTCTGGAGTTCTCCCTTCAAAGAGGACAGCGTTAAAAAGCTTTTGGAGCTCCCTGAGTACGGGTCTGCCTCCTGCTTTTAACAGCTCTGTTGTTACGCCGTCCTCTCCAGGGGCTTTTCCATTTTTAAGCCGCCTAAGAGCGATCTCGATTTCGTCAATGCTGACTTCTGGCAGGTCTTCGGTGTAGTGGCGTGTTAGAGTGGCTCTAGAGTCCTCATTTCCGGGGTCAGGTCGAGATGCATGCGAAGCGTATAACCGGCCATAGAAGTTTTCTACTTCCGAAAGGACTGCCGGCTTCGAGACAACGACTTCTCCACTTTCTATGGTCAACTTCGTCAGGTGGCTTCTTCCAAGAGATTGTACGAACACTTTTGAACCCCGGTTCTGCTCAATCGCTCTCTCAATAGAGAGAGTACTGGAGCAACGGAGATCGCGTCGCACGTGCGTACTAATCTCTCGGTTTAGAGTCCGTTTCCCTGACGAAGTGACGGGTGGGTTTTCCCGTCGTCTCTTCATTAGCCCTAAAGTCTCTTCGGAAAGCTTCGACTTCTTGCCTTTAGCTGCATTTTACAAAATCTCGTACCTTCTTCCCTGAGGACTCGAACCACATCTTCAAGGTTCTGGTTAACGTCAGTTGTGGTTTCCACGGCAGCAAATCGGTTCTCCAGATTTGACTGGAACGCTTCAGATCCCATGATAGTTTGAAGCAGAGTTGGTCGGAGCCTGGCTTTCATCAAGCGGACTCGTTCAGTTTTGAAGTCGATATTCAGAGAGCCTCGGACGAGTTGGTGATCGCTACCGGTATTAAACCTGTTGATCACGGAGACGTCTCTGAATATGTGCTTTTTGTCCGCCATGATGAAGTCGATCTCATTCTTTGTCATAGTGTCGGGGCTTTGCCACGTCCACTTCCTTTGGGGTTGCTTCTTGAAGAATGAGTTCATCAAGAAGAGCCCCTCCCGTTCGAGGAAATTGACGAGCATTTGCCCCCTATGATTTCTGCTTCCATATCCATGGGATCCTACTACCGATTCACTGCAATTTTGTACTCCCACTTTAGCGTTAAAGTCCCCCATAACAACGGTGAAATGGGTCTTTGTAGTGGAGTGAAGGGCTCTCGATATGTCATCGAACATATCCTCCACCTCATCGTCCGAGTGTGACGAGGTCGGTGCGTACACTTGCACCACCTTGAGGCTATACCTCTTGGTGAGCTTGATGATGAGGTACGCCACCCTGTTCGACACACTGGACATTTCCACAACGTTGTTAGCTAGGGACTTATTAACCAGAAACCCAACGCCACCTTGGGATTTTTGGTCTCCCTCTTTGAAGTACATCAGGTGGCCTGAATTGAGAGTTATGGTGTCCTCTCCCTCTCTTCGGACTTCACATAACCCAAGTATGTGCCACCTGATGTTCCCAAGTTCCACCTCGAGTTGCGCCAGATGCGAGTCAAGCCGCAGCGTGCGTCCGTTGTACGTCGCCAGGGTCAGTTGGTTGTGGTGGCCTCCCGTAGCCCGGAGATTCTTTGCACCCCCCGCCCCACCGTTACCATGGTCGCCACCATAACCAGGAATAGTGGGGCTGCCGGGAACTGGGGGCCGTGGCCTTTGTCGCGTTTTCCCTAGGAGGTTATGCCCGTAATCGCCACGCTGGGCAGGCGGGTTGGCGATCGCAGGGCGAAGCTTCTCGCACCGGTGACGCTGCTGCCCGTCACCGGCCTGTGGTATTTAGCTCGCCTATTCAGGACGGATATACCGCCGTCGGTCGGTCGCCAGAGCCTCGTTCGTTGCTCAGCAGGATGCACCGCGTGCAGGTGAGGTTGACTTGGGGCGATAGATGGAGGTTCGCCCCCTTACATTCCTATCAAAATTAGCAAAATAAAAATTTTCTTAAAATTTTCCTGGGTTCTATCCCATCCATACCCATCTCTCACAGACCAAAAATATTAGACAAAACGCTGCCTGTCGTAAAAGCTATCAATTCCTAAATAACCATCATCAGGGAAACTTAAGTCGAAAATCTGTCCAAATTCTTTTCTAACAATATTCCTTTCCAACGAACAAAGCGTTTGTTTTTCTTTTTATCAAATCATAATATTCTTCAAAAGTTCTTCTTTTTCTAAATACCCAGCGGCTGTCAATTCATTGTGTCGACCGTGGACCGCAATTAGCCGTAAATGAAAAAGATTAAAGTGTCACGTAAACCCAACCCCATTTGATTTTTCAATTAAAATCTCAAAGAGTAAAACAAAAGGTGTCGAGCGGACAAAGGCTTGAATGCCAAGCTTTTTGCAGCGGTTTCATAATTTCCTTATTTGCAGATGTCGACAGATTTTTTCGTTTTATTTTTCATGGTTCCCCAGACGCTCTTGGAAAACGGAGCGCTAGTGAATGTTTTTCATTTATTGAGTATGGGTTCTATCAGCCAGTACTTATGTATTTGTCTGTGATAAGATCCTAAAGGCTTAGATAAGGCATCCACTTGGGGGGGATTATACTTCTACACTGCACTTTTTTGCGGTTTGATGAACTGCGTCTAGCTACATTTCACGATAGTGATTTGTACTGCTCTTGGTCTGTCAACTCTGGTTGACAGACTCTGCTCACAAAAAACAATTAGCAGAATAATAATAATTTTAATATATAGTCTTATTTTCATTAGATAACAGAAGAAGGATATAGTGACTGACATGCTTACCTGAAACCCGAAAGTGTTAAGTGGATCTACGGAATTCTGTAAGTCAAACTCAACTGTTCTTGACAACTTTTTAACTACCAGCACAGGGCGACCACGGGAATTATGCTCAACGCTATTTACATTAAAATAGAGCATTCTTCCATGCAGCTCACAGGTGTCGAGTGGAACACGGTGATGATGCCTATCATCCTTTCATCGTAATAAAGTGGTATGAAACAATGACGAGTTTCCCTGCGGGATGAAAAATAATGTCAACAAGGGAAATTATGGGCCAATGTATTGGACTTGATTGTCATTTAATTAATGTTTATAACTAAAACCAGCAATTAGTTGTACGGTACATGCTTCACGTTTCAGTTCTATTTGCTATAATGTTCTGGTTTATGTAATAAACATTATTCATCTTATCTTGATCTTAATTGCTACGTCTTGAAATAAATGATCGTACATAATGAGCACAGAGAAGCTGAATTGCAATGGAACCTCTGGAGGAATATTTAAGCTTTACTATCCCCAGTAAAATTATAGGTATTGTACTTTGTATTTTTACTCCTAAAACCAAATGCTTTATTTCAACACTTTGGTGTAAAACAGAAATCCCCAGAAAGGTATCACAATACCCCATTACTTGAGCACGTCTTTTACAGTAGGTTTTAGATTGTAAGGGTTCAGATTGCAAGGGTTAGGATTGCAAGGGTTAAGATTGTAAAGGTTCAGATTGTAAGGGTTCAGATTATAAGGATTCAGATTGTTAGGGTTAAGTTTGTAAGGGTTCAGCCTGTAAAGGTTCCGATTGTAAGGGTTAAGATTGTAAGGATTCATAAGGGTTAAAATATGCATTCAAATATAGTATTAAAATAAAGTCTTGGAATGAGTCCAAAGTTGTATCACGGTTTTCCACAGCAAATACTTTCTGTCCAATGAGCTGTATTTTAACTTGATGATTATTTTGTTGCAGCTTGTTGCTTTTAATAAACACACAGTTACTTTTTGTGGTTGACTCCACTTTTGTGGAAGTGAAAACATCAATGGAATGTTATGATTAACGTTTTAGTCATTTGCAATCGCATTGTTATCAATTCAGTGTCGATTGAACCGAATTGCAAAACGTTGGAAAATATTAGGTCAACAATTAATTTATTTATTATTTATTTATTGGTTTGTACACAAATTGATACGTTTTACAGTAAGCAAAAGGAATAAACATAGTACAGGTGAGCTTATCTCTAATGAGAGATTTCTTCCAGCAGACCATGGTGACAGGAGAAATTTCATGAAACGAAAGAGACAGACATACAGCGGTGTACAGTAAAATCAATTAAAAAAAAAAAAAAAAGATATATATTAAGAGGATTACATAAAAAGAAAACAATGATACTTAAGTAATAAATACATACAATATACTATGCTACCCTAATAATAATATAGATACTTATCTAATAACATAAATGTAATTACATATATTTTTTATATAAATTAATAAATATTCAAAAATAATACATATATCTACTAAATATAATACTTCAAAAACAGAAACAGAAGAGGGAGAGAACCGGAGATGAAATAAAAGTAAATAATAACAATAATAAAAGTGTACAATTACGTCGCAGTGTAACTTAGGCGCAGTAAATGTTTGTTGTAATGCAGTAATTAATCCTCATAATATTAAAATCGGGTTCATAGAGCAGCAGAGAATTTAAATTTTCACGGCACAGTGCCCAAGTTAATGAAATGGTAGAATCAATTTCAATTCAGGTTTCATTATAAATCAGGAAAAATACTAGAAAGGCCTCAAACTTTTTCCCTAAAGACTTTGGAGACCTTCATAAATAAATAATTAATTTGATGGACACATAAATACCGTCTAAACCAAACTCAAAAACTTAGAACTCTTAAAAACTTTTTCTGATGTCCGCCGAGTGAAATAACCAAATGTTGTCCAAAAATGTATTTCAATTTTCAAATATCGCTGCATTGGAAGAATACTGTCGTAACTCAAAATGGGTAAATTTTTCAGGAGAGCAATTCAAAGTTTTTTAAAATCTCAAGAAGCTGTATTTTTTCATTTACTGCGCAAATGTTGATGAGACTTGAATAAAAACACGAAAGATATATTAGAATTTATATTTATTAAATGTTTTTTAGAAATTAATATATATTTAGTATTAAAAATTGAGAATGACTACCAAGTCTCGGACTTAAAACAAAATAGCACAGACAAACTTTTGAAGATTACTGGCTTATTTCGAAAAAATACTAGAAAAAAATAAGGTTTTTTTTAATAACAGAGGTGTATTTTGAAATAACACAATATATTCACGATGTTTTACTAGGTGACACTGATACAATTTGAGTTGTGACATCTTAGCATTACTTTATTTAAATCAATAGTGTTACAGTACCAATTCAGTCGTTGTTTTACAGAAATTCTTGCTGTAAGTAACATGTTTTATGGAAAGGTAAAGTATTAACTGGTTTTACAGCAATGAATGAACATACTAAACTGAGAAAAATAAGAAAGTGTTAAACTTTTAAAATGGCTAAAGCTTATTAAGTAATGATTGTAGCTTTGGAAACCGAAAAAAAATTAAAAATCTCAAAACAGAATAACATAACTTTTATCAACTTAAAATTCATCATCATAAGCCACACGACGTCCACTGCTAATCATAGGCCTCCCTCATAGATTTTCAGAGCGGCCGGTTGTAGGCGGCCTGCATCCACCGAAACCACGGTCTTTATGAGGTCATCCGTGCACCTTGCGTTTGGCCTCAAATGGTCTCCACTCGAAGACTTCCTGGCAACAACGGCCATCAGCTCTTAGTGCTATAATGCCCTGCTCACTGGCACTTCAACCTGCAAATACGCTGGGCTACGTCGGCAACCTTAGTTCTCCTACGGATTTCGTTACTTCTGATTCGATCTCATAGCGGAACACCGAGCATAGCCCTCTCCATAGCCCGTTGAGTGACTTGTCCATGACCATGTCTCAGATCCATGTCATCACTGGCAAACACACTGGTTGTAGACCCTCGTTTTGAGGCACTGAGGTATGTTGGAAGAGAAGACGATACACAATTTCCCGAACGTTGCCCAGCCGAGTTGGATTTGACGATCTACCTCTTTCTCGAAATTAGACCTACCTACTTTAACCACTTGTCCTAAGTAGATATACTCGTCGTAGATTCGAGAATCGGACCTCCAACAGATACTGGAGTGGGCGAAACACGGGTGTTTGACTTGACCTTTGTCTTGTCTATGTTAATTTTCATGCCAACTTGTCGAGCATGCTCGAGAACCCCAATCGAGTCTGGGAGACTGGTTCTCGAGCATGCTGCCGAGCTCTTCCACTATGTCGTCGGCAATCCGAAGGTGAGTCATTTTTTTTTTTTTTTATATTACGACGGTGGCAAACAAGCATGCGGGCTGCCTGATGGTGAGCAACTACCGCAGCCTATGGACACGTTCAACACCAGGGGCGTTACTCGTGCGTTGCCGACCCTGCAAGAACCTTTTTAAACCCCTCTTGAAGAACTCCATGCTATAGCTCATCGGGAAAACCTCGCAAGGGAGTTCGTTCCACAATTTAAGTGTCCTGGGAAGGAAGCATCTCAGGAACCGAGCTGTACGAGACCATGGCGGCTCTAGAGTATGTGGATGAACACCCTGACGATGGCGGGCGGTGCGATGGTAGAAAGTACTGACCATTAGATACTGGCCATTTATGTTAATGCCGAGTCCTTGCAATTCCAGGAGCTTAAAGGTGTCTTCGAAGATGTCGAAGTAAATAGTTTCGGAGAGATGACGGTCCCCCTGCCCCTTCGCAAAGGAATCGCCCTCTTGCTCGGCTCCTGCATTCGGACTGACATGGTGGCGTTCGCTTATAAGCACTTCATCACTTTGATGTACCGATAGTCAATGTGGCAGCGTTGAAGAGACTGCAGCACCGCCCAAGTCTCGACCGAATCGAAGGCTTTCTCATAGTCTACGAACGATAAGCAAAGTGGCAGATTGCACTTTTCGGTATTCTGTATAATCTGCCGCAGCGCATGAATGTGGTATAATGGTACCATAGCCTTTTCGGAATCCGGCTTGTTCGGGAGGCTGGAAGTCACCGAACCTGCGTGCGAGACGGTTCATGATCACCCTCGAACTCGACAACTTGTAGACATGGCTCAGAAGCGATATGGTTCTACAGATCTTCAACAAGTTGTCTCCTTTTCTCTGGTCCATGCCCCTAGCGTTGTACCTTCGAACACGGAATCAAATAGCCTATAATGAACTCTAAGAACCCATTCCATTCCATCGTCGCCCGGTGCCTTGTTGTTGTTAAGCTGTTTGAGAGCCATCCTAATCTCGTACAGGGTGATGTTCAGGATATCTTTAGTGCTGGGTTAGCTTGGCTTTGAGGTCTTTCGGCAAAAGACCCTAGGAACGGCTTTGGCGATAGAGGTATAAAGCTTATTGTAGAATGTTTCAACCTCCATCAACACCGCTTCTTTCGTCGTCGCCACACTGCCATCCTCCAACTTCAGCTCTCTCAACCAACTCTGCTCAATAGACTTGTCTCTTGCGAACACTTCGGAACCTTCCGTTTTGGTTCCGTTCGATTGTCTCTTTACCACGATTTGTGTTAAAGACACGGAATTCGTGTCGCATTGCGAACACTTTGGAACCTTTGTTTCGTTCGATTATCTCTGTAACCACGGTTTGTGTTAAAGACACGGATTTTGTGTCGCAAGGACTACCAAATACGTCTAAGGCGGTAGTTACCAGCGTCATCAGGGCACTGCAGTGTGAAAGACAGACGTTCAGTCATAAGGTCGAAGGTGTGGGTCAAAAGATTCTGCAGTTTATTCCGTCAGCCAGTCTTGAAAAACCTGGATCTAACCGCATGGACAGCTTCCACAAATCCGTTATTTAACTTAAAATTACAAGGATTTTCTAAATTCTAAACACGAAACAGAGTTTATTTAAGTCTCCAGTTTTTAGTTATTTAAAAAAGTTATCTAAATATTTAACTAGAACACTTTGAGATCATAATAATTAGTTGGATTAGTTAGGTAGGTATCTGTCATTAAAAAAATAAATGCGTTTTTGGGTTGTTTTTTTTCTGAAACACTGTGTCAAGTACAACAATACGACAGATTCTTTATCGGAAACAGTCTTAATACGAAAAGTACAACTACAGTGACGATGATAATTTATCTAGAAAAACGTTTCAATTTTGATTGTGCAAATACCGTCATCCCCATTTTTTATTGTAAACAGTTATTTTTAATTTTAATACATTCAAGTTATACTCACTTTTGGTAGAACAATGTAGTACTTCCAAATGATACTTTGTTTAAGAGAAGTGTCTAAAAGTCCCAGTTTATTATTCTAAACAATAGTGTCACATGTCGAAATAATGCAGTGTCCTAGATAAATGCTCACTCAAAATCAGTATTATTTTGTAATATGACCATATTCCGGAAAACCAACGAAAGGTTTACTTCTAAAAACAAGTTGCAACTGGCGATACAACGCTGTATATCAAAAATTGCGCCCCAAATTGACCAATAGGAAACAGTCTTTCGGTGGTGCCATGACGGTAATTGTTGTTATAGAAATACGATCTTTACTGAGTATACAAAACAGACCATTTTACGTTGAATGGTGTTAAAAAATCAATTTTGTAGTATTTGGTAATAATACGCTATTCTTCCAAAGCAGCGATATAGCTAAGGGAGGTTTTGTTAAAATCCACTAATAACATAATATCTATTCATCCATCATAAAAACAATAATATTTTTCGTTTAAAATATTTGCATTGTTTTCTGTTTTAGTTCCTATTTTTTTCATTTCTTTAATCATACAATTAGTTTTTCTACATATTCTACCACTGGAAGTTCGCTTGAATGGAGTGAAAGAAAACATATCTTTATGGAAAGTCAGCACTGCGTTTGTAACGCCAGATATACATACTAAAGAACGTAATCTGCCGAATTTACCAAAGTTTTCAGTTAAATGTTTTGTAAACGTGGTTTTGAGTCTTCCTGGAAGATTTTAAGCAGGATTTAAAACATCGGCATATATTTTTAAGAGCAGCCAGTTGTAGACGGTCTGCATGTCGGACATAATTTCATATCCATAAATAACATATACTTGTATTAATGTTCAGAAATCTCTAGAAGCTATCGAAAGCACAAAAAATTATGTTTCCTTAATATGCCTCATAATAACAATTTTAAACCGCAACAATGGTTTGAAAATTGTAGAATGAGGTTAAGAACATTAAAATTTTCCTTAAATGTTTCCTTGCTACCATAATAATGTTATCTGTAACACACAATAACAATTTTGTTATTATTTTGCAGAACAATCGCGAAAAGGGCTAAAATTGTGTCTAGACCGATACTCACACATTGAATTCAACGAAAAGTGTCACAATTTTTCAACGTCAAAATAGGTTAAAAAAATGTTTTATTACTTTCACGTTGGTACTCGTAAGTCCAGAGGAAGTAACTGAAGCTTGGCTTAGCTTAGACTAGCATGTCTTGTCATAGGAATTATAGCGCAGACAGCGCAAATTTTCAGTATTAGCGATGCAACAAACGATTTCGTCGAATCGCTACGAACAGTTTAGAAGTGGGCTACACCAGTGGTCGCGCGTTCAATCCCCGCACAATACAAACATGTTTGTGTTTAAATATGTCTTTTTGAGCTGGTCTCGGTGTTTCCTAAGTATATAAGGACATGTTCGTTTTTACAAAAAACAAAGGTATTTACTTTAGTATGTTTCTCCGTTGTCTAGTATCTCATATCACAAGCATTCAGTTTCTTAGTTTTGGGCTAGATGGCGCTGTGTGGAATTATGTCCAGTGAAAAAACGAGAGTTACGAATGTTAAACAATGAACAAAGATTATATCAGGACACTAGAATTTAACAATTTCCCAAAATTATTCATTTTATTTTGTTTGCATTTATTTTAACGTTTGCATTTTTGCGACCACATTCGTCCAACGGCTGACTCCAATATTTTTGCTATAAAAGCCACTTGCAGCGGTTGCTTGTTCAACGAAACCTTTATATCACTGGCGCGGGACAACAAGCTATGTCTGATAAAACGATAAAAGCTGGACAGCAATATAAAATGATATTGCAAATTTTTAACATACTTTTGAGTTATTTGTCATTTTTCACCATACAAGCCTTCGCAAAAAAATGAGTCACAACAAAAGAGTTGAAAGCCTATCTACAGACAGTATCCAAACTGTTGAATGAATTAAAAAAATATTTCAGAATTGATTTTAGCCTTTTTGATATTTGTTCATGTTGTTTAATTGGTGATATAGGGTACGAATATGTTAAATTTTAATAAATTTGAATCGTTATAAATCGTTATTCACTGTTGACCAGGTGCCACCTTACAACAGCGATCGTTGCCGATTCGTTTTCAGCATCCGAATAATATCAGTAAATAAACAAAACGTGGTGCAGCGCCTGTTAAACTAAACCGCCCACTGTGCATGCTGTTCAACAACCTTTTTTTCACACAAAAACAATAAAACACTTGGTCGGAGTTTTAGCCGCAATCCAAAATAGCTGAAAAAGAATATTGGATTTTGCCCAATATTCTTTTTCAGCCCTCGTGTAGCCTTGATTTTTCAAAGCATTTTAAATTTTGTAGTTTTGTGTTCAGAATTCGTTTTTAATGAACTCGGACTTGGATTAATACTGTTACCCAAAATCTACTGCAGACATAATTTAGGTAAGTATAAGAATTTTTATAACTTTTTATTGCATATCTATAGTCAGCATCGATATATTATTATTATCTGATACCTACCTGACATTAATCCACACAGTTTCATGGAGCCTAAAGGTGAGTCAAAACTTGTAAATTTCCTTGAGTGGTCCAGGGTAATGTAACGGTCTTACAATTGGTACAATACAGGCAAAGCGAAAGCATTTCCATATAAAATCATCAAAAGACTCCAACAAAACATCGAGCGTCCCCAAAAATGGCAAATGCTCAATGTTCTGATACAAGTAAATGCACTGGTGGTACTCACATCTAAAGAGAAGCTTGTACACGATCCAATGGTTAAACATACTTAAAACGTTTTTCTGTAAATACATTACTATAATTTACATTGGTAAACCCTAACCAGTACTTACAAACGGACATGTTTATGCACACGAATATTTGTAATGTTCAGGGATCAAACTTGCTACACTTGTTTAGTAGCCAACTTCTTAGCCATTAGACTAAATCAATCGTCAGTTTGTTTTAGTGTTGCTTCAAACGGCAAGGAATTTCAATTACGAAATCAACGGTTCTAGAATGCCAGGTGGAAATGTTTAAAGATCTCGGTAACTTATTTTTCTTAACCTTATTCTGTTTTTAAAGGGTGTGTAATGTATGATATAACTTTAAATCGTATATCACTTAGAACGTATACAGTCGAATGAGATAACATCATTTGATATAATGATTCATTTCGTATAATAAACGAATCATATAATTTCAAATGAAATAATTTTAAAACGTATAACGGACAACTGATATAACATTGTTTGATATAATAAATGTTTGCTTACATGGTATACTTTTCAAAACAACTACCACTTATATGATAATAAATGGTCTAACCATTAAATAACATAAACTTTTTTTTTAAAATCGCAATGCCTTTAACTATCATTCCATAGTTTTTTTATGAATACACACATTGCTAAAGACCATGAAAAGTGCTGGATTTAACGCAAGCAACAAGCTAATCAGGCATGTTGCTTTTTGGGTTTAAAAAAAACCACAAAGATTTAATGCGGAAGCTTCGCTTCGCTTCGCTCTTGCCTTAAACCTTCTAACCTAAACTATCCGTGTCGGTTTCGCCCCGACTCTAGCATAGGGCAGGCAAGTATACCAATTAGTTTTTATAACAAATAACATTTATTTCATATGGAGGTTATATGCAATGCTATTTAGATTAAACAAAATTACATCAAATGAGCTTTATACTAAGTAAGGTTTATATTAAATATTGTTAGGCCTACTGAGTGTTATCTTAAATGACGTTATATCATTTGATGTATTAAATCAAATGAGCATGATGTTGAAGAAAATTATTTAAAGAGTGGTTATACCAAATGTTTATTATTCATGAACGTTATTGAAATGAAAATATATCAAATGAAGTTATATAAACCAATACGCACCCGTTTTTAAAAGATTCTAATAATATTAAGTAGTGTATAAAAATAAGCGTAAGAGAAGCCCCTACAAAATTACCTCCAGTGCAATAGCAAACGTAATCTAGCAAGGCTTTGCAGTTGTAAATTTGGTTAAGTTCAGCTTAACTGGTGCATCGGCTGACCACGAAGAGGGGTATATTCGTGTATCACTCGATTCATGGGGTTTTTAGTAATTCAGATATAAGCAACAATACTTTTCTTTTTTTATCTCACTTGTCTAGGTGAGGAAGTCTGATTTAAAGAACTTAAGATTAAAGTTAATATTTCTTTGATAACATCTGACTCAATAATAAACACTGTAATAACTCAAAAACACTGTTCCAAGATAAAGCTCTTAAGTTTTGTTTCATAATTACATGAGATTTTAAACATAAATAATTTAGGACCGTTACATTATGCGATTATGAAAGTATAATATTTTTATTCCTATAACATACTCAAAATAAACTCTTTTGGGCCGATACTTACCAGTTTAGGAGAGTTTTTAAATAACAGATGTACAATTTAATTATTTAAAAAAACTCAGTGTTTAAATTGGTTAAACAGTTTGTTTCGCAACAAACCTAGCTTTATGGGATTAATTGCTTATAAAACAGTATTAAGTCGCGGTTGATACGCCACTGATGATTAAAAATTTCTATTTCAACCAAGTTTTGGTTAACAAAAAAATTGTTATCGTTCGATATTACTCGAGCACTTTGTTAATACGTACCTGAAAACTAAGCTTTCACTTTATGTGCCTACGTTTTACTGAGCTAAGTTAACTGGATCCTCTCAACGGAATTAACTAAGAAAGTTAAGGGTTATAATATAATAATAATCTTTATGAAGACGTCAAGAAAGGTGAAAAACAATATTGTTACTGTAAAAATAAATGCCTCGCTAAGGTTTGTTTATCAGTCCACTACTCGGTCAAACATTTATGAATAATACAAGTGCTGCAAAATATACAGTAAAATATTTTTTTGGATCTGGAAGTTCATGTTAAGCGTTCACACCGAGGATTCTTTGCGAGATAAGATAAGATGAGAAACAAAGTGCGGACATTGGTCTATAGAAATGATCCATCTAGCTATATGATTGACTAACTCGTTATTGTAATTTGACATACCTACCTATTATGTTATCAATCACGTTAATATCTGACCGTTTTTTTTAGCTGCAATCTTCAAGTTAATTAGTTAGTGTTAGCCGTAAAGGATTGAATAAATAAGAGATATTCACAGGATGAATTCAATTACCAGTGATGACTAACTCATAATTATTTGTTTTTTACTTCATGATACAATCAACGGTTCAACGTAACTATCTTATACGTTTTGATTCACTTGATAGAGTCAAAATAATCCAAAGATGCAACTTACAAATGGCATGGTTTACCATAATAAGGAACTAATGGTGATGTTTTAGAAGCCTGCACAATTATTCTAATAGACTGACATTGTGTTCTATATGTTTTTGAGAATAAGGTTTCATTTAAAACATGGAATACTCTGATTTTAATTTGGATTCTACAGCTGAACAATATCACAGTTCAGTTTCGTTTATTTTTCGAGAATTGACAGAATCAAAACATTTTGTCCGTGAAAAGAATAAACCAATTTCATTTGCCACTTTTGTAAACAGCTATCTGTGAAATTGATTCAACGCTGCTCTCGGTACACTACCGAAACTATATTCCTGGCAATCCGCAATAAGCTAGAGTGACTGAGCTAAATCTCAAAACGAGTAAAATGCAAAGTAAGGTTGTTTAAAAAAGAAAATGGGGTAATTTCGGCAACGCAATCTCATAAAATTATTTAAACGTCCTGTAATAAAAAAGGCCATACGACGGGCTATAAAGGCCTCTTAATTGCATACGACTGAGAGCTTGGGCTCCTTCTGCGTCTAAACAACTTACACACGTACTAATGTTAGCATAGCTAATAAGAGGAAAATATGCAGAAGTATGAAAAAATCATGATATGCCATTGTTGCTGGTTCTGCTAAGGTTTTTTTTTTTCATCTATATGGTGACATCTACATGATGTTTGGCGGACTAAATAAAGTAAAAAAGCTACGTCTGGGCAAGCAGCTATCGCCCACTATATTTTTCTGCTCAGCCCTATGATTGGCTGGTAAAGAATGCCCTTTTCGGCATTAAGTCCGCCATTTGTACCAATCTCATTGTTGAGCAATAAAGAATAAATAAATGAGAACAAATCTATAGCATGTGTGTGCACTGTCTCTTATGAGAGTTAAGTAGTTGAGATTGCATAAGTGTATGACAGTTAAATTTAAATTTATTTTATTAATTATGTGCTTTCATTGAAGGTTTCTCATTTAAATGTATTAATTAAAAACCTAACAGATGGCTTCACTTCATTCTGTGTTAAGCTTACTATAAAGCCAACAATGTCTCTAACAGCTAGTTAATGTTTTATCGTCTAACTATAAATTCTGCCTCATATTAAAATGAGAAGACTTGATTAAGTAGTAAATGCTCTCCTTTTGATAAATTCCAGTATTCAATAGATTTTATAATACAAAGTGCTTACGTTAACGTTAACGTTGCTTACGTGCGGCCGAGGGAGGGGCCCGTACTCCATTAGAATTTATGATACATGTAGGGGCAGGCAGTAATTAAAAGTGTCCATAGAGAGAAATAACACAGTGAAACACTGTAAAGTTATGGTATAACACTGTAGTAGTGAGCTACTTTGGGAACTCCAGTCATTTGCGTGGGGTCACTTGACAAGTTTTGGCTTTTAACCAGCAAAAAGGTGGCATTGTTTCATTCAGTATTTCAATAGCCTGGCTGGTGTCACGGACCTATTCATAAACTTTTGACGTTGTTTTGTTGTCAAATCCAGGATGGGACAGTTTTTGTATTGTTGCTAGTGGAAGCGTGGTTAATTAGTGAAGTAAATGTTATTTAATGCGGAAGTGATATGCAAATTGCTCTAAAAATACGTAGAGTAAGTTAAGTTTGAAATTAAGGTTCTTAGAAAACATTACTTGTAAATATACTAGTAAAAGTTTCACACTGCCAATTCTAATTAAAGTTGCAGAAAATGTTTCAAAGTATTCACATTGAAAAGAATTCCATTAAATACTACCTATTAAATATCGTATTCTGAATTGCATATACATTTACATAGACAATATACAAAAATTCTTAAGAAACCACGAGCTTTTTTCCTTAATTAATGCTCAAAAGATGATAACGTTTCATTGACGATTTATTCCTCGGAATCATTAACGAAACATAACTTTGTAAAAAGTGCAATGCTTTGACCAGCGTTGCATGTGTTATCCCAAAAGGCAAGTATATCACACCACAATAAATTATACACCAAAGCGGAATGTACAGAAACTCCTAATGGATATGAACGAATATGGAGCAACGCTGTACAAGAGTCCAATTGCGTTATCGCCATGGGAATCGACGGGACCGCTATAAATATGGTTCTAATTCGGCAAAGCCAGCGGGTGTGGGGTTAGCGGGTCAACGCGACCTTCGATACATTATAATGTACATTTATCTAATGTGTGTTTATGTTTTTTTCTCTTAAAGGGAGCAACCATATTTCGAATGATACACGTTTGCATTATAAATTGAATTGCAAAATATATCGTTAGTTCTTTTACAAATAATATTTGAAGTATGTTATGATGAGTTTGAATCAAATGAAATGAAGTGTTGTTAAATAAATTCAGCATGATTGTAATAAAATAAGAACATTCAATTACATTGAACATACTTTAATTACTCTCTTCTCCTTTAATTACAGATTGTAATTAAATGATCTTATTTACTTAATTAATGCTCAAAACTTGATTACGTCGCATTAACGATATAATCTTTAGAATCATTACCTAAACCTAACTTTGTGAAATGTGCAATGCTTTGACCAGCGTTGCATGTGTTATCTAAAAAGGCAAGTATATCACACCACAATAAATTATACACCAAAGCGGAATGTACAGAAGCTCCTAATGGATATGAACGAATATGGAGCAACGCTGTACAAGAGTCCAATTGCGTTATCGTCATGGGAATCGACGGGACCGCTATAAATATGGTTCTGATTCGGCAAAGCCGGCGGGTGTGGGGTTAGCGGGTCAACGCGACCTTCGATGCATTATAATGTACATTTATCCAATGTGTGTTTATGTTTTTTCTCTTAAAGGGAGAGCACACATATTAGGTTTCATTTAAAAAATTATACCATTTTTTAATTTTACAGATGAACAATATCCCAGTTCAGTATCGTTTATTGTTCGAGAATTGACAGAATCAAAACATTTTGTCCATGAAAAGAATAAACCAATTTCATTTGTCACTTTTGTGAACAGTTATCTGTGAAATTAATTAAAGGGTAATACACAATAATTCTTAAGAAACTACGAGCTTATTTCCCTAATTAATGCTCGAAAGACGATCACGTTCCATTGACGATATAATCTTTAGAGTATTTTAGAATCATTACCTAAACATAATTTTGTAAATTGTGCAATGTTTTGACCAGCAGTGCATGTGTTATCCCAAAAGGCAAGTATATCACACCACAATAAATTATACACCAAAGCGGAATGTACAGAAACTCCTAATGGATATGAACGAATATGGAGCAACGCTGTACAAGAGTCCAATTGCGTTATCGTCATGGGAATCGACGGGACCGCTATAAATATGGTTCTAATTCGGCAAAGCCAGCGGGTGTGGGGTTAGCGGGTCAACGCGACCTTCGATACATTATAATGTACATTTATCTAATGTGTGTTTATGTTTTTTCTCTTAAAGGGTGAGCACCCATATTTCAAATGTACACGTCTGCATTATACATTGAATTGCAAAATATGTTGTTAGATAAGGTTATTATTGTTTTTAGCATTTTCCTTGCAGTATCTTTATCAAAGATCTGAAAACCAGAAGAAGACATTTGATCATCTTGGCATCAGGCAGGAATCGAACCGGCATCTTTCGCAAACCGGGTGACTGCACTGACTGATGCCAAGTTGACCAAATGTCTTTTTCTAGTTTTCAGATGTTGTTAGTTCTTTGACGAATAATGTTGCGTTAAATACATTCAGCATGATTGTAATTAAATGAGAACATTTTGTAATCAATATGTAATTAAATGAGAACATTTAATTACATAAAACAGACAGATTGTAATTAAATGAGAATATTTAATTACAACTGTAGTAGCTATTTTTACACTAACAAAACTGTTTCTCTTTCTACTTTATGACATGCATATTCATTCATCCAGCCTGAAACGAATGAAATATAATACTCGTACATTTTTATGGTAACTGAAAACTCGATGAGTTATGATGCTTTCAAGCACCTGCAACTCTTTAAATCCACTGTTTAAATAGAATACGTGTTCAAGAGTGCAATGTAAAACGTGTTTTCAGATTTTCAAAACACTCTGAACGAGTAAATTAATATACTGTAGTGCCCTTAACACAAAGGAATGTTATATTGAACTTTTCTGCTTTGATTTTTTTCTATTATTTATGCCTAGTGAGTGTTAGTTTAAGAAAAGTAATATATTTAGGCGTCTATTAATACGCGTCTCGGCAAGCGTAGTGTAGGACGTCCTCAGGCAAGGTGGAAAAAAAAAGGCAAGGTGGAGTGATGATCTGCGCAGGATGGCTGGCAGAAGCTGGATGCGAGCAGCTGAAGATCGAGTACAGTGGCGTGCAAAAGTAGAGGCCTATGTTCAGCAGTGGACTACAACAGGCTGATGATGATGATGATGATGATGATGAATATATTTAAGTCTCTAATTCATGTGTTTTTGTTATTTCGCTTGGTTTTTAAATCTCTTTTTTGTATGTTGGCTAAATTGATTTTACGAGTATAACGAGAAGAACCGTTGAAATTAATGAGAGACGTCGTTAACGCTCTTCGTTGAATCGAAAATATTTTATTAATAGATTCGGGAACACTTGGCTTATTCTTGTTATAATCTTTTAGATAGCGTAGCAAATCAATGTTTATAAGAACAGTCCGCAATGTCTTCATTTCACATTGCATAGTTGTACGGAATACGTTTGGATAAAGAAATGAAATAGAGCTATTTTTAAACGCCAAATTCCAATTAGAATTGAAACAAACAATTGTCTCTTAATCTCAGTCTTGTGTTATCACTACGTAGTATAAAACAAAGTCGCTTTCTTTGTCCCTATGTCCCTTTGTATGCTTAAATCTTTGAAACTACGCAACGGATTTTGATGCGGTTTTTTTAATAGATAGAATGATTCGAGAGAAAGGTTTATATGTATAATAACATCCTATTGCGAAGCGGGGGCGGGTCGCTAGTTTATTTATAAATCGTACTCAATTTCCGCATTTGAAGTACCTAACAAATTCGTTATTATCATCAAATAATCACCAATAAGCTCTCCAGTATCGCTTTCAACTTCTCTTCATTCCCAACGCGGCGATAAACTATCGAGAAAAAGACGAGAAAAGTAAAGAAAAAACCAAAAGAATCGTCCAATATCGCGGTTCTGCACAACGCGAGGCAGCACACATGACGATCGTAAAAAATGCGAATGGCGTATTGAAATATTTCCCGCGACCCTTTCCCTCAATTCTCCTCCGGGCTGTGTGTTACGGGCGTATAAATCTGGTCGGTAGACCGTTACAACTTCGATTTGTGTGTTTATGGTGTTATATGATTGTATGTTCGTTTTATAGAGGAACTTTGGAGTACACACCTGCCTAGTTGCGGGATTTAGAGGATTTATTTTTATAGGAATATAAATAAGATTGGAATCGTAAATTAATAGAAAGAGGGTCTTGGACCGATGGTTTAGCACTCTGGCTGGAACTCGTGTAGTCGAAGTTCTTGTCGGGTCGGAACACCTACTTTACCTAATTCCTAATTTAATTCGCGCAGAAGTCCCAGGGTTGGGTTTTTTATCGGTGTTTTCACCGATAAAAACACAAGTGATTCGAATGGCGGCGGTCTACTTTGACACGTTGGTTTCAAAAGCTCGCTCGATGAAATTTAGGCTTCTGATTGTTACTTTCACCGAATCAGCTACAAGCATTGGACCTCTGTAAAATTTGTTGAATTTCCAACTGCTTTTGCATCTCTTTTAGGGCAGTGGTTACAAGTGCAAAGAGCTGCGGGTTTTATTTCCGAACTAACACGCAATTTGTTGAAACATCAAATATCATAACATAACATAACATTCCGAATAGGCCGGAATTACATAAGTCTACCGGGATTTAGCGAACGAGTCTAAAACTATGGTACAATATGATAGACTAAAATGCCACTCCTTGTAATTTAATTCTGATTGCAAATGTAATTTGAGTGTACTTCCATTGACTCCTTCCATAATCTAAAAATGTCTTCATTTTATAAGTCAGACCGTACAACCGAATATTTTTACAAACATTTTAGAGTAGAAATTCTATTTTTACAACTGAATCGTTTACCTGTGCCTTTCAATTTGTTCAGGCCATTCAATCCTGGAAGCTAACAACTTCAATTTTTCAAACCGAATTCGATGGTTGCAATTCCACAGTACGATTTTGTTACAACAATCAATACACAAATGTTTTTATACCTTCGATCAAACAACAAACGTTGGTTGTGTCGGTCAATACGTTAGTTCTGTTAAAAGTGTCGTTTATTATTCGGGTTTCAAAACGTCGACCAATCAGTCAGCTGGCTGCGCTAAACCTGTACATGTGGAACTGCATTCAAATTAAACATAACATAACATACATAAACGGCCCACATACGACCTACTGCTGGGCACAGGCCTCACCTCAACTATGAGGTGGAACAAGCCATACTCCAACACGAGGACTCAGTGCGGATTGTTGGATGGGTGTAAAGTTATAGTGAGCAACCTTAATGTCAGATGTTATCAAGCCGCCCTAAGGCCTGTGATAAGGCTTAACGACTGACATCTAGCGACGTCATCCGGGACCAACTGCTTAACTTTTCACCACTAGGGAGTAAACCGCAAGTAGCACAATAAATAAAAGACGGGGTGTCCCGGCCAGAGCCGGTCTCGTGGTCCCCCAGTTTCCAACCCATAAATCTGCCCACTGAGCCCCAACGTGAAGTGCAAAACTAAAATCATTAAAATACTGAATCCTAACAAAGCACCATTAGAATAAATCCAGAAAACCTCGCTTCCTATACAACCGAAGACAGTATTATGATCTTCAAAATCTGTATTCGTTCATTAAACCACCATTCGCGGTAACCGCAAACGTACCGAGTGCTCGGCGCAGATACGAACAGTTAATGGGCGTTTGTGGCAAAAACAGCCGCCAGTGCAACCGAGATTATAATATTGGAGTTTCAATTGCACAAGTTTGTACAATTTGCCGTTTCGCACTATCGCCGCGGCGCAGCTCGCGTTGATGACAGCAGATTAAAGGCCACATGAAATTTGGTTTGTTGTTATTGCTGTTATGGTTGTAAGTTTCAAGTGTTATTTTGTGATTTTTTATGAAGTTTGAGTTTGTAAGATAAGTAAGTCATTAATATTGACGCAATAAACGGTAACGCCATCATAATTTCAATTGCCTTTTTTTTTTGCTGTCGCGCCATCAATACTTTTATGACTATGCTTTTCGGTAAACCTGCCAGCTAACTATAGGGCTGGCAGAGAATGCATTATAGGCATTATGTCGTACGTTTGTAAAAATACAAATGATAACCGGTGCTTTTATTGCAACATTAGGTATGTAATTTAAAAACTAGCAAACAGTTTGATTACTTATAACGAATATCAGATATGTCATGGTATTTTCATTTCCTCCTGAAAAATAGGTTTTTTGATACTACAAATAAAGTAAGCTTCTGTTTAAAAATATAAGGTGGATTTTAAAACCTTTTTAAAGTGAATATTTCCTAAGAATTGTTCAGTTGGAAAATTGATGGATTGTAATAGATAACAAACTAGCAGCCGCCCGCGACTTCGTCCGCGTTTTTCCCGCTTTTCTGTTAAAATTTACCTAAATTTTCTTTGCTATAAACCTCACGGAGCCCGAGACCTTTCCAACGAATGCAAAACCGTGGAAAACGGTTCGTGCGTTCTGGAGATAAAGCGTCAGGAAGGAAAACCCGACTTATTTTTATATAGTAGATTATTACAATGCATTTACAAACTTTACAAATGCCACCCTGTAAATTGTTTATACAACTGGAATTGACAGCTAACTTGTCCTTTAATTTACGTTTGTGAATTTACCGCTGAAAGGTCAAACGCGTTGGCGTCAACGCGAACACAGCTACTGTTCCGGGCGTCTCTGCTGAGAACTTTGACAAATTAGTTCATGCTTTACGGCCGCTACAAACTTTGTTCCAGTGTGACGCTGGAACGTTGTTCCAAAATATATATTTACGATAACGTTCCGCCTTCACGGACTTCCCCATTGTTTCCTGAGTACATTTTTAATGCAATTACTCGTTCAAGTACTTTTTAACTCTACCTCGTTAGAACAGAGTACTACTGACTTGTTAACTTTTCCGGAAGAAAGAACACAATATTACAATTTCTCTCAAAGATCTTTTTCCTTTTGTACTGCACTTTAAGCAAGTATTGTGAGCTTTTGTTTATTAATTTGAACTATTTCTGCTGACCGCAATGTTTTTAGCATATGCGTCGAGTGATACTATTCGCGGGGTCTACAAACTACAGTGACCGCTTTTCTTAGGTTTTCTTTTAACATTCATTTCGGACAAATAATTCATCAATTATGGGTTAGTAACTTTTCAAATTTGTATTACTATCTACGATTATCAATTAATGAATTGAATAAGCATTGTCTACAATGCATAACAATAAGGCAAATTGGTGACATGTACAAGATGAGACAAAATAGTTACAGATACGTTATCAATAACTCTTAAAAATGTAGGTACAATTTAGAAGGCTTGATCGCAATAATCCATCTCTTATTTCGAAAGAGAGAGAGTATTGTTCTGAAGGACTGTTTGTTGAGATACTTCAGACAACTTCCTACCAACACATTTTTGCATTTGGCATAAGTAAGATCCCCCAATTTATTGACTGGAAGCGGTTTGATTACATTAAATGGGACAATTTACTACAAACATGCTTTATTCGTCCCACTGCTGAGCACAGGCCATCAGGGAACCCGTTCAAGGTGAAACGATGCCGCATCGTAACAGAATGCGACGTCGTACCGCTTAATTGTATACGAGCCGAGCAAATTAACATACCTAAATCAGTCAGTCAGAGTGGTCACCCATCCCGGGATTTGTTGATTCACTGTTGCCACACGTAATAAAATTGCTATTTCAAATGTACTTACACATAAGCAAGTTAATCTGTGTCGTACCCTTGTACAAAGCACAAACATCTTCTTGATATTTTTTCTCACTTTCATATTATAATCAAGTCGCTAAAAATTATTCTTGAATTTTAAGAATAAAGGTTTGAAATATACAAACACATTTTTTGCGAACTTTTCTTTGTGAATCACTTTTTATGTCCATTTGTATCAAATTCTCGGCTCGTTCACTCATCAACTTTTGTTTCAATAATCCACAATTCACAAAAGAAATCACAACTCAATCTCGAGATACAAATGGAAATGGCGGATCAGTTTTTAAAAATGAATCCGAAATAATTAGAATTCTTTAGCATCATTAAAATGTGAAGTCATATCGACAGATCAAAAGCTTTTCGGAGTAAGCATCAAAGACATCGTTTTATTTGAACGAACGAAATTACTTGCGGATGTTTTGAGTTTCGGATCTCATTAAATCTTTGTCATTCTATACTGTTTGTTTAATGTAGATCTTGACAGAAGAATGAATGGTTTACACCTTGTTTTTTGTCTGTTTTTCAAATAAGCAACCACTTTTCTTGCAAAACAAACAAGACGGATATACCTGCTTACTTTTAATGAAACACTAAACGTTATGATATTGATACCTCAAACTGGCCTAAAATTAGTGTCAGACAAGAATCTGTATAAGCTTACAGTGGACCTGAAGCAAGCTTTCTGCATCTAGCAGGTAATTTGCTTAGATATTGAATTAGTAAGATTGATTTGAACGACCTAATTGCAAACTCAAAACACATACACGCAAACTTATAACACACATACACACACACACGCACACACAGTCGTTCACGCACGCACAAGATATGCTCCTTGTAATTTTTAGTAAAAACAGCTGTATTCATGGTGCCACTGAAAACCAGCGTTATCGCATATACTTATGCATAACATATGCTGAGTGGCCATCATTTTGGCTGCTTAACTAACTTTTGTAATTTGTTTTTATTGTTATTTTAATGGTTTTTGTTTGTTATGTACCCAATAAATATTTTTCTTTCTTTCTTTCTTTCTTTCTTTCTAATTGCTCTAATGGTTCAGAAGTTGGCTGCTACACTAGGGGCTGCAGGTTCAATCACCGGACAGTACCTACAAACATTAATGTGCATGAACGTCGTTGTTTCTATTGGTCGGGGTGTTTTTTTATGTATTTGATGTTATTCACAAAAAAGTATTAAAGTATTAAGAAGTGTCTATTTTCTATTATCCATAGTATTCATTAATTTTGTTTGGGGGCTAGGTGGCGATGCATGTAATCATTTTCAGTGATATTTATTAATAACTATTTTGTTGCGGAACTTTCACTACAGCGGCAAATAAACATAAAACCTATTTGCCACATTCTGAAAGTACCCTAAAAATATATGAAAAAGGAAAATGTTTGCTCAAAAGAGATCGTAACAAGCTAACATTATGAAACATTTGAAGTTATTTGAAGAAAAATTGCAAGCACCTTTCTCGAAGAAAATGCACTGTCTAACTTCATAAGTTTCTAGCACCGGTTCACGTCATTTCAATTCTGGATACACGCTTCACCTGCCAATGTGTTTTATATTTTGTTCAATGCAGTTGTTTTAAAGAGCTACATGTGAGCACATGAACAGCATGTAGCTATGTAGGAGTTACTAGGTTAAGTCGCGGAATGAAAAAGTTGACCAGTTTCAAAATGAATTCATTTACGCAAGCACATGTTACCTTTTTAAACTGTGTAACAGGCTAAAGTATGTCGAAAAGTATGCTTCATTGTTTGACAGTAACAGTAAAATTCGATTAGACGTATGTTCCTTGTGGATGATTGAACTAGTGGCTATAATCCTTATGGACACCTGATCTCAACTGAAACTATAAAATACTTGAACCAAACTAGTGGTTAAGACTCACATTCATACTTATGGTTTTATAGTTTTATTTTTACTTGAAATGACTCACAATGAACGTCATAATATGATTTTGTCTGGGGTAAAATTCAATCCACACACTGTGTCAATAAACAAAATTAATACTTAACAACATTGTAATATACGGTCACGACAATATATTAAACGGGGTAGTCAGAGGCAAACTGATTACAAAATGCCGGCATTATGAACGGAACATTCAGAAACCCACATTTGTTCGGTGGTAAGGGGAGAGCCTACCTTGGTTTTGCGGCTTGCAAGAGTTTCTAACGGTATTTTCCATCAGCAAAGAGCCGAAAATTGTGAATTAAACACAAAGTAGTTGTTCCGATCAGTCTTGAGCTCAGGTTCCGAACGGATTTTCTAACCACTGGGCTACGACGCTAGCTATCACTAACAAGTCAGAGATATACTTTAGCTAATCGCGACAGGGGCCATAACAATGACAACTAAGCCCCGCGACATATTGGTGCATTAAGCCCCGATGTAGATCAGTGCGGCCGTACTCGGGATTTGGAAAATTTATTCGCACGGCCCGAATACGCTCCTGTAGCTCGCCGCAGAGATAGATGTAAAGATACTGGATGAGCCTTCCAAATGAAGGACAAATGAAAGAAAGAAAGAAAGAAAAAATGTTTATTGGCCCTAACACAATGAAGGCAAGCAAATAACAATAATGAAAAAAGGAAAACACATTCAAAGAAAAGAAACTAAAAACAAAAAGTATCATTTTACAGACATAATATTATCTTGTATTGGAAGAAAATTGCATAGTGGCGCCTCCCAGCCGTGACGTCACTCCGGTGTAGTGACGCGGGGGGACCGAACTGACGATTGGGAGCGCTGCCGACGAGCGCTCACTTTTCTGCTGATCACCGGACTCGACGGACGTGCCAACCCTCTATCGCTACAGTGCTAGACCGATTTAAGACCTAGAGCCCTAACTGCTATACGTACATTCTTTTAGTGATTAAATAATAAAATTGTTAGAAGTTAATATTTTTGTAGTAAAGAAATTTAGAGATACCAGTGTTCCTTTTTTTATACCCGCTTCTGGTTTATAAAATCAGAAGTGGGATAGGCCCGCGCTTAATTAAATTAATACCACGTGGCATTCTGATTAATTTAACAGTGCAATTTAGTGCGTTTTTGTTAAAAAAATATCTGAGGGTAGAAATCTTTTCTTTTAGAATTATTTAGTTGATTTAGTTTCGTTTTATGTTCATTAGTTTCGGGTGTTTACTGGAATTAAAAACTAAATTGCAGATGTGACGTGACGTGAAATATTTTTTTAGAATATTCGTGTTACTTGTTTTGATTTTGTGTTCGTTACCGTTAGAGTATTATTTTTGCATAGGCGTGATCCATGTGTCCATTTAATGAGTATGGCTGAACGCAAAGTACGTAAAAGCAAGGCAAAAAACGAAGCTTTAGACACGATACTAGATCGATTAAATGCAATAGAGGGTCGGCTAAATCCGACGTCCGACCCAGCACCACCACGCCCAGGCACTCCGCCCCAGCCGACGCCCTCATGCTCCTCGTTGTTGCCCCAACCGATCGTACCTTCCTACCAACCCGGGCATACTCCCATGGTTGACGAGCCGTTACAGTCCGTGCATAACGAACAGCTAAGGCCGCGACATGTTGAGACCTGTGCGGAGGGTGCGACGGATGGTGGTAATGGAACGTGTGAGCAGGGTGGCGTGTGCGCAGCTGCCTCGCGGTGTGGAAGCGTTGCAGAGGAGGTCACCGAGAGGTTGTGTAGCACAATTTCGTCGTTGATACAAGTAAGACCGTCCCATTACTATATATCGAATTTTGACCCTAGTATCCATGATTTTGATAACTGGTGTAGTGAGGTAGACCAAGCGCGTTTAGTAAATCATTGGAACGACAGCGAGTGTTTATCGCGTGTGGCAAGTTGTCTTAAGGGTGACGCATACTCGTGGATTAGTGACTGGTTTACAAACGAACGCACATGGAGTAACTTTAAACGTGAGTTTAAATACCTTTGTCCGCGAAGTGTTAACGTTGCAGATATATTATTTGAAGTAATGAGTAGCAGTTCTAAAAATTATTTGACTTATGCCGAGTATGCGCGCCGATCCTTACTGCGCCTGAATATTATCAGTGGGTTGTCCGATGATTTAAGATCCGCCATCATAATACGTGGCATTATGGACCCTCAGGTTAAAGCTGCCGCTATCAACGCAAAGCTAAAGCCGTACGAGTTAGTTGAATTTCTTGCTGTATATTCAAAGCCTAAATTTAATGTTCGGCCTAACGTTGACAGTAATAACGTGCAACCAAGCAAGAGGGTTTTTTCAGACTTTCGCAATCGAAAAGTCCGTACGCCTGACTTGACGTGCTATGGTTGTGGTAATATTGGTCATAAACGTATCAATTGCCCTAAACGTCCACGACTAGAACGTGCCAAAGGTACCGAGTCTCATCCGCCTAACGTCGCTAAAACCAGCTCAGATTCGAGTAGAATTTTGAATTGCACATACTGTCATAAAAACGGCCATACTGCAGATAAATGTTTTGTCAAGCAACGTTCTGAGAGCACTAATAGACAAAGTAAAAACGTTAATTTTTGCCGTAAGCTCGAGTCTAATGTAAACTCTGATGTTATGCCAGCAGTTATTCAAGGCGTGCCGTTAGATACACTCATAGATAGTGGTTCTAGTATTTCCTTAGTCACAGAATCTATTTTAAAACATTTTCATTGCAACAAGGTACCCACTTATCGACTTTTAAGAGGTATAGGTAGTCAAGAAATTGAATCTACTTACAGCGTTACAGTGGTGATTCAATTCCCTGAAATATCGCTAGATGTAGAATTGTTTGTGGTACCAGACCACAGCATGTGTGCACCTGTGCTTATTGGTACTGACGTCCTGAATCGTCATGGCGTTACTTACATTCGATCAAGCGAAGTACAGCGACTAATAAGAATTGAGGACCCAGCGGTAGTACATAGTTTACGTGACTTAGGACAGGATATAAATACTTCTCTATCCGGTGTTGATAAGAACAGATTGATGACTGTAATTAACAAGTTTTCAGAATCATTTGTTAGTGGTACTGCTACTTCGACCGTGACTACTGGACAAATGGATATCCAGTTAAACAGTAATGTACCAGTACATTATCGCCCTTATAGACTTTCTCAAGATGAAAAGTTACGCGTCCGAGCCATAGTTACAGATCTTTTGAGTAAAGGCATTATTCGCGAGTCAGAGTCAGAGTTTGCCAGCCCTATCCTTCTTGTTAAGAAGAAGGATGGGACTGACAGAATGTGCGTTGACTACAGAGCTCTGAACGCCATAAAGTCAAAGCAAGATTTCCCCTACCATTGATTGACGATCACATTGATAAGCTTGGCAAGGCCAAATACTTCTCTAGTTTAGACATGGCCACAGGATTCCATCAGATCAAACTAGGCCCTGATTCCATTAACAAAACTGCCTTCATAACACCCGAAGGCCATTATGAATATTTAAAAATGCCTTATGGCCTTGCCAATGCACCTGTGGTCTATCAAAAAATCATCACAGACACCTTAAAATCATTAATTGATAGTGGCAAGGTATTGGTTTATATTGATGACGTCCTTATAATGTCAGACTCTGTAAATGAGGGATTGGAAACACTACGTCAAGTTCTGACTGTCTTGACTTCCTCAGGTTTCTCCATTAATCTTAAAAAGTGTAGATTTTTAACCACTGAAGTAGAATACCTGGGGAGGTTGATTAGTCAAGGTCAGGTTAGGCCGAGCCCAGGGAAAGTCGAAGCTTTGGTCAAATCTCCCAAACCTTCTAACGTAAAACAGGTTCGACAGTTCCTGGGTCTGGCCGGTTACTTCCGAAAATATATTGCTGGCTATTCCTCAAAGACTGCAAGCATAGCTAAGCTAACGAAAAAAGACCAACCATTTATATGGGGAGATGATCAAGAGGCTGCTCGAAATTACATAATCAAGCGTCTTACTGATGAGCCAGTGCTTGCAATCTTTGACCCTGCTCTTGAGACGGAGCTGCACACAGACGCCAGTTCTAAGGGCTATGGTGCAGTTTTGTTGCAGGAGCACGGTAACAAACAGAAACGCGTAGTGGCTTATTTTAGTAGGGCGACCAAGGGGGCAGAGTCGCGATATCACAGTTACGAACTCGAGACTCTAGCCATAGTTAAAGCCCTTGAGCATTTTCGTCATTACCTTCTAGGAATTGAGTTCAAAGTTGTGACTGATTGCAACTCGTTGAAGCTAACCGAACGAAAAAAAGACCTTTTGCCTCGTGTTGCTCGTTGGTGGGTTTATATGCAGGATTTCCGGTTTGGTTTAGAGTACCGAAAGGGAATTTTTATGTCACACGCTGATTTCTTTAGTAGGAATCCCACTCGGGTCCTGCATATACGTCAACCAACCAATTGGGCGCAAGTGGCCCAAACCGCTGATCGTGAGACGCAACATTTAATTGAAGAACTAAGAGACGGTCGGTTGGATTCAACGAGATATGTGATCCGAAACAATCTGCTGTGCTACAAATATGCTCCTGTAGCAGGAGAAGAGTCTCGATTTTTATGTTTTATCCCGAAGGGTCACAGATTGAGTCTACTTCGCATTTTTCATGACGAGCATGACCATATTGGAATAGACAAAACTGTAGACCTCATTCTGAGACACTTCTGGTTTCCAAGTTTGAGACAATTTGTAAAAAAATATATAACTCATTGTATCACCTGTTTGTCACATAAAAAGATACCTCGAGCTCCACATCAACCTATTAGGTCGTGGACAAAGCCAGACGAACCCTTTTTGACCGTACATATGGATGTCCTTGGCCCTTTGCCAGAGTCTAGAGGTTTTAAATACATTCTGGTACTATGTTTTTATTATTGTTTTAGCATTTTCCATGCAGTATCTTTCTAAAGAAAACCAGAAAAAGACATTAGGTCATGTTGGCATCAGGCAGGACTTGAACCCGCATCTTTCGCAATCCGGGCGACTGCACTACCAATTATGCTACCGAGACCATTAACAGACCGGCCGAATCTTTCTGGTGTATTTTACCCTATGAGCTAGGGTGATTTCATCAATGTTATAGGCATCCACCTCTAACACTCGGAAGAAATATTTTTTCAAATATTTAACTTCCAATTAAGATGAAAAAGCTATTATTATGTTTTTATTATTGTTTTAGCATTTTCCATGCAGTATCTTTCTAAAGAAAACCAGAAAAAGACATTAGGTCATGTTGGCATCAGGCAGGACTTGAACCCGCATCTTTCGCAATCCGGGCGACTGCACTACCAATTATGCTACCGAGACCATTAACAGACCGGCCGAATCTTTCTGGTGTATTTTACCCTATGAGCTAGGGTGATTTCATCAATGTTATAGGCATCCACCTCTAACACTCGGAAGAAATATTTTTTCAAATATTTAACTTCCAATTAAGATGAAAAAGCTATTATTATGTTTTTATTATTGTTTTAGCATTTTCCATGCAGTATCTTTCTAAAGAAAACCAGAAAAAGACATTAGGTCATGTTGGCATCAGGCAGGACTTGAACCCGCATCTTTCGCAATCCGGGCGACTGCACTACCAATTATGCTACCGAGACCATTAACAGACCGGCCGAATCTTTCTGGTGTATTTTACCCTATGAGCTAGGGTGATTTCATCAATGTTATAGGCATCCACCTCTAACACTCGGAAGAAATATTTTTTCAAATATTTAACTTCCAATTAAGATGAAAAAGCTATTATTATGTTTTTATTATTGTTTTAGCATTTTCCATGCAGTATCTTTCTAAAGAAAACCAGAAAAAGACATTAGGTCATGTTGGCATCACAACACCAGAAAGATTCGGCCGGTCTGTTAATGGTCTCGGTAGCATAATTGGTAGTGCAGTCGCCCGGATTGCGAAAGATGCGGGTTCAAGTCCTGCCTGATGCCAACATGACCTAATGTCTTTTTCTGGTTTTCTTTAGAAAGATACTGCATGGAAAATGCTAAAACAATAATAAAAACATAATAATAGCTTTTTCATCTTAATTGGAAGTTAAATATTTGAAAAAATATTTCTTCCGAGTGTTAGAGGTGGATGCCTATAACATTGATGAAATCACCCTAGCTCATAGGGTAAAAAACACCAGAAAGATTCGGCCGGTCTGTTAATGGTCTCGGTAGCATAATTGGTAGTGCAGTCGCCCGGATTGCGAAAGATGCGGGTTCAAGTCCTGCCTGATGCCAACATGACCTAATGTCTTTTTCTGGTTTTCTTTAGAAAGATACTGCATGGAAAATGCTAAAACAATAATAAAAACATAATAATAGCTTTTTCATCTTAATTGGAAGTTAAATATTTGAAAAAATATTTCTTCCGAGTGTTAGAGGTGGATGCCTATAACATTGATGAAATCACCCTAGCTCATAGGGTAAAATACACCAGAAAGATTCGGCCGGTCTGTTAATGGTCTCGGTAGCATAATTGGTAGTGCAGTCGCCCGGATTGCGAAAGATGCGGGTTCAAGTCCTGCCTGATGCCAACATGACCTAATGTCTTTTTCTGGTTTTCTTTAGAAAGATACTGCATGGAAAATGCTAAAACAATAATAAAAACATAATAATAGCTTTTTCATCTTAATTGGAAGTTAAATATTTGAAAAAATATTTCTTCCGAGTGTTAGAGGTGGATGCCTATAACATTGATGAAATCACCCTAGCTCATAGGGTAAAATACACCAGAAAGATTCGGCCGGTCTGTTAATGGTCTCGGTAGCATAATTGGTAGTGCAGTCGCCCGGATTGCGAAAGATGCGGGTTCAAGTCCTGCCTGATGCCAACATGACCTAATGTCTTTTTCTGGTTTTCTTTAGAAAGATACTGCATGGAAAATGCTAAAACAATAATAAAAACATAATAATAGCTTTTTCATCTTAATTGGAAGTTAAATATTTGAAAAAATATTTCTTCCGAGTGTTAGAGGTGGATGCCTATAACATTGATGAAATCACCCTAGCTCATAGGGTAAAATACACCAGAAAGATTCGGCCGGTCTGTTAATGGTCTCGGTAGCATAATTGGTAGTGCAGTCGCCCGGATTGCGAAAGATGCGGGTTCAAGTCCTGCCTGATGCCAACATGACCTAATGTCTTTTTCTGGTTTTCTTTAGAAACATTCTGGTACTATTAGATGCTTATTCCAAATATTGTTTATTGTATGCCTTGTACCGTCAAGATACGGAAGAGTTAAAACGTGTTTTTACTAACATGATTTCTTTGTTTGGGACACCGTCCCTAGTAGTTAACGATCAAGGAAGGATGTTTGAAAGCAGGAATTTTAAGAACTTTGTAACTGAGCTTGGTTGTATAATTCATTTCATAACTCCGGAAATGCACCATGAAAATGGGCAAGCGGAGCGTTACTGTAGGACTGTTTTAAATCTCCTTAGAGTTGAGGTAAATAATAAAGGCTCAGATTGGTCAGATGTGCTTTGGAGGGTACAACTAATTTTGAATATGACCAAACAAGCAACTACCCAAATGTCTGCACTACAGTTACTTGTGGGTATCGAAGCTACAACCCCTGTATGACGCTCTCTTATACGTGATGTGGCTCTAGACAACTCTCATGCTAACCGTGATGCTCTAGTCGCCTTGAGAAGGCAACATGCTTCGGAGTTACTGGCTAAAAATCAACATCAACAAGATGTCAGTGCTAACCGAAATAGGAGGCCACCACGTACCTTTACGGTTGGAGATTTCGCTTTCGTCATAAAGAAATCTCAAGGTACTGGGAAACTAGATTCTTGTATGAGGGGGCCTTATAAAGTTACAAAGGCACTCCCACATGACCGTTATGAGCTTGAACTTTTAACTGGGTCTTATGGCAAATATACAAAAGCCGCTTCGGAATTCATGGTTCCGTGGCGTGGAGAGTGGTCTCCTGAGACCTGTGCTGCGTTCTTTGAGGGTACGTACCTAAGTGATTAACTTAGTAGTATGCATTAGTTTGAATGTGTGGGTGTGTGGCAGACTGTGTACATCACAGTGGGTGGCGACTTGTGTCGTGGCAGACTGTGTACATCACAGTGGGTGGCGACTTGTGTCGTGGCAGACTGTGTACATCACAGTGGGTGGCGACTTGTGTCGTGGCAGACTGTGTACATCACAGTGGTTGGCGACTTGTGTCGTGGCAGACTGTGTACATCACAGTGGGTAGCGACTTGTGTCGTGGCAGACTGTGTACATCACAGTGGGTAGCGGCTTATGTCGTGGCAGACTGTGTACATCACAGTGGGTAGCGGCTTATGTCGTGGCAGACTGTGTACATCACAGTGGGTAGCGGCTTATGTCGTGGCAGACCGTGTTTATCACGGTAGACAGCGACATGTGTCGTGGTAGACTGTGTACAACACAGTTGGTAGCGACTTATGTCGTGGATGCGAATACTCCATAGATCGGGGCATGTGTTGGGTAATATTTTGGCATAGTGAGTACTTAAGATTTATTGGTAATTGTATCGTTTACTAAAATCTAACGACTTACTATGTTAGGATGTTTGCTCTTGTGCTTTGGAATCTGTGGAGTTCGCAGAGCAACAGTTAAGCTGTTGTGGTAGACCATGGTATATTTCCGACGATTTATGCGCAATAGTTAAATTGTGTAAGGAGTGTAATGGTGATGCCTGATTGTTTTTAATTCTTTGTTCTGGTGTTGATGTATGCTCAAATTGTGAGAAAGGTTTTGTTCATATTTGCCAGAGCGCTCTATGTGTAAATATGTACAAAAATTTGGCTGTTGATGTTTGAACGTTGATAACATTCAACGCCGAATTCTAATGCTACTCGTTATGTTTACAGCTGACAATGATGAAGAAGAGCAGAATGATGACCAAGGAGAACAGAGCGATGGCCATATCAACCAGGATGTCGAGCAAGCGCACGAGGACGTAGCGCAATCAGGAACGGCAGTATTGGAAGAAAATTGCATAGTGGCGCCTCCCAGCCGTGACGTCACTCCGGTGTAGTGACGCGGGGGGACCGAACTGACGATTGGGAGCGCTGCCGACGAGCGCTCACTTTTCTGCTGATCACCGGACTCGACGGACGTGCCAACCCTCTATCGCTACAGTGCTAGACCGATTTAAGACCTAGAGCCCTAACTGCTATACGTACATTCTTTTAGTGATTAAATAATAAAATTCTTAGAAGTTAATTGTAGTAAAGAAATTTAGAGATACCAGTGTTCCTTTTTTTATACCCGCTTCTGGTTTATAAAACTTGATAATATCTGATAGCAAAGTTTATCACTTACACGGAGAATAATCCCTCCCTGCAGTTGACGGGAAGCATATCAATTAAATAAAGGATTTTTTTTCTGCAATTACGATTCTGTTCCTGCACTAAGGTTTTTTTAAATATTGCCTTGAAAATATATTCATCAAAAAGTGTTTGCTGTCCTCATCAACTTGCACAGCTGTTAACAGTTGGCATTTAGTCGGTCAATGACGACTGATTTGGGCGGCGATGATACATGATGATGATGATGAATAATGATGGCTACTTTATCTGAGGTCGCAGGTTTGATTCCCGAACGGCAAAAACTTTAACGTTCCTGTTTGTTATTGGTCCTAGGACACAACTGTCCTATGTACGAGTCGAGTGCGAGGTTAAAAACAAGATAGGCTACGTGAGCCACATGCGAGCACATCAACGGCAAAACCGGAGTTGAAGACAGTCGCTGTGGCCGACATCGTCCGGGATTACATCATGTACGAGTGTAAAGTATACATACATACAAAAAAAATATTATTTTATTCAATTTAGATAAGACACTGCTTATTTATTTTAGATAAAATAAATTTGAGCCAGTTTCAGTAAACCAACATCCGTTTAGCGGTCCCACGTCGGCCATCGCCGCTCCACGTCCCGTTTCGATTACATTGGCGTCATGGTTCCGCAGCAAAAAGATAAGTATTGGCTCCTAATGTGTGGGTTACGAGGCGCGCGAGACTTGCGAGGCTTCTAACATCGGTGGGGTAAGTCGTATTTTTAACTTTGATTTATGAATATAATCAAATTATTTTTTCCTAGTCGCCAAGCCTAGGTAGAGGCTTTACCGTGGCTTGATAACATCAGACAGCCAAACCGAAAGCACCAACTTCATTACCCTTTGTTGATTTATGGCTCGAGCCAGCTCATAGTTGAGGAGAAGCTGTGTCCAGTAGCGTGATGTGGGTATTAAGGAAGTCGTTTTTTTTTTAAGAATGTCTAGTAGGTATACACTACATCACATCATACTGAAAACTATGATATTCGAAGAAATATAGTCCGTTAAAGTGTAGGTCAGCATGTTGACGTTGCAAGAGGTGGACGGTCCACTTTGCAAATGTGATGGAAATAGATAACTTGACAATTATAAGATAAGATATACTTTATTGCACAAAGAAAACAAACAGCATGACGTAAAGATTGCAAGTTTGGTAGATGCAAGCCACTCTAAACCCTATTTTCAACAGAAGATGTTATCAATTTGGCTGACCTGTTAATGATGGTGATGATCAATATAATTCTCTATTGCGACCATTTCACAACCTTATTATACAAAAATAACAAAAGTTCTATACTTAATTAAACACTACACTCCTTATGATACAAACAGATAAAGTTTGTGCCACGTTGCTTCACCAATTAAAAAAATACGGCATAAATATTTCAACCGGGAATAAAATTTGCCAGAAATATTTGCACTTTTGGAAACATATTTATTTTACGTCAAGTAGGTAACAATAGTGTTTTGCGAAGTGAGTATCTGGAAAATGTGCTGAAATTCAAGTAAAACAATAAGTCCAAAATAAATAAAAATAGGTAAAAAAACTTTTTAAGTTAAAACGGTTTTATGTTAAACAAACATTGCAATGTTTTAGATAAATGTACTAAAAACCTAAAAATAATGAAATAGATACAGTCGTGGGAATTATAAACATATGTATAGACTAGACTAAAATAAAACCGTGGGGCACGTCAATTGTCTACAATCGTTGATTAAAATGTTTGTTTTGTAATGTTACACTATAATTAGGCAGTGTTCAACCGACAACGATGGACATGTGATAAGTAGGGCTAGAATGTGGAAACAAGCTAGCAAGCTCGATTATAAGCGTGTTTTAGGGTTTCATAGTGGTAAGCGAGTAGTACTTTTATCGTATGTTTTGTAGATTGATAAAGAAACTACGAGCATACACTACGAAACTACAAACTACGAGCTGTGAAACGATTCCTCGCCAACCAGCAGTGTGAATGTCCAACGATAAACTAGTTGGAACATCTCTTTTATTTACATGGAGTTTATAACTATTGGCATTTCCATGAGCAAGAAAATAGTAAGTAATTTCCTCACCGTCTGCGGGCCAAGTGCCTAACGACGAATTAAACGATTCTTCTATCGCACATTAAGTCGATAAGTTGTAGACAATTGACGTGCCCCACGGTTTTATTTTAGTCTAGTCTATACATATGTTTATAATTCCCACGACTGTATCTATTTCATTATTTTTAGGTTTTTAGTACATTTATCTAAAACATTGCAATGTTTGTTTAACATAAAACCGTTTAACTTAAAAAGTTTTTTTACCTATTTTTATTTTCTAGTTTTTAGTTTTTATTTCGGATGCTGTTTAATTCATTTAGTGCTTCATTATTGCAAGGTTTCTTCCCGTTAGTTTATTGCAGTCCAACTCCTCTATACGTAGTCCCTGCAAAGATCTTACTCTACTAAAAGCCAGGTAGGCTTGACCTTCTTCAAACAGTTGGTATTATAGTAGCTACTTATATCCACATTGTCTGCATTTCGTGTAGCATGTACTAGGTGCGAAACTGTTTGAAGAAGGTCAAGCTTACGTGGCTCTTAGTAGAGTAAGATCTTTGCAGGGACTACGTTTAGAGTAGTTGGACTGCAATAAAGTAAACCTTGCAATAACGAATCACTAAATGAATTAAACAGAATGCGAAATAAAAACTAAAAACTAACAAATTCTGACTTGGGTGGTGGATTCAGGCTGGATTATTCAGATACCTAAATTACAGGCTCAATTTTTAAATTTTAATTTGGTAGCGGCGTGGAGCTCCAGAGGCGTGGAGTAGAAGTGTGGTCGTCCTGTTCTTCAAAAAGGGAGACAAAACCCTACTGAAGAACTATCGACCCATTTCCCTTCTAAGCCACGTCTATAAGCTGTTCTCAAGAGTGATCACGAACCGTCTTGCGCGAATACTCGACGAATTCCAACCACCGGAGCAGGCTACGTTTTGGAGCGAATACGGCACCATAGACCACATCCACACAGTGCGGCAGATTATACAGAAAACTGAAGAATATAATCGGCCCCTGTGTGGACTATGAGAAGGCCTTTGACTCGATTGAAATCTGGTCTGTTCCGGAGTCCCTGCAGCGATGCCGTGTAGATTGGCGATACATCCAAGTGATGAGATGTCTTTACGAAGCAGCCACTATGTCCGTCCAAATCCAGAATCAGCAAACAAGTCCTATACCGTTGCATCGAGGTTTGCGACAAGGGGATGTTATCTCCCCGAAATTGTTCCCAAATGTTCCGTCCTTCCCAGTTCAAGACGCTGAACTGGGAAGGACGTGGTATCAACATTAATGGCGAGTACATGTCTCATTTGCGATTTGCTGACGACATCGTCATCGTGGCAGAAACGCTGCAGGACCTACAACAGATGCTGAATGTCCTAGCTGACTCTTCTGTGCGCATCGGTCTACGGATGAACTTGGACAAAACCAAGGTCATGCTCAATGAACATGTACTACCGGAACCGATAGCGATACACGGCGCCGTTCTCGAAGTTGTTCAAAAATATGTATACCTCGGGCAGACATTGCAGTTAGGTAGAAACAACTTCGAGGACGAGGTGAATAGAAGAATTCAGCTGGGCTGGGCAGCGTTTGGGAAGCTACGTCGAGTCTTCACATCGTCGATCCCACAGTGCCTAAAGACAACAGTCTTCAATCAGTGCGTCCTACCCGTCATGACATACGGAGCCAAAACGTGGACACTAACGGCACGGCTGGTCCACAAATTTAAAGTCACTCAGCGGGCTATGGAGAGGGCTATGTTCGGCGTTTCTCTGCGAGATCAAATCAGAAATGAGGTGATACGGCAGAGAACCAAGGTTATCGACATAGCCCACCGGATTAGCAAGCTGAAGTGGCAGTGGGCTGGCCATGTTAGCCGTAGAACCGACAAACGTTGGAGTAAACGTGGTCTTGAGTGGAGACCGCGTCTCGGCAAGCGTAGTGTAGGACGTCCTCAGGCAAGGTGGAGTGATGATTTGCGCAGGATGGCTGACAGGAGCTGGATGCGAGCAGCCGAAGATCGAGTACAGTGGCGTGCAAAAGGAGAGGCCTATGTTCAGCAGTGGACTACAACAGGCTGATGATGATGATGATGATTTGGTAGCGGCGGCCATCTTAGATTTCAATTTTGCATAGTAAATAGTATTCTACTTGTTGAGACCTTTCATTTGATACCCATGTTGATGGGATTGATCAAACCTACGTTATCCGCCATTTTGTAGCGGCCGCCATCTTAGATTTAAATTTTCATAGTATATTGGATTCTGCTTGTTAAGCCCTTTCATTTGATACCCATATTGATGGGATTAATAAAACATAAATTATCCGCCATTTTGTAGCGGCGGCCATCTTGAATTTATAATGATAATGAATAAACATAATTGTATTGTCACCAAAATCCAAAGTGTATACAAAATTTCAGATGAATCGGTTGACAGGAAGAGGGTGAAATTTGAATTACTAGATTTGACCCAATAATAAAAAATAAAACAAACGGGGTGAGCTAAATAAAACCGTTTAACAATACTCAAAATACATGTACATAATGTGACTTTACCACCGGCGTCGGAAGGTTGTTTCTACTGAGAAGACCCGGCAAAAAACTCAGCAGTTACTCTTTTCAAATCGCACACTCGACATAGGCAAAATTTCCTCGTCTACAAAGGGTGACATCATTTATAAAGAAAAAAGGTTGCGAAAGCACAGTCACTAGTCTTCTATAACTAAACTATAACAAAATATAGCTTACGAGTATATTGCCGACTAAATGCAATGCACAGCCACTTGCCAACATGTCAGAATTACCTGTGCTCTCAGCCAGAGATCGCTTTGAATCAGACAATCCAAGCTCGAGAACAAGATTATTAATATCTACAGAGCTGGTAACGGCCTTGAATGGTTCAATTAGATAAATGATGACCACCATTGATCAAGTGCGGTTCACCATGTAGTAGTGAATGAGTATAACATGGTTGCATTGAAATTGTATGGCTATTCTTTTATTTATTTAGATTCAGATGCACAAACTAGTACAAAAGGTGTACTTAATGCTAAATGAAACCATTGCATAGGCGAGTTAAAAAAATACACATGTTTAAAATAGGTTCTTCTTGTAAGACCGTGTAAATAGTATAAGTATATAAGTATCAATTACAAGTTAGTTATCAGAACAGAATCATAATGAAGATAATGGAAAGAACTGTTGGAAGGGGTACTGCTTAGAGGATAACGTTTTTTTAAAGATTATAGTTTCAAAACACCATAATTTATTTATTCTTTATTGCACAAAAGTAAAGAACATTATGGCCATATGGACGGACCTAATGAATTGACGCATCGCATTCTTTACCAGTCAACTACACGGCCAGTCAAGAGGAATAATGTAATGTAAAATTATTATCTTACACTTTTTACTTAAATAAAATAAAAAAGAAGTATAATGATTGTTATTTAAGGTCTTGGGCTAACGGAAAAAAAATCGAGAGTGACCAAACTTTTTGTTACTGGTTACATAGAAAATAGTGACGCATGAACTGGATTGAAACTACATCTAAAAACCGTGTTGTTTTTGGCCTGTCGCATTGTGGAAAATGTGATTCCAAGCTTCAAAATATCTTTTTTTTTACGTTACTATTTTGTATCACTTCAAGCCAAGTCTATTTTCAATTCAACCCTTGCTGGCTAGCGACCTCCTTTCACACATTGCTAGCTCAGATACGCAACAACCTGGCAAACAAAATTATGGCATTCAGGAACACACCCACTTCACACTCCTTCACATAACGTGGACCCGGACGAGACCTTAGGACACGCAAGCGATATTCACCTTCCAAAGTTGAAGATATCCCAAATTGAAAGGCTATTTTCGCGTGCGAGAATAGCCACCTTAACATTCGTTTTCGTCATATTTTTCTCACAATCCCGATACATATTTTTACGAGGGATCAGCTATGTCATGATAGTGCCAATAAAGTTGCTCCGCCAATAAGTTTTCGTCGTTCAGTTTTATGACGTGTGTCCAGACGGCCGAACCTATTTCCGTCTTGTAAAGTTTATTCAGCACTGTAAATAACAAGAACTTTAGAGAATTCAGACTGAAAGTAGACGCTACTAGGAAATTCTTGGCAAAAATAGCAAAATGATAAATGTATCTTTATTCTCAGTAAATCTAACTATAGCCGAACTTAATCATCTTTTTTGGATACAGTTAGAAACAATTAAGGTGGCTTTAAGTTAAAATATTTAAAGATTATAAGAGAAGGTTCATATACAATTAAATTGTTTTTCATTCAATTAGAGCATCGAAAAGATGACGGACACAAAGATGATTGCGCTCTGTATTCTAAGTCTCAATAAATCAGTTTTGAATAATAATCATCACCAGACACTGATCATCATCTCATCAACATCCTCATCAAAATATGTGAATGAATTAGCGAGAGATTCCGGAATATCACGCAAGGTGACTCAGCCGGCGCGTCCATCAGTTAAAGCCATTTTCCTTTATGAGACAAATGTTCGGATCTTGCCGTACATTATATTCTCCATCAATATAAAGGGGATTACCCTAACATCAATTTGACGAACCGAAACGATGCTAATAGTAAATATCTAAAGTACTCCAAAACAAGACTTGTGAATAATTCCAACTGTTTAGATTCAGTCCAGACTCCGGACGGTGGAAACATACGGAAATAATCAACAGGCGTTGCCATTGATTTCGCAATCCGTTTTTCGAAAAGGTTTTAGAAAGTGCCTTAATTAATGTTGAAGACATTAGTAGTTCGGCAAGCTTTGAGTGTGTGTATCGCGGTTTAATTCGCTGAGATATGTCTTCACTTCACAGGTTCTAGTATTATGAAATGAAATTAATATTTTCAAGGAAATTAAGAATATTTAATGAAAATAATAATATGTTTTAATGAAATCAATAATAGTCAATGAAATGAACAATAATAAAATAATATCCAATCATTATCTAAAAAGGCCCAAAATAGACTCGCGTGGAGGAGGGGAAGAGAGGCCTTTGCCTAGCAGTGGGATCCTCATGGCTGGTTTATATTTTTTCAGATTATTATCTAATAATAAACGATATTAATACTATGAAGAATAGTGTGACAGCAATAAAATTGAGCTTGAAAATCGAATTGCTCCAAAATAGGCTTAACAGACCCTGGCGAGAATACAGCGAAACAAAAATGGGAACGAGCGGTTTCCTTCTACCTAGATTGCAGACGGATTTCGCTGTAGGGGAAAGATTCTGAGGCAGGCAAAACCTGGCCTAGGATAATATGGCGATGTTGTCTTAACAGGTTCCCTGCCCACAATTTCATATCTACTGAAAACCAATTGTTCACAGACCATAAAATGTGGTCTATGGAAAGTGAACCGGTTAATATTAAAACAACTCGTAGCGGGTTCATACGCAGTTTATCTGCGTATGTTTTTGCTCGAACGGTAGCAGCGGTGCTCAGGGCTTAGTCCAGCGAAGCGCCTGGTAAATATTTGAGCAATCCACGTTTCACAATTTACACCCATCTTGGGAACGGAATGTTTTACATCCTATCAAATACAGAATCCAGTAATTACAAATGTTTGCGCTCTTCCGCTTGGATTGGCAAGTTCGATTTAATCCGATAGTTTTCTGTTCGAAACTCGAGTTATACAGATTTGTTATTTAGTCTACTAAAGGTACGAATACGTAACTACGAGTATAACGAAGTGAGGGTCGACATAATTTATTAACAGTCGCCGTTGCTAACACTGAGTTATACCTGACAAGACTTTTCGAGTTAATACTTTCAATTTTAAATAATTTCCTTTTACATACCGCTGGCTCAGTGGAATACTGGCGTAAGTCTAAAAAGTTGTTTTTTGGGAAATGGCAAAAAACGATTTGCAATTTATTTAGGGTTTGATTGATATATTGCTTCATAAAAAATTTACTTATTATGATTTTGACATGACTGCTTGTCTATTTCGCACAATATTAAACGTCGATGAGACCTAAACACATAAAACGTCAAGATTTGATTTATTTGTATTTTATTTTAATTTTTGAAAATGAAGCTACCTAGTTGAGCCACTTTTAAAAGTAAAAAAAATAAAGTAGTTAGTAATAAAAAGACTAAAGTCTAACTAATACAAAGTGTCGCTTCAAAAACAAGTTGTTTGTAAAAGTAGAGTGACTTAAATCAGTATCCGTCTCAAAGAAATAAAGATACATTTTAAGATAAACTGACTTAAAACTTAAAATTACGCTTAATATGCGTCTCATTTTCTTGGTAAACAGACTTAAAATTGAATCCGTCAATGTCAAACTATAAAAAAATATGAAATTCACATCTGATTTTTGACGTAAAGACACCTTATAAGTATTGTGTCTTCGTACGATTAAATAATAATTACAATGTCTGACTCACTCGGCTATGAGTCACTGTTCTCGGAAGCACGATTCAAAATTCCATAAAAGTGAAAGAGACCAATAAGTCGTTGGAGAGGCAACTAAGCCTTGTTTCAAAAAAAGTGTCAAATAAAGATGATAGATGGCGTTAATGTGATGCTAAATCTGTTGTTAACTCGATTCTGACCTAAAAGCTATTAGGTCAGTATTCCACTAAGCCAGCGATACATACATAAACGGCCTATATACATCCCACTGCTGGGCACAAGCCTCACCTCAACTATGAGGTGGAACAAGCCGTACTCCAACACGCGGGCTCAGTGCGGATTGTTGGAGGAGTGTAAGGTTGGTGAGCAACCGAAGCACGGAGATGCCCGAAATACACATCACTAAATTTTTTAGCGATCGTCTCCGATCACTGTCACAACTGCGCCACGGGCACCTCATTATTTATTTTATTTATTTTAATTTAATTTTAAATGATTTAAAAAGGTGAATTCTAAAACTAATTACTTATGAAAACGTTCACGTTTCAAATATAGAAACTGCTCGAAATCTACTTCTTCAAAGTACTTTTAGAAATGGTTATGTAAAACAAAATTAATGTGTTAGTTTACTCTCCAAACAATATGACTGAATTCGTTCCGAAAATTGGAATAGACTGGCAAAATTGAATCTGCTGGGTAAAATAATGAGCGTACGATAAATTTTCATTAGCAACAGGGTATCGGAGTAACAAATGTCCTAACTTCGAACTGCGAAAGTTGGAGTGGACCAGTTAGTCGCTCAGATTAGTAACGTTGTGAATTTAGTGTACATTTCAAACGTGTTGTTTGCATTTATCATATAAGGCAGTTATTTGTTAGCGTCTGAATTGAAATTTCAAGATCCCATTTACAAATAATTCTACTGAAAATTATTTTATTATGATTAACTTGTGTTTACGCTTGCTTCCAAAAATATGTATGATGAAAAATGTCATAATGTAGAGTATAATCTGTTTAAACGTCCTGATAGTTAGACCACCGAGACCTTGTATGATTTCTGCAAAATAATTGAAAAACATTATTGTACCATCATCATGCTGTTGGTTGTTTCATCCGCAAACATGCTAAGTTTAGTCTTAAGTTTAGTGTCTAATAAATTTCTTTTCTTTCTTTCAAACATTTTTAATTGCTTCGATTCCGAGTCTCTCTTTTCCTTTTTTATTAAATTATTGTGTAATGTATGATTACCACCATACGAATTTTTTTCAATCCACATGAACGCACTAACACATACACATACATACCATGGCGTAACATACAAACGTATGCTTCATAGAATGTAACTAAAAACGTAAATCCTTTATTGGCTGTATACGAGATTGTAACGTGAAGTTTGTATCACATTATAATTTAGTAAATTTAAGGCTTTTAAGTGACTTATTTTATTAGTATGTACTTAGTTTAAGAAAGTTTAGTATTTACGATCTCACCAAACTATTCAATAAACTTCCAAAAGATGCATAGTAAAGTTGTTTTTTATATTGCGGACAAGTAAAATCAAATCATTATGGTAACTGAATATTATTATACCAAATTAGACACCATGTATAAAGGTATTTGATTTTCCACAAGGCGTCACCGATTACCATCGAAGAGGCCGCTCTGGTCCTGCATTTCAATTACGTCTGAATAAGATATAGACTCTGATTGAACCATTCACATGCTTCATGGTTTATTTGTTCGATTAAATTATATCCAAGATGGATGCTCAAGAGCAAATTGTCAAAAAAAGTGGTTTATACTGGGTTCTGAAAAATACTGCCCAGTGGTACCTACTTGTTGACAACAACAACATTTCTAGTTTCGTGGCCTAATTCAATTTGACCCTCTTAACAATCTTCGGAGTTGTGCTATTTTTTCTGGTTTTGTTGAAATATTTTTGTGAATTTTAACTGTATAATTAAATTGTTAATTATGTATATAAATAGAATAAAATTTAATAAACGGCACTTTACTACTTTCATTGTAAGTTTTATTGTAGTAGTGCTGGTATCAATTAATTGTGTAACTTTCTGATGTCATAGGAATAATGATTTCACATAAAATGTTAATCTTTTATTGGCTGTATGAACTGTACATGACTTGAATCATAGTTATTGAGAGCTTTGGATTTTGTTCAAAAACTAAAATGAAAAAATGATATAGAAGAAAGTTTATTTGGCACACACATTAAAATGTTATTGTTGGACTTAAGAATGCACTACACTGAAATATTTATGTACAGTGTGTTGATGCCTTAGACATTTAATTTTATGTCGTAGATATTTTTGTATAATTATGTATCTAAAATTTGGGTTAGTATTTGCGATAGAAACGTCCTTTGATGAATATAACGTTGATAAACTAAGTGATTTACATGAAATGTCGACTATTACCATCGAAGAGACCCGTCCTTCCGCATTTCAATTGCCTCCTGCGGTTCTTGCATTATGTATGGTCTCTGATTGAATCCCGACCATGTTGCTTATAATTTTTAGGGGTTTGATCAATTATGCGCATGTTATTACTGCGTAGCTATGGTGGTGTTTTAGCTGGATTTTAAATGAAAGTACTTTACTTAGCCACGGTTTAGTGAAGTAAGTTTGGGTTTTTTCCTCTCATGAATGGCGAAGGGCCTTAGTACCGGTGGTAGGATGGAACGGCTAGGAAGTTAAAAGATATCAGGCGTGGCAGTGTGGTGGACTCACCACCCACGCGCTGCGGTCCATAAGGGCGATACGTGGTGATGCGCGCTTAGTGAGGCCTTTAGGCGCCCAGAGGCGCGTGGTGGGGGCCGCGGCACACAATCGGTTGGTGGGGGCCAGTGATCCGTGGCTAATCCCCCATGTGCGTCGTGGCTCAGTGGGGCCGCCAAAGTGCTACGCTTGAGTGCCGTATAATTAACAATAAGTCATAAATGGGTTCATAATTAACATCATTAGTCCGCTGCTGAACATAGGCCTCTCCCATTGATTTCTAGCGCGACAAGTTGTGTAATATGGGTTACTAAATTAAAACTAAATCCCAGGCCCTATTCTAGTCTAGGTTTAACAACGTTAACCCAGCACTACCCACGAGAATTGTCACACTATCTGCTGACATAGTTCAGCAAGAACGTGAACATTCCGAAACTTGCCGACAGCCTAGTTGTGAGTTCTAGTGATCTCTTCACTAAGGAACAAGTACTTGAACTAAAAGTTAGCGTTGTTTAACGCAACAAAATTGGATGGTAACTTGAGAGCTATTGTTAGGGAAATTTAAACCGTAGAGGTGAAATAAAGACGATCACTTTTAAGTAGGGTGGAAAATTAGTAAGTACAGAGGCCGTCAAATCAACTTGTACACAGGGACAACTTATGCTGCTGACTTATGACTCATTATGCAATGGTTTTGTACCTTTACAACCTGAGGGATTTGAATGTATAATATCGAATTAAATGCGGTGTTTTCATGGTGTCGAAAATCGAGAGCTTTTTATAAGGCTGCCACCATAATATAACTTAGGCGATTTGCGATTTAAATTACACTGGACTTTATTCCACACAGCGTAGTTCAGCGCCGAACGAAAATACAATGGGATAGACAACGGATTAACATAGTATGTTTTTCATTATTTTTTAAATGAATCATCGTCATCATCAGTCCACTGCTGGACATAACATAAATGGGAATTCCAAAAAAACAGAATTAAAAAAAAAACTTTCTACTCTTGTCTAGTTTTTTTGTAGTTTTCTCTGTTACCACCTGTCCTTTATGGTTTAAAAATTATATTATTTAACTGACACCCAACTACAACCTTTCTAGTAGTATTGTACCTCAAAAACACATTGAAAAAAGTACCTAAACTCAAGTGGAAAATTATTGGTTACTCGGAACGAATTTATAGTCCAAATCTTCCTTTACTGATAGATTTATAGACACGAGCAACTACTTGATGGATACTTTATATTCTATTCCTTTTCACTGAGAAGCAGATAAGGTTTAACAAGAGAACTCAAGCAACTCACGCCGGGAACGAAATGGGATGGGTGACCACCATTACCTGAATTTAGTGATGTTTTTTGCGGCCATCTCCGTTTTTGGAAAGGCACGTTCAGCAGTTGTTCCCTTTTGACGTCGCTAGGTCTCAGTCGTTAAGCCTAGTCGGAGGCCTTAGGGCGGCTTGATAACGTCTGACATTAATGTTTCTCAGGCAGAATGTTAAAGTATGGCTCGCGTCACCGCATAGTTGAGGGTCCTGTGCCCAGCAGCTGTGGGACGTATATGGGCAGTTAATGTATGTCGGCGCCACGGTAGCTTGGCCCTTTAGGAGTATGCCGGTTACAATTCACTCGACAAAATGTGGGCGTTTGAATGTTCCGTTCAGCATAACGGCTCCCTTCAGCGTGGCTCTTACTATTCCCTTCGGAATAAAATCGTGATCTTGTCTTATGCAATGAAAGTGTTAGGCTTGTTGTTATAAAACTCAAAATATAGAGGTGGATGCCTATAACATTGATGAAATCACCCTGGCTCATAGTGTAAATATACCAGAAAGATTCGGCCGGTCTGTTAATGGTCTCGGTAGCATAGTTGGTTAGTGCAATCGTCCGGTTAGCGAATAATGCGGGTTCGAGTCCTGCCTGATGACAACATGACCAAATGTCTTTTCGGATCAGATTTTCGGATCTTTAGTAAAGATACTGCATGGAAAATGCTAAAACAATAATAAAACTCAAAACAGTAAATAATTCAAAGCCAAATTCAAGCAATATGGTATTCCTATTTCCTAGTTTATTACGCAACATACCGCTAGCACTAATCTCTACCAAATTAACTGTTTATCTGTTTGATAGTGAAATATGGGAGTAGATGGGAAAATTAATTTCAGTCGAATTTAGTTACGACTGGATGATCATTTTACCCCCAATTAAGTTACAGTTATGACTTCTAATGACGAAGGTTTACCAAAACCTACTTATGAGATCGGAACTTGTTTTGTATAATTTAAACAGAAATTTGATTTAAGGTATTTTCAACTTTATAGGGTCCTAAATGTTCTGATCTGAGGATAAGATATTTTAAAACTAGTTCTGTTTTCGTTGGCAGGGTTACAACCTAGATTTTGGTCTAATACTTGTAATTAGGACCAGAATTCAACCGACTTGATAATTTTTCCTTTGTTTGGGACTGTTGAACTATTTTTGCAATTAATTTATAGTTAGCATTTTTTTTTAAAACATGTTTTGGTTCTATTTCATAGATCGACTTTATTTGAAATAGGGGACTGTAGTTTTGGGGGTTATTATTTGGCCTATAAGTGATATGGACAGTTGATGTAGCCCTATGTGAGTAAATGTTAATTCCACCAACCTTTAACGCCCGTCTCCGACTCCTGGATTTGGCAAGGTGGCGGTCACACCGCCGACGGGAATGCACTGCACACACTACTTGTCTTGCTAACAGTAACTAAGATACGAAAACCAACACGAAATGTACATAGCACAGCAGAAGGGTATATCTTTACGGCACAAAGCACTTGCCGAACACACCAGAAGATCAGACCACGCTGATGGTGGCCGTCCCGGTAGGTGAACGTCAACTGACAGATCAAAAACGAAGGCAAAAAAAACATTGATGCATATCAGACTACCCTCAACTGTCCAATTATTTGTTAGGTGCGTTCGAATACACATCAAGTACAGTTTTAAGAACATATTGAAACAACGTTTTGTCGTAAGTAACTTAAATCTCTTTCCGTAAAATCAATGACAAAAAGTTGAAAGTAATTTTCGAAATAATCATAAAAAATATATACGATCATTATTTTATTACAAGTAAAATATCTATAATGCTTTTGTTTCAATGTACGCCAATCTCCGAGATTTAACCCTAAATTTTGTACATATTTGCGTTAAAAAAGAGACTTTATAGGGAACCAAATAACGAACTTTTCCGAATAACAAATTTTGACACTAATGAACCATTAGTTTTAATTCGACTCTTAATGCGGCAGTTAGCAGGTTTTTAGCAGTAAATCTTCTTTAATCCCTTGTTATTAGAAACACAAGCCTTGTTTTGATTTATTGGCAGGAAAGGGTGTAAATTTTTCTTGTTTGTTTGTAACTGAATTTTAAAAAAAGTAGATAAATAATGCGGTGTTTGCTATTTGTAAACCGTATTTTAATTTTTTGTGCATTATTTTGAAGTAAAAAAAAGTATTTAATATGAGAAAATGAAATGTATGTATTTTTAATACTTATTAAATAATAAGGCGTGAAATTAAGCCTTTGCTATATTTTTTTTATTAATTTCCTTAAACAAGTTTTTTTTTCGTGTTTTATGTGAGACAGGAAAGAGAAAAAAACCTGAGAATGTTTGTATTGGTAGTCGTACAATATTAATTTGAAGGGCAAAAAGGAACCTTTAGAAGGATTAAACGCCGAGAAAACGAGAAGATCTTCATCAAAAACCATACAAATTCTAAAAGCCATTGAAAAAGCAATGTGTACCATGTAACCTCATCTTGTAATCCCTTTGAATTTCCACAAACACAGCGCTAAAGTCCATACAGCGCTAAACTCAATAACAGCGCCATCTCTGTTCGCGGCCCCGAACTTAAACAAAGGTAAGCGCGTGAATTTGCTTATAGGCTGTTTGCTTACTTTCAATAAGCTGTTTAGTTGTACGAAATACAGCTAGATGTATCAGTCAGTCCGTCAGAGGCGAAATTGAACAAATCATGGTGGATAATTTGTGGTCACAGAATGGTTTCATTTACGATTAGGTAATTATCAGTTCATTTTGTGGTATTTCTTTGTTAATGTAAATGAATAACAACTTTAAATAATCGTTAATTAACCACTGTGAACTTAAGAATGACTGTTATAAAAGTCAAATATTTGACTTGATTTGGTAAGTTATATTCTTACCAAAATATTTTCTTGTAAGTGAAACTTAAATCAATAATTTTGTCTGAGTATGAAAATGATTTTCATGAGAGCTAAAAAACTGTAACAATATTTCCAAAACGGTAATGTCGTGGTTAGCATTTTAACTCTTGTTAAAATTGGTCTCGAGACTTTTTTGATACAAGTATACTTAAAGATTTGACATACAATGTCAAGTTAAGAAATCCACCCTGTAATGTACCGTTAAAATGTCAATCTTGGTGTACAGATTTTTAGAGACACAACTCACACTACGATGTCGTGTAGCACGGTGCCTTGGCTGTTTGACTACGGTGTTGACAACTGCTACGAATTTTATTGCTAGCTACGAAGTTGACCGCTACGAAGGTACTACTTGCGAACGACATTTACGCCTTGACATGTAAAATAACAAGCAACTGCTGAATTTTTTTAAGTCTAAGAAACCAGGCACAATGGACCATCCTATTGTTTGTAGGTCATAGATATTTGGTCATTATTTTCATTTGTTTATTCGAGTGAGGATATTAAAGTGAATAGGAGATTTAATTATTAAAGATTTTAATTGCAATTTGTAAATAGAACTTGTGTTCTTGTTTTGTTGAGAATTGAGTTTCCTGAAAACTAAGTAAAAGCACATTTTAATTTTTAAAAAAACTATGCATGGGAGATCCAGTATAAATAAAAATATAGAAACAACAACGACTGAAGGAATAATTCCAAAGAGAACTAGTTGGCGAACGACACTTCAAGTACAGTAAACCAAATTGATTCATGACCCACAAACACACACTTTGTCATAAGCTCATCTTCTTAAAGCTGTTTTTTCAATGGTTAATATAGTAAAATTATCAGACCAATAAATTACAACTCGGCAGTTTTTAAAATGTGTGTCGAAATGACATACTGCAATAAAAGACACACTAGATTTCGACATCGTACTACCGTGTATTTCATGTATTTAAATGACTAAGGCCTTAGGCATCTAGGCTGAAGATAGCTTGAGTTCAAATTTCAATTATAAGTGCTTAGTGCGAAGTTTGTCTGCTTCTGAGAACTCTGTTTAATGAAATCAAATCATCAAGTGCAGCAATAAGGTTAACCCTTTGAGTCATGATGATTTATTTTTTCAAACTTGATAAGTGCAATACATACGAAGAGTGCAAGAGTGCAATACAGAAGAAAACTTGACTTTTCTTAAGGGTTCAAAGGAATTGCCGACAAAGTGGGTATTGAATCGTTTGGGTATGTTGTACTAGAAAACAACTTATTAGGTAGTTGCCACCAGAATTAGGCGAGGATTACATCGACTAGCTGCCTCATTAGTGAGTGACGTAATAACTACCCGTATGCACAGTCAACCGCAGTTAATGCTATTCGCGTAAACTCCGTAGAGTCCACGAATGATATGTGAGTTCTTAGCAATGAGGGGTCAACTTATATTAGCCATGGTACGCTCAGCTATCTGGACTGTTTGTGGATTAAAGCTTGAGGTATGCCTTTCCCTATAAGGGAAATACAGAACTAAACCACATTTGAATAAGATTTATTTTCGAGTTAAAAGTGATCGTTCTCATCAAACGAAATTAGAACTATCAAAATCACGTAATCACAAGTTCGAAATAGCATTGCACAAATTGGTCTATTAAAATTGACCGCGACACGCAATAATACCCCTGGTTTAACACGTGTCCATAGGCTGCGGTAACCGCTTACAATCAGGCGGTCCACTTGTTTGCTAACCACCATAACATGAATCATTTTTAAAACACAAGCCTCTCCCCATCATGTCGTCCACACCGTGTCCGGCGATGGCGACTCCTGCAAACCATTCAGGTTGGGTCTTTCTGGCGATGGGCTCTGATGTGACTAGCAAGACCGAACTTGGACTTGAAAATTCGGTTGCAAGACGCACAGTATAACTGGCCAGCCGAATTGTACGTGTAGGTATAAGAGGGTTTTGGCATCGTCTTCCGTATTTGGCGCTTTGCATCAAGGTTTTCAAGACGCTTAGCCTCAAAACTGTTCACGCTACAATGTACAGTTTGTCGCCATGCCGGTCTGAGACGTGCGCGATCCTCCCATTCATCGGTTGGTATATTGCATGCCAGGAGGTTGCGCTTCAGGACGTCTTTGTAACGTAGATGTTGTCCACCTTGCCTGCGTTTGCCACTCGACAACTGAGAGTAGAAGACTGCTTTTGGCAGCCTGCTATCAGGCATACGCAAGACGTGACCACTCCATCTCAGCTGGTGCTTAATGATAAGGGCTTCCATGCCAGACAGGCCCGCGCGACGCAAAACCTCCGTGTTTGAAATGCGGTCCTGCCACCTAATCCGCAAAATAGACCTCAGACATTTCAGGTGGAAGCTGTCTAATTGTTTGATATCTGCTTTATAGCAGCACCAAGTCTCAGCGGCGTACAGTAAGGTAGGCAGGACAATTGCTTTGTAAACTTGAACCTTTGTTTGCAATTTTAGGTCGTGCGAGTTCCAGACACGGGCTTTAAGTTTGCCAAAAGCTGCTGCGGCACCTGCTATTCGGGCTGGTATCTCCGATACTAGTGTGTTATCGTGCCTTAATCTGCTGCCTAAGTACTTGAAGTTACCAACCTCTTCCAAAGCAGAGCCATTCAAAAACACAGACGACTGGTCACTGCTACAACTACGGGAAGGCTGCTTCAGAACCTGGGTTTTGCTGGTGCTTATAACCAATCCGAACCTGTCACATGACGCGTGCAAGGAGTCCACGTAAGCTTGAAGAGACTCTATTGAGTCTGCCATAAGGCAAACATCATCCGCATATAAGACCTCCATAACAGAGAGCCTGGCTACTTGCCGCTTAGCTCTAAAACGAGAAAGATCGAAGACACTCTTGTCTGTTCTTGAGCTCAGTTCAATCAGATCATTGCAAGACCCAACTGCATGACAAAAGAAAAGTAAAGGGAGAACAAAGTGGGAGCCAAGACACAACCCTGCTTCACGCCACTGGTCACTTTAATTTGGTCTGAAAAGTCGTTTTCATGCCGAACTCTAACTGACATGTTTTCATGAAACTGTCGCACTAGGTTTAACAACTTTTCAGGACATCCAGTTTTCTTCAGCACAATCCACAGGGCCTCGCGTGGTACTCTGTCGAATGCCTTTTCTAAATCCACAAAGCACATATACAGGGGACGGTACTGTTCCAGGCTCTTCTCCTGCATCTGCCTGACCACAAAGATAGCATCCACTGTACCTCGGCCTGGGCGAAAACCACACTGGGTTTCAGGAAGTATAGTTTCTGCATGTTGGGATAGACGTTTGTTTATAATATGGGCTAAAATTTTCCCAGCTACCGAGAGAAGAGAGATACCTCTGTACGAACTGCAATCAGCTATGTCACCTTTGCCTTTGTACAACTTACAAATGGAGGCATCCCGCCAATCTTGCGGAATAACTTCACACTCCCATATTTTCAGGATAAGCTCGAATAATCTACTCTTAACCTGTGGGCCGCTGCATTTGTATACCTCTGACGGTAAACCGTCCATCCCAGGTGCCTTGCAATTCTTCATCCTTCGCAGCGCAGCGTTGAAGTCATCATATGAAGGAGGCTGCGCTAGTTCTTCAAGTGTCGGTAGACTTTCAAGGGAGTCAATAATAACGTCAAACAAGTCTTAGAAAATAAATACATGTCACAGGAGTTTATTGAACACATCGCTGTCGTTCCCCAAATAAACCAAAAGCTTATGCTGGTGGGATACTAGACAATAAAAATATACATCGTTCGCAGCATCATGTATCATGTCATCATTCGATGATCACATGATTCACATTGAACGATCCTACAGCCAAATTCTTAACCATGAAATCAAATTGGTCTACAAAATAAGTGGTCGGGGGAGTGCTGGTACCGACATTAATGTACGCAAGTGAAAGTTGGGTATGGCAGAATAAGGATGAAAGTAAAATAAATGCAGTGGAAAAAAGAGCATTTACGAAGTATGGCAGGAGTAAAACTGAGTGATAGAATAAAACACTGTGCAACAAGAGAGCGATGTGGTGTGCAAGACGACATTATAACAAAAATTGAGATGAGAATGCTGAGGTGGTTTGGTCATATAGAAAAAATGGATGACAGACGATTAACGAAACGGATTTATAAGGCGAGGGTTAATGGAACTGTTGGAAGAGGAAGGCCTAGACGAACGTTTCTTGGACAAGTGCAAGATGTTCTTAAAAAAAGGTAAGGTCAGGAGTACGTTTAACCGACGAGCATGTATGAAAGGACTCATGAAAGTAGAGGAGGCGCAAGGTGTGTGTCAGGATCGTAGCAAGTGGAAAGAAGTGGTCTCTGTCTACCCCGTTGGTAAAGAGGCATGATGGTATATATGTATGTACAATTTGTAGAGTTTGACCGATACTTTAAGACGTATCAGAATTAGAGGGGGAATTTACAGAACCGATTGTGTTGTGACACTACGGAAGGGGTGGAAAGGAATGAGAGTATTGTTCTTTTCTTCTTTCACTAATATGTATGTATTCAATCCCCTCGCCCGTCTTCTGGAAATGTTGGATCTAACATCATTCAGAGAAGGCGTCGCCGCATGGCGCAGCAAAGAACTAAGGGGTAAAAGGACACATAATTTCTGCGTGTGTGTGCGAGCGTGTCTGTGTGTGTGTGTGTGCCTGTTTGTGTATTCTAAGTGTAAGCAGAATGAGTAAAATGATTAAATCTGACCGTATTTATCTCTTTTTTAAAAAATTTAATTCTGATATTTGCAATCGTAAGTTTTTCTCTAGATCAGAATCAACTCGCGATAAAAGTAGTTTCAATACCACGGGCCTCTTGAAAATCTTAAGGAAACACAACGTGCTACGAAGAGGGCTACGCTTGTCATTTTGCTACGAGATGGAATCAAAAATCAGTAAGACCGTAAAAAAGATGAATTCACAAAGGTAGTCCAAGAGTCAGCATCAGTCAGCAGGTTGATAAATACCTTCGCGTACAGAACTCCAGCCGTTGGGCGTTGAAGCTGATGCAGAAACGTTCAGGAATCAATACGGCACTCGCGGGAACAGCAAAAAAAAGTGTTCCGGATCAGACGGGTATGGTAGCGGAATTTAATCGGTACTTCAATATTTGCTAGAAATTTTGATGCTTGCCCCAGGCAATCATGAAGCCCACTTAATATTCTTTAGCCCGAGATGGATTTAGGTTGCAAATTTCTAGCAGCGCTTTTCGGAACTCTAAAAATTTGTTAAGGATATGCCCTGAATACTCAAACGTCAATCAAAATTAAGCTGCTTTTATGAGTATACCTGTCACTTTACGGGATAAAATAGTGGGAAGGTGTTTGATGGATGTTTGTAAACTTGGACGTGAGTGGCTAAGTTGCTGTAGGAGTATCGCTCGTATCAGCTCATAATTGAAGTGAGGTGTGTACCCAGCAGTAGGACGTAAAGACTGATGTTCAGTTCTAGTATGTACATGCTTTGAGCGTCGTGCCATGGGCTAGTGTTTAAACACTGAGTCCGCTTGCAAGTTCAAATCAGCCTCAATTCACGGATAAAAAACACTAATGGAAAATTCAAGCAACTCGGATAATAGAAATGGGTTTTCACTCTACGGAATTCATTCGAACTTCTGAAGGTTCCATTAACCATGCTTCTGACTGTTCGGGATGTTCTACAGTAAAGGATATTGCTATCTGTATCGCAAAAATATGTTTTCACGAGAATCGTGATTAGATTTTCTCTAAAATTCTAAATTCAACACAAGCAAAACTGCAGACACAGCCAAAATAACCTAGAACAACAACGTCATTGTTGAAATTGCCTATAGCAAACCTGATTAATTCTTAGTCCTGCCATAGATCGAGAGAAGGCACTTGCGTGGAGAGCCCTCGACCTGCCGAGGGCATGCGGGAACGTTCCGGAATTAATTCGGCTCTCGACATCGCTGCGGAAAAAGTATCGGACGGGTAGACAGAATTAAATCTGCAGCAGGCTTTATTTTTTTTAAGTAATATTAAAGCAATTTATGGTATTATTATTAAAGCACGGAATTGAGAAGAAATATAATCTCTGTAAAAAAAAACAATGAAATGAGGTGAACGGTGAAACGGTGAGACAACATCAAAATAATGTGTCACACAGAATGGTCAATATGTATTAAGTATTCAAGAAAATCAACTACCATTACAGAATTTTAACAGATTTACAGAGAGAGTCAACGCTTTTGAAATGTGGTGCTGGTACCATATGCTGCGAATACCATGGACAGATCGCACAAACATCTCCATCACACAACGTTTTTATCATTACTAAACAAACACTTCACAAAACAAACCTCGAGAGAAACCAATTTCCAATACCCTTAAAAGCACGCCCCACACACTCTTCGACACCATTTACACTTGATCTGAACGACTCTTAATTATGATAACACCTGATTATATTCGGTTAGCTTATTAATTCTGAGGCCTGTGTCTAATATCACTCGCAAGGACTCTCGACCTGCCGAGAGCATGAGGGATTAATTTGAGAGACGAGGGTTGAGATAATTGACTTTTCAAAAGGTATTTTGTTTGTGCGTACAATAATTCAGACTGGGAGTCGTGGCACAGTGCATTCTCACACCCTTAGACATAAAAACTTAAACTGCTCCTCAAGAACATTTTAACTTTTGCGTCGCTTTGTCCACCGACGTAAAAGAAAGACGGACGTTACCTCTTCTAATCGTGAGTGAAATGGAAAGAAAAGAAAGAAAGAAAGAAAGAAAATTTATTCGACTGTAAAACAAATGAATCACAATTTTTGTTGAAATAAATAATAATACAAAAAATTATATACTTAACTAAATCATACAAACAACTAAACTAAAAATGCTTAATAATTAAAAAAATAAAACAGTCGAATCGGCTGGCTAGCTCAGCATTATGCTACAGCCTGAGCTGAAGCGCTGGTTTTCAGCTAGAGCCGTTTGAAGGAGAAGAAGACAGGTGGCTTGTTACACTAAAAGGAAAGTTAAAAGAGAAGTTACAGTAAAAAATGGCGTAGTTTGTAGCACCTAGTGTGTTTGTTTGAGTGTAGCAGGTCGTGTACAACAAACGAAATCGTAGCATCTTGCAGCCTTAACATTTTTTTGTGTGATGTTCCGTTCGTCTTTCCGTCCGTGCGCTTTGCCACTGTCATTCTTGTTGCTGTAGCTATTTGTGAGTAAGTGACACAACACGTCAATTGCTTAAACTATGCTTTATCTTTGCATTCGTTTTTATGAATGAGTGGGTAACACGGAGCCAGTTTTTCCCTGTATAAGACAAAGTAGGTTTAATGCAACGGGCTTCAGAAAAGGACTACGCTCGGCATTTTGCTACGAGATCGAATCAGAAAGTCCGTAAAAACGATGTATTACTAAAGTACTTAGTTCAAAAGTCAGCAGGTTATGCAGTTTTATCAAATTCAGCTTCAAAGCATGCATAATTTTTAGATATCTAAGTAATTTTAAGTGAAAAGTAAAACTAGTGGCTATTACTAATAATTATTTACAACTATTTATTCAAAACCAAAAACTTGAAGTGCATCGCAGAGCTCGAAGTTTAATGTCAAGGAAATTGTCAACAGTTCCTAACACAAAATTCTACGAACATTATGGAACATTATGAACGGCGCAAATTCTGAACATAACTTCGGAAGATTCTGTCGAAATATCTAAAGAACCATACTATGCATAAAGGTCCTTTGATACAGTTCAAAGGGTTACAGGTTGACTCTCGGAATGTTCTATCCTCGGCACAAAATCCGGATATTTCGCTCCGCAATTTCTAACTATTAGAGAAAATTGGGAGCAATTTAAATTTACCCACGAAAACGTGTTAGATGCAAAGCTTATGGTGACACCCATAGATTTGTCAGGTTCCGTACTTTACTCTCTGTATGAATTCATGATTTTAAGTCTAAAAGATTAAAGGACTCGATTGCTTCCGGGGGCACATTATAAAGTTTGACAGGTTTTTTGTTCCAAGTAGTGGTTATTCCTGCCGGTAACTTTTTTGTGTTTTGTTGTAACGGATTGGTTTTCTTTAGTACCTTGCTACGAATATGATCAAACTCAGCCTAGTGCTGGAGGGAAGCGCTCGCACTTAGTTTACACAAGTTTATTTATTCTAATTTCACGTAAATTTACAAGCAACACATCTATATACACCACCAGACAAAAACAAGAACTGAAACAATAGTACATTGTTATCCTAGGGGTGAAAGTAACTTATTTAGTCCCGAGACGGGGTTTGGCGCCCGGAACGAAGTGAGGGCGCCAATAGTTCGAGGGACTAAATAAGTCTTTCACCCGAGGTAAACACTGTGCTTTTCATTACAAATACGAGGAAAGTAAAAATAAAAACATGAATTTGCTAAAGAAAAAATGAGAAAAATAAATGAAGATCGAATTGCCGCTTTCCCGCCTATTTGGTTTGTTTTTTTTCTGTGGCCGGCCCGCTATTCAGCCATTATTTTTTATTTTCGTCACTGGAAAAATGGTAAATATTTTGCTCGAAGCTAAGTTATTTTAAAATTTATATATATATATATATTCTCTGATCAATACTTAACTTTAAGTTATTTCAAATTTTACATCGTGGCTGTATAGAAAGTTGGAACATGGTTCAATAGATATGTGAAAAAGAACTAGTTTTTTTAAAAATAATTTGACAGCTGTCAGTTGAAAGTGATTCTCCCTAGGGATGAAAAGTGTTACTTTCAGCCCGCTTCTCAGGTCAGTAATGACCTACTTTCAGAGTATGAGTAATGAAAAAATATAAATGTCTTAAAACGAAATAAAAGATTCTTTTCCGAAATTCAATATTTAAAAATAGAAACATATAAAAGGTCTGTCGCCAAAAATAATAATTGAAAAAAACTAAGGATATACAAACAAAACCTGCTTTAGTTTACTCCGCCTTTTAATTTATTTTCATGGTTGATTAATTTAGACTTATGATAAGTTAGCATCTTCAAATTACTCTGTCTGAGTTAAAGAGATATTGACATCAAAGGGTAACCATACGTTTTAATTAACTTTTTCAAAAGTTTCCTTAACCGTAACGAGAATGAGGTGCAAAACAGAGTGAAGCACATTAAAACGAAGGAGAACAAAGCGCAAAACAGAAGGGTTGCTATAATTAAACGGGCTGATTTTTAGACTTCATTTTATAGCTAAGCTTTTGTACCAGGACAAAAGATCGGGGTGACAATGGAGGTTGCCACCTATACCGGTGGGTAGTTTTGGTGACTACGTTCTCTGGTTTGTGACGGATTTAGATGTGATATTCGGCTACTCATAATGTTGTTGGTTTTTTTGTATTTTTTTCCATTTTCATTTCCCATATCAGAGAAATAGAACCACAAAGAAGCAAGACATAGTCTGACGTGGAGGTAGGTTCCAATAAACACCAATCTAATCTCTGTGGTGGAGGTGTTTAACATACTACCACCACAAGTTCAAGTTAAAGTTAGAGGCAATATGGCGCAACCGTCTGGAAGGGGGGCTAGAGTCGCCGTTTGGGTAAGACGTAGTTGCTGGTCTAGTTAGATCCAGCTGCGGTGGAAGACAATGAAGTGTGGGGGTGCTTTTGGCAGCTGCCAGCCCAAAGCTGCCAAGAGCTGTAAAAAAAGAAGTTATAAATTTGCTTTTAATAAAAATCCTTAAAGAGGTGTTGTTACTTCAAAAAGTAAAAATTAAAGTACCAAATAAAAGTCCGAATAAAAAAATAAAAAAAAGAAAGATTTAGAAGAAGAAGAGTACAAATGCAGATTTTTAATCTTTGATAGTGACAATTTAATCTCAAAGTAATTTTTCAAGTGGTCATCCTACACAGAAAGCCTCTGTTTTCAAAGGGAACAATAGTAATTTGAGGAGAGTATGACGAGTCTGACTGTGACGCGATTCTAAAAGATTATATCCACGGGTACAATTGTTTGTCTCAGAAAAAACTTATTTGAATTTACATTTTTTCGCTCTAGAAAATATTTTTCAGCTTTAATCTTAAGATTCTCAGATAACGCTTGCTAACAATGAGAAGCGAATTTAAATCTCCCCGGCTATGAAAACTTATGCTACAGCTTAAAACTTCTGTTTTACTTACAAAAAAATAATCCTTTTAAAACAGTGAGCCACAAATGTTGTTCCGTCTATGCGTTTTAAGCCCCTTTTAAATTTTTGAGCCCGAAGCCTCCATCAGTTTATACGTTTAATTAGGGATTTACTATTTGCAAAATGCTCTTTTAATTGACATTTAAATTTATAAGTTAGAATCATATGACGCGCGACATGGCGCTCAAAACTTTAACAAATAAAAATTCTAAATGTATAAAATGTGTTGAAAAAATAAGTAGCTTTACTTATATAAGTACCACAGACATTATTTGTGTTCAGAAAATTGTGTGTTCTTGTTAAGGCTGCTTAACTTGGAGCAATGGCTTGAAAACCGAAGAAAATAACCATTACCTATATAATATTGGAGGTTGTACTTGTAGCTTCAAACTTATGAATTTCGACTCCACCTAACGCTATTATTGCTCATTAACTCCCGCAAAATTATGCCAACGCTCAGTTTATAATTAAATAACAGGCTTCCAAGAAATGTTGGGGGAAATGTTTCATACGGATACATGAAAACATTTTGTTTTGCATCATCCCATAGGTTTATATTGCGAAATGCCGATAATAAAGGAAATCAATAGTGGTTGAAATAAACATACATGGATAAGAGACAATATCACTTTAATATGATTGCTTGGGCTTTAAAGGAAAGTTTTCCGTTGCGTTAGAGAATCTTTTTACTTAGAACTCTGTATTTGAACCTCATTATTTCATTTTAGTCTCTCTCTGAGGCCCATTTTGCAAGCGCTAAGCCTCAAAACTACCATTAATAGCTTCTTTTTGATTTTAAAATCATCTCAAATCTCAAAATTTCGACCACAGGTACTCCACAGGTACTCCACTCCATAGGTACTTATACTAGGTACATTTTACTGACGTTATTAAGAACAGATTCGGTTGGTTTGCGACATGAAAAATCAAGCATTTTTTTACAATAAGTAAAGTAACATTTTATTTGTTTCAGATATGAGAGTGACGCTACTAACAATATACAGATCTTGGTTAGAACACAGACCAAAGAACTGTTGGTCTTCGGAACGGAAGGTTTTGGATTTGATAGCATTTAAGTTAGATAAGCATATAAAAAGCTGGCCACAAGACTTTAATGGATGTAGTACGTTACAAGTTGCTGCTGCTCTCGAAATGATGTAGGCTTTTGTGGATGTAGGACGAATACAACTGCTGCTCTAGAAATGATGGTAGCTTGCCTAAGACCCCTGACTGTTTTCACTCTGTATATACCGTAACGTCACTACCTACTACAAGAATAGTAAGCAATAATTTCATATACCGAAAACAAGATTCATTCCAGCGCACATTCAAATCTAAATTATTTAGCGTAGACGACGGCAATCTAATATATCATGAGTTCATTGAGGTATTAACGCTGTCAAGTCTGCTTACCTATAAAATATCTCAAAATTTAATAACTCTATATTATTAAAGTTTCGCTCGCGTCTCCCACGAGGTATAAAATTATTAAGTTATTCTCGTAACGTTTAATTTTCTTGCAATATTTTTTTTGCTTATTCCAATAAGTGCTCATTAACTTTAATAAACTCGCAACTAAAACGAGTACCTACTGAGCCCGAATTTATTTTTCGCTTACAATATTTAATTTTGCTGATTAAAATATGAGATCGTCTGTAGAACAAAACTCGAATTTTGAATTTTTATATCAGCTTAGTTTAAGGTTTGTTTTAATACAAAATTTATTCAGCCTAGAGTAAAAATCGGAGTAAAGATTTTGTAAGAATTACTATTGTCAATCCTCTACTTAATATTGATAACGTATTTTAATGCGTGTTTTAGTCACAGTAAATGTCAGTAATAATAATGTTTAGCAAAAGTGTTGGAGCGGTGCAAACAAAAGCACCATTGTTATTCGTTGTTGTAGTCAAATGCAGTTTATTTGTCACACACAAAATTATTAAGCGTCCCCGCACACTGGCCACAAAAAGCCGCCACAAAAAGTCACCACAAAACACCTCGTGTGCTGGGACGCCTAATAGTCTTTTTTTCCTGTTTCTATCGTCATCAATTCTCAAATGTTACAGTAAAGTTAGAGTTTTCGTTGTCTTCTTGTCACTCATATTATGATAGCAAAGGTAAGCGAAATCAAGCGATAAAACTATAAACAAAATGAGAAATTCAAAATAATTGAAGTAACTGAAACAAAGATAAAATCATTTACTAAGGATCTGAAAACCAGACACCAAGATGGCATAAGGCGGGCCAAGATGACCAAATGTCTTTTTCCGGTTTTCAGATCCTTAGTAAAGATACTGCATGGAAAATGCTAAAACAATAATAACCATAAAATAATTTATTGAAGATATTATAAAGATATACCTATAGGTAGTAACAATAATTTACACATACTAACAGCAGAGTCGCCAGAGCGGCATGATCGAGCACTTATATATTTGGCGCGATGTTAATTGTTGTGCATTGACAGCGAATTACCTCAGAATAGTAGTTTTCGATACAAGTGCGGAAAGTATGTCATTTTGCACGAGTCTCGAGGCATCTTGGCCCGAGCCGGCAGGCGAGGGTCAAGACTCGGGACGAGTGAAAATGACACTTCCGCTCGTGTATCCAACAACGTTTTTTAATACATTTGCGAAAAATATAATATCAAACCAATGCGAATCATTAACACAATTAAATCAAGAGTAAAAAGGGCGGGAATGAAAAATAGTACATTGTTATCCTAGGGGTGAAAGTAACTTATTTAGTCCCGAGACGGGGTTTGGCGCCCGGAACGAAGTGAGGGCGCCAATAGTTCGAGGGACTAAATAAGTCTTTAACCCGAGGTAAACCGAACCGAACCGAACCCGAGGTGAAAAGCACAGGCTTTTCATTACGAATACGAGGAAAGTAAAAATAAAAACATGAATTAGCTAAAGAAAAAATGAGAAAAATAAATGAATATCGAATTGCCGCCTTCCCGCCTATTTTGTTTGTTTTTTTTTTTCTGTGGCCAGCCCGCTATTCAGCCAATATTTTTTTATTTTCATCATTGGAAAAATGGTAAATATTTTGTTCAAAGCTAAGTTATTTTAAAGAAATTGTTGAAACTGAATTATAAGAAAGTTATTTAAAAAAATATATTCTCTAATCAATACTTAACTTTAAGTAATTTCAATTTTACATCCTGGCTGTATAGAAAGTTGGAACATGGTTCAATAGTTGAGTGGTAATAACTAGTTTTACTTTTTAATAATTTGACAGCTGTCAGTTGAAAGTGATTCTCCCTAGGGATGAAAAGTACTACTTTCAGCCCGCTTCGCAGGTCAGTAATGACCTACTTTCAGAGTATGAGTAATGAAAACGATTTTTTCAAGGCACCGGTTGTTTGCATTCAGCCTACTAAAAATAAATTATTTTGAAAAAATATGTTAAATACTTGTGTACGAAAAATGTAAAATAAACAACATTAAAAACGATCAATAACCAAAGTATATCGTGACAGTCGTGACTAATCGTAAATAAAGAAAGCGGGAATGAAAAACTTAGGATTGACAGTATTTTTTTAACACGGCATCGATTGTATTCAGCCTAGTAAAAATATAAGAAGTAATTTAATTGCATTTAAACATGGAAATGCAATAAATACCTATTATTTTATTTCAAGTATTTTTAAGTGAAACTCATTCATACTTACAAATATCCGGCCATTGTTAATACACAAACAGCCAACTTTAAGTAAACTGTTTCAGAAATTTAATTGTTAATAGTTACTAAATAACCCTTTATTTTGTCAATTATGCAATTGAAATATTTTTAATAATATTATATTCCCAGTTTTAATGCCAAATAACGTATCAAAATACAAAATAAAGTGATTGAACAGACAACCTCTTTGGTAGGATGTATGGATTTTATTAACATTATCAAAAAAAAAATTGGAAAAGTAAAAAGCACTAGTGCGGAAAAACCAACTTTCCGCACGCTAAACAGCTACGAAAAGTACCACTTTTTGAGCAACTGTATTAAAAAATAATTATTTTTATAACATCCTATCAGCGCCACCAAAAATAAAACTGTGGGCAACTGGCTGGCACTGCCACCCCCTTCGAACCACACGTCGCGCGGTGACGTGTAGGCTTTTATTAGTGTTAGTTTTTTTAGGTGTCAAAGTCTATGATATATAATAAAAAAGAGGTAGATTGGTTACTTGTGCTAGAAAAGAGGCACCCGAAGTCAGAACTATTAATGGACCTGAGCAAACCATTGACAGTGTTAACAGTTTAAGACGACACTGCGCATATCATCTTCCATTCAAATAGTCCACTTCGATCTTCGGCACAAACTAAATCATATTTACGCGTCAAATGCGCACATGGATATATTTCTATAGTTCGTTGCGCGTTGCGTGTGGTGGCCACCGGCGTCAACCGTTGAGCGGTGAGTCCATATAAAATGTTTGAAATCTCCCAAAAATATATCGGTGGCGGCGTTTTGTGACGCGTGGCTTGTAACACTTTTGTGGGGATGCTAAAACTTGGACCTAATCTTCTGTGAATAAAAAACAACAAAGACGAAGCATGTTGCCTCTTTTTCTTTCTTTTACACTATCTTTTTTTTAATCTCATTGTTTTTGTTATAATTATTTTAATTTCTTTTACTCTAATATTTGTTGTTTTTTAGTGTCATTATTATTTTATGTAGAAGTTTATTTTTATTATTTCATATTAAATTCGTAAGTGGTGGTATCCAGACAATTAAATGAATTTTCTTTCTTCTATTTTATTTTTTGCAATTGTGTTGTTTCGCAATTTAGAAAAAGACTCTTGTGATGTCCAAGAATTTTAAAAACAAATAGGTAAACACAAAGTGTGAACATATACGTTATAATAATCCTCCACAATCCTCTGTCTTCACTAGACTCAGCCGAGCTTGTGACGTCATCCGACAGAAATGCAATTACGACATGTGAATTAATGCACTGAAATCTATCCCTGTGATTTCATCGCGATAATTTTGAACGATTTTCAGCTGTGTTCGCAAGGAGTAGAGTCGAATTTGGGATAGGCTGTTAAGTCGTTGTTGTAGATTAGGAAGCGGTTCTGTAATGCGCTGGACTACGACAATCTCGGAACTTGTACGGGTACGGTAGATGACAGTTTAAAAGTACAATTACAGCGTTTGTAAGGTTTCAAACGGTTTCGCCAATTGTTATTTCTGGCATTTGAGGCGGGCAGTAGGAAAATTTTATTATTAATTAAAGTCACTTTGCTTTTACACCGGCTTTTATCTGATTCACTTCCGAAGGTTTTAGCCAAATTACTTTTGGTTCTGGAAAACTACACTGTAGAGAAAAAATAAGTCAGTATTTAAATGAGCAAAATCACATTACTACATAAAACATACATAATAATTTTATTATTAACATTTAAATACTGACTTACTTTTTTCTCTACAATTTTGTTTTCCAAAAGTAATTATCCAAACGGGATAGTCACAGAGTTTGTAATGTTCGATCTGGGAAATGAATTTCGTTTAATTCCACCCACACTTGTCTCACCACATCTTTTCACACGATAAGTTTATGCAACTTTTGGTCTCTGCGGAAATTCTAGTTTCGCCTAGGTTAGGCAATATTACTTCTACAACACAGCCACAGTATAAACCATACAGTAGAACATCTACATACAAACGTGCCGCTCTCGGTTTGAATGTGTGCGTGTGCGTCGCGCGCCGTGTCGCGTTCTCACGCACACGCGAATTCACGCACACGCTAGCATAAAATAGGGAGGCATAGGGAGGCGGCAGTTCGGACGGGCTATGCCGCGTGTCTGTGTGCACACTAGGCTAATAAGTGGGCGGCCTTAGATAACCTACTGTATGGTTTATACTGTGACACAGCGTTCTGGGAAACTTGCAAGTTCAACATGAGGGTGTAATGGCTGAGCGGCTTTTTTCCATAATTACACGAAGCACGCGGGTCATGGCGGAAGTTTCATATTGGGCAAGTTTCGTGCGCTATAAACAGGTCTGGGGAGTTTGATTAGAGATATATACTTGGATTTTGGACAGGAAATCGAAAGGGAAGCTCTTTTTCTGAGCTGTTTATGTTGAATTGGGCTCTTCCGGTTATATTTGTGATTAAATTTAAGGAGCTCTTTATACTGTAGAATTAAATTGATTGAAAATGCATACTATATTTTCTACCTGTAAGGTATGTGTGCAGATAATATTTTAATGATTGAAAGAAGGAGTCAAAGGTGTCTGCCAGCCAACTAGCAGTATCTTTGTAATTCTGTGGAGAAAGGCTAGGTTTTGCAGTCATACTAATGATTATGGTATGCACAATAAGTATGTTGCGTTACTCTACCGCTATAGTCCACGAAAACTCCAAGAATTAGCTTGCCACTATTGTTTTTTTATTAAAAACTTGGGTTTCAAAACCAGAGTCATATTCCTCACCAAACATCTTGACCGAGCCTAATGAAAAAAAGTAAAACTAAGTTTTGTCATCATGACCTACCACAGTAGTAGTCATTCAAACCTTGTTGTCTGTTATCTTTATTTATGTTCGGTTTGTAGCTTTTGGCTCAGTGGTGACATTCCAACCATCGTCATCAATCACCGTTGTATAGAAACACACGCCGGGTTGGAGATGGGATAGGTGACCATACTAACCGAATTAAAGTGATGTACTTTGTACACTGAACTGAACAGCGTTCCCACTCTAGGGTTAAAAAAACTCTTTTAACTCGAAAATTTTAGCAACCACTGACACAATTTCTTAATTTTGCAGCAGAAGTTCTAGGAAATGCATACAATAGATATAATATTTTCCCCTATAAACTTGATACCATCTTAGTGGTAAGTTTGGCGACAACCTAGCTAGTTTGTGTTAGCGAACATAATTACGACGTCGGCGGCGATCAGGCGAGCGCCGCGTGAAATTGGTACACGCCACTTTCGGTAACCACTGATGCTTTGGACTTGAGATCAGTTTTGATTCAAAAAAAATAATATTGCTGTAATGTAAGGCTATGTCAGTGACTTTTTTTAGCTAGAGGTTTTATCTTTTTCGATTCGATCTGGAATAGAAATGCTGTGCGTATCGAAATTAAACCATTACTTGGAACTAGTAACATGTTAACCCACTAGTTATAGGTTTTGAACACTGGGGTATATTGGAAGGGAATGGTCCCCGAAACAATAAACTCAACGACTCTCTCACTCACGATGATGGAAAACCGATTAAAATAACAATTACTAGAGGGTGCGAAAAACATGAGAGCAGGAAGTTTGCTTCATGGTGTAACAATAACCATCTAAAAATTTATACGCCTACGCAGATTGTAGGAGGGTGTGAGCCTATTGATAAATCTTACTATCAGAAATTATCAAGTCCTTATCAGGCATTCAACTAGAATTTTTATCTGACATCTAACTACTACATAATCACATAATATCCTAAAAATGAAAACATTCTTAAATTTTAAAAAAAATACAGTAAAAAAATGTACTGATGTCGCTAATTATGGTGGTTTTCCATTCGTCTTTACTTTGGCAGCACGTTGACGACTACCGATCAAACATACGATACTAACCCAAACTATCTACCATCCTATTCTACCAATCGAATTTCAACTCTATTGACCAATAATAGCTCTCTAAACAGAACCTTTGGATGAAGCAATGTAACATTTATAAATAAGGATAAATAGGTGAAAAGTAAACCCTTATTGCATTGGAAGGACTTACAGCCACTAAAGTAGAAATAGATGGAGAAAATGGAGTGGAATCAATTTACTAGTAGCAATTTGTTTGTTGTGGCGCATAAAATAAGTTAGGTTTCAGCTAAAATAGGGCAATAAACATCCACATTTGGAAAGATAGACAAGAATGAAGTTTGTTTCTATTTTAAGGTTAGGCATATAAAAATAGGAGGGGACGTACTCGTACTCTTATAAGTGGAGCAATAATGTATAATAATACAATATTTATTTTTATAAGCCTAAGGTAGGCACTACTTTAAGCCACTCTGCTGGGCAAAGGCCTCACCACCACTTTTCTACTTTGTACGGTCCAGATCTATGGTGGGCCAGTTTTCTAGGTAGGTGTCTAGCTGATCCCGCCATCGCCTTCTAGGTCTGACGCTAGACCTCTTTACGTTTTGGGGCACCCAATCGGTGGATATTCTTGTCCATTGCTTGCCTCGCATACGGCAGATGTGGCCTGCTCAGATCCCAATAATACAAAGCGGGGGAAAATACTACTTTTGAGAGTTTCCGTTGCGTGCGCTGCGTAAACGGTTAAAGGTACAAAAATAACAGAGGACAAAAGTTTTGACCTTTGAAAGTTCTATAATGAGTTTGCGACAGCTTTTTTCAATGTTTTCAGTTTGACTTACTTTAACCATTTTCTGCTACCCATTTATAGTTGGGTTTATTAGTATACCAGCGGCTGCCCGCGACTTCGTCCGCGTGGACTTAAGTGGACTTAAAATGAACGGATTCTTCAAATTGTCTGACGTTAGATGAACGTTAGCGCGATATCTCAATTCGGAACGCACCCATAGTTACGCTAATGACAGCAGCCGTCTGTCATGCCATACCACGTGATTCCGCGTTCATTTTTATATTTACTTGATATTTTCAACAATCTACACAATATCTTTATTAATTGTAGCCTATATGTTATTCAGATGTATAAGCAACATTATTGTAAAGTTTCATTAAAATCCATTCAGTAGTTTTTACGTGAAAGAGCAACACAGCACATCCAGACATACAAACTTTCGCCTTCATAATATTAGTAGGATCTTTTGTACTGTGTTCTTGCAAATAAACTTTATTTCATATTTTATTAGGTACATATACTGGTAAGTTTAAATTAGAGATTGTGCCAGGTAAACAAAATAAAACATACATAGACATAAATAGTCAGTTATTGAACTGTTTTGCATAACACGCTTTACGCGAATATAGATGCGTATATAGCTATAACTAAAGACAATGATATGTTAGCAGCAATATTGTTAATTACCTACTTGGCGCCATAATTTCAGCATATTTGGGGCCATATGAGGATGCCACGGGTGGTTTAACATAACAATATCAGTTAATTCAGAATAAATTATATTAATTTCAGGTCAAGGTTATCTGATTATGCTTGGTTTTGAAAGGTAAGTTTTACCTAATTCACACTTTACAACAAAATAATTTACATTCATGCAAATAAAATGTTAATGTACAATTTAAGACAGTCTTATTGTAGAAAGCAATACTTTATCTTATCTTATCTATCTTATCTTAAACCCATGAAAGTAAGATAATACTACTGATAAAAAACTTTGTCAAATTGATAAGTCTGAATCACACCTATTACGAAACGAGTGTACCTACAGATAATAAAATTGTGACTCCAGACCTACATCATATGCAGATGGGCAGTTTAGGTCTTCGCATCACCTGGTCCTAATAGTTTTTACACCACTGAACCACTAACCTGTTTACTAGTGGTCTGCCGGAAATCACATCAACGCGATCGATACTCACTATCACGCTCCGGTACTCGCCGCAGGTAACGCAATAAGAGTCAATTTAGACCTAAATTGCTGCTACTGATTGTATCACATGTGATTCTAAGTTTAGTTGTACTTTCGGGAACGTATTGGGATTCTTGCAAACTGGGGATTGATTCAAGGACGTAAATTGAAAAGTAGGCTACTGATATTGTATTGCAGGCTTGTAGAGTATCAAATGAATTCTGGTTCTGGGTTTATTGCATCCAACCTTTCCCATCGGAATAAATGGCTACTTAAATAGCTTTTTGTTTTTCAAACTGTCAATTGTTTATTCTCACCTAAAGCTTAAACAAACTGGAAAAATAAAGTTCAGACCACCATCAGCTATATTGATGCACAAAAGGTGACCAAATACTTCTGAGCAGTTTCACAGCCAATACGTTTATACACCCAACTTGCCATAAATATCTGAACATCATTACTTCATTAATACCTTCGGTGGCATTTCAGCGGACGTCATTTCATAAATCGATGCTTCACGCTTACTTCAATCATCAATACGCTTCATTCTGAATTAGTATTTACTCTCATTTCGGCTTAATTCTTTTCTTTTAAACGACCACAGGTGTAAAAAAATATATTTTAAAGTTAACTCACCACGAGCAAAGTGAGTTTTGGCGCCCACCGGAATACCATAGCTGAACATACAGGATAACAGTCAAGTGGATGTAGAAGAAAGCATCTGTTCAGGATTGAATCAAGTAAAATAATTAATTTTTTGCTAATTATGGTAACTTGAACTTGGGTGTGTTGAAGTTGTTGCCTGTGATCACGATTAGAAGATTTGGTTACCTTGTGTGCTTCGATATTTTTGATGGTTACTGTACCTATTGTCTTGGGAATTTGAGATGTAATCTGACCCTACCGTTTACTTGTATACAGAAATTAATAGGGTTAGGTAGAAAATAAGGCAAAACAAATACTAGCGAATGCCCAACTGAATGTATTTACTTAGGCAACGCAGCGTCAGGGGACAGAGGTAATCGACTGAGACTCAGTTCAGGTGTTCGATATCAACCAATTGCTGATTCGGAACTTAATATCTCCCTTTGGAAGTATTTTGTTCAGCTTAATTTTACGGTTCTTACGAAATTTCTACTACTTAATTTGTAGGCTTAGCTAGGTATCAGACCAGGCTACACCTTCATTCTTTCATAACTCGGATGAATGCTATTAGACTTACTTCGAAATACTGGAAACAAATATGTTTACAAATATTTGACTTCCATGGTGAACTGACCTATTCATTTGTTTTAATTATTTTTATTGGTGTTAAGTTTATAGTATCATTTGAGCTAATAATTAATTTAACAATAAAGTAATTGATCACTTGTTATTGGGAGAGCACGGACAATTGCTATAACTGTCTTATTATATTTTTACATCGAGAGCATCGTGGCGTAGTGTATAAACACTCCTGTATGGTTCCGGTATCAAATATAGCTAGAGCACCTACATTGTGTTTATTGTACAATTTGCGGTTCACCACTCAGTTATGGAAAACAACCATTAAAAACCTTAGCAACCCAGATAACGGCAGTAGAGCCGCCCCTTGTCACGTTGGTTGGGCTCAACTCGCATGGCGAAGTAAGGATTTCGAAGTGTTCCGTTTGCCATTCGTGAAGCCTTAGCGGATTCACAATGTAGTTGTATTTCCATTATTTTTTAAATTCAGGGTTAATGTTCTGAAAAGTGGTAAAATCCAAAAAAAGGATTGAGTGAGATAAACTGCCTATAGAAAGACTATGTGCAAAGAAAAAACATGTTTTATTTTTAGAAGTATCTTAAAAAAAAACAAAGCTACTGGCTATGACGCTGGGACAAGGTGTGCCATATACTATAGTCAAAAGTCAAATTTGTTCTTGCTGTGAAGATACTAACCTTAAAATAACGCAACCATTGTAACTTCCAACAAATATGATCACCACATGCTGTCACAACGGATCAATTTGACCCAAAGAGGTTAACGACCCCTACCACATGGCGTCGTACGTGACCCCAACTTTGCTAATATGCGAACCTCAGCCCCCTTGCATAGTCCGCGCTTCAATCTACTACTCCTCGAAGATGAGGAGTTTGCGTGACCAATCAGATTCATACGTATTTTTTGTTTCATGATTGTTGGATTGTGATAAGACAATGTATGACTATGAGAATACACTTTTGTAACATTTTGTCTTTATCACATTAGTGTACGTGTTGTAGCAATTGCTATATGTAAATTTACAAGTAGTTGTTAGTAAGAATATACATTTCCAGAAATCAGTATAGGGTTAAGCTTCCAAAGTTTAAAATACGGTTTAAAAATGTTTTTTTTATCAATTAGAATATACCAGTTTGACCGCAATGTCACGAAACTAAAAGTAAGCCATTCACACAATTCTTTCAAATTATCAATAAAGTATTTTAAACTACATGCCTAATTCTAGAAAAATACAAGACAAGGAGGTACATAATGTTATTGTCTTTGGCGTCTTAAGGCAGTTTCCAGCATTTGTTCATTTTATTCGATTACATTCGATTAAGTATACATTTAATATTATTTGTCTATTATTGAGTGTCTTTTGTTTGTCAATTAGATTTGACGATTTAAAAGTACTTTGTAATAGGTCTATTTGTATAAAGTTATTTTGGTTTGATTTGACTTCACCGTCGAAACAGCCTGACTGAAACCACGTCTACCTTTTGATTCTACCCAGTATTTTAAGGTACCATTACTAGCCTATTTGGTAAGACCGAGCTCGCCTAGGAGATTGATGAGGCGCTCACTAGGCCGCTCCATTCACTCAGATGCGGACAAATGGGCGACGTGTTTGGCAAATCGGATCGGTGGAAGTCTTTTAGCCTAAATCCTGGTTGAGTGAATTTTAGCACGCTGTAATTTAGACTCAAAATTGTAGCAAACAAAAAGAAGTCATGTGCACTTGCCCGCCATGAGGTGCCCGTGGCGCTGTTGTGACAGTGATCGGCGATGATCGCCGTTGTAAAGCAACGCACGCCGGGTCGGAAATGGGATGGGTGACCACCCCGACCGAAATTTAGTGATGTGTATTTCGGGCATCTCCGTGCTTCGGAAGGCACGTTAAGCAGTTGGTCCCGGTTGACGTCGCCAGATGTCAGTCGTTAAGCCTAGTCAGAGGCCTTAGGGCGGCTTGAGAACAACTGACATTAAGGTTGCTCACTAACCTTACACCCCTCCAACAATCCGCACTGAGCCCGCGTGTTGGAGTATGGCTTGTTCCACCTCATAGTTGAGGTGAGGCCTGTGCCCAGCAGTGGGACGTATATAGGCTGTTGACGATGAGCTCGCCTAGGGGATTGATGAGGCGCTCACTAGGCCGCTCCATTCACTCAGATGCGGACAAATGGGCGACGTGTTTGGCAAATCGGATCGGTGGAAGTCTTTTAGCCTAAATCCTGGTTAAGTGAATTTTAGCACGCTGTAATTTAGACTCAAAATTGTAGCAAACAAAAAGAAGTCAAGTGCACTTCATTAAGCCATGCGCAGTGTTTTGTAGTCAACTCATTACAAAATAGATATGTTTTTCTTCACCAATTAATTATAATCATATAAACACAGGGAAATCTAGTTGAAACTAAAAATACGTCATAGTACAATACCTTTATCTAGGTTACCTAATGAAACGCATAACATTTTTGGTCATAAAATCACAATGCATAATGTTGATAGCCATAATTATCACTTGCCATAATTCCTAAAAGCATAACTTCATAACGCATACCATAACATGGACGAAATTCGTAAGGCATACTCATCAAAAGGCATAATTTCACTAACCATAATTATCAAAAGGCATAATTTTTATTTGCCATAATATTCGAAACACATAATCCTCAAAAGGCATACTTTTGATAAGTATAAGTGTCAAAATCCATATTTTCAAAAGGCATAACACTCATTTACCATAATTTCAACAATTATTATGCAAGCTTACAAATACATGTTAAACGCTAGCTGCATGTCATGTAAATGTAAAAAATCTAAAGAGCACTTGTCCGAAAACCGCCTTCATTTAGTTTATTCTGTCACGGCTCCGGCATTGCGGGGCTCCGGCGGTCCCACGCGTGCTAATCGTCACAGATGGCTTTCGCTCAGCACCCCAGCTTCGGCTTTTTGGCCGGCTTCGCCGGCCAGCCTCAGCCGCGGCGCTACGCTCATAGCCACCTGCTCCTCAGCCCGCGGGCCGCCTCGCCCCTCCATGCCTACGCGGGTTTAAATTACACTCTTGGGGTAGGGCAAAACAAGTACCACGTGGTGTCGGGGTTGGCTGAGTCGGATTTGCCCTGAAGTAGAAAAAATGCTCTTATGTGAATTAGGCTTTTTAATATTATGTCAAACAAAATTATGAATATTAATAGTTATGCATAGTGACATTATGCCTTTTGATAGTTATGCGTACTGACATTATGCGTTTTAAAGTATGCTTATTGAAGTTATGGTCAACGAAAGTATGCATGGTGATGATTATGCCTTTTGATGTTATGCCTTATTACTATTATGCATTAAAATGATTATGCGATTCAAAATTTATGCCAATAAAAATTATGCTTTTCGATGATTATGCCAATTGATGTATGGCAAATGAAATTATGGCAATAAATGGTATGCGTTCTAAAGTGTCACCCTTTATCTAATTTAAACTGGTTTCTGAGCTGCGTTTTTTTTAAACTATTAGTAGAGATTTATCCACCCATCAGCCATTTACGTTTAAGTTACGTTTCGCCTTACCAATCATAAAAAGAAAAACAAAATCAACTTACTTACGTACTTAACGTACAATTTAATATTTTTTAATTTAATGCTTTTGTACGACTTGAGTCTTATCAGTTTTATTTTTTATATTCTCTCAGAAATGTGCAGTCGAAATGTGTAGTACTTGATTTGAGGAAAGGTAAAATCTGAGGTCCAATTGTGTCAAACTCCACGCACAGTGGGTCGATTGGACATCAAAGCTAGTTTACAAAGGTACAAGGGCAGCGGTAGATTGTTTGTTTTTGTAACAAGTATGTAAATTACATGTAAATCAGTCACTGTTGTAGCTCTATGTTGATCTCGGCTTCACTCAAAGTTAAGAAATGTTGGTGATGTTCTACAATCGACACTATTGTTAGATGAAAGCGTCGTTTGTGTATTGCTCATGATTCATGCCTGAACCGCTGTATTTTATTCAGCTTAACTGGGTTTATAAAATATTTGCACGTTACATTTTTTTTGATAACGGACCGACTTGTTGAATAAATTACTTGTTACTTATAAAATATTTGAGATATAAAATACAAGGAATATAAATAAAAATAGCATAAAAATTATCTCGTAAGTTCCATTTGTTTTGATGGTTAGACAAAGGCAATTAACTAAAGTGTAACAAGTATAACTAAAATGTCAGACATCGAAATAAAACAACTTTACGGATTCTACTCGCGGTGTTATATTTTCTTTCATTTTCTAACCCGACGTTTCGACTCCTTTACAGCAGTCGTGATCACGGGATGACAAAGATGTTCTATGTCACAAAACAGTACAATTTTTTTTAGCAACCCTCACTTAACTACCGTCATTTCCACTAACATTATTGGAAATGTTCCTATCCACGCAGTACGAACTAACCGTATCCTGAGACCTCACAGTATTGTGCTGCCCTCTGGGATTGATCAAGCGTATAACAGGCTCCCAAGCTGGTGGTAAATTCCAACCATCCTCACGATTGAAATTCGGATGTTTTTTAATTTCAATAGCCTCTCGCAGCATCCTTGGTAAGTAACGATTCTCCCTAGCAAGGACCTGCGGTTTATCAAATCGTATGAAATGGTTGGGCTTATCAAGGGCATGTTCACAAACTGCTGATTTTGTAGATCTCCTATTCTTAATTTCACCTATGTGTTCTTTGATACGCGTCCCTATGCTTCTTTTGGTTTGACCTATATACGAGAGCCCACAGTCACAATCAAGCTTGTATACACCCGCTGTTTGAAGAGGAATATTACACTTAACAGGTCTTAAAAATTGATTAATCTTCTTCGGCGGCTTAAAATAAGTTTTAATAGAAGCACGCTTCAAGATGTTCCCAATCTTGTCAGTGACACCCTTCAAATATGGCAATACAGCAGGCTGACGCTCAACTGTGGCTGGTTTCACTCGGTTTCTGCGACGTCGCGGTGCTTTGAGCTTGTTTTCACCCAGCACACGCTTGACATGCTGGACTTCAGCATGCAGGTGGTCATCATCACAGATCCGTTCCGCTCTCTGTAACAAAGTTTTACCAACAGTAGCTAACTGCGAAGGATGGTGGTGAGAATCACCGTTTAAGTACCTATCAGTATGGGTAGACTTCCGATACACAGTATGGCCCAAACTATGATCAGGATTCCTAATAACTAACACATCTAAGAAAGGTAGTTTACTGTCAGCTTCCAATTCCATAGTAAATGTTATCCTAGGGTGTATAGAGTTAAGATGGTCTAAAAATGCTGATACTTTGTTGGATGGTAAAATTGTGAAAGTATCATCCACATACCGCTTGTAAAACCGTGGAACGACAGGTGCTGAAGCTAAAGCTTTTTCCTCGAAATCCTCCATGAAGATGTCAGCTACCACAGGGGACACGGGAGATCCCATCGCTACACCATCAAGCTGTATGTAGAATTTATCATTCCAGTACAAATAACCTGCCCTAAGACACAGGTTAAGTAACTCTGCATATTCAACGGGCATATCACAGTCCACTAACCTTTTCCTAGTAATTTCTATGCAATCCTCTACTGGTAAACATGTAAACAAGGACTGAACATCAAAGCTAACCATTGTCTCATCATCAGAAAGTTGTAGTTGTTGTAACTCACCAATGAACTGGTAGGAATCCTTCACATGAGATGTAGTCTGTCCTCGCAAAGGTGAGAGTACCTTCGCCAAGTGCTTAGCCAAACGATAAGTAGGTGAGTCGATTTGGCTTACTATTGGCCGAAGGGGAGCAAGTGGTTTGTGTATCTTCGGTAACCCATACAGCTTTGGAGGCTTGGCACACGATGGTATAAGATACGACACGTCTAGATTTAACTTTTCACTGTGTTTCTTAAGAAGCTCGGTGGTCTGCTTCAAAATCTTACTAGTTGGGTCGGTTTTAACAAGTTTGTAGGTGTTTTCATCCGACAATAAAAGTGAAATTTTGTCATTGTAATCCGACGTATCTAACACCACTGTAGCATTTCCCTTGTCCGCACGAAGGATAGTCAGCTCTGGCCTAGTACGCAAGTTCTTTAAAGCGCGATATTCATCAAGAGGAAGATTCAGTTTGGGCACTTTGCTCCGACGCAGAACGGATGACACATCCTGGCGTATTGCCTCCAAATCCTCCTTCTTCATGGTATTCTTATACAAGGCATCCTCAACACCACAGATTATCTCTTCATAAGGTATTTTACGCGGCGCTACAGAGAAATTAAGGCCTTTTTCCAAAACTGAAACGGTAGGCCGGTCCAATATTTGTTTTGATAAATTGACAACCGCTCGAGACTCCGGTCGATCCGTTCCACAGATAAAATCTGATTGGCCAGATGTCACGGCCGCGTTCCGTTTCTCGTATCGACCCTTGTTTTTATTCATTAACTTTTCAAATTTCTGAATCTGACTTTGCTTGCAGTTATTATATTTAGATGTTTCTCTACTGTTTAATCGTTCCATGCAAGATGCAAAATCTAAACTCGGCAGTTGTGCTCTCAAATAACACAAGGACATAACATAGGGAGAATCGTTACTTACCAAGGATGCTGCGAGAGGCTATTGAAATTAAAAAAACATCCGAATTTCAATCGTGAGGATGGTTGGAATTTACCACCAGCTTGGGAGCCTGTTATACGCTTGATCAATCCCAGAGGGCAGCACAATACTGTGAGGTCTCAGGATACGGTTAGTTCGTACTGCGTGGATAGGAACATTTCCAATAATGTTAGTGGAAATGACGGTAGTTAAGTGAGGGTTGCTAAAAAATTTTGTACTGTTTTGTGACATAGAACATCTTTGTCATCCCGTGATCACGACTGCTGTAAAGGAGTCGAAACGTCGGGTTAGAAAATGAAAGAAAATATAACACCGCGAGTAGAATCCGTAAAGTTGTTTTATTTCGATGTATAGTGTTCGCGTAAATATTAGAAATCATTAAAATGTCAGAGTTAGTATATTATATAAACGAACTTATTGAACTTACGAGATAATTTTCATGCTGACTGTACTGAGGCGTTCACATCAACCTTCGCAGAGGTGCATCTTATAGGTATTTTACTGCACCGAAGTGTGAGCCGCAAATCGTAAAATGAATAAGCTATGATATGTTGCAGATTTGATCTCGGGACCATCGGGTTCCTAGCCAGAGTGTTCAACCACTGGACCAAGACGCACTCAAAAAAAGTTGAATGAAGAACCATAATATAACAAATCTGCCCAACAAATTACGATTTTCCATTGTATTTTCGTTTCGCCTGAAGGATTAAACTTGACTTGGATTAGACTTTTCACTTGGGAAAATATGGAATAGGATTACAATTAATACTGGAGTAGGGTAATCAAGCATAATTTTTCCTTATTGTATTTCTGTGTACCTCGCCTTTTGTTGTTCCCAGGAAATATTAGGATGTCAGACTCCAAGCCGAGACCAGTTTATTAATAGGAAAGGATCTACGTATATAAATTCTCGTCCGTACGAATATTCTGAGACGTTTTTTCACACCTTCGTTATTTTTTGCGAAGCTGAAATGCGTGGTTGGGACGTGTACGCTCTGAATGGTTTATTATTTCGTTAGTTTGGAAATCTGATTGTTTTAATTATCTTTATTTTAGAAGTAGTTCTTTGAGCTAAGTGTTCTTTCAATTATTAGGATACAGTCATTTGTTATACAAGTTACAGATTCCCTTTTTATTTTACTACTTAAATGAAATTTAAATGATTATCATACAAGTTTGATTAATTGATATTATAAACAGAATATTTATATTTTTTTCGATTCTTGATCCCAGTTACATTTCAACCGAAAAAAAGGAAACATGTCATTGTTTGTCAAAGACTGAAATGAGTACTCTTCCTTTATGCTCACCTTAATCTTGTTTATATTCTGGTCAAGTTTATTTTTTTTCTACCTTAACACGAAAAGCTGTTGCTGACTGTTTCTTTATTAACTTGCTATGTCACTTATTTTCTGTTACTTTAAGTTATACTGCTAAGTTGGGTAATAAGATATGCTTGTTAATTACTCAGTGAAGATCAAGCAAATTATTAATGTTTAGTTTTGGAGCACTTACACATTGCGACTTTTTGCAACGATTAAAACGCGCGTTTTATAACCGTGCGGCTGCATGCATCGCAACGCTGGGTATTTCTATCGCTGCAATCGCGATCGATCGGATCAGAGCATACCCTAGACCAGCAATACGGATCGTTTCCGTTTATCGCTGCGTACTGAACATTGACAAGCGACACACGTAACGTGAACACACGTGTTACACGCAAGAAAAATATCATAATACAGAATCTAAGACCAGATCAAGGATTTTCGGAAATCCAGCGATTAAGATTGTGATCCGTCAGTATAAATTGACGGATCACAAATGGATCTTACGTGTAGTGATGGCGATCACTAACTGTATCACTGCCTGATACTGATAACTACATAGCGTAAATATCGCTGTTCTGAGTATGTAGCGCGTGTGTGTAAAAGTAGACAGTCGCGATGCAGAATCGACTCTGTATCACGTTTGTATCGTTGTTCAAAGTCAGAGTGTGTAAGGGGCCTTACTCATGCGAGAAAGAGAGGGATTTCGAAATGACAAGCGCTGCAGCCGTGATTGTCCCAACTCCCGAATCGCATTGATTAATCATAATCAGACGTCGCACGAACGCGTTCTCTAATCTCGCGATTTCATTTGTCTCGTTCCCCCACAACGGCTGACGTGTTATGACGTCATGCGGTATTCATTACTGACATCTGTCAGATTTATTATTTTGTTCTCCCGAAATGATGTGTTTGGGTTTCTTTGCAAGCATTCAAATGGAAAGAATAGTAGATATCAAGTGGTATACTTAGTGGACCTTTTACATTGTCTATTCAGCTGTGTGCTGTGTAGGTGAAGTAAATTATTTAAAAACACATTCAATATCATCTTATTTATCATTTCAGTCATTTTCTATGTAACATACAATCACAACTAAATCCCAAATGAACAGAACATTTCGAAGCCCAAATTCTAACGAGTGAGTTTTGGTTTGAACCCCCTCTGGGTTGTTTGTTTTTTTTAACGGTGTCTCCCTCAGCCGGAGTTACCTGAAAATTGTACAGTGATCAAGAAGAGACCTGTTTTAATGTTAAACCATTGGGCCATGTCGTTCTCCAATAGTATAACATAACATCAACCGCCTGTATACGTCCCGCTGCTGGGCACAGGCTCAACAATGAGGTGGCGCGAGTCATTTTGATTCTTGGAGGGGGTTTGGGACCATGGGCCACCTTAATTTTAGATGTTATCAAGCCATCAGCAAGCCCTTAGGCCTCTGAATTAGCTTAGCGGCTGAAATCTAGCAATGTCAACCGGGGCCAAATGCCTAACATGCTATCCGTAACCAAGAGATGATATAACCTATTACAATTACCTCAAAGTCCTAATTGTAGCTACCTAACAGAAAGGACTCTACAAGCTTTGACCTTGGCGCCTCAAATTTGGCGAGTACCCAACTTATCCTCGATGCCCTGTGAGATACCAGTCCTGGTATTGAAAGTTACAAGTTAACTGTTAAACTTCGGTAAAGATTAGACAGATATACCAATGGAGGTCGAACCTCAGTTACAATAGCGGCAACTGTCAAAGAGTCGGTTAATTTTCTCGCTGTTAAGTTCGGGTCTTAGCTTAGCTTAGAAGTTTCTATCGTAGTTGGATAAACGGTGGATAGAACTGCAGTGGTAAAATTTGGTATTTTGTTGCATTCATTAGCAATTTTACTAATCAGGTTCTTTTTAATTCTACGCCGGTTTTATATGCCGTGCAATGTTTATAACATATTTCCTACTTAAAACACTTTGTATGGAGGTTTTAAATAGCTGCTTTTTCGTGATAACATAACATAACGTACATAACATAAACTTAAACGGCCGATAAACGTCCTATTGCTGGGCACAGGCCTCACCTGAACTATGAGGTGGATTCAGCCGTAACTCCAACACGCGGGCTCAGTGCGGATTGCTAGAGGGGTGTAAGATTAGTGAGCAACCTTAATGTCAGATGTTATCAAGCCGCCCTAAGGCCTCCGAGTAGGCTTAACGACTGACATCTAACGACGTCAGCTGGGACCAACTGCTTAGCATGCCATCCGGAGCCAAGAGATAGCATAACCTATTAAAATTAACGTCAAATTCCTAATTGTAGCTACCTAACAGAAAGGACGTTACAAGCTTTGACCTTGGCGCCTCAAATTTGGCGAGTAGCCAACTTATCCGAGATGCCCTGTGAGATACCAGTCCTGGTATTGAAAGTTACAAGTTAACTGTTGAACTTCGGTAAAGATTAGACAGATATACCAATGGAGGTCGAACCTCAGTTACAATAGCGGCAACTGTCAAAGAGTCGGTTAATTTACTCGCTGTTAAGTTCGGGTCTTAGCTTAGCTTAGAAGTTTCAATCGTAGTTGGATAAACGGTGAATAGAACTGCAGTGTTTAAGTGTGGTAATTTGTTTCATTTATTAGCATTTTTACTAATCAGGTACTCTAAATTCTACACCGTTTTCATATGCCTTGGAATATTTATGACATATTTCCTACTCAAAATTCTTTGTATGGCGGTTTTATAGAGCTGCTTTTGCGTAATAACATAACATAAACATAAACGGCATTATACGTCCCACTGCTGGGCACAGGCCTGACCTCAACTATGAGGTGGAATGAGCCATACTCCAACACGCAGGCTCAGTGCGGATTGTTGGAGGGGTGTAAGGTTAGTAAGCAACCTTAATGTCAGATGTTATCAAGCCAATCTAAGGCCGACGAGTAGGCTTAACGACTGACATCTAACAACCTCAGCCGGAACCAACTGCTTACGTGCCTGCCGAAGCACGGAGATGTCCGAGACACACATCACTGAATTTCGTTCGGGGGTTTTGTGGACACCCATCCAATTTACGACCCGGCGTGTGTTGCTTTACAACAGAGATCGTCGCCCATCACTCTCACAACTGCGCCACGGGCACCTCAACAAAACAAGTAAGTAAATAACCATAAGATATTGTACACTAAAACAACAGCAATAGTTTACATGCAAGTATTTATTCTAAATTACTGCTACTACGTCTGTCATGCGTGTGAAATACATGTAACAACTATCGCACTGCAGTGTGGTTGGAAATGCTTTCAATTCAAGGGGCAATTTGTGGCGAGTGTTAGTAATGTGAGACCCTGCAGTTCATTCCTAATGCCCTAATTAGCTGTATAAAGAGGGGCGTTAAAGCTAAACACTTGCATAGTAAAAATAAAGTGCGGTGAGTAAACCACTACTCAGTAAGTGGTGTACATGTCTCCACATGTTGCCGCTTTTGCAGACCTGTTGCGTCTAGTCAGTATTTGTTTTCCGTCTGGCATTTGTAAAATTGTCTAAACATTTTGCCTGACAAACGTCTTGTCTTGAGTAATAGCAATAGCCTATTGATTTTGTCCATTAAATAATACTCTTTAGAGTGGCGCCCAAATGTACTTCCAATAGGTCTCAATAAGTCTTCCAAAAAGTACTTACAGACGCTAGCAGATATATCACGAAACATCTTCCTACGTTTTGCCTTGGACCGTTTCGAATCAGAGATCGGAATTTGTTGCCTACGTTTAGACTTTAACCTTTTCAAATCTTTAGTTTCAGACAAGCTCTGAAGATTTCAAGAGTTCGTTATTACTCTTATAAAACACTGACTGATTATTAGAGACATTTTTTTTACTGTCGACTAATATTTTGTCGTGTTTGTTGTTTTTAGTTCAAATGTTCCGTTCACTCGCCTTTTTTTTTGACGTGGAGTATGCATTTTTACGCACTATCCCGCTCCCTGGGTGCAGAGCGGTGGAGTATCATACTGGTTACATCAGTGGGTATTCCCTTTCCTATTTAGGTGGGTGAGTTCCATTATGGGACTACCCACTAAACTCCGCGGAGGCCATCTTATGGGCCACGGTCCCACCCGTGCGCACTCTTAGACCCCAAGGCGCCTCTGACTACCCTGCTTGTGATACAGTCGCGAGTGGATGTCACGATATATCAATTTATAAAAAAAACTTGTAATATATTAAGACTCAACTCTTAATTTTTCTCAATATTTTATATACAATTGCATAACCCAATAATATTTTCATTTCTATGTGCAATTACCTTTTTGTTAATTTTGTTACAAGTGTAGGTGTGAAACGAAACAGCTAACTAACTGCAGATTATGATGTCAGCATCAAATTGTCGACGAAGTTCCCTCAGGGAGCAATGTTACATTATGTTACATGGCTAGAAAGTTTCCACCGAAATAGAGTATTAGTTAGATGTGCAGTTAGACCTTCTGTGATATTTATCATTCAGAACCAGTCTAATCAAAACACTCAGTTGGTCAGGCGCTGTTCATGGTTGTAAACACTGGACTCTTACAAATACGAAAATATTATCTAAGCAAATTTTCTCATCATAGGATTATTATGAACTTCAAATTACGTACATCAATCGTACATGAAATGTAATAAAAAAACATGGAATTCTAAAAGGTTTTATGAAAGTTAAAACTGTTTTGAATTTTTCACACTTTCTGACTCAATTAAGCCATTCTCAGTATTGGCCAAAATCTTTAGATGTGTGAAAAATAGAATCCTGCTTGCAATAATAATACCCCTTAAATATCTGATCTCAAGGACCAGATTTGAACAATTAACGACGATAGTCCCTGGGCACTTTTGAACCATGTCACATTACCTTTGCCAAAGTTCTCATAGAACTTTTGAAAGAACTGTTATATCAATCAGTTCAACAAGATACTGTAAATATCTAGAAGTTATATGATTCTTTGGAGTCATTCGATTTCCAAGATATATACGGCATCAATACGTTAAAACAAAGCAACACCCACCATCTTCATACATTTAACTAGGTACCTTCGTTTAAAATTTAGTGTGACATTTAAAAGGCTGTCTAACGCAATTATTAACTACCTACGAATACATTATATTTTAAGTTTTTAATAATACTTATTTACCACTGCTGCCTTTATGTCACCAAGTAATTTATTTTTCTGTTGTTAAATGTCGTAGGTCGCCATTAAAACGGAGTTATTTCGACTCCATTCATTTTTACGCCAGTTTAATAGGTTTGAAGCGATCACGACACGTTTACAACAGTTACTGTTGACGATTCTGTTTTTATTGTTCCCACAACGTTAACAATCTGTTTGTATGTTTAACGTGGTTACATAGAAAGTGCAATTTGTTGCTTTAGTTTTGTGCATTTTACAGAGGGTCTTCAAATGCTTGGAAATATACCGTACTAAAATATTTATTTCAAATGCTTAAATAAATAATTATTCAATCATTAAACCTAATATAACAACTGACAATTTATTTTTGTCTCAAATAGCTTTCATTCAATTTGGGAAATAGATGGTAATACGATTGTTGACAAAAAAAAGTTGAATTTCAAAGTTATCTTCAAAACACAAGTTTTTTCTGCCTCTAAGTTATAAAGAAAATATGTCAATAAAATCTTACATTATTAATCAATCATCATCCAGTAAATGGTTCACAAGACAGACACACGTGGTGACGTGTGTCTGTCTTTTGAACCATTTACTGTGTTACTTACCCGACGGTGTTTGGTGTAACACAATTTTTTTCCGTTAGGCGCTAAAACTGATTGTTTTGATGTCTCTAAATTATGTGGTGACATATTTTTAATCTATGGAGCTATGCCATCGCAACTAAGCAAGATGACCGTTTTATGCTAATGAGGAATGCAGTGTATCCCACCTTACCTTAAAATAATGAATTATTCTAAATCTTTTCATAAAACTCTAAGATCTTTACATACAACCGGTAACTATAAATATATCCAGGAGAAGCTTTTTCATCAGTAGCGGCTGTTTATTGGTGGCAATATTCGACCTAAAACAAATCCAAATTATCAATTGTTAACTCTTAATTTTCTTCTTCGTACTTTGCATAGTACAGAGGCGTTCACATCAACTTGAACATAGGGGCAACTTATTCTGTGGGCATAAGACCCATTATGCAATGGTACAAAATTTCGCTTTGTATAAATAAACCAACCGAGTTTATTTGTTTTGTTCTGAATGTTAACCACTGTTAATATTATCTGATAGTCCATGAACCAACTAAATAAACAAATAAAAATTTTGGGCGATACTAAGAAATATTCCATGTGAGCTATTTTTTAATTTACAAGCAACAGCTGTTGAAATTGAACCTTAAACCAAATACAGTTAAACTTTTAATTCAATGCACGTAAGCTTTAATCTAGCTCCGAAACCATAACAAATGACGTGAAAGTGAAAAGTGGAAGTTTTCAAATTAGCAATTTACCGCTGTAAATAAGTTGTAAAGTAACTAAGCACGACGGTACACTTAATTGGGTACAACAACTACCAACTCTATTACCAACAGCGCAAAATTACTACTCGGAATAGTCAGCTTTAACGGCTGTTTTGGAAATATACTTAAGTGCTAATAATAACACCTACCTACTTATTATGTACTCCTTTGAAAAATCTTCAGAAGTCCGACCTTGAGGTATGGGTATGAATGTCAGAGCAGAGGGCTTAGATACTCACCCCTTTAGCCATGAAAACTTAAACAGCTCTTTAACAACACTTTAACTTAAGTATCGCTTTGTCACTGTCATTCTTGTTGCTGCCGCTATTTGCGAAGTAAGCGACAAAACACGTCAATTGCTTAAACTATGCTTTAGCGTTGCGTTCGTTTTTATGAATAAGGGGGTCAATGTCGAAGCTATTTTGAAAAATCTGTTCGCAATTTTTGGCGGTTTTTACAGGATACGGTGCAGCAAAAAAAACGGTTTTAATTTTTATGTGCGTTTGTGATGTTTATAGAGACTCAAGACGTACAATACAGGAGGCTAAAAAAGACAACATCTCTCTCAGACAACCTTCCGGTAGAGAAACAGGTAAAGAACCATAGATGTGGTTAGTTATGGCAAGACAGTTATTGATAATCATTTCTATTTTAAATTGAGTAATTTTAAATTAAACGAATGCTTGAAGATAAGCTTTTTTATCATTTTCGTCTAACTCAATAGTTACTTGAGTGAATGTTTTAAGTTCGCTTTGTACTTAGTAGTTTGTGCACTAAAGATTGAATCAACTTTGAAAAAAAGTCTTTGTTCCCTGAAAATAGACAGATTGTCCTTCAAATTGTTCCTACACCTTCGATAAAATGATGACGCGTTTCAGGTTTTATAAATACCAATCCACATTCAATGATCGGTGAAATATTGTATTTGAGTGTCGGTTTAATTAAATCAACTTTAAATAAATAATGACTTGTTTCAGGGTTTTTGAACTCGACCACACGCATACAAAGCCGCACTTATCAATTGACTATATCAAACAAATGTCGAACAAAAATAATATTAATGTAGCAGAGAGTGGTATTGGAAAGTTTCAGAGTTATTTTAATCCACTCTACTACAAACTTTTATGATTTAAAGTAGAGCAAACATACGCATCGATTGGCTTTGTTATTCGTTAGTTTGCTGGTCTGGAAAGGTTGATTAGCTTTTTGCAAAAACTATTTGTTATGTTTTATAATTAAAGCTGTTGTGGGGAAGGCAATGACCTTAATCACCCACCTAAATGTTATTTTGTTTTTGCCGCACTGCCTACTGCACTTTTCTGCTTAGCCTTATGGTTGACTGGTAGAGAATGGGTCTTTGGCAGTAAGTCCGCCTTTTGTTCCATGTTGTGCAATAAAGAATTAGTAAATAATATAATAAAGAAGACCCGAAAGCAGAACTTCGAACATCTGAGCAAAACAAATCAGTTGACAGTTTGAGACGACACTGCGCAAAATGTATCTGTCTCGTCTACTCTCTTGTACATAATCATACTATCTTGTACTACACACGGTCAAATTATAGGTACGTACGCCAAGGGACAGTTTTCGACTTACATCGAGTACTGACATAACGTATAAATCTACCTCTTTTAAGTATCAGTAGGTGAAGTAACCATTGTTACTGGGAGAACATTAACCTTCACTTAATGATTCACTGATTAGTGATTCACCTTCACCTGGATTAGTTGATGGGAAAACTCATCGCATCATCGTTTTTGAAACTTTCCCCTCAGGCGACGACCACCTGAGACCGGGACTTAATGTAGCATAACATACGCTGACGACAATAACCCTGGTGGATGTGACAGAGGTACACTGATTTTTGCCGTCATGGTGAACAGAACATTCAGAAATGGGGTGAGCCTACGGCCGTTTCACAAGTTGCTAGGGTTTTTTTCGGTAGTTTCCAGCCGCAGAGACTTAGCCGCAAATTGTTTAATAAACGCAAACTAGATGTTCCGGCCGCTGGATCGTTGTGTAGATTTTTGGGGGAGGCCTATGCCCAGCAGTGGGCGTCGTTTGGCTGATATGACGAGATGTTCCGGCCAGATTTGACCTCGGGACCACCGGTTACCGAGCCAGAGTATTTAACCACTGGGCATTTTTGTATGTGAGACTTAATGTATTACATAAAGTATCTATACCGAATGACTATCGACTACGTTTAATTGCTATCTGTTCAACTAATCTAAACAAAACAAGACTACATTTGATTCCCAGCAGTTTTTACTGACAATGACAAATGAGAACAACTGCATTCCGTGAACAAAATTGAACAATTCCAATTTATCCGGGAGGTGGTGCAAAGAAGCTAATCGTTCAAGTTTCTAATTAAAATTAACTCGAGTACAAACGTGGAAATGTCTCGAACAACAGATAGTTGCGAGTTGCTTCTCGTAGCCAATTCCTTTTGTTTATCCATACTAATAATATAAAGCTGTAGTTTGTTTGAATGCTCATATCTCAAGAGCCAATGGTTCAAATTAAACAATAATTAAAGATCTGAAAACCAGAAAAAGACATTTGGTCGTCTTGGCATCAGGCAGGGATCGAACCAGCATCTTTCGCAAACCGGGCGACTGTACTAACCACTGTGCTCATAGGATAAGATATACCAGAAAAAATCGGCCGGTCTGCTAAATGGTCTCGGTAGCACAGTGGTTAGTGCAGTTGCCCGGTCAAGACGACCAAATGTCTTTTTCTGGTTTTCAGATCTTTAGTAAAGATACTGCATGGAAAATGTTAAAAACCATAATAACCATAAACTACTATTTTTGTGTTGAACAGTCCATGTTTAGAGACAGTCCATGTATAAAGTATCTATACCGAATGACTATCGACTACATCTAATTGCTATTTTCAACTAATCTAAACAAAACAAGACTACATTTGATTCCCAGCAGTTTTTACTGACAATGACAAATGAGAACAACTGCATTCCGTGAACAAAATTGAACAATTCCAATTTATCCGGGGAGGTGGTGAAAAGAAGCTAATCGTTCAAGTTTCTAATTAAAATTAACTCGAGTACAAACGTGGAAATGTCTCGAACAACAGATAGTTGCGAGTTGCTTCTCGTAGCCAATTCCTTTTGTCTATCCATACTAGTAATTATGGATGTATAGTTTGTTTGTTTGTTTGAATGCGCATATCTCAAGACCTACTGGCTCGAATTAAATAATTACTAAAGATCTGAAAACCAGAAAAATACATTTGGTCGTCTTGGCATCAGGCAGGGATCGAACCAGCATCTTTCGCAAACCGGGCGACTGTACTAACCACTGTGCTCATAGGGTAAGATATACCAGAAAAAATCGGCCGGTCTGCTAAATGGTCTCGGTAGCACAGTGGTTAGTGCAGTTGCCCGGTCAAGACGACCGAATGTCTTTTTCTGGTTTTCAGATCTTTAGTAAAGATACTGCATGGAAAATGCTAAAAACAATAATAACCATAAACAACTATTTTTGTGTTGAACAGTCCATTTATAGAGAAGGTTAAGTATATTTGTATGAAACTCAGTGGCAAAAACTAAAGTCCACGCGGACGTAGTTGCGGGCGGCCACTAGTGTTTTCAATAACGTTACTTTGCACAAATAAATGATTCTTTTCGTATAGCTATTACAGGTAATTTTATGATTATAGTTTTAATAATAAACAAATGATTGTGTATTATAATTGTTGCCTGAATTTTGCACTGCTTTTAATACAGTAGCTCTAATATTGTTGAAAGGGTATAAGGTAAGTGTTAAAGATTACCGCCAGATGTTATTAGCCGCCCTAAGGCGTCCGACTAGGCTTGACAATTGTAGTTTATGACGTGAACTGTAACCCCAACATTTTTTCGCTTCTGCACAGTCTAACTCATTGTCCCGTAGAAACTACTCCAACAAATATGGGGTGAAAGACAGTTTAAAGCCATAAGATGGCAGAAATAGTATGATAAATGTCTTGTTGTTAATAATTACAAACTGTGTTTATTTATCTCTAATTATCTACATCAACCAGCCGCTCGATGATCTATATCACAATGCATTTACAATTCTTAGTATTCATTTATTTTTAAAGCACATTAAAAAATAATACAAATGGCAGACTTAATCCCAACAGTAAACCAAATATTCAAACGGAGAAATTAAGGCGATTCATAAGATGTAGAGATCGTCTGAGCTGAAATAACGCCCATTCACTGCATTTACGCTTACAAGCAAGAACTCTTGTATGCGAAGATGCGTTTGAGGGGCGCGTTATTTCAGCTTAGACGAACTTTACGTGTATGTAGATAATAGCAGCTGATCTACCACTCCCTCATGGTTTAATAAGGACAAGTTCCAACAGGTCTCCACATCTGCTGCCGACTAATTATTGTATGCGTAGATGCGGCGTAGGGAGGGGCACTTGATTTCAGCCTAAGCAATCTCTACAAGTATGTAGGTAGATAATGGCAGCTGATCCACCACTCCCTCTTGGTTTAATAAGGACAGGTTCCAACAGGTCTCCACATCTGCTGCCGACTAATTAGATAAGATTAAACATCTGCACGCTAGTCGTAATTGTTTCGACCCGTGCGTTTATTACTTAACACCAATTACAATGTCAAATGCCTTTAGGAACCGAGATATCTTAAGGTTAGAGCTGTTAGTAGATCGTATATCGTTACTGAGTAACGGAAACATCGCATACAAATCGTTACTCACGAATGCGCGTACTGTTTATTTTGCAGTATTTCAGTTAGATTAAATTCGAACAAATGAAAATCAATCTTAATTTAAAACAAGACAAAATAGTGCTAAATACATGAGAGCTAAAATCGACGTGAACCGATACCATGTCCCATGTTTGAACTTGATTGGATCAAGAGTAACGAGTAACGTAACGATAAAACATCAACGTAACGATACAAAAATAACGTAACGATACAAAAACAACTTAACGATACAAAAATAACGTAACAATACAAAAATAACGTAACGATACAAAAATAACGTATCGATACTTAACGACACAAAAATTAAGTAACTATACAAAAATAACGAAACGATAACAAAAGTAACGAAACGAAACGAATAAATTCAGGTACCTCCACGTTTTATTGCTACTCTTACAACACTAGTTGAGGTTAATCACACATCTTGCAGACAAATACTAATCTAGCAGTTCAACTACCAATCTTGTCAAGACTAGATAATTTAATCGTTTACTTTGGGATTGTGTTGAGTTTTGTTCATTTAAGTAACCTACACGCCACAAAACTTCAAAGCATGTAATCACAAGATACATGGCTGTTTGAACATAAAATGCTCCATATTAGGATACTATAAAAAAAAAAGTTTTGTAAGTCCTGGCCCAGTTGGTATAAACTTTACGGGAACCAACAAACTGTTCTTACACACATAGTAAGTGCTTGGGCTATATTCACCCACGTGACAAAATAGTAAAAATATACGAAGGCAAGAAAATATTTTTCAAAACATATTTTCATTTATTATTTTTTCACTTTGTCAGAAAGGAATCACTCTCTAACAGATGAGAGTACTAAAATTGTACATTGATTCTATATTGATCTTCGTACAATAAACTTTAATATCTATTTATCTATATTGGGCATAGGTTGTGTTAAACAAGACACTAGAGGTATGACATTTCACGTTACATCTTTGTCGTAGCAATAACACGAGATATCTCGAACTATGTTAGATACAGCGTCGGTATGCCATAACTTTGATGGCATAGCTGTAAAATTACACCGCATGTTCATGATATGATTATACAATATTCAAACGACGTGTTCAGAGCTCTATTCTCTATATGAGCTCGTCTAGAAAGTCTATTCATACAGTCAGCTTTCAAGCAAGTTTTCTAACTAAGTCTTTGACACAGTTTAAGTTGTACCTTACAATGTCGCGCTCACCTTCATCATACGAGTATAATCCTAAATTGAAATCAGTAAATGATACAAATTCATATCTTTTAACTAGTATTTTACAAAAAAAGTAATCATTTATTTCACTGCCCCTGATAATCACAAAGCAAATATAAATATTTTATTTTTGTTGATAAAATAAATGACTGATCGAACTTTGTTTTTTAATTGGTACAACTTTTTGTTTGCGTTTTGAATTGACTAGATTTTCCGCCGAATACTGTATAAACAATACTTTATTCAGGAGTATTAATCACCTTGTGTAACTCTAGCGAATCAAACGTGAATGTTAATAAATAATTCTCATTCTTAGCTCGCCCATTGCAGCTGCAGGCGACTGTACGTATATCACGGCGAGGTCACAGTATAAACCATACAGTAGGCTATCTAAGGCCGCCCGCCGAGTTATTAGCCTAGCGTGCACACAGACACGCGGCACAGCCTATCCGTACTGCCGCCTACCTATGCCTCCCTATTTTATGCTAGCGTGCGCGTGAAATTGCGCGTGCATGATATCGCGACACGACGCGCGACGCTCACGCACACATTCAATCCGAGAGTGGCACGTTTGTATTTAGATGTTCTACTGTATGGTTTATACTGTGGCGAGGTGCTATGCGTCTAGTTAGCAGCAGCTAAGTAATTATTAAGGCGAAACCACGGCGGTTCAGTGCACCAGGACTGTAACTAACTGAGAAGGATCGTGAATTGAAAATTCCGCCTTAGGTATTTTTTAATTATACGACTCCCTGAAGCTTAATTATGGTTTAGGTTAAATCTTGCCTATTGGGTTGCATTAAATATCACATTTTCGTCTTGATTCTGAACGAGTAAGTCAAAATAACAAGGGATCCTGGGAAATGTCTGAAGAAAGAACCTTTCATCCACCATCTTATCCAACACCATGCAAATTAGGGAAATTATTAATTTAGCGACACAAATAGGGTTTGACAGTAAAGACATCTCTCTCTGTTCCTCACCAACGTTACGAAAATGTTAGGTCCTTAAACAAAAATAGAGTTTCCTGTGACGTTAAGCTAAGTGTAACAGAGTAGGAAATTGATGTACAGAGGCGCAGACATCAACCTTTACATAGGGGCACCTTTTGCGGCTGACATAAGACCCATTTTGCAATGGTTTTGTAAAGGTTGATGTGTGCTCCTCTGTATGTCTTTGATAAATTGCTGAGTGAAGTCCTTTCAACAGTAGAACCTCCAGCTCCCGGTTTTTTTTCTTCTTAACTGTGGACCAACCGGGATCAAAGTTCACAGTTTGGCTAATTCGCTTCACCCTCCGTTATTTTAACGTCTGTCATATTGTACTTACCACAGATTGTAGAGGAAAAAACAGGCTAGCTAGTTCATTAATTTGTTCCGCGCTTTTTAGTTCGAAATTCGTTCCATTGGCAGATGAACTTCAGTCAAAATCTGGCGTATTTTGACGACTGTTTCAGTGTATTTTACTGTTTTTTTAATGAAGCTTATATGTCTCAAAGCGTAAAATGAATAATTTTCACCATTTCTTGAAACAAAAGAGCGTAAATTAGATGACGTGATATAAGATTTGGTCTCATTTGAAAAGAATCGAGGCTAGAAAATTCCGTCTTTGGTAATTATGGCCACTTTAAGATATTCATTATAATGCTTTGCATTGAATATCACATATAAAACTTAATTCAAACAAAGTGAGTTAGAGCAAGAAAAAACACTTTTGATATTTGTTAAATTAATTAAACGAAATATTAACCACAATACAAAAAGTTCTCGACTTCTGAATGAATACCTCAAAAAGTTCAATCTTACAATGTAAATAATTTAACTATGTACAGTCAGCCAAGAAAATGGTCTACCACTTTTGACAAAGGTTTCTGCGAGTTGTAAAGATCGCTAAGGTTGACTTTTCTAACAGAGTTTAACACATGTACAATTATGTTATGACGTTTTGTCTGTTATCTGAGATGCCTGACATTTGACGTCATTGGGTGACTTAGTTGAACCTCATTAAATGCGATAATCTATTTTGATCAGCTAAAACTATGTCGATCTTTTTGAAGAGAAACTACTAAAAAATAAAGTCTTACTGTCAATTCTACTCTCAAGTATTTCCGTCAATGAAATATTAATTTCAATCTGTTAAATATGATAATTCAAACTTGACACTTGGCATGACGTTATATCATAAATGACAAAGAGAGCAATAGTCACTGACACAAACTTATTGAAAGGTAAAATTGGACCTTGTTGTTTCATGACGTTCAAACGAATCACAACCGTAGGGTGGTAGACCACATTTTTGGCTGACTGTACCATTCCAGTTGCTTTCATCGTAAGCTTGAGCTTTAAGCGTATTAAATGACTTTTGCAATTAAAAGCTTTAAGTTTATTATGAGGACTTTCATCATTGTTATTATCTACCTCTTAAAATGGTTTATTAAATTCCATGGAAAGTAGCGTTCTAGAATTATTCAAGTACAACCTCCTAAAGTTAAATATTCGGAGTTATAGTTCATTTTGTGCTGCTTACCTGTCAAGGTTGTTTTATAGGTTTGTATAAAACTAAGTACAAACTGTACAACGATACAGGCTGCTGTTTACAAAATATGGCAAATTTTCAAGGATGATTCCAGGAGAGGAGTTCAGATACTTTTCAATATAATTATAAAATGTTGTTTAACCAGAGTTTCGAAAATCAGATCATAACAGAAAGTTTATAAAAGGCCCTATTTTACAAAAATATACAGTAAAATGTAAAATTTTAATATCTTTTTAAAAAAATAGCAAGGTTTGAAAACATCATCCCCTGTATTAAGTAACCGTTTAACCAAATAGTAACCATTTTAGACGTACTAAACCACCAAATTGATTCTGAACCCTAATTTATTCTCTGGTTCCAGAAACTTCGGTCTAGCGACTCAGAATACGCCCAATCGCTGTCGTGACGTAGCTGAATATACAGAATGGAGTTTTCAAGTAATTTACATACATTGCTTTTAGTATCGTGAAGGAGACGGTCCGAGATCTCCCCACTTCCAATTCGCTTTTATTTTCTAAGGTTAAATTTCGAAAGTTTAATGAAATACTCGAGTTAACTTTGAATTTAAATTGAGTTAAGTATGCAAATGACCGGAAGATTTTGTTGACTCCTCAAGCTCCTTCGCAGATGGATGGAGAGGCTCTACGGATACTTGCTTTACTTAATAATTTTAACCCTAGAAACTTTCATGTTATTAAGATGTCGCTTGGAACAATTAAATAAGCAAACCCATGTAGCAACGTCAATTATACTTAGGTTTTCACAAATTAGGTATATTTGAACTAATAATGTTAGTAAGCATTTTATTTTCTCGCTAGTGTCATAGCCCAGTGGTAGAGTTCTCTGATTAGAGCTCAAGCGGTCTCAACGTTCTCAACCTTGGCGTTTTAGCGGTGTAATGAGCTTTCGAAAGCGTTATTTTTCTTTACTGTGTTATTTTAGTATATTATTCATTTTATGTCTATTATTTACTATTGTTATTAATTAAATAAATAATAAATGACTGTGTATTTTATTCAGTAAATTGTTTTTGACGATGTTAAATTAATTGAAACAGATCTATTTTGATGGAGACATTTTATGATTTTGATTAGTTTAGCCACAGTTATTTAACCAACCATCCCAAGTTATAACACCTGACCAGACAGCATCTGGTATTTTTCCAGCGGAGTCTTCAATCAAGAACATCCAGAATTATGGCCATGAAGAGTCAAATATGATAAGCATAATCATCCCTAATGAGGTGCATGCTTCATACGACCGAATTAGATCAGCCGGGTTAGCTTAGGTCAATACAATTAGGTGTAATTGGTAAGAGAGAGGGAGCTAAGTGAGGGACTTCTCAGCGAGTAATGACAGTAATGGTAGGGCTTGTGGATTTTGAATACGTGCATTACATGTCATTTGGTGCTTAGTGCAATTTTTGTAGTTAATTTCTGGGGTAAGTTTTTTTTTTCTTATTTTGGATCTTGCTGGCTGATAAATAAAGCTTATTATTAGGTGTTCGAGAAACATATTTTATTGTTTAAATAGATTTTTATCCCTTGACAAATATGTGCAGGTATTTTTTGAGAAGTTTATCTAGTGTGAAAAGACAAATGAATCGGGTTTCAGTATTAAGTTAAATTAAGTAGGATTTTGGCAATGGTTCTTATTTTTTGTATGATTTTGTACGTTCATAAGTAGAATTTGAAATCTGGTGACGCTGAAATTTTTTTAGTTAACTTTAAAAGGCATTATAAATAACATAGATAGGTAACCTCGGCACCTATACCTTTGTTAACCTGAACATCTCCCGTTTCGCGCAGTAGTTGCAAGCGCCGGTTGTGTAGCAAAAAGCCGCGAGTTCGATTCGATCCGAGATTTGATGATTGTAGTGTCTTCGTTTTTTCTGATTATTTCAATAGCGGAGGGTGAAAGTTTATAGCTTTTAAACAGCTATGCAATAAAATTATAGACAATGTAGTGTGTTTTTGAGTCTTCCTCTTAAGTCTTTCACCGCCGTCGGTCACTTTAACAATTGAATTCCTATTGTTTGTGACCGGCGTGGCGTTCAACGTGTTAATATTCTTTACAAAACAATACGTTATTAACTTTAATAAAAAAATAGTTAAATGCATTTAATTTGGCTTCAAATGTTTTAAAACCACTTGCAATAAGTGACTAAATAATTAATGTGACAGCGATAAATCTTGTAGGTACATGTTTAGAATTGAGCATGAGACATTGTCCTTGAGGAGACTGAATCAGTTAACCTGTTGATTGAGGAAATGACGAATGACTTGTCGCTTGCGCACGTTTTTCATCAATTTAATCAGTGTGGTTAAATTCTGGAATAACACCCGATTTATGGCTAAGTGAGAATAATGAAAACTTTTGGATAGAGTCTAGTAAAAGATAAAAGTTCTGTTATGCTAAAAGTTGTGGGTTTGTTTCCCACCTGGTGAAAAAATCTATGGCAAAACCCAAAATTAGACATGGAATCAATACTTACAAGAATTGACACAATAACTATGTCCAGTTATTGTAGTTATACAAGTAAACATTTTTTTTTGCTTTCGGGCATCAGGTGGACGTCGTTTTACTCAGTGACGTTTGTACTATCTTAAATATGTTTTATTTGGATATACAATCTCAGTCAATTCAGTCTAATCTATTTAAATTTATTTGATTTAACAATTTAACGTAATAACGATAGAATGTCAAATGGAATTAAAATAAAATTATTTGATACATGCATCCTACCATGCCTTACTTACGCGTGTGAAACCTGGACACTGACTAAGCACAACTTGCAAAAGCTGAGAACATGTCAAAGGGGAATGGAGAGGAGCATGCTAGGCTTAAAGAAAAAGGATAAAATAAACTCAAAAGAAATTAAAAGCAAAACAGGGGTCAAAGATGTGAAAATCAGAGTCAGAACACAAAAGTGGAAATGGACTGGACACGTGTTGAGAAGAAACGACAACAGATGGTCGAACGTCGTAAACGAGTGGTGTCCCAGAGATGGGAAAAGAAATCGTGGACGACAGTATAAAAGATGGGAAGACGATGTCCAGAAGGTTGCTGGACCACTATGGAGAAGGCTAGCAAGGAACAGGGAGGAATGGAGACAGTTGGAGGGGGCCTATGTCTTAGGACAAGCTGAGGCGGAATAAAACTACAAATTAATAAAACGCAGCATATATGTACCTGATATTTAGCTACAACTATGCGATGCAGACAGAAGCTAGAACGTATTTATTTTATAACCGCGCGAGCATATTCATCTTTGTTTTAACAAAGTTTAAAAAGGCGCCCTCTGTTCTTTTTATTACTCTGTGCCTCTGAGCAGAATCGGCCATCCACTTTGAAATAGCAAACCGCAAAGAGGCTGAACTAACAGTTTCGCCCTATTATTCGATAGTTATCTTAGATAGAGATAAAACAGCACTTTAATAGCGGATCTATTGCCGCTGCGGTTTATTGGAATCCGGATCAATTGGATTTCAACTTCTCAAAGTATTAATTGAAAACATGACTCTGTAATTTTATTGTTTTCCTACACAAATGTTCGTAGCACACTTTGATAGTATAGTTTTAATATGCATCAATATCTGTACTCTGGTCTTTTAGAAATCATTGAGGCTGATTTCAGAAGATCATGTTCTAATGGATGCCATTTTGTTATTAGAGCTAGAACAAAATAATGGGCCTACACGAGAAGCAACAGCTTCTAAATAAAAAAATGTCATCGACAAAGGTTCACTCAGTCAAAAGTTCTGAGGTAGCAATCTGAAAAAAGGTCGAGAATTTACCCCTTTTTCAAGTCGGTTAGCAATAGATCGACAATCCTTGCTGTATGAGTATCTGCAAAAAACACTCCTTGACAAAACTCAAAAAATGACTTTAGGGGTGGCATGCCGGCGGTTATCACTTCACATCTCGGTGCTTCACGCTTCCTTCAATCATGAATACGCTTCACTCTAAATCAGTATCTTCTCTCATTTTGGATCTAAATAATTTAAAAAATGGCTCAGTTCTTTTGTCATAAATGACCATAGCCGCAAATAAATTGAATTTCAAAAGTAACTCACCACCAGTGAAGGGAGTTTTGCACCCACCGAAATACCATAGCTGATTTCAAATATTTTGTCAAAGACAAAGTTACACCTAGTAAAAGCTTTCCTGCGCGTTTTGTGATCCTAATAAGTAAATCAAGCTCGGAAAAAGCCACCAACATACTTTCTACATACTTTTAAGCAAAATTCCGAACTTTTGAAAACCGTAATTTGTAGAAAAGCTTTAATGGATTACAAAGTAACGTCGCATCAATCAATCTAAGTAATTACTAGAGTTAAATCTCATTACTCCAATACGCCGTTTTGAAGAAAAACTCTGCGGGTTTCTGGTTCATTCTTAAGGAGAAGCGTTCACATTATTATTATACTGCGATTTTTTGAAAGCTTGTAGGATGACAATCCTCACGGATTATTTTAAGATATAGGTGGGTATGGCAGTTTGGCCATAATCGCCGTTGTTAAGTAATCCACGACCGGTTGGATAATAGGATGGGTGACTCCCTGTACCAACATTTTGTGATATGTTTTCAGACATCTCCATGCTTCGGAAGTACATGAAGCAGTTGGTCTTTTCTGACATCGCCAGATGTCAGTCGGTAATTTTAGTCAGGGGCCTTAAGACGGCTTGATAACATTTGATAGTAATGTTGTCACTAGCGACCCCCCGACCACTATAAACATAGTGAGGGTGAGGAGCTCAGCAGTGGAATGTTAGTTTTTTTTGTTGATCGGTTTGAAATGCCACTGTATAAATTTAGGTTTAATTTTCATACTTTTAATTTCATACAGCAACAACTTGATAGTTGTTGTGTGTTGTTGTGTTGGATTGGTCCATGCGACTTGTACCTATAACCATTATGAGCGCCGTGATCTGCAGTGCGCGGTGTCCTTTAGTTGTGAGTCAGGTGATTTGATGTTTTTCTAAATGCAGAAATGAACAGAACATGAAAAAGATTAATTAATTAATAGCCTGTACAAAGCAATGAATCATGTCTAAATGACCTGAATGCCAGCGCGTCCGCCACCGCAAACCACTAGTGTCAGTATGGAGCTTATGAAGTTTTGTTTGTAGATAGAAAATAATGCAAAGTTATTATTAATTGAGAAAGACGTTCTTCAGGAATGTTTTCAATATGGCAAAATCACGTGTTTAAAGCAGTTTTATTAAAAATTCTTCACTCGTTCGCTATTAACCTGAGCGCATAAGATCCAAACTGTGATTTAATACAAACTTTACGCAATAACACTTTTGTACTCAGAAATTCCTAACTCAATATTCTGAAACTTTCTTTAATAAGCTGCTTAGAGTTATGATACAAAATTTTATTTATTTAGTTATGAAACTATTTTTCTTCAATATCAGTACTCCATACTTACGATTATGTACTTACTTCTTTCTTGGGTACTTACCCAAATTCAAAAACTACAGTCTAGAATTTGTTATATTTTCGTTTATGGCCCTTGCACTTAGACAATATAGAAATGGACTCGCGATTGGGCCGCCCGTCAATGCAAAAAAGTCTGTCCATTTTTGCGGGGGCAGGGGGAACACTCACACAAAGAAACCTACCTCTACTATAACAGAAGAGGCTTGTTGGCACAATCGCACACAAACCTAAATGAGCAACACAGGGAAATTTTACAGACACATGTCAATAAAATGATTCACACTACCACAACTTTTGACATTAGTTATGTCTTTACACGGTACTTATGACAACTTGGCTAGTGCTGACCATAACACAGCTATTGGATGTACAAAAATAAATTGAACAAATGTTTCGATTAGAAATTGTGAATTATTTATTATGTATTGGAAATTACGCACTTTCCATAATTTCTAAGCCTGATTGATTGATTGATTGATTTCAGGAAAGGAAATCAGGCTTTTTACCTTTATGAATATTTACTTTTAAAACTATTAGACGAATATTTTAAATTACAAACTTATTGAAACGTGTAGATTCTTCTAATCTTTTAAAGCAATATAGCAGTAAACAATCATTAAATGAATTATTAGAGTAAAAATTTGGACAAAGGACCAATTTTGAGGATTAAAAACTTATCAGACCTATTGGTCTGATAAATTAACAGGTTCACTGTCCACAAATATATAACAATTAAAAGCGAATTGTTCACAGCCCATATGTGGGTTGTGGACTGTGAACCGGTTAACCTTATATTTTTACCCTATAATAACGCCGCATATTTTAAAATCTACCCATGACTAGTGCATAGTCTGAAATGGATAGTCCACATTTAGATTTCTTAATTCAATATTTTGAAATCTGCCGAGTTGTTATTTGTTCATCCGATAACTTTGATCTAACTGTTGAATAATCTGCCCTAACTGAAACGAGCTGTATGTATGTTTCTAGGGCTTGACAGACTGCCTAAGTTAGTAAACTTGATATTATGTGATTGGAAACATCGGTTTTAAATGCATGCTTTCGTATTGTAAGATAATGAAGCTTACAGCTGGTCAAATAACAAGTTTTATTTCAAACAGTGTTACCTACCTCACCCACAGTAATTTTTTGGTGAATATTTGAATCACTTCTCATAATTAATCAACTGATAAAAAATCATTTCATCCGATTAATTTCTATATATGAATCAAGGATTCAAATGGTGTCTGTATAACATTGTAGAATACATGACGTATGCATTCGATAAAAAAGTCTTTGCATTAATTTCAGGTAAACACTTATGACCAGTCAATTTACTGCAAAAAAAGAATTTATAAAACCCAACTGCGTTTATGTGTAATGTGAAAAACCTAAAACGAGATAGTCGGCTTACCCGCCCAACAAAAGAAGGAAAGTACGTTACGTTCATACTTCGCAAATTCGAAAACTGGCACATGACAATAACGTATATGAATGACGTGCTCGTAAACAAGTTGCTGCAATATTGGCTCGAAAGTTAGGTCCATCGGACCTAGCTTAGTGTGGCCACTTTTGGTACGCGGGTGTCGTATCTTCGTCTATTTGTTAATATCAATGCTTATCACACTCAATTTAAGAAAAATTGTAACAATGGGGACCCATTCTATAATGGGTCCCGACTCCCGACTCATTCTAGAATGAGTCCCGAAGTTAAGTGCCATCGAGTATGCCAACTTTCCTGTTTTCCTGTTTCCGGTTTTTACATTACACAGAACCGCAGTGTGGTTTTTAATTTTTTAATTACCGGGTATTTAATCTTTTTTTAAAATGAATTTGAATGTTTTTTATATTGTTAGGCCCAGTATCACTTTCGCAGTATTTACAAATCTAACGACACATCTCAAGCTGAAATAAATCGAGCCGCTCAGGCTGCAGAGCGTGTCAAACACTATTACATACAAACATACTTACATATATACATACATACACTCGAAAAACATAACCCGCCTTCTAGCGCAGTCGGATAATAAATAAATGAATCATTAGAAACATTATTCTTACGTCAATCGAACTAATTGAAATATTTTATTCGAGTGCAATCGGAACTTGCCAATCGATTTTTCTTGCCATTAACCCCAACACTAGTGTGATTACGAAAACACTCAAATGTCATTCCAAACAATGTTTCAGGTGTTTTAATTAAGAGTGATTTTTGCAAAAGAAACATGAAATTGAACCAAAAAAATACATACGGATGAAACATAACATTATCCTTCTTCCAATTTGAGTTTCTCGAAGTGTTCTTACAACTATATACAGCACAAAACGGCATTTTTGAAGAGCTCTTTACTCATCGACGTCTGACTCGTTATGTCAAAATTTCCGAGTTTCAAGTAGTTTTGATCAACGTTCGGATTTTTAATCGTAACGCGTGCAGAGGGGTAAGGCACGTAAGGCATCTCCAGTTCTTAATGCTCTAAGCCCTTGCAGGTAGTTATCGGTCATCAAAATCAAATAAAGTTAGAAGTTTGAATGGTTGTTTTCTAATCAAATCCTCACCTCATTCTAAGGATTATAAAGTGAGCATCAAGATGATCAACACAATAATGAAAGAAATATAATAAATAACGACGAGAATCTAGCACAACGTTTTTCTGACCTAGATATGGGATTTGTGTCTTACATAGATTGCCCATGTACGTCCCACTCTGGGCACGGGCCTCGTCTAAATTATGGGCTGTATTGAGCCATTCTTTGATTTTTGAGTCTCTTAGTTATTGAGCAACCTTAATGTCAGATGTAATCAAGCCGGCCTAAGGCCTTTGACTAAGCTTCACGACTGACGTCTAGCGCCGTCAACCTGGACCAAATGCTTAACGTGCCATCCGAAGCGCGGAGATGCCTGAAAATTACATCATTCGATTCCTAAGCTAAGTGTGTTGCTTAACAATAGCGTTCGTTGCCGATCCCCTGCCACAACTGCCCCACGAGCACCTCATAGATCATGAAAGACTTTATATTCATATATTTCTCAAGAAAGTAGAACAAATTGACATTCGTAGTACAACAGTATAACTTTATCTGAATTCATATTAAGAGGACTACTAGACCTAACTGAAATCGAGAATTTAGACACACACACATAGACAACCGGTATATCGCCATCTATCGGCGCAATATGAAACTACCGTGTCAACATAAAACTACAATGAGATCTCGCCATTTTTCCAAGAGATGTCGCTCATCTACACTTATAATAAATCTGTAGAGGCCAATTCTGTACATGAAATAAATTTAAAAATTAACAATCAAGAGGTGATTAAGGGCCGGCGCCCACTATCGGCATCGGCACGCTTCAGGCTTTTAAGGTGGCAGATAGTAATATACTCTAACATAATGGCAATAAAGTAGAAAATGCCGAAACAGAAACAGAACAAATGCATTTTGTTTTTACGAGAACACATCACGGAAATTTCTACTTTATTGCCATAATGTTAAAGTATATTGCTATTTGCCACCTTTAAATCCTGAAGCATGCCGATGCCGATAGTCGGCGCCGGCCCTAAGAATTGCTACTGATGCCAAAAATGCAATCAGTAAAATTTTTGTCTGAACAAAAACTACTCGACGACTTTTTAACGAAATTTGAAACAATTATTCTTCATACTCTTGGGCAGGTTATACCTACCTATGTATACTTTTCGTTATGCTTTAATCAATAGGAGCAGAGCAGTATACAGCTTATGAATCGGAATCATGTGCTACAATTTATAAAGATATATTATTCTTTTTTTAACCTAAGACCACGCGGCCTAAGTTGCGTGCGGCCGCTAGTCAATAATAAATTAATTACGACCGGAAGGAATTTCACCTCTATTGTTACATTATACCTATTAACTAACTAGCTGCCACCAGAGACTTCGTCCACCTGGACTCCAAAAAAAACAGGTCTATAAAATAGTTTATGGCATATCTCAGATTTAACAAACGTAGGTATGTACAGTCATCAGCACATCAGGTTACTCCATTTCCGTTTTGTCTCTCGCTCTTGCCAAATGACATTTCTTTGCAATAGAGCAAGGAGGACTGACCGGAAATCGGTAGCGTGATGTGCCAGCCACCGTAGGTACATCATAACATTTTATTAAAATCGCCCAAGCCGTTTCGGATGAGTTTGGCAACGAACACTGTGACAGTGTGTGAGAATTTTCTAAAAAAATAAAAAAACAAAGAAATAAGTTCATAACGAATTATCAATTGTAAATAATGATATATAATGATATCATTCATGACCTAAAAACAATTGATAATTTTACTTTACTTTTGATATTACATTAAAGCACCCATAGATCAAACAACAAAATAGACTAGACATTTATTTTATTTATTACTAGCAGCCGCCCGCGACTTCGTCCGCGTGGACTTAGCTGTATGTGAAAAAATATTTTCCCGCTTTTTCGTAATTTTAGTAAGGATGCCTATTTTTTTTTAAAATGAAATATAGCCTATGTCACTCAGGAATGACGTAGCTTTCCAACAGTGAAAGAATTTTTCAAATCTGCCAAGTAGTTTCGGAGCCTATTCAATTCATACAAACAAACAAAAAATCAAACCTTTCCTCTTTATAATATTTGTATAGATGTATAGACTAGCGGCCGTCCGCGATTTTGTCTGCGTGTACTTAAGTCGAAAAACAAAAGTTTCATTAAAAGCCATTCAGTAGTTTTTACGTGAAGGAGCAACACGGCACATCCACACATACAAACTTTCGCCTTTATAATATTAGTAGGAAGTAGGATTAGTAGGAAGTACTAGATATTTGTGGGTTGATGGAAATTTAACTAGAGAGGTGTTGTTGGATTAGTATTTACTGTAAAAGTGACACTGGGTATAAAAACAAAATATTAAAATAATAATGAGACTATAGGTAAATATTTTGTATTTTAATCAAAAAAGAGTACTAGCCTAGTACGTACGTAAAAAAATAATTGTATGGATAATAAATACCTCGTATTTAGTAATTGTATGGATGGCTGTGAATAAGAAATAGAACTCATTTAAATAAATGTTAACACTTTTATTTGGTGGGATCACATTATTTTTTATTAATTTTTAAATTTTTATGTTATGACTCGTAACAGACTTGTAAAATGGACTGTAGTCAAGTTTTCACTTTCTGGCCATTTTTCCGGTTAATGTAAGCGTATAAAAAGTACAACGTTTAGTTTTAAGCTCAAATATTTAGTGATGGCTAAGCATGGGTTAGTTTTAAGCTCTTGTTAACGAATTATGTTGTTTAATTGAAGCTATTTAGGTGATAGTTGTGGATATGAATCATGTTATTCTGGAAAAGCGAGATGACATGCTTATTATAATAATATTTACCTATAATTTTGAAAAATAGTAAAAGCACTGGTTATGATGACATAACTACAGAAATATTAAAACAAATACCAATTAAATTATCTCACATTTTAAGTCACATTATTAACAATTGTATTACAAAAGGCACCTTTCCTAATAAATTAAAAAAGATTGAAAAGAGGTACAATCATTGTACCTCTTTTCAAGAAGGGTAATAGACGTGATATTACATGTTATAGACCAATAGCATTGGTGCCAGGCATTTCGAAAATATTTGAGCGAGTGATTTAAAGCTCCTTGAGTAACTATTTTGAAAAATATAACATCTTTGCCGAGGAACAGGTTGGTTTTAGTTGACATGCGCTGTACATGGACTTAACAAAAGCATTTGATTGTGTTGACCATGGTATATTATTAAAAAAAACTGTCTGCGTATGGTATAAGAGGTAACGTACTGAAACTTGTTGAGTCGTATCTGAGTTGCAGAATTCAATCCACTAGAGTCACCAGAATATGCCCTATTAAAAAAACTGAAATTAATTATTATTCAAAATTTGAAAACATGTCACTTGGCGTGCCACAAGGTAGTGTCTTGGGGCCACTGTTATTTATAGTTTATATAAATGATCTGCCAAAAATCACCAGTCACCAGACAGTATTATTTGCTGATGACAGTACCATTGTTGTATCGGGACCTGACAAAGTTCAGTTAGTACGCGAAGTAAATTACACTTTGGACAATGTTATAACTTGGCTAGATACGAACAATTTAAAAATTAATCTTACAAAGACGAACGTAATGACATTTGGAAAAAGAATTAGTGAAGTTATTGGAATGGACATTAGGTATTTAGAATATAAAATTGACCAAGTAGATAATACAACTTTTTTAGGTTTAACTGTTGACCATAATTTGGATTGGAAGACTCATATTGAAAAAATGTGCTCGTCTAAACCAGCATTCATTTGCCCTCTACATGCTTGCAAAGACAGTAGACATTGACGCGGTTTTGACAGCATATCACGGATATGTCGTGCCCCTTCTAAGGTATGGTGGCATGTTCTGGGGTAATTCAACAGATAAAGGCACAGCATTCAAGGCCCGAAAGAATGTGTTAGGTCTGTATTTAAATTGCATCGGACCATTAGTTGTAAGCCCTATTTTCGAGAATGGTAGCTTTTAACCCTACCCTCCATATATATCTTGGAAACAGTTTTATTTGTTAAAAATAACTCAGAAAAATTATTTTAAATAAACGACACAACTATAAAATCAGCCTGCCTAGGAACAAAACGGCTTTATTCAACAAAAACATATTTTGCATGGCATCCCGAGTCTTCAACCACCTTCCATGAGTTGGGAAGTTTTGATGAGTTCAAAAACGCCGTTAAAGGATTGCTTCTTGAGAAAGCCTATTACAGTGTTATTAGATAAACTTTGAGGTCAGGCGTGGCACCCAAAAAAGGTAATTCGTTGTCAATAAATACGGCCCACACGGCTTAATGGCGCATTTTCTTGCAAGCCCAGCTGAGTGAGAGCTACTTTTTCATTGCTCTGGCCATGACTAATAGATTCTACATGATCCAATTTTTTATTGTAAATAATGTCCTTCACTAAGGAAGCACATGGTGTTGTTGCACGGCGTCTTATAACCCTGCTGAAGTTAGACGCAGTGAGGAGAGATCGTCTCATTTCAAGCCATTCTCCGTTGGTTCTTTGCAAAATAGTTTTTCTTTCCACCGTAGCTCGCTCTTCGTCAGGTCTTTTCAAATTTTTCAAGAAGTTTTCTCTCATTTTATTGTATATCTCCTCCGGCACATCAGGGTTTCCGCATTCCTGGCCAAAGTGTTTATCATTTCTTTTTGAGTGTAAACCAGTCGTCTCTTTTTCTTGGCATACCTTTTCCTCAGTGCTATTCCTTTTTTTTTCTATCTTACCACATTTTCAGTTTTCAGTTTTACGCAGCATGCAAGCATCATTATTTCCAGAAATACTGCGACAAGCCAAGTCGCTACATTTCTCGCCGGAAGAACAACATAGTGGCGCCACCAGTTCAGCTGTCACTGCTTAATAATGGGTCTTATTACATGGCAATAAAAGTCTACAACCATTTACCAAACTCCTTGAAAGCTGTGCAAGGCAAAGAGTTTGAAACTAAGCTTAGGAACATGCTCATTGATAATTCTTCTTATAGCATCAAAGAATACTTTGAAGCTAAATTACAATAAAAAATCGAAATCATACATTTCGTTTGACTGGCACCTCTTATTTTTTTTTTTGTACGCCTGTAGACATAGGTAGATTTGTAGATTTTTAAATATTCTAGTTGCTTTGTTATTTTTTTTGTTTTTGTTAATGTTATAATTCATTTTTTATTTTTTATGTGTAAATTCACAATACCTTGAAAAGGTGAATTTATGCCTACCATCTACAATTTTACTGCTATCCTTGTACTTTCTGTTACAAATTTATAGTGAATAAATGAATATGAATATACATGATACCTGTCTATGCATTATATAGATCTATGGTTTCACAACCTGCGACTACGAAATAATTTGTCGAAACATCACTGTCTCTTGCTTTTGCTTCACGTAAACCTACATGTGTTTAAGTTCAGGAAAGATAAAAAAAACTTCAAAACAAAAACAAGTTTTGACTGGGAATCGAACCCTCAACCCTAACGTGGTCCGTATTATACATATAGTCTTTCCACAAGCTTTCCCAATATCGAGTGCTAGCATTTTGGAGCTATAAAAATCTTCGACGATATTTTCTTCTTTTTTTTCTGGAAAGACAACAATTTTGCATAGGTAAGTTTTTAAGATTCTTGGGGCTTTGTTAATCATTTATTGTAATGTTTCGAAATACTACGTTAATATTATGCTATGGTCTTTAATAAAATAAAAAGAGGAAGGTATGTTGCGTTCTTACTTCGCGTAGGTATTTGAAAATTGGCACTATGTAAGACTTATGAATGACTCTAAACAAGTCATGACAGGGATTGGCATGAAGTAGGTCCGTTGGACCTATTTTTCAAAGTAGGTCCATCGGACCTATTTTCAAAAGTAGGTTAAATGAAGCTATTTTTGAAACTAGGTCAATTGGAGCTATTTTCGAGAGCAGGTCCATTGGACCAATTTTCGAAAGTAGGTTCATTGAAGCTACTTTTGAAACTAGGTCAATTGGACCTATTTTTATAAGTTGGTCCGTCGGACTTGCTTTTGTTTGGTACGCGGGGCCATTTCTGTCATATGGGCTAAAATTAGTCCTACTTTTGTAGAGCCACTTTTAGTAGGTACGCGGGTACCTATATCTTCCTCCTTTTAGTTTATTCAAAGGCTATAAATTAAAAATATAGCTTGATTAGGATGACAACTACTAGTAGGACCTTGAATACCTACTTCACTGCCTTATAATACCTAATTACAATTATTCTAAGTTTACTGCACTGACTGTGTTGTCTACTGAAGCTAACGAAAATACCGCTTACCTTATAGCATCGTGCATTCTTCGGGCGTTCCTTTTATAAGACATTTTTTTTTATTTTTTGACGAGTTTTCGTGGCCCACCCGTGTTGGTGTACACAATAATCGAGTACTTTTGAAAAAATAATAAAATATTATTTCAGCTAAGCAATGCGTGACACGTCCAACCAACAGCCTCGGCCGGTACTCGTCGCTACTCGAATTCGCTTGTCGCTACACGGCGCACTAACGAGCATTTTGACTTTAAAATCGGACAAAATTATTTAGTACTTTTATTTTATTGGAAATGAATAAAAATACGTATTTGAATAAAGAAAACATATATTTTTACAAAAATAGCAAAAAATAATCAAATAATAAACAAAAAATGATTTAAGAACATAATTAAATAAAGAAAAAAATATTATCATTACAAACATGAACAAAAATAGTTAAAAATAAAGAAACAAAAGATAGAAAACATATATTTTTTAAAACATGGCTAAAACAATTAAAAAACCAAACAAAAAATGTTTAATGATGTAATTCAAAAAAGAAATCAATTTTTATAAACGTGGCTAGGAATGATAAAAAAAACCACAACATTATTTAATTCTAATAGATCTTAGTCTGATTCATCAGAGTAAGCAAGACTCGATGATTGGTCTACTTCTGTATCCAGTTCTTCCGGCTCGAACAACTCAATGGTTTCACTCATAAAAGGCTGGCTTTGAATGAATTCTGAATGACATTTGATGTCGTATCTGCAAAGAAACGACGAAATTGTAAATAAGCTAAACAATAGAAAAATCCTTATATTATTTTAAAAGTACATTTTTTTTAAGTGGTGGAAAGATGTGGAAAATGTTTTTACTGTTCTGACATGGTGAAACTCTATATTTTACTACAAAACAATAATTATAACCCGATCTAACCCGGTACTATTACAAAAGTACTAATTAGTAAAAAAAACATACACAATATTAATTATTTTTCTCTTCTGTTGATTATGGTTCTAAAAATACATAAAAGTCAATCATATTAAAGATAATATATATTTATATTAAGTACATACCTTGCTCTTCAGATTCCATAGCTAAAACTTTCCACAATCCACTTCAAACCACTTTTAACACCACGTGCAAGTTCGAAAACAATAGAACGTATCGAAAAATAGACGAGCGTACTACACGGAGACTAGATTCCGACTACCTGCTGGGACGCGCGGCGGGGATTGGTCCGAGATAGGACCGGTTTATGGTAGTACCATTACTCAGGTGCAATAAAACGCCAACTTGGGCGATGTTTGCAGAAATTTGTAATTGTCACTTTTGTCCGGTTTTGAAAACAAAATGCTCGTTAGTGCGGCGTCTCACGCACACACGCACACGCACTGTGCCTGAGAACCAATTGAACAGTATGGTGTTTTTTGGAAAATATACGCATTGAATCCCAAAAATAAAAAGATAAGACGACTTTGTTGACTTTTTGGTGAGTTTTCATGTCCCATGCAATCAAACAACCAAAAATATACTAAGAATAGACTTAAATACTACAATAAATACTAAATAAATAAATACAAAAAATAAACCATGGATTTGAACTCGGGACCGTTAGATTAATTAGTATATCGGCTGTCTCATAATTACGTTCCTCTACCGCGTCGACATCTCTTATCTTCGAAAATAGCGGTTAGTTTATAGCATAGTCCATATAGACTTCAATACTTTTAAATAAATGCACAGTACCTATACAAACATAATGTGACTCAACCACCGGCGTCGGAAAGTTGTTTGAACTCAACTGAGAAGAACCGGCAAGAAACTTTCGTGTGGCTACTTTCAAAATTCTGATTGAAAATTGAAGTTGTTATTGGAAATAAAACTATATACAAATAATGTTTTATTGTTATTAAAATTGCCAAATAACTTTCATTCTAATCATAATCAAGCTTTATCCTACGAACAAAAACAAACATAATACAAAAAGGAAAGTTTGGATTTGATCTTGCGACCATGAGATAAGGCTAATTACGGCCGTGTATTAATCATGTTCCTCCACCGCGTCGACCATATCACCGAACGAAAATAGCGCTTAGTTTAAAGCATTGTCCATTTTATGGTAATTTATTTATTAATTCATTTTATGAGACGTTTTTGTTGAGTTTCCGTGTCCCATGCATTATTATAGCATACGCAATATTCTAACAGTGATTACTAAGCAATTAAATATTATTCAAATGCGGAGCGCAATGCGCGACACGTCCGTCTAGCATCAGGCCACGGCCGGTACTGTCTGTACACGGCGTTTCACGCACACACGCACACGCAATTTGCTTGAAAACAATTATTGGTGTTTTTTGGAAAATATACGCATTAAATCACAAAACTAAAATGGGCACGCTCTAGTATTTTATAAAACACACATTCTGTGAAAAGAACAGAATGATAGCATGATGTTTAGTACAGTTTTTTTTCATTCTTAAATTTTTTTAGACCCATCTTTGCGATTTTTTTCTATCGAGCCAAATTTGTTAAATCGTGTTTTCAAATTGATAAAACCAACCCTTGAATCCTCAAGAATACGACATATTTTTTTCATCTGGATCACCGAAGTGTAACACTTAATTTTCGTTACTATAAAACTTGGATTTAGCTCTAGTAGTCCCCTTAAACTTGGCCCGAACGTAACGGGGAACGAACGGTTATCTTTAACTTTACGGCATCGTAATCACCACGAAGTGTGAGAACATTGGTTATGATAACTTTGCCGCTCGTAGACTTTTAATGGTTCATTTGAAAAGTATTTTGAAACTTATTGAATTGAAATCTTCAAAATTACATTGAAAGGAAGAAAGAAATAACGAATAAATATTTGGATGACATCACACGCTTAGTTAAAACAACATTAAAACACAGGAATGATATAGATAGATCGTCAACCTTCAGGTAAAGGCTCGTAAGAAGACAGTTAAACAAATGTGGGAAAAATACTGTAAAAACTGAAGAAAAAGGATCAAAACATAAAAAAATAACACACAGATCACCATGACAAAAACATGCTACTTACCACAATATATATTTACAAAACATTTTAAAATAATTATATGTAATCGATATTATGTCAATAATACGAAAGACCATTTTATATGTTTTAATAAAAAACGGTAGAAATCCTAATTCAACAACCAGCAAAGCTTAGTCCAAAGCTTTATTATACGCCAAACAAAATGTAATTACAATTCAAGGAAATATCGTGTTCCAAGTCGGCTTTTGTTTAGACGCAAACACTGAAAAGGTCTTTCAATGTGTTCTTTTAATTGCTTTTCAATTCATTTGAGAACATTTCCAACGTACGTAGATATATTTAATTAAAGTTTTCCTTGGAAGGTGATGCAAAGGCGCCAAAAGGAATTTCCCCGAAGTTTTTTAAAAGAGAAAGGTAATACATGCAAATTAGAAGAAGTTTATTCCCTTGGAGCTATTAGGACGACTTTGACCGTTTGATAAGTAAGACGGTAGACGGTGAAAGTTTTGTGCTTTGTAAAGTTAAGCTTACATTCAGACGAGAAATAGTCCGGACTATTTCTCGAAAAAATATGCAGCTGAGAAGACCTGTAGTTCAGGTTTCAATTCAGACTAGTCGTGTGTGTTTTACGTTTTTTTTTAAATCGCGATTTCCTTTTTGTGTTTTTTGTGAGATAGAAAAGAATCCTAAAAATACCTATACAACCACAGTTCCAAGACTACTACGTTTAGCAAAGCGTTATTATTATAGGAGTTAAGTTGCACCACTTCTCTAGATCAGCAACTCAATTTTATGCTTATAGTCTAGTTAACCAAATAAAAGAAAAACCTAATGCGATGACCTAGTGAACAAAACAAACAGTGCTGGTCTCGTGAGTTAAGTCCCAGCACAGTAAAATAAGTAAATTTTGTCTGCAACCAAAATTCAGCATTGTGTTCTAATTCTGCGTCATACGAGTAATTATGAGCCCTGCCCAGGAGGCAGCTACGACTCCGCGCTGCCGAGGACATTCGCAGTCGATCGCCGTCGCTCTACGTAACCGTTTGGAACACTAAAGCCATCCGCTATTAATTTTGTACCTTTTTTTTTAACATATTATAACTTACCTTCACGACCATATCCCTAATGAGTCAGTCAAGTCAGGCAACAATCAGTGGCACACTGATTGTTGCCGTCATGGTGAATAGAACATTCAGAAGCCCACATTTCACCGAGGGAATTTGAACCCAATGTGGTGAGGGGCGCCGTTATCCGGGTTGCTTGGGTTCTATATCGGTGTTTTCCATCACCGGAGAGTCAGCCGCATATTGTATAATGAACACAAAGTAGGTGTGTTCTAGCCAGTTTTTTTTTTAATGTGCAATAAATATACAAATTAAGTTGAAAATGAATCAGCAGGCATTTTAAGGTGGGTAATGTGGGCGGAAATCTAAGCAACAGCATACGTTTTTCTTTCAATAAGGACTTTCTATATTGAAGACTTGTGATGACGAAGTTGCTAAAACAGCATCTACCTGAAAAATAATAATTATGATAGTTAGCTCGAATAGTACAAATAGTAAAATCGTAATTACCTTTAAGATAAGATAAGATAAGATATACTTTATTGCACAAATAAAACAAGTTACATAACGATACTTAAATATATTTAGCATGTACAATACAGGCGGTCTTTGTTTAAGATCTTAACGTTATACGACCCAAAATACTTTTACTGCTTCAAATAATAACTCTACCAATTTAAAAGCCATTGAACGTTATAAATTCAACCACCAAACGGCGTATTGGTCGTAAACAAAAGTGTTACAAAGTAACCGTGACTTATTAGAGCGTTCAAAGGCGTCAGGGTGGGCGTCACCAAATAAAAATTAATTATTCGTATTTTGTTAGCATGCGGGTGGGTCCTCTCTGGGGATATTATGACGACAGTATGTTACAATTTGTAATATTTGTGATGGTTGAGAGCGCAATCGTTTCTCTCTTTCTTTTTAGTATTATCTTTTTTTCTCTTGTAACTAACTTTCATGTGTCATTTTTAACTCAAAAAGTTTTTTTACTGCGTTTTTAATATTTTGCAATAATTTGTAGTCAAAATTATGACGTGAATTTTGAGTCATACGTCATCTTCATACAAATACTCGTAATACTACCTGCAAGGGAGAGGAATAGAGCTATCAAAGTAAACGGTCGAAGAAAAAAATAAGTTTTTTGAACATTGAATAACGAGTAAAACGATAAACGAAAATGTGATGTGTGTTGTGATCTTTTTAGGTTTATTGAATAACTAGAGGCCGCCCGCGACTTCGTCCGCGTGGACTTAGGTTGAAAAACAAAAAGTAATATTTCTCTATAAAGTGTAGCCTATGTGCGATTCAGATGTATAAGCTGCATTATTGTAGGTAAAGTTTCATTAAAATCCATTCAGTAGTTTTTACGTGAAAGAGAAACACTGCACATCCACACATACAAACCTTCGCCTTTATAATATCAGTAGGATGATTGGTTTGCAAGACTGTTGATACTAGGAAAGCAATGCGGGCTGTTATGAGAAATATAATTACTAATAAAAGAAAAATCGAAAAGGGGAGGAAAAAAGGAAATGAAAGCGCAGACGTCATATTGAATATTGATAAAAAAATACCCTTAAGTCAAAAAATATTTGTTATTTGTAAAAAGTTTTTATGAATGTTTTGAAACAGGGTTTTCACGCTGCATTATAGCAATTTTCATAACAGAAATAAAATTATAAAATGACCGTAGCGGACCTTTAAAACAAAAACAGCTTCGCATCTCATACGTAAAGTGAAAGTTAGGATCTACTGGAACCGTTTTTAAACTATTTATCAACTCCTTTTTCAAACAGACTACAACCCTTTTAAAATTCCTAACAAAATAATTACTCAAATTATTTAAATGTTCCCATTTATAAAATGTTTAAAAAACGAAGTATATTATTTGCGTACTCGGGTTAATTTAATTCAATCATAATGTAGATGGATTCGTTTTGTAATTTTATCTTTTTTCTGGCAAAGCAGTTCTGAGATTGAAATGAGTCTGCATTTGAAGCATTAGGTAAATTGAAGAGAAAAGAATTTGTAAAAAAGGAATGCGAAAACACATTACAACCCTTAAGGAGATTAGAGTACGTGCACATCATTTTACGAGAAGCTAGAACATTCTTTTTTAACAAGAATCTTTCAACAATATTGTAATTTAAAAAATACATTTTCTTTCTGTTTTTTTAAGAGAGAAGGGGCAAAAAAGCTTAGTGTCTCCTGATGGAAAGTAATCACCTCTACCCATGTATAACCGCAACACCACAGGTGTCACGAGATGCATTGTTATCTGAAAAAGGAATATGCTATTATTATGGAGACACTGATGTTCTTTCTGGAAACACTGCCTCTGGGAGACTGTTCCATATTTTAACTGTACGCGCTAAAAAAGTGATGCATAAATCACAAAGCTGCAGAGAGTTACATTTCTAGGTAGTTTTTTGCAAAGGTCATTTTGTTGGCGTAGTTTGAGCGCTGAAACCTACCTCATATGCCCTTGGAGTAATAATTAAAGAGTCATGTAGTGCCAAAGGTTACAGGTTCAACCACTGTCAAGAAAAGTCATATTCATTCGACACACAATTATTTGTCTCAGCAATATTAAGTCAACAAACTTAAATACATACATCTTAAACAATCTAACTCAATTATGTTTCCTGGTATTGACATTACATAATTATTACCAAGTCTATCGTGGCGAAATCATGTTAATTTATAATACCCATTACCCATTCTGTGGGAAACATTGTTAATTAAATTAAAATCCTGGCTATAGGCAACGAAGGTACAAGGATAATTAAATTTATTATGCTAGGCTTTAGTATGAAGGAAAGCCTAAACAACCCTTGCTAGTGACTTGTCAGCTCCAAGTTTGAATTAAAGCAATATTTGACGATGCGTAGATCTTTTAAAGATTCACAGAATTATGACAGTGAGGTTAGTAAGCACTAACCTTATTGACAGATGTTATAAATCCGCCCTAAGGCCACTGACCACAGACATCTAGGAGCTTTGCGTGCCTTTCGAAGCACGGAAATGGCCAAAAATTACATCACTATATTGCTTCACAACAATGTAAGCAGCCAATTGTCCTTATGTACTTTTTTTGGGATCGGTATACTTCTTCGCTGAATGTTGCTGGGTGTAAGCACATTTCACTCAATAAAAGTCAATGAAATGTATGTACAATCCTGAAACTTGCTATCAAAGTTTTCGGAGCGATTGAGCATAGATAGAAGAACCCGACAACAACCGTCGGGCAGTAGCCTACCAGACATACCAACATCGGTCGGAGGATCCTCTCTTTTGTATGGTGGATGACGAACTTAACACCCTGTTACTCAAATCCCCAAACTGGTGACCCCGACGTGATTTGAACACGCAACCTTCTGATTGTTATTGCGTAACACTGAATCCTTTTAATAGTCAACACGTTTTGATAATTGCACCTTGCATACAAACAGATCATGAACGCAAAATAAATAGGTAGCAATTTCTATCAAAACTCATTAATTAACGTTTTCATTTGGCACGTGAAACTCGTGTCATTTAATTATGCCCAAATCGTAATCGTGTGCGGATAACACGTTGCGTTCTGTTCGCTGCATTCGCAATTAGGAGACAAACAGTTGGATAAACAAATTGGTGTCGCAGTAAACAATTTGTTTTTGTTTGTGATTATTTTTTTGATCAGAGGAAAAGTAAACATTTATAACTTTTCTGTTGATTAAGAAGTGTCAAAGTACAATTCATGCGGTCATATTAAAAAACAAAGATGAAAAACGCTTATTAATTTTTGACATTGTCACATGTTGGAAGCTGCAGTTTTATTACAATTATGAGTATTATACTCGTACATTTTCTTATTATTTTAGTTACGAATTTTTTGAAAATAATTTCAAAATCATTTTACTTTATGAACCTGGATGGACGACAGCCATCTAGAGGAACGTCTGCCGGGGCCAGCTGCTTTGCATGCCTTTTGAAGCACGGAAATGGACAAAAAATATAGGTATCACTACATTTTAACCACCCATCCTATTCTGACCGCGCGTGGGATGCTTCACAACAAACATTTTTAGGATGATTCTTCTTTTTCGCTGCATGTCGCAAGGGGTAAGCACACTAAAAAAAAAGTCCATGAAGTGTTATTGCGTAACACTAAATCCTTTTAATAGTTAACACGTTTTGATAATTGCACCTTGCATACAAACAGATCATGAACGCAAAATAAATAGGTAGCAATTTCTATCAAAACTCATTAATTAACGTTTTCATTTGGCACGTGAAACTCGTGTCATTTAATTATGCCCAAATCGTAATCGTGTGCGGATAACACGTTGCGCTCTGTTCGCTGCATTCGCAATTAGGAGACAAACAGTTGGATAAACAAATTGGTGTCGCAGTAAACAATTTGTTTTTGTTTGTGCTTCATTTTTTGATCGGAGGAAAAGTAAACATTTATAACTTTTCTGTTGATAAAGAAGTGTCAAAGTACAATTCAGGCGGTCTCAAAAAAAAAAGATAAAAAAAAAGTTTATAAGTTTTTGACATTGCAACATTGTCATGTTGGTAGCTGCAGTATCATTACAATTACGAGTATAATATACTGTCTTATTATTTTTGTAACGACTTTTTTTATTTTATAAAATTTTATCGGTAAAATAACTACTAATAGTTGTAGCATATTAAGTTAGCTTATCATCAGCATGAATAATAATTTTAATGTTCAAAATCATTTAACGTTAAAAACCCCTCATTACCGAGCCCACACCATAGTGATAGTAACTGTAAATAAGCATTTTTTGTTGCTGATTTTTTGGGCGAAAAAATATTGCAGTTTCAATGCCTATAAGTTTAACGGTTACCGATACTCAGTCATTAAAATGGATGAAGCGTGGTGGTGAAGTGTTAAAGTTCTTTTAGGTCATTGATTCACGCATAAATCATGCATAACTTTAAAATAATGTTCTACGCTCCATTGACTGCATGAAAAATAAAAATATTTTAAGCGCAAGAAAATATTTTAAAATGTGTTATTGATAATTCTACAATGGACATAAACAATAGCGGACCTAATTGCCAAGAAGCACTTTTTAAAAGACAACTTTAAGAAAACAAGTACGGGGTCCGACAGAAATTAAGACAGTGCACAAGATTAATGTGGGCTATTATTTAACAAGCATTTCCGTTCTTTGGAGGACACAATTTGCAGTTGATTACGCTCAAAACATTGCTTAGTTGATAATATGAGATCGGCTGAGAGGGTGGTTAGATGACATCCAACAGCAAGTTTTACACACACGTATTGGTCACGTGGCTTATACCACCCAATAGTTGTGTGGATGGGTCTGTGAGACGAAAAAAGCTATTGTTCATTTTTTCAAAAAAATAATGGCGTTTTACCAACTAACGATGTTTTTTGACTAGGATATCATTTGTCAACATACAAAAGGGAAGGGAACCAAAAAAAATATGATGAGGCAACAGTTTTGTTCCGTAAAAAGTATTATAGACAAATCACCTTGAACAATTACACGCCAGTACGATGCGTGACGCCATGCAATTAATTGATTTTCGTAAAACAACAACATGAAAAACTGTTTCCGTGTAGCTTAATGTAAGGGTAATCAAACACGTAGGTAGATGACATTGAATAATGGAAGTAGTGTGATTAAGCTTTTTCAACAAATGGAATGAATAGTTAAGAAAAATGTGCTCTACCCCCTTGTGCAACGGATTTTATTTTTGACGTTCTTCTGTTGTCAATCATTGACTCATCATTGGTTGCTAAGGAAAAATAAATTGTTCACCATTGATCCGAAAACCAGAAAAATACATACGGTATTGGCTTCAGGCGGGAATCGAACCCGCGTTTTCCGCAAACCGGGTGACTGCTCTTACCTTTGTGCTACCGAGACCACTAACAGACCGGCTGAATCTTTCTGCTATATTTACCCTATCAGCCAGGGTGAATGATGCTGCATGGAAAAAGCTAAAAATAATAATTACAAAATTTTTGTTATTCACCTTTAAAACTTTTCCTTGACCTACACAAATATTGCAAATAAAAATTAACCAAATCGGTCCAGCGGTTCTCAAGTTTCAGCGAAACTAACGAACAGCAATTCATTTTTGTAATAGAGAAGATGAATACTCGTATTTGGCATCAAGCTGCTTTCTGTCATCACATCTCTTGCTTGTGTGCAGAAGTGAACTTCATGCAGCTATTCTTATTAATGATGATGACTCTAGAATCAACATGCTCTCGTATGTATTTACTTCCCAAAATACTCAAGTTGTTACAAAACACTTTGTAAGGATTTCTCTACGAAAATATTCTGAGGGGCTTGAAAAGGTTCTTACGGGGCAAGCAATGCTTTGTGATGTTCCTGGTGTTACACGTACAATAAGGCTTCGGTAAAAGCTTAGCATTAGGTATCTGCTCGCTTTTCTACCAATGTCGATGTATTTTGAAATTTGCTTTCGTATAATAATGAAAATTGAGTTAAGACTACATTTGCTAATCACAAACAAGTGCTTTGTTTCTAAAAACTTGCCTCATAGAAGCATGAACCAGAGCCTTCTGAATTTAGGTCTTTAAACTAAGTACTAACTAGTTTTAAGGCCTAATTTATGCAACTGCATGAATTATACTAGTTTCGCTATATACTCCGAAAATTACCTTCTACATAATCTTCCCAAACGCAACCCAATCCGCAAAATTAACCATTTGAAACAAATTAAAAGTCGCTCCAACACTTCCAACAATTATAGCGTCAAAACTCAAACTTCCGAAAAATTATTATTGAATCGCATTCAATTCTCAAAGTCATTAGCACGGCAATTAGCTGCTGGGTCGTAATTAACGGATAGAAGTGACTACTTCAGACTCAAGACTAATTTATTAACACTTAATTGGGAACTTGCGACTTTTGCGTCACTCCCATATCCGGTAAAAGATACTAAGCCAAATATTTTATTAAGGGCGACAGTTAATACGGGGGAATGGAGAAAAGTTGATATATTAATGAACTCGTGAATAAGTTCGTCAGGGCGAAGAGTCACTTTGTTTCACGCAAGCGCAATGAGTGTGAGTGACGATACGCCCTTACGTAGTGTGTACGCGGCGTTCGGACGGCGCGCAAGTGTCGAATGCAGGCTTTGTTAACCTCAAAACTACGATATTGAACTCTGTGACCGATGGGTAAAAACATTGAATGAATAATGAGTCCGGATCCGGTTGATCCCGCGCGCGCTCGCTTAGCTCGCTCAGCTTGGTTTGTGTTTGTTGATGTGTCAGTGAGCTATGTGTCTGATGATGAGCGAGGGAATTTCGGCCCTGTTTATGGTAAGTGCAGACGCCGGGTTAAGTGTTTTATTGTGGTTTGGTAGTGATGTTTATCTTGAGAATAAAGTTTCGAGTGTGTTTATTTACGAGCAAGATGGTTTTTGTTTTAAATATTTAACAGTTTGGTGTTATGTTGTTTTAAATCTAGAATTAGGATTTAGCTGCACTACTAAGATATTCGCAATTGTTTTAGAAGCATTTACGATATACATGCAGCAAAAATTTGTTTCAAAAACTCAAAAGATACATAAAGTAATATTTTTTGCTTAGAAATAAGGGATTGTTAAATATGTAAAAATTAGGCTACATCAAAAACTTGAAATACAATAATTCGCCAACCGCGGGATCTTCTGTAAAAATAAATAATTATTAATTTAGCTAGATTAACAACAAAATTTGAAAAAAAAAATGAGACCGATCTGCGTTAATCGCGCTTAAATAATTATTAATTAAAAAGTTATTTTATGTCCTGCTTACGAAATAAAGAAAATAAAACCGGAACGTTGTTTTTATGGAAAGCGAAAAATTACTTTGAGGTTGAAAATGGCTCCGTAAAAGGGTATGATTATTCTACAAACATGCTGTCCAATAACTTTTTCTTTGAAGTGATATTATATCAATCGACCTAGGGACCTACTTTTATTAGTCCGAACACGTAATGGTGTGATTTTTTAACCCTTAATAACATTCATGTTCGATAATGCTGCAATTAGGTATTTTTACTAAATACTTCACAAAGTACGTCAATGTTTCAAGTTTTTTTCATTATTGATGATATCACCCACTCTTTGTAAAAAAGAAACCTTGTTGAATTTACGAAATTTTATTAAAAATCATGTTTATTACTGTGAATGTAATTACAGATTACATTGTTTAAAAATTCCTGACCCTTTTTAATATTTTTTCTCTGACCGATATTTTCTGTTCGACCACGACGAAGTAATAAAATTGTGGTTGACTAGTATAGAATTCCTCTGAGAATAAAGGTGACGTGTACTTTTATTTACGTGTCTTTAGTAAAGTTACAGTCAGTAGTAAGTATGACAAGATTACATTGAAAATATAGTAAAACTAGGCTACTGACAGGAAGTCGATGCGTCAAGCTGAAGATTGAGTGCGGTGGCACACATGGGAGGCTTATGCCCAGCAGTGAACTGATATAGGACGCCTACTTCTTTTGTGTATTTGAATACTAGGTCAACCAGATATCATTTTACCAAGCCAGCTTTTATTGGTACTTTTTCACAACTGATGTTATGCCATAGTTATAGAAAGATACAATATAAGTACTAATAAAACTATTTGGGTTTTTTAGATAAAACAACCCACTATTATGATTGCGAATCCCTCTGTGTTTCAGTTCATGATACATAGTACATGATTACTTGTCGAACCTGTACATACACACATCAAAAGTGTCTAGGGATATCTCAAGCATTTTCATACAAAGTATAGCTATTGGGGAGGCTGTAAAAATTAAAATATTGATACCAACGTAGAAATTTTTAGGACACAGAAACTGCTATTTTTTTTTTGCTATTATTTTTGCTATTAATTTTAGCAAAATCAAACGTTTTTTTTGTAATATTCTTAACCTTTATCTTATGCCTGTTTCCTCGAGTTATTCTAAGATAATGCTGAGCATTATCAAATATCTTTGATTTTGCTAAAATTTTGAAACCTTTTAAAAGAAAAATCTGTCTTTTTTTTAACGTCCTTACGATTGTACAATAATGCTACCACAATGAATTTCTTTATACAATCTGAAAGGGCAGATATAGCAGTTTCTGTGTCCTAAAAATTTCTACGTTGGTATCAATATTTTAATTTTCACAGCCTCCCCAATAGCTATACTTTGTATGAAAATGCTTGAGATATCCCTAGACACTTTTGATGTGTGTACTTGTATGTACCTAGTTTAATAAACTACGTTTTTCAGGGTTACGTACCTAAAAGGTAAAAACGGAACCCTATCACAAAGGCTCCGCTGTCTGTCTGTCAGTGGCTGTCTCATTAACCGTGATTGCTAAAAAGCTGAAAATATCACATATTATTTGCTCCCGTTGCTGATATAACAATGAATACTAAAAATTTAAATAATGAAGATATTAGGGGGTGAAAACTTTCTACCATTCGTCTTTTTGCATCAAAATAAATAATTTTCGGATAACTGAGGGCTATTAGGTATTAATATCAACTTTTAACAAAATAATCACAATAAAAAGTACATCAAAAATAAAGGTAGGAAGGTAAATCTAAATGAGTCAATAAATTCAATTGTTTTTGTTCTTTTAAATTACTTAACAAAGCTAACAACATATTCAATAAACCCAGGAACATCCGTTAATGAAAAAATAACGGGGAAATAAAGTGGAAGAAATTCCAGAGCAAGAAGTTTTGAAATCTTTCAGGGTTTTTCGCGAAGTTGGACGGCTAATATTTCTTTTTGTTTATTAATTTATACAAGTGGACGCAAACAAAAGTACTTACGCAATTACAAGGACAGTTAGTTTCCTCAGCAACTTTTAGTGGAACATAATTCAATGGCACAGGTTTACCGTTTTCACAGAATTTGTAACTACAGTTTCACAAAGGATTGGATAGGTGACATTTAAATAATTTCATTCACGAAAGTTCACTTCAAACTGTTAAAATTCAGAACACGGATCAAAACTTAAGAATCAACTAAAAACATGTTTAGATTTACATTTTTAATTGAATGCCACAGATACTTCTTCCATAATTCAATTGTTAATTAAATTCATTCATAATTACGGAATTATTCAAATTAAATTATAAAACACCAAAGTAATTTTAGTTGTGTAACATGGGACGGTTTTGTTATAAAGATATTGAAACAATGTTGTCGTTCTTATCGATACAATCAAATAGTACATTGAATATTTGCTTTGTGGAGCATTTCATATATTTAAATTGAATAAACTTGTTAAAGAACCCATATTTACACAAAGTGACTATGAAATGAATATTCAAATTCACTATTAGATAAATAAAAAAATAAATGATGAGTGTTTATTAACTGATAAATGCTAACATTTTGCACCGCTAACAGTATTTATGTCTCGCCCTGTGTTAGACTGGTAAAAATGGTTTGTGCATCAATTTAACTAATTTATTAAATCAATAATTCGTCAGTTCATGAATTTATTGAACAAACGGGATTAAAAATAAACAACACGATGGCAAGAAAATGGAATTGTTAAGTTTGGTATATGATCGTCCTATTAGTGCGTAGAACACAGGAAAATTCCTGTGTTTTACACACTAATAGGACGATGACTGTACGATTACCGTCGAAAAAAACACCACCGATATTTATTGCTTGGATTTTACCTTAGGTAGGTACATCCCTAAAAAATCAAATCTAAAGAATAACCTACCGTACTATGTGGAATAGAGTTCACATTTATGGTTAAAATAGCTGGGTAAACCGGACTCGCACAGCAAGTGTTTAGTACACTGGAAGGCACTTTGTTGATTTCTTAAAACTGGGCTGGCTGTTTTCTATCCATCGTTTTATTTTCACCCGACTACGTTCAAGCAGAAAGGAGGGCTATGATTTTGACATGTGTGTATGTGGCATTTATCTGACCGCGTCCTACACTACGCTTGCTGAGACGCGGTCTCCACTAGTGAAAGAAATCCCTCTTTAAAAGTTACAAAGTTATGTCTTGCCAGCTGTTGCACTTTAAAATAAAGTAAATCTGCAAAAGTACCAACTCACACGCATTCAAAAGGCAGTCGTACGTATTTCCCAAAACACGTCTTTCAAATTCAAGTTAGCCCAATCGCAAGTGAAACAGTTTATAAATGTCTAAAAATAAAACAGCATTTTCTGTAACTGCAGTAGTTTCATTCTGCGTCTCGGCGGGCTAGAAGTTGTTGTCAGATGCTATTATATTCATGTTAAAATGCATCGCTCGTTCTAGTCTAGTCCTTTTTGTTTCAAATACTTTCCGGCGAGTTTCCGTATGGGGATGAAGCTCGGTGTACAACTTTCAGTGCAGAATATTGGATTTCTGTGAATTAACTACGCTTTTAATGTACGTGTGAGGGTTTTGGGACTTTTTGTGTATTTAATTCAGGTGTCACTGGATGACATATATTAATTTACTAACTGTAACTTACAACTAACGTTGGTTCGACAGACGAGAGACTTTGTTTGATACCTATAAATCTAAATTATACTACCAGAATAGATCGTCAAAATAAATAGATCGTTAGTCGAAGATTCATGCTGCGATGCTACGTCGTATTATGCTGCGATGCTACGTCGTAGCACGGTGCGACGTCATGTTGTCTTATATTTGTTTATGTATGACCCCACTATTTACATCTGCAGCAAATGAAAATGTAAAAATATGCAAATGGTTTAGTAAAAAGTGCCTCAATCACCGCTCTTCAGTTTTGAAGGGACCTGTGTCCCAATCACTGGAATAGAAGCAGTTATACTCGTACATTAATAAATGTCTGATGCATGTAACACCAAGATTGTCTCATTCCAAACGTACTAAACCTGGGGGGTCACCTGCTGAAAAACATAAAGTAACTTCAACTGTTGACTGGCTGCAACTTTTTATCATCCAAGTCATTGTAAAAAAATTAAACTTAACGAATTTCTTCGGTTGCTAGTTTTTCTCCTTTTTCAATTGTTTTTTTTGTGTTTTTTTTTACTTTTTCGTGAGGCTGTAGCACTGTCCAACTACTATACTTTTCTTCTCAGCTTAGAATCGCTCTGAGCGAAGCTAGGTTCTATTGGTTCTTAAAAAAACATTCCTCGCAACGCATCTCTGGTGGAAAGGCAGCGTTATGGTTGACTAGTATAGAATTCCTTAATCAGATTAGGTCTGCCATTTAGTACATACCAAATCATTGTAGTGCAATAAAGGACTTCAATAATACCAGTATCAAAGACTACACAGTGCTAAGAAATAAGAACTGTCACGTACTCTTCGACGGTAGTTTTTTAAATACATTGATAGGAAATGACAATGTGGTCTAAGATGGATGGAGAGACGAACATTGTGTTAATTTATGTGTTGATGATCAACACATAATAAAACACAGTTTTCGTCTCTCAAAAGCATGTTCTGGTAACTGACGAACATGTAGCGTTGTATTATTAATACGTACATTATGACATGATGAAGCTTCGCTCGGAATGCACGAATAATGTGAATATTATATTATCAGTGAACCGTGAAAAATCCGAATGATGGAGAAATTGTGCCACTAGTAATTATCTGTCCAAAATGTACGAGAGAGGTATTTTTGAAATCTCCCGTAGATCTGTCACATTTAATATGCGAACGTTGCTTGTTGTAAGTGGGCAATGGAATATCTTAACCCGCCATTGAAAATCGCTTTGTTTTAGGTAAAAAACTATTCAACTGACAGACGTCGTTCTGTTCAATGTTATTTGACTGTAATTGAAGAAAAAAGAACATTATATGACAACCAGCATATAATATGAAGGTCTTGTCAAGTATGACTAGTACTTACCAGCCCTAGTTTTTTTAATTATATTCTTTACGTAAATTTTTCATTATTTTCCAAAAGTATTCTTAGGCAAGTTTCAGTCACATTCGTTTCTTAACAATACCTTCCACTCTCATGAGCTAAAGATTTGAGCATTGAATAGAAATGATAAGCAGAAGTAAAAAGAAACAATATATTTCCTCGAACTTATTATCACTACTAAATCGTTTGAATCGGGTTTGCCACCATGTACCTTATACCAATAGTATATATTGGTACCAACGGCGAACGTAATTCAGGATTTTGGAGGAGGCTAGCTAGTCTGATATCTGCCAATAATATCTCACCCGCAAGATCTCCAGTTACCTACTCTGTGATCGTAGCGCTTGTTGAGGTCAACCCACACTGAAGCCCGCTTGCTTGGAGGCACATCTCGGTGTAACAGTTACTTGGCGGTTATTTCTTGCAGAAAAGGTTGTCTCTTTGAGCTCTGCCACCAAAACGGTAGGCTGCAGTGTGTAGAGGTATTAACAGAGCCGAAATATCGGAACATAACATAAAAACATACCCTCACGACCATATTATACCTAATGGGTTAGTCAGAAGCTTACTGATTGTTGCCGTCATGATGAACGGAATATTCAGAGGCCCACATTTCACTGAGGGAATTTGAACCTAACGTGGTAAGGGGCGAGCGCCCTACCGCCGTTATCCACGTTGCTTGGGTTTCTTAAGGGTGTTTTCCATCACCGGAGAGTTAGCCGCAAATTGTAGAATGAACACAAAGTGGGTGTGTTCCGGCCAGACTCAATCTCGGGACCACCAGGTTCCAAGCCAGAGTGTTTAACCACTAGGCCACGACGCTCTCAAATAAAAAAAAACATTGGAGATATCGGAAACTTGAAATAAGTCAGATGCAATGTAGCAATCCCGGTTCGTTAGATTTTGAAAGAAACGGACCACCTGTAAAGCCCTACCCCTATTCTACCCTACCCCTCCTACACTACCCTAGCAACTGACCATTGTACCGTAGTTCAAAACTGCATAGCGCTGACTTGGGCGCCTTCCACTGAAACTATTTGCATATCTTTACATTTTTATCCGTTGCAGTTGTGAACTGAGGCGTTGATAAATCGGATTTGTAAGATACGATCTTTGCCTCTTTCTTTGATTAGCCATTGAATGGTTTGGTTGGTAAGGTCTGCTTTTATGATTTTAATACAATTTCACTCTTTGAAATGTTTAATGAAAATCTTGGTCTTACTCAATTTCAAATACTTGCTTAGCAGCCGAGAAAAACCTTTAGTTGGTGTTTTTTTTTATTTAGCCCAGTTCTTTAAGGCATCTTGGCAGTTTTTAGTTTTTGTATGTGCGATCAAGGAACCTTATTATGGAAAAATTGCATACTATTTTTAAACTCAACCATGAACGCCAGTGCTATTATTTGTATTCATTATTGCAACAGCAAAAGCCAACTAGTTTTTTCTGATTACGATGCCCAAACTTCGCAGAGTTAATTTGAAACCAACGTGGAAAGAGGCAAATATCGGTCCGTTATACGGGTTACTGAGGTTTTCAATCGGTGTTTTTTACCGGAAAGTTAGCGGCAAATAAAATGTACAATGAACTTAGTGTTTAAACCACTGGGCCACGACGATCTTCAGCAATCTGAACGTATAGGCAACTACATTTTTGCTTTTCTGTGTATTTGAGAATAATGCCTTCCAGTCAAAGAAAAGATCAGACGGATTTTCTTGCCTTCAAATGTTTGATATTTGTCTTTTTCTCCTACTATATCCTTACTTTTCATGTACTCTTATTATATTACGATCCTTTTAGGCTCTTACGGACACATTACGTGATACGGCATCAATTTATACGTAAAATATGTACCAGATACATGTATCTTCTGTATCAAAGTGTTGCATCCAAGGTTTATTCAACAGAGTCGGGAGTTGGAAGGCTCTCAGCTTAACGGATTAGGCATCAAATATTTCGCTAAGACCTGTCTGTGACAGATTCAGGCATTACAATTAATGACTGTAAGCTAGAAGCTTTAACTTTGTGCCTTTCGACTGTCAGTATAGTAAGCTTGAAGAAAAACTGCTAAAGCGTAAAAGTGATAAATCTTAACTAACGAAACTGTTGAACCCGATTCATATTGTGAATAAAATGCTGTCCATTTCTTAACCCGAAGTTGTCTGACTCCGAACTAAGCAGAAATTGTAGTCAAATGGGGATCAAACCCACGATATATTAGTGCTATAAGCAAAACCTCTTATCTTTTGGGCCAATATTAATTGTTGCAGCTATGCTAATTATTGAAAATGATACAATTATTTTCAATATACCCTTACGACCATATTCTAAATGGTCAGAGTCACGCTGATTGTTGTCGTCGTGTTAAACACAACATTCAGAAGCCGGAATATCACCGACGTTTCATGTGCGTGTTGTTTGGTTTTTGGAAGTATTTTACACTATTTATATTTCACTGGCTTAGCCTAGCACAGGATAGAGCCCTATTAAGAAAATTGGGAGAGACCTTTGCTCAGCAGCGGGACAATATAGGTTAATAAAAAAAATACACTATGATAATAAAACATTGTGCAATAGGACTTTATTGTAGAAGTATTTGGCCACTATACAACAAGTAAATGGTTAAAAGACTTCACTATATCCACTATATAGTACGACGCCTTTTATATGCCGACACCAAGTGATTTGTCACTATTAAATTGACCGGACAGTCTAAAGACCTATAACTAGCCAGTGTCGTCTTTCGCTTACGTAAGCCTGAGTTGATAAAACGAATAAAAGTATAGTGACGTAATAATTTACGGTCGTTTGCATAGCGTGATAAAATAACAGGGTAAATAAATGTAATAAAGTACCGTTCGAGAGAAAATTATGAGCAAGCCATAGCTTGAACGTGTATTTCATTTCTTGCAGTGTAATTCCACATGTGTTTTATATGAATTGGTTATTTTATGTAAACGGTTTTCTGCAAATTTGGTTTGTTATTAGAGAGTTATTTTAGGAAAGCAATTTTGTAGAAGTAGGTAATAATGGTTTAGCATAACATAACATACCCCACCCCTCATGACCGGGTATATTCCTAATGGGTTAGTCAGAGGCACACTGATTGTTGCCGTCATGGTGAACGGAACATTCAGAAGCCCACATTTCACCGAGAGAATTTGATAACTAGTAATGTTTTTGATTTTGAAAATTACTGGCTTGGTTAATATTGTTGCAGTAAATTATGAATGAGTGCGAGAAACGACTTCTCAAAGTTTTTAGTCTTAGTTTAGTGAGTGTGGTTAGTCTTAGTGAATACTCATTATTGCGTTGCTTTGCGCTGCGTCTTTTGATCTGCTGCAATATATCGGGTGACATCGCAACGCATTAGTGTGTGGCCCCAATGTGGCATGTCAATAAAAATATATGTAAAATGACGCAGGAGTTTACACTGCGATGACGCACTGCAACGCAACGCACTATGCCCTGGTTAGAACTTTACGCGTCACTAATGGAAGAAGACACTCAGCTGGGACCACTGAAAACCAGCGTCTAAACCGATCAGGTCCAGACAAAAGCTAAGTGGGGTCCATTTTATCCTGGACATGGTATCGTGCTTCCCATCAGGTGAAGTGAGGTTATCTTGAAGACTATAAAAAAACACCATGCCTGGAAGTATTCTTTGTTTTTTTCCTGAATGTTTTTTTTTAATTTAATTCCTTTTTTTGTGTTTTTTTTTTTTTGCTTGTTTTATTTTTTATGTTGCGACGTCCCTTTAGAAAAATGTTTTTTCTTTCTTTATTTCTTACATAAATATTTTGTTACTAGTTTATCAACCAAAAACACAAAATAATGTGTTAACTGAAACCTAACTAAACCTATTATCATAGTGCTAATAAAACTAGATCAGATAAACGACCTTGGGATGGTGTATTTATCTTTGCAATCTTTCAAACAATAAAAATAGAGCAGTATTATTTTTACTGCCGTTGTTGAATGCAGCTGTATTCAAAAGGTTGCGTCCAGCCACATGCCAAAATGCGATTCAGCTGGTAGATACGGCTATTGAGGTCATCGCCGACTTCCTTTGTTTTATATTCGTTTTAATTTTTTTTGCGTATCGAAAATAAATAAGGTATTTTGGCTGTAAATTTCTCTTAACAATGCGCAAGAAATAAAGCATCTGACTATTGAAACGGTAGCCATAAAACCACTGGAAATTTTAACACCCCAGTCTTTTTTTACATTGCCATTGAAAATCCAGTAGGATTTTTTCTCAAAATAAATATTCACCTCATTTTTAAAATAATAAGAATGTGGTGGTACGGTACGCTACTTGTTTGTTTTTTAATTATAAATTATTTCTATTTTATGTTGTTTCTTTTTCTGTTGTAAAATGATTGTCTTATTATTCATGTTGTGGGGTCAAATGAATCAATTTTAATTTCACTTACTAACATCAAGTTACTAAAACAATGGAATGGAATGGAATAGAATCATTTAAAATGGAGATACGTATTATTATATTATTGCCCTAACTAATATTTTACGTTCTAGCCTAATCTTTGTATCAATAAGGATAGGATTCATCTTTTATTGATTTATTAGTTCGCATACAAAACGGCAGTTTAAGGTTGTGATACTAAAATTACAAGCGAGTAGGTCTAAAAACAGCAGCAGGTGAAGAGACGATTTTAAAAATTGACAATCTCTGTTTATTTCATGGAACTAGCGAAAAATAAATAGAAAATAATATAATGATAGGTAAAATATAACAATAAAGCACTCATTATTTTCTTTAATAAATGAATCTCAAAACAGAGTTTGTTAATAGTGGAAATATACCTTATTCCATTCACTGGTGTTCCTTCTGTTCATATTTAAATGAATAAGCGTAGCTAACAACTAGCTACCTCTGCGAGATAAGGCATCTTCACTCGTAGCTCCGAAGAGCCAACGTTGTACGATGCTGAAGCATGAGACTGGCATTGTCTCGCGACAACAAAGAGAAGCTGCGAAACTTCGTACTGAACTCGTTGTTACATTCTGTGGCTAAATCGTTTTCCGATTCCATTTCAAAACACCAATCTTTTGTCTTTCGGTTCCCGCAGCTCTACCACTCAAGACTAGTTGCGAATCCGGCTATGACACAGCAAAACAAGTCTGAACACGACACGACATTCCGGGAATCTCGCGTCCGTAAACTTTGAAGTGCCCAATGACCCGAATTTGCGGGCCCCCATTTACTCCGTATGACACTCAACATCCCTTCTCAAATAGAAACAACGGCGAAATGTGTTTGACGGCTCTCGGAATTTTTTCCTTTAACGAAATTATTTTTCCCCTAATGCCTTTTCATTCTGGTTCTCGCTTTAGCATTTGACGATAAAATCCAATATATTGTTAAAATGAAAACGCTTAATGAAATATTCGGATGTCTCGTGTAGCAAGCGCGTTTTTACTGTCAAGATATTTGTATTTCTTCTAAATACTTCTATTATTATTACCGTGGGAGGACAACCCATCTGCCACTTACATTTCTAAATATTATATTATTTTTAGACTACTTATTTTCTGCCCCATGTTTCTCTAGCTACCATAGGGAAACAATATTAATGACTCTGTTGTTTTTTTAAGCGCATTTCTCACATAATATTATGATTTACTTCATAGTGCTATGATTTTAAATGTGTTCAATAGGAGAATTCAGCCAATCATGATAACTTTAACAAACAGTATCACTTAAACTCCAGATTTGCGTTTTTTTTTGTATTTCTATGATAGTTGAGGGGTTAAGTAATGATGATTAATTCACTACAATAAAAAATTGCCAAAAAAATAAAGTTTTTTTACATCATCATCCGCTAAGAAAACACTAAAAAATTATTTCAAGGGTAGATCATAAGGTTAATTTTACGAAAAAGTCACCTTAGAAGAAGTCAGAGGCAACCACTAGTCCCATATATTCAAATGAAGTAATAAAGTCTACATCAGACGAATAACTGTGGGCAGAAATTCACATTTAATATTATGATGCAATCATCTGCTTCAGTTTGTTAAACACTCAATGGCTTGTTGTGGTACGGATATCCCCCAGGGCCAACGTTGTGTTTTCATAACTCCTAGGTCAATATACAGATCAAGTGATGTCTAGACTTTCTGATAGGGCTGTCAAGTTACAACTTTATGTTGTATTATTCTTTCAACGAATATTTAATCATCATCATCGGCCTTTTGCAGTCCACTGTTGGAACTCCGCAGCTGCTGCGTGGTACGTAAGCATAGGGTACAATTTTGTTCAAAGATAAATTGAAATGACTTGTATTTCAATTATCAATTGAGACGGCTTCATGATTGCCTAAGTATTTAAATTGGAGTAAAAAAATGTGGTCTAAATTACCAGCTCAATATTTATATTAGAATACATTATGTGAAAGTTCTGAATAAAGTACAGTCAGCGTCAGAACTTTGAACTCGGTTACTTTTAAGAGTAGCCAAAAATGTGTGCTAATATTTATATAAACGATTCTGACTCTACATTGATAAAGTCGAATGTTGATTGTAGCGTCACTTAAATATGTCTGTATAGAACGAGAAGAGACATAAAACTTATTGTTATTTCTTGTCTCAAAACTTAAGCTCCAAACATCGTTGCCATAAACGTTACGTGAAAACCCGTCAACCTTGTATTTTTCAACGTGACTTTTACGTGTCTAATGTTCACTGAGTTAAAAGAGATTTACCTAAATCAGTTTTTGGTAACGCGATTGTCAAATAAATTCTACTCGACTACGGCGAATGTAACATAAATTCTTTTCAATATTACGTCTCCGCTAGCTATATTTTTATTACTCGGCAACAATGTCTTGTTAACCTCAAAGTTAGGGCAATGAACGGTTTTCTGGTTCGTTTTCTAATGTAAATAATAAACCTACTTATCTACACACCAAACAGACGTTAAAATAGTAACTAAACTTGTAATTAGGCCATCTAGCTAACTGCTTAATGAGCCTTCTGAAGCACGGAGATGCCCTAAAAATAGATCACACAGTTTTATACGGTGTGGTAACCTAACCCATTACCGACCCGGCATGGGTTGCCTAATATCAGTGATCCGCTATACATTTAACACACATTCTTAGAGCAGACAAAATGTCGTCATAGAGCATCGGAGAGCATTCTATTCGATGTAGAATTTTCAAAAGAAAAATAACTATTTATTTGGAATAATTTCAAACTATATAAAGACCGCCGAAGATGGTGCCGTGTAGTGCCGGCACGTAAATAGAATAGCACTACCCCCTCTCTTCCCGTGGGTGTCGTAAGAGCCGACTGAGGGAAAACTGCCATAAGGAGATGGGCAGCAGCGTCTCCGCATAACAAAAGGCCTCACTGCGATCGCCAACCCGCCTGCCAAGCGTGGCGATTATGGCAAACCCCCCCCCCTAATGATGGCACAACCTGAAAAATGGCCCCCAGTCCCCGGCGGCCCCGCTATTCCTGGCTACGGCAGCGGCTATGGTAACGGCGGGGCAGGGGGTGCGAAGAATCCCCGGGTAGGATCCGGCTGCCAACATCGACGACTCGACCTGGCAACATTTAACGCGCGCACACTGAGGCTTGACGCGAAGCTCGTGGAATTGGAAGAGGCAATTGGTAAGTTACATTGGGATATCATTGGGTTATCTGAAGTCCGAAGAGAGGGTGAGGACTCGATAACCCTGCAATCCGGTAACTTACTATACCACCGGGAGGGCGATCAACAGTCAGTAGGTGGTGTCGGGTTCATCGTCCACAAGTCCCTTGTCAACAACGTGATCACTATCGGAAGTGTTTCGAGCAGGGTAGCGTACCTGATACTCAGGATATCGAAACGATATTCGCTGAATGTCATTCAGGTCTACGCTCCGACCTCGAAACATGACGATGTCGAAGTGGAGGCTATGTATGAGGAGATCTCTAAAGCCATGCATAGCCATAAAACCCACTACACAGTTGTGATGGGGGATTTCAATGCGAAGTTGGGGCAACGTTGCGGTGATGAGCTGAGAGTGGGGCAATTTGGGTTTGGGCAACGGAACAATAGGGGCCAGATGCTGGCAGACTTCATGGAGAAGGAGAAACTCTTTATGATGAACTCCTTCTTCAAGAAGCCCGTAAGCCGCAAATGGACCTGGATCAGTCCGGACGGTAGGGTCAAAAACGAGATCGATTTTATCATGTCGACGAAGAAGCATATATTCAATGATGTCGCTGTGATCAACGCTGTTAAGACAGGAAGCGATCACCGCATGGTCAGAGGCACATTGAATATCGACATAAAGCTTGAGAGAGCTCGACTGATAAAATCCACGCTCCGACCAATACCGGCTCAGATTCAAAACCCCGAGTGCTTTCAGCTCGAGCTTCAAAACCGCTTTGAAGCCCTTGAGAACAGCATCGATGTGGACGATCAATACAACATGGTGGTGGATACTGTCCGTACGGTAGGGTCCAAGTACTTTAAAACCCGCCCTCCAAAGTCAAAGAAACTCTCCAGCCAGACTCTCCTACTCATGGATCAGAGAAACGCAATGCGGCTACAGAACTCAGCGGATGCCCATCGTTATCGGCAACTCAATAGACAGATATCTAAGTCTTTGACGAGCGACCTTCGCCAATTTAATACCCAGTGTATTAAAGAGGCCATTGAGCGGAACAAAGGCTCCAAAGTGTTCGCCAGAGATCTGTCTATTGGGCAAAGCCAACTGACGAGGCTGAAAACTGAGGCAGGTAGCATCATTACGTCAACACCTGAAATCCTGAGGGAGATTGAGAGTTTCTATGGACAGCTGTATTCCACTCAAACACCTGTTGAAAGCAAGGCTAAAGACCCTAGAGCCAAGCTTACCCGACACTATACCGAAGATATCCCGGACGTCAGCCTGTACGAGATTAGGATGGCTCTCAAGCAGCTGAAAAACAACAAGGCGGCGGGTGATGACGGAATCACAACAGAGCTTCTGAGAGCGGGCGGTCGGCCGATACTCAAGGTCCTCCAGACGCTCTTCAGTTCTGTCATCCTCGAGGGCAGAACGCCAAAGGCATGGGGCAGGAGCGATGTGATGCTGTTTTTCAAGAAGGGTGACAAAACTCTCTTGAAGAACTACAGACCCATATCGCTTCTGAGCCATATCTATAAGTTGTTTTCGAGAGTCATTACGAATCGTCTCGCTCGCAGGTTCGACGACTTCCAACCTCCCGAACAAGCCGGGTTCCGAAAAGGCTATAGTACCATAGACCACATTCATACGCTGCGGCAAGTTATACAGAAGACCGAAGAGTATAACTTGCCACTTTGCCTAGCGTTCGTGGACTATGAGAAGGCCTTTGATTCGATCGAGACCTGGGCAGTGTTGCAGTCTCTCCAAAGGTGCCAAATAGACTACAGGTACATCGAGGTGCTAAGGTACCTATACCAGAACGCCACCATGTCGGTCCGATTACAGAACCAGAACTCTAATCCGATCCAACTACAGCGAGGCGTGAGACAAGGAGACGTTATTTCTCCGAAATTGTTCACAGCTGCGTTGGAGGATATTTTCAAGCTTCTGAACTGGAAAGGACGCGGCATCAACATCAATGGCGAGTACCTAACACACCTACGATTCGCCGATGATGTAGTTCTTATGGCTGAGACCTTGGAAGACCTGAACATAATGCTCGAAGATCTCGGTAATGCTTCTCAAAGAGTGGGTCTTAGGATGAACATGGACAAGACGAAAATCATGTTCAATGCCCATGTTGCACCCGCTCCAGTTAACGTTGGGAACATTACACTCGAAGTTGTTGACCACTATGTTTACCTGGGACAGGCAGTCCAGTTAGGTAAGTCCAACTTCGAGAAAGAGATCTCTCGTCGAATCCAGCTCGGATGGGCAGCGTTCGGGAAGCTCCGGCATATATTCGCGTCCAAAATTCCTCAGTGTCTCAAGACGAAAGTCTTTGACCAGTGTGTGTTGCCAGTAATGACATATGGGAGTGAGACGTGGTCGTTTACTATGGGTCTCATAAGAAGGCTCAAAGTCACCCAGCGAGCAATGGAGAGAGCGATGCTTGGTATTTCCCTGCTTGATCGAATCAGAAATGATGAGATCCGCAGGAGAACTAAGACAACCGACATCGCTCGAAGGATTGCATCGCTGAAGTGGCAGTGGGCGGGACACATAGCGCGGAGAACCGATGGCCGTTGGGGCGGAAAGGTTCTCGAATGGCGACCACGTACCGGACGACGTTCCGTGGGCAGGCCCTCCACAAGGTGGACCGACGATCTTGTCAAGGTCGCGGGAAGCCGCTGGATGCGGACAGCGCAGGATCGATCGTTGTGGAGATCTTTGGGGGAGGCCTATGCCCAGCAGTGGGCGTCGTTCGGCTGATATGATGATGATGATGATGATATAAAGAAGATAAAGAAACAAATAAAATAATTTAATACTTTTCAAAATAGTTTTCTGTGGCTGAGAATTCATACTTAAGTTACCTACAACGGTAGCACGCTACGTGGTAAACATACCGTTACTGAGACAGCAACAACTAATTCGCGAAAAAAACCGCACGGTTTATGTGATACAGCCTGGTGACAGGCAGCCAGACAGACAAACAGCGAAGGCTTAGTAACAGGGTCCCATTTTTATCTTTTAGGTACGGAACTATAAATATTTTAATACATACATACATGCGCTCACGGCTATTGCCCAATTTGTCAGAGAGACGATCGTCGTTGCAGTAATGGATAACGAATCATCTAGAAGTCCACATTTCGCGGAGTCAATTTAAGCCAGTCCAGTCCATTTGTCCAGTCTTTCTGACATATTTTTGTATTATCACTAATATCATTCACAGCAACATCAGGGCACACACTCAGATAACCCACACACCCACCCAATCACAATCAGTGTGCCTCTGACTACCCGATCGGGGATATAGTGACAGTATGTTATGTCTGAAAATTTGACATTTCCATAGAGTTTAATTTTCAGTGGTCGATGTAATTCATCAAAATATGAAATCCAATCAATCTATTAATTATTAATCTAATCGGATATATTATATTCCCTCATTCACCTACTCTGCGTTTGTCATTAACATTATTGTGTTATGTTATTATAGAAACAGTAACATGACTCCTTTGGGAGTTCAACTGACATTGTGACATACTTACTTACTCTACCACTTAAACAGAGCCTATTAGTGAATACCAACAAAGGTATGGAAGCTATAAAAATGACCAAAGTATGACGCATACGTATGCAAAATTGGCACAACCTGTGTTAAAATCTATTAACCATTACTAATATCATTCATAGCAATGAAACAAGTTTTTTGCCGCGACCGATGGTTGACTGGTAGAAAATGCCTTTGGGCATTAAGTCCGCCAATTGTACTTTTCTTTTTTGTCCAGTAAACAATGAATAAATAAAACGTAACATTGGAGTAGACTAACGCTTGTTTGTGCTATGTTGTAGTGTAGTTGTTGTAGTTTATATGTAAGTATGTGTATGCATATACACTATTATGTAATCACCATCATATTATAATGTGTGCGTACATATTGGTCAAAATAATATATTATGTCTGAAGTATTGAAGAAAAGCAACGTTATCACTTTAGAATGAAAACAATATCCAACATTTAAATGACGCTTCAAACGATATTCGACTCTATCATGGTAGTTTACAATAATTTATGAAATTGTTAATAGGTATCTTACTGACCAGTCTGCTAGCTAATATTCTTTCTGACCAAAATATGAAAGAATATTCTTTCTGACCAAAACACCACCACCCTAACGCCATGTTCGTTAGCATACATTAGATCCGTTATGCTGACTCATAGATTTGTAGTTCAACTAGTACAGTCACTAGTTGAACTACAAGTCTAGAAGTATTTTTTTGTGCACAAAAATAAGCCTTAAATTGTTAAATCTAACCTACTACGTTTGAAGAAAAATATGACGAAAACGTAGTTTTATATATTTTTACATAAAGCTAATTTTGAAAATTCGGCAAGTACTTCATTGCAAAGTCACCATTGTTTAAGTAGATGATTTAAAAAATGATTCATGGACCCCATTCTTAGGTCGAAGTAAGTATATCAAAGGTGACATTTATCGAAAAAACGTGCCTAACCCGCCGTCAGCCCAGTGTAAAAATGAAACACTGAATGTCGGGTTGGGTCAAGATGACCCGTATTAATAATAAATGTAGCTCTATGATATGAAAAGCTTTCATACAAAATATAACCAGAAAGGGTATGAAAAATCAATGAAATAGACAAATTTCTTGCAACAAAATGTAAACATTTTAAAACAACAGCAATTTTTACACTTCCATTATTAAATTGTGTATCGACTTCTGTATACCTACGATCTTCTTTATTACAAAGCATTTATTTACAAAACTGAAAATTCCATGTAAAAAGAAAACTAAAACGTTGTTAAACTAATTATTATAGAGGCTTCAGTCATTACTTGGAATAACAGAAAATAATAACCTAGTTACACAAATGATTAAAAGTGGCTGAAAATTAAATTCCCTTGAAATTAATTATCGAAGCAGCAGAAAACTCTCTCGTTTTCTTAACTTTGAGATCAAAGTGATCAGTTTAACCATCGTAGGTTTCATTTGTTTCCGATGACAACTTTGAACTTTCCCATCAGATGGAACCAAATACCTCATTCTAAAAGATAAATTGTGTCAAAATATCCGGAAATTCGTCGTTCAAATTGGTAATTAGATCGTCATCTCCAATTCCTTGACGTGACGTCACATCGGATTTGAATAATTCAAATGTTCATTGGTTTTCCTGAATCAGATTTTAATAAAACTTGGTTGAAGTAATTATGGTTGTTTTGGTTTTGAATTACGTCGGTTTTATAACGTGTTGTTCTTAATTAACCTACTTTGGTATACTCGTAGTATGAGAGCTGCCACAGCTGGCAATTGGTGAGAACTTTTGTTTGTTTTCGATATTTCAGGACTAAACATTGATCGAGGAGAAAAGAAACAAATGAAGTTCAGCTTGGATCAGGCGTGATTTGAGCTCGGTTGTAAATATCTTCGTCGTGGTAGAGAGTGTCGTGGCTCAGTGGTTAAAGACTCTGTCTTGTATCACGTAGGTCCCAAGTTTGAGTCTGGCCGAATACATACTTTGTGTTAATTGTACAATTTGCGGTTAACTTCCCGGTGATGGAATACACCGATCAAAAATCCAAGCAATCCAAATCATGGAACTAGGCTCACCCCTCACCACGTTGTGTTTCAAATTCTCTTGGCGAAATGTACCGATCACCATCACGACAGCAATCAGTGTGCCTTTGACTAACCATATGATATTGATAAGGATCTAAGTTGATACTTACACACTAACTGCGAGAATTTTTACTGCATTTTTCTATTCGCATTATTTTAAACACATAAATTTTGAATGTTTGTCGTAGTGGTTTGATAAATATTCTACATAAACCATACTTACCCATAAATTCCGTACTATTCAAATGACAATTTGTCTGAAATCGGGTCGAGCCACAAAGTTAGGTCTGTTGCCCAGCTGTGGGACATAAAGACTGACATTTTGTGAAAGTAAACTACTCAGTCAAAAACATATTTCACCCCTCGCTTAAGCAACCCTACCATAAAATTGCAAGGAGAAGTGACATCGTAACACTTTCTCAGAGCCTTTTGTTTTATACCTCAACCTGTCACGTTTTATTTCCAAATAAAATAAAATAACCTCTGCAAACACGGCGGCGTTCAATACAGAAAGAAAAAATGGAGTTTACAGGTAATATTTCCTGTCACGTATGCAATACATACAGAAGCGAACATGCGTATCGACCAAAGGTTGTTTTTTTTTAGTTTTTGCTTATTGTGTGATCATAAGGAGGAAAATATAACCACTGTGCAATGGCGCGCCACGCGTTGTTTTTTTTCCCCTTCTTGGTTTCTTTCTTTCGAATGGTCTCTATGACAGAACATTTCTGCATGCCTATTTGTGTTTGTAAGCAATTAGTTGCGTCACTTTATTTGACTGTTTTTGTGGTGTAAGCAATGATATTACATTCAAAAAGACGTAGTTAGGTTATGTTAGTACTGACGCAAAGTCAAAAATAGCCCACGGGGTACGACGTAGTTAATTTGACCGTGTAAAAACGTGTGAACAAGACAGTACGATTATTCACCAAAGCGTAAACGAGAAAGATACAATGTTGCGAAAGTGTCTTCTCAGACTGTCAACACAGTCAATGCTTTGCAATTTCGGGTGCCACTAATATAGCACAAGTAACCTATCTACCTATTTTATAATAAAATCGTTGGGTGTAAGAGCGTTAGACTCTCAACTTGGAGGTCGTGAGTCAGTAGTCTAAATGAGTGTATGTAAATAATAATACTGAAAATTTTTCAGTTATTGATTTAGACACAAAATTAAAATATGACTACGTTATCTATAGAAATATTCATGACAAAATTGTGATAGGTACTTCATTCGGCAATCAACACATTGGTCACTTCACTTTTATTGTGGTAGTTGATAAACAATACATTAAAAGTAAAACACCAAAAACACCAAATTGAAAATAAATTACCTAGCAAGTAATGTTTTATTGTTTCAGCCTACGTTGTAATGACGACCTACTAACTAATCTAACCCACGTATAGCCCTACAACGCAACCCTTATAATTTATTCACATCTATGGGTTAAGTTGATATACTCGTAGCACAGCTCCATTTTACATGCTGAAAAATGTATCTTCATTTGAATTTTTACTGTTTTAAATTATGTATGTATTTTTTATATTACAATTACCTACTTAGCAAAATATTGAAAGGTCATATTGACAAACTCACATTTAAGTTTTTTTACGTTAATATTTTCAGGTTTTAATATTATGATGATGACCTGGTTTGGCGCTGTGGCACGAGCACTGGTTGAGAGTCAAACTCACTTAGTTGACCCTTATTCATAAAAACTTACTTACTTGCACAAGAATAAATGAGACAAAGCGATACAAAAGCAAACGTGTTGTTGAAGCGCTGTAAATTTTTATGAATAAGGGGGAAAGAGTCGAGGTTCTCATGGTCCGAGACTTGAAGTGTCAAGGTTCTAAAAGATTGAAACTCAAGTCTCAAATGTCACAAAGCTTTGCTTCGCTTACTTTGTGTTCGGTAGAGCTTAACTTAAGCAGTACTAGATTTATTATTTATAAAATAGTTCACCTTCTAGGAAAATCAAAATTTTGGCCTTTTTTGAAATAAAATCGGTTAGTCTAGATGAAATTAAAGCAGCATGGAAGTTTCAATTTATATTTCTTTCAGTCGAACGTCATATTCACCAGCCAATTATCACACGTGAATTACCTACGTGAATGTTTCAAACAAACCGTCAAGTTATAATGGACCTAATAACGTAATCTAAACGTCTTATCGAGTTTAACTAGTTGATAGAGCTTGTCACATCTCTAATTATGATGTTGCGAAACACTTCGTTGCAAAAACAAGTTAAAGACTTCAGTAATTAACTTGGAGAACTTTGCAGACGCGTGTCAAGTGTGTGGTAATGGTGGTTTGACGTAAACAAAGATGGGTGCTTATGTTAAAATCGCACGCTACAAATCGATCAAAGAGAGATCTAAATCTAAATTAGCCATGAGGATCCCATTGCTGGGCAAAAGCCTCTCTTACATTCCTCCACGCTAGTCTCTTTTGGACCTTTTTCGACCAGTCCCCTGCAAAGGCGTCCAGGTTGGCTTGCCAGGTCGTCGGAACTGCTTGGGAGGGGCCACTCTGTAGCTGCTTAAGATTAAGAGAGATAAACTATTTTTTTTTCAAAAATACGCTCATACCTTTATACCATTCAGGTAATCAGAAGCACACTGATCGTTACAGTCATCGCGTCATGGCAGACGGAACATTCAGAAGCCCTCATTTGGCGAAACGAATTTTAATACTTTACATCGCAAGGGGTATGCCTTCCGTTATCTAAGTTACGTGGGTTTTAATTTGTGTCTGTCTCTCGACCGCAGATTGTACAATCAACACAAAGTAGTTGTTCCAAGACTGACATGAAGTCAGGGTCAACTAGGTTCTGAGCCCGAGTGTTTCACCATTAGGCCACGACGCTCTCAATTCTATGTACTTTACTAAAAGACATTTACATCGGCTGAAACAGCAGTTTACTTTACTTTTGCAGGCTTGTGAATGTCTAAATTGTAACCTATACTGAATGTAATAAAAAATATAGGGATCAGAAGATAGTCTGCGTCTAGTACGAGTAGTTTAATTCAACAAAGGTGGTGTTCAACGTCTTGTAGCTGTCATTTGAACAGCTTTGACGTCGTCTTTATATTATATGAGAGTAATATTGTCATGCGAGCAGACAAAGTTAGCGAATGCGAGAGTGAAACTGTTCAGAGAAAATAAAATACTAGTGCAAACTTTATTAAACTTCATCCGCTGCTACAAACTTGTTTTTTAATAAAAGGCATCCACTATCGCTTAAAAAACATTCAATTTGCAAATAATAACTGCTTCAAATTCATCATTTTGTTTTTTGACGTTGCTATTTGAAAAGTTTCACAGCGAAACGTCAAGTTAAGTCGTAAGTTAGACTTTTGGGTTCACCTTATAAAAAAACTTTGACTTAAAAAAAGTAAAACGCAATTAACTATTTTGTTCTCGTTTCTGTTAAAAGCGGCTATAAAACGTGGTAACTTTTGATTTTTACACAACATTTACGAGTAGTATGTATTTTGATAAACAGCGACTTTTGATTAACTAGAAATCATTCCAGACATTTGAATTAAATATGATGACAAAAAAGTTCTTTATAACCTTAAGTGTAGAGAAAAAATTGCTGCAAAGGTTTTCCAAAATGACTTAATTACAAAGATCTAAATATCTTTCGTTGTTTCATTTATGTTTGTAAACAATAATATTATAACCTGTAATATTTCTTCTCCGCTAGCAGGCAGATTGTGCTGGGCATCTTTTCATGTGAACCTCTTCGTACCACTCTCTGTAAATAAAGATTTTCATTTCATTTAATTTCGTCATGATGATAAATTAATTTCGTCTCATATCATATCATTACATATCATTTCATCTCATATCATCTTATTTCATCTCATTTCATCTCATTTCATCTCATTTCATCTCATTTCATCTCATTTCATCTCATTTCATCTCTTTCATCTCATTTCATCTCATTTTATCTCATTTCATCGCATTTCATATTCTATCCGGTTGTATACATGACGCTTGCGCGTAGTACCTGCTGAGATCGTAGGTACCATGCAAATCAGGACTGACTACAGTCGAAGGGTTGACTTTAATCTAGCGTTATTTGTATTTTAATTCATTTGGGATCAGGGGGCTGACTGAATATTGTGTTGACCTTCATGAAAGTGACGGTTTGGATGAAAGGTGTCGTTTAGCGGCCGTTCCAAGGTCGTCACCGGACGTCATGCATCGTCACACGACGCCTATCAACAATTCGTAGAACATCAATTAGTAGTAATAGGATGTGTTTTCATAATATTTATGTTTGCTAGGTTTTGAGATATTTGTTGTTATGATGTTTGTATGACTTAAAAGTGCGATTATTTGGCCAGAATAAAATGGTGAATCATTAATTTCATTAAAACTACTTCAATTTTGTACTGGTTAAACTTGACACGTTCTAATGTTACTTACTGAAATTGAGACCCTGTCATTTTTTTGTTAGGGAAATATTTTTGTAGTTAATAAGTTATAAAGACAAGAGACATTCATCAAGTTGCAGCGATAAGACTTATTTATTTGTACAATAACTTAGGCAGCCTTATTGCAAAAAGTAATGCAAAAGAAATAATTTAACCCTAAACTTTCTTTGTTTCAGGTGTGGGCGAATTGCGAAGCAAACACCCAAGAAATTAGGAGAAACAAAAAGTGTCAATGTCCAAGTGTAAATAATTAAATATAAAATTAATGTTAGCTAGAAAATAACGCAATGTATATTGCCGGGTGTGTACAGAGGACACTAATAGCTTTCTTCCTACTAGCTGTGACGTCACCTTCGGCAACGCAGAATACTATCATTTCAGGTAAGTGACCCATTATTGTAATCTCTATCATTCAACAAAGTCTTAAGTCATTATTTCATAAACAATTACAAATAGTTCCCTTTAATGAACACTAAAAACTACTAAACACTAAAAAATAAAAATTCATCGCAGTACAGAATGTCACTCCAAATTATTACAGCGAAAATACAATATCAAAACAAAGTCAATTCGGTTCCCAAAAACCTTCCAAAAAACGCATTCAAATCATAAAAATACGTTTTTTTTTCACTCTTAGAGATAATCCTCATTAATTCAATGGGTAATTTGTTGAACAATCTAAAAAACAATGTGCACTATGAGAGGGGAGTGAGAAGCAAGATTCATAAATAGCATGCATTCCAAATACAAGGAATTACTAAAAGAGAAATAACCATTCGTGTTTTAGACCTTGCGTATTGGACGCAGGGTTATGTTAAAATAAAATACAAAAACCCAGTGTCTTGCAAAAGTGCAAGGACAAAACCGTGGCAAGAGTAAGTTTCTATGTAGTCTCGCAACCTTTCATCGCCGTTACCTAGGCTATGTAATATCAAAGATAAAATCAGGATCTAGGTACTAAACTTGAGAAAAATTGCTCAAACGATTCAGCTTTTACGAGAAAGAACAAGCACCTAACGTTTACTCGTTCAATTTTATTTTCCCGTTAGTTTCTTGCTCAATTTTCAAGAAAATACTTTTCGCTATTTTAGTTTAAATTTAAACAAAATGTTTACTAACAAGACAATTTCAGCTAAACTTCGAGAATTTCTATAAAAGAATCAACCTATTACCACTGCTTCCGCGAATGCAATGCGGGTGCCGAGTTGGAAGCTAAAAGAAAACGAACACAGAAATTCCGCGCCAGAGAAAGTCCGTAGCTACGATTAAATAAGGCTTTTCTCAAATCTCCGACCCACCGTCCTTCTTCAAACAAAACAGATATAACAAAAGCGGCTTAGACGTTATTAAGTATCTTAATATCTTGCGACAGTATTCATACATTATGTGAATGTGACCGTAGCGTTAGGAAGGCGGGATAGGGCATGCACTGAATATGAAATGAACTGAACATGGCATAAAATTTGAGTTGCTGGCGGACAGTGGAATCTTTTATAAATGCGCTTGTCGCAGTTTGTTGTGTTCTGGTTTTGTTACGCCATTTTGTAGGTTAAAACTGGTTAAAACATCTCTGGGAGGATGACGTCACAATCTTGTTTGTACGATGTGTTTCACGATTCTTTATTGTGCAACTTGCTTTAAAGATTTCGCATCCTGAAAACATATTGTTACGTAATGCTATTTTATATAACTATTTAAGTTCCGTTACCAGAATACCACAACACGTTAGATGTCACATTTTTTGTGTATGTATCAATAACATTTTGCTATAAATAAAGATAATACGAGTATTATTATGACCTTTACCAGTCTTTCCTCAGAAATAAACATATTTTTTTTAATTGTTTAACAGTTAGCTAAAGTTAGGATTAATTGTAAGTGTAGTGCTTCAGCACTTAGTAAAAATACTAATAAATGATATCAAATCAAGAACAAGGTCGTTCATAAAACCACAATTGAATTTTCAAATGACCCACGATAAACATCGTTGAAGATTGCTAAACAAGCTAGCTAAAATCTAAATAGAGACAAAATACCCAAGTATGTTTTCCAATAAAGCCTTTGATTTATAGAAAAAACTGAAGTTAAATGTAATAACACTTTCATGTTCTAAATCCGTATTGCACTTAAAAGCATTTTTCTTGTTTAAATGAAACACATGTCTGCATCATCGTCATCAAAGCCGCTTCATTGCATTTCCTTTCATTTGCGCCGGCTTTGTGCTCACTCATCCAATTCCAACCTGTTCATCTCGGATATATTTTAAAACAAAAGTGAAACTGTTTGCACAAAAGAAACTAACACGCACTATTCCATCCGTGTTTACATAGAAAATTACTTTATATCTCGCATGTTGTTAGCATTCGAAATTTGAATATTTGCTTCTTTTTCCCAATAGAATGAGTTTTTTAAGTGGGCGTGGAAGTCAAATTCTAAACTATGAAGAAAATAAAAAACGCCTTAAGAAATCTCTCGGCTGATTTTGTCAAAAACTAAAACGACATGCACATTTAAAAAAAAACTCATTCCCTAGGCCAGGCCTACCACGCCCACTTGAAAATCTCATAGAGAACATCATCGTCTCGAGAGATCTTGAGTTAACTATAGATATTTTTACGTAGGTAGGGTACGTCAATTCACATGGAAAACTAACTAATAAGACAACATTATCGATTTTCTGTGACATTCATTTTACAACCGATGACTTGTTAAGTATTTCCATTTATTAAATAAAAACTAACGAGCAACAGCGTTCATATGGTGACACTTTAGAACGCATACCATTTATTGCCATAATTTCATTTGCCATACATCAATTGGCATAATCATCGAAAAGCATAATTTTTATTGGCATAAATTTTGAATCGCATAATCATTTTAATGCATAATAGTAATAAGGCATAACATCAAAAGGCATAATCATCACTATGCATACTTTCGTTGAACATAACTTCAATAAGCATACTTTAAAACGCATAATGTCAGTACGCATAACTATCAAAAAGCATAATGTCACTATGCATAACTATTAATATTCATAATTTTGTTTGACATAACATTAAAAAGCCTAATTCACATAAGAGCATTTTTTCTACTTCAGGGCAAATCCGACTCAGCCAACCCCGACACCACGTGGTACTTGTTTTGCCCTACCCCAAGAGTGTAATTTAAACCCGCGTAGGCATGGAGAGGCGAGGCGGCCCGCGGGCTGAGGAGCAGGTGGCTATGAGCGAAGCGCCGCGGCTGAGGCTGGCCGGCGAAGCCGGCCAAAAAGCCGAAGCTGGGGTGCTGAGCGAAAGCCATCTGTGACGATAGCATGCGTGGGACCGCCGGAGCCCCGCAATGCCGGAGCCGTGACAGAATTCTTTTGCTGTCTACATTTCTCTATGAGCAAAATAATTAATATATATCACTATGAGCAAATTTTTTTAATAAACAAAAATTTTGTTAATAAACTAAATGAAGGCGGTTTTCGGACAAGTGCTCTTTGGATTTTTTACATTTACATAACATGCAGCTTGCGTTTAACATGTAATATTTGTAAGCTTGCATAATAATTGTTGAAATTATGGTAAATGAGTGTTATGCCTTTTGAAAATATGGATTTTGACACTTATGCTTATCAAAAGTATGCCTTTTGAGGATTATGTGTTTCGAATATTATGGCAAATAAAAATTATGCCTTTTGATACTTATGGTTAGTGAAATTATGCCTTTTGATGAGTATGCCTTACGAATTTCGTCCATGTTATGGTATGCGTTATGAAGTTATGCTTTTAGGAATTATGGCAAGTGATGATTATGGCTATCAACATTATGCATTATGATTTTATGACCAAAAATGTTATGCGTTTCATTAGGTAACCCGTTCATATGTCCCACTGCTGGACCTTGTGTCCATTACCTCATTTATAAGGCACCAGCTATTCTCCAGGGTTCTAGTGATAAACCTTATTTCAAGATGTCACTAGTCACAACAGCAGCGTTTCATTTTTTAGATAAAATTGGCTAAAACCTACACTTTTTCAACAAAAGACGCTTAGGCCTTAGATACTTAGACGTCCCACAATTTCCTAGAAAACGTAGCTAATAAACCTATAGACGATGCTTTTACCTGCGAAAATATTTGCTGCGAGCATACGATCCTGAGAACAAAGTCATCCCTCGGGAATCCTCTTTACTTAACTCGTACATTTGAAGTAAAGTAAGGTATTTTTTCTCGTCCCCTCTCTTCAGGGAAGTGCTGTTTCAACAAGTCTATATAAAATATTCAGGTGGGAAATTCTTTATGGGAAAAATACTGCGTTTTTAGTTTTTGGAGCTAGAATAAGGCAGACTTGTCTAAAGTATTATATTAAAAATATATTATTATAACCATCCGATATGTCCAACTATTGAGCGCTGATTCTGATGATAATCATTCAAAAATTATTGTTGGTAACATTTAAAAAAAGAATTAACAATATTAAAAGGTTGATACTGCCATTAAAAAGCAATGTTGCTTGTTTTAAATATTTGAGTTGCTAAATCTTCATTCGTAAGATACATGGCAAAATCACAACCTTGAACCAACAAAGAAATCAATTCAATGTACTGTCCTCAGTTACATCACGAGATATAAATCCTTCAAAGAAAAAGACGACTTCAAACAGATATAAAAAGCGAAATTACATACATAAAGTACAAAGTCCGGGGTCCTTTAACTCACAATACTTGTGTCAATAATAACTCCCTTGATGGAACAGTTTTCAAATCTCAGTTAACTTTGTGTCACGGTTCTGGACATCCTTTGTGAATCGAATACTCGAGAAACTTTTGCCCCTTCTAAGAAAAAACCCTATGTTGTAAAACTTGGAGGGAGGATCCAAATAAATCTTTCAAGAGATAGCTAACGGCTGGACTCAGCGGACATGCCTAATGCACAATAAAAGAAGGGGAATAGAAATAACGAGAGAACAATAAATCGTCGGGGTGATTAAAAATTCTTTCGCCGATTGTGTAACGATTAGGATTATAAAGACCTTTTTTAATCCAGCTTGCAAATGTTACGCTTTAGCGGCTGTTGAGCACGAAAGGGTTTTATTCTTTGTTTATTCTGTAGCTCTTTTCCCTTTATAAGAGTGTCTATTGTTAAATATTTTGTTTCTTAGACATATTAGTTGAAGATTTCATTCGTATGCATGCAAATGCCTTTTTTGTGCGTGCATAAACAGGAACATGTACGTCAAACTAAGTGTGAGTGAGGCGTATCTCAGAACACCAATAAGGTAATGTAACTTATTATTGTAACTTATTTTTGCTAAAATTTAGCAATAACAAGGCCGTTTATCTCAAATGGCCGGTCTGGGCGGTCTAGAAAAGCGTTATGGCAATAAAATGACCGTCGGATCTACCGTCAAACTTATGCCGCCTTGTAAAGTATCTATAGAACTGAAAGTGACAGCGTGCTTTTGAAGGCTTAGTACAACGTTAGTGAATCCTTCATGTTGAAAGCTACTATTAAAGCCTAGTACAGGAATTTGAAGCAGGGGATGCCCTGGTAACAATAAAAATGACTATTTAAGTACACAGTACGCACCTTTCTGCCATATTTTGAATATCAAAACACCACAACTATCCATAACTTCCAATTTGTTCCCCTCTGATAAACAGTCACTTACATGAAATGTGGTGACTATAATATTAATTATTATCACTCGTGAATAGCCGTCGCTGCGACCCCCCCGCATGACCTTTATAAGCACGCATCGATGTTGGAACCCTTGTTTGACCTTCGACACGAGAGTTAAAAATACAGCAACATGAGTAGATATTAGAGGTTAGATTCAAACAGTTTCTTAGCTGTGATTTTGTACATATCAAAATATATTTTTTAAGTGACATAGGACATAGGGAGAATTAGAACAAATCTCACTAGGTTATTATTATTTTTAGCATTTTCCATGCAGTATCTTTACTAAAGATCCGAAAACCAGAAAAGACATTCGGTCTACTTGGCATCTACCCTATGAGCTAGGGAGATTCCATCATCATCATCATCATCATCATTTTCATCAGGCAGATACACCTTCAAATCTTACTAGGTTTAACTAGTTCAACATTATTTTTATCAACAACAGTCACACAATGTTCATTGAACGTGATTCTTTTCCGAAAAGGATTTTCAGATTTTCAGCAGCTTGCAGCTACCGAAATTCGTATCAGATCACTCGTCCATCTTTCACTAAGTATTTCTTCTAATAAGCTCCAAAACCTTTCCAAAACTTTTCGGCTAAAACAGCCATCAGTTCTTCTTTAAATATTTCTCGTATTTACGCGTGCATTTACTATTTGCTTGAAAGTCAAATTAACCGCACAACCGTTCATATAGCCAATTTATCGGACGAACTGATTTGAATGGCACAGAAACTTCACATTGCCTTGGTCGAAACTCGTTACTTATACTGCTAGTTCTAGTAAGTAAGCGGTCTCACCCGAACACTACGGTAGCCGCCTTGAATTGGATAGATAAGAATAATTGCAGCTGATAATCTCTTGTGAGATACAAAAATAAAAAAAAAGTTAGAAAGCAGTTTGTACCTTTAGAGGTAACCTATAAGAACAAACTACTTTTTCATTACTCATACTCTGAAAGTGGGTCATTACTGACCTGAGAAGCGGGCTGAAAGTAACACTTTTCATCCCTAGGGAGAATCACTTTCAACTGACAGCTGTCAAATATATATTTTTTAAAAACTCGTTTTTTTTCACATATCTATTGAACCATGTTCCAACTTTCTATACAGCCACGATGTTAAATTTGAAATAACTCAAAGTTAAGTATTGATCAGATATGTTTAAAATAACTTTATTACAGTTTAGTTTCAACAATTTCTTTAAAATAACTTAGCTTTGAGCAAAATATTTACCATTTTTCCAATGATGAAAATAAAAAATAATGGCTGAATAGCGGGCCGGCCAGAGAAAAAAAACAAACAAAATAGGCGGGAAAGCGGCAATTCGATCTTCATTTATTTTCCTCATTTTTTCTTTAGCTAATTCATGTTTTTATTTTTACTTTCCTCGTATTTGTAATGAAAAGCACAGTGTTTACCTCGGGTGAAAGACTTATTTAGTCCCTCGAACTATTGGCGCCCTCACTTCGTTCCGGGCGCCAAACCCCGTCTCGGGACTAAATGAGTTACTTTCACCCCTGGGGTAACAATGTACTATTTAAGCTCGTGCTGAGTGGGCACCCTTTCGTAGCCACACAGTAGTTGTATTATTTTGGTAATTTTTTTATGATTCCGTGTATTTTTTGTTCTTCCTTTCTTCCTAAAGTGACTTATAAATCTGATTTACAAAATTTATTAAACTAGTGGTCGCCCGGGACTTAGTCTGCGTGACATTGGTTTTAAAAAAGTTTTTTTTAATAGATACATTGCAGCTGCATAAGACCTATTCAGAATATGTTTATGCTATATTATTTTAAAGTTCATTAAAATCCATTCAGTAGTTTTTACGTGTAAAAGCAACACGGCACATCCATCCATCCACACATACAAACTCCCTTATTTATGATATTAGTAGGATATTTTATCAGCCCTAAAGAAGACTGGCAAAGTTCCTTGAGTTTGAGCCCCAACTATAATAGGCCTCGTTCATGAATGAAATTAACCAAGATTTGTACAACTTAACACTGCTATCAAAATGATACTAAAACTCACCCTCTAAAAATTAGGAATAAAGAGATATAAAAATAGTAAATTAAAGAGGATAGGTCACAATAACATCAGGTTATAAAGAGTTTTTCATTCATTTCTGTACTTTTCATCAGAGCACTTTATGGCTTCAATCTTAAGTCCGAGAAACACGCGTAGTCTAAAGATAAATCACTGTAAATACACCACGAAATGTTTGCAAACGCAAGCAAGCACGCAATCGAAGTCAAAACAAACAATGCACGCATGTCAGCCTGACTTAGACGTTTGACACAATTTGGAGTTTAAACGTTCCGTTACTGGCATTTATTCAATTTCTTTTGCTGTTTGTCTTGCCATTGAACCATTTTGTTAAAATCTAGTCTCTTGAAACATCGTAATCTAGTAAGAGATGCTTTAATAACAGTAAAATAAGAACAGCAAAACTTGTCAAAACAATACAACCTAGATGAAGGTTCAGTTTAGAAAGAAAGTAAAATCCCACTGATGCATGAACAGGAACGTCCTTCACTTATCCGGTTTTCTGTTTAGTTTCATCGTTATTTACGACGTTTTGATAATATACTGGCGTAAATTATTTAAAAATCAAATCCCTGATTTACAAAATCCTATAAGTTATGGATAGAAATCTACTAATACCATTTTATAAAGTTATTATCAGTCTCAACGTGAACGTTCCCAAATAATGGTTGGGTCGGTTTTCGCCGTTCTTCTTCATTTCGATACTACACCGACTTAGCACCTCGGTGTTATAAGCTTCTAAGTCCCGATAAACTTACGTGAGTGGTCTGATTTTGCGCTCCACCATTATTGGACTTGCAGTTGCATTAATGAGGTAATGTTGTCGTCGATGAGAATATTAGAAACATTTACTTCAGGCAGATCGCTTACTCCGGCACAAAAGATAAAATACTTACTCGTTCAATGAAACATGTTAATGATTGCCGGTCTTGCGTTAATTTTACAATTTGCGTCTAACTCTCTGTTGACGAAAAATACCGTTGAAAAACCCAAGTAACCCAGATAGTGGAAGGCTCATCCTGTTTAAAATGGATAGCAAAGATAGATGGACTGTATTGAAGGAAAAGAGATGGGGAGGGGCAAAGGAAGAGGTAGGGGAAAAGAGTTCAAGAAACAGAGAGCAGAATGTACCTATATTCACTAAAAAACACACAACACACAAGGCAACTCATGATCACGACTCACTAGACAAATTAAAACAAAATACAAACGTCATAAAAAATACACTTCCAAATTCGAATTCATAGAAGAAGAAAATGATATCGAAAAGAGTCTATAACACACCCCTTTTTTGTTGGGTCACAAACTGTTTGGCGAAATATAGGTTTAATTTTTTCATCATTATTGTAACCAAAACCACCTCAGCATTCTAGTCTATATACTAAATTTAAATATGAGTCTACTTTCACAACACTGTTCTCTAAGTTAACCAACTGTTCTGGGTGTTTTGTAGTAAAGTGATACTTTGGGTAATTATAATCTTCTTAGTGACCGAGTGGTTTGAGCGCCCTACAAAGAGGCCCAGATCTTGGCTTAAAGCGTTACTGGAAGTGCTTAACCGGGCATAATTGATTATTAGGTACTTAATCCATTAGTATTAAGTACCGCATATATAGAGATCATTCACAGATGGTACATAGACAAGATATGTGTGGTTAATGATAATAGGAACAAACTATGTTATGTTTTAAAGTAAAATCATATCGTGGCTATCATTATTCATCATCAATGTCATAAGTTATAGGATGTGCACTGGTGATCAAAAGCCTTTCACATCGATTTAAGAGTGTAAGACTACACAATTCAAAACAATGGTACACAACTTGAATACTGTGGTGGTATTTTGTTGTTCATTACACTACACAGAAAATGGTCAAAAATAGTAAAAAAAAATCGTTCAGATGTTCAAATACTGAGCTTAATTTAGTTCCTCATGAGATAAAAAGAGGCAGTAAATAGTAATTTATCAATAATTGTTGCTCAATTTTTATTAAGCTAATTAATTTAACACAAATGGTTTTAATCGTTTATAACTGAATGTCCTACTCTAACATTGACATTGACTTCTGATGAACAAAGTGCAAAACAAATGACATTCTGTAATTGTGTCAAGTTTGAACTACTTGAGCGCATCTGCAGTAATCAACAAGCTTCTAGCGAATTCTCAAGTACCAAAATTAAATACTCGTTTAGAGAATGAAGTCTTGTAGAGGCAGATCTAATGGTTTTTTACTGAGAAACGGAACAGTCATTGAACAGTTCGTTAAAGAGGAAATAATGAGTTCTGTGAATACGATCAAAATGTGAAATAAGAGACGATTTAAAGGGAGATAATTAATATATTATAATTGACTCGTTAGTGCTCACATAGGCACAATCATTAATATTGAAATCGCATAACATGAAATTCATATGGTTGATATGTAAAATTATAAAAGTAACCTCGAAAGAGCACCTTCACCCAAGGCCTCCCTTGGGGAGGAGCACAAGGATCTCCATAACGATCAGTCCTGCGCTGTCCGCATCCAACGGCTTCCCATCAGGTGCCACTACAGGTCATTTTGAAGAGCACAATAAAAAAACGGAAAAATACGCATAACATGATGTTTAAGAGCAATTTATGAATATTATACTTAAAATTCAGATATTTGAATTACAGTACATTTATGATTAATATTTGTAACGAGTTAAATTTTGCCAAGAATTAACACGTGTGGGGGTTTTCTAAATGTGTGAGAGGTAAGAGATGCCTAGTGGAAAGCCTAACCTACGAGTACATGCAACAAAACTAAACGTCAAAAATAAACACAGAATAAAATTTTGCTACTCAGATTAATTTAATAACAATTTCTAAGAGCCTTGCCTGAAGAACTCTTGTCGCAAGAACATAATAAAAACAATCATTTCTACTTTATGATAAGCCACTCCCCTATAAAATAAACAAAACAATAACTCACATAAGTAACTTTGGATATAGGGGCGAGTGCAGTTCCCGCAACCACCGATCACACAATATCTTTAAGATAAATACACCTGTTCATACGTCCACGCATTTCGCCAACTCTTTCACAGTCTCAGCCATTCGGCTGTGGAATTCACTGCCCAATAAAATTAAACTGTCGCCAAGTAACTTTGCTTTTAAGAAAGCAATCCGCAATCTTTTCTTGCAGACGCCCTAACTATGAGCTAAATGAATCCCTTTTTAAAATTTCATTGTAGGTAATATTTAGTTTATGTATGTATGTGTAATAATTGCTATAAGTATGTAAGTAGGTATATTACAATATAATATTTATTCACGAACTTTATTTATATTACGTATGTTGTGTATGTTTATGGTTATTTAAATTTAACATGTCGAAGATACCGCCAACAATTTTTCTGCCTCACCCGATGGTTGACTGGTAGAGAATGCCTTTAGGCATTAAGTCCGCCAATTGTACTTGTTTTCATTGTGCAATAAAGAATAAATAAAAATAAATAAATAAATAAACTCACCATTACGATGACCTAAATATTAAGCATGATTGTAAACTCAATTTTCACTGAATTGAAACATTGATTTGTCACTGAGTGTATGCGGGAAAGGTCAGTATATCTCTGCGGCTCTGCGTTATTTATTATTAGTAGCACTTCAGTTTGTCTTGATATGAGTTTTGAACGTGTAAAATACAGTTTGACTAATGAAATAAGTATTTTTTTTGTGTTAAATCATTTCAAAAGTAAAGTATGATCTATAGAGGCATATGTCTAGCAGTGGACGTACAAATGCTGAGAAGAAGAAGGAGAAGAAAGTATGATCTCTAACCGACGAGAATGTGGAAAGAAGCTGTAACTGTCTACCCCGTTGGGAAAGAGGCGTGATGGGATATATTTATGTATGTAAAATATAATCTAAGAGATGAATATCTATGATAAATGTTTCTGCTTGATAAGGTTCTAGTTGTAAAAATGATTTTTGGAGCTTTTTTGAGTGCACCACTGGCGCAAGTGGCTCTATTTGTTTGTATTGTCTAGTTTTTTATCTTATTTTATAGCAATGACTCTTTTCCCTGCTGTGTTGATCTCAAAGTGAAGCTGGCTATGCAAAATAACTGTTTACCAGCTGCCAGCCTGTAAGCTGCAAGGATCCGCATATCTTTCTATCTTTGACGTATTTCAAAAAAAGTTAAGCTATCAATCTTAAAAAATGAATGCCTATGAATTTATGAATAAAATACCTACATTAATAATTAATAAATTTCCTAGGTTTGTAGTTTTTTAGAAACATCTAAATAACTCATTTTCTACTTGAATAAATCTATAGTCGCCTTTTGTTTTTCTCTTCAACCAGCTGACCTTTCTCACTCCTCTAGTCCAAAAGTTGAAGAACAGAAAATACTCTTTGATGAGGGTGTGAAGGTTTTTATTACTACACCAACTACTAGAGGTAGTCGTCGCTCTGTCCATAACTTAGGTAAATCCATAGCTCCGCCGTACATGGTGTGATATATTTCAGACTCGGTGCGAGAGGCTATTCCTGTCAACGGCTGTTTTTGTGAATGGCACTAATTTAATGCTAAAACGAGAGATAATTGTACGTGGGGTTTCTGGGTCATGTTTTTTTAACAATTTTGGACTTTCAGCAATAAGGATGCCTAAATTCAACGTTGATTTTTGTGTTATTGTTGGTCGTATTTGTAGCATATCCTATCTTATTACAATTTGATGACAGCAAATTGATTTGATTATGTACAAAAAAAAACAAAGCGAGCGATTGTGGACCCTATCCTATTGCTATTATGAGCGATTGTGGACCCTATCGCTATTATCCGAGTTGTTTGGATTTTTATCTGTGTTTTCCCTCACCGGAGAGTAAATTTCAGTGCTTCAAAACTCTCTAATACATGTCTATTTTTTTATTAACCTGTGTAATCATAATTTTAGTTCATACATCGAATACTATTCACCAAAAAATGGGCCTATTATTGCTAATTGAACCTTTGCAGCCCCAACGATTTCTCAAACATAACGTCTAATGGAGTACGAGTATACCAGTTATTAGTGAAAATATCGTAGCTGAATTGTACTGAAATTACTTAATTTTTGTATGGAATGCTTTACTTATTTTTTTGAAAGTAGCAGTTATTTTACAATAATTATACACCCCGTTAGACCAGTACACAGATTTTTATTCATAACGTACGGCTTTTAATAATTGCTACTGAAGCCTAGTTATTATGCTTATAGCATCAATAAAGACCGTGTAATTATTGAAACAAAAGAATACTGAATACTGTTTGCATACTGAAAAAAATAGATTCTGTAAAAAAACGTTATTCTGCTGAGTTCCTTGCCAATTCTGCTTAATACAGAAACCGACACCGGTTGTAGAGTCACCATCAGGTCTTGGTTGTGTGTGTGTGTGTGTGTGTATGTGTGTGTGAGCATGTGTATTTTGAATATCCATATTATCTCTTTCATTTAGTAAATTTTATTTAGTCATCTGATGATTCAAAAGTACTTGTATCGAAGTTATCAAAAGTTTCTTTAATTCTTGTTGCTGCCGTTATTTGCCAGTAAGTGACTTATCACGTCAATTGCTTGAACAACGCTTTAGCGTTGCGTTTGTTTTTATGAATAAGGGAGTCAGTATTAACCAATATAATAATAGCAATGAGACGCAAATCGGTATCAGCTACCATTGTTTTTCCTACACGATATAACACAGATCGTATCTTGAAACCTTTAAAACTATACTAACATTATTCAAAACATTCATTCTTAGAAATAAAAACCAGCACGGTTATGAAAAAAAAGTTGTATTCCCACGTTAAACAGATCTTAATAGGATTATTTCTTTTAAGTTTGCTCTTCCTCGCTTCTTTATTTATTAAAGCTGAAACTCTTAGCGCCGGGACTTAAAAATGAATCAAAATAAATAATTTACTTCATTGTCTCAAAATCTTAATGAAATATTTTGGTAAAAGAAAGTTAAGTAGCCTTAAACGTTATCGTTTTGTAAATAACGTCAACAGGAAAAACTGTTTGTAATATTTTTGGTAAAACGCAAACTCTTTCTTTCTTCGTTTTGAATGAAGAGACTTTATGAACAAATCCTCAAGGGGAACCCCGTTCTTCAAATATTTGAAAAAGCTAAATAAACAGCGGCAATTTTGTTATTTTTGTATCACAATTATAAAATAAATAATTTTTGTAGCATTTTAATTCAGCTAACTAATCTTTTAACGTTCATATTAAAGATTTAGTGAACGCAAGCCCATGAGATACTCTAAAAAAGTAGAAAAAAGGAAGAAAGAATTGCCATAAATCTAGTTAGGTTCAACAGATTTTAAATATTATAGACGGTAAGAATTGTAATGGTTTTTCAAATATACAAGTAAAAATCCTAATAAGTAAGTTGATAATGTTTGAGTGCGAAACGTTAAGGCGGCCCATTAAGTTTAAAATTAATAAACTGTAAACCTTGAAGGACTTATTATGTAGTTTATAAGATAATTATTGGTTAACACTTAGATTTTATTCCGTCCGTCAGTCCATGAGACACGGTCGTTACCAATAATGTAAGTCAATTTGTCGTTACCAGTCAATGTCAGGCTATTAAAAAATAACCTTCACACAAAATAAATCGGTTAATAATTACAAAGAAATAAAAATTAATCGTTCAACTTCTAAGGGATTCAAATTTTGTTGCAAGTGGGAGTAGAAAAATGGGAAAAATAACCGCTATTTTTAATTAAAACAGAAGGCTTCAACATTCGCGTAGAAGCGGAACGCACTTAATTGTTTTTTTAGGAGTCCGCACTAATACAGCGCGGGAAACGAAAAAGCGAAAAAAATGTCACACAACTGCAAATAAATTTTTTAGCATGAATAAATCTGGCTGTTTACTGTGGTTTTTATTAACTGCACAAATAGGTTTATTTTGATGCAAATAAAAATTGTGAGTTTTAGGATTCCACTGTTTTAGCAATTTCAGAAACACTTATCTCCAAACTATCGGATTTTGATTGTTTCACTTATTTGTGATACAGTCAGGAGTCAGCATCAGAATCATGTGTGTATGAAGTGGTCAAATTCTAAAGTATTTAGAAGAAGCTACCGTATCGGTAGGTACAATAATGTTTTACATACTTTTAGCATTATCAAAGCTTTTTACTAAAGTTAGTTATCTTACTAAAGATCCGAAAACCGAAAAAAAGGCATTAAATTTGGTCTTGGCTCAGGCGGGACTCGACCCCGAGTCTTTTGCTAACTGCGCTGGAATTTCAAGTGGAATACGATTTTCTTTCCGAGAAGACATTGTTATTCTGATACGTGATAAATAATTTCATTTGAAAAAATTAAGGCAAAAAAAAACCAATGACAATTCAAATAATGAAAACCAAGTCGTATTTGACTCAAACTCGGTCTTGCCCGCTTTTTTCTTCTGTTGATAATCACAGCGCCCGGGGCAGAGAAAGCTTGAAGGATTTCCTCATTAATTTAAAAGTGAGTTTTGTTGCTAAAAAGGCTATAAGGATTTCTTCAGAATGTCACTTGAATTACAGAAAGGGTGATGATCGGACAAACGGTGCGATTCCAACGGTCATTATCGTGGTTGACGTTTTGTGAAATGCAATTTGTTCAAGTTACGACTTTGAGGCTCGTTCTCGCGAAGATTATTCGAATTTCGGAAGCTTTAGCATGTCTTCAAGAATTTAAGGAAATAACCTGTAATATTTCTTGATGGGGTTTCTGAATGGCGGTCTTGCATATTCCAGTTTAAGAAATATCCAGCTGTACCCTAGTGACCTAGTTTGAAAGTGACATTTGGATGAAACTGTGTGATATTTATTGTAGATGTACAATTTCAAGGCGGACTGCAACTGATGAACTACAATGGATTCCCATTGTACTAACATTGGACATTTGTCTAAGACGGACCGTAGACCGCAAAGACCGCACTGCAGCGCCACGCTTAGGAACTAAAAAGTGTGTTGCTTGCATTTTGCGGTCCGCGGTCCGTCTTGGAATTGTACGTTTACGGTACAATTACTTTTAAAATATAAACATTACCTATATCCATTACAAGAGCTTTTAAATTGACATTGATCTTTATTAACGTCATACTAGTACAGGTTATTGAACTGAACGTTTTTTATATTAATGTTTGAACACACGGTAACACAGTGGGTGGGTAAGTACTTACCGTGGCCATATTCTCACACCATCACATCTCCAAAAAATATTCTATTTTATGATCTTATTCGGATAGTTTTAGTTCAAATATCTCAAACAAACGACAATTAATAAAATAATGGTTAATGGCGCTGGTGGGCAGTGAGCTCACTCAGGACCTCATAAAGGATTTTCCCCAGAAAAACAGAGAAGACATGTAGAAATAACCAAATACCGCTACAAAAAACAACTCCACACGTCCTTTCAGCTCTAGGGAAAACGGCCTTTAAACGCGTTGAGTTAGAAAGTCTCTTTCATTTTCTTCAACACGTGATGCCAGTGAATCGTTCAAGGACGGTGATTGTAATGCGAGTCGCGTACTCGTGATAGATAAGTCACACGCTCGGTTTAAATCACAGAATACCTAACGACTTTCGCGCGTAAAAATACAATATTGGTTTAACACGTAAAGGCTAGGGAAATGATACTCTGTTTCTGAAATAAACAGATTTGCCTTCTTGATTTGATTTTGTGCCTGACAGAGTTGATAAAATTTAGTTTTGTGTAAAAGTAACGTGTAAGGATTTTTTCGTAACAGAAATACATTTTGTGCATCTAGATTTTGTGCGGTAATTCTTCCTTGCTTTTTGCAAATTAATGACATTTGGCCATTAAATAAACTGTATTAGGTACTTACCTGAAAATGAATTTGTTTCGAGTGCAATGAAGTTTAGTGCTTCATCTTATCTAATTTGGTAAGAGCATGATAAAAACCGAAATAGGAAGCCTGCCTGATGTACCGTTTTACATGTATTGTATGTAGGTATTGTTCATGTTAAGTTAAGACGTGAAATTCCGAGATTCTAGAAAAGGTAAATCAGTCAGTTGGTCCTATAACGTGAGAAAGATCTTACAATAACTTGAATTCGAAAATACCTAAAGGTTCAAGGTTAAAAGCCCTTACCTACATTTATTTCATTTTCCTCTTCAAATCCACTGAAGCGTTAAGGGGTAGTAAGGTAGCAAAAGCGGAGAACTCTCATACTTGTTCGTATGGGCAATAAATAACTCTCACGGTCGGTTTGGTCTTCACAAGTCACAAGATTGAGAGCCTGGTGACTGGTCCTGAAGGTAGCTAAGGACTGTTAGTGTGTTCAGGCAATCAATTTGTCAGTATGAGCTGTTATTTTATAGTCCATCATGGATAGTTCTTGAAAAGTTCAAATATTATCTTTAAACATGGTTGTGTCAGACTTTTTTTTTAAGATGGTAAGAAAAATATTTAATTTGGTACATAACAAGGAAATAAAACAATACAGATAGAACATCAAAAATATAAAATAACAAACGTTTGTTATGCAACCAAAATGGTGACCACTCAGCATAATAATGTTAGGCACTAACGCTGATTTTCAGTGAAACCTTATACCTACTACTACCTAACCTAATACTTAGATTTCAAGGAGCATATTTTGTGCGTGCAAAAGTGTGTGTGCTTGTGTGTGCATGTGTGGGTGGGTCGGTGTGAGTGTATGTTTTGTAAGTGCATGTGTGTGTGCTGTGAGCGTGTGGTAATCACCTCTCGTAAACTTATCTACCGACAATCCATGGTGACAGGTTTAACTTGTGGAGCAGCTAAATTAATCCATTTCAGGCTAAGTAGTTGAGACAGTGAGTAAGTTAGTACTGCGATACATTGAGCGTATAATCTTGTTTTACTAAGTCTTGTCCTTCAACAGGGATAGTTTCGTATTGCATCTTCTAGGAACAGATGTAGCGAAGAACAGTCATATTACAATTTGTCTCGTTATTTCGACGACCACTTTGGTGTAAACGTTAAGAAATTGGCTTCTCCACCAAAAGTTTCTGGCACGTTTCTCGCACAGTACTAATCATAGTGTATATAAACGTATTTATGCTGGTTTGGGGGATTTCTGTCCATGAATATTATGTATACATTTACAAAAAAAACAATACTTTAGGTTCACGCGTTGTCTGGTTACAAGCTTATTTCAGGGCTATTATGGCGCAGTGTGGATTGATGTAAAAAAATCTTGATGATTAATGAGGTAGTAAGTGCCGTACACCAACACATGGGCTCAAAGCATAAAACAAGTCGGTGTTAAGCACTAATGAATTACGGTCAGGGTGGTCACCCATCCCATTTCTGATCCAGCGCGCATCACTTCACAACCGCAATCGTTGCCGACACAACTGAGTGTGCCTCAACTGTTTCAAAGCGGTAGTTATTAATTTAATATGTTGACACAAAACCACAAAACATAAACCATATCGTCCTATCTCCGCATAAATTGACCAACATTTGTTGCCCTAAACCCATTCACACACCAATACCGAGATAAGGGCCGCCCGCGTCAGTTTAAAGACAAAAAAGAAAACATGTTAGTTTTCCGATAAGCCGCTTAGCCCCATTTTATTCATAGGTATCCAAATCTGGGCCCCGTTAAAAGATTACCGAAGAGCTTTTGTGTTTTCGAATAAGTAGTTTTTCTGCGGAACCCCACAGTTAGGGTTTTCAGCTTATCTGAATGTGAGTTGACCCTTTTTATGTTTTCGTAGTTTTCGATTCTGAGGGCTCTGAGTGTCATGTCATTGAGATTTCGTCTTCTGTTTTTTTCTATGCTCGCTTGAGGATTCTCGCTTAGAAGAATGAAAGACTTATTTTTTTGAAATATGTTAACATTTATTTATATATTTTTTGAGTAAGGTGAGTACTGACCAAAATCATTATAAATAGTAACGTGTTTTCTATCTTATCAATGTTATTTTAACAAACTACACCATCTCAACTTTTTGAATTATTTGTTATGCTTTGCTTTTCGTTTGGTTGACTGGTAGAACAGAACTGTCAACCAGGGCTCTCAGGACTGTGGTCTATTGAATAACCTGCCATAAGACTTTTAACAATAAAACCAATTGTTCTGCCATTATACAGTGTGTTTGGGAACCGGTGTCCGACCCGTTAAGGTGAAGTAATATGATCTATTTTATGAATAAATCCACCATAATTAAGCACTTTTAATTAATTTTTTTTTTAATTTATTTCAGGTAAATTTTACCTGCGTTTCAAAGGGTCTCTGATGACAGGGTGACATTCAATTTGTCACAACTTCTAAACTATTTTACTTGGAACTTTGATTTTTGCTTCAGTGTTTAGGTGATGTTTTTGGGTATCCAAAAAATTCAAAATAAATGTATGTTGACAGTTAAGTTTTTCTGAAAAAAAACAAATGTAAAAAAAACTAACAAATTCTATCACAATTTTCAAGTTCAAACATTTTTTTGAGGTATTTTAAGGGAGTTATGAAAAAATGCTTTTTTGTCAGCTTATTGCCTACTTTTGTAGCTGTCCAACGATACCACTTTTGTGACTGTAGGACCTCTAAATCGGCAGATATTGCAAACTAAAATAACCCACCCGTACTCCCGAGAAAAAAAAATTGAAATGGCGGCCATTTTAAAACAACTGGGGCAAAGTGCTTAATTATGGTGGATTTATTCATAAAATAGATCATATTACTTCACCTTAACGGGTCGGACACCGGTTCCCAAACACACTGTATAATGTCATACAAATTTATTATTTTTTTGGCCTAAAACATACATAGGAAGCAACCCTGCGTCACCCGCATATCGAAGGGCCCTAGATTTATACCCACATTATGCCCGCTATACAATACGTTCACTCTATTTTTCTGCGTTCACTTCAACACGTTTTGTTTGAAGGGTCATTCGTAATGTTTGTGGGTTTGCGCAAACAGGGTTCAGTATTGACATACTAGACAAATACTCTTTCTTTTTTTTTCGTTACAGAATAACCCGATGAAAGAGGGAAATTCCCTCATTATTATCACTCCACTGTCGGTCTTTTGTGCCATCTGTCTGGAACCATCTAGAGTCAAAAGGCCGGTATTTTACAAGAAATATTTTGCAGTTTAGTTTCGTTTTAGAGTTATGTTTGTGACGGTGCCTCCTCACTGTCCTTTGCCTATAGAGGGCCAGGGAGGATCGGTACTCGCCGCAGTAGAGATATTCAATAAAAATCACATTTTATTGATAGTTATCACATTACAATGAGTCGAAGTGATAAAAAGCTAAATAAATTTGAAGATTAGAAATTAGATGATTCTTTTACGATGGTGTGTGTAGGACTGAATCGAAAATGAAAGTTATGCAGACATGCAGAACGAAATTAAAATTTAAACTCGAAGTACAGTTAGAACATATTTTGTGAACAGTAAGCTTGTACGGAGTTTTCAGTCATCTTGGAGGTTCTAACGTGCACTGACTGAAGATAAACGATATTGTTACATGTTTAAAGGTTATCCGTGGTCGTATTATGTCATCTTCCGTGATTGTTCCGTAGCAATACAGATTCATTATAATAATAATGTAAAATGAAGTGACACGGCACGTATGCCATCTATACATACACAAACTGCGCTTACATCAACCTTAACATAGAGCACCTTTTACTGCTGACATCAGATCCATTTTGCAATGGTTTTGTAAAGGTTGATGTGAACCTTTCTGTACTTGCTAATAAACAAGATCATAGAACAATATTGCGTCCCCACAAAATGAGCAACGTTCCACAACACAATGCCTGGATGTGTACAATGATATTACAATGAAAAAGACGTAGAAAGGTTATGTCAGTACAGACGCAAAGTTAAAAATTGTCCCCTGGCGTACGTGCCTATAATTTGACCGTGGGTTCATGATTATTTACTAGAGCGTAAACGATACAGACACATGTTGCGCGGTGTTGTCTCAAACTGTCAATGCTTAGCTCAGGTGGTCGAAGGTCCTGATTTTGGGTGCCACTTTTTTAGCACAAGTAACCTATCTACGTATTTAACATCATTGGATGCATAGCTCAATTTGTATGGGGCATCACTTTGAAGTGAAGTTATGCAACAACTACAAACTGTTCAAATTTTGGTACTGCTCCGTACCGGTGGAATTAGGAATGGGCGATTTAGTCAGCACTAAAGGATTATACCAATAAACACTTAGCAGTAAATTCAGGAACACTAAGCATTCTAGCGTTTCGAAGGGAATTTTAATGGAACCTGCAGTACAATTGTTCGGGGAAAAACCTAACAATTTACCAAAGTACCTGGCTATGGTTTAGTGGCAATGGTAAATTGGCAACAAAACGTAGTAAAATTAATGTTAAGTAAAGCAGGCCAGGTACAGTTTTAAGATGGGTAACCACACTAAACGAGCTTTATTAACATCTTCTTTTTCACAGCATTTGTGCGTCCGCTGCTGGACATATCCCTCTTTATTAACATATGGAAACTTAATTCCCTACAGATAATAACTGACCACATATTTTAATTGACGCCTTGCGAAGCACGAATATGCCAAAAAAATACATCCTAACGGTCGGGGTTGACACCCTTCCGGTTTCCGACCTGGCATGTGTTGCTTTACAAGATCTTCGCCAAACGACTGTGCCACAGGCGGGCACCTCTTGCGCCACGGGTACCTTCCTACTCATCACAGCTGCTGGTGACTTAATTTGTGCCTACGAACACGCGGTAAGAGTGGCGGAATTTTAGTCTCTTACTATGATATCGACAAGAATATGATGATAAAGATATATATATGTTTAAATTCAACCCGTCTAGTTCAGAATAGCACACTGAAAGGATAAAATACTATGTTTAATATTATCTAGAGTAGAATAGAGCTGAAAACGCTGCGTAAATTTGTTATCTGATATTCATCTCCAAATTACGGGTTCCGTGCCCAAAGGCAGTGAAACTGATCCCTTTTGAGGCGGAACCCGGTGCCTCTGCATCTGTCAGGGTTGCTAAATGTTATTTGATAGGGCTTCGTCTGTTATAATAATGTACAGTCCGCATCAAAACTATCGAACCATTTGGCTAAAAACGTTTACTATTTGAGAGAAGCAATTTAAGAAACATTGAGAGTTCGTATGTTTTTTTGTAGAGTTACCAGTAATAGTAAGTACAAGGGTGTTTTCGGGACGTTACCTACATACCTCGTGTAATTATAATAAAAATATTTTTTTATAAGTATGAATAATATAGTATCAATGAGTAAATAATAGTAGTTTTCGATACAAGTGCGGAAAGTATGTCATTTTGCACGAGTCTCGAGGTATCTTGGCCCGAGCCGGCAGGCGAGGGTCAAGACTCGGGACGAGTGAAAATGACACTTCCGCTCGTGTATCGAACAATGTTTTTTAATACATTTGCGAAAAAAATATAACAAACCAATGCGAATCATTAACACAATTAAATCAATAGTAAAAAGGGCGGGAATGAAAAAACCTTTTTTTTTTCAAGGCACCGGTTGTTTGCATTCAGCCTAGTAAAAATATAAGAAGTAATTAGGTTGCATTTAAACATGGAAGGAAATGCAATAAATACCTATTATTTTATTTCAAGTATTTTTTGGTGAAACTCATTCATACTATCAAATCTCCGGCCATTGTTAATACACAAACAGCCAACTTTAAGTAAACTGTTTCCGAAATTAAATTGTTAATAGTTACTAAATAACCCTTTATTTTGTCAATTATGCAATTGAAATATTTATAATAATATTATATTCCCAGTTTTGATGCCAAATAACGTATCAAAAAACAAAATAAAGTGATTGAACAGACAACCTCTTTGGTAGGATGTATGGGTTTTATTAACATTATCAAAAAAAAAATTGGAAAAGTAAAAAGCACTAGTGCGGAAAAACCAACTTTCCGCACGCTAAGCAGCTACGAAAAGTACCACTTTTTGAGCAACTGTATTAAAAAAGTATTTATTTAATTTAAGTATTAAATAAACATTTCAATTTAATAGTATCTGTGCTCAGGGTTACAAACTTAGCCAGTGTCTAGAAGAGATGGCATTATGACTAAGACGGCCTTAGTTATACACTAAAAACTAATAATTGTTTATACATTAGTGAGTCTTTTTGTGCAACCAATGTTTTTCCTTTTGTTCTAGTGAAAATTTATTTGATTATTTTGAAAGTTCATAGTTAGTTCCCATGCTGACTGTAGACCCCAAACAGGAAACAATACCAGCATTATTTGAACTCTCATAGGCTAAGCGTTCCTGGTAAGGCATCAATGGTTAGGCTTTGAATAAAACAGTACAAAAACAATATTCATTGCTTTTTAAACAAAAATAAACATGGTGCAACTTAAAGGAATGAAACACGGCATAAAGTGTTTTATACAAACGTCTGGGTCGTTCCAAAAATCAAGACTCAAAGATTTTTGCAGGTTTTTCACATTGAAAATATTTATTACGAGAAACAGACGGCCAGACATTAAATTCTCAACAAGTGCTCGTTTTACGGTAGAAGAACCTACGAAACTCTGAAAAAGGAAATGCTTTCTGTGTAAATACTGTCGTACATGTTTTATTTTTAATTGGCTACTTTCTTTCCTTATCTTATGTTTACATAACATGTTTATATTTTGTTGAACAATAAAACACATACATAAATCAAAAAAGACGTAACATTATTTGGTTCACTATAGAAGTTAACTTTCAAGACTATTTTTAACCGTCCGAAGTAACTTTTCCTCTTACTAAACCTTGCTTCAAAATGGTGGTAGTTTTTCACAGAAGTTTCCAGAGTAAAATCCACGTTTAAGTCAGAAGCATCAAGTTCCTGCAGGAAATTCCTTCACCACTTTTTTTCGTATAATACAACGTTATTTTGATAGCCACTGCTAGTCGTGTAGCAAAAAAACTACTAGGATAGAATCTTGCTTTAATTGTTGATTGTTGGCTGTCTGGAAGGGAATGCTTCCAGCAATAAGACCGTCTAAATTGTACATTCATGTGAACAAGTATTACTTACAAAATTAAATAAGTTAATTATTCAATTAATTTATTCTTTATTGCACATAAAAAAGTACAAATAGCGGGCTTAAGGCTGGGAAGCATTTTCTACCAGTCAATTAATGGTAAAACAGATACATAGTATGCAACAAATTATTACTTATCTGACAGTACAAAATTATTCGTCTCAAACGGAAATGCTAAAAAACTCAGCTTCTACCAAAGTAATACATGTTCTATTATGTAAAATGTGGGAAATTATGTAACAGTGTTCGATAAATGGAGCTAAATCATGTCTGAGAATAACCTAACAAACGCTCGCGGCTATATTCCAAAATGTCTACCTGAATAATGTCTGTCGGACAAAACGAGGTACTCTCAATGGGTAACGGCGGACGGCGGTACCTACTTTCAGCATTTAAACCAGTCTTAAATAAACACACTTAATTTTGGTCTAGTAGGTGATCCATAACCATTAGCCTGACCATACATTTGCTACTTAGCTTGGATGATCGCAAGATTCGCAAGGTATCTACGGGGATTTTGCCCTGTGGCATGGGGTATTAGAATACTGCCAAGGTTTCCCCGCGCCTGTCGTAAGAGGCGACTAAACGAGGGCCCCGGGGTCGCTAGGAGTGCACACGGTGGGGACCGTATGATTCAATTGCACAGGTGACTCCGTGGAGGTCGGCGGTGTGGGGTGGCCTCGAGTTGAGCTGGGTAGTCAGCATAGCGCGCCAGGGGTCCGCCGGTAGAGTCCCTCGAGGTGGTACTCGGAGACCTCTGGTAACGCGCAGAAGATGGCGTCCACAGAGTTTAATGGGTATTCCCTTTACTATTGGGGTGGACACTCCCTCGCTCTCCCACCTTGGGATCGTAAATGCATTCTTCGCGTCAAAAAAAAGGTCCCCCCAGGGGTTAACCCACAAAAGAAAAAAATACTATTGCCATTACCATTATAATTGAAACCGAAATGTGAGTTTGTCTCAAAAGTTTTTTTTTTTTCCAGTAGAATCATACTTATAAAAAATTACCTATCATTTTAATGAAATCGAACTCCAATTAAAGTAAACTACCCACTGCTCCAAGCCCTATTCTTCCTCTATTGTTAATTATACTTGACAATTAGGCCGTCACTTCATAAACTACGACATAACCATAGCTCAAGTAGGGTTCTAGCACTGACCTTTGTCATCGACTATTACGTATTGTGTTCTCAATGAGCTAACTATAGGCACATAACATAGTTGATTCAAACAAAAGCTGTTGACAGTCATTGTTTACCCTGTCCTTGCATTAAATCTAGGGCACTTTATGCTGTTAAATCAATTTTCAAGCAACTTTAGTTTTGTGGTAACTTGTATAAAAGTAACTTATTTATAAAAACGAACGCAACGCTAAAGCATTGTTTAAGCAATTGACGTGTGATGTGACTTACTCACAAATGGCGGCAGCAACAAGAATGAAAGTGACAAAGCGATACAAAAGTTATGGTCTTGTTGAAGAGCTGTCAAAGTTTTTATGAATAAGGGGGTATTTAATCAAATGTTCCACGAAATCCAAGATTTAAAACTATGACTCAGAACTCAGAATTTGAGTGTCGTGATGTACAAGGCTCGAGGCGTCCAACTCCTTGCTCAGAGCTCTGTCGTTTACAGGGCCCGCCTCGTTTGTTTTACGCTCTACGACTTTGGAGTCTTTTGAGCAGCTCGAGGCTTTTTGAAAGAGCTCGAGCCTTTTTGAAAGCTCGAGTTCTTTTGAGAGCTCGATTAATTTTCGAAGCATTACTATCTTCACATTAAAACGCAAAAGTTTTCAGGAATGAGTGTATGGATGGCCATTGCTTTTTCACGCTTAGTTAAGTTTTAAACACCACTATATAGCTAGATTAATTTTTACCTAAGTTATGGATATTTCAAAGTCATCTACATAACCTTGACTATTTATTGAAGGCTTGCATTTTTTTTAAGACTCAAACTCTTTTCACGGCTCGAGCTCTTTTGCAGGTTAGAGCTTTTTTGATAAATTAAAGCTCTTCTGAAGGCTCGAACACTGTAAGAGCCTCGAGGCATAGTTCAGAGAGCTCGCAGCTTGGCTAAGCTCGGGACTCCTAGCCTACTAAGCTCACTGAGTACGTAATGCAATTCTGAACGGCTTCAAAAATAGGTCTCGACGCTTCGAGTCTCGTAATGAATGAATGAATGAGACACGTAATGAATTTCACGAATAAATATCTTGTCTTATAAGACAATGACAAACAAGCCATTATCATGATCTAATAAAATCTCCTATATCCTCTCCTAGATACATTATTATAGAGTAAGTTAACTACGTCAAGAAAATAAATACAGTCCATAAAGGTAAAACGCAACCGTTTGTTTCGCTAACAGATTTAAATCTCTGTCTTCGAAAATTGCTACTCTTAAATTATTTATGTCTAAATTGGTCAGTCTCAACTGCCTACTCAGAAGCCTATGTCAATGTAGTAGGGTTGATATTTGCTCTGCTTTTATGTTGTACAGGGCCAAAAAGCAGTGATTAGTGTAAGGGAGTAATTAGGGACCCCAAATTACGTTGGGGAATCACCAAACTAATCTGTGACAATAAGTGGGGTCATTAATCCCGTTAAAATACGAAGAAGGTAACTTTGGGGTTATATTTAGAGATGAAATTAAGAAGATATGATATACTTTATTGCATATATGTAAAGCAGGATGTATCTTGACTGTAAGATGAATATGTTTTCTTTCTTTTTACTTATACACAGTTTTTACACCATAATATTTAAATTATTGCCTGTAATCTGAATGAAATTGTGAACAAATGGGCATTTTTGATTTAATTCATTACCTCACAATACATGCGGGCTTATTTTGGATTTTGAGTAATAAATTTCACTGTCAGATGTTATCAAGCCGTCTCAGGCCTCCAACAAGGCTTTATCGACTGAAATTTAACGACGTCAGCTGGGACCAATACTTAAATTATGCATTCGAAAACACGGAGATTCCTATTACGTCACTAAATTTTGGACTTGGTGGTCATACATTTCATTCTTGTTTCATTAAGCGTTGCTATACAACGGCGATCGTTGCCGAACCTCTGTCACGGAAAAGCCACATTCACCTCAAAAAATCAAAATCCTGGTTGTCGATTTTTCAAACGCGTTTGAGGGCATCTTCTCCAAGACTTATCACAGCACTGAACCAAACAAATGTTATAAACACTATACTGCCTATTTTAAAATGTTATTTGTTTTCGGTAAAATGAAATTTTAATTCATCTTGATCTAAATCTTTTTATTTTATCCTACTGCAAAGGGACGCATCCCCTCTATCAGCTAGTCGTTGTAATAAAATAAAGCATCTCACAAAAATATAACCATTCAAAAACAAATCTGACTCTTTAAACAAAGTATTGTGTGTTTTTAGTTTGGCAAGTTTTCATTTAATTTACTGTTGTTATTTCGCGAGCCACTGAATTGTCACAAAACGGACTGTGTTATCAAATATAGCTTGTTACACGCATGCGTTGATTCACAGCTAACTGCCCACAGGGGACTCATTCCGAGTCTGCTGGACCATATTGTTAAAACCGATCAGGTTAAAAACACAAAAAACTAGCCGAATTTTAAAATGTCCAACGAATACTGGCAAGTGGAATTAAAAACAACATCATAATGAGCTTCAATATTTTTCCGAAATAATTAATGGCTAGACTATCCGTTTCGAACCGATACACAAACGATAAATTGAACTAATTACGCCCATTTATTCAGAAGACAGATTTTAACGAAGGGCAGTGGCTGTAGGTCGTTTATTAGACCAGCAGCCGATTATAAGCAGATTCCGTCTCCTCGTTATGTAATCAAAGGGCCTCGTGACAGCGAGATAGCAGGTGGCTAGAGATTTACTACTGAAGCGGTATCACGTTCAGTTTAATCAGAAAGGAAACTGATTTTTATCAATTAAATTGCGGTTTATTTACTTTTGTTATGATTCCAGTTAAAGCTCTTAATACAAATGAGGTCATTAATGAAAATATTGATGTTGCTTTCGCTATGCAATTTAAACAGTTTCTCATCATGGATAACAGATCGTCAAAATTAACGATGAAAAAATATATTTATGTGTTTGCCACCAAATTCCAAGCCTATTTACAGTTTCATCTTATATGTAGGTAAGTATTTTAAGTAGGTTGGTGGTTTTCATTTTAAATAAAAAGATAATTGAGCAATTGTATTGAGTTAAGCTACGAATTCAAGTAGGTATGTATTGTGAGGACTAACCGCTAATTGAAACAGAATAAAACTGTATTGAAATATTTTCGTGACTTCTTATTAAATATTTTGTTACATCTATAGATTTGTATGTTAAAATTGTTTTTCTCGAAGAGGTCAACACCATTTGCCGATGTAAGTTAGTTATATAAGTAAATCGACAATCTTCCAAGAAATCTGTATTCAGACGCAGAAGCTCTTGATATAATTTATATAATGCCCTGAGGTATCTTGTTTACTGCTAAATAATCAACGGGCGGCCACGTGACCAGTCTTTTATCTGCTGGGAGATTTATAACCGAGGTGGTACTACGTTTATCTTAATCTTGGTCGGGCTTTGCGTCTCTATCAGCGGAATTGTAATTCTGTACGAGATCCGGTCTGAACCTTTAAACTCTTCTATTTTCGAAATATAGGGTGGGTTTTTCAAGTAGGCGTGGTAGTTTTAATCCTAAACTATGTGGAATATCGAAAAATGCCGAGAATAGGCTCGAGGCCGATTTTGATAAAAACCAAAACTGTATACTCAGATTTCGCAAAAAACTTTTTCCTTAGCAGGGAATCGAACCATTTGGTTTTATAAAAAAAATGGTCAATCTGTATTATTATGCCATCTCATAGTGTCACTTATAAGGATACATTTCTGCAAAACAATATAATATGGCAAAGTAAAAAGGGTCTTATTTATTAAAAAATAGTTATTTTCCTTACATTAACAAAATTAACCTTACAAATTGTTCGAATGGCACTTATTAATTGAAGTTCAAATTATTTTCGCTAGTCAATTTTTCACTTGTGCTTTGAGAGCGCTGAGTTTAGCTTCGTATTATAGGTATTAGTAATTTAAAAAGTAATTAATAAGTATATTAATTTCAAATTCTTAAGAATATTGTCGAACATTATTTTTTCTTTTGTTTTCTGAATGTATGGAAGATAAAAAAGTTTTGAAAACGAGGTTAGTTTGGGACACTTCGAGATGGCCTAATAATAAAGGGTGATCTTTTTTTTTAGCATTTTTAGATATTCCTCATAGTTTAGGATTTGACCTACCGCGCCCACTTGAATAACTCGCCCTGCTTCTGGATTTAAAGCTTTTGTTAAGATGATAAATCACTTAAATCACATAAATATCCACCTGTGGCCTACGATGGGCTGTTGATGATGATGATGAAACTACAATTTGCAGATACACTGCTCAAAAGTGTCTAGGGATATCTCAAGCATTTTCATACAAAGTATAGCTATTTGGGAGGCTGTAAAAATTAAAATATTGATACCAACGTAGAAATTTTTAGAACACAGAAACTGCTGTATCTGCCCTTTCAGATTGTATGAAGAAATTCATTGTAGTAGCATTATTGTACAACCGTAAGGACGTTAAAAAAAGTCCGATTTTTCTTTTAAAAGGTGTCATAATTTTAGCAAAATCAAACTTTTTTTTTGTAATATTCTTAACCTTTATCTTATGCCTCTGTCCTCGCGTTATTCTAAGATAATGCCCAACTTGTAAACAAACTTAACTTTATGAAATATTTGAAAAATGATATCCCTAAGATATCCCTAGACAGTTTTGATGTGTGTAATTACAGTTTTTCTTGATAAATCTTCAACCTCTGGTCAAATAACCTGTAAATTCACTGACGCTAGTCATAAGTCGGAATTGACTCGCGTAAGTCTTCATTTAAAAAATAGACTTTGTGAACGTTGAAACTCCTTGGCCACAAAACCCAAAATTATAAGGAAATTCACTGACGCTACTCAAAAGTTGGAATTGACTCGTAGGTCTTCATTTAAAAAAAGGCTTTGTCAACTATGAAATTCTTTGGCCACAAATCGCAAAATTAGAACTCCACAGACAGACTGGTTTGAGGCTGAGTAGACAGTAGAAGGGCTCGGAGCCGATCGGCGACACGCTGTCAGCCGACTGACCTGATTGTAAAAGCTACAGTATCCATATTGGTAACTTAACCAGCAGAAATAGAGACAAATTGCCTTAACTACAATCCCTTGAAAGCACAATGGTAAAATGACAGCTAAGGAGTGGCACTCGTTTCGATTCTAAATTGATACGATCGAGGTATATTTAAAAAATATTGTATAAGCATTTTTTTCGTACTGGAGCAATGGACTGGATTTTTTCGATGGAGCCCTATTTCATGTCTCACCACCATCAGGTGAGATAGTGATCAAATTACTGCCTAGTCCCTAATAAAAAGGAAAAATGATTATGGTGTGTCTCAAAAGTGCAACAACGATTCAATCAACAGTGTAATGGTTGTTAACAGAAATATTGTTGAATTAACTGAAATTCTAGGCATTCCATTGTAAGGAATCAGTAAATCCTCTTGTAATCAAAAATGATAAAGGCCATTATTCTATACTTAAGTAGTTAATTAAAATAAAAGTACAGTTCTGTTTAATCATTAATTTATTTGAATCGTTCGCATAATGACAGCTATACAATATATTATTTTTCACTGAATTTAGTGAACAAATAATAAATGTTTTCATTATTTCAGTGGGTAGTGATTGAGTTTTAAAATAAAATAAAAACGGACTATTCAGATTGCACCAATTAATTTGGTCATTTATAAAAGGAACTTTATCACCTTGTTTTAACAACGAATATTTGTAATGTGGTATTTTTCCTATAAAAAAATGCAATGTGGGAATTTTTTACTAATTGGAACGGGCACAGATTGATAAATTTTCAAATGTTTTTCCTCGCTCTAGAAACGAAATTGTGCACGGAAAAAGAAAATATGGTGAAACTCATAACATTTAAAGCATTTAAGAATTTTAAAAAAATGGAGATATCAGTGTTTTTGAGTATTTTTGTAGTCGGCAGTATGTACGAGCCAACTCGAAAATTTGACTTGTTTCAATAATTTGCTTAGTTAGCATTATATGAACACTGCTGCCAGCTACGCCTGACCTACATTTTATCAACTTCTTTAGAATTCAGTGAATATAAAGCATTCGTCAATTACACACGTTTTATTATTTAAAATCCCAGCATATAGAAATACGGTACGGCGTGTCTGACATTCCATGACATTCGACATAATTTCCAAGCCTCACGAATTGAAATAAGTTCAGAGTAAGCTATTTTAGATTTTTCCAGGTAAATCTGAAGATGCAAAATAGACTAACCTATCTACCCACTCAAGCTGAATTCCCTCTCAAAAAGAACGATTAAAGAATTTACAAAATTAATGCCTTCGATGTAAAAAAAGATGAACCCGCTGAGTGAAATATCGGTTGTCCCTTTCACGGACTGCTTGACAATAATTTCTAGCTCAGTTAGCCAGATCAATCCGTTTGCTAGAGCGAGAGAAACATATGGAGGGCAAGTTCATTTTTGCTACGTTGAAAGATTCTTTTGATGTTCGAGATGTTATTCTGTTAAAGCACAAGCGGGATTGCTCGAATTAGCAGGCAAAATAGAAAAATAGTTTGTTAATATATTGCACATCAATAAATAAACTTACAGCTAAGAACTGTATTAGAAAAAAAAACAATCAAGGGAGCTTTGCCACTTATAGCGTCCTCTTTCCGGCAGCCTACAAATTAGTGTACTACACGAATGAAATAAAATAATCTAAATTCAAGACTCTTTTCCTAGAAACCTTCTGGTGTGTGAATTACCTAATTGTTTTCATGTTTTTCAGGTAAGCAATCAACCACAACAGTAAAAGTTGGTAAGATCAAAATAATTATTCTTCATCTAAAAATATCAAAACGTTAGATTCGATTTTCGAACCATTTGTTCGACTGACCTGCCTGCACTCGTAAAGCCGCCTAGACCCTGACATACCTCGAACGTTTACGGAAGTCAGAAAAGCAGCTGTTCGCCTCGAGTACGCAACCTCTTGAATTCTTAATGAGGAAAGTCTGGTCAGAAAGCCGACAGTGGATGTGAGTAATTGAATTGCTGCGGACTCCTATCGCGTGTTGTTGCGAACTTTATTTTTGGTTCGTGCTGCACTCTGTCCCGAGTTTGGAATCCAACTGCCTTGAGTATTTTCAGGAAACGTCACAGGGTTGACAATTTACGTGAAATGACTCGGATAGTGACGTGGCCCAGTGGTTAAACACTCTGGCTCGGAACCGGGTGGACCCAAGATCAAATCAGTCCGGAACACTTTGGGTTCATAGTTCAATTTGCAACTAACTATCTGTTGATGGAAAATACCGATAAAAAACCCAAGCAATCCAGATAACGGCGGTAGGCTCACCCCTTACCGAGTTAGGTTCAAATGTGGGCTTCTTCTGACTATTCCGTTCACCATCACGGCAACAAACAGTGTGCCTCTGACTAACCAGCCTAGGATATAGTAGTGAGCGTATGTGTATGTTATTACTAGGCATGTCATTGAAAAGTAAAGTTTGAATAAATGGGTAAATATACTGATGCCCAAAACGATCAATACAGTACTATGCATAATATATCTGTAGCCGCCAAAACAATTTCAGAGTTTAAAACTAACTGTAACAGCTACGACGTTCAAACTGTGTTCACAAAATAACGGGCAAATTAGTGGAACTGTCGATAGTTTAGCAACACTATAGAAGTTGTTGGAGTACCTAAGTGACAGCTTGTAGTTTTTCAATTGTTCGTGACATCAATGATTGACTGTTGACCGCCGATAACCTATCACCCAGGTGTTGACCGCTGTGACCGTGGCCTATCGCTGATCGGTTGTGAATGTTGGGATTCTCTATTTTAACTTTGCAGGGTTTATTTTATGACAGTTTGAGTGAAATTATCCGCTTAATTCATCATGTTGAAAAAGGTCCTGGGGTGGCATTCTGCATTTGCAAATCGATTGAATGTGAAGTGAGATTGTATTTTGGTGAAAAGTGAAAAAAACTAAACCAATTACCATTCTAGAATATTTCTATTCAAATCTCCCGACCAACCAAGGTAAAGTTAATAGATGATCAAAAGTTGTCATGTTTTCCTGATCACGATCGAGATGAGATTTGACGCTAGCAAGAATAACATAGATGGTTTCAAGTGTCGTTTAAACCCAAATTTTCAATCTTGACATTAACTGACACTTAGACCAGACGTTTGTTGAAGAGAAACAAGTTTTTTTTCTAGGTGTTACTTCGCAATTCACTTTTTCTATGTGACCAGTAAAAGAAGCTAACAAAAAAACACAGTGTAAAAAGTCGGCTACATCTAGTAACACTGTAAAAACGTCAGCGCTTCATAAATTCCTACACTGTATTCGTGTGAAATTCTCCAAGGTGATTTACGGAGCTTTGTAATCCTAACTAAGGCGCAGTCGTAAAAAGGGCTCAGTGTAAACATGTCACCCGCAATCAAGCCATTACGGTAGTCTGTTGCGAAGGATTTAACGTTGCCGAGTAACGAGAAGTGTAAATATGACTTTACTTGCGAACTTTGGGCTTGAACTGAAGACAGAATGTCTGGCTTTTATTGTTAACATTATAATATTTAACTCTCTCGACTATGCCCTTTTTATCTTCGTGAGGAAATGCTCATGGATACCTGCCGCGGAGGACGACGAGCTGGATCCACAAAAAAACCGCCCTTCCCGCTCTGCTTTGTCGCCAGTGCAAACTCCTAGCAGGGCCTCCTCCAACAGACTCCCCAACAAAGGCAGGAGGCCACGAGAACGCTTGGAGTACGCAAGCTCTAATGGGTCCGCAACCAATGCCACGGATCACTCACCACACTAACTGACTCTACAGTGCAAGCCCACCACGTGCCTCAGGGCACTCGCAGGCCCCACTGGACCCGCAAACCCACGTGTCGCCATTGTGGGCTGCAGCGGGTGGGTGTTAAGTCCACCACACTGCCACTCCTGAGTGCTCATAGCGTCCCGGCGGTTGCTGCTAACACCGGTACTAAACCCCCGCCACGACAAGGCGAAAATTCATGAGAGGGTCTTGACTATGCCCTAATAAGTCAGAAGTATAACTGACTGTTGCCGTCTTGGTGAATAGAACAATCAGAAGCCTACGCTTCGCCATACGAATTAAACGCAATGTTATAAGCCGTCGTTATCCAGTAACCGTGGGTTTTTTTATCAGTGATAAAACCGGAGAGTAAGCTGTTCCGGTCAGAACATGTTTCAAGCTGGAGTGCTTACCACTGGGCTACAAAGCTCTCGTTTTCTTGCAAAATATCATTTAAAAAAAAAGATAACATCTGTGGACATTCTTACACACATTGCCACCAAGGATTTAAATAGAATGAATATTTTTCTTTTGATTATTAAATTAATTAAGTCTAGCTTCTCTCTCTAGACAGACATTGGTTGTCTATGTGTACATTTTCACTTCATAAAATTAATACTTTCTGTTAATTAATTATTATAACCTGAAAAGAACTAGAAGAGAGCTAGAAATTAAGTTTAACCTAACTCCTAAATAAGTTACAGAATAAAACAATTGCTACAACGTCCAATTTCATGGATTTAGAGGGATTAGGAAACGATAGATTTCTTGTGTTCGAGGAATGAGTATCTAAGTAATCAGACCAAGCAGAATGCTCATTACAGATTAACTTAATCGAAACGGAGTCAAGGCGATTAATTCTTGTTGGGCTTCCATTGCTTAGGTATTTGGCGAAGTTAAAACCATCTTGCTCTTGAATATTCAGAGGTAACCACACAGAAGGTTGAAATTTAGACTACTCGTATATTGTAAAAAAACTGTTCACTGTCCGTCAAAAAATTACAATTTTGAGTTTTTCATCGAAATTGACAGGATTTTTAACTTGTTTTTTCAGCAACTATGCTCACCTTTCCAACATCTTACTTGAATTTTGGTATGAAATTTAGATTCTTTCTCTCCTTTACTTCCAGTTGACGACACTAAACGTCAGTTTCGATAACATCTGAAAGCAGGGTGTCACCATCCCTACACGTTTTCAACAATCCGCACGGAGTTGGAGTTTGGTTCTCGCCAGCTCAAAGTTGTGATGAGGTCTGAGCCCAGCGGTAGTATGGAAGCTGCTGTTTCTTTGTTGTCGCTTCTTAAATTTTTTCATTAACTCACGTTGATAAGTTATTTAGGTATTCCACTTTAAAAATACTCCTGGGCAATTTTCAAAAGTTTAGAATTGAAGTATTTCAGAACATCCTTCAAAACTTCTGATGCGGAACACTTGATTTGTCAAGGGACGCTTCTCGTGCTACCTTGAGACGTCACTTTGCTTACGCCCCATTGATTCTGCTTTGGACTCTCATAGAAAACAGTCTCCGACTTTCAACGTTAGGATATAACAAATTATGTTTCAATATTATACTTTATGTTTCAATACATTTTTTGGTAAATAACAAAGTGCAACAAACGCACGCCAGGTTGAGTAGTGGGATTTCGGACATCGCCATGCTTTGGAATAACAATGAGCAGTTGCTCCCGGCTAGGGTCGCTAGGTGTCAGTTGCTAAGCCAAGTCGGTTCAACTCAGAGCAACTTAATAAAATTAGCCAGCAAGGTTTTTCACTAGCCTTCGACCTCTTTAACAATCCGAACTGAGCCCGCGTGTTGGAGTATAGGTTCTTTTACCTCGTACTTGAGGTTAGGCCTGAGCCCAGTAGAGACCTACAAAGGCTGTTGTTTTTTGTTTGTTTAAAAAACAGAGAGGTACCTAGAGGTAAAGCCAACGTATTGGTAGAGGTGCTAAATTTTAAAATTAGTTACTGGAAAAAGATACACTCCCGTTCCGAAAAGCACAATGTAAAAATAACCCAGACAAAATATCATTTACTATCCGAAACCGTTTGCCATTTTCCATAACACAATAGCACTTCTGGTGAGCATATTACTAACGCCAGTACATTTTGGCAACGCAAGCGAGTTTTGTATTCGCATAAATTGTGTACTGTGTCAGTTTCCCAGCTCCTTTTTTGGGTGTATTCAGCAATCCGTGTACGGAAAGGAAAGAACAAAAGAATTAAACATACTGTTGTTACAAGGCGTGCCTGCGGCTTGCGGACAAGTGATAGTGGGTGGTGGGATGAGTGTGGCAACATTTTGGTTAAGAGCAACACAGCGATTAGTTAGATGGAGGCTGTTCAATCATAACATAACATACCCTCACGACCATATCCCTAATGGGTTAGTCAGAGGCACACTGATTGTTGCCGTCATGGTGAACCCAACGTGGTAAGGGGCGAGCCTACCGCCGTTATCCGGGTTACTTGGGTTTTATATCGGTGTTTTCCATCACCAGAGAGTTAGCCGCTTATTGTACAATGAACACAAAGTAGGTGTGTTCTGGCCAGGTTCGATCTCGGGACCATCGGGTTCCGAGCCAGAGGCTTTAACCATTGGGCCATGACGCTCTCATTCTTATAAAAGCACCTAGAGGTAGGCTCTTCCTGTCTCTTTCTTAAATAAACATCCACACAAACGGAAACTTTTACTGGCCTATGCCCTAAGTGGGGAATCACAGGCTCCTAATATAAATATTTATAAAATGTTCTATCAATCAATCATCAATGCAAGAACCCGTTGACCGAAACATAGCAGAAGTGCTTTGTGGGGCTTTTAATTTAATCTTTTGTTTTTGTTGATCTAATAATAAATAAATAAACAAAAATCAAAAGCCTTATTTTAATTTCATGAGTTTAAGTTTACCAACTCATCTTCTAGGATTTATTATTGAGTGCTATATGTCACGTTTTGTGTTTAATTCTTGTAAGAATTATTTAATGCGGTCTGCAAAATATTTGCAAAAATGCAAATATTTTTCAGTTAAAAATTACCCTTAAATTCAAAAATGTTAGTCGCTCTCACTTCTGTTACTAAAGAACTGGTTATTAGGCTCTTTAGTCATAAGTTTAGGTACAAAAAAACCCAATGCAATAAGGTACTATGACATTTGGCTCAGTATCCAGATAATTGTTCGCCAATCATATCGCCGCAAGTTGATGTCAATGACCGCTTAACTTTCCAATCGTAGCAAGTTATTAAGATTCAAATCGAGGTTTTGTTTCTCGTGAATTTCGTGTTGACGAAGTTCTTTGTGGTGCTTAACGTGAATGACCTTTGGTCAACTTTCAGTTGTGACTTTTTGCAACGATTTTGATGTTTTAAACTTCATTGCAAGCACGAACAAGATAAAGTTGGTAAATTGTAAGTTGATAAAAAAACAAACTAGTTTTGTATGGTTATAGTAAATTATGATACAAGTGATTTATTGCACATAAGAGCATTTAACGTACAATAGCAAAGGATTGAAGGAAATGCTTTTATTTTTACACGTCGCATTTTAACGATCTCAGTTGTTTTGAAAAATGAAAACGTCTAACACTGAGACAACGGTTGAAGTTTCAGAATTGAATTTGAAAATAGGAAAAACGTTGTTTATTTCTTTTCTTCGCAATACTGATTTATGTTTATAAAATTGTTCGGTTTTCGGTTAGATCAACACGCTGTCTCTATTGAGTCTAAAAAGCCAAATTTTTGAAAATAAGTTAATCTCATTTAAAACAATGGTATCCTATATAAAGTTTTTTTTTAACTTTGAACGAGAGCCTCTGTTAAATATAACAAAAAAAACATCTTCAGTAAAGCTACTGCATTTGAAAATTCACATTTAATTGAACCTAAAAATAAAAAAACTTAAAAAGATAATTGTTTCTACAATCATAGTTGAGTGGATGAGTATACAATGAGTGTACAATTCTTGACCGGATACTGATTGTTTAGCTACTGATTCACAAGGCGAGGTTTTTTTTTATTCAAACAAGCAATAATGTAAGCCGTTTAATTAAGCAGTGACTGCAACCCATTACATGGCAGCCTAACTAATCAAGACATATCGCAATGATTAAAATCACAAATGATTTTAAATATCTTACTTAGAAGAAAAATGAACCTAGGTACAGGCTTTCAGGGATATAGAATCTGCAACCTAGGTACTATTTAATTCTCAATAACGTACACGACCAACAGTTTTCATGATCAAGTTAGTATTGTAAATCTCCAAAACAAGTGAACCTGTACAATTCTATACATTAGGCTTAAACCGGACAGCTGATATCTAGGTCTAGACACAAGACGTGCTGTAGTCACGCTACCATTATACCCGGCTTAAGCAGTTGTCTGACCAAGAGAAAGGAGATTGACGACTCGACTTAACTGGTTTGATATGTTTATTAGTGCCAATATCCAAATAGATCCAAGTTAACCATTCATTCATTATTCAAAAGGTGTTTCCAAAACTGCTAAGATATTAGGCTGATTAAAAATAGGTTATTTCAAAACTTTTTAAATCAGAGGAAAACTGTCGCAAAATTCTGAAAAAGAAGGCCTTCAGTCGAGGAGTTAACAATTATTCGATCTGACGGACACCGTTCGTCTCTTTATTATTTTCTTCAGTACCATGCCTGAGAAAAAAAAATACTGAACTGATTGTATACCAAAGTTTTCTTTTTTTAACTCTTAATCGCTAACGTGGACGTGATTGTGTATTATTATAGATCTTATTAAAATAACTACTAAGTAAACGCGCAACTGTCACCGTTTGGATTGTCACGTTAGTTGTATGAAGATACTTTTCAAGGAATACAACGCCTTATGGCTCCGTTTCTGAGAGGACCAGGGATGTGTATTGATAACTTTTCAAAAAGCAAATATTGATCCCACCACCGACAAAAGTGATATCTAAATACTAATTTCGGATAGATTTTTCAAAAAACATTTTTCACCGCCTCGCCTTGACGGACTGAACTGCTCACTATACATGAACTTCCAGACAACTTAAGTGGCTCCTACTAATTTGTTTGAGTGCTGTAATAAGTTCATGGTTAAATAACAGTTTCATGTTAGTAATTATGTTAAAAACTTTAAGAGCTTTCAATACTTTATTTCTTAGAAACTTAACCTATTTATTCGTAGCAAGAAAACGTTTGTACATATTACTCAGTACTTACTACTTCAGACATACGAAACATATTCTTGCGAAAGTACAAGTATAAAAGTACTGTTGTACGTTATACCAACGCATTACTATGCCGGAGCTCACGTTGAGCTCCGCTATAACCTAAATAGGAAACTACTCTTACCACTGAAATAGTACGACATAAACCGTAGAGTTCAGGAATAAAAAGGTTTAAGCTTTTTGAGTTCTTTGGTTTGGGTTTATGTACTTAAAATTCTAACGATTCCTTATAAAAAAACTCTCATGTTCAAACTTTCAAACTTAATAATTAAGTTGATTGTTTCTTAACCACACAGTAGAACTCATTCAAGTTCATGGATATTTTTCTAATAGTCACCATGCACTTGCTTGTATAATAAATACTATCAAAGCATTGGCTAATTGACTACTACTTGCTTTAAACAAAATCGCGATATAAACACTTAAAGTTGCTAGGTATACTTACTTGTGTCATAATCAAAAAATTGAACCCTTTAGGGTCTTTTAAACACTGAAAAACAGTATTTGAATTTTCGAACTTTATTTCATAAGTGGTTTGACGCTAACTTTATTTATTTCACATTCTTGTAGACAAGCACATTATGAGTTATATTATCCATAACACTTAAGATCAACCCCAACCTTTTCAAACTTAATATTTGACATCATTCATGTAAACAAAACCTGTCTGTACTTACTTAATTGCTAACTCAAATTGAAGTTGGTCTACACAAGCACACAACACGCTCGTTAGGCCCTTGAATGGTGCCATTAGTTTTTTTCTAACACCAAGCTTAAAATAGCCCTTAAAAGCCGAGATAATACTAACAACTCCCTCCCATATCCATTAGCCATGGTTCGCGCTACGTATATCACGAGAGGCGCAAATGGCCCCAGAACTTTTATATAGCTGTTTCATTATGTGTGTTGTTTCTTTCAAATCTTCTTCGTGTAGCTCGTTCCGTTTTAGCACTAGTAGAGTTTAGGTAGTGACAGCTATTAAGGCCTGAGGGATTCAGGGTCAAGCAAGAACTGGCCAGTTGGAGATGAATTGATATTTGGAGCACGTGGCGAAAGCGACAGTTTACTAAAATTGCGTAAGTGATGTCAACTAAGTTTAGGTATGTACCAAAATAGGGACTTAGTTTTTCGCGCATCACTACATAGTATAAAATAAAGTAACTTTCTCTGTCCCTATGTATGCTTTAATCTTTGAAACTACACAACGGATTTTGATGCGGTTTTTTTATACATAGAGTAAGTGAAGAGGAAGGTTTAAATGTATAATAACATACAATTGCACCCGTGCGAAGCCCACGAGTCGCTAGTTTGATATAACGTCATATTTAAATATCTCAAACCTTGTCAGATTCTACACTGAATGCGACTTTGTTTACTCAATAAGTTAAGTTTGTCGCCTTGTAAACCATTATCTGAAAACATCTGAAATGAAAAAGCTTAAGTTCAGTCGCTAGACACTTTGACAGTTATTGAGATATTTTTAAAACTAGCTGTCCCGACCCTAGGTCCCAATATCATTTTGTCAAATTCTAATGGACTGTGGCAATTTATTAAAAATATATTTGACAACCAACAAATTGGTAATCTGGATCCTTGGTTCGTTGGTCATTTTGAAGATTGCTTATGTTGAGGTATCAACAGTAAATGATATTGATGTTCACCAAAAATAGAAAGTCCATCTCTGTATGTACCTACTTGTAAAGACCTACTAAACATGATCTTGGTAAAATTGTATCTTTCATGGTATGTAATATTTGCCACATTCATCATTGAAGACATTAATATGCCAAAACTCCTCACGTAAAACCACAGCTCATGTTGTGTTCCTGTCCGTAAGTGAGGTAGCCAAAGCTTATCAGAGAGGTATTGTGTGATCAGCTGGGTGACCGGGGGTACCTATGCATTGTTGGTTCACTCACAACACAAATTACGGGGTCTGTTCGGTCTCGCGCCAGTAACTTTTCTAGTGTTGCACATGTTCATAGGCTATTAGATGGATCCCATATTTACTTGTCATAGACGTTCTGTGAAGCACTGCAGAAACTTTGCTTACATATTAATGTGGCTTTTGTTACCTCTTGAAGGTATGACTTTTATAGAGTAGAGATTGAATGCTCAATCGCTTTTAAGTTTTTTATGCTCCTTGTGATAACTAAAAAGAGTACTTACTGTATCGTAAAAAAGCACCCCAGAAATGCATGCAGTCCTCTTGTTTTTCGAGGATTCAAGGAAAAGTGAGCTTAGATTTGCTGCGCTATACGATCCCTGAAGCATTGCCTGTCTTCGAATCGCTTGTGAACTCGATCATTAAAAAGCTCTAAGCACTTAGTTTTACATTTTTGTAAAACTAATATGTAAATAAGTCATTGTACAGACCTTTGTTTTATAAAGGCTTTGGCGATAAATCCGCCCGATCGCCCAAGTTATTTTGAAAGTTAATTCATACTTGTCTGTGCTATTGTTGTTTAAGTGTGCAATAAAGGAAATTTACTTATTCATATTTATCCAAAACAACTTTCCTCAGTACTAAAACTAACATTAGAACTGGTAAAAATATAATGTTACAAAAATTGCCTTTCACGTTGTATTTTCTTCGTGTTTTTCCTGCTTCAACCCATCTAAAAAGCCCTTTACAAAATCCCTTCAGACGAAACAAACTAAAAACAAGTTACAATTATTTCGTCAACCTACTAACCTGAATATATTAATTTCACGATTACTCACAGTTAACCAGTTTAAATTCTACTCAATCACGGAAAGGTAGACCTTTGAAGCTTTACGTAGCCTTGACCCAACGTGATGGTGTAAGTTACCTCAGGCCTTATGATTACGATCGAGTTTCAGCTACTTTCCTAAAGTTGTATTACGGTAGCGGAATTTAGGAAGTCATACTTACAAATTAGAAACTAAATATCGTTAGCACCTATATTTTGTTATGAGTTGGGGCCTAAACGTTCTTAAATGGAAACCATGACGACCGACTTGGTGTAATTATTGAGAAGTCGGCTACTACACCAAAAGGTCACGGGTTTGATTTCTGCACAGTTCATACATTTGTGTGCATGAACATGTCCGTCTGTAATCGGTCTGGTTGTTTTCTATGTATATTAGATATGTATTTACAAAAGGAAAAGTATTAAAGTTTATTTATCCCTTTGTCTAGTATCCCATAAAAACGGGCTTCAATTAGCTCATCTTGGGGCTAGATGGCGCTGTGTGGAATAATGTCTAGGCATATTTATTTTATTTAAAGGCAAAAGCAGCGTGAGACGCCCAACCGCAAGATGGACGAATGTCAGGTAATAAGAGGCATACTGTACTGTTGCCGTCATGGTGAACGGATCGTTTAGAATCCCACACACCTCCGATTTAAAACCCAATGTGACAAGGAGTGATATAATAGATTGAAATTTTCACAACATTTGGTTCTTCGTGGGTCAAAATGGGTCGTCGTATACAAAATTGTGACAAAACATTATTCCGCAACACTTGTGTATTTTACTCGTCTAATTGTTCCCCGAAACGTTTGAAGACACAATTTTGTCTTGAACTGTTTAGCTATTATTCTAAGAACGCTTGAAAGCAATACATTTTATAGTGAATAAAACAACACTTGTATTTTATTACTGTTCTCTGGTATTTAGTATTGACAATGCTGTAGGTATCTTAGCTGAAGACAAAAATACTAAACAAAATGTCGGTTTAGGTTTAACAGGCTGAAAGACATTTTGTGTTCATTGAATGAATTACAGTTAAAAATGGCGGTAGGGTCGCCACTCACCCTTATCTAATAGGAACCCGAAAGTATTGAGTTACATTCTAAAAGAAGAGCCTAAGTTTTCAAGGGTCTCTTGGCTTTTATTTAAAAACCTCACTTCCAGTGTGCTTATTTTATCTTTGGCAATGTACTGAGAATGCCGTAGAGACAACCATATGAAGATACGAGTCGGTAGTAAGACTATTTCGTCGACTGTAAACATGATGTATATACCTGTTGGGTAATAAAAGTTGGCCCATATCGTAAATGAGGCAAATATACGGTGCACATGAAAATTTCTACGTAGGTTTGTTGTCTATGAAATTGAGCGTCTAGGCCAAATTGCGGGCTAGTCGAAAAGTGGAATGGAATGTTTTACTTGTCATTTTTGGGCTCTTTATAGCACCTCTTATTCATCAGAAAGAATGCAAAAGAATATTATTTTCATAACTACATTACTGTTTTTAAATAGAATTTGAGGTCGAATGTCAAAATTTTGGATTCAAAAAGTTAGTTGCGTCAATTTAGTCTTTATATCTTTATATTTTTACAACGAATTTTAAATATTTTTTTTCACGAATAATTCAATCGATAGCCAGAATGGATTATAGTTTTTCTTTTATTGCGGTATCTGTTTCGCTCACTAGCACTTTTGTTCTTGGGGCCTGTCTTTGGGTAGTGAATAATCTCTTTTCTGTAGATGTTACATAAAATTAATAGAACAAGTTGAAAGTTTTGACAAGTTCCATAAACAATGTCTTGTTCGAAGAGTATAACTTGCCACTTTGCCTAGCGTTCGTGGACTATGAGAAGGCCTTTGATTCGATTGAAACCTGGGCAGTGTTGCAGTCTCTCCAAAGATGCCAAACAGACTACAGGTACATCGAGGTTCTTAGGTACCTATACCAAAACGCCACCATGTCGGTCCGATTACAGAACCAGAACTCTAATCCGATCCAACTACAGCGAGGTGTGAGACAAGGAGACGTTATCTCTCCGAAATTGTTCACAGCTGCGTTGGAGGATATTTTCAAGCTTCTGGACTGAAAAGGACGCGGCATCAACATCAATGGCGAGTACCTAACACACCTACGATTCGCCGACGATGTAGTTCTTATGGCTGAGACCTTGGAAGACCTGAACATAATGCTCGAAGATCTCGATAATGCTTCTCAGAGAGTGGGTCTTAGGATGAACATGGACAAGACGAAAATCATGTTCAATGCCCATGTTGCACCCGCTCCAGTTAACGCTGGGAACATTACACTCGAAGTTGTTGACCACTATGTTTACCTGGGACAGGCAGTCCAGTTAGGTAAGTCCAACTTCGAGAAAGAGATCTCTCGTCGAATCCAGCTCGGAAGGGCAGCGTTCGGGAAGCTCCGACATATATTCGCGTCCAAAACACCTCAGTGTCTCAAGACGAAAGTCTTTGACCAGTGTGTGTTGCCAGTAATGACATATGGGACTGAGACGTGGTCGTTCACTATGGGTCTCATAAGAAGGCTCAAAGTCACCCAGCGAGCAATGGAGAGAGCGATGCTTGATGTTTCCCTGCTTGATCGAATCAGAAATGATGAGATCCGCAGGAGAACCAAGGCAACCGACATCACTCGAGAGATTGCATCGTTGAAGTGGCAGTGGGCGGGACACATAGCGCGGAGAACCGATGGCCGTTGGGGCGGAAAGGTTCTCGAATGGCGACCGCGTACCGGACGACGTTCCGTGGGCAGGCCCTCCACAAGGTGGACCGACGATCTTGTCAAGGTCGCGGGAAGCCGGTGGATGCGGACAGATGATCGTTGTGGAGATCCTTGGGGGAGGCCCATGCCCAGCAGTGGGCGTCGTTCGGCTGACATGATGATGATAAACAATGTCTTAGCTTAGAATTTATAAATAATTCCTAGTTTGCAAATGTTAAAACTTGGTACTAGATCTTGCAGTTTTAGGTCAGTTGCAGAAAAGTTTTCTGTGTCTACTTAGTCTAGGATCCCTACCATAATAGAATGCTGGAATTGAAGCATTTTGTTTATCAAAGCATAAAAATGGCCATATCTTTTTATTACTTAACATTCGCACGCCATCGCGGTCAGTCACGATCACAGAGAGTTAATGAAAATTTATTTTTGTATTTTTATTCCGAAGCCTAAAACAGGTGTTGAACTATTTCAAATATGGAAAATCTGTTTTTTTTAACATAGTATTTAAACAAACTTTTAAACAAACAATACGTACTCCACTAAACTAGCTTTACTAAAACTACACTTTGTAGGAAGAAATATTTGCCTGAAAACTCATTTTAATTCCCTAACGAGACCTATAATTTTACATGATATAAAATAATAACTACAATAAATTTTATAATAAAGCACATTCAATTTGTACAGTTGCATTTAGTACCTTTACTCGGTTTTTAATTTAGATGTAGTGAAAAATCCTTAAAATATCTGAACTTTTTATTAAATTACCTGTTATATTGTTGTTCCTAATTTTAGAGTCTCAGTATTGTCAAAACCTAGTCGATGGCCCCCCGTAAGCAGGCCTTAGAGGTGCTATCTTTGTTACATGACTAACTATACATAGTTTTCAAGTTCTAAACGCACAACTAGTGCTTCGTTAGCCTTCCAACTAGAAGTTTCGGTGTAAATGCGTTGTTCTCACTGTGGGAGGTATTAGGTACTTGAAACAGTGTTCTCTTCATAGAGACACTTTTGGTCCTAACTTTGAATGAGGGGTAGTAAATGTGTCAAGTATGTTTGCAAATTAGTTTTAGTTATATGTATGTAGTGTTTGGGTGGTGAGGAAAATGCAGGTTTCGTTATAGTTTTTCATTTTTCAAAATTAGGCAGCACACGTCTTGGTTTTAAGTCCTATCGCCATCTTCCTTCTTTCTAGTCTTCCCTCTCACTTACTCATACACATGCTCGAGAGAGCATGAGCGAGAGCTCATCCTAGCTCGTTCCTCTACACCTGAATTATTGAAAACTATATTATTGTAAAATTTCATTAAAATCCATTCAGTAATTTTTACGTGAAAGAGCAACACGGCACATCCAAACATACACAAACTCTCACATTTATAATATTAGAAGGAAGTAGGATTTTCGCGCTTCCATATAAAATGGCTATACCTACATGACTGATATTAAGCAGGATATGATGTGCTGGTAGTTACACAAATACTAACACTGGGTGGTTTGGTTTAATACGGCACGTCCATTCAGATTATTCCACACGGATATTACCAAGGAATGCTGGGCAAACGTTCTTAAATGTTATTTCAGCACAAAGCTGAACCATAGTATGCAAAGTTTCATAATTGTGTTTATTCAGATATGGATTCTAATTAAATGTTTGTCCAGCCATGTTCTCGGATGGTTCCAAAACAGTATTCCGGAGTATTAACAGTAGGGCGAAGTTTGAACATCAATTCATTTTGCGACTGGCATTAGTTCGCGTGAAATATTCAAATTACTAAGTTTAGGGTTTAGGTGTAGACTTCTTAAGTGTGTCTAATTAATAACTGTTCATCAATATTAAGATTTTGACTTGAGTAGTTTGTAAACTTGAGAATTCGTAACTAGGTACTTGACTAACGGAAAACAGATCTGGGTGAAATGATGATATTAACACAATCCGCGTTTGTAAATAATTTATAAACTAGTTTAAAATTATATTAGACTTAAGATGCTTGTTACCGCCATTGTGATTGGAACACTAAAAAGTCATCATTTTACCTAGAAATATAAGAAAGTTGTGTGCACTACTACCCTCTGTTAATTCATAGATCGCTATTTAAATATTAAAAACGTTAATTCTTTTAAAAAAAAGTTATATGAAAGATTTGCACCTAACCTAGTGCTCCAAAATCCTCAAAATTGATTGAAAGTTACTCAAAAGGAATTTTAGCAACAAGCGGACAAAAACGTGCGTGGTATAGCATGCAGAATGTTAAGTATGTCGTAGAAGTCTATATAATTAATTTCTAAGCGATACGAACTACAACCAATCTCCAGCATTTTAACAAAAACTTCGGTGTATGAATGGATTTTGAAATGTAAAAGCCGACGTTTTATTCATTCTATTATCGGACACAAGTCCGGAAATTTGGCAAACAGTATTGACATTTAACCGTTTTTTGCCATAAATAAACCGATAAAAGTTTGTTTTTAGCTGAAAATGCATTAAATGTATACAGATTTATTCGCCATTTCTATATTCCAAAATTAAACTCAAAATAATAATAGAACTTCGTGTAGTGTGGGCTTCTGAACTTTCTGATCACTATAAAGGACACAGTCGGAGTGCTTCCCAACTTTTTTGGGATATTAGCAACCCCTGAATATTTATTACAAGTTAATTGTTAATTGATAAACAAGATCTTTCCTATTTCAGATATTATCAGCTCATAAAACCAAAACATTATTATACTACCGTACGGTTTGTATTGTGTTGTCCTAGTCATATAAAATTTAAGGTTGTTATTGACTTGAAAAGATGAAAACTGCAGAAGTACTTGGTGAAGTAGATAGTTAAATGAACTAATGGTAAAAAACAAAATGCCTTCTCAAGATGAAATCAGAGATGTAAAGTTGTTATTTGTTGGTGATCGTAATAAATATATAAAAAAGTCATAGTATATTTGATCGTGTTCACGTAATATGTAGACAGAAAATGTACCGACGAATCAAGTCTTCAAAATTCAATCTGCACTGTGTACAGAACAAACACATTTCCAGAGATATAAACTTAATTTAGAACTTGCAATCTCATTTTTTGTCTTCTTTTGTGGACAGTATTTTTTTCATAAAATCAACCTGTCGACATGTAATTTATTTCACCCATCCAACTCAGACAGGACGAGAATAAAGTAAGAAAGACAAGAACAAACCCTCTTACAAAATAATAATGTGGACCCTTTTTATGAAGTACCTACAAGTCATTTGAAACGTAGCTAAATCAGAGCGGAATACGTTACTTTTATTTTTACAGTGCTCCGTGAAGCGCAGACATGATAATTTGAAGGTTATGAAGCTTCTTAAAAATAATAGAAGGCATAAAGTAAATTTTTCGTTCAGGTTTGCAATATTGTAGCCACTTATTGCTGAAGTAATGCTTTTGTATGCTTAACATTTTCCAAAATACGTAATTCTTCGAAAAAACGATTTTTTTTAAAACTCGTTCAGTCATCTAATCTCAGTTCATCGAAAAGTGTTGTCTTGATTTTAATCCTGGCTTGAGCAGTTTTGAAAACTATATTGTAAAAATACTTACATTTTGGTGACGAATATTATGATAATGGCTCGCTTGACGTCAACCTCAGTCTATTAGCAATTTTCTACAATTTTCACAATTAAAGAAAATGAAAGAAATTATATGAAGTAATAATTTGCCATCACTTAAAAATATTAATCGCTAAATAGGTTGTTTTGTGTGGCTTAAAAAACTAACACTAAAACTATGTTCAAACCTCAAATAGAAAGAGCTTGGAAACAATAAAACCTTGTAGGGACTAACCGTTAGTTAAAAGCAAAAAGGTAAAAAACTAATAACATTCTACTGGCGATTCCTAATTAGCGCCAGCTAAGTAGATAATTAATTCAATTAAAAAGGGAAGCCCCGTTTTCTAAAGTATGTTTATCGGACAAAGTCTGTGAATGAATAACGATTCTATCTTGTTTTTCAAGTATACATTAATATAACCCTTACTTTAGCCTTGAATGCTAATGTACAAGTAAAACAGTAAACTTGAGAACATAACAGAAAAGATTAAATTAACATGCAAATAGACTTATTTCAGTCTGGAGAACGTTAGACCTTAGAGAAAGATTAAAATACCTTTCGCTAATGGGTAAAGTATGTACATTTACCTTTGGTGGAATTAAACTTCAACCCACTACAGACAGTTAAACTAAAGAACTTGTATTTTATTATGTCTTTGCATATTTTTAAACGTAATGATATAAACCTCGTTGATGTAGAAAAAAATAATTGGCCTCTTAAAAATAAAGCGAATCACAGATGCAAAAAGAAAAACACAAAAATTGTAGGAACATTAAAATTCTGAAAATATTTATTGAAGTCTAACTTGGGGCCAAATAGGGTCTCTGTAGTTTTGTAGTTTTTGATTCTGTGGGGTAGAGAAAACTCGTGAATTCTTTATCAACCACAGAAGGGAAGAAGTCATATCGGCTCTTGTTACCGAAGGAGCTACCTTCAGTATCAAAGTATGATTCGGCTAGGGCTCTCCCCCTGAAACCTTTGTAGGGAAACTCTGCTTCTCTACCAAAGTGCCAAGGTAAAGTACCATGGAGTTTAGTAGGAGTCTGACATATCGTCCCCCGGGCTGAGATGAGGATTTTATCACGGACCCTTGAGGTGCGAAGGTGGTGGCGACGCGACGGCGCGTTTCTTTCTATACAATTGCGACAACCCATTTGGAGCAGTGGTTCAAGCGCCGGTTAAGACTCTAAGGGTCGCGGTTTCGATTCTTGCATTAGTACCAATGTTCATTGATGAAATAGGTATTTATACAGGGTCTGGGTGTTGGTGGTGCCTTCGTTGTTTCTGGGCTCTATAAGATACAAGAGAAAACGTTACTTTGGGACCAAGGGTGTCATTCTCTTTGCACACTTGACTCCACTTTGATTTTGGCTTTCTGTGAAACTCAATAACTTGGTGATTGTGATTTTTTGAGTGAAAAGAACTAAGCACACATCATGATTAAAAAAAACATCAACATACAAAATGAGACAGAGCATTTATTCAAGGTGAAGCGAATTGGCGATTGAAGTGAGCGTAATCATGTTAGTGTAAATCGCTAGGTAGATTGTGTTATGATAACCCATATTTTTTTTCATTATTTTATTTTCCATCCCCGCTAACACGGTCGTCTAGCTGTAGCCTTATAGGGGTTAGTAATGCCCCTCTGCCTGTGCTAGCCGCTTTTCCCCCTTCAACCAACCCATTAATGCAAAGGGAAGCGCCTAGAGCAAGCAGGCACTTCCGCCATCATCCACGTTTCTGCAACAACTTGGAAATTCTGACAGGTATTATATCATGCGTGCTCTCAAGCTACAATTGTCTTATATTTAAATATTTCTGAACTACAATGGAACAGCTAACATAGCATTTTTGTAACATTATCTCGTTCAAAATTCACGTTCTGTTTTGCATACAAAACTGAAAATTGTTGGCAGGTGTTTTGAAAAATATACACTTTTTCTAATAAAAACGTTAATCTCCTAATAAGAGCCGGCTAAATAAGCACTAAGGAAGCTTATTAATTTTATTAGGCAATAACTCAGCCCAGCTTAGCCCTAAATTCAGAACTGAACAATCCGGCAATATTTATAACTAGAAAGCTTCGAGTGAAATTCAGGGACGTAATTAAATTTGTTTTCCAATTAAGATATTCTAAATAGCCAAATGAATTAACAAGCTTTAGTTATAAAATACTATCATGATACTGTTAATTAGTAAAACGTGTTTTTTATGTTTTATAACTTTGAGTACTGCAGTGGAGAACCCACTGAAAGCTTGGTTGAATAAACCATAAAAGGAGGATTTTTTGCAACCATAGAAGTACGGTTCCTATTATCAAATATTATACATTATTAAATAAATTACCAACTTTTAAGGTCACATGGTTTTATACTGTTGTACCATTGAGTGCGAAGTTATTTTTTTGAGACATACATAAAATGTAATAATTCCTAACCATTGAACAAACACAACCAGTCCCAGTCGGTGAACGAACCCTCGAACTCTAGGCCTATATAGAAAGATCTATTGCATTGAACCATCGAGCCAGTCGATTTCAATTTAAAGTTTGCAGCAAATTTTCTGCACGTTTTCGAGTTAACCAATATTACGTAACGGTGATTTTACAGGCCACAGACAATTAAACCCCATTGAAGCGTCAGCAATGCTCTTGTTTCGCTTTTAATAAAACGCTTTTGGACTTGTTTTTCCCCGACTGCACCAGAAAAAGTGCTATGTTTGTCTAGTGTATGTATGTACGGTCAACGGCACATCACGCTACCCATTTCCGGTCAGTCCTCCTGGCTCTATTACCAAGAAATGTCATTTGGCAAGAGCGAGAGAAATAGCGGAAATGGGGTAACCTGGTGTGCTGTTGACTGTACACATAAAAAACTGTCAGACCTATCCTAGAAAGTGAACTGTCTAAATCTTCAGTGTTATGGGTATGCGCTTAGCCTCTGTTTTAAGAATTGGTACCGACTATCACATTTTTTAAATTAAGTGCAATTAACTTCTTGTTTTTAACTTTTCTCAGAAACGCATTTTTTATTAACTTACCTTTTTTCATTACAAAAATGATGATTTAATGAAAATTTTGCTGTGAATCGGTAACCTGTTAAGCTATAGCAATTAATCTTTTTTTAATCACAGATGCGATATTATACAATGACTCGGTTTTGAGTCGCCCTCTTGGTCAGTGTTCCGAGTACTTAGTATTTGTCAATAAGTAAAAAATTGCTAGCTACAAAATTGTTCTACATATTAAAAAGGTTGTGGTTGGTTTTTAACGAGTAGCATAACTAGCAACGACAGTGTGGTAGCATTTAATTTGCCGGCGGCATGCGAAATCAGTCACGTTACGAAAGTTAAGCTCATAGCCCATTATGCCTGCTCTGTAACTGCACGGTTGCGACCTAGCAAATATCTTGGCATTCAAATTTGAGCATTAAGTTGTGAGTGGTTCAATATATTTTGCAATATTTATTTGAGAAAGCCAACCGCGAGTAGTCAGCGCGCTTGCCTACTAAATATACCATTCAACTCGCAGCTCGCGTCCTAACAACTTAAGATTCAAATTTGGATGACAATAATATAACTGCTGGGTCAGAACCGTGCAGTTGCCGTACTGGCATAATGTGCCTGACCTTTATAGTGGACCGGCAACGTCGAACTGGCATCGTACGCTCTGAAAAAATCAAAGCAACACAATATATTATTGCCACCGTTAAAACCGGTGGGTGTAAGAGGGGATGTAAAGCCCCTCTCGAGTTGAGCTGGGAAGCCGGCACAGCGCGGCAGGGGTCCGCCGGTGAGTCCCTTGCGGTGGTACTCGGGTACCACTTGACTGGTACCGCGCCGAAGATGGCTTCCGCGGAGTTTAGTGGGTATTCCCTTTCCCACTGGGGTGGGTGAGTCCCACACTTCCCCTGGTCTCCTACCCAGAGTACGGGATAGTGCGTAAACGCATTCTCCACGTCAAAAAAAGAAAATCAAGGTTCTTGTTCATAATATTTTTGTTGCGTTAACGGGAGCGAGTGACTGTTTATAAGCTGTAGGCGTTGCAGTATGGCCTTTTGAATATTCTATCGGTCGGCAGCAAAATATTGCTCGGAGATTATTGCCCGTGGGCGAGTACCCTTATCTTACGTTTTTTTTGTTATAGTAGACTTGTTTTAAGCTTTACAAGGTTATGTTGCTTGTTTAGTTCTTATTAAAACTTCTATTGTAATACTAACAAGTCGTTTTTTGTTTTAAATCACTCGCTAATACTGACTTTTTCTAACAGAGTTGGCTTTACTCCGAATTTTGTTGAGCTGCCCGTAACACAGTTGATTGGTGACAATTGTTGTTGTTAAGCAATTCATGGTGGGTCGACGGGATGGGTGAACACACTGACCGAAATTTAGTGATGTATTTCTCGGGTATCTCAGTGCTTCGGAAGGCATGTTAAGCAAATTGGTCCCTGTTGACGTCCCTGGATGTCAGTCGTTACGACTAGTCAGAGGACTTTAGGGCGGCTTGATAACGTCTGACATAGGGGTTGGTCACTAACCTTACACCCCTACGACAATCTGCACTGAGCCCGCGTGTTAAAGTATGGCTCTTGCCACCTCATAGTTGACGTATGAGCCACGTATACCTATAGGCCGTTTATATGATGTGGTGTGTTATTAGGTCAAGTCAAAACCATGACCCAAGACCCCAAAAAATAGATGTCAACGGACATTAACGAGACTTATACAAAAACAAAACTTCCATTAACAGAATTCACATCAATAAGACAAATGGACTTTCATCTTGACCTTTACCTCAACTTTGAACGTTTGACTACAATTATAATATTCAACTTTGTAACCTACCTAACTTTAATTCTTGTTACTCACGCACATATTTTAATAGTAGGTCCTTTCTATTTTATATTAAAGGCAAAATTGCTTTAACTCCGCCTTATATCATCAATAATACTTGTAAATGGAGTTGGGGTGTGTTTTGACCACGTATACCTACCTAAACAACTTCACATTAATTTGTAAGTGGCATGCAATATACGACTTTGGGTGATGTAATATTAGTCGCTAATTTTGTAAAACTAGTGAACGACTTATGATTATATCGTAAATTTGCAGGTATTTTATTATTCGGGTCTGCTTGTTAAGAGTTTGCCTCTGAATTATTCTAAGTTATATGAGGAGGTGCCCGTAATTGGGATGGATGACCACCCCGACCGAAATTTAGTGACGTGTATTTCGGGCATCTCCGTGCTTCGGAAGGCATATTAAGCAGCTGGTCCCGGTTGACGTCGGTAGATGTCAGTAGTTTTGCCTAGTCAGAGGCCTTAGGGCGGCTTGTTAACATCTGACATCAAGGTTGCTCACTAACTTTACACTTCTCTAACAATCCGCACTGAGCCCGCGTTTTGGAGTATGACTCGTTCTACCTCATAGTTGAGGTGAAACCTGTGCCCAGCAGTGGGATGTTTGTAGGCCGTTAATGTGTTTTATGTATCGGAAATTGATGACACATTTATAGCGCATAATGTAAGGTTGACTTTCATGAGACAAAAATGTTTAAAATATCATTATCTGATAAGTTTTATAATTAACTTGCGATGAGTTCATAAAACCGATTATTACATACCAGATTCGTTCTCATGATATTTACAAGAGATAATAATTACAAGTTGCCAGACTAATATATTCTGAGGATCCAATCACAGATTATTTAAACATTTGTTTTGGGTCTTTTGAAAATACGGTGTAATTGATGGTCTTCTTGCATGAAGAAGTAAATCATTTTGAATTTTAACCCTTGACCATCTTCGCTTTTCATCTTTTAGACTGCTAAAAACTGTTGTAGTGAATATTTTCATCTCCAGTCAAAGGCACAACACTGTAAGTTTCACAGTGTATTTTTAAGTCTTAAAACCATCACGTTAGTTTTGAATATGCACTGCCTGCAATTTTTTTTTTAACGACAGTTACATTTTATTTTGTTTCTTGATTACATAAATTATAAAGTTGTACATTGCTTAACTGGAAGATAGTTTGGACGGTTTAATTATAAAAAAAATGGTGAATCATTTTAAAGAAGAGCTTAAAAAAGCGGATTAGTAGCGGATCTATAATAGCTATTGATGAACTTTACTGAATTAAGCTGAAAATTAAATAGTGTTGTTTCCAACACTAAAGCTAAAATAATCAGGAATATTCAGGACGATTATTACCAGTACAGAACCCCAAGATAACCTCACCTTTACGAGGAACATACGTCCAGATGATTAACGGATGAGGCTCTTGCGACCGATCAATGGCGTTACAACTACCTACAGCCCATAGTCAGACTTTTAGAAGCTGCATTAAAATTACATTCAAAACTTTATCTAATGAGTTCATTTTGCCTAAATTAAGAATATAAAAATTTGAAGCGTACCTAACTAGGCTAGATGACTGTATTTTTTTGTTTATTATCGAAAGATCTTACATTTACGGGAACAATCCTCAAAGAATCAGTTCATCTGGATCAATACTACCAGAGATATCAATTTGAAATGCACATTTTTGGACTTGCCCAAAACGCTCCATACAAACATGACAGTTCCACGTTTACTGTTTTTGTAAGGAGCGCGTAATAACTTTGTTCGACAGCTGCTGCTATAATAAATATTGCGTTTATGAAAATTCTATCGTAACATAATTGCTTCATAAATACTATGGGTTACAAAATAGTGATGTTTTTTACAAAAATTTTAGACTTTTGAAATGCGCTTGCCCACCCAAGTTTGCAAGTATTGAGGCCTCTTTTTGAAACGAATCTCGATTGTGGTTTCAAAATATCATTTGAAATCAATTATTGTTTTTGGGGAACATAAGAAAACATGCAAAATCACTCATAGTCATCTATCCTATTGTTCAAGTCATTCCTTTTTGAAGATTGTCTAATTTCGAAACTGTTTTACTTTGGTACCAAACTAGTCAAACTTATAAACCATCATTAGCAAGAAAATCGTTGTTATTTTATTACGTGACTTTATTTCTAGTCGTGTCCTTATAACGCAGTAATTACTATTTGTATAACGACCATGGCGACCGAAAACACTGCATAGAGTTTTTCATGAAGGCGTGTTTGCCGCGGTGACGAAACATTGCTGGCAGTAAAAAGTTTGCGATATCGATTTTAAGTTCATAGAAGCTAAATTAAGCCTTGAAAGTATAGGGAAACTATTTGTTTTATTGCACAAAAATAAATGGTACCAAAGGCGGACTTAATGCCGATAAAGCATTCTCTACCAGTCAACTATAAGGCTAAGGAAAATAAGTACAGGTATCAAGTGGACAAACCTTTGAATCAAGAACATGACATTACGTAGGCTAACGATAATGTCCGAATAGGGTAGCTAGTACACTGATTGTTGCCGTCGTGGTAAACGGAACATTTCGATTCCCACACTTTATTGAGCGGTTTTGCGAATTCGCTCAATAAAGTGTGGGAATCTAAATGGGTTCGCCCAACGTGGTAATGAGCGAGCCTTTATATCCGGGTTGCTTGGGTTTTTATCGATGTTGTCCAATACTGGAGAGTTAGCCGCAAAATGTACAACATACACAAAGTACCCAAATGTTCTGACCAGATTTGAACTTGAGAATCCCGGGTTACAAGCTGGTTTTTAACCACTGGACCTTAAAACTCCCGTTATGTCTGCAAGTTACGTCCAGAAACCCAAAATTTTAGGTTGCGATGCCTTCGTTACTAGTCACGAGAGAAAAGTTAAAACAAAATAAATGCAAACAAAAGTTTAATGCCAAGCCTAGATACTCGTAAATAGTAAAGCCATCGCAAATTTAGTTTCCTAGGTATACAATAATTTTGGGAACAAGTGACCATTACCATAACTGTCTATAGACAATTCACTCCGAATGTTCTCCCCAAACGATAGAGGGTAAGCTTGGAAAGGGTTTTGATAAGGAATGGGGTAAATTACCTTCTAACACGCACGGAAATTTCTAGAACTAATTGATTGATTCACGTGCAAATGTTTGCACCTTTCCATTGTAATTTTCTGAGTGTTCAGGTAGTGAAGTGAGGTAGACAGTCTGAGGTAGACAAGGATGTTCTAATTGGCACTAGTTAAGCGGAAGTGGCACTAAACAAACCCACTGTCACTGTCTTATGTGTTTTGTGCATATTGTAAGGGTAGAAATAGGTGAAACTTAAGTTATGTACCAATGTAATGTACCTAATTAGCTATAAGACCAGCTACTGACTGTACCTTATTTCATGCATAAATAAATAAATAAAATAAATAAATAACTGTACAAGTTTGTACTAAGGCGAAGTTATTTAGCTGGGTTTTTCATACCATACGTGCAATGCCATAGATCCTCGAAAAAGCCATGACAGTGACCCTTTTTTGCAAAGAAACAACTCAAAAACCGAACTGAAAGAAATCATTGCGTTTCACCAGTTGCTTTGAGTAAGTTAAGTTTTGAATTAAGATACTATTTATGGTGAAAAATCATAAAATAACAGATCTTATTTTTGACTCTGTAACACAGAATACGTGCCTTTTTTTGGGAGGGAACATCTCAAAGACCGAATTGAACGAAATCATTGCGTTTCAAACTAGCAGTTTCTTATAAAGAACTTCTTGAATTTAGATTCAATTTAAAAATAATGATAAATTCATAAAAATTACAGATCTTAGTTTTGCTTTTGTAACAAAACATTTATTACTACTACATCCCAAATGGTACCCTGTACGTCGGTACTACCGTTAGAAGCCCACTGATTTTAGACTGTTCTGTGTCTGTAGGTTGAAGCTTCTAAATTAGGTAGTTAAAAAGACAAGCAAAATATATTAGGAAACTTTGAGACATGAAATTCTTTGACATTTGAACCACCTACCGTCTACGAGTAGGTGTTAGTAATAACAGCTTCAATTTAGCGAGAAAATAACAATTCCTTGTACAAAAGCGTGAGTGATTTATTTTTGTTAGCAGTTCATGAGAACTAATATTATTTCACTTTTTACGTTATTAATATCTTCTCGTGAATTTGATTAAAGTATCTCTTTACCTTCAGTCTTTAAAACTAGTCAGAGGCATCAGGGCGGCTTGACAACATCTGAAATTAAGGTTGCTTACTAACCTTACAAACCTCCAACAATACGCACTGAAACCGCGTGTTGGAGTATGGCTCGTTCCACCTCATAGCTGGAGTGAGGCCTGTGCTCAGCAGTGGGACGTATATAGGCCGTTCATAATATGTTACCTTCATTGTTGTTAGAAGTAGTTTACGGTGTAAATAAAAGTATTATCGTCTTTCGTCTTCAAAGTGTTAAACCGGCAAGTTTCAACACTGAAATAGTCAAAAAGCTCGTAGAAATGCTACATTAATTTAGTCTGTGTACAGCCACAAAAAGCTGAGAATTAACAAATTTCCCGACAATGGCAGGAACTTGATAAACTAAGCCATTAATTTGTATGCAGCTGCAAAATCCTAAATTAAATTCCTCTCCAACACGCACTTACATACAAGAAAAACTCGTGCAAAAAGCGCTCGGTTCATTATACCCCCAACGTTCTGAAGAACTTTGTGTGTTCTACGCGTACTTAATACGGCATGTTTTACGTTGGCATTTGCGTTGACCTGGCATACGTTGTGTGCTACCCTCATATTATGTTTGTACAAACAGGATACAAAAAAACCTCTGGGAAGGTGCGCGTGTCGTACAATGCTGTCCGGCTTCAGAATGTACGTTTATGGCCCTCTGGATGTCATTTTCTTGTTTTTCGAGGTGTGCCTCGATTGTCAAGACGTAGCGACATGCTTTTTGTTAATTTATACGTCAAGAAGTTATAAATCAGGTGAAATTTTGCTAGTGACACAGAAGCCTCAAATAAAACACAGTGGACTGTGTCTGTAGACAGCATTTAAAAAACTTCCTTGTCGTTTTAGTTAAACTATAGTTTTTCCTGATGCGTGGTTATCTGATTGTGTTATTGGTAGAGTCAATTTAGTAGAAGTTATTTTCACTGCTAGTGTTATAGTTGTAGGCATGTCATTATCAGTAACACAAAATATAGTTATGAAGTGAATAAGCTTAATATAATCAGGTTAAATTAACATAGCTACTCATTTTTTTTTTCATATTTTTTTTTGTAAGTATTTCTAGTTGTTTTATCCATTGTGATTTTAGAGGTTTGTTGGTTGTAGCTTCCTCATGACCTAACCTTCGTGAATAACTTTTGCCTGAATATCGACAACTACTACTTTTTGTCATTAGCATTGTTTCATTTTCATTACCATAATTTGTTTCATAATTATTTTTGTATTCCGCTCCAAACTTAAACGCAATGAAAATATTGTCCGAGTCCTCTTATAAAGTAACACCGTTTCATAAAAGGCTTTAGGAGATAAAGATTGGGATTCAGCAGGTTTCGCGGAATATAAGATAATATTTTTGACTTCATATGTTTTTCATAACACGTTGCTGGTCGCAGTAAACACTTGCACACTTAATGTGGGTCAGATTCCGAAAACTGGCTTTTGTTATGCTTACTTATGTGAAGATAAAAAAGAAGCCTGAAAACAGCAATGGTATTCGCATTTCGCTCGTGGTGAGTTAAAGATCCAATTTCTTTGCAACAGAAGCCGTTTGAGAAAAAAAAACTAAGCCAAACAAAATGAGAAAATACTAATTCAGAGTGAAGCTTATTGATGATTGAAGTAAGCGTGAAGCGCCGAGATGTGAAGTGAAGTCCGCCGGAATGCTACCCCTGAACACATTGGAAGTGAAGTAAATATTTAGACATTAAACATCTCAGAAAGGGTGATAAATGCTCCCAAGACTATATTATAAACAGGGTACTACGTGGCACACTGGTTGTCGCCGTCATGGTGAATGGAACATCCAGAAGCCCACATTTGACCGAGCGATTTGAACCTAACGTGGCTTCCGATATTCAGTTAGGATTTTCCTGTAATTTATACAATGGATACAAAGTCGGTGGTCCGACCAGATTTGAACTCAGACCTCGGGTTCTGAGCCAGAGTGTTTAACCACTGGGTAACGACGCTCTTCATGTTCTTCACGTATTTGTGAAGAATAGGGTAGGTTTGTAGGGTCTTAACTGTGCTACTATTGAAGCGTTCTATGTTTGATGCAGGTCTATGCATATTTAAAAAGACATAACGCCCAGACTTAAAACAATGAATGTTTGTTTTGGGTGGGGATCAAAATCACAACTTTCAGAGTCATAGGCAGGACTCACTCACTTATCACGACTACTCGTCAAAAACTCGGGGGTAAAAATATATTTTATAGTGAGAGTTAGGTTAGGGCTTAGACTTGAACTTTTAATAAGAATAAGTCATAAAAATTTCCCTTTTTTGATGACCTCTTGGTATAATTGTCAAGAAGCGGGTCGCCGGACTACACCAGAGGTCGCTAGTTCGACCCTCACACTGTACAAACAATCATTTGCATGAACATGTCTGTTTATATTGGTCTGCGTGTTACCTTGAAATCATTCATGTATTTATTAGTATCCATAGTACAAGATTTGCTTGGTTTTGGACTAGACAGCTGTATGTTAATTAAATAAATAAATATCACAAGACATTCCACAAATCTTTATGACATAAAACATTATTTATACCAAGTCAAAACCAGAAGTGAGTGAAGTTTGATCCGGAAACAGAATTTAAATAGAAAATGTTACTAGTTGCTCTCTACTCCTAAGTATTGAAGTATAATACATCTACACACAATATTTCACCATTCTTTTGAACAGTACTTTCATAAAATCCAAACCCTGTTTCGTTCGCTTTTATCACACAATGCATATAGCTTAGCTTTAAACACAAGAGGATTACTTGAGATCTGAACAGGTCGTTGAGTAATATTTCAGATGAACAGTGAGTGCACAGGGAAAGAAGACTTTGAATAGTGTGAGCCTTACCGCAAATATACAGAAATAATATCAGCTCTTCAGTAAGAAACAGAGGATTAAATATGAAATGTACTCCATTCGTTGTATTGTTATTGTATTTGAAGTAATGATAATCGGAGAACAATAAGGTGTTGAAGAAGACGGTTTGGTCATGTGGAAAGAATGAGTGAAAGGCAATTAACGGAATGGTTTTATGAGGCGAGGGTGAATTAAGCTGTAGGTAGGTAAAGTCTAAAGGTGGCGGTTTGCGCTGCGACAGAGACAAGAGACCGCGACCGGAGACTGCGACTGGAGACCGTGACCGGAGACCGCGACAGTTACTTGATGTTAGGCAATGTGTATACATGTTTAGATTGCCTTACATCAAGTAACAGAGACAGGAGATAGCGTAGCGTCAAGTAAATCTGCGGTCGCGGTCTCCAGTCACGGTCTCCGTTCGCGGTCTCCGGTCGCGGTCTCCGGTCGCGGTCTCCGGTCGCGGTCTCCGGTCGCGGTCTCCGGTCGCGGTCTCCGATCGCAGTCTCCTGTCTCTGTCGCGGCACGAACCGCCACCTTTAGATGAAACTATTTTGGACAAATTCAAGATGATTATATAAAAAATCAGGTAAGCAGAACTTTCGAACGAGCCAGTATGAATAATGTTCAAGAGTGGAAATAGCGCGATTGTTTGGCAGGATCGTAGCAAGTTGTGAAATGTGGTCTCTTGCTACCCCGTCAAGAAATAGACGTGGTGGTATGAACAGCCAACGGCAAATGAGAATTCACCTTTTCCGTTTTTTAACTTGCTCTTGTCAATTGACATTTCTTTGCAGTAGAGCTTGGAGGATTGACGAGAAATAGCCTGTCATGCCGTTAACCGTTGATGTTTAAAATAGATAGTTTTGTCATCGTACAATCATTATTAGAAAGACGTGGGTTACGTAAAGTGAAAAAGTAAGTAACCAGTGGCCAACCACAAGGGTGAAAAAGTAGTGGGCACTAAGGTATAATATTTCTCAAGGGTCGATTGATGACAGTCGTGGCAAGATGTCAACTAAATCGTCGACTTACGACCCTCGACCGGTAGGCCGTTTTTCAGCGTGAGACGCGTGAATGAACGTTGTGAGAAAGGTCACTGGACTTACTGAAGTGAAAAACGCGATTAACAGGTCTCTAAGTGTGAATTCGAGTGGTCAATATTGACCAAATGATAAAACCTTCAGGGTATAAAAGTAAAGCAATCGAATTGTATGTCCTGACAGTCTGGTTGGAACGCCTACTTTTGCTCATTATACAACCCAAGCAACCCGAATAAGACGGTGGGCTTGCCCCTTAAGACGTTGGATTGGATATATTTTTCTTAATCTCTAGACAGAGACATTTTTTTCAACACGGTCAGACGACTGTATGGTAGAAAATCCCTCTAGGCATTAAGTCCGCCATTGTTATTTTGTGTTTTTTTATTCTTTATTGCACAAAAATAAAGCAATAGCGTGAATTTTCCCATTTTGCTTGCCATACCGGTGAAAATAAGTGTGCCTCTAACTACCCTGTTTGTAATATAGTCCTAAGTGAATGCTACGAGTATAAGAATGAAACGTTGCTAAAAATAAAAGTGGGCCTAATTTTTCCTGTTGCGAGAAATCTCCGATAGGAGAAAAAACCCATAAGCAAAACACAAGAAACCCCAGTAACGGAAGTAAAACCACCCTTCACGTTAGGTTTAAACGTTACGTTGCACACGGCAAAGTGTGGGCTTGTAAATGTTCCGTTTGCCAAAACCGCATCAATTAACTCGAGCTAGTCATGCTCACTAAAATGTTTCTGGGGTGGTGGCGTTGTGTGACGGGTCATTCCATTCCCTAAAATATGGTTGAGTGGGATGATGGCTGGCTCACACGTCAACTTGTGAACAGGTGCCACCTTCGGGAACTGGTCTGCTCAAGTTTACTTAGTTAACCCAAGTTTACTTGTTAATTTCCTGTTTTATTTATTTTCATGTCAAAACTGTATTACTTGGTTGGTTTATTCAAACATTCACTTTGTACTGTAAAACATTGGACGATTTAAAAAGTGTAACTGCTGAGTTTCTTGCCGGGTCTTGTCAGAAACAACCTTCCGACGCCGGTGGTAGAGTCACATTATGTGCATGTATTTTAAGTATCGTTTATATTTTGTATTATTATGGGTATGTTTATTAAGAGGTTAAAATTGTATTGTAATTAAAACAGTACTTTCGAATCGTCAAGAATCTTTCTTGACGATTCGAAAGTACTGTTTATTGGTCTACTTGAATAAAGAAATATTGAATTTGAATTTGAATTGAATTTGAATTGAATTAGTTTGCCTTCTCCTCTCGGCGAGATGTGGTGAAAGTTCCATTCACCATAACAGCAACAATTTGTGTGCATCTGACTACCTGGTGTACCACGACTATCTAGTGATAAAGTCATAGTAGAATGTACGGTGGACGGCACATCACTCTACCCATTTCCGGTCAGTCCTCCTCGCTCTATAGCAAAGAAAAGACATTTGGCAAGAGTGAGAGACAAAACGGAAATGGGGTAACCTGATGTGCTGTTGACTGTACATTTCTTTTTCTCTCAGTAAGTCCCAAAACTACACTGAAACAAGCCTTCTGAATAAATACACCAGCCATTGGGTTACGTGAATGAAAAATAAACAGCCGTAAGTCGTGAGGGCACAGACGCGTGACTGCCGTCTCGGACAGGGCGCTTCCTGAGCAGCATGCAGCTTGGATTTATGGAGTAGCTGGCGAACGAGCCGACCTGATAAGATTCTTCGAGCCAGGAAAAATTGAGTTCATTTTATTTTTAGCAACATTTTATTTTTATAATATCAGCTTAGGACTATATTGCGAACGAGGAATCAGATGAGTACGGTTTAGTGCCATGGTGAACGGGATATTTAGATGTTCACATTTGCAGAGTTGATTTTGAACTCAAAGTGAATGCGGTAGGCTCGCCGTACAATGAACACAAAAAATGTGTTACGGTAAAACTTGAACTCGGGTGTTTAACCATAAAAAAAATCTCAATTGTCAAACCCCTAGTCAGACTCAGCCTCAGGCTGTCTGTAGCTATCATTGTAAATGGAAAATTGGTAAATTTTTAACTCACCAAGTGAATTCAAACTAAACATTATGAAAATATATTTTTTACTTTCTTCAGGGTGTTTGAGATAATAAGGCGATGTTCATTAACTGATAATTATGAGATGATGAACATAAAAAAAAACCCATTTCAAATATGCAGGCTCTTACCTTAAGTAGGTACTCAACCATTGGGTCACGCACGTCTTGAAGTAATTCTGAAAGCAGCAGCATAAATCCTTCCATTTGTCCTGCAGGAAGTCCGCTGGCGTCGACAACTGGGACGATTACGCGCGTCTCCGCCGTCGTAGGGGGGGAAACTGAGCTGCCTTGCGATTCCCGGCCGCCCCAGCGCAATGACAGCTTGCTGCTCGTCGTGTGGTATCGCGACGACAATCCTGTATACAGGTAAGTGACTGACAGTTAACGCTCACATGTGCTGCAAATGATAACAAAATTGAAAGAGCACTTTCACGCTCCTAAGTGATTGATGATTAATACATTATTGGAGTAAATATAATAACACAACATACTTAACGTAATCAGTCCATAATGACCTTATGATGATCTGATTCTTCTTACTAAGTAACAGTTTTGATCAAAACGCTGGGTTAAGGTATCACTTACCCTTCTCGAAACATACCTATCTTTTGAGCTTTTGGTAGCCAATCTGGTTCAAAGACTTGCACGCTTCTAGTTAAACAAAAACTGTTCCTTCCATTTAAGACGTGGTTGCGCTGATAAACAACATAATTCCTTCGTTGGATATAATATGATATGTAGGTACTACTCGTAGATATTATTCTCGAGCAATGAAAGTTATTCAATAAGCAGGACTACATTGCTTTGGTATAAGGTCGGCCCAGCTAGTTGTGATCACGCCCGAACTTAAAGCGCTCACATGTTCAAAGGCGTCGGTAGCCGCATCCGACATAATGCTTGCATGCCACCGGGTTTCGGGTGCCTGCCTCCTGGTGCCAAAACGCAAGGGCGCACTACCAACGTCATTAAGACTTGATCATTGTTCTCGTTGTTATTTTTCTTCAATATTACAGTTATTTAAGTAACCACTGTAAGAGATCACAAGTCATGGTTATGATGCCGACTCTTTACAAATGCGTTCACATCAACCATTCCAAAACCAATGCAAAATGGGTCTTATGTCAGCAGCATAAAGAGCCCCTATGTAAAGTTCGATGTGAACGCCTCTGTACAGTAACCAAAGGTTGACTTGGTTGGCTAGAATCAGAATCAGAATCAGAAATATCTTTATTTAAATAGACCTGTTACAAGTGCTTTCAAATCGTCAAAAACTTAATCAAACAAACAAAAATACACTTAATAATAGACTTAAATACTATAATAGAAATGATAAATAAATAGGTACACAGTATACAAACATAATGTGACTCAACCACCGGTGTCGGAAAGTTGTTTCTGTACTGAGAAGAACCGGCAAGAAACTCAGCAGTTACTCTTTTCAATATGTTCTGTACAATAATCCGTTAGTAAATTACAATTTTATTAAGTACACATACAGTTATACAATTTCAAGAAAATGGTTAGTGCACAAAATAATGTTAAATTATTAAAAGCAATTAACAATATTGTTTAGAAAAGACTACTGGTTAACATTATAAAAAAGGAGTTTTGAGGTTCACATCCAATTCAAAGAAAAAAATGTTTGGTTGGTTCACATTATTATGTTGAATCCGTATAATTGTTACAAAATGGCTAATTGGAGTCCGCGTCGAGCTGAGAGCTTACTCCCAAGCGTTCCTATCCATAAGGTAGTCGGCTGTGGTATAATATCCTTTTTTTAACAAGACAGTTTTAATATGATGTTTAAACCTATGTAATGGTAACTTACAAATTGCTTCTGGAATTATGTTGTAGTAGTGTATACCTTGCCCCATAAAGGAACCTAAAACCTTTTGTAACCTGAATAATGGAAGCGCAATTTTATTCCTATTCCTCGTATTTTTGTCATGTATGTCACTATGTTTAGTAAAGAGATTAATATTTTCTCGCACCAATATAATACAATTATAAACGTATTGTGAAGCCACAGTAAGAATCCCAACTTCCTTAAAAATATCCCTAAGCGAGGTCCGTGCACGAAGCTTGTAGATGGATCTGATGGCTCGCTTCTGAAGAATAAATATGGTTTGTATATCTGCTGCCTGGCCCCAAAGTATAATACAAAAGCTAAAACAAAATCTAAAAACCGTAGCCAGTTATCCAGAAAGTTAATAAGCATAAATATGTTCCTCGTATTATATCGCTTCCACAGAATATCGTTATACGAGTAAATGCTGACACTGAAATAGCCATAACTTACATTTAAATCGAACTCAAACTGACTGAATGTGTACTTATTTCTGCGACCGTAAGTGCAATTCTAGAATATCCGGCACTAAAATGTTCGGTTGAAAATGTATGTTCTGAAAAATCTTTGAACTTTATTCCGCCGAGGAGTTTGTTTAAATTCCTTTTTAGAGATCCTATTTTCTCATTGCGGTTGTTTTAATATTTAGGTAGTTATGAGTTGAGCATTAAGTCGTTAATGTTTTGCTTTAGAGGTAGAGACGTCCAGTTTAGTTCTTTGACATATTTATTTATTTGCAAGAGCAATGAGACAAAAGCAAGAAAATATTTTGTTCCAAAAGTATAAAAAAAGGTTTACATGGGACTTTTCTATTCTCACCTTTAGTTGTCAATTTCATTTTGGCAATCTGACTAACAAAAAAAATAATAACACAAGATGATCGTTTTATTAGTAAGTCTTTTTTTAAATTTATCATAAGAGTTCATTTATTTACTTATTTTTTTATTGCACAATAAAAAACAAGTACTATTGGCGGACTTGATGCCTAAAGGTATTCTCTACCAGTCAACCATCGGGCGAGGCAGAAAACTGGTTGGAGTTAGTTATTTAAAAAAAATTGTAACGTCATTTTCAAAACGGAGACTTCCATTAATGCTTCCAAACCATTTAACAGTAGCATTAATTAGTTAAAAGAGTTAGTGCTAGTTCCGTAGTAGTTTTTGCAACACGCATTCTGTTCTCGGAACTCACAACCAACTTTCGTTCGCTATCAAAATTCGATCTAAATGAACTTTGCTCGGAGTGGATTGATGCAATAACTCTTACAAAGCTGGTAGCGACTTAAAGTCCGTACCTTGTTCGTGATTAATATCTTAGTTTAAACAGAAACCTATTCTTGAATAACATAGGGTCTAGAATGAGAAAGTTTTAACCAGCATTTTGACTAAAGTTTTACAAAAAACAGGGAAAGTGCTTCAATCAAACAAAAATTGTTGATCGAATGAGAAGTATGTTTAGTCACTGAATTAAAATTTTCATAAAATACATTTAAGTGATTGAACGTTAAATAACTTTTAATCTGTTGTAATTCACCATCACCTCATACTTAAATATATTCCGTTAGACACTACCGAATATATCTAAGACAGATTTTATAATCACTGTGATCGCAGTTAAATAAATTAAGGCTTTACTCTTGTAGATGTCCGTTTTCAGTTCATTTAAAACCTCAATTAAGCTATCTTATGGAAGCAATTAAAGTCAGGATATCAACGTGGCACATTCCGTTAGCATTCGGTGTGAGTAGTGGAAAAACGGAAAAGTGTGAGCCCCGGAACGTTGTCTTGTGCTGTGGTTAAAGCTATATAAGGTAGTGCTGAATCCAATGTTTACTGATTCTGAAGTTCTGTCTAAGAGTATCAAACAATTACGAGTATAATAATAGCCTTATAGAGTTGTTAAGTTTATTTTTAGCATCATTCCATTGCATGAAAAACATCTGTATTCCTTCATATTGTCAGGAAAAATTAAAAAGGTGTTGAGTACAATCAATAAATTGGCAAAAGAATTTTTCATTATGGTCGAAGAAAGACATTTTGTACGGAATACCTAGTAATAACTAGTATGAACTGGAAAAATAGAACTAAAATGAATGTACAGTAGAAGATTTTTTATTTGAATGTCATCTACCATGCTTTCAACTCAGTGAGGTTTTATTTTGTTCAAATAAAATAATAAATTCAGAAGTAGGCACTACGTCCAAATATCCGTAAGCTCTGTTCACCCTTCTAGATACCTACAATATTCAAAATAGATTTAGATCAGAACGAATAAAGTTCTACATATATTATTTTTCTCGATACGGAACCATAATTAAGTAGTTTCAGCTCTAGTAGAATTCTTATCTACGAAGCGGCGAGCGTTAATCTGGCTTACACAAGGAGTTTCTTGAAATCTTTCGTTTTAATGTGCACGATCTTTTTAGATCTGGGAGGATTATTTGCAGAGAAGATAAACATTCAAGTGAGAATATAAAATAGGTAATATTCTTTAAAATTCTAGGGTAGGTAGTAAAAAAACTTAAGTTTTTAAATGAAAAAACAGATTCGTAACACAACTGTTTTACGAAATCTTTGAAGATTTTAATTTTCTAGAAGAAAAACATAATTACGCGTAATTTTTGAATTGGCAATATTTTTAAACTTAAATTTTAGGATGTTTTTACAAATTTATTTGAAATACAATGGTCTAATATAATAAAATAGAAGCTTAAGTTATTTTTAGTATAAGATATTTCATGAACTGGTGGAAAAAGTTAATACCTATTTTATATTAAATATATTTTCACAGGTAACGAAAAGATACGGTTGATTATAACAAATCCCGTCAAAAGGGACGACCCCTTTTTCGTTAGACCCGAGTCCATAAAGCATAAAATTCATCACGAAACTCATGTGCGCTAGTAATTTTTCGTCCCTTTTTATACATAACGTGGCGGATATTATAAATTTGATTGAATGTGATGCGGCCTCCTCAACAAATATTCCCGGTATATTTGTACTGGTCATTTGAAAAATATTGGTATTCCAACAACATATTCGTTTAGAGTTTTTTTTTTCAATTAAGTAAGTGAACCTCCCATTGCAAATCGGTTTCAGAGATCATCCTGCCTACTGCTTTCTTACAATGATACGCCACGGGCACTGGCCCGTGGCGCAGTGCTGACAGTGATCCACGACAATCGCTGCTGTAAAGCAACACACACCGGGTCGGAAATGGGATGGGTGACCACCCCGAACGAAATTTAGTGATGTGTATTTCAGGCATCTCCGTGCTTCGGAAGGCAGTAAACAGTTGGTCCCCGTTGCCGTCGCTAGATGTCAGTCGTTAAGCCTAGTCGGAGGCCTTAGGGTGGCTTGATAAGATCTGACATTAAGGTTGCTCACTAACCTAGGCTCATACCCCTCCAACAAACCGCACTGAACCCGCGTTGGAGTACGGCTCGTTCCACCTCATAGTTGAGGTGAGGCCTGTGCCCAGCAGTGGGACGTATTAAAGCCCTTGTGAAATGTGAAAAGAAATATATCCAAAAATGTGTACCAATTATCGATAGATGTCTCGGTGTTAAGCGATCCCTTCAATATACCCGTTTCACTTAGCGTTTCGCTTGTCAGACCGCGATGCCCAAAGTGAGAGGGACAAATTAACAGAGGTCCTGTGGGATTTGTCAATCGCCCCGTTTTCCGCAACTTAACGATATCTTTTACACGGTAAGATGGCTATGATACTTTATAACGTATCGGAGTTACTATAATTACAATGATAAAGTTGATTATTTACGTGATGCTTTAGCTCTCTTTTGGTCAGATTGATTTTACATGCATCCTTGAATCTTATAGAAAGAAAGATTGTTGTTTGATAAAAATACTATTTAAAGCCGTGTCTGTTTTATGTATTTTATTTATAAGTACATAGTAAAGATTTACTTCCTAAATTCCGACTTTTGTAGAATTTGTATATTTTTTAAATTATGAAAGTTTTGGAACGATACACTGAAGAAGTTTTAGTGAGATAAGCTTTTAAATTACAACCCTTAATATCCATCAATAGTCAAAATAATCTATCTCGTAGATGAATTATGCAAACATGACAAATTGATCGACCCCTTGTTACCTGCTTACCCATTCAGGGTCGTCAAAACTTTTAAACATCAAAAATATTGTGTCTGTAAATACTGGAAAGTTCTACCTATAGCACCTGTAGGGATGCAGAAGAGGGTCCCTTAAATGGCAGGGGCGCCCTTAAGCACTTTTGTATTTACGAAAATATATTAGCATTAACAAAACTTATTCGGAAAGTGAATGGAATGAGAAATATGTCTCGTATTCGAGACGGAGACAAAACAATAAATCAAAAACCATCAAAATTGGTTCACCAGTTCTGTAGTATTTGAATGCCACCGAATCATTGGGATCAAAAATAACCATGAACATCATCATCAGCAGCCACATGATGTCCACTGCTGAACATAGGCCTCCCCCATAGATTGCGACTATCATACGGGGGGATGTGCCGGTACTCGCCACGCTTGGCAGGCGGGTTGGCGAGCGCAGAAAACGCCCCCTTCGCACCGCGACGCTGCTGCCCGTCGCGGCCTGGCATTTGGGGACGCTATACGAAGATGGTTATCCCGCCATCGGTCGGTCGCCAGAGCCCCGTCCGTTATCCAACAGGACGCACCGCGCGTAGGTGAGGTTGGCTTGGGGCTCTCAAGATCTTGGTCGAGCCCCCTTACGCCTTGTAACCATGAACATAAACATGAATAACGCAAGGTCCTAATTTTTCGACATGTAAGTATGAAAATAAAAAATATTTATTATATGTAAACTTTTACAAGTGCTTATGAAGAGTCAGCAAAACAATATTATGATGTAAGAAACACTTAGGTTGGGTTATCTGACTTTAACAATAACAAACATCCAAATTTCAGTTAAAGTATCGGTTAGGCCCAAAAATGACGTCAAATTGTCAAATTTGACAAAAACTTTAACTTTAACTTCTACTATGGTGCCCTTAATGTTACTCCACCACCGGTACAGTATCAGAACAGTTGTTCTATCCCACAAGCGCGGGTGAGCTGTACTTGTGTGTGTGTAAATGCACAACACATTGTCTTTGCGTCCGTACGCTATAAACTACTTAAAGGGCGAGTCGCCGGCTGCACACACTACACACTGCACCACAATGCATACGCATTACAACACAAATAAAGCAAACCCGCGCTCGTAAGATAGAACATCTGTAGTTTATAAACTATACGTGGCAAGAAAGAAATATTTACGAAGCTTTTTGAAACCTATAACTGAGTCGGTTTTGCCCCGACTCTTTTAAAAGGCAAGCAAGTCTCACAGCAAATCATCAATTTTTACCGTTGATAACATCTGTCATGTAAAAATTAGTAGGTTTGTGAGCTTAATATGTTTGAAATCATGTAGTGACATCAAGAAAGGTTTGTTTAATAACACAAACACATGAATTTCGAGATTATAACCACCAGTCGTCCCGTGTGTACGCTCCGGTAGCAAGTAACCGCTCACGCCCGGGTCAGTTTCGCTCCGATGAATTCATTTATCGTGTCTTCGGGTCGTGTTGTGTGTAATTATTATTATTATCACGGTTATTTTTCCCGATTGCGCAATAAAGGAGCTCGTTTGCGGGTTACGTATGTGTATGTGCGCATTTGTTTTCATTATGTCGCGGAGCTGAGGGAATGGAAGTGAGAAATTGGACTGCTAGAGACTCAAAATTATCATTTTGTGTCGAAAGATGAGAGGGAAATAGGAATGTGATTATGTAATAACATAACAGTTGTGAGCTTACAACTATCGAAAACCGGGTAGTCAGTGTTACACCAATTATTGTTCTCATGGTGAACTGAACCCAAAGTGGCAAAGGGCAAGCCTATCTCCACAATCCAGGTCGCTTATGTTTTTATCACTAGAGAGTAAAACACAAATTCTAAAATGAACAAAAAGTAGATTCGAACTCGGGACCCTTGAACCAGGGTGTTTAACCCTTACGCCTCGACTTTCACCTAAACTCACTAATGACCAAAAAGACATATACCACTATTCGATCAACTAAATAGAGTTTGCGCCCTCAGCGATGACTTGTTAAGCAAACAATATTATCGATGACATCACCAGTAACAGTGTGATGTTTAGTCGTTTTTAGTGGAAGCCATAATTGGCGCTGAACTATAGGCTAGAATTCCAATGAAGCGTATAAAAACTATATATTCATAATCAGTAAAAAATGCAGAATGCTTTAACTTTAAAAATACTTTTACTATGTTTGACATAGCCTTGCACAAACCTATCAAATCTACTACGGTATATAAAAATAAGTCGGGTTTTCCTTCCTGACGCTATAACTCCAGAACGCACGAGCCGATTTCCACGGTTTTGCATTCGTTGGAAAGGTCTCGGGCTCCGTGAGGTTTATAGCAAAGAAAATTCAGGAAAATTCCAACAGAAAAGCGGGAAAATCTTCTTTCACATACAGCTCAGACCACGCGGACGAAGTCGCGGGCGGCTGCTAGTTACCTATAAACGTAAAAAATTACAATATTGGTATTAGCCAATATTAACTGTAAAATATTATAAGATATTGATCCTATTACTAAATAAGTAGTGATAGTGATAAATAGTAGAGTTTTTGTTTAATTTTGTGTATTTAAGTTTACATACGCAAAGGTTTCAAAATAAATAGTAAAATGGAAATGGTGGCACTGTCTAATGAAATTTCCAGGCCTTTGTTTGTATTTCATCGGTCTAGCCGACTCTAGTCTATGATTAAGATTATAATAATTACTTTTACTCTATTTAGACAAAAGAAAACCTTTCTTCGGGCCCAGAACAATTTACGTGAAATTGTGTCATTTTATTTGATGTCTTTGTTTTCTTTGGTTCAAAGAATTTTTAAAGGTACTTGGTACCATGGTACTTTTAAATCTACTTGTTTCTATGTCTACATTAACAAAAAAAAACACGTTAAACCTCTTTTCACTACAATTCCATCATCACCAAAATTTGGAAACCCTTACGATCTTAACGCAGACAAACATTTACAAAATAATATCATCCAAATAAAAATTCTAGATATCTTATAAGCAAATCCATTAAAGTCAAATAAATGAAACAGAGAACCTTCGTATCGCTGTTAATATATTTTTACATTTTCGCTTCAACCGCGGGACAGGCTTCAGCGACATTTTTGATGGATGAGCTCAGTCTTTGCGGAGCGAAACATACATCATCTAAACACCATATAAACCCGACCCACAGTTGCATTTATGTATAAATGTTAACAATTTCCAGCAGATGTGAACAGTTGATGATCTATCTACCCAGACAAGGTTAAAACTAAAATATGGAACATATTTTTGATTTTTGGTTTATGTTGTCCACTGAGAAAAACTTCTTAACCAATTACTCACATTAATGACATAAGCACTTAAAAAGTACTACATCTTTATACATCGTTCTGTAAGGTTATTATAATATGGTTGAGCAAAGTTTGCACTTACTACATAACGGATAAACATACTGTTTTTTTGTAAATATTAACTTAATATACTTGAGAAACACCCAGACTATTTCAAGCTTATTAATGTTTGTACTGTTCAGGGATTGAACCCGCGAGCTCTGGTTAGTAGTAGCCAGCTTCTCAACCATTACACATTAGTGGTAGGTCAAATAACATATTTATTTGAAGCGTCTGTTAACTTAAAATCCAAACTCAAATGTATTATCAAATGTATTATTAACAAACGTGTATTATGTTGTCACAAAGCTCGTATTAACTGTGATGGATTTTATACGCGGCAAATGCAGCAAATCCTCATTAGACAGAGATTTATCGTATCAAGCTTGAGGGGCGATGTGGTACGTTTAATAACGACTAACATGAATAATACTGTGCGTTAATCGGGTGGAATGGACGGTGTTGGAGTTGACGAAAATGTTATTGGGTATAGTTGGTGGCAGTTTTATGTTCTTTTGACTGAGATACCGAAAGGGTTAATTTTCCAACATACAGAAATAACAAATAGTATGTGTTACTGACGATGAATTAAGTATGGATCGAAGACACAGGCCCTTACTCAAAGCCTTGTAATAAAACTCAAAGTCACCAAACGTGTTTTGGAGAGGGCTCTCGATATCGAAATTTCGCAACGACAACGAATCAGAAATTATAAAAAAAAACAGAAATGTCTCATTAGACAGAGATTTATCGTATCAAGCTTGAGGGGCGATGTGGTACGTTTAATAACGACTAACATGAATAATACTGTGCGTTAATCGGGTGGAATGGACGGTGTTGTTGGGGATAACGAAAATGTTATGGGGTGTAGTTGACTGGTAGAGATGCCTCCAGGCATTAAGTGCGCCAATTGTACTTTTATTCTTAATTTTGTGCAATAAATAAATATAGTCTGTGGCAGTTTTTTGCTCCCTAACTGAGCTTTCATAAGTTTTTGAAAGCTCGAGATCACCCAACGTGTTATGGAATGGGTTTTTTGATATCGACATTTCGCTATGATATTGAATCGGAAATAATGAAATTTAAAAAACAGCGAATCCTCATTAGACAGAGATTTATCGTATCAAGCTTGAGTATCGTATCAAGCTCGTATTAATCTAATCTAAATCAGCCATGAGGATCCCACTGCTGGGCAAAGGCCTCTCTTCCCCTCCTCCACGCGAGTCTATTTTGGGCCTTTTTAGGCCAGTCCCCTGCAAAGGCGTCCAGCTCGTCACGCCATCTGCGCCTTGGTCTGCCAGGTCGTCGGAACGTTTAATAACGACTAACATGAATAATACTGTGCGTTAATCGGGTGGATTGGTCGGTGTTGTTGGGGATGACGAAAATGTTATTGGGGATAGTTGGTGGCAGTTTTGCTTTCCCTGACTGAGCTAAAGAAAGTTTTAATTATCTTACATACAAAAATCAACAATCAGTGGCTGAAACTGATGAACCTTTCCGTAAAATATTATTATATCATTTATATCCTCTTACTGAGTTTCATGGCTGACACACACAGCGACTATAGCCCGGACCAGCTTTTTGAATGAATATTCCGACGAATGCTTGAAAAATGCTTCACTTAATATAAACCGAGGTATTTCTAAACCCATTGTACTACCACAACTTTAAATAGTCGATATTCAGTTCGTTCTGAACAATTAATTCAACAAAACTTTAGAATTTGTATTAGTAATTGTTACTATAAAGATTTTCATTCAACCAACCAGAAAATACTGCAGCCGGAATATTTGAAATGTTCCGGTTATTTTGTGTCATTCGCTACACTGACTTTCTCCGCTCGACTGAGTTTGTTTTATAGAACTTATTTAGAAATTTCCTTTGCTCAAGTACTGTGCGAAAATAGCGCAGTATACTTATATTCCTTTTCAGGATATTGTAGTCACCTGAAAGACATAAAAGTACACAAAACACTTATTCTTTTATGCAATTCATTTGACACGTTTAATATTGTTAAGTATAACTAAAATGTTTAAGTTGTCATTTGAATAATAAAAAATAAATAGTTACAAAATATTTCAATACGGAATGTGGCATGTGTTACCTTACAAATGAATGCATCACAAATCAACCTGCAGCTGATTTATTTGAAAAATGGGAAAGAAAACACACTGACAGAAAATTATCAACACGTCATTCAATACGATTATTCCTTAATAAATTGAGTGTAGTTTGATTAATTACGAATTCTTAGGAAGGAACGAAAATAAGGTAAGCACTAAAGCAAAATAATAAATTAAAAGCCAGCAGACTAGCAGCAGCGGCCAATAGCAATTTATAGCTTCTCAGAAATCCACAGAAAACGCGATTATACATAGTGAAATTATCACTAAAGTAGTCAACGTCGTTTTTTCTGTTATGAAACAGTTCGTTATGACTGCGGCAGATGCTAACTAGAAAAGACGTGTTATTTTTGTGCACTTGAATATCTTTAACCTGGTAAAGGAAAGAAGAACAAGGGTAAAGAAGTAAATAATAATATAAACTAAGCCGTTTTTTATCTGCAGTGGTAAACTAACGCGAAGCTCACGTCGACATATCACATTAGCGTAAAGATGAAAAAAGTTCACAGCTTTCGGCGAAACCGGCCTAAATCCTTCGCTAATAAGGATTTCTATCAAAATAATACATCTCCCTTTATTAAAATACTCGAGAGCAGAAAGTCCTCGAAACATAAAGTACATAATCCACTTTACTAATATAAAAAGTACGAGCATCAACTTTCCGCAGCTTACGGAGAATTAAATTGGGAAATTCACGTTTCTTTCTAACAGTGAGATTGTTGTGTAAAAGCTTCAGCATTCTGTCAGAAATGAAACCAATAGTAAACAGGCTTTTTGGTGAGATTCTGAAGTATTTTGATGGCATTTGAAAGAAAAACTTTGAGCGTGTTTTGTTTCATTAGATAATACGTGATGATGGCTTCTAATAAGTTATGCATAACTGTTTTGAGAGCATGATACATGCATACAAACATATCCACGATATCGCGACCATATCCCGACCGAGGAGTCAAAGGCACACTGATTGTTACCTTCATGGTGAGCAGAACATTCAGGAGCCCACATTTCGCAGAGGGAATTTGCACCCCACGTGGTAAGGGGCGAGCCTACTGGCGTTATCTGGTTTCCCAAGCACACCGAATAACGCCGGTAGGCTCGCTCAGTAGGCTTGTCTTGTCGGCGCCACCATCACTGGAGAATTAGTCGCAAACTGCAAAATCAACATAAATGTGGATTCTCTGACCAGTCTTGAACGGCTACAGAGCGTTTAACCACTGGGCGACGACGCTCTTTAATCCATTCATCATCATCATGTCAGCTGAACGACGCCCACTGCTGAGCATAGGCCTCCCCCAAGGATCTCTACAACGATCGGTCCTGCGCTGTCCGCATCCAGCGGCTTCCCGCGACCTTGACAAGATCGTCGGAGAAGGGTTCTTAAAGATCTTAAATCCATTAATGTTTTAGAAATGACACCTACTACTCGTACTACTACCTTTACTAGACACCTACTTTAGTTCAATTAAAACTTCAATACTTATAATTTCAAGTATGGGATTATCCTTAAACAAACAATTTATATCTGACCTATTAACTGCTCCAAATATGCGGTCAAAATATAAACTAGTTTGTTAAAAGTACAAACACAATTTGCTTTCCCCGATATTTTCGCGTAGTTATTTTATTCACCGTGATCATTAATCACTCACAATTTCAATGAGTAAAAACAAACAGATTTCCTTATTATAATTTTAATGAAACTCACGCGATTCATTGCATGGCGGCCTACAGTTATTATGACGTAAGCATTAAGGGTGCCACGATTTTAGTATAGCTTAACCTTGGACATTGATTATACTAACGCAACTAATGTCCTACGAGAAGCATTTCTATTTCAAATTGGTAAGCTATATTATATTTCGAAAAAATGAAATTCGTAATGTAACATGACATAACATACCCTCACGACCACATCCCTGATAGGTTAGTCTGAGGCAAACTGATTGTTGCCGCATGGTAAACGGGACATTCAGAAGACCACATTTTGCCGAGGGAATTTGAACCCAACGTGGTAAGAGGCGAGCCTACGGCTGATATCCGGGTTGCTTGGGTTTTATGTCGGTGTTTTCCATCACCGGAAAGTTAGCCGAAAAATGTACAATAAACACAAAGTAGGTGTGTTCCAGCCAGATTTGATCTCGGGACCATCGGGTCCTGAGCCAGAGTGTTTAACCAGTGGCACACGACGCATGTTGCGGTCAATGGTCCGGTCATCAGTGTGTCTCTGATTAACCCATTAGGAAAATGGTCGAGAGGGTATGTTAAAAAATAAAAAATATCACAGTGTAGTAGTCATCAGTATAGTAGTAGTCGGTAGCACAGTGGTTAGTGCAGTCGCCTGGTTTGCAAAATATGCGGGTTCGATTCCCGCCTGATGCCTACCAAATGTCTTTTTCTGGTTTTCAGATCCTTAGTACATGAAGATACTGCATGGAAAATGCTTAAACAATAATAAACATAAAAATGTACAGTTTGAAATATCTACCCCTATACATTTCGGTATTGTTGCAACTTTGTACCGTGGTTCTGACTATCATAGGCGGTTTTTTAACATCACTTTTCAACTTACCACAATATTATCACCTATAATATTTGAGCACGCAACTGTATGTTCATCTTGCCAAAACTTGTAAATTTGTATGTAAAAGTCCTCACCCCTAAGACTCTAAGCTCCTTTACTCTGTTAAAGTATTAAATACTTGTTTGTTTACGTCTTGTTTGAAGTAGGATATAAAAGGTAAAAGTTGGATGGTTCTTCTGACCTTTGGGCTTATATTTCAATGTAGGATGGACAAAGGACGACTCCGAAAATAAATTGAAAACTGAAATGTAATATCTCTGCGTTAAATCGCTTTAACGAAGGAATAAGATGATGTTTTTTTACTTTGTGGTTGTTGCTGACTTTTTTTTTCCTGGAAAATTTAAAATAACAAAAATAAATTTATTGATATACATCTGTTTATCACAATCGGTGGATGGCCAGTGATCCGAAGCCAGTGATCCGAGGCTGATTCCTCCTGTGCGTTGCGGCCCGGCAGGGTCGTACCGCCAGATGCCGCAGCGGAGCCGCCCTTTGGGTGGCTCGTGGTTGCGGGCCCAGTAGGGTCTGCGTACAGTGGGAGCCAGGGAGCCGGAGTGCGGGTGTGCTCCGGCTCGTATTGCACGGCGTCCACTGTGATGGCGAAAGTGCCTGCGTGCTCCAGGCGCTTTTGCGGCCTCCGTTTCTTTGTTGGGGGTCGGTTGTATGGGGCCGTGGGGCTAGCACTGGCGGCGGAGCAGTGCGATAAACCTATAGTGGATCTAACTGCGCCGCCAAAGTGACACGGTTGAGTGCTGTGGATTTAGTCGGTAGTAGTCCGACATAACCTTGTCGTCTCCCCGGGCGGCGAGGTATCCATAAGAATTTCCCCACGAAAAATAAAGATAAACTCCATTATTGACGATGAATTCATTGATGTTTTTGATGATGACTTTTCATATCTGCCAAGCTGTAATTTATTGGCCGTGGTAGTGTAATCATTTCAACGTCATTACGAACAAGAGGATTAAATGCTAAATCCAATCTTACTAGGTCACTGCTAAAAGTGACAGTTCCAGTCATGATACCATGTCATTCTTAAGTTAAAAAAAACCCCTTCAAATACGATACTTCAACAACTAAATAGAAGTCATTGCCAAGTTTTCAAGAACAATACTTAGTTGGAATTATTCTGAGTCCACAGTTTCAGGTCCAAACATCATTTGTGTCTGACAAATGGGCATCCCGTGCACGGAGAAGATAACTTAAATAAATTACAAAGACTTCATTTCGGGTGCTATTTTTTGTACCTCGTTTCACAAGTGACCCGACATCTTTGTAATATAATCATGTTATGTTTTCGTGTTTTCCTTTCATTTCGACTTCGGCCATTTCGTTTGCAAGTTTTGTTTGGTCGTTAAAAAGAACATTCAATTTTGCACTGGTTAGTAATTTATTTGGTTTGTGAAGTAGGTTGAAACAATTTCAACAGAGTTAAAGTTACTTTCTATTCGAATATTTAGACAAGTACACAAGAAATACACACCTTGATCTAAATGCCAGCCAGAATGGGGAAAAGCATCTTCCGAAGGAAACGCTACTTTTTGATGGTTTTTTTTTTGGTACTTTTCCTTATGTTTTATAATAATATACAGCTTATTCTTTATAATATAAGGAAATAATCATAACTTGAACACTTCAAAAGGTGGTGGATAACATTAATAAAGCTGATTCTAGTGCTAGTGTTTGACAAGATTTATAAACAAGACAATAATAAATGACAGTAAATAGTACAAAAAAAACATTTTCAAACTAAAATTAAGATACTTTGCGGGTGAAAATAAAAACCAGTTAATTCCACAGACAGACTCTACTGACAGACAGACTACAGCTAAGCTACCTACTAAAGCATTATCTTTAAGATTATTTAAGATCTAAGAACCTGAACCTGAAGCTTCCTTACTCCTGTACCACTTTGTGGTTCCACAATTGACTTACAAAGTGTGAGATCAAAACGTATACGAAGGCGGAATTCACTCTTTCAAGTTCCTTCAAATTGTTCGAGTTTGCCCTCTCATGCAAGGCAAACTTTGAAATATAACGCTCAATTCCGTTCCTGGCGGTTGTCACAATATTTGCGGTGCCGCATTGCGCCGAAGAGCGGGCTGGCAAATTTTTAGGGGCTTCATGTTGAATTTAGACAGGGCCCACGTGTGGATGGAAATATAGAATGTTTGGGAGCGTTGTGTTTATCATATCAGGGGGTCTGGTTAGATTGGTTACAGATTCGAAGTCTACTGGGAAGACTTCTTTTTTATTTTTCTCATAGAAGAAATTGCTTACAGTTATAACAGTAAACAGCAAAAAGGACAAGAGTACGGTGTTAAACATGTATAAATACAGGTCGAATCAGGTTAATCATTAATTGTTATCACTACAAAGTTAAAAAAAAGAAGCTTTCTCTGTCCCTCCATAAATTCACAACGGATTTTGATGCGTTTTTTTTAATAGATAAATAAGTGATTGTAGAGGAAGGTTCATTATATGTTTGATAACATCTCATTGCACCCCTGCAAAGCTGGGGCGGGTCGCTAGTCATTTTTATAAAAAGTATTAAACTGAAAATATAAGTTATAAAAAAAGATTTTTACAAACCTTTATGTTTTACCTTTTCCTTTTAGACTTTAAATCCGGTTTTTGGAACATTATAACTTCTTGTAGGCAAACAAAATTTGTACTGTAATTTTTTTTTATCTGCAGAATAGCCAAAATAAAATCTAAACTTGAACCCTTCATTTATTAAAACATTCTAAGTGAGTTATAAGTGAGCTTCAGTAAACGCCTTAAATCAATCTGATACCTCTGCGATTTAGCTACGATAAGGAAGCCAATTTATTAATAATGCAAAGGGTTTATGAATATGCAACGAAGAGCATACCACACTCCCCCCCCCCCCCCCCTCAGAAGTTTTACACCAGAAACACACATGGTTTCAGTACAAAAGTTACTAGTTTTATAAGCACTTTAGTTCAACGTTTTGCTAGTTAAGGAATCTGTCTGTTAGCAAAAAAGATAGAAAATTTGGATCGCAGCCAGCGAAGTTTAACTAAACCGGGCATATTTTAGAAATAATTAAGGAAATTTAATTTGAATCTACGAACAAAAGCGACTGCGAGAGTAATTTGTTTGGTATACAACCAAGTTTTCAAATTACTTCAGTTCCAATTTTTTGTTCAGAACAATAAAGGTTATAGTTAATTTTTATAGGTTACTAGCAATGATATTTAAAAGAATAGATACGTCATGTCAGTGCGAAGTCGAAAATTGACCCCTGGCCTATAATTTGACCGTGTGTACAAGATGGTATGATTATTAACTAGAGCGTAAAAGAGACAGATACATGTTGCGCAGTGGCTCAGACTGTCAATGCTTTGCTCAGGTGTTCGAAGTTCTGATTTCGGGTGCCACTTTTTTAGCGCAAGTGAGCTATCAACGTTTTATTTATTATTATATCATTGGTCACTAGTACAAAATGAGTGATAGTTCCACTGCATGACTGCTTGATTCGTTTTCGTGCTTTTGAAGTCTTAACTTATTTTGTTCTCAGATTTCATCTGTATCTTCGATGCTAGTTGTGCTATTACTTTTTATTGACAGAATATTTTTACGCCTGTTGAAATACAATAAATCCGTAATACCTATTTGAATATTGGGAGGTGGTCTATAAAAAATGAGACACAATCCAAACTTGACAAATGTCAACATTGTATCTTAAGCATAGAATGAATTTTAGTTTTTTTTTTATTTTGAAAAAAGACACATTAACAACGTTTTTAATAACAAACATTTTACTTCTGAAAACACTTAACTGTGCCTTGTGCTCGCTTGTAATGTAAGGCTTGTGCATTCCTCGCTTCACATGCATGTCTCATACATCAAACTGGTGACATACAGTGGACACGGTGATAGCTACATTTAAGGAATACTTGCTGTATTTATAAAATTTTTTTTGCTTTTTACCATTAAACAGCAAAAATTCTCAGTATAATATTTTGTAGAGCATGTCAGTGTTATTTCTTTCTAAATAATAACAGATGAAAAATAATATATGCGTTCTTTTTATTCAAGAAACACGAACATTCTAGAGATTTTGTAATTTAACCAAGTATATTCAAAAGTCGCTTCACTTATTAACAAATAACGCATTTGTCTTTCCTCAAATCAAATGGTTGACTAGTAGAGAATGCTTTCAGCATTGACTATACCTTTCATACTTGTTTGTGCATCAAATCTATACTAATAATATGAAGCTAATCTCGGGAACTACTGGTTTAATTTGAAAAAATCTTTCTGTGTTGGATCGTCCATTAACTGTGGTAGGCTACATAACATCATGAGCCCACGCGGACAAAGTCGCGGGTGGCCGCTGGTATTCAAATAAAAAAAATGGTTTTACCACCGTTTTTTCAGCGGTTGACATCAATGATATTACAATAAAAAAAACAAAATTCTTCTTGGCGTACACCTTTAATTTGACGCTGTGTACATGAATGATTATTTACTAGAGCGTAAACAAGACAGATACATGTTGCGCAGTGTCGTCTCAAACTGTCAATGTTTTGTTCAGATGGTCGAAGTCCTGATTTCGTTTGCCAATTTTTTAGCACAAGGGATAGGTCCCTTGTGCTAAAAAAGTACGTTTTTTTATCATAATATCATTGGTTGACATAAAATACCTTCTCTTTTGACTCCAATTCGGAGAGTGTTTGTTCCAATTAAACTTAAGTAACGCTAACTAAAGCACATTTAAAACGTGTATGCAGAAATGTGCTTTGAACCAAACTCATCAAAAAGTAATCAAGGGGGTATAATCGTTTCGCGGAACAACACTTTATTTCAAAGCTCTCATTTGATAATACAAAAGGAGGGCAAGTCAACAGTGTGCAGTCTTGTTCGATAACATAGGTCTTCGTTAGTGTTGGAATAAAATATTTTTAAACATCATCAATATGGTATGTTAAGTTGGTCCGATTAATGTCGCCAGATGACACTGTCGTTAAGTCTAGCTGGAGGCTGGTGTGCAGCTTGATAACATCAAAATCTGAGTTCACTTCACAGGCCTCAGCCTGTGTCCAGCAGGCAATATAGTAAAGTTAGGCAGTGATATTATAGGAGATTAAGTGAGACTGAGCTGGACATGAGCTATGGGTTACGAGCTAAGAAATTGAAGGCCGTGGTACTTGAAGGTAGGAAACGACCTAGCTTTTGTATTTGCCACTCTAACCTGTAGGTCTAGCGCAAACCGCTAACGTTTTGATAATCGAAAAGTAAACGACACTTTTTTCCCAAAGGCAAGAAAAAGAAAAAAACGTAATATTTACTTTTCGATTACCAAAACGTTAGCGGTTTGCGCTAGGCCTTCAGCACCTTACGAAAACCACAGCTGAATAACACTGCTTATGTAGCATTGTATCACCTGGTTAGTAAGGTGATCAGAGCTCATCAAGAGCTGTTGAGTGGATTGCTGGGGTTTGTCTGTGTCTCAAAAGTTTCAATGTATTTGAAATCTGTTGTTGTTTGAGCTTGAGATCGTGACAGTAAAAGAGCTTTAAAACTCACTTGAAAAACTATACCATCCGATACGCGTGGTAGAATCACATTACTACACCTAATACCTACTCAATATGTTTTGCGTTCCATAATGTTGCAAAAATGTAATTTTATAGAAAAATCTGATTATGGATCCTGTTAGGTTTGTTTGGTTTCCACAATCATTGTTTAATTGGTACTAGTATTTTGTTCGAAAGTTTACGTTTAACATCAACCTAAAGTCTGAATTTCCCTTATTTTGTCGCAGTCGGTTAAAGCGCAGATATATGGGTCTAGCTTAAATGTCATTATTGTAAATAGTGATAGTCCAATTAATTCGTTCGAATACTTTAACTGGTGCATTTCGATTTCGCGTAAATCGATGTAAACAGACGTCCGCCCGTATTTCGATCAGGGGGAAATTTATTGACATTGCTAGTAATAAAATAGTACGACGAGTCTGCAACAGATTCCGACGCTTCCTGACGGTTCCCATTGAAAATTAAACAACAAATCTCGAGGGATATACAACGAGAAATTGTTTCTGACACTAAGGGACTTTTTAATTGGGAAACTCAATACCCAGCTGTATTTGTAAAACAGGACGGAAAATTGTTTTTATCATGCAGTTAAAATATTATATTTTGTGTTGGTGAATTTCAATGTGAAATTAGCTGAACCAACCTAGCACTTTGGTTAAGGGCTAACTTAGTTTTGTTAGTAAGCATAGTTTTCTTGTTTACTTAGTTTGCTGTTGTGTCAGTTTTTTGCTCAGCTTAGCAATTAACTAGGACCTTTTTTTTAATGGAGAGTTCCAAAGAATGAACCATTTAATTATACCGTAGCGTAGCATCAGTGATCGTTGCCTCTCCGTCGTCACCGTTGGGCTAAAAACACCTCATACTCCTTTTAACCCTTGATTAGGCACGTCAAAAAAGGTTACAGCGGTGAGGTGTGTAACCCCGAATAAGATTTTCTTGTTATGAACCAGATTGACGGTAAATCATAGTTCAAGTTTTCTTCTTACGAAATCACCCAATTGAATCTAATAATATTCTTCAAACGAAAATCTCTTTGTTTTAAGTACGTAGTTTTGCGTCTACTATTTTTATTAGTACTTTGGCAGACTAAAATTATAGTGTAGATTTTCTTCTTACGAGAGCATTAACCTTTCTGGTCCGCACCGCTAAGGAGTGGAACGCCCTCCCTGCGTCTGTGTTTCCGGATACATAGAACCTTGGTGTCTTCAAGGCAAGAAGAGTGAATAGGCATTTTCTGGGTAAGCGTGTTTCACCTTCGGCCAAACGCAAACCCATTTTAAAAAAATAAAAAAACAACCTGACAAACGCTCATAACCGAGTAACACTAAAGTCTGAATGGTTAACTGCACACGTGTTGCTACCTTACCTAATTACTTGTTAGATACAAATTACAAGGAGTGATAAGTCAAGATCAAGGAGTGAAAACTTTCAAGGGGGTGTGAAGCACCCTATTCAACCAATAAAGGGTTAGCTACGTTTACCAACAGCTGGCATGCTAATAAACACAGGTGAAATGAACAGTAGGAGTACATGTTTAATGAGGCGGCGTGCCCAGCAAATATTGAGAACGGCCCTTTAGTGCGGATATTTGAGTTACAGACGGGTCCAATTGTACCTAACTTCTGACAGTCCGTTTCTAACACAGTTACTTGGGAAGCAATTTAAACGGATCGTAACGGATGTCTGCTTTGCAAGTTTTAATACGAAAAGTTAACGAGACGAAAATAGGAGTAGGTATTATTACGTAGGAGTTATTGTTCTTTTACATTTCATACGAAACTTAAGTTTCCATTATTGAAATATTTATAAAATAATTTATTTTGTGAGTTGGCTTCGAGCTCTTTTGGTTCCATTATAGAAAATATATATATTTAGGTGGTAATTACATAAAAACATAGAACATCTATGAAAAAAGGACATGACAATATTTGTTATTTACTTTTCAATATCTACATCAAAATCATCCAATGATCCGTTAACAATTACAATTATTTTCAAGGAGTTTCTTTAAATACTTGGAATTTCATGAAAAACATGTCAATTTGAATAGGTTTGACACCATCATAGATTCTCAAATGACAAATTTTGGTAACAATTAAAATGAAGCCTGCTGATAGTGATACTTACTCAATGTTAAAATTAATATTGAAATAAAACTTGGAATTATGTTGAAAAGCTTAATGACGCAAATAATGCGCTTGCTGCGGCATTCATTCCTGAATAAATGGAGTGATTAAACGGAATCGTCGGTAAATTAAGTCCGCCTTTAGTGGTTTCGTTCAGCTAGATGCGAAAATTCAGATGTGACTGAATACGGAGTACGGTCCATCATTTGCATTCTTATATTTTATTCTATGGTAAAAAAACTTGGTTCGAATCTATTTGGTGTATAATAATGAGATTACACAATTTCATCATCAATCATCATTTTATCATCATTCGTCATTGCAGATTGTTTTAGCGTCATCAACCTATAGTAGTCCACTGCTGAAAATAGGAATCCACGGTGTGCTCTACAACTATCGGTTCTGAATCTTTAGTAGTCCGATTCCGCCACCGTCCTCAGTTATCAGTCCACCTGATAAATTTCATGATTCTACTAACATCATCATCAGTTGGTGGTGAGTGACCTGTAAAGTGATAAACTTCAAATATATGCCACTTCAGGGCTTTGCCTTCACAATTTAGATCAATAGCTACAATGCAGGCTAGGCTACTCAATAAGGCACTCTTCTAAAGGGGTGTTTATGATGAACAAAATCTTCAAAGATTAGTCGGGTAAATTTAATCATCTGCACCATTTTATTATTCAAAACATCAAAAAGTATCATAAAATATTCCTACAGACAACAGCGCTCTAGATTCAAATTGAAACTGTCCAAAAAAAACTCAGAATCCCTAATGATTACAACAAAGAAAATTCCCTCCCAAATTATAAGCACCTCGATTGTTTCATTACGCCCCTAAAAACTCAAATTATGTTAATAAAATAAAATGTATTTTGATCACGTCGGGATGCGTCGACAAATTTGACAGACACTCGTTGTAAAGTTTCACCAGAACGAGGTCTTGTTTGCATAATTCCGGCTAGAATTATACGCTTCTTGAATTCGCAGGCAAGCAATGAACAGAATAATTTTATTACCAACTCAGTGGAACGTATACCTACGACCTGTGGATTGAAGTTTCCGCTTTATTACAGTTTACATTGCAAATAGGTATAAGGGTTCGAGGACAACATGTCCTTTTTGGCAAGGGAGTACGCATAACATGGCAGTGATTTCACGAGGATGATGAAAAGAAGGAAATGTACCTTTGAAAGGTTAGTAAGGGAAAATATATAATTCGGCAGTAGGTATTGACCGAAATGTGAGGTACAGTTAATATCTTAATATTAACAGTGTTTGTTGCCAAACTCCTCTTAAACGGCTTGACCGATTTGGATGAAATTTTATATGTCCATTTGTGAGGTCTGAAAATAGCTTGTGAACTTTTTTTTCAAAGCTAAATTCCACTCGGACGAAGTCGCGAGCGGCCGCTAGTCTTGTTTAAAAAACATACTTCCTGCAAAACGTAGGAAAACGTTGCAATCATTTTCAGTATCGCCGTTTTTTGGCTCGAGGTATAAGTATTCCGCTTTTATCGTTTGACTTTTATCAAATACGCTTCACATTACGTTCCACACTTCCTTTTCGTATGGGGGAAGTAATTTTGTGTTCATGCGGTTTTGATATGAATTTTCTTCTTAGAAAAAGCTGATTTGATAAAACGAGTGCCACTGATTCCCGAAAACATGATTTATTTGCTTTTAAGTTAATGGGATGATATTTTTTTCTTTGGAATAAAAAAGATGCTTAACTTTATTACACTTATTAATTTGAAAGATAATATCTAAATCAAGTACATCACACATGTACAACACATCTTAACTTATAATATCTATGATCGCGTTTCAGTCGACGTTTGCGAGTCGACTCAGTAATACAGACTTGAGCTGTTTAGGGTTTCAATCGCAATTTTTGGAATAATGGATTCGTTTTTTTGTAAACGACAGAAAAGAAGCCATTAGAACGCGAGTGAGCAACCCCGTCCGGTGCAAGCTAAGATGCATTTAGAAGTATTGCAGTAGCTTTGAATCTCGTAAAAAAACTCAGCGATTGAGCGTTTTCAAATTTTGTGTTTTGAACCGACTAACTTGAAGGATAAAATAAATAAAGGATATCAAATTTAGAACTGTAAAACTATTACTTCACCTTACCTAAACCTCTCCAATATCATCCTCTCTGGATGTAAATCATACATTTTAATTATGAGACAGCATCAAATACATAAAATTGTTCAGGTCCCAAAGTGAGAATTTCCCGTGTGTTATGGAATCCAAAAACAACGAAGGTTACTAGACCTTAATATGAATTCAAAAATGATTTTACTACTATTAGTTGGTACTAATAGTAGTAAAATCATTTTTGAATATACACAATATTAAAACATAACTTAGTTTATGAATTGAATTCCTGGTTATTCAGTAATAATACTTTTTCAATCTGTCAACACAGTAATAGCTTGCAAATTCAGTTTTCAGATATGGTCAAAGTATTGCATTTTTGTTATATTACTATTGCGCCCTATACCGAGTGAGTTTTATATTACTTAAGTAGTATATTCAAATAAGAATTGAAGTTGTTATATTTAGGTCAGCAATAAACAGTTTACGATCCCTTTTTATAACTATTATTCAGCACAACTCCTGCCGTAGGTACGAATTGCCATGTGAATTCTCATCTAAACAATATGCAAGGTACATTAATTACACGACCATGCCATTTTCAAAACTTAATGATTAGGGCCATGCCACACTGGCGGATTGCGAGCGTTTTCAAAGCAAAGCGGCCACGCAACGAACCCGCCGCCTGTGCGTGGCGAAGACGTCGCGGCTGCGCAGCGAATACGTTGCGGACGCGCAACGATTTCGCCGCGGACAAAACATAGTAGTCGCTTTCATTCAGTCGATTGGTTGTTATTGGATCCTCCCAAAATCTTCGAAGTATTGGTTTACGTTTCTTGCGTCTTCGAAGTTACAAAGCTAACAGCAGTATTTCCTCGTCGGAATCCATTCAGTTCGCTGCGAATCCGTGACGCGTTCGCTCCGCGTCCGCAACTTGTTGGCTGCGCAGCCGCGACATTTTCGTCGCGCACCCGCGGCGTGTTCGCTGCGTGGCCGCTCCGCTTTGAAAACGCTTGTAATCCGCCAGTGTGGCATGGCCCTTATGCTCAAACATTTTATTGACCATAAACTCCAGAGTATAGACTAATTAAAAAGTTTATAGCGTGAATGCGGGACCGAGATCGCCACACAAAAGCTAGTTTATCGCTGGCATGTGTTTGATAACATAAAATAGACGGGAGAAATTTTTAAATGGGTTTTAAAATCAGGCAGAATCAGAATCAGAATAATTTATTTACATGAAAGTGGTACATATAAGGTATTACATTAGTTGAACAGGATCACACATTTCACTAGAGTATGGCATACAGAATAAGACATGAAATAAACACTAAAATTCGAATCAACAATCCGCACTGAGCCCGCGTGTTGGAGTATGGCTTGTTCCACCTCATAGTTGAGGTGAGGCCTGTGCCCAGTAGTGGGACGTAAATAGGCCGTTTATGTTATGTTAAACACTAAAATTAAGTTCAATTTGAAATATCTTAATAAATAAAGAGGATATACAAAAATCAGTGGGTTACAACATCCGGGTTTCAAAAAACTTTGAGAACCAAGTTCGCTGGGGGAAGCCCTGCTTGTTGTACCTACTAATGTATCGTCAGTTAAAAATATTATCCGTCAAAGATATATTGGCCTTAACTCAATTGAAAACGTTCTGAACTCCTCCAAGGTATGTTGCATAACATATTGTCTTGAAATTATATTTGTTAGAAAACTTTTTTGTTAGTCAATATTGACAAGCCTTACTTGCAGATGTTGTCAAGCGTTTTGAAAATATTTGACGCAGTCCGTAGTGTATACAGACACCCAATATCATTGCTGTGTGTACTTTGTCAGCTGTTTGCTTTCTAAGCGTGCGAAAAAGCAAGAAAAACCGTTTTTGACACCGACATATCGATGGTTAAGGGCTAGTACTTATTCCTTGATCTTATATTTAGGTTTGTAAGTTAATTCTAAGTACTAAATATTTTTTTCAAATGGACGTACAATTCAGTGCTACGAAAGCAATACAGAGGCTTGTTTGGTACAGTCAACATCAAGGCAGGATTACAAAGACCAACATACGTGATATTTGAGGTAGACCGTATTAGCGCTTTATCGTCGATATCACGAAATACCGGTGTAGGAATCATGGTATACCATAATCATCTCAAGGTATAATCATGGTAATTCCGAACGGTCCACATTAAGGATCGACATACGACATCAACTGTTTAGTAAGCATTAGTAAGCTAATGGGGTTCTCAACTTATCAAAATAGCAAAAAGCTTATAGAACGAGAGAAACATAGAACATTATCGAAAAACATCCTGCTTACATAAAAATAGATCAATAAAATATCAATCAATCAGCAATGTAGTAATAGAATTTGGTCCTCCATCTTCCGCATTGACACAAACTATGGAAGGGAAAGACACTGCAAAGTATTATTGCGAATGTATTCAAACTGTTACGTTACTTTGAAATAGTGATCAATTATTTACTTTGCCACTTGCCTAGGAACAGCCCTGTCAAAAATACTTATGCACCTACTCTGAGATTTGTATAAACTACCAAATAATACAAATACAATAATACTAATACAAATTGTTTTTCTGGAAATATTATATCGATTTTTAGAATTAGTACGAGTAAGCGAGATTCCTCTTCTCTAGTTTTGTCAAATGTCTCGAGAGGAAAATAATATTATTGCCAAAATGTATATTTTTATTTTTGAACTAACGGACCGGATAACGGTCATCAAAATCCTTGTTTTGAACAGGGGAGTTTTTCTATATTAAAATTTAAACTTAATTAACTAAAACCTAAAATGGAAGACACATAATACGCAATGCATAAGCACATTGATTTCCTCCCCTAGGTTACACGATGACAATCTTAACATTAAGCTCAACATCACCGCCAGCTGTACTAACATAAAAATTAAAGGTACAAATGATTATACTACTAATTAGAGAAAAGAAAAACACATTAGTCCTTTAAATAAATAATGATGTTACCAGAGACCAACGAAGAACGTCAGTTGTTAATCAACAAGAAAAATGAAAAATAAAGATATAAAAACCAGAAAAAAACATTCGGTCTTGGCTTCAGTTTTCAGTTGTTTTTTTTCTGGTTTTCCTGTTCTTAGTATCATGATAATGCATTATCCCTTATGCTAAAATAAAATAACAAGAAAATATGCTAAAATAAAATAACAAGAAAATTGTTTTTAATATATTATATACTATTCTGAGGCTTGCAAACGGAATAATCCGGATTAATTTTCCCCCTTTCAGCTCTTAAACGTTGGTTGTTGTTGGATCTGGATCTGGATTAAACGCTCATGTGTGAACCTAAGGTGCATAAACTCGTCCGGCAGAACACGCTGTGCGTGACGGAGCAAGTACCCACGTAACGTGCTGAAATTTGAATAAAGACGTGCATTCACACATGGGACGGTTCTAGAATATATTCTGTACGACAAAGTTACACAAGGTCTTCGGTCGACACAAAAAGTTGCTGCATTATTTAAATAGCCGATGACTACGTATTTTAGGAAGAATACTCATAATATATCATGATCAGTTGTGAATTTTGAGTTGTTACGTTAGTGTATATTTTGAGTTTATTTTACAATAAACATAAAATGTTTTGACCAGTTCCTGGCCTAGTTATTAAACTACTGAGGCGTAACAGGTTTTAATGTGAATTAACTTGCATTTACTTATTTTTGCATTCAAATAGATTCATTGCTTATTTGAATCTCAAGGAAATTCACACTTTACTGCCAAACCCAATTTTGATTTAACAAAATGCTCATCTATCTATCAATGCATATTAGATAGTGTTACTTTATTATATTTTTCTACAAAGCAATACGGAGAACTGCACTAGCCCGAGCGCTGCCCGTGACAAAGTCCACTTGGTGTTCGTGTAAGAGTTTGTTGAACGGAAATGCAGTGTTGTGTCGGACGTATTGGAACATGTAACACGTACCGTCGAGGGTAACGTTGTATGAGCACTAAGAGCGACATTCTTTGCGCTTTTCGCAGCGAATGGCTCGCCCGACACCCCAGAACTGTAACGACTGCTTGAGAGAAGTTTTAACAAAGACTCGGCTATCTTACATAGTTTTGTTTTTTGAGGAAATGTTATTACTGCAGTAACGTAAAAGATATGATTGCCGAGAAATTTCAGTTACTAACTTGTGCATAAAAATATAGTAAGCAGCTTGACTAAGGCCTTGTTTCGTGATTGAAGTAGACATTAATATAAAGTTTTTGTACCTGGATTTCTGAATGAGGTAAGATAAAAATGTATTAATTTTGACTATACACTACAGGTCAAACACTTGAAATGTTATAATTCGTAAGTTTATAGCAGTAAAAAATAGAGTGGGCTTTTTAAGGAAGGATGTGTAACTAGGAACGAAGTAATCTGATAATTACCATGTAAGTCAATTTAATGTTAAATTGTTGAAAATTTCTTGGAAAATGATCTCTATTGAGCTTCTCTAAAGCAAGTAAATAATACGCGACGCCAGGGAGAGCGCTGCCCATGACAGAATCCACTTGACGTCCGCGTTGGAGACTTTGTGTAAGGTGTATACAAAGTTGTGTCGTACCCATTGGACCGTGTATTACGTGGATACCGTTTGCTTTTGCATCTACACTTGTAGATGTAGCAAACGTAGTGCTATAAGTCTACAAGTTATTTTAGGAAAACATTTTGTCGACTTAAAGACTGTGTCTTTTTAATTACTTACTAAAGTAATATTACTATCCTATTCAGACATTGATAAAGATCAACAACAATCAACATAATTAAAGCCCGTTTTTACGAGATTCTAGACAACGGACAAACATACTTAATTACTTTTTATTTTGTAAATAAATACTTAATATACATAGAAAAACACCCAGTCCAATACAAATAGACATGTTCATGCACACAAATGTTTTTACTGGTATCGAACCCGCGACCTTTGGTGTAGTAGCCGACTTCTCAACAATTATTCCAAATCGGTCGTCACCGATATTGGCCATCAATAGATAACGTAATACACGCATTTCATGATGGGGATGAGCAGCTTATCTACTTGCCTACCCAGACACTTGGACACCTTGAGAGAAGTCAGCTGTGTGTACTCGAGAAAGGTGTCGTATACGATGATGACAGTAAAAACAAAGAAATGTGAATCAGTTGCACACAAAAAGTGCTTATCAAGTTAATTAAAACATGAATTACAAGATTGAAATGCTCAATGTCTAAAAACCATAAGACTTCTGACACAATCAATCTACCTAGAGCCATAGCCATCGGCCATTCAAATCGTTAAAACGTCAGACAGGCAAACGCCATGTTGATATAACGGGATCAGCCCAATTCGACGAACGGCCCACGGCATAGACAAGTTTCATCCTCTGTTTCAAGAGATTGGTTAAAATGGTGTTCAAATCCGTCTGCATCCTGACCATTCGCCTCAACAGTCCGGTCAACACTATTTGCAGGTCAAACGTACAAGCTTACAATCAAATCGGTTATTTACACTGAACTTGGTTGGAACTCCATCTATGTATCAGCTCTATTGGCTATTCCTGGTAGCTATTTATGAAGTGTACTAAGTACTATCAATAGCAAAAGTGTTAGTAAGTATGGCAGTTAAGATGGAAATTCTATTCAAAGGAATGGAGTTCTCGATATACTAGGCAATATTCTGTGGCGATATTATGTTATTTTTCATACCTTTTCGGATATTAACTATCACATGCTATGATACACGGAGATAGTGTTAATGTTGAATAGTTGATCTCGGCTGACATCGCTACATCGCTAGAAGTCGTCAGCCTAGCCTCCCCACCGGCCCGTCGCCCTAATTCAAATTCAAAATATCTTTATTACAAAGTCCTGTGACAAGTAGGTACTTATAATTCGTCTAGCAATAACTAACTAAACAAAAATAGACTTAAATACCATAATTAAAATAATATGAATACACACTAAACAAACATTATGTGACCCAACAAGGGGGCTCGTACATGCATTTGAAGGAGTATTTACCTAAATTGAGTTATTTTTTGCGCAACCTTAACACTTCTCTAGCTAATTGTACCGGTAGATCAATACGGGCTGTAGTCCGATGTAGGTTGGCATTGCACACCACAACACAAGCGCCTTCCTCTGAACCATTGGAAACAATTCAGCCGTATTCGGCTTGATTGTAGTGATAGCCTATTTGAGCAGTAATTGACATTTGGTAGACAAAAGGATTACAGTTTATTGTAACCGCTGCGCTCGATATTAAATGAACCGAACGTTGCATTAGGTCCGAATAAAAAAAAAGCATTATTGTTTTCATTCACTTAATAAAATATCTACAAAATGTGCACAAGGCACTGCTCGGCCAGACGTTAGTTATATGAAGATTATCAAGGAGTACCTATCTTTGTTATTGAGTATTTCCTCGTTTCGCAACCTTCTCATCATCATCCTATACTGCTCTACACCTGGATACTTCCGCTTATGCGTGCCCAAAACACACTCTTTCTTAGCTAAATTCATCCAATTCTTGCCATGCCATCCTCGTACAACCTTGGTGTCTTCAAGGCAAAAGTGAATAGGCATTTTCTGGGTGAGCGTGTCCAACCTTCGGCCTCGTCATCGCTTACCATCAGGTGAGTCTGAGGTCAAACGCAAACCCATTTTTATTTTTTAAATAAATATGCATCCTTTCGCAAATCGTCGCCCCACCCCGCCCCACGCTTGCCGAGACGAGGTCTTCACTAAAGAACATTATCATTTACCGCAACTGTTAACCTTAACTTTACACTTCTCTAGCTGATTGTACTGGAAGATCAATACGGGCTGTAGTCCGATGTAGGTTGGCATTGCACACCACAACACAAGGGCCCCTCCTCTGAACCATCGGAAATAATTCAGCTGTATTCTGCTTGATTATTTGTCTCCGTCCATTTGGGCAGAATAGAATGGTAGACATGATGGTAGTCAAAAGGATGAAAAAAGTTTTTTTTTAAATGAATCACTAATCTACAATAAGGTTTTCATTCGAAAATATCTGAGGATCTCAACACTATGTTCACCTGACCCAGATGATACCCAAATAATAATAATATTATTATGATTGTATCATTTAGAAATTGAACCACATTTGTTTCTCACTCTACTCATCTCTCATCTGAGTGTAACAACTACCTTTCGAAACTTATACAATAGGAAAACGTCAGTTTTTGACTTGAAAAAAATAGAAACATTAGTTACATCTTTAGTCATCACTATTCTATCACCTTTTTTATTGCTTGATTTTTGCAGCATGCCAATATACAAAAAACTCGACTAAAAAGAAATGCAACTACTTTTAACAAAGTGGCGGTTTTATCAGCTCTCAGTGAAGAGCATAAACGTATTATTTATTCCAGACTCTATACTTACATTCAATCGAAGATAAGAATTGGAATATTTTTCTTTACAAAAGAAACATTCAATTTTGGTTAGAAACATCAACAGTACCTCGCGCCGCATTTCAGAATCCAAGCCAGTTAATCCGCCTCTATTTTGTCTCTGGAAGTGACATGTTCAATATTCTCATTGTTTATTTTCCTTGTTGCAGCTTCGACACGAGAGTGCCGGGGCCTACAGCCCACTGGACCGATGACGCGTTCAGCGAGCGAGCGCTGTGGCTCGGATCGCCTAGCTCGTCGCTGCGATTGCGTGACGTGCAATCGCGCGACCGAGCTACGTACAGGTGCCGTGTCGACTTTCAAGTGTCGCCGACTAGGAATTACAGGATTGCGCTGGATGTTATCGGTAAGTTATGAATCATGATGAAGTTTCAAATAGTTGCACATGAATTTTATGGCATAAGGATAGGTCTTTATAAAAAACGTGTGTTTTGAAGACGTTTTTTATCTCTGCTATCATACAAAAGGGGATTACTACCAATTAGCTTGAGACCGTCATTAAGTCCGCCAATTGTACTTTCTTAGTGCAATAAAGAATTTAAAAATAAAAATAAGTATTGTAAATTCAATAATAAGGTACCTACATGGTAGCAAACCCGTTTTACTTCTAAAACTCTTATGTTAGTGACCAATGAGGTCAAAGACTTTTTCATATCTAATAGGTTTTTCTGCCGTACATATATAAAAACATTGAAATAACTGAGACAAACTCACTTGTAGAAAGCCATTTGACTGAATTTCAGGATAATAATGATGCATGTTGCACTGACACACCTTCTTGATATTAATTAGGTCATCCATCACTGCGTTGCGTGACTTGCAATCTCGGGGCGTGACGTAAAGGTATCACGTTGAGTTAATTCAACACCTTTACGTCGATTTTGGAATAGTTAAGACTCGTTTAAGGAGACGCGGGGCGTCAAGCGTGGCGTCTTGCGTGGCTGCGTGGCTTCGGGCGTTTTTTACCGTTTATAGTTAGGCGGGGCGTGAAGTACCTGCGTCGTCGCTATAGAAAAATAACGGCGTCACCCATAACTTAATCCACCGTGTTGTCCCTTGCGAATCTTGCTAGATCACCCGCCGCGTCCTTCGCGGCATCACCCATCGCTTCATTTGCCACGTCTGACGTGGTGTGTGACGCTACAGCTTAAACGAACGCTTGCAAAAACGCTGCTTCTTGAACGCTCTAAACATCGTCGTATGTTTGTGTTTTGGCGGCCTGCTTCGCGTACCGGATCGCTCCACACCCCGTTTCTTCTTAAAAGAGCCCTAAAGATGGTTCCGGTGCAAAGACGAAACGTCGACATTATTTTCGAATACAAGGCTTTCAAGTTTTTCTGCAGCAGTGTTGTGCAACTATATAACAGGCGAAAGTCCTTAGTACAACACATATTTTAATAACACGAGGCACTGCAATTAATACAGGTTCTTAACTCAATGCCTCAAATTACCGAACTTTTTCTTACGAGTGCTCGTCCGATAAAATAAATTTATAAACTATCTTTACACCATTTTAAACCGTTTTTTATCTGTCAGTACTTAAAAAAAGGTAAAGCATTAAAATCACAAGTTTTAACTTTGTTTAAATCACAAGTCAATAGATAGGTACTTTATCAACAGCAAAAATTATTAATGATCATGCCTAATTTGTTAACCTGATTAATTTAATAATAATAATATGCACTGCGTATAACACTACCTTAACTGCTAAAATTGAAAATGGCAAACGCTAATAATTAACCGAATAGTGTTATGGTCAACCGGAAACTATACCGCGACTAGTGCAAATATAATTATCGGAAACATTAATATCCAGTACCTAATACGTAATATGATAGCTAATGCATTTGTACTTATTTACTTATTATATGAAAATAGCAGTAGTTTTCTAGTTAATTAATTATTTTCAAAGGAAAATGCGTGTACTGAAAAGGCTTCATCATTAGAAATGTTTGAATCAGGATTCTATGTTCTATCTATCTATTCTTTGGCTTACGTACGAAATATAATACATGGTAATTTTTTGATAATCGGATAAGACATATTGAAAATAGTCGGAAACGGTGTCCTCTTACATCGGTTCAATTATCATACAATTGCTAATATTAATTAATGACAGAAGCTTTAAGTGGCAATCTGAATTGTTAAGAAAATGCACCTTGGTTTGACAAATAGACCTCTTGTACAGGCATAATTCCGGGAAATTCTAAAAAGCCTATTTTTTAATTTCGTATTCGTATAAAACCCTATTTACTCGTATATCCTAAAGGACAATAAATGCTTTGAGACTTATCCAAGCTTTCAAAGTCGGAAGAATATTCCTGACACCTTTTATGTCTTGGTTTATATTTTCAAAGCGCTCTATTAGCCTTAAAGGGCCTTAAAAAGGCTCGGTATTAAAGATAAAAGCCCAGTACCAAGGTCAAGAGATTTGCTCTCCAGAACATAGGGAAAGAATAAAATCTCTCCAACTAATGGAAGTTCGGCTTATTTCCATAATTCTAAATAAATCCCATCGAGATCTAACGGTTTATTATCAAAGATCTCGAGAAAACAGGTCGAAACTTTAAATTCTCACCTAATCTGACCGGGTATCTGCGCCTTTTTTGTGTTTTAATAAAATAACTCAGGCCGAAACAGAGGGGTAACAAAAGCTATGAAAAGTCGCCGTGCCGCCGGGCAATCTCGATAAAAACTGGTGCGATCGTAAACTTGACCCTCCCTTATCCTCACGGAATCAACACGGAAAGTTTAAGGAAAGTCCGAGAGCTCGGATGATTTACGTTCCATCGCTGACAGTAAAAATGTGGGGTAGTTTTTGGAATTAAAATTTTATTGCGATTCCGAGGGCATCTTGGATGGATCGAGATGTTATCGGTACAACTTTTATTACGTTTATTCTCTTTATCGTACAAGGTTGTATATCTATTGACAATATGCGATATGTTACGATCATGTTTGATTTCAGCAGCAGACTTAATGACATTTTGTTTCTTGTTATCGATATTGGTAAAACATTTGTGGGCTTTCGTTACAACGTAGACAATTGATATTTACACTTAAGGTGACGCTCTTGTTAAAACAGTCAGATGGTAATTAACTTGTAAATAACTCTTAAGTCAACTGGTTGTAAAATATACCCGTAAACCACCCCTACTTTTCACCCCTGCGCGGGACTGTAGACGCAAGAAGGGCTCCACCTTATGGCGGGCTTCTCAGCAATCCATACGCAGCGGTATAGTGCAGCCTTCCTTATCTACACTACTAAGGTGTGAAACGCTCTCCCTTCGTCTTTATTTCCGGATACATACAACTTTGGTGTCTTCAAGGCAAGAGTGAATAGGATTTTTGGGTCAAGATGGTGGGACAGCACTATCGGCCTCCACATGGCTTATCACCAAGTGAGCCTGACTTGAAACGCAAACCCATTTCGAATGAAACAAAAATATTTTTACTAGTCATTCAATATTGTTACTGATGGATTGTTATTCTTGAATAATTAACTATACCAACATAAGTAATACAAACAGAGTACGCAGCGCTTGTTTTAATTTCGTAAACACGGATTCATTCAAAGAAAAGAAAGGTTACGTAAGAAATAACGCCACCACAAATTTCATAGAAAAATCCGTTTACACGTTCAATGCAATGTCATCGAATAAAACACGCCTGGCCCTCAGGGTAGCGATTCAGAACCCTGTAACCGACCGATTTGGTGATTTTCATTTCATTTTAGTAAACCTAACGCTCAGCAAAAAAGCCTAAATTCTTTACACGTCAAAGCCAATGCATTATTATCTTGCATTCATAAACAAAATAATACAGATACCATCTACATTTAAAATTTTAATGAAACATCAAAAAAAATATCGAATTAAACGATAATGCAGTTTTGAATCGCTCTGCGGCCATGGCATTCCGGTTGGCGCTAAAACTCACTTCGCTCGTGGTGAGGTATCTCTAAAATTCAATTTCTTTGCGACTGTGGTCGTTTGAGAGAAAAAAACTAAGCCAATTTTTTTTTTATTATTTGCATACAAAATGAGAGAAAATACTAATTCAGAGTGAAGCGTATTAATGATTGAAGTAAGCGTGAAGCACCGAGATGTGAAGTGATGTCAGCCGGAATGCCACCCCAGATACGAGTAAATAGCATAAGCTCGCCTTCTGGCACGTTGAATCAAATACGATCGGCGAAGCTAAGGCCATGATTTTCCAGAGTGGTCCGTGATATTATTACGGTAGTATGCTACTAACTTGATAGCTATCATGCTTTTCAGCACAAAGAAAATAATAAATATAACAATGATTACAGAAATTACAATTAAGGTGGCAAGAACAAACTTGGTCTTTAATTATTCTGAGTATGAAAGGATGTATTTTCATTCATTGTAAAGGACTCATGTAAGTAGAGGAAGCGTAAGGTGTGTGGGATCGTACCAAGTGGAACGGAGTGGTCCCTGCCTACCCCGTTGGTAAAAGAAAATTTTGGAATTTAGGTAGTTTTATGCAATAATATCCGTTGAATAATATTGATCTCAAATTAATTTTCAAATCTACACATATCATTAAAATAATTACAAAAAAAAGTTGGAGGAGATAAAAATCAAAAAACGCCATTTACACAATTTTATATGTTCAAAATTATGTAGATTTTGTTTACTTGTAAATATTTAATTTTCTCCCTTGAATACTACGTGGAGCATTTCCTTGAAAACTCTTGTACCATTATTACCTTCCCTCACGTTTTAAGTGAACGACCGCGGGTACTTTCGCTTGTACAGTTTCTTCTGAAAGGGGAAATTCCAGACAACACAGCACTTACTATTCCGTTTACGTAAATTAATTGTGTGTTTCAGTCTTATAAACAATCTCTTTTTATTTGTTATTAATGACATGTATTTTCTAAAGGCCAACATATATTTTTTGGCAAAAATCTCACTTTTTTCTTCTGTCTTATGTTGTTGAATGTGATGAATAATCTAAAACATACCTAGAATACATTGCGTTTCGCTTACATTTCGCTGTTCAATTGCTCGGTGACTGTTATAAAAAAATGAATGAAGTACGCTAACGACTATAACATCGCAGACAAAGCATTCAGAGGCAGATGTGATTGTTTCCACCATTGTGAATGGAACACTCAGAAGTCCACATTTCGCAGAGGTAATTTAAACCCAACGTGGTGAGTGGCGAGCCTACTACCATTATCTGGATATCTTGAGTTTTTACAGGTGTTTTCGATCACCGAAGTGTAGAGCACAAATTGTACAATAAACACGTAGTAGGTTGCAAGACAGAATATGTTTAATACACGGCGCCCAAACTCAACAAACAAATAAATTAAATAAAAATTAAACTAATGTCTTTTAGATATTTTTTAAAATAAATTTGAAATAAAATCGTGCTAACCACTTAATGATAATCTGACGCAAGACGTATTTATAAAAAGCAAAATCCATTAGTAATACCAAGTTTCCTCTAACGCTTCGTGTTGATCTCGAGCGGATAAAGCCATCGGAAGTTTCATCGGGCGGGCATTATCGCAATGACCTTGTACAGTTCGCGTTTTATCTTGGCTCGGATGCCAGGTGCCTTATCTGGCCTTTGTGCTGTTTCTATTACGGCGTGAATGGCTTCATTCACTACTCGACGTCAAACTTGGCTGAGGTGTTTTAGTGTTTACGGTTGGGTAAAGTTGATTTTTATTTCTGATGGAAGTTTCAAACGCAGTTGAACATGGAGTCACGAGCATAGGTTCACTAATTGTTGCCCTCATGGTAAATGGAACATTTAGAAGCCAACATTTTGACAAAGGAATTTTAAGCCAACGTTGTAAGAGGCGATCCCAGCATCGTTTCCCAGGTTCCCTGGGTTTTTTTATCGGTGTTATTATCACTGGCTAGTGAGCTGCAAATTGTACAATTACTCAAAGTGTTTGCAAAAACAAAATCCATTAGCAGTACCAAGTTTCCTCTAACGCTTCGTGTTGATCTCGAGCGGATAAAGCCATCGGAAGTTTCATCGGGCGGGCATTATCGCAATGACCTTGTACAGTTCGCGTTTTATCTTGGCTCGGATGCCAGGTGCCTTATCTGGCCTTTGTGCTGTTTCTATTACGGCGTGAATGGCTTCATTCACTACTCGACGTTAAACTTGGCTGAGGTGTTTTAGTTTCGTCTTTTGAACGTTTGGCTAAAGTTGATTTTTATTTCTGATGGAAGTTTCGAACGCGGTTGAAGCACACTGATAGTTGCCCTTATGGTGAACGGAACCTTCAAAAACCCACATTTTGGCGAACGATTTTTCAGCCAACGTTACAGGAGGCGAACTTACTGCCGCTATCCAGGTTGTTTGGGTTTTTGATCGGTGTTTTCATCACCGTAGAGTGAGCTGCAAATTTTGCAATCAACACAAAGTGTTTGCAAAAAGCAAAATCCATTAGTAACACCAAGTTTCCTCTAACGCTTCGTGTTGATCTCGAGCGGATAAAGCCATCGGAAGTTTCATCGGGCGGGCATTATCGCAATGACCTTGTACAGTTCGCGTTTTATCTTGGCTCGGATGCCAGGTGCCTTATCTGGCCTTTGTGCTGTTTCTATTACGGCGTGAATGGCTTCATTCACTACTTGACGTTAAACTTGGCTGAGGTGTTTTAGTCTTTCGTCTTTTGAACGATTGGGTAAAGTTGATATTTATTTCTGATGGCAGTTTCGAACGCGGTTGAAGCACACTGATAGTTGCCCTTATGGTGAACGGAACCTTCAAAAACCCACATTTTGGCGAACGATTTTTCAGCCAACGTTATAGGAGGCGAACTTACTGCCGCTATCCAGGTTGCTTGGGTTTTTTATCGGTGTTTTCATCACTGGAGAGTGAAAGGCAAATTTTACAATCAACAAAAAGTCTTAGCAAAAAGCAAAATCCATTAGTAATACCAAAGTTTCTTTAAACGCTTCGTGTTGATCTCGAGCGGATAAAGCCATCGGAAGTTTCATCGGGCGGGCATTATCGCAATGACCTTGTACAGTTCGCGTTTTATCTTGGCTCGGATGCCAGGTGCCTTATCTGGCTTTTGTGCTGTTTCTATTACGGCGTGAATGGCTTCATTCACTACTCGACGTTGAACTTGGCTGAGGTGTTTTAGTTTCGTCTTTTGGACGTTTGGATAAAGATGATTTTTACTTCTGATGGAAGTTACGAACGCGGTTGAATATACTGTCACGGCACTAACACGCTGATAGGTTCTCTCATGGTGAACGGAACATTTAGAAGCCCACATTTCGGTAAGCGAATTTTAACGCAACGTTAAAGGAGGCGAACTTACTGCCGCTATCCAGGTTGCTTGGGTTTTTTATCGGTGTTTTCATCACTGAAGAGTGAAATGCAAACTTTACGATCGACACAAAGTCCTAGCAAAAAGCAAAATCCATTAGTAATACCAAGTTTCCTCTAACGCTTCGTGTTGATCTCGAGCGGATAAAGCCATCGGAAGTTTCATCGGGCGGGCATTATCGCAATGACCTTGTACAGTTCGCGTTTTATCTTGGCTCGGATGCCAGGTGCCTTATCTGGCCTTTGTGCTGTTCCTATTACGGCGTGAATGGCTTCATTTACTACTTGACGTTAAACTTGGCTGAGGTGTTTTAGTTTCATCTTTTGAATGTTTGGGTAAAGTTGATTTTTATTTCTGATGGAAGTTTCAAACGCAGTTGAACATGGAGTCACGAGCATAGGCACACTGATTGTTGCGCTCATGGCGAACGGAACATTCAGAAGCCCACATTCTGACGAAGGAATTTTGAACTAACGTTATAGGAGGCGAACCTACCGCCGTTATCTAGGTTGTTTAGGTTTTTTATCGGTGCTTTCATCAGCGTAGAATGAGCTGCACAATTAACACAATGTGTTTGCAATAAGCAAAATCCATTAGCAATACCAAGTTTCCTCTAACGCTTCGTGTTGATCTCGAGCGGATAAAGCCATCGGAAGTTTCATCGGGCGGGCATTATCGCAATGACCTTGTACAGTTCGCGTTTTATCTTGGCTCGGATGCCAGGTGCCTTATCTGGCCTTTGTGCTGTTTCTATTACGGCGTGAATGGCTTCATTCACTACTCGACGTTAAACTTGGCTGAGGTGTTTTAGTTTCGTCTTTTGAACGTTTGAGTAAAGTTGATTTTTACTTCTGATGGAAGTTTCAAACGCGGTTGAATATGGAGTCACGAGCATAGGCACACTGATTGTTGCGTTCATGGTGAACGGAACATTTAGAAGCCCACATTTCGGCAAGGGAATTTTAACGCAACGTTATAGGAGGCGAATCTACTGCCGTTATCCAGGCTGCTTGGGTTTATTATCGGTGTTTTCATCACTGAAGAGTGAAATGCAAATTTTACAATCGACACAAAGTCTTAGCATAAAGCAAAACCCATTAGCAATACCAAGTTTCCTCTAACGCTTCGTGTTGATCTCGAGCGGATAAAGCCATCGGAAGTTTCATCGGGCGGGCATTATCGCAATGACCTTGTACAGTTCGCGTTTTATCTTGGCTCGGATGCCAGGTGCCTTATCTAGCCTTTGTGCTGTTTCTATTACGGCGTCAATAGCTTCATTCACTACTTGACGTTAAACTTGGCTGAGGTGTTTTAGTGTTTCGTCTTTGGAACGTTTGGGTAAAGTTGATTTTTACTTCTGATGGAAGTTTCAAACGCGGTTGAAGATACAGTCACGAGCATGGGCATATTGATTGTTGGCCTCATGGTGAACGGAACATTCAGAAGCCCACATTCTGACAAAGGAATTTTGAACTAACGTTATAGGAGGCGAACCTACCGCCGTTATCTAGGTTGCTTAGGTTTTTTATCGGTGCTTTCATCAGCGTAGAGTGAGCTGCACAATTAACACAATGTGTTCGCAATAAGCAAAATCCATTAGCAATAGCAAGTTTCCTCTAACGCTTCGTGTTGATCTCGAGCGGATAAAGCCATCGGAAGTTTCATCGGGCGGGCATTATCGCAATGACCTTGTACAGTTCGCGTTTTATCTTGGCTCGGATGCCAGGTGCCTTATCTGGCCTTTGTGCTGTTTCTATTACGACGTGAATGGCTTCATTCACTACTCGACGTTAAACTTGGCTAAGGTGTTTTCGTTTCGTCTTTTGAACGTTTGGGTAAAGTTGTTTTTTTCTACTAATGGTAGTTTGGATTATGAGCCTTCATTCTCATTTCGTGTGATTAAATGCGGCTGAACATATGGTCACAAGCATGGGCACACTGATTGTTGCCCTCACGGTAAAAGGAACAATCAGAAGCTTGCATTTTGGCAAAAAAAAAATAAGCCAACGTAGTAAGAGGCGAGCCTACCACCGTTTTCCAGATTGCCTTGGGTTTTGTTTTTGTTTTATTTATTTATTTCATCGGTGTTTATGTCACTGGAGAATGAGCTGCCTTATCTGGCCTTTGTACTGTCTCTATAACGGCGTGAATGGCTTCATTCACTACTCGACGTTAAACTTGGATGAGGTGTTTTAGTTTCTTCTTGCGAATGGAAGGGGAAAGTTGTGAGCATTTTTACTTCTGAAGAAAGTTTGAAATACTTTCGAATCTGTATGAATAATAATGATATTATTTATAAAAACGGATAAGATAATTGTTCCTTGTTGTTTTTTGTTGTCACACCCACAATTGTTTAAAAAAGAACTATTTATTAAAAACAAATTGCCCATAAGATTAAGAGACTGAACGTTCTCGTACATGAAGATTCAGGGCTTTAGACAGGACACCGTCGGTTGTTTCACCATTCAAAAAATCTTGTAACGTTCGGCGAGTTTATTTTGTATGAATACTTGACAGTATTCAGTGTGAAGCTTCTAAAAGGGAAAAAACTGACATGTACTATTTTACACTCGGTTTATTTCAACTTAGGATAGCTTTGACGAGATTGCACCTGAAGGCAACTTTATCTTCGACTGTTTCAGAAAGAAAAATATTGCAACATACAAAAACGATTAAAATAAACCAACAACAGATAAAAGACTACAAAAATTTACAAAATCATTGCAATGCATTTAGGATCCTCATACCACAAAACTTGTGAAATCTTTTTCCCTTCAAGAACAGCGAAAACCTTTTCAAAAGAAAACTAACCGCGGCTTCAGCGGAGCTAATGGAATTTTTCCAAAGACCAACCGCATGCAAACGTTATGAAAACTATTTTCCTTATAACGCTTTCTGTTCCGCATTCACGGGTGACTGATTTTTATTGCTTTCAAAATCTGAGTTAAAACGTAGTAACTATACTTGTAAAATATTTATAGAATACAAACCCTGAAAAATTTGGATGATATCTTAAAGTTGAAACTTTCTCTAGGATTTTATTGCAAGTTCAAGAGGTTTTTCAAAATTATTTATTATAGTTTCCAACATTAAAACTGACTAACCCGTTTGGGATATAGGCGTGATTGTGAGTAATTTTTTGTATTGTTGCGAATTGATTGCCCTTATCGGTAGACTAAAAAAATGAGAAGGTCAGTAAATATTTATTTAAATGTACAAACCCGACACAGACCGCAGACTACAACTGCAAGCAACACTTCTTCGTTCTTATAAATTGTATGTACCAAGCAAACCGGCAAGTGACAGTGTCGCCACGCTTGGAATTAGTTTCATAGAAATTCATATCAACCAGTGGTGTCGCTGCGGTTCACGGCCGCAGTTTGCAGTCAGGCCGCTCGACAAAGGCTCGGTAAACGTAGTAAGGTCTGTCATATATTTAAGTCAAAAATAATTGACAACCGCACAAGAGCCAATAATGGTCTCTTACGAGTACTTGATAGACTGTAGGCTTTCAATAAATAGCTTTGGGCATGATTATTAGATTTTGTCATGACGCTGGCAGCTAATCCTATTAGTGGCACAAAGAAATGTAATCTACCGTGCATAATTACCTCTCAAACAATATCTGAGTCCGTAGAGGGGGGGAGGGGTCAGGTAACGAGGCTAAAATTAATGACGACCCATTTGGCACGGTAAATTTAGCTCAGGCTGTAGAAAAAGCAGATGATTTGATTGCAGTTATCATTTATACGAAATCAGGGATGATAAAACGGTTCTGAATAGCACTCGACTTATTCTACACTGTCACTCATTAAATAGTGCCACAGTCAAACAGGGGTAGGATTTGTACCTGTTTCTGATCATAACTCTACAAAAACAAAAAAAACGTCTTTGAGTTTAAATTCTGAAAAATAAACATACCTGAGATACAAGAATAAGCAAAATGTGGTCATCACTATTTAATGGTAATAACCACTATCATCTGCAAGTTCAGCGAGCTATGTCCGTAATACCAGTTCATCCTTGTATAACTTCATTGATGATTTTATTCTCCCGAAAAATTATGAGCATAGCTAACTATAGTCCGTTCGCGTTAAGAATGCAGTGATTTCATTCTTGTCATTCGACCTAGCACGCCCCTCAACCAATTAATCGTTCCTAATTATAAAGTCAAGTTCACAGTGCCCACATGAACGCATTCTTTCAAACGCAACGGTTGTAAACTTTAGATTTCTGTGTTATGGGATTAAATTTAAAAAATAGTGCATTCTTAACGCAAACATAATATAGGTTGATTTATAATTTCAGTATGTGCCATAAATATACACACAACTCGTTCGTAATTAACGATAATCGATCTCCATTGTAAGCTGAAAACAACGACGTGGTACCAAAATACGTGGATCCTTCTAAGCCTACGTGAAATCGAGATAGGGAAGTTTAACGGATTACCCTCCGGCAACTTTGGACCTTTCAACTTTTTTATTGACAAGAATAAAAGATGTTTCAAAATATACGAGGCTTGTTGAGGCAAAAGTTGGGTTCGTTTGGCTGCCTTTTTGTTTTGCATATTTGTATACCTTTTTTAGTTTGCCTTGTTTTATTTATTGGATAGGTACTTGCTGTCCAATGCTTCTCTTGTTCTTTAGCTGCAAATGCTTTTGAACTTTCACATTCAATTAAAAATAATATACACTTTTGCATTCAACATATTATGTCGATCCTGTCCCCTGAAACAAGAAAGTCATCACACCCGATTGTACTTAACTTAAGGAAAATTGTAACAGTCAGGACCTAGCCTAGAAAAAGAGGCTTGGTGAATTCAGACCGCATTCTTAGATTACATTGCAAATTTAAACGCTTTAGTTTCTAGAATGGGTCCCGCTTGCTACATTTTTTTCTAAGTTAAATGCAATAGGTTTATAGGGTTTAACAGAACCATACCACAAAACAAAACATTACCATATTACACAAAAACGATGAATGTATGTTTAATTGTTTGGCACTCAAAAAACATAACCCACGTTCTGGCTCATTCGAGTAAAAACTACCTACTGTCAGCACAAAATGATGTGTGCTAAGAAAGAATATTGGTGAAGCAAATGTAATGCTCAATTTGATAGATTCATTTTAATTACAAAGCTTAAATTTTGGCACGAATGAAGCCATGAAATGATAATCTCCAATGCTTGTTCCATTAACACAAATTAGGTTTATTATGATATTAATCAGACTCATTGTTAATTTACGGTTACAATACGTGTATGTTTTGGCGCGTTTGCTGTTCATCAATTAGTAGAATCACTATTTCATATTATTAATTACTTCAATAATAAATATTTCATAAAATTGTCCAATTATCCCGCTAAAATGATAATGTCTAAATGATCAGAACACTCTTACCTAACGATGCTGACGTAAAACATTTTTGATTATATTTTACATAACAAGTTTGCTTGTTAAAAGCATCACAAATCGTCCGTATTTAAATGGGTTCGCTCATTTCGCCGTGTTTATGTAAATAGCTGCGTTTACTTCTGTTTTCCCCGAAAATTTATTCACAATCAAAATGAAATCAGTGAGCGTGGAATCGGAGGCATCGAACTCGGCCGAAATATCTTCAAATTGAGGATAAACAAACTAGAGGTAGCGTCGAATGTGGTCGAGGAAATGAAAATGTTTTCGTTGAATCGAAACAAAAGGTTTGCGATATGAGTACTAGTATGCGGATCTCGGCAATCATGTGGAGCTTTCATATCCATTCCGGCGTTGCTATCGCTTACCAGAATGAACAGCTGGCGCCCGTTCATTGTTTCGTACGTTCCGCATAAGTACGGCGATTGAAATGAGAATTTCACCCCCGTTCGGTGCCATAAACGCGCGATCCGTCCGTAAGTGGCATCTAACATGTAATATCATGATTCGATAATGCGCTAGAATTTGAAGACAGGCTATATCAATTTAGATAAGCGGTTTCGGTAGTTAAATGTGGGGAAATTATGAAGATGTTATACAGGAGGGTGTTTAGGAATATAAGATGGATAATATCGAGATACAGAGTACCTACGCGAGCTCAAATCCCATCTATTTTTAGGCATTAACATATTATATTCATAAGTTTCTGACTAAAAACTAAATTTAGTAGACTTTGAAGAAATGTTGATTGTTTTCAAGAACGTCTTTGCCAGAATAAAATATGGTTTCTGGTATATTCTTGGCACCTGCGTTAGTGACTTTACCTACTTTAAAAAAATGACTTACTTCAATGTTTTGTTCTCAGAACTCCCGAGCAAGCCGGTGATTTTCGATGAATACGGCAAGGAGATATCCAGTACCGCAGGTCCATACAACGAAGGAGGGGATTTCAAACTTATTTGCTCCGTGATCGGTGGTAAGTCAGTGGTTTTCTGGAGTGTAAAAGGGGTTTTTCCAGTGTCATGATCATCATCATCATCATCATCATGGTGGCCTTATAGTAGTATATATATATTATATATTGGATGTAGGTCTCTTCCCCTTTCTTCTACTCTTAGCAATCCTGTCCCCTAAGCATCCAGTCTCGATCTCTGTGTCGTCGGATGTCCTCCACCCAGCGTTGCGGGGTTACCCCCGCAACGCTGGGTTACCCACGCCCCCTCGTGTCCGCTCTATGCCTCCACTCCAGCACTCTTGTCCAGAAGCAACCGTCCATTCTCGCAATGTGTCCCGCCCATGATCATTTCTTCTTCGCTATTACAGCAATGACGTCTTTAGCCTTGGTCTTACTTCTTGATTTTCAGGTGTGTATAACTCTTTTTAAGGAGGTTTCAAAATGTTTGATCAACAGATACAAGCTTGAATGAACGCTAGTGCGATTTACGTTTCGTCAAATGAATACTACCCCACAAAGGAACTTGACAATGGAACTGGATCGCACAATTTGAACGCCATACTGACACACGCGATCGGTGATTGCGATCATTAGTAACGGCCTTATTTGTTGCTCTACACGGTTTTTAATTAAATTTAAATTATTTTTATTTCCTCTATTTATTACTTGAATAGATTTCATTGATTAAAAGTCGGTGTTAAGCAAAAAATCGTGCCATTGCAACTGAAGGCCTTTGCGCCTCAGTGCGATGCTCTACTTACCCTGTGTGGCGTTTTGTAAACGTATGAATTGTATTTGGGGACTAAATACAACAACTACTAAGATGAGATAAATGTTTGAAATAATGGTTCTTCCGAGTGTTGAAGGTGGTAACATTGATGAAATTACCCTAGCTCATAGGGTAAAATATTACAGAAAGATCCGGCCGGTCTGTTAAATGGTCTCGGTAGCACAGTAATTAGTGCAGTCGCCCGGTTTGCGAAAGATGCGGGTTCGATTCCTGCCTGATGCCAACATGACCAAATGTCTTTTTCTGGTTTTCAGATCTTTATAATAATAACCACAACTACTAAGATTTTGGTGCTTTGATTCCACAATGCGTTCATTCGAGTCCATGTTTGTCGACCCTACGATCAAGCAAATTTCCTTTACGCATTCCGTCACTTCGTCTCCTGCAAGGGATATAATTTGATTGTAGTAGAGTTACGGACAAAGAACAAAGGATGTGTTCAGCCCTAACCTTGTACCAGATGCGTAGTCCGTCAATCAAGTTAATGTTGTATCTGTTGCTTTATTTTCTTTCCTTGCAGTGCGTTTGTTGTTTTTCATTCCTGCAATTCAATTTGACATCACAAGATTTCCCCCGAGTTGTCCAAATGTTATTAAAAATACATTTTTGGATACCGAAAGGAAAATTATGTGAGATGAGAATTTAATTCCTTTTCTTCTCGAAAAGCTCTCTGTTTCCATGAATTACCGATTTTCCATTTATTTTTGATTTAATATTTTTTTATTGTAATAATTAAGCTCTTTGAACATTTAATATTTATTTGTCGGTGTAAGGGATATTTAATTAATAATTAATATTATTACAACAAAGCTGTCATTGACAGCACAGTACTAAGTAGACGTATATAGTACACTACAGGTCGACATGGTAGTCGTGATATGAGGTGAAGCTCGGTTGTCAGCTATTATTATTATTATTTAAGAGAAAATACCGGTCGATTACACGAAGCACATAGAAGTTGGAAATAAAATTGAAAAATTTATTGAAGAATTAGGAGAAATGAGGCAAAATCGACGACGAAGATTTAATTTTGCCCATACCTACCGAAAAATTATGACTGCCATCTAAGTATCTTGAGAAAATTGGTATTTTGATGTCAAATCAATAGAAATTGACAGATCAACCTGTCATTTAGGTACAGTAGGGTACCGTACATAAACGCGCGCAGAACGCTCTCAGCTTTCTCAGTATTGATCTAAATATATCATTACGCTGCTTGAAAAGCAATAATCGTTGTGATATATATAATATTCATAGTGAACCAATGGTGAATAGCCATAAACCAAATTACATAAGAAGTGATTTACTTTTATCAACGTTATAGTAAATGCTACTTTTGTCACCAGGAAATCCCATCCCAAGAGTCCAGTGGCTGCAAGGGGACTTAGTGATGGCAACATTAGGTGCTGGTGACCTCCAACCCTCAGGAGGGACCAGGACTTTGACCTTAGTGGTTAAAAATGCAACGCGTGCGCACCAGTCATCAATATACACATGTGCGGCAGACAACACGTTGCTGACCTCACCTTTGAAAACAACAGTTCGAGTAGACCTATATTGTGAGTATCGGCAATATTTAAGCCAAATATTGACTTGGTTTTCCTGCGAAACACTAAATTGTTGATAGACTTTCGTGACCTTATTGCTAAGGTATTGTTTGCGAATGGTAAATTTCATAAATAAATAACGGTTTAGGTTACAACAACAGAAATGCTTGATGCTTGAAACTTGAAGGACTAGCTGTAGACAGAACTAAATAAACTATAATAATATTGTAGTTATATCATAAATCAAATAAAGTCTAGATATATAGGATTGTGAACATTGGTTTGTTGAATTAATTAGAGCTTGGATTGGGTGAAACAACCGCGTTATTCCTTGAAATCATGCTTAAAAGGTCGTTTTAGAAAATAAATGAAATTTTATACAATATTTTTCAAGCATATTAATACTATGTTCTTGTTCTATCTTTTGCAGAATGTACTGCACTGATTAAAGAAATATTAATTTCAGACTGATTATCAACAGTGAGAATAATTGATCAGACCAATAAATTACAACTCGGTGGATTATAAAATGTGGAATATCAAAATAATTATTACCTTCATTACAACATCACCATTAAAATCTGTCGAGCATCTGACCATTGCCAAAACAGTTCTAATCAAATATTTATTTTTCCTCGTCATTGTATTCTAAAAAATGCAAAACAAAAAGAAGTCTACATTTCACCTGAGTGAAATAATCAAAACCTGGGCACTGTCACCGTCACTTCCCATCGTTTCACTCCGATTCGACTTTGTTTTCAATAAAACAAATTGCGATCAGAACGAAGCAAAAACACATTTTGCCGTTCACGTCAAGTATCTAAACCAATAATGGTGGGAGGGAGGATATACCCGGAGAAGGTATTTGTTGTTACGTACACCCACTTGCTTGTCACACTTTGTTTGCGGATTCGAAAAGAAAATATTGTCGCCGGAGGTTTGTTCTTCAAGCTGATTTGGTAGGACTTTTGTTTTTATCGAAAAGTGCCTATCGGAGACTTTAACGATTGAAATGGAGACGGAGGTTTGATTTGTAGACAATACAGTCAGATATTTAACGCAAATGGAACGGGCATAGAAATATTTGCTTCCGAGTAGTAAAAAAATTAAATTAGTACCATTAAACTTGAAATTGTTTTTTGAAAATAATGATATATCCTTCCGGTCATCCGAAACTATAATTTTATTAAAATTTTCATTTATTCATAATTCAAATACTTACCCAAGATGATCAGTAAAAAAAAATATGATATGATAAGTCGAATTACGATTACCTGTAAACCTACTGATAAAATGAAGTTGAGGTACGCATAATAATACAATAAAATACTACACAGCCCAACACATCCAACATCTGTTAAGCCTTGCGATTGACTGGTTTACTTGTAGATAATGCCTCTAGCAAGTATTAACTGGTAAATAGATAATGGTTCTAGGAATTTAGTCCGCCAATTGTATTTTCCATGGAAAATATCGAAACCCCTCAAACAACAAAGTAAGCAAGCTTTAATAATATTTTGTCGTATCATCAGATTACTTCCGGGCCGTTAAGTTTTATGGGCATCATAATAGTTTACTTTGATGATCACAATTACTTATCTGATACGCGTTTATCGAAAGTATCCAAATACACAAAAATAAATAGCTTTATTGCACAAGAACCCGGAAACTTCTCCAGTTTGCTTTTTTCGATTCTTGAACTGATTTTAGTTAATTCATAAATGATTAATGGAACATTCTACACTACACAATTTTTCAATGATCTTACTGTTAGATGTATTTAAAGTGTTTTTCCGTTCCTTAGTTCCCCTGCTAAACAAACTTTTCTTAGTTTTTGCTAAAATTTACTGTGTGGGATTAGAATGTTTTATTTAGGTTTTTCTCGCATATACGGAATTTAGAAACCATGAAGACTATTTTTCGTGACTCTTTTTTCGTTTTTTTATATTCAATATATTTATTTAGCTTTAATTTTTAAAATATCAATAATTCACCGAGGTTTTTATCATAGTTGTAAGCATATGATATACTTTTGTCACCAGTGAGGCCATTGACGGTGGAAATTCTGTCAAGGGAGCAACCTCTGTCAGTCGGTCGGAAGACAGAGCTCTGGTGTAGATCAACGGGAGCCAGACCACCAGCTACCATCACGTGGTGGCTTGGTGGAAAACAGTTGAAGTCTATCAATAAGCATCGAGTAAGTAAGCCACTTCTCACTTTTATTTAGTTACCTATCCGAGTATTCAATTACTGAAAAAAACGTTCAACACCAACATCACACGAGTATACTAACACGTTAATGTTTATCTGCAATTATTTACTGCACATTTTTGTAGTTTATGATGTGAATGAAATAATATATCTTACTTTTATTTTCTATCGTACTTATTAAAGAGAATGAAGTAATTTTTGTAGGTTTAATAGAGCAAGGAGTGACGAACGGAAATGGGTAACCTGGCTGTTGACCGTCAGAATTTCTAAATAAGATAACTAGAAGACTATATAAATCTGTTATTTGCCTCATGATTTCACATACAAGATTTTATTAGTTCAAGTACCATTCAATGATACAAATAATGTGGGTAAAGAGGTTTTATCAAATGTATTTATTATATTGTTATTATTATTAACGTCCAACTGCTGGGCACAGGCCTTAACTCAACTATCAAGTGGAGCGTAAATAATATCATTCTTAAAATAGTAAATGTTTGACAGCAATCAGTTATTGGTAATTGTATGGAAGAAATTTAAACGCATCCATTTTGAATTTAGCTCTAAATTCTTAATATTTTTCATAATAAGGAGTAACTTAAACTAGTACAGATTCTGATCATGCCGTGAAGTTATTCCGCTTGAAATGATGAAAAAGTAAATTTTAATGCAGTTTTTGTGCTGCTAATGTCGCAATACCCAGAATAGCTCCGTAGCATGTGACAAACGAAGTTATTTCCGTTACATTATGGACGATGAAAGAAATACAATATCAAACTTGTATTTTTATGTTGATACGTCAATACATTATTAGATAACAACTGGTGAGCTGAAAATAATAAAAGTAAATTACACGTTTAAGGCCAGTTTTTGATCATTTCGATTGTCCAAGTATTGGTGACTTGAAAGACAGCTCTATACACGTCTTCCTTCTGCTAAGCTTATGAATATTTTAAATAATCTAATCTTCTATAATATTTTCCATCTTGAAACATGTTACGTCTGTCACAGCCAGCGGTCATTTTAACAATAGAAATCCTAAAGTTAGTGACTGGCGTGAAAAAATAAATAGAAAGGAGTAACAACAGTTAACACATCGATAAACTGCTAAATTCTTGAGAATTATGGTCAAACCGGGGATTGACACTATACACTTGCTTGCATATGCAAAACTGTACTTACTGTCTTTTTACTATCTACTCGTACATAAACTGTAACAAACAAATTGCATAAAGAAGGACAAAGTGGAATCTATTGGTTATTATTTTATATTATATTAAAAATTATCATATCACATTACTCTTTTGCACAAAATATGTACGCGTACTTTAAAAATGATGGTCTAATGCATTATCTTTTTAACAGGAACATGAAGATGGGAACGAAACTCAGTCTTTGCTACAATGGACACCATTGAAGGAACACAACGAATTGGTACTGACTTGTAGAGCCGAGCACAGCAAGTTCAATAGAACTACGATAGAGAGCAAACTACCACTTAATATCTATTGTAAGTAAAAATAGGTACCTACCTTCGATCATATAAACTGGTAGATGCACGGTAAGATAAGATAAGATATACTATCTTATAAAACAAGTAACATAACGATGCTTATAGACATGTTAAATGCATGCATGGTAAATGCTCAAATGTTATCCTCGTAAGAAATCTTCATAATCAGGCATTTGACAACTTTAGCTTTCTATTTTGACGTGAATACTGCGTTAAATCTGATGTATTTCTTATTAATTTGAACATTATCAGAACAAGTTGGAATTAATTTTCGATCCTAACCCTAACACGCCACTATACCGATGACTTGCCAGAAATCAGCCAAGACGAGATCGTGCTGGCTCTGAGGCAGCTCAAAAATGGAAAGGCCCCGGGTGAAGACGGAGTTACTTCAGAACTTCTGAAGGCGGGGGTGTTCCTGTACTGAAGGAACTACAGCGCCTCTTTAACTCTGTCATTCACTCCGGGAGGACTCCAAAGGCGTGGAACAAGAGCATTGTAGTTCTATTTTTCAAAAAAGGAGATAAGTCTCTTCTAAAGAACTACCGACCCATATCACTCTTGAGCCACGTCTACAAGCTGTTTTCCAGAGTCATCACGAACCGCCTCGCTAGGAGACTCGACGAATTCCAGCCTCCAGAGCAGGCCGGGTTTCGAGGAGGATTCGGCACCATAGACCACATCCACACAGTGAGGCAGATTATACAGAAGTCCGAGGAGTATAATCGTCCTCTGTGCTAGACACAGAGGACGATTATACTCCTTTGTGGACTATGAAAAGGCCTTTGACTCCATCGAGACCTTGGCGGTCCTGGAATCCCTGCAGCGATGCCAAGTGGACTATCGATACATCGAAGTGCTGAGATGTCTCTATGAAGCTGCTACTATGAGTGTCCAAGTACAGGACCAGCAGTCTGAACCCATCCAGTTGCTTAGAGGAGTGAGACAGGGGGATGTCATATCCCCGAAACTGTTCACTAATGCACTGGAGGATATTTTCAAGACGCTGGACTGGAAAAGTATGGGCATAAACATAAACGGCCAGTACATCTCACACTTACGATTCGCAGATGACATAGTCCTGATGGCGGAGTCGCTCCAGGATCTGCAGCTGATGCTGAACAGCCTAGACTCCTCTTCGCGGCGAATCGGTCTCGGGATGAATTTGGATAAAACCAAAGTCATGATCAATGACCACATTGATCCGGGACCGGTCACTGTCTTCGGTCACCAGCTCGAGGTTGTACAGGAATATACCTACCTTGGGCAGATATTGCAGTTGGGTAGAAACAACTTCGAGAGGGAAGCCAAGAGGAGGATTCAGCTGGGTTGGGCAGCGTTCGGAAAACTTCGTCGAGTCTTTTCGTCGCCTATACCACAATGCCTGAAAACTAAGGTTTTCAACCAGTGCGTCCTACCCGTCATGACATACGGAGCCGAAACGTGGACACTCACAGTGCGGTTGATGCACCAGTTCAAGGTCGCTCAGCGAGCTATGGAGAGAGCTATGCTCAGAGTTTCTCTGAAGGATAAAATCCGAAATGAGGTTATCCGACAGAGAACCAGGGTCATCGACATAGCTCTCAGAATAAGTAAGCTAAAGTGGCAGTGGGCTGGTCACATTTGCCGTAGGACGGATAACCGTTGGGGTAAGCGCGTTCTAGAGTGGAGACCACGTCTCGGCAAGCGTAGTGTGGGACGCCCTCCGGCTAGGTGGAGCGACGATTTGCGAAAGGCTGCTGGCAGGAGATGGATGCGTCTAGCCGAAGACAGGGCGCGATGGCGCGCATTAGGGGAGGCCTACGTCCAGCAGTGGACCAGCATAGGCTGATGATGATGATGATGATGAGTCAAAGAGTTGCACAATCAGCTCAAACTTTCAATAAATAGATTAACTCACTAGATTAATGTGAAAAAAAGTATGAATATCGCTAAAAACGTGCAAAACGCACTCCCGTATTTCAAAGTTTAGGCATCATATAAACTAACAACTTACGTGTTTTAAATAACTTGTAAAGATCAGATATCAAAGAAGCGTTGACAATCAGTTGTTTTTCATTGCATTATTTCAGTTTTGTGCAAAAAATTCCCAAACATTCCGAATTTTTCACTCGAAATCTCCATACAAATTACTATGGAGTGCAAACAACATTTTGCCTTGAAGTCAAAGAGCATTAAATATCCTAGCCCAGATAATTACTTTTTATAAACGAAGGGAAAAACCAGATCCATTTCGTTCGCTTGTCGCCGAAGCTGTTTCCGAAAATCGACACTTTAATCAAACATTTAACGAAACGCGGCAGCGGAACTCAAACACTTGTCGTCCTTGTTATGTTTGCTTCACGACGATCCAACCAGTATTATGACATTCATTTTTAGTACACAGGCGATAGAATTTCAGACTTCAATATGCACTGTTCTTTTTAAAAAAAATTATGGTAGCTTATATCGTTTTATGACTGATCAATAATATTCATCACCAAAAATGCGAAATGTAGTATATTTAAAAATTGTTAAAAACTTCTAACTTTTCCAAGCTTTTCAAACGCCGCCATTATGGCGCGGTCGGTTGTCATGGACTCTGACATCACACAAGTTGACAGCACAAATGTAACCTACGAACTATTTAATTCTTCTTCTTGTCGCGCTTTTGACAGTGACATTCGCATGGACTTGGACGTCACACTCCCACGTGACTGTTTCAACCGCTTTGAATTTCCCACATTTTTTGCATTTTTCAAAAATTATGTTTACATTGACAAAGAAATAAAATTAGGAAATACTGATATAGACGTGACGAGAATTCAAAATCGTCCTCAAAAAAAAATATGACCCTCATCTGTTCCAAGTGCATATTCTCTATTCAAGTTAAATTGCTTCTGCGTTGGGCTGTAAAATAATTCTCATTATTGATTTTTGATGACCTATTTGGGTCTAGCACGAAACGCTAACGTTATTGTAATCGAATAGTAAACGTAACGGTTTTTTTAAAAGACAAAGGAAAAAGAAAATTATATCGTTTACTAATCGATTAAGAAAACGTTAGTTGTTCGTGCAAGACCTACTGAACTTAATCTAACTTCAAGATCGTTTTGACCTCAATGTACGAAGAGTTTGTCAAATGGGTTTCAGGGACTGATAAACTATACCTAATATTTTTAAATATGTACATAAAACTTTGTGTTTTTGCAAACACAAAGCCGCCGGCCGCACAAAGCCGGGTTTTTTAAGCGTGGCGTGAAAAGGCATTTATGCAGGCCTTCAAAATGAGATTGACCAGCAAAGTAAATTCTGCGCTTGTCAACCCCAAATCTGGACCTCACGACTGCTTCCCATCAGGGTGGAGTGAGGTCATCTTGAAGACCACATTTTAAAAAAAAAGAACATTTAGGTAACCTGGTTAGCAACGCAAGATCTTTGGTGTCCATCACGACAACAGTTCAATAATTATCAATGTGAATAATGTTCTAAACAAATTAAATTTTTCCTATTATCAATATCTATAAGATATTTGTCAAAATCATTCAAAGTCGCATAGCGGACACACTTGATAAGCACCAACCCCCTGAACAGGCTGGATTCCGTCGAAGCTTTTCCACGACCGATCACTTTGCATTCAGTAAATCAAATTGTTGAAAAATTTCAGGAATACAATAAACCTCTTTATTTGGCCTTTGTCGATTATTCCAAAGCCTTTGACAGTTTGAAGCACTCTTCAATATTTGCAGCTCTTCATCACCAAGACGTAGACCCGTTATATATAAAATTGCTACAGTTAATATACAAACAAAGCACCGCCAATATTAAATTACAAGCACCTGTTCCCTCCTTTCAGATACTTAAAGGTGTCAAGCAGGGCGACCCGCTATCCCCAAAATTATTTACCAGTGTCTAGAAGAAGTTTTTAAGCGCCTGCCGAACTCCTGGTCTTCTAAAGGCATTGATGTCGGAGGAGTAAATTTAACGAATCTCCGCTTTGCTGACGATATCGTGCTCTTTGCAGAAACGGCCGAGAAGCTAGAACAAATGCTCGAAGAACTGAGCACAGCGAGCCTTGAGGTTGGACTGAGGATGAACATGACTAAGACAAAAGTTATGACCAATAGCACGGAAAGTATGGTAGTGGTTGATGGGCAGGAAATACAATACGTCAATGAGTATATTTACTTGGGCCAGATAGTTTCCTTCGAAAACAGGCAAGATAAAGAAATCGATCGCCGTATCGACAACGCCTGGAAGAGCTTCTGGTCCATGAAGGCTTACATGAAGGGTGACCTTCCCATATCACTTAAGCGCAAAATCATTGATGTTTGTATCCTGCCGATCCTAACTTACGGTGCGCAAACATGGTCATTAACAGAACATCAGAAGTCCAAACTCAAGGTTTGCCAGAGAGCCATGGAACGAAGCATTCTCGGTTTGAGGCTTTCCAACCGAATAACACATAAACGGCCTATATACGTCCCACTGCTGGGCACAGGCCTCACCTCAACTATGAGGTGGTGCGAGCCATACTCCAACACCGAGGTGCCCGTGGCGCAGTTGCGACAGTGATCGGTGACGATCGCTGTTGTAAAGCAACACACGCCGGGTCGGAAATGGGATGGGTGACCACCCCGACCGAAATTTAGTGATGTATTTTTCGGGCATCTCCGTGTTTCGGAAGGCACGTTAAGCAGTTGGTCCCGGTTGACGTCACTAGATGTCAGTCGTTAAGCCTAGTCAGAGGCCTTAGGGCGGCTTGATAACATCTGACATTAAGGTTGCTCACTAGCCTTACACCCCTCCAACAACCCGCACTAAGCCAACCGAATAAATAACCATATTATTCGCTCCAGAACAGGCATAGTAGATGTGGGCAAAAAATCTGCGAAGCTGAAGTAGGAGTGGGCAGGACACGTCATCCGAATTCATCCAGGCAAATGGTCTCAAATCGTCACTCTGTGGCAGCCTACAGACGGTTTTCGTTGCAGGGGAAGGCCCAGAAAACGTTGGAGTGATGATTTGAGACATCATGAAAAAGATTGGCAGAGCCTGGCACGGGATCGAAATGTTTAGAAAGGATTGGGAGAGACCTTTGCTCAGCAGTGGGATGATATAGGTTAGAAAAAAAAAATTATCAATATGGACGTATTTAAATAAATCGTAGTTTACAGATGCGAACGGACGATTTTGTAATTATTACCTATTGGAATTGAAACACCTTTTCATCATTAATTTTATCTAAGATTACTTCAAAACTTTTTACGAGATTTTGATATGAAAGCAATTTGATTTTTCTCTAATTAATTTCTTAATTACTAAAAATGATTATTAAAAGGGACCATGACAAAATATTAAAGATCAAAATGCCAATTATAATTGGTACATTAATTAAATTGCGCAAACAATCTTGGCATCTGTTTGCGAATAGGCCGAAATTTCTGTTTTACCTCTGAGACAAAGCTTAGAAGTAAATATTATTGGGACTGAAGTCAAAAATCAATTCATTGATCTAGGCAGTAGGTTTCTTGATATGTTTCTTATTGGATAATTTTGCATTTGTATCAAGCCTTCAAGAGTTCAGCCTATAGCTTTTTTGTGTATCTGTTGATCATGGGCATATATATAGATGTATGGATATTCTTTGTTGTATAAAACAAAAGAAGGGAATAAATTATTGGATCCAATGCAAAACTTAGGTGGTCTCTAGGCACTGACCTCTTACAGAGAATCTTCGGAGTCGTAAGAAAGCAAAAATCTAAGTGAGGATGTGTGATTATTGTTTTCTTGATAGCAAAGTAAATCGGTTTTCAGTTCTTTAATATTTGTGGTTTTTATAATAATTACAAGTAAATAAGACAATCAATATAGGGTACCAAAACCATCAATAATTGTCTTGCTGAATACTCAAATATTCACTTTAATGTTACTTACATCATTGAAAATTGCGAGTGGTATCTGTGAACATAAACGAAATAAAAGGTAACTGCTAGCTTTCAAGCGGTCTGCATGTTTTCTTGTTAAAAATAACAAAGGTGAGTTTTCACTTTATTCCGTTTTCTGCAATCAGCGTTAGACAAAAGGCAGAAATACTTTTTATCCGCCAGACTTTAACGGAAAATACCGTTACCCAAACACTTACATTAATGGATTTGTGGATGCTTCTAGAGACACTTGAAAATCGAGCTAGTACCTTACAATCAATTACAACGTAAGTTCTAACAAGGAAGGACCGATTTCTCACCATCTTAGAAAGTTGTTAGATTACATTTGCTAGATTAGAAGTGATTTGGAAACCGACCGTATGTACTTTAGTAGTTAGACTGAAGTGTAATTTAGAAGCTCTAACGCTTATTTGAAGACGTTGTCGGGTTGTAGGCGAAATCTGGACAAGACCTACTTCAATGAAGTTAGGGTAATCTGGTCTCCGCTACAATTTATGGATACTGACTACGTCAAAATGCTCACCAAACGAAAGTTAGTGGTATCAGTTGTTATTCAACTCAGAAAACGTTTGAATAAAAATAAGCATTGTTAATTAAAGTTGTTTTATCTGTGAAGTGAAAAGCGACCGGGTCTTTGTATTTTCACAACTACGGTAAATTGTAGATTTTTTAAAGCAATGCCCATTTATTAAAGACAAATAATAGAATATTCACAAATTGTATATTTTATTAAGTGACAACGATTTATTAAAGACAAAAAATAGAATATAAACAAAAAATAAAAATAGTTTCTATTCATTTGTATTTTGTTTTTCTGGCACAATATCTGAAATGCGACACATTTGTACACGCGTTTCAAAATAAATGACTTTGATCGCGTGATCTTTCTAGTTTATCATTGGCGTAAAGATAAAAGAAATCATTCACAGTCTTAAACAGCTAGCTTTCCTTTGTAACCCAAAACAGTAATTACAAGGTAAATACCCAGAAAGAGAAGCATGTAATCACCCGTTATATTTGCAAAGGGAAAAAGGGTACTTGCTCGTTCATCCCTAATGCTTTACTACTCTCTCCTCATTACTTTATCTGAAGATTTATACGTCCACTGAAGGTAAAGATAGTGTAAAGACAAAGCTTTATGTGCCCGCTAGGTGCTTTCTCATTGGCTATCTCAACAGAGGTTTATCAAGTTCCTTGATTTGAGCTAAAGCTCGGACGGATAAAAGCTGGGTAGATTGCTTTAGCGTTTGTTGTAATTATGTTTTACGTAGATAGTATTTCTAACCTCTGGCCATATCCACAGACGTCATAGTGTCTAAATGATGTTAGACTGTGATAGTTCAATAAGAAAAATATTTGATAACTAAGAAATATGTCAATAAAAAATTAAAAATAAATAAAAAAAAACCAATAATAAATAACCAATTGGGTTCCCAGAAACGGAAAGCGTCAGCGCGGCAGGCCCAGAAAGAGATGGCGGGATGAGCTCGACCATCATCTCAGAGACTGGCCAAAAGTAGCTTTGGACCGCAAGGAGTGGAAGGTGGGAGGGGAGGCCTTTGCCCTGCAGTGGGACAACATAGGCTGAAAATAAATAAATAAATAAATAAGAAATATGTCTGATAATCTGAATCTGAATCAAAACAGGAACAGGAAAACAGGAACAAACAGGAACTTTAAGCAAAAATACCGCCTAAATTAAACACTAAAATGTATAATCTATCTGTTACTCAGTCTTATTTGTGTGCTATAAAATATTTAATAAATTCGTCAGCTTTTTATTTTTTTCCATCTATTCGATATGGCAACCATCAAAAGCGGTCCAGCAGTTCTGTAGTTTTTAATGTTTAAACAAACTCAATTCCATATAGAGAAAGGTATAATAGTAGTATTAACTTGGATTAAAAATGTTAAAAGTCACAGTGAATTATTGAATTATTCATAGAATTCAATTTTTGGCTCCAGATTTTTCAAGTTATTCAGACCATGACAAGACTTATGTTACGATTATTCATTACTACTTACTACTTACTTACTTACTGAAGGCTTGTGTTTTAGGTTTTATCTCACCTAGGTTTAGATAAGTGAAGTTTGTCGCTTTCATAAATAAAATAATTCAAAATAAAATTTCAGTGGCCGATAAGTAAGTCAAGATGAGAAAAATACTTAATTTGCAAAAGCCCTGCTTTGAAATCACAGGCTTACAAAAGGTGTTCTGATTTTTTTAAATGCCTTACCAATTTTGATCTTGTCTGAAGAACGAGGCTATTAATATTAGCATAATCTTAAGATCCAAAATGGTTTTAAGTTTTTTTGCATGAGAGAAACATAAATATACCTTACAAAGACACCAAAATAATCTTGATATATTTTCAGATGTACCAGTGGCAACTATACATCTAGGGGCCAAAATGAACCCAAACGACATAGAGGAAGGTGATGACGTGTACTTTGAGTGCAGCGTCGACGCCAATCCACCAGCTTATAAAGTTATTTGGGAGCACAATGTGAGTTTCTTTGTTTCTTTTCACTTTTTCGTCACCGCTCTAAGCTGGAATTGACTTTTTGCTGCGAATTTCTGAGAGAAAAATATACCTTGCCGATTACTCCTTTAATCATTTATGTTATTTACAGACGGAATCATTCAATCAGCGTACTTATTTTTGATAATTTTAAGTGTGTGCAGATTATTTTGTTTGCCATGATATTGAAAAATACTCGTTGTCTAACTAGCTACTTGACAAAGCTTACAACTGTTTAATCCATTGTTTTACTTATTTCTTAGATTTAAATACTACTTTGGAACTTTATACCTGTTAAAAACTAATGAAAGTAACGGTTTCAGGGTATACTCCTCCAACACAACCCGTCTGGAGGTATAATTCTGACGGGCAACACCAATCTGGCACTGCGCAACGTCTCGCGACTGCAGGCTGGCAAGTACACGTGCATAGCTTCCAATGTAGAAGGAGACGGAAGATCTTTGCCTCTGCATATGCAGGTTGTTTGTAAGTATTTTTTCAAGTTTCAATGAGCTAGCCATTTATCGTGTTGCTATTTTTAAATGTGACAATACGGCACCCTGCATGCTTGTTTGCCACGGTCGTAGTATAAAAAAAAAGGAACATGCTTGTCCAGAAGGTACCTGATCCCTCTACGCAAATCGGTGAAGCATCCTTTATCAATTTATCAATGTATACTGTGAATAATACAATTGTGATTTGCAGTTTTCTGCGATTTTTATTTGGGTACTGAATTTACCATGTTTGATTATTATTTTAAATTATATATTGGCGTGTTGTAATGTCCATTTGAGAAGCGGGAAATAGACGATCCTACTGTTACTACAAAGTATCAGATACGACATACGGGACATACGGGTAGGTACGTGACATACGGGTGAAGGTATGAGAAGAGTCTCTCGTTGAAGAGCTTGGTAATAAGTTATAATTAAATTAACAATTTTATTAAACTAAATTTATGAACCCCGAACAAAAAGGAACGGAGCAGCCACTGACGGGTTCATACTTCAGACAAATAGTCCTCAAGGCCATAATATTTCCTTTTTCTTTTTCACTCATATTCATGCAAACTGACGTTGGAATCTGAAGCTTAGCGCGATTTGAGAATTTTCTAGCTTGTTTGGACAGTGACAGGTTTGGAGTCGCATCGTGTTTGCCTAACTAGGCAGCTTTAGGACTGCGCAGTTCAAACCTTCCCTTTTGGCTGGCCAAATGGCTGATTTCCAAAGGAGAAACGGCATACAAAGAGAGAAGGATGGATGGAATGCAATGTTGAATCTGTTTCACGTATTTTGACATCAATTTTATTGATTGTGGTGTTACGATGAGAGGTGGCGAACGAAATGAATAAATAGTACCCCTTGCTCATTGTACAGATATTGAAGAATTGGGTTTAAAACTCGCAGGTTCAATATCTAATTAATCTAGATGTGGTATATATACTAGTACATTGTGAAAAAGGTTTATTTGAATTAAAATGCTCGCCTTGGAGGTCTACCTACAATTATCATACGAGAGCTGAGAGTGCCAACAAGCCAGAATTGTAAAATGTAATTGCAAGCCAAATTCCAGGAATAAGACGAACACAGTAAAAACTAAAGACAAAAGTTCTGAGAAATCTCAAGCAGTTTTCCAGGAAATGTTTTTGCAGTGTAATTAGTAATTACCCTCTTTGTGTAACGGAGTCATAAAATGTTCAACTTTAATATTATGAATTGAAGTCATGACTTAAGGTGCTTTTTAATGTTTCAATCTCTTTTTTTTCCCCTCATTCTTAAAATATCAAGTTTTTAATTGTTTACTTCAATATTATTATTATTTGAGTAGCCCATATCGTTTATGAGTTAGACTGTGTAGATAGAGTATTATGAGTTCAGTACATATTCCGTTATTTTTAGAAGAGAAGATTGTGTTTCCTTTATTATGAGCAAGCAAAACATACGAAACACAAAACATACAAAACATATCAAGTTCCTAGGAATATCTTCGCAAATAGGTTTATTCTAGTTGCTTCACAAGCCAAACAACAATACCAAATTAGTATAGTAGGTGCAAATAAAAGGAAAGGTTTCCTAAAAGTTAAAGGTCACGTTATATTAGACACTGTACGTTAGCTCTAATTACTAATTAGCAAAATTTAATTAACTTCTATAAATGTTGTTCTAAACAAAAGAGGAGAGGCAAAAGTGGCCGGGTCGGAAATGGGATGGGTGACCACCCCGACCGAAATTTAGTGATGGGTATTTCGGGCATCTCCGTGCTTCGGAAGGCACGTTACGCTGTTGGTCCCGGTTGACGTCGCTACATGTCAGTTGTTAAGCCTTGTCAGAGGCCTTAGGGCAGCTTGATAACATCTGACATTAAGGTTGCTCACTAACCTCACAACCCTCCAACAATCCGCACTGAGCCCGCGTGTTGTAGTATGGGTCAATCCACCTCATAGTTGAGATGAGGCCTGTGCCCAGCACTGGGAACTTTATTGGCCGTTTATGTTTATGTAAACAAAAGAAGGTCAGACCATCAAGAACAACATCCTTTGCTAAGCCTCATTTTAAAACGTTCCCCACTCTATATGAAGACAGTTAAAATAAATACACTCGCCCACAAATGGGATCTAATTTCCAATCAATTAAGGGGGGGTGCTTTCGCTCCGTTTGCGTCCGCGTATCGTGGAACAGAACGACGACGGGTAGATAATTACTGTAGGTAAAGCAACACACGCCGGGTCGGAAATGGGGTGGGTGACCACCCGACCGAAATTTAGTGATGAGTATTTCGGACATCTCCGTGCTTCGGAAGGCACGTCAAGCAGTTGGGCCTGGCTGAAGTCTTTATATGTCAGTCGTTAAGCCTAGTCAGATGCCTTAGTGCGGCTTGATAACACCTGACATTAAGGTTGCTCACTTACCTTACACCCCTCCAACAAACCGCACTGAGCCCGCGTGTTGGAGTATGGGTCAATCCACGTCATAGTTGAAGTGTGCCCAGCAGTGGGACGTATAAAGGCCGTTCATGTAAACAAAAGAAGGTCAGACCATCAAGAACCTTTTGCTAAGCTTCACTTTAAAACGTTCTCCACTCTCAATGAAGACAGTTAAAATAAATACACTCGCCCACAAATGGGATCTAATTTCCAATCAATTAAGTGGGGGTGCTTTCGCTCCGTTTGCGTCCGCGTATCGTGGAACAGAACGACGGGTAGATAATTACTGTAGGTGCTCTGCAGAATTGACTATTAATTGCTGGTGGTCACTAGTGACGATGAAATTAACCACAAACAGCTTTATTACAAATAATTGGATGATCGGTAGATATTGGCTGGGTTTGCATTATGGTTGAAGTTAAAAATTGCGCTGATCGGTTTGTTTTAACGTTGAGAAGAGTCACAGAAGTAAACAAAGCTTTGCTTGCGTTTTCTTATAAAGGCAGATCTAGAGAGAATGACGAATTACTAACAGCACAGACGAGTAAAAAATAAGAACTCTGTGCTGGATGTAGAAAAACTGAAACGCCCCACTAACTCGTAAATACGTGCCTTCACTCACACACTTACACTAAGATGAACCCCTACTATAGTATGTGCGACCTATAACAATTATGAAGATAATTTTGCTGTTCCAAAAACAGATTAAAATGTCTTAGTGTGTTGTGTTACAAAATCCAATCAAAACTATTAGTTTCGTTGTGTTTGTTATAAATTTCTTATCAAAAACTCAGTAAATTCTGTAGTGATTATGAGCTACGTAGGTTGTTTTTTGTCATAAGAATCGGTAGCCTTAGAATTCCCTAACTTCTTAAACGGAACAAAGTTATAAGCAACTATCGTTGTGAGAGACTGCTGGCCGATGTAGGTTTTTAACAAACATTTTTTAAAAGTCACCCCACCAGTGTCCTCGTAGACACAAGGTATTTAGACACATACCAAATCATTATTGGTAGAGATAAGAATGTCAATTTTGAAAAGACAATATCATTATTTTATTCACTACAAAAATACCACTGCCCGAATGAGTGTGTGCTATTAAATATAGTATTTCCCTAATCGCATCTAATAAATGCTATAAATGACCCAACCTTCCGTGTAATTGCACGAGCCGAGCGTAATGAAAAAGGGAAAAGAAAACGCAACATTATTCCCCACTCGCTCGCCAATTCCATAATAACATTGTGAAAATCCATCTACTATCCAAGTTTTCTCGCTCTTCTGTACCAGTTATTAATAGCAGTAATTATTCGGATCGTTTCGAGTCCCCAAGGATCTAACGATTAAAACGTGACCCTCTCACAGTGGGAATACAGCTGTAAAGTGGCTCAATAAGGTGTATTTTTCAACAGACAAGCCGCTGTGTAGGAAGAAGGAGGTAAAAATGATCGGGGCGGCAGTTCAAGAGCCGTCGAGTGTCACATGCGAGGTGGACGCGTTCCCGCCACCTGATACCTTCGAATGGACGCTTAACAACTCCGCTGGCTCAACTAAAGTGGATCCTGTAAGTAATAGCTTTATTTATCCGTGTAAACACAAAGCAATCAAACCCTTCGTTGGGTGCATACAAAGTGGAGTGGACGTCGTCGCAACGTCGTCAAGCTGAATTGAACTTTATAGCATAAGTACTAAATGCAAGATGAGGTCGCCGCCGAGCTTCGATAATCACTTGACCTTATTTTTGGTTAGTAGCTCTTTGACACAGTAATGGTACACGCCTTTGAGTTAGTTTTCACACAAACTTCGTTTTTGTGTTGTGACTTGTGAACGAAGAGTTCGTGCTGTACAATTTTCATATTATGGTAAACAATTTTGTGGCCTTCTGCTCGCTAGGTTTTAGTTAGTAATTTGATGAGTGCTTTGTGAAAGGTTCTTTAAACCAATATGTTTTTACTGTAAAATAACAATTCTGCATATCATTTAATGCTTGAAGTGCCCGTGGCGCAGTTGTGACAGTGATCAGCGACAACCGCTGTTGTAAAACAACTGACGCCAGATCGGAAATGGGATGGGTGACCACCCAGACCAAAATTTTGTGATGCATTTTCGGACATCTCCGTACTTCGGAAGGCACGTTGAGCAGTTGGCCCCGGTTGACATCGCTAGACGTCAGTCGTTAAGCCTAGTCAGAGACCTTAGGGAGGCAGTACAAAACAAACTCACATTTGCAATCCAAATGTGAGTGTGTGTGTTTTTTTTTATCATGTTTATATTTTCATTGTATTGTGGTCACTAAATAAATTATTTTTCTTTCTTCTTTCTTTCAAAATATATTTTTACTTACCGTACGTAGATATCAAACCGACTACCTTGAGACTATCTCTGAGCAGAATTATTACTTAATGCGTCAATGGTTCAACCATAATTAATAGCTATACCATCAACTTTTACAATCCATTTTCCTCTTGAAAGCTTCAACGCTAACCAAGTATCTAATTTAAAATAATCTTCCCAATAACAAAACTTAAAACCGGGTATAATGACTTTACAAGCAGCAGATGAAAAAGTATAAATCATTGATGACCAAAAGATGGAAGGAAGGTACTAAGGAACTTTTGCCCTCACTTCGTAGATTTTGTAGCTCATAAAGCGTAGTCGTAAAAACAAAACCTTGGGCAAGCGGTGCGTTGGTTCAGACTGACGGAAATTTAAAAATAAAAGTCACCAAACTCAACATAAGTAAAAAGATCGGACTCGATAACAACGAATTCGGTTCACATAAAACAATTGTTTGTGATTCAGTTAGGAATTTAATTTACTTTTTTGGTCACACGGATTCAAATTAAGTCAAAACAAATAAATGAAATGAGAGCAAAGCGGGAAGCTGTTAAAGCAAATATATGGAATGAATGCAAAAGAGCAAATAAAGCAGAATTAAATAAATTGAGTTGTGTTAAATAAAGCCGTAATGATGGCTTGGAAATGTTTAAATAATACAACAAATGATGTTGTGGACAGTAGGCACTATTTTCAGCAATTTACTATTGTGACAAAAAAGGTTTTGCACGGATATTTTACTACGGCAGAAGTGCAAAAGCTACTTATTTACATATTTATGCTGAGTAAAAACCAATGTTGAGAGCGTCATGCTCCATGGCCTAGTGGTTAGCACTCTAGCTCATCACCTGTGTGGTTCCAGGTTCAAGTCTTAACTAACTGGTTAGTAGGTACAACCTAATGATGCAAGATGCAACCTCTGGTCATGCAAAAAACCTATAGAGACCTAAACACCCCAGTAATCCTGATAATGGCTTCAAGTTCACCCCTTGACATTTCAGGTTCAAATTCAATGGCGCAAGGTGATTTTTTTGCTCTAAAAAATATCAGCAAAAATAAAAAACAATTATAAAAGAGTTCATTAATATTCATAGCTACAAATATACCACAAAAGTATTTTTCTCATAATTCATAAGGAATCTTCGGTCATAAGCTAATTCACAATACTTTTTCAGGACCGCTTCACTGTTGAAGCCAACGAAGGCAGATCAGTCCTCACTTACACCCCTGTGGCAGATGTAGACTATGGTACCTTGTCTTGCCGGGCCACCAATCTTGCAGGCCAGCAGACCACTCCCTGCGTCTACAACCTGATGCCGGCCACGCGGCCAGACCCTCCGACAAATTGTACTGTGTACAACCTCACGGATGACTCGTTGGATCTCATGTGTTTGGCGGGTGAGTTCATAAAACCCTCCCATCTTCAACAATATATCAAAAATTTACTTTTTTTTATGATTCATACAAATATACGCAAGTAACTAATAAGGCAAGAGCGTCGTGGTCTAGTGTTTAAACATTCTGTCTCGGAACTCGGTGGTCCTGAGATCAAATCCGACCGGAACACAATCTACTTTGTGTTCATTGTTAAATTTGCAGCTAACCCTCCGGTGATGGCAAACACTGTTAAAACCGAAGCGACCCGTGCGGTAGGCTCGCATCTTACCAGAAGCCCACATTTTGTCAAATTCCATTGACAAAATGTGGGCTTCTGAATGTTCCGTTCACCACGAAGGCAACAATCAGTTGGGACTTGTCACAGTGACGAGTTTGTACCGTGCGCCAAAAAACTTGCAATGTGTAAAGTTCTATATTAAGGGAGCTTTGCGAACGCAACTTGCGATTTGAACTGTACTATGTCGCATGCAAGCAGGTTTCAACGTATTGCGCACATGTTCTAAACGACACATCGGTTACCGCTGCGACGACCCAGCGCAACAACGCCCTAATGAGACCTCACCTTATATTTGCTGTCGAAAATAACTCGACTAACTAATTAATCAACCGAAATTACTTGCAAGTTTCGGCATAATTAATTGCAGTATAACAGCAATCAGGTAAGACCGCTTGAAGACGTCTTAATCGCTCCAACATCGAGCTCAACTGTAATTATATTAGCCACGATTTTATCGTGACGAAATTCACTATAGAATTTTAACTTAACTTTTGTTTTGTTAATTAGGTCAAATAAATTGAAGATAAGGCGGTTTGGAAAATGAATGGGCTTGGAAAGTGACTTCGTTTCTTTGTATCGATTATTTTCATGTGCTTGTGATTAAAATTAGCTAGCCTAAAGATGTATTTCAAAATGAATTTTGCCTTTCGGCCTAAATTTTTGGAACATTTTTAAAAGGTTTGAATGTTATTCTTCAAATAGGTTTTCTTTATAATGAAAACAAAGAGTTTGATGAGTAGGGAGCTTATTCTTTTTTTGACGTAACTTAATAGTGGCCTGTGTGGTGGGTGGACTAATGGTAAAAAATAGAAGAGAGGGGAAGAAAATGTATAAATATGAGAAGGGACTCATCACACCTTCTTTACAAACTGCAAACATTTAAAAGTACAACTTGTTCAGTAGTAAAACAGTCAAAACAGTGCCTAAAACTATTGTTTTGCATCTTTCTTTCTTACTTTCAAAAGAATGCCATCAAGATTTAGCATTTTTTACCTTTAACTCTTTTCAAAAATCAATTAAACGTTTATCGTGTTTCACAAATGTACATAACAATATTGTACCTACTTCTGCATGCAATATTACAGAAGTGTTGAACAACAAGGTCTTTAGCTAGAAAGCTGGCTTAGATAAATTACGTGTTACAGCTGAACCATCAATGATGTTTGATGATGTACTACATTTTGCTCTTCAGATTCATGAATCATACATCAACCTTATTTGTACACTAGCGGCCGCCCGCGACTTCGTCCACGAGGACTTAAGTTAAAAAGAATGTGATATTTATTTATAAATTGTAATTGTTATGTCTTATTCAGATGCATAAACTATATTACTGTAGACTTTCATTTAAATTCATCTAGAAGCTTTTACGTGTAAAAAATGGAGTAACTTTTCCCGTTTTCCCAATATTATCCTTCATTGCTCTGCTCCTATTTATTGTAGCGTAATGAAAAGTATACTATAACCTGCCTAAGAGTATGAAGAATAATTGTGCCAAATTTCGTTAAAATCCGTCGAGTAGTTTTTGTTTCCATAACGAACGTACAGCAGACGGACAGACAGACAGACAGACAAAAATTTACTGATTGCATTTTTGGCGTCAGTAGCGAACCCTAATCACCCTTTGATAGTTATTTTTTAAATATATTTCATGTACAGCATTGGCCTCTCTACAGATTTATTATAAGTATAGATTAGTTTGCAATGAAGATTAACTTAGCTGAAGCGTTTGTTACAGGTTATGAAGGTGGACTTTACTGCGTGTACATAGCAGAAGTGTGGGGGAACGAAGGTCTGGTGGTGAACGCTACAAACGCAGCTGCTCTTTGGAACCTGAGACGTTTAGGGGCTAAGAGGCAGCTGAAGCTGGTCGTCTACGCAGCCAACGCCAGAGGGCGGTCGGAACACGTCACTTTTATAGTTGAGACTGCTCCACGACTGTCGCCAAGAACTGGTAAGACTTACGCTCGTTAGCACACTTTCCTAACACGGCAACTATTTGAATGTCAAGATAATTGCTGGTTCGGAGCCGTGCAGTTGCCGTACTGAGCTAATGACCTATAAGGGTTTGACCGACAAAAAACCACGTGACTTCGTATGATCATGATAAAACGATTTATTTAACGAAAACGTGAAACTTCATCATCATTGAATATAATATTGACAGTCATCAGTCATAAATGATTCTATAAAAAAAAGATTGCCATACAGTCCATTTGAAGACTCGCCAAAAAAAAAGAAATAGTAACTTAACTTTTTCTGACTTATTCTAAAAGTAAATACCAAAAAGTAAATGTAGGGTGCCAAGTGAGTTATTTATTAGAGCCATCCAATCATCCCATTTAACGGTTATTAATTTTGAGCCTTGTCATGCTTATTATATTTTGAAAATCAGTTAAATAATAGTCCATTTCTGTGTAATTGTAATTATTTTGAACAGAGTTATTAAAATTAATGACAAAATACCGTCATTTTTCATATTATTAATACGTAAGTTATTGATTACGTTTCGAAAAAACCTAATATTGATGAGGTGAAAGCGTCGTGGCCCAGTGGTTAAGCACTCTGTCTCAGAACTCTGTGTTTATTGTACAATTCGCGGCTAACTCTACGGTGATGGAAAACACCGATGAGAACCCCAAACAACCTGGATAACGGAAGTAGGCTCGCCCTTTACCAGGTTCAAATTCCCTCGGCGAAATGTGGGCTTCTGAATGTTCTGTTCACTAAAAACGGCAACAATCAGTGTGCATCTGACTACCTCATTAGGGATATGGTCGTGAGGGTATTTTATATTATAATAGTAGATGACACAATTCTACCAGTTTCATGTTTGAAACCTTTTTAGTAAAAAACTGGGATAAATGAAATTGTATCTACTACGTTAATTTAACGATACTTTTTCTTTAACCTTTAAGACAAAAACATAAATAATTCGTTTTCACTATTAAATTCTAAAATTAAATATTATATTTCCTAATGACTGTTATTTTACGTCAATTTTGTGTATTACCTGTACTCAGTATTGAAAGCAATTTGCTATCATTTTCAAGGAAATTATTCAATATTACACAAAGGGCTATAATCGTTTTCGATTAGGTGTCCCTTTGATAGTTGCCTATACAACGTCAAGTTTTATAGCCACTCTAATTCAATGCTCAAAAAGGTTCGATTTTAATTAATTCATATTTTTAGACTGTAACAAGAATATTTTTGGACGTTGAAGACAGTTTTTTTAGATTTTGTGAATATAGTGTTTTTTATTTGATTCTGTTGTCAATCTTTACATTGAAGTCTTGAAAGATGTGTAAATCAATTTACAAACATTACAAATGGTACTTTGGCTGTAAAATCTTACAAAACCTAAATAAAGATTAGATTGGATTAATTTATTTTTCAAAATGAAAGTAACATTATACATCACATGAAGGTCATTTGATGTCAGACGTTAAGTCTGGTCGGAGGCTAGGGCGGTTTGATAACATCTGACATTAAGGTAACTCACTGACCTTACACCCCTTCAACAATCTGCCCAGCTGTGTAACATCTAAAGGCCGTTATTTATGTAATGTCATGTTATGTTATGTTATGTCATGTTATGTTATGCCATGTTATGTTATGTTATGTATCAAAAATTGCTATAAATGTATTATTATCTTTTGTCCACACAGAAGCACAAGAAGTGTGGGAGGTGAACTGGATGTTCGGTGTGGTTATAGGGGTAGCGTTGATCGTGGCGCTAATACTTTGCCTGGCTCTCATCGCGACCCGGATACACCATCGGACAAGGGATTACGAAGGTTCGTAGCACAATTTTGTAGAGTTAACTCTGAGAAAAAATGGTTTTCCTAACACAATCGAGTTAAGGTTCAAAGTTGGATACGTTTTCACAAAATGACCGTCGATGAGCGACCTTCCAGATAACGTTGTTTAAAAAACTGTTTTTGGTATCACATTTCCTTGTAATATTTTGAGCAAGATGTCCATAGTTTATCCTGGCTTAGTTTGCAATAAGAGAAATGCAATAAAATATATCTCATATTCATTATGAAACAGAGGATTGTCAATTACTAATTTTCTCATGACATTACAAATATTATTGAACTACGGTTCAAAATTATCATGGTTAGAGTGAGATTTTACTCGCTTATACTTAACCCAATACTGGACACATTCTTGGATTGTAACGCTTGCCCAATGTGTATAAGATATCTTTAACCAGATTAATGTTCCAAAATATGAAAAATTCTGCTATATCTGTGATTTGGATCTCCTTCTAGAGCAAACGTTGTTATCACTCGGTCACTGCGGTCAAGCTTAAATTAAGATAGCGTTTTTTCATTGCAAGCCTTTCAAACTGTTTATCAACCGCCTTTTTACTGTAAACGCTTCTATGAAAGGGTTCAAAAAACTCTTTATGGTCCGCTTCATTTAGGACTAAAAAAACCCTTCAACCTTAATTAACTTTCATAAAATTCCACAGTAACGATACCCTCATCGAAGAATCAAAAAACGACACTGCCGAAGCGAACATCAACTCACGCCGACGACAGAAACCCGGACCTAATACCTCTAAGTAAAGGTAAATATTATTCCCACCTAACGTATTACCATTTTCATTAGACGTTTGAATAATAAACGCAATGCCTCCATTAAGTGATTGCAAGTACTTTGTAAATTGACGTTAATCGCGAACGATTGTTCGGAGTTTTGTACGTTTTTTCAACGTAAATAAAACTGTATCGGACTTTTGTTTGAATTGTCAGAATTATGTTTAGTTGTTTGTTTTATAAGCATTGCGGATTGTTTTGGTGAAATATCTGTATTTGTTGAAAATATAGCAGGTTTTTTAACGCAATGCGAAACTGGAAGTACCTACGTTTAAATTTATATTTTATTTTTTGTTGAATATTAGATTGTGATGCTTATGGCTTGCCACCGTGTCCACTAATGTTGACCTAAAACCAAAAAAAGTTTGTAATATGGGTGTCAGTGACTGGTAAACATACTGAAATTGACATAAGTATAACATATATGAATTCATAAAACTCTCTAAATATTACAAAATGAGGAGATGGAGGTTTATAGCCAGTTAATTTAAAAAAGATTTTAGAAAGGCTGTTGCTTTTTTCTGTCATATTGAGTGATCTGACATAGATAACTTAACGTGCCAACTACTTTACTTACGTATTCACTCTGAGGCAAATTTTACAAACCATAACAAACCACTATTTCAATTCCACGAAACACAGTCAGCAAAATTCTTCTCCAAGTTCGTACATTACATAGTCTGGCGACATCTGGGCCTTGCATTACAGCTGTTCCTCAGTAACGGCCTAATGCATGTTAAAGTTTGACACACTGATAGCTGAGTGGAGTACTGTGGAGGACGAGTACACGGTTTTGGCATTAGAGCGGAAACTTAAGGATAGGATATTAGGGAAGCGAGGAACATTATAATGTAATTGGGTTATCCTACTTTGATGCAAGCTTTTAGTTTTGGGGATCGATCGTTTGGGTATCGAGGTAGTTGTTTGCTTTATTTTTTTATTTCGTGATCAAAATTAGCGGGTAAATGACTTTATGATAAAAATAGGTAAATAGGTTACTTGTGCTAAAAAGTGGAACCTGAAATTCGAACGATTCGTACACCTGAGCAAAGCATTGACTGTGTTGACAGTCTGAGACGACACTTCGCAGCATGTATCTGTCTCGTTTACGGTCTAGTAAATAATTGCACTGTCTTGTTCACTCGTTATAACGCGGTCAAATTAACTACGTCGTACCCCGTGGATAATTTTCGACTTCCCGTCAGTCCTGACATAACCTATCCACGTCTTTTTTATGGTTATATCATTGATAACCAAAGATAAAAACCGGTTGTGAACAAACCCGTTTTTGTGATTTACTTACATTATCAAAGATGGTGCACAATGATGCTGTTGAAATGTTGGTTCCAAACATTTGGTTCGCACCTAATTTTGTCTTTAAGCCTAAGTGTTTTTTTACGATGCAACACTGCCAATCGGCCTCTTGGCAGCTGTGTCACACCCACTGTCTCCCTTTGTTCTGCGTTAGCCCTTTTACGGGCTTCAGTATTATGAAAGAAAAATACCCCTAATTAGGATCCTGTATTTTTATTACATTGTTCTTTTGGTACTTCTGAGGGAGTTTGACTCTGAAATACCAAATTCAATTTTAGTTTTTCAAGTGTTATTTAGTTAGCACTAAGCTTTGAGAAGTGCAAAAACAGGATAAAATATACATATGGTTATTCAATTTAAACTTTTACCAAAAATTTGGTTTCCTTTTGTAAACATCGAGGGAAGGCACATTTTTTGTCGCTTAGATGACCGATCCCATTTCAATATACCGAAACTTCGTATTATCAAAAACTACTGTAACTCAAGCCTACAATCTGTGAACGTTTATTTTCTAGAAGACAAGCAAGATGTTTTAAATAACATTTAAAACTGTAGGAACTCTCTATTCCTGTGCATACTCTACAGCTGCTTAATCTCAAGAAAAACAACCTAAAACGAAAAGAAAACCACAAACTCGCTAACAAGGACAAAAAGTGATAACTTAATTACCAGCATTTCAATCCGGAACAGCCGACTAATTAACATTAAAATTAAATAAGCCGACCGAGAGCCGAATAAGCGATTGCATAAAAAGATTGCATCCGAGAAACTTCAAGCTCCGCGGCTTGTTAACAACTAAACTAATTATTCACTGACACAAGCCAGAGCTGCTTCGATCCAGCAAATAAATACAAGAAGCTAGAATAAACAAGAACCAACTTGACCTGCTAATCCTCTTAGCTTAAGCTAAAAAGACTGGAGCACCATAAGTTTTACGGACTAACACAAAAATACACGCTTATTGAAGTTTCGCGTCGCCGAAACTCTCTCTATTTCGTTAAATACGTTTATTTATTTCCCAACATTGGAATTGAGTGAATTCTGTGTTTGGCTTTGCTGTGATAATTGTATATTATTTTTACTGTTTTCATTGGATCGTGATGACGTGTGGAAGTTTTTTATATGGTTGCATTGCATTTTCAATGTTATGTTGTAGTTATTAGGTCAGTAAAAATTTAAAGTAATTATTTTTTAATATTGGATAAAATAAATTATTGGATAAAACTGTGTGAGTTGAAAAAAACTGCGCAATCTAGAAATAAATAAATCATTGGTTTTTTTTTTGAGTTACTGTATCTATATTTTTTGTGCAAATACTTAGTCTAAATAGGTACCTACCATTTATTTTATTTGTGGACAAAAGACATGGGTTTGGTATTATTCCTTTTTTATGTAGGTACTTTAAGAGCAGCCGTTACAGAAAAACTCTTTTGCTTATTATTTTCCTATTCAATCAATCAATAGTTTAATAGTACTGATTTTTGTCCATAGGTCACTCAAAAAGTTTTCAGACTCAAAACTCAGAATTGGCCACGTAAATAAACAATATTTGAAAAGTTATTTCTACTTTCAAAAATGGAACTCTAGCCGTGGAATGCAATTTGTTTCATCTGATTTTCAATTGTTTTCACATTGTGGCTCATAATTATGTATTTGAGGCATCAGGATGTGCCAGATATTTTATGCATTTTACATGCACGGTTCGTTTGAATAAATATGATGGTTATGCAGTAACATTTTTCTATTTTTGAATTCCCGTTTGAACTTCTACGTAATATAATAATTCCTAAAATATTCTGTAACAAATAACAAATTTAGTTTTGCGAGCTATCGGTTCCTACTCCTCGTGTGTATTTCACGTTTATTGCCAGTAACTAGAACCTACACTGCAGCTACTTTCGTGGCAATAAAGCTATAACTTTAAACATTTGCATTTTAAGCTCGTTTGCAAGTGTTGTTGAACTTATATTCAACCTTATTACCTACATTGAACGTTAGAAAAAGGTACGTTTTTTATTTTCTGTCCTCAAATTAGTATTGTCGTCAATTCGTCATCGGTATCTGTAGCCATTAGACAATCGCTTTTAAAATCATAGAAGTGAGCACACTTCTATGATGTTGCTATTTTTGACAAAAGTATTATTTTTCCAAAATGAAAAGGACTTTCACAGTCCAAGCTACGAGCTGAAAGGGTAGCGTTGACTACGTGTGAGCCAAAAATTTCAACCGGAGTGTTTGTGCTTCGTAATTTCAATTTGAAAATAAAGCCTCAAAATGTTAACCGAATTTAATATCATTTGAGTTTATACAACCGTATCATTAAGGTGTCCTGGCACACAGGCAACAAAACTCTGCCACAAAACGCCACTTCTGGCATATTCCTATAGTTTGCAGCGTGTGGTGTGTGGCGGCCACCGACGTCACCATGTTCAGCGAGTCCATATAAAATATATTAAAACTACGGGAATTATGACATTGGCAGCGTTTTGTGGCGTGTGGCTCGTGTGTGGGGACGCATAGTCATGCATTTGAAAGTAGTTTAATCTAAAATGATTCTTAAAAACCTAATTTTCACGAAGGCATTTCGGAGTGTGTTCCCGAGCCGCCCTCATACGCAGCGGTGACCACGCCCGAGCCTAAGATATCCACCAGCGTGCACAGTTTGCCTCGAACACAGTCGCCGAGCACGCCCATCTCGCCGCACGCTCAGTACACAGACTCACAGGTCAGCCTACTAACATTCTTGCAGCTGCTTTGACTTTGCATTTTCTGTTTATTAATATTTTAGACTGTGTAACAAAGGTGCAGACATGTTCACATCGAACCTTTACAAAATCATTGTAAAATGGGTCCTAGGTTAGCGGTATAAGATGCCCCTATCAAAAGGGTAATGTGAACAGGTCTGTACCTACATCCTGAATACAGGGTATTGATTTCAAAACGTTGCCAGATTTTTAAAGGTGATTTAGAAGCGTGTTTAAAACGCGTAAAAATGGCCAAATTTTTTTGTTACTCTATAGGTACTTAATTTTGAAAAACTGTACAACGCCATTTTGAAATCAAAATCCTGGATTATATTGCTACTGTCACTTAAGGGTTTTTTGCAAAGCACTACTATCTCGTTATCACAACTACAGCACGTGTATCGGATCCTAATTCATGGTAATACAGAGAGACCAGATTTTTTCGTCAAATTAAACCATATCAGGAGTACCAACCACAGCGTGATAACTTCGCAACTACAACGCAAACCTTGCTACATTTTAGTATTTTGTATCTACCACAACCCAATTGCAAGAAACTGCAGCACTACTATTTAAACATAACCACTTTTGTCGGTGCAATGTGGTATTAGTTGTGGTAGGTACAAGTGAATAAATTTTAAGTTCAGGCGCTAAGTAAACCCATTTTCCTGCTGCGCAAAAGCTTACCTAAATCTTACAGAATCGGGCAAGTTATATAACACCAGTGTTGCACGTGTCCATAGACTGCGGTAACAGCTTACTACCAAAGAGTCCGCATGCTTGCTTGCTGTCTAAGTTTTTAAAAGCGAATACTTCCGAATGCCAATAGGAATAAAAACTGACGTTTTTAGGATTACTTTGTATTCATGATACATACGGTAGCGGTGGTAACCAAAACTGGTACGATAGAGTTTACTGGTTCTGGAAATATTGACCAATGTCCCTTTGTGTTTAGAATGCAGTGATTTCATATTTGTCCTTCGACCTAGCATGCCCCGTTACCAATCAAAGTGCTCCTAATTAGAAAGCCAAGTCCACAGTGACGAACACAGTCGAACGCAATGGTTGTGGATCTGAGTTTTTTTGTGTGCGTCAGAATTAAATTTAAAAATCACTGCATTCTTATCGTGAACGGACTACAGTTTTTTGAGTAACAAAAATGACATTTTAGTGGCATGATCATTTTTAGTGATAATAATATTATGTGATACAAAGGTGCCGGTTCTCCACTCATCCTTATCCTATACCCCACAATACATGTCTGTAACCCGCTCTCCATTTATTTCTTTGCTTCCTTTTGGTTTTCCCCCTTGCATAGGTCAGCAAAATAACCAATCTTTTGTTTCCAGAGTGACTCAGGCCGCAGCATCCTCAACGGCGCGGTAAGGTCACATCGAGAAGTGGTCACCACCAGAACCCCCCTACTCGCGGCACATCAAGAGAGTTGTGTTTAACGATATCCAAACATAGGCTAGTTTAGTCTAAAGTTTTGTATTCACCCCGTCCTTCTTTTTCGTAAAATCTTGATAGAGAAAGTAGCTAATTGAAACTTGAAATTCGACGCCGACTCGTTTTCCAATGAAAGCTCTCAATTGTTTTTTTGTTTTAAACTATGTGATTAACTTTAAATACGTGAATTGTTTCATTACATTTGTTCAGGAATTTCAAATTATTCCCGTAGTTTCTTTGCATAATATCATTCTTTTGAAGGCATTTAGAAACAGATTATTTTAAACGAAAGATTTTATAAAGTTTCCTCATCCTGACATTGACGTTTTATTTTTATTACATCTCACCTCTGTAAGCATGTTCTTGTTGTATTTGGAGTACATTTTCCTCAAAGTTTTGCTTTTAGCAGAGGTCTGTTTATGTTAACATATAACATTACTTTCAGTTAGGCCTGAAACATTGTTCTTAGATGAGCGGCAGAAGGAAAAGTGAAAGTTTAATGAACGTCATAAAGTGCTATTTAACTTAGGTCAACAACGTTATTTATAATGCAATCCAGTATAAGCTGAGCTACAGTAGATACGAGATATCAATGTTTACTTTGGCAAGGAGAGGTCTGTTGGCTAACGAGTTCGCAGTGTCAAAGCAAATTGTTTGTCTTTCTGTATGTCGAGTTAGAGGACATGCGAGATCGAAAATTCAACTTAAAAGGTGCCCAATAAGATTATTTATATTTAATTTTAAAATGTCAATTTATCAATCGAGTCTAAAATCGTTAAAACTTTAGCTGTAAAATTGATTCAAAATGTAAAGTCAATTAGTTTCTAAATTGATGGTCGATGCTAAAAAAAATAAGTTTTCCGTTTTCATAGACAAATTATATAGTTTCAAATATTGATTATCAAATAAACCTGCGGTTTGAATGACCCACTAGCCGTTCCTTATAGGAGTATTTAGGTGAAAACTTGAGACAATGACTGATAAATGAAATTGTAAATAAAAAAATACTTAGAGAATATTTAAGTAACATTGTTTCGATTAAGTCTTAGGTAGGTACTCTTCAAGAGAGATAGGCAATTGAAAATATAAAAACAGGCTCTAAGCTAAATTAATTTATTCTCATAATCTAGGGATAATCTGTATAAATCGTTTACGTTTAATAATTTAAAAATATTGTTAACAATTTTTATTTTGATATTTCTCGCACAATTTTTATGAATTGATGACGTGTAAGTACTTTAATGTAAATGTACAAAAATAACTAATTATTACGTAATGTAAAATATTATTGTACGGTAACAAATATATTATGAAGTTGTTAATAATTTAAATCACTGAAGAAATAAAAGGCAGTTTTTTATGTTATCTGTATTTATTTGAACTATAGCATGATACCAAAGATTATCGTAAGATACAGTCTCTTTTGTAGTTTTAGCGGAAACAATAATAAAATATATTTTAGTGAATTTAACTCTGAACGAATGATACATGTATTTCAAAAAGGTCTGTAGCAATATCCATTCAAATCTAGTTACTATTTCAGATCCAGATAAAGGCATTTCTATCATCGTATTGTGTGTAAAAATCTAGGTAGGCAAGTACGCCAGGGGAGAATTTTCGACTTTGCGTCAGTACTGACATAACCCGTCTACAGTCAAGTTGGGTAACTTTGAATTTCAGTGTAACATTGAATCAACTGTTTAAGAACAGTAAAAAAACCTACATACTGTTGTTTATGGTTTGTTTTTGATCCAAACCCCTCATAGACTCAACAAAATCTTTTAGTTGGAGTACTTGTCAACAGTAACTGATCTAAAAGAGTGGATTCAATGTTACACTGAAATTCAAAGTTACCCAACTTGACCTTAAAATGGCGAGTTGCAGGTTCACCGATGTTATCAAAACATAATACGGTGATAGATAGTGAGCATATAAACCGTTTGTATATACTGAATACTTAAAACCTTTCAAAAGTAAACCTAATCTAAAATGCAAATGGTTTTAGAACTAACAAGAGATGTAATTACTGTTTCACTGTTCCATTAAGTGTGATTGTTGTTCATAAAAGCAATGATATTTTACGTAGGTGTAACACTGTCTCAAGATGCGACTAGTATAAACCCGAAAATTACATTCATTTTGTTTTGCAATGCAGCAAAGATTTATAACGTCAAGTTTCATATGTTCAATTGCTTCATTATTAGCAGGTATGAGACGTCTATACTGATGAAAATAAAAAGACTATACTGATCCCCATTATACATCAACAGTGTTTGTTCATTGCCATAAAAATATTTTTAAATTCAATTTACAACTCTTTGGTTTGACTCAATGGCGCCCTTACATTCATAATCTGTTATGTTGTCACTACCACTTCAATCTAGCCCCCTCAATTTCAACTATAGTTATGGCGTATCGAGTTATCTTTAAAATTCAATTACTTTGCGAATGTGGTCGTTTGAGAGAAAATAACTGACCCAAAAACATTTTTTTTATTAACATACAAAATGAGAGAAAACACTATTTCGGAGTGAAGCATATGATTGATTGATGACATATTGATGATTGAAGTTAGCGTGAAGCACCGAGATGTGAAGTGATGTCCGCCGGAATGCTACTCCAGTACTCTCACAGAGCTCATCATGTGATCATTCAATCTGTTCAGCATGAAGACATCGTTTAGTTTTGCATCTATTCCCATATTGCAGTCTTTCTTACTCGCTCTAACTTAATGGTTTCACGCAACACTTTTTGAGACGATATCTCCACTCTATGGTTAATAACTGGTTGTCATGCAGAGAATTATTTCTATAATGGGGCAAAACACGTCCATTTCTTGGTATGTACATTCAGTCATCAGATTACTATCACTAGGAAAAAAAAACTCTACTGTAATTTCGTAAAATGTCATTGCACGATGAAATAGGAAGGATTATTGAATTATTTTGTTTAATTTCAACTAATAAAGTAGTTTTTTAAAAACTGTAGTAAAGTCTTTACACACTTGCCTGTTCAGTGAAATATTTAGTTATGAGCACTAAAATTATTGTATTATCTGAATTAGCACGAACTGGTTGTATAGAAATTAAATGAATTGCTCATGAATGCATTATAAGTCTTTACGAGGCACGGAGTTAATATTAATGAATACCCTAATTGAAATGGGAAAGCGGTGGAAATCCTTTTTTATTACATGTGATTCAATAAAATATTGAAACTGGTTTATTGTTTTATTTAACCACACATATGATTTTAGGATATTGTCCACTAACAGTGGTGGGGTGTTATGTTATTTTGCTATGTTATATAATGAAAGACAACTAAATTTAAATTAATCTTTGTATATACCTTTTATAACTATATAAATGCTGTAATAAACATTTAGTTATCTTTACATAATTAACATACTTTACCATTGTGGAAGGAACAATATAATCGCAATCTGTTGAGACGTTATTCATCAAATGATTATGTGAATTTCTTCCAAAATGAAGGTGTTTCCATTCCATAGCAAGGTGAGTTTCAATCTCAAGAAAAATTCCATCCATAAATAACAGGGCACAAGAAAGCAGGATATCTAAGGCATTGTGCTAAGTGATGCAGGTCCGAAGCACAAAGCGATCGTCCCGCGTCGCAGATCCGGCGCGAAGGACCATTTGTTACGCATTCAGCTCGGCCGCTGCTATTCATCTTGGACCATTGACTAGGCGTCGATCAATTCGGTTCCTATCAATTTATCAAACGTTAAGACGCTGTTTAATATAATTTTGTGTATTATTATGTGATGCGAGGGGAAAAATATCCCTTTTAGATTTGCATGGCTCAGTTCTTCCCATGGAAATAGGTGATTTGTACCTGTCCCAAATAATAATGATTATTTATTGGGCAGGTTCGAAATACCTGAGCGAAGTATTTTATACGAACAATTTTAAAGCTTGTCTTAAATACGAATATAAATGCTCAGTCCCATTTGAAAGCGATTATCAAAAAACAACATAGGTATTTCGAATATTACACGACTCTTAAATAAAGTCTCAACTTCAATCTTATCTGATTACCATTAAGATGTTAGCTTGAGTTACGTTTGTACCATCATAAAGTTAATAAGCCAAGGCCTTTTAGCCCGGGCATCTTAGTAACGCGACTTTATTTAAATGAAGACTTTATTTCGTCACCAATAAGAACAATAACGTCATGCCACATCACGCCAACTCACATTTAAACCCGTCAAAAGAACTTACTAACCGCTTAATTTGGAACAAAATCTTACTGGATTTGGCTGTTTGATTTTCGACATGAGTTTACGAAATCGCTGTACAGAACCGCCATACGTAAGGAAAGGACAAAACATATTTTCATCTCTCTTCAACACGAATCCGCAGATCAGGGCGCCGGGTGAACATCAGCAAATGGGCCTTAAACCGGGGTTTCGTAGCCGATAACAGACGGTCCAATAACAATTGGTAGATAGCAATATCGTTCAAGTGATCCTTTGCTATTGTGTTTTTCTACTCATACTTATTAAAGTCTGTTCATATTGGGAAAGTATCCCTACATTTAAAGAAAAGTATTTACGTCATCATGAAGTTAAAGCTGACTGTAAGTAGGTACTATAGTCCGTTCACGTTAAGAATGCAGGGTTTTTAAATTTAATTCTGTCCCACACAAAAAAACTCAGATCCACGATCTTTGCGTTCAGCTGGTCACTCTGGACTTGGCTTTCTAATTAGGAACGATTTCATTGCGATGGCATGCTAGGTCGAAGGACAAGTATGAAATTACTGCATTCTTAACGCGAACGGACTATAGTATCTGTAAAGTTACTGACAAAAAACCCAATTGAGACCTATACACGTACATAATAATGTAGCTTATGTAAAATACAATAAGTAGTCGTCGCCTGTGACAAAAGAAGTAATTATCAACAACAAAATTTAAATAATACCTACACTACGTAAATTTTTCCGTCAAACGCATTCATTTGCATTTAAAAGTGAATCATCTGCAATTATGTGTTCGGCCAGTTGATTCTTGGAAACGTTGAATGAGCTTACATTTTTCATTTACGGGTTTATTCTGTTTTAAAATTGCGCTCTTTTAAAATTTGGTGTTGGTCTGCCATGTTTTTTGGATCTTGGGTAGAGCAAAAAGCTACACACACACATACACACTGTCAAAGTACGGAACTTGAATTACAGTAGGAAATATAAGACAATGACCGTTCGTTTCATCATCCTACACTAAACGTATAACCTAATTGTACTTAAATGGAAAGAAAACGTCTCACAAAACTTTATCATTATGTTACATGAAAACAAAAACACCAGCGTCTCAATTATTATGATTGTAACACACCCTATTTTATTTTAAATCGTGTGGTACAATTCTTGCAAGCACTAACATCAAAAACTGTGGACCCTGAACTAAGCACAGCTTGTGACACAAAGATCTTGTTATCGTTTTTGCGGCGTTCTCGTGGCGTTTGTTTTATCGCGGAACTATCGCTGCGAGATGGCTCAAAACGGTAAATAATCATCTGTTTTTGTGATTGTTTGTTGTTAATAATGAATTAGTATTATTGGTAACCAGTGTAGTGTTTGGTTAATTTTAATCTCTTGTTACCGCTTTTGCACGAATCCCAGCCAAGCAGCTGTATTACGACATTAAAGATCAACAAGTCTTTGTATTTGTATCGACTCGTATGGGCGTTTGTGTTAATGGAAAGACGATCTATGCTGTGAACGATTTGTGGCTGTAGCGATACTATCGATGCTGCATCAAGTTAGAATATAGTTTACATCGCTGCTTTAGAGCAATGTGACTTAGGTCATATTGTGGAAAAGGGCTTTATATAGGGCCATTATCTCAATAATTACATGATTTCCTGCAAAACGAGCCAGAAGATTATTTAAATCGATAAAAAGAGAGCTAAACATGATAAACTCATTATTCTTAAACAAATATGAAATTTGATCACAATAATTGTAACACGTTTACAGGCTTGAAGAAACATACCCTTTTCTATTTAAACCAGTTCAAAGAAATGTGACTTTTTAATTGAACAATCAATAATATTTTTCAAAGAAGAAATACAGGTAATAAAAAAACGATCAAAATATTGTGTCTACAAAATATTTTCTTGGCAGTTAATAAATACTAAGAATAAATTCGGTAACGACTAAAGTAACGGTAAAATATAAAATGGCTATGCTACGAGTATGACATTTCACAGTGTCATATTGGTAGTCAACTTTTACGATGTCTTTGGTGTCGTTTAATATTTTGTTACTGCCTATAATATTTTATTGGTTTTAAAACTCTTCGTTCAGTATAGGGCGAAGAATTTATGACTACACTAACGTATTGATAACTAGTAAGAAAGGAAATCTAACATTTTTATTCAGATATCTAGTTCAATTTCATCCATTAAGGCAAACTGAAATATGCTTGTGACAAAGTTTTCGTTTGTTTTTTGTATTAAAAAGATACAGTATTGTTGGTGATAAATAAAAGGGGAAAACAATTTAAAGCTAGTTTTACTTATTTAATTATGAAAATAATCAAAAATGAATATTTCCTTGCTTAATGGTATGTATGATGAATAATTGACATTGGTTCATAGTTAAAATACACTAGAAAGACTAATCCGATCACTTATAGGGTCTTGGTAGTTTGTGACGATGGTGATGGTATATAAGTATGACGACTTGCACAGAAGTTATTCTTGGTTGTTTTATTTATAATGGTACATACACGATAAATACAGCAGCAGAGATGAACAGAGATTACAAAAAATTATGAATATGGCAATAAGTTGATTACTTTACAAAGGTTTTTTAGGGCTGAATCTAAAATGAAAGTGAATGGGGCAGCAGCCCGGCAAGCAGAAGACACAGCTTTGAATCCTGCCTAATGCCTTGACCGATTTGTGGAGTTTTAATTTGCTAAGGCATTAGCCTTACTAAATATCTTAATAATGGCTTATTACAAAAGAAAATCAAGATCATCCTGAAACTGAGAATAAGAACGGACTAAGTATCAAAAAGGGATTACTAGGCAATACCATTACGAAGACCTTAAGACCTACCCGATTTCAGTAAATGATACAGCTCTTCGCAATCAACTCCAGAGAGTTGTCTAACTAAAATTTACTTTCCATTGGGCCAAATGGTTGTATCTTGATAAGAAAACAAACTCAGTTTGAATTGGAAACTTTGTTATTTTGGTGTTTTTAAGGGGATGGAATGTTATAGATAACTTGAATATTCAGACTGTGTTTTTTAATTTTAGGGTTGCTTTATTGTATTCGAAGATTTGGTTAGTTTTTGTCATCACGGGATGAGAATTAAGATCAGTGCTTTTATTTGCTTAAATAGAATCATTTTGAAATTAGTGGCATAAATTAAGCTCCATTCATCAAACTACGTCTATAACGTAATTTTTATAAGAATAAGACTTATTTTCGCGCAATATAATTACTGCTACACTTTAACTTTTGCGAAAATATCGTAAAGTGTGATTTTCGAACGGAACTCAAGTATACATTGAGATCACTGAATCCCAGCACTAAGTAGACACCTACTAAATAAAATGAAATGTTCCGCCATAATTTCATACCAAGTTGGTATGTCAGCAGTCGTATAGATAGGTACATTTCCTTAATAAACAAGTGAGTAATATATTTTTTACATTATCAAGCTCCTGTTAAATATTGACGCTGACGAATACACACATAAGTTATATTAAGTTTGCTCAGTATCGGAAGTTTCCGAATATCTCGAGATCTTGTTGATTGCTCGGAGCTGACTCGATAAATATGATTAACTGAGACGGTGCTTGTAATAATTATAACTGAGATCTTGTGTAAATAAGTAGGTTTGTTATCTCGCATGTCGCTTGAATTAAATGAGGGGGAGTTAATTTGTGATACGATAGGCTAGATATCTGCGATGATGAGATTATCGGAGCACAAGTTATGCTGAGCGATATTTTCTCGTTAAGAACACCAAAGTGTCTACATAAAGACGAAAGTCCAGAAGGAGCACGTGGTTTAGCTTAACGTACCTCCTAACGCACGGAAGTAGACGTATTACCGTGCGTTAGGAGGCACGTTAAGCTGTCGCTTATAGAAAGCTGACATCTTATCTAACCATGCTTTCCTGTAGCCCCAATAATTATAGAATATATTTTTAGATTCAAATGATACCTACACTAAAAAAGTTTTTTGGTTCTTCTTACACATTAAAAGTGTGTTGCGAACTTTATTAGGTATGTACAGAGGCGTTCATAACCTTCACAGAATTATTGCAAAATAGGTCTTATGTCAGCAGCATAAGATGTACCTATGTAAAGGTCAATGTGAACGCCTCTGTACAGTCAGCATCAAACAGATCCCCACTTCTCCCACCTAATATCTAGATATAAACTAAAACATGTTAAATATGTAGGTAAACTAACTGAACTTAATTAGTCTTCATTGAAATTATCATTTATATTAGTAGTTAAACATTCTGTGATCCATTAAATAATGAATTCGTTCATTAGTTATTCATAAAGAACAAAATACAAGCAATCAGATTTCAGCCTAGTTATTCATACGAGTAATGTTAAGATAACATCTTTTATTAATTCACTACGGGTCATTTCATTTCCAATAATAACATTGGAACAAGGGCTGGCTCAAACATCAACTTGGAACATTTGCAACATTCAGAAACTACTTTTACTTCTCGTCAATTTTCCTCTACCTGTGGGTTGTTGACGTCGCTAGATGTCAGTCGTTAAGCCTAGTCAGTGGCCTTAAGGTGGTTTGATAACATGTGACATTAAGGTTGCTCACTGACCTTACACCCCTCCAACAATCCGCACTGAGCCCGCGTGTTGGAGTATGGCTCGTTCCACCTCATAGTTGAGGTGAGGCCTGTGCGCACTAGTGGGACGTCTATAGGCCGTTTATGTTTTATGTATGTGGGTTGTTTGGAAGAGATCGCTTTTCAGCGATAAAACCGCCCAAATCGTACGTTATCGTTAATGTTTGTTTCTTTGCTGTTGATTTCTGTTGTTTTGGTGTGCAATAAAGAATATTCCTATCTATCTAACTACGTTCAGGTAACAAATTCAGGTTTGCTGAGAAATAATGCTGCTTAATCGTGAATTTATTTCTTACAGGTATGATGAAAATTTTCATAAACATTTAGGTAACTGAATGATTTCATTTTTATAGGAAACAATATTTGAATACATTAATGTATTCACAGATATTGCCATTTTCCAAAGTTAAATCGGAATCTCTTCCTGTTCATCATTTTATATTTTAAGAACCCGAAAAAACAAAGATGAGAACTAGAACCAGCATTTTTTAAGTACAAAAATGCTGTTTCTAGTTCTCATCTTTGGTTTTTACAACTTTAACAACTTTTTTTCTAGTTTGTGAATCGAACTCGGGATCCCTTCACTCTTTACCGGCACTCGTAACCGCTGCGCTCAACGGTATTTTCGGCTACTGTTATAATAGGAATTAATTGTGAATTCTATTCACAATAATTTTAAGCTATCCTTTTTTTTTTTTTTTTTCTTTATAGTGGTCTTCAAGATGACCTCACTCCACCTGATGGGAAGCAGTCGTGAGGTCCAGATATGGGGTTGACAAGCACAGTAATTAACAGAACTACTTTGCTGGTCAATCTCATTTTGAAGGCCTGCATAAATGCCTTTTCACGCCCCGCTTAAAAAACCCGGGATTGTAGGAAGAAGGAAACACATGCGCTGGAAGAGCGTTCCACGTCTGGATAGTACGACACAGGAACGAATCACCGAACCTTTTGGTGCGGGCCGACAGTCGCTGGATCGTGTGTGGATGTTGGCGCAGACCAGCGCGTGTGGTGCGGGAGTGGAAGGGTGAGGACGGGATCAGTTGGAACAACTCTTCAGAGCATTCGCCGTTGTAAAGGCGGTAGAGGACACTCAACCTGGCAATGTCTCTACGCAGTTGGAGAGGCTCCAGAGCCATAGTTGCCTCTGGGCTAAAAATGATGCGGATAGCGCGTCGCTGCAACCTGTCGAGAGCTTCTAGCAAATACTTGGCGGAACCGTCCCAGAGATGAGAACAATATTCCACACAAGAGCGAACTTGTGTCTTATACAAAAGACAGAGCTGCTCAGGCGTGAAGAATCGTCTCACTCTGTTCAGGATTCCAAGTTTACGGGATGCTGTTTTGATAACGCTCTCGATGTAGTCCCGTTGGTTGAGGTTGCTGCGAATATCCATGCCAAGGATGTTAAGGCTATCTTTCACTGGCAGTGGGGTGTTCTGAAGAGTGGGATGGGAAAGGAATGGCTACGTTTTGGCAGTGAATGCGCACACCTGTGTTTTCTTGGCGTTGAACTCGACAAGATTGCGTTCTCCCCATTCGGAAATGCGGTCCAGCACTCCGTCAAGCTCAACGACAAGACAGCGCCTCTTCTCCTCGATATCGGTTCGCTTTGCCACAGGGCGCTCGAAATAACGCGAGTGGACTGTGCTGTCATCCGCATAGCAATGAATGTTACCGAGTGATAACATGTCATTGATATGCAGAAGAAACAAAGTCGGCGATAAGACGGAACCCTGCGGCACCCCGGCATTAATCTGGAGGAAACGCGACTCACTTCCGTCACAAAGGACACGGATCCTACGTCCCTCCAGAAATCCAGCGATCCAGTCACAAAGGCGAGGAGACAGTCCATATGCCGGAAGCTTGGAAAGAAGCGAACGGTGCCAGACACGGTCAAAAGCCTTGGCAATGTCAAGACTGACAGCCAAAGATTCGCCGTGCTTGTCCATAGCCTCACCCCATAAATGCGTTACGTACGCTAGGAGATCACCCGTGGACCGTTTCGGCCTAAAGCCGTACTGGCGGTCGTGAATCAACGAGTGGTCTTCTAGGTAGCGGGTCAGCTGTGCATTAATAATCCGCTCAAACACCTTAGCAAGTACTGAGGTTACGGCTATTGGGCGGTAATTGGCTGGGTCTGACCGGTCCCCCTTTTTGGGAACAGGTTGAACGTTCGCCTCTTTCCAAGCCTGCGGCACGAGGCCTGATGTGTAGGAGAGGCGGTACAGGCGAGTCAACACTGGAGACAACTCCGCTGCACACTTTTTTAATACTACGGCTGGAATACCATCAGGTCCACTGGCTTTCCTTACATCGAGTGACTGCAGCTCCGCACGTACGTCACACTGCCTGATACGAATATCAGGCATTGTGGTGCCGCAATTCGGGGCTATAGGCGGCTGTGCACCACAGTCATCGATGCAGGAGTTGGCGGCAAAGAGGTTAACCAGTAAGTCGGCTTTCTCTTGCGGCTGATGAGCCAACGATCCGTCAGGGCATTTCAGCGGTGGCAGCGAAGGCGAACAGAAGTTAGATTGCACGTGTTTGGCCAGTCGCCAGTAGGAGCGGCTACCCGTTGGGTGTGAGATGAGTTCTTGGCCAACACGTGTAATACGCTGGGCGTCTGCTCTAACGTATGCCCTCTTGGTGGCCTTGGTGGCTTCATTGAAGGCTGTTTTGAGGGAAGCCACGTCAGAGTCATGGGTAGCTTGGGCCCTGGCCCAAGCACGGTATGCCGCCTGTTTACGTTGAACAGCTGCAGCTGTATCCTTTCATCACTATGCGAATTGAAAGTGATGTTTTATTTAATATTTCAATGCTATTTCTAGTGATGCGTAAGACAAAACACTGAAGATTTATCGACGCTTCTTTAATGACACAAACCTCAAATTTGCAAAAATACATATTCAACACTTTAACACTAATTTTGCCTGCGTACGGAGTACCAGTATGCACATAATACACTTTGGCATAAAACTGCTTCTTTTGCATATATTTTGTTATTTCCCTACTCCTAGAAATCAGTTCAGCTGGAGGGGCAGAGGGGCACATTTGCCGTAGAACCGATAACTGTTGGAGTTTTCGGGTTCTGTAGTAGAGATCTCGTCTCGGCAAGCGTAGTGTGCTAGGTGGGGCGATAATTTGCGAAAGGCTGCTGACAGGTGTTGGATGCGTCTTGCTGAAGATAGGGCGCGATGGCATGCATAGAGCGAGCCCTACATGCAGCAGTGGACCAGCCATAGGCTGATGATGATGATGAACTTCTAGATGTAGAGGAGAAAGGGTACAACAGTAACAGTGGGTCTAAAGTAACTAATGCGCTTTAGGTTTATTTTATAATCGCAACACCGATTTGCCGTTGCAGTGAAGGGGTTCGGCGGTTAAAGCTTGCTGTTCTCCGTTCATTGTGACTGAAGAAGACGTAGTAGTCAAATCCTTTGAGTAAGCAACGTACGCGTGTGTATAAAGGTAGTAGCCTATAAACTAACTGGGAACGGTATCCCTGACGAACATTCCAAGTATTGGATCTGTCAGCCAACCATACTGCAAGAAAATAGAGAAATGCTGTGAAGAGCCGATTGTATGAAGTAGGTGTTAACATCTCACTGTTTAGCGAAACGACTTTTTATTAATTGTGAATCCAAGTTTTTTCTTAAAGTGTGTGATCGAATAAGTTACTTGAACTGGGTCAGCTGGCGATGCGAGGTTCAAGAAGACAATACACCTTTTTTTCTTTCAGTCTAAGTCTGATGCCTCATTAGTGCGTAGCATTCCTTCGTAGCAACGGATCAACGCATTGTTGAGAGAGGCGACGCAACTTTCTAATGAGGTACCTATGTCGCTTATAAAAATGGTCGTCAACGCGTCTTGGATACTGTGACGTCACACATGCCCACAGGCTGCGTTAGTCACTAACTACCAAGCAGTGTATGCTGTCGATGTTTCATGAGGAAAGTCAAAACCTTGAGGACGGAGTCTGATGCACCTATTAGACCACAGACCTTACGGCCTCGAATATAGGTCAAAGCAATGAGCGTCCAATTACATTATTCATTATTAAAAATCCTCGAAGACATGGCCCATCCCTATTAGAGCAAGCCATTAATCTCTGTGAGGAGTCCTTAAAATTTAATTCTCAAAATGTTTACTGTGAAATAATTTTATTACCGCAGACGGCAGCGTTAGGTGATTAAAATGACTAATGTACAAAAGGTGGGGGAATTTCTCTTAGCGGCAACTTTGAAGGTACAAATTTTGAACAAAAATAACGTTAGCTTTAGCAAATACGTAGGTGTTGACAGTCGCGTCCCGGGTTTAAATTCTTATTAGTTAGGAATTCTTTAAAAGTATTTATTTTGTTGGTTAAATTTTGAATTTAAGATGACGTGTTTACTGTAAATTCCAGTCTGCGCAAGAATTAGTTTTTCTTTTATTAGCTCAGTAATATGTCTTCTGTCTGGTTTTCAGTACAAAGCTGTTTTCATTTTGTTTTGTTAAGATTTAAAATATGCATCACCAAGTCCGAGACGGGTGGCAGACTGCAAACTGCAATCAAAATCTTGGGACCTTAATTTGATCATTCGTCCACTTTGGACTCACCGTCAAATGCCATTCAATAACTCTTTAGGGACCACTGGCCATCTCAGTTCTTCACCTTATGTGGCCAGCTCACTGCCACTTCAACCTGCTGACCCGCTGGGCTTTTTAGGGCCAGGTATGCCTTGAAAATAATCTCCAACACACAACAAGTCGGTCTTGCTGTTTTTTTGTATTTGCAGTTTTTTTAACGCAGGGAATAAGACAGTAGTTTTATCTACTCAAACTCTACGGATTTGTCAAAAAATATTAGAGGGCTATAATGTAGTAAAAAATTTAATGCAAAAACTAAATAGTTTAGACTTGACAAAGAAAAAATAATAATTTTGTTTTTTTTCCTATCGGGCGCAGTTCATGAAACAGTAACTAAAAGCGATTTTGGCTAGATTAGATCCTTAACTAATACATATATTTTTTAGTATTTAAAACGTTGTTTTCTTTGTGTCAGATGGAAGTAGTATAATTAAAGCATTTTCTTTCGTGTGGCCTCTAGCAGTCACTAGCTCTGCAGAAAACTGAACAAGCCCGTGCCAGCTGATATGCTTATCTAAAAAACTGTTAGAAAAATAATGTGAAAGTGCAACTCTCGCTAATAAGTTCTGAGGGTAATAAAATAGTTATGCAAGTAGTTTCCGAGCGCAACATGATATTGCGAGCAGGAATGCATTTGAAGGCAACTGCATGAGCTCGGCCCATACAGGCCAAGTATGCAGAAATTGTGTCCGCTGGCGAAATATCTTAAGAATTTATCACGTTTGCATAAATTGCAGTTAGCGATAAAGGATTTCAGCATAAGAAACTTTGAATATCCGTCATTGATATTGAATAGTCGGTAACAAGGATATTGATGTTCTTTTAAATTGTAGCTATTTGAAAGAACATCAATGCTGATTTATTAAAACTTTACATTTTGCATAAATTGGATACAATCGGCGAATTATTGACATGGGGTATTTTTTTTTTTTTTTTTTTTATAGTGGTCCTCAAGATGACCTCACTCCACCTGATGGGAAGCAGTCGTGAGGTCCAGATATGGGGTTGACAAGCACAGTAATTGAGAATTACTTTGCTGGTCAATCTCATTTTGAAGGCCTGCATAAATGCCTTTTCACACCCCGCTTAAAAAACCCGGTATTATTTACCAGTTAACCTTTGTGTCATGCATATCGTCTTCGGGTGCTTCTTTATGGTACCAATGGTACAAACAAATTTATTCTTTCATTAATTGTCCAAATCATTTATCAAAATGAGTAAAAACTTAATAACCACCAGTTTGAAGTTAACACTATTCAAAATGCTTTAAGGTCAAATCCATCCAAATAATTTTGTGATTGAATTACATCTTTACCGGGCATTCTATGAATTTTTAATTGGTTTTAATTATTTGACCACTTCGTACGCACACATAATTTGGATGCTGACTCTATATAAAAAATATAACTCTGACTCACAAAATTACCAAAAATACCGCACTTCAGAGGTCATCTTTAACAATGCACATTTATTTAGAACTCTAAGTCTATTACAGCAAGTATCAAATGCGGCTAGCAGCTGAAACACTTTAATGTGAGTTTAGTCGCTAAATGTGGACTTTCCAGTTACCGCTGTAAAGTGTAATAAAGTGCATTATGAAGTTGCACTCAACAATTGCTTGCTGAAACTCGCCGAGTACTGGATGTTAAAATTCAGAATTTGGAAGCAGTTTAAAGGGATTACAGTGTTTATTTATTGAAATACTTCATCATTTATATAAAAAAGCGTTTCAAATTACTGTTTTGTTTGAAATTGATGGAATGCAAAAACTAGTTTCAAAATTAAACTACCGATTTTTTTTTCGATAAATTACCAGTTGAAGCACGCAGATGCCCGAAAAATACATCACTAAAGGACATTCGTCTCGTAGTGTTAATTATAACTACCAAATTCTGGGCAGTAACATTATATGGCAAACTACAGGAAAGGTCTCATTTTTAATAAAATAAGACCTTTCATTCAGCAGTAGATTGCAATAGGCTGATAATAATGATAATAAAATGAGGTTTTATGAAGTTTTGAAGAAGAAATCTTACAAAGCGACTTATAAATCAAATGCGACTAGATATTGTGAAAACATCCTTTTAATTTTTTTTCAGTTAATTTTTTTTTTTAGTGTAAATAAATGTTAAGATACCTCTCCTGGACAGCCATTGGTCCAAACCCTGGCAATTTCCTCTTGGACAGCCTCCATCCATCCACTTTCTCAGCATTTTGTAGCTTTACATATCCACGGGCTATTTATTAACAAGGCTGTTTACTAAGACGTCATTAGCTCTAACTTCTACATCTCTAAGACAGAATTCGTCAAGCTCGAATTTTGAGGTCCTATTAAATAAGATGACGTAAACGATCTCTTACCGCACTTTGTCAAGACGGGGTAAGACGAGCCACTTATTTTAGTAGGTAATTAAGTTACTTTACTTAAGACTAGATTCCAAGCACAAAAAGGTAAATCTAAACAAGCTTATTAATTTTGGGCCGTAAATTTTGCAAGCTTAGATTCTTAAAATAAACATCTTAGGTCTCATAGTAGATTGGTAATCAAGGGTTGAAAGTGACCCATTTCACCCGAGATATTATGGCGCTCCAACGAAGTGAGCTTAGAATTGAGTTTGGAAGTTCAAAAAAAATGCAAGTGAGATCTGTTTGAGTAAAGATCACAGTTTATCGTACGTCTTACGTTTACGTTTTCTGTAAAAGAATCTCAGACTGGAATTATTTTCAGATCCTTACTTTGCACATAAGCTTAAGTAGCTACAGTAGGAAAATATCGTACTGGAAATACCCAGAATATCGGCAAAGCTTTGACTGCATTGCACAAAGTACCTTTTGCAGTAACCGGGATAATACTATTAGAATTGATCTTGCGCACATTATTACCTACCTAACTATCGTGCACGATCCGATTTTGTGATTATTATTTTTTTGTAGGCTTCAAGTAAGGGGCGTAAGGGGGCTCGACCAAGATCTTGAGAGCCCCAAGCCAACCTCACCTACCAGCGGTGCGTCCTGTTGGATAACGGACGGGGCTCTGGCGACCGACCGATGGCGGGATAACCATCTTGGTATAGCGTCCCCAAATGCCAGGCCGCGACGGGCAGCAGCGTCGCGGTGCGAAGGGGGCGTTTTCTGCGCTCGCCAACCCGCCTGCCAAGCGTGGCGAGTACCGGCACATCCCCCCTTATGATAGTCGCAAGAAAGCCCAGGCCCCTAGTCTCCGGCAGCCCCGCTATTCCTGGCCCTGGTAGCAGCCATGGTCAAGGCGGGGCGGGGGGTGCTAAGAATCCCCGGAATGGATCGTGCTACCACCCCCACCGACAACTGGCCCTGGTGACACACAATGTCCGCACATTGAGGACCGAAGAGAGGATTTTAGAGCTGGAAGAAGAGATCAGTGGGTTACGCTGGGACATCATGGGTCTATCTGAAGTCCGTAGAGAGGGCGAGGACTCGATAACCCTGAAGTCTGGTAACCTGCTGTACTACCGGGAAGGCGACCAAAAGTCCCAAGGTGGTGTTGGGTTTCTCGTCCACAAGTCCCTCGTCAACAACTTTGAGACCATCGGGAGTGTGTCTAGCAGGGTGGTATTCCTTATACTCAGAATATCCAAAAGATATTCGCTGAAGGTCATACAGGTTTACGCGCCGACCTCGACACACCCAGATGATGAGGTAGAGGCTATGTATGAAGACATCAGTGCAGCCATGCATGCCTCGAAGACCCATTTCAGTGTTGTTATGGGGGATTTCAACGCAAAGCTGGGCAGGAGAGGCGATTGTGAGCTGAAGGTGGGGCAATTTGGATATGGGCGGCGGAACCCCCGGGGCCAGAGGCTGGCCGAATTTCTGGAGAAAGAGGGACTCTTTGCGATGAACTCCTTTTTCCAGAAGCCGCCTCACCGGAAATGGACCTGGTTGAGTCCCGATGGTTCCACGAGAAATGAGATTGACTTCATGATGACGACAAAGAGGCGCATATTCAATGATGTCTCAGTGATCAACAGGGTGAAAACCGGTAGCGATCACCGAATGGTAAGAGGCACATTGAATCTGACCGTCAAACTAGAAAGAACGCGTCTGATGAAGTCTACGCTCCGACCTACTCGCGCCCATATCGAAAACCCCGAAAGCTTTCAACTCGAGTTGGCCAATCGCTTCTCATGTCTGGATGATTGCGTTTCAGTGGACGAGATAAATAACGGATTTGTAGAAGCTGTCCATGCGGTCGGATCTAGGTTTTTCAAGCCTGGCCGACGGAATAAACCGCAGAAACTTTCGACCCACACCCTCGACCTCATGGCAGAACGTCGGTCTCTGACACTGCAGTCCTCTGATGACGCTGTTCACTATCGCCTGCTTAATAGACGCATTTGGAAGTCCTTGCGACGCGACATTCGTGTCTTTAACACAAACCGTGTTAAAGAGACAATCGAGCGGAACAAAGGTTCCAAAGTGTTCGCAAGAGACAAGTCTATTGGGCAGAGTCAGTTGACAAAGCTGAAGACGGAGGATGGCGGTGTGGCGTTGACGGAGGAAGCGGTGTTGAGGGAGGTTGAAAGATTCTACGGGCAGCTTTATACCTCTGTCGCCAAATCCGTTAATAGCACGGCCAAAGATCCCAGAGCTAAGCTGCACTGCAGTGAGGACATCCCGGACATCAGCCTGTACGAGATTAGGATGGCTCTCAAACAGCTCAAGAACAACAAGGCACCGGGCGACGATGGAATTACTGCTGAGCTTCTGAAGGCAGGTGGAAAGCCGGCTCTTAAAGTCCTTCAGCGACTATTTAATTCCGTGTTGTTCGAGGGCACAACGCCTGAGGCATGGAGCAGAGGTGAGGTGGTGCTGTTCTTCAAAAAAGGAGACAACACCTTGTTGAAGAACTATAGACCCATCTCGCTTCTGAGCCATGTCTACAAGCTGTTTTCGAGGGTCATCACGAACCGTCTCGCGCGCAGGTTCGATGACTTCCAGCCTCCCGAACAAGCCGGATTCCGAAAAGGCTTTAGTACCATAGACCACATTCATACGCTGCGGCAGATTGTACAGAAGAGCGAGGAGTACAATCTGCCACTATGTTTAGCGTTCGTGGACTATGAAAAAGCGATTCGATCGAGACTTGGGCGGTGCTGCAGTCTCTCCAGCGATGCCACATTGACTATCGGTACATCGAAGTGCTGAAGTGCTTATATGCGAACGCCACCATGTCAGTCCGAGTACAGGAGCAGAGCACGAGGGCGATTCCTTTGCAAAGGGGCGTAAGACAGGGAGACGTCATTTCTCCGAAACTGTTTACGGCCGCATTGGAAGACGCCTTCAAGCTCCTGGAATGGCAAGGACTCGGCATCAACATAAATGGCGAGTATATGACTCACCTTCGGTTTGCCGACGACATAGTGGTCATGGCAGAATCGCTGAAAGAGCTCGGCAGCATGCTCGAGGACCTCAATCGAGTCTCTCAACAAGTGGGCCTAAAAATGAACATGGACAAGACGAAGGTCATGTCTAACGCCCGTGTTACGCCCACTCCAGTATCTGTTGGAGGCTCGATTCTCGAAGTTGTCGACGAGTATGTGTACTTAGGACAAGTGGTCCAAGTAGGTAGGTCCAACTTCGAGAAAGAGGTAAATCGTCGAATCCAACTCGGCTGGGCAGCGTTCGGGAAACTGCGTAACGTCTTCTCTTCCGACATACCTCAGTGCCTCAAGACAAAGGTCTACAACCAGTGTGTGTTGCCAGTGATGACATATGGATCTGAGACATGGTCACTCACTATGGGCCTCATAAGAAGGCTCAAGGTCACCCAACGGGCTATGGAGAGGGCTATGCTTGGTGTTTCCCTACGAGATCGAATCAGAAATGAGGAGATCCGTAGGAGAACGAAGGTCGCCGACATAGCCCAGCGTGTTAGCAGGTTGAAGTGGCAGTGGGCGGGGCACATAGCTCGAAGGACTGATGGCCGTTGGGGCCGGAAAGTCCTCGAGTGGAGACCATTCGAGGCCAAGCGCAGCGTGGGACGCCCGCCCGCAAGGTGGACGGATGACCTCATAAAGGTCGCAGGGTCTCGGTGGATGCAGGCCGCCTCCAACCGGCAGCTCTGGAAATCTATGGGGGAGGCCTATGTTCAGCAGTGGACAACATGTGGCTGCTGATGATGATGATGATGAGGCTTCAAGTTGGAAAAGCTCAAGTGTCAATGGTTCCATGTTTTTGAATCCTCTTATAGTAAATAATATTTGATAAAACTCAGAGAGAGAATGCTCTTGTTATACTCATGGCATTAAGTGGGACTGGTTTGTAGTAGTAGTAAATAGGTGGGTAGGTGGTAAGTCGGTTGAATACATTCTTAGTGTTGAGTCAGGCCTCGTAAATAACAATGAGGAAATTGAAGGCAAAAATGAAGTCAAGATATTGTAAAACATCATCTACCTTCGCAAGCCGGGCGACTGCACTTACCACTGTGCTACCGAGACCATTAACATACCGGCCGAATCTTTTTAGTAAATGCACCCTATGAGCCAGAGCCAGCCATCCATCAATGTTATGGGTAGAGTGTTGAAGGTACACCTTCAACTAATACTTTTCTCGTTTTGTATATAAATCGCTATCACATTCAAACCGAAAGATCCCTTGCTAATACAAAATAAACTTTTCTGTTTCATTAAAGTCACAGTTTCTGAAACTTTGACTTCATAATTTGTCATTGCCATCAAAATGTGTCATCGCTTGAAATTAATCAAAATTTTGCTCTAAATCTGAACAAAGTTTGCCTTCAAGTGACAACGGTAACCAGCACGTTTGTTTGAACCAGAATTTTCTGCGAAAAATACGAGAATTGCGTCCTCATTGACGGCCCGTTTTATTCATCGTCAGAAAAGTTTTTTTATCAGTATGAACCAGCTATTTCTACCTTCGAGCTTTGAGTATACTTAAATAAATTTTCAGTACAGATAATTTCAATTTTTGTTCATAGTTACCAAAAAAAAAATACTCGTTAATTGTAGGTAACAACCTACGAAAAATATTGTTTCCTTTATCCAAGGCTAGTTTCAAATTTTGTTTGGAAAGAAACAAAAATAGTTTCAGCTGTTCCATTTTTTTTTCGAAATAACACCTTTAGCGAGCAAGTTTATTGCTTATTTTTATCCGACATTCCGTTTTGAGAAATACATAACCTGAATAATAAGCCTCAGACGTAAATTGGTCTTAGGTTTTGCTTTCAGACACTAGTCAATTTTTATTACTTATCAACTAGTGGATGCTTAATTCAAATTTTAAAAGTAAACGTTAAAATAATATAACACAAGCGAAGCCAAGGAAGGAGGAGGATTCAGTCGCAGTTAACTATGAAACTACGATTCATGCTTTTATATCCAGCCCGACATTTAGCTGGCGGTTCCAATTAAAGCCTTCACTCATGGAGTTATGAAACACAGTAACATTCAAAATTGAAAACAAAACAAAAAAACAACAATTTCGGAATTGGCGGCTCCAACATAATTGCTAGCGAGATGGAACACTATCAAACTTCGGTATCTGCACACGGACAACAAAAATAATATTTTTATTTCGCACAACGAATACAATTTATGAGTGGATCGGTGCAAAAATATTTCGCTTGTGAAAACTGCAATCATAGCAGACGGTTTCAAATGTTTATCAAAATCTAGTCTCGGGCCATTCAAAGCTTTCAATTTCATTTTGTGACAAACCACATAATTTTTTTCGCTTTATTTTACATTCAGCAAATGTTTGAGGATGATTGAAAATTTGATTGACTTTTTTTTTTCAATACCTAGTGTTTTTTTTTAAAATTGAACAACTGACTTAAGCTCATAGTAAAGCTTAAGCGAGTGAGTAGTAACGTGTACCTATTACGTGTTTTATGACAAAGTTATCAACAGTAATGATGAGACATTCTGCAAGACTGTGTCTAAATAAAGGCATAAAGTAACTCTGGCGTCCTCCAGGGGCGCATATTCTGCGTTTTAGTTCATCTTGATAGCTTAAAGTGCACAAGTTTCAGGGCTATAAAATTTCAGGGGATACAAGTTAAAATTAAATAAATTTATGGTCCCTCTACGAGACATTATACTTTATTCAGCCATTTATTTTGCTTGGTATATCCTACAAGCGCCATAATCATGTAAAATGGCGATATTTTCTCAGGATTTATGTACGTAAATATTTGTCAGTAGTAAACACATTGAATAACTAACGCAGTTTATACATGATATCAGAACCAAAATGTGCATAATCGACTTTTAATTTTTTGAAGACAATTAAAAATGCTTTTCGCATAATGTTTTTTTAATTGACTTGATGTGTGTAGAATGATAATAGTTTATAAAACTACAGCATAAGCGTTTTAAAATAAATTATTATGTATAAGGTTTTATTCACAATCAAGGTAGATGGCAAAACTGTTTTAGTCTTGGGAAATAGTAAATAAAGAGAAAAGGCAAAAAGCGCGAAGACAGGCAAAACAATATTTCGAGAGCAGTGCAACAACCCCATCCAAAAGATCGACAGTGGGTCTAACTAAACCAATAGGATTTCAGTAGTTCAGCATTAAAAAATGAAATATACATAATAAACATCAAATGCTAGAGTATTGGCCCTCAATAGTAATGAAACGATGATCAACGTTCAACTTCCATAATTTGCAACCTTTAAAATAAACGTAAACACGCCTTAAATTCTCGCGAACTGCTCCACATAACGCCCGAGGCTCGTAAACAAAAGATAAAACAGTCACAGATACCACATTCGTCTCCTTTAGTCTGTATCCATAACGCGATGCGCCGTTTTTCGTCTCAGCAGCTGCCGTAAATGCTACATTGTGAGTTCAAGTGTTTGCAGTTTAGCGCTTTTATAAGCGTATAACCAAGGGTTAGTGTCAACAGTAGCAGTTTACTTGAACTTGGAAACGGTATTCACAGTTTAATAATATGGAAATGATGGCTTAACCAGGTTCACGTGACATTTCCGGAGCATCACCGTTACGTTGTTCAGAGTGGAAAAAAATACAAATGACAAACGCTACCAAATATATAATTATCTCTAACTGGGAAGGCAGAAGTATACTGGCTGTTGCCGTCATGGTGACCAGAAAGGCACATTCCCTCTATCAGATTCAATCCCGACGTCGCACTAGGTAAGCCTACCACCCTCATCCGGGTTTCTTGGGTTCTATATCGATGCTCTCCATCGTTATACTATGAAGTTAGCCGTAATTTAGGTTTACTATTAACACAAAGTATGTGTTGTGGCCAGACTTGAACTCCTGACCTCACTGGCTTGAAGATTTTTTGTTTGTACCCATCATAATCTGTTATTGCGATCAGCAATATAAATCACTGAATAGTGTAATACCTTTCACATTAAATGTTAAAGTTATCATATAAACTATCGAGTGGTTGTCAGATCAGTAACAGCTCTGACAAAGTACTGATAAAGTTATAACATTTTCCCAAAGTTACTTGACTTATTTGTCTGCGTTCTTCCAAGATACTTCGAGAGCTTGAAGTAAAACTTCACTAACAACAGCGAGATTATTCTAGCAGAAGGAGTATTCATTCAGGTACCAATTTTGTCAAATTGACCAAACTTCAACAATAATCAAAACGCGATCCAAAAAGTTACCAACGTTTCTAATCCAATTGTATTCCCGATATTACTTATGAAAGAATCGCTTTATAAGCGGTTACAGTGGTCTGTTATTGGTAAAGTTTTCATATACATTATTTCTTTTATAGTAGACGTTGGAGCTAAAATGTAGCCCGCGTAATAAATATTAAACATTCTTACAGACGATATTCGAGTTATTGCGTGAAATGAAAGGGTAGATAAGATATTCAAAGTACTTGTGGATAAGCATCTTAGAATATTTTCGGATTCAAGTGCTCGAAGTCGGAACAGTTTAAGCCCTATTGTTATGTCGGGAATATTTCATGTTTTATCTCAAAGGTATTTTGTGAGTTGCTGAGTTGGAATTAATTGGACCACACGCGAGGTTTTATACTCTTCATAGTTTGATGACTCATTAAATGCAGGGTTATGAGCAACAGTTGACACGCGAAGGGTTACACTGACGAGATAGCATTCAAATATGTTTGTAAAAAAACTGTATGTGACATCTGAGTGATTGTAAAACATTTCTTTTTTTCTTATTCTCCTCATCCTATAGCATGCTCTACCCTTTCGCTGATGGGCAGCTTGTTTCTATGACTTTTTTACTTTCTTAATCCAGACTGGGTTTTTTTGAGTATTACATGTTTCTGGTAGGTATACCATACCATATTATAAAAACATAGACATCTGAAAATGGTCACATTAAGTTTGTGAGGTCTTGTAACATTTGAGTGCAGTGGTGAGTTCTGTACATATACACAGTGCTAGCGGATTTATACCAATGAAATTGGCTATTCGAGCCATATGAGAGTACATTGTCACGGCGCCCCAGTAGGTAAGAAGTCGAAGTGGTCGTCGTAGCCGGAACTGGTATGGAAGAATTATATATGAGCGCGAGAGCTAAAGCGGAGCGGTAGGCAGCTCGTCACCGGCATTTTGTATGGGGGCTTCCTTGTCATAAAAAAATATTATGTTGTACTATTTTAATCTAATGTAGCCTCCTACTACCAAATATTGTATAAACTTGCAGCCAGTTCAAATACGATTCAATAAAATATTGAAAGACAGACTTGTAGAGGGCCTGCCCACGGAACATCAGTCAATTTCAACAAAACGCAGATCCCGAGCACAGCTAACTCAATGAAAGATCTTGTTTTTTCCCCCACATCACTTCAAGTAGCTATCAACTTTACACTAACAGTTGACGCCTTGCTGTGAACGATAATAACGACAAATAAAAAAATCACCTAAGCGTCATTTTAGACGACTTTAACAATTTAAGCTATATCGTTGAGCCATCAATTTCCAGATGAAGTTCATTTATTATGATAGCGCCTCAAAAACTCCAGAAATTCGAGACAAAGAAATTTATGTGCTTTTTATACCCGGAAAGGGGAAGGCCTGGACTGGAACTGCTGTTTAAAGCCCATTCATGCTTAAAGTCTCTCGAGAAATTACACAAGTCATCGAAACTTGTTAAGTGCTTTTATATAGCGTTGTGTTAAAACTTCATGATGTCTTGTCTATGTTCTGTGTATTAAAATTATGGAGCAAATTTTTACGACCCGTTTTTGGCCAACTTCGGAGGAAGAACATTTGGGTGATGCATGGAATAGATTGCTAAATGTTTTCCATCAGAAACATTAAATGTTGTACTCGATCATAGGCTTCACAAGGTGAAAGTACTATAGTGGATGTGGAATGTTTTCGAACTGGAACAAATTAAAGGCATTTATTTCAGATGAAAGTGAAGATTTTTACGCTAAGAAACAAAACAAAAGTTAACCCATAAGTTTCGTGGATCGATTATGCAATTTGGCTAACACCATAACACCTTATAAGGTGAAAAGGTGTGAAAACAACCAAAATTGCATATCAACACTTCCACAAGGTAAACACAATAAAAATATTATCGTTCACCTTAAAAAATAGGCAGAGACGTTCGTCATCCACCTGTTCTCCAACCAACGTAAACATAACATGACAGAACGTAATAAGTAGACTTTATTCTTTTATATTATTACAATATTAAAATTGCAGTATAAAATCTTGAGCTGGACTCAATCAGGGTCGAATTGAGCCAGGGAAAGTAAGGGTTAGGGAGAACAGTTTGTACTAGGCCTGTCGAGGATATGTAAAGTTAGACTTCCTAGTGTCTTTCTGGGGCAGGTTCGCCACAAAACAGGGAGGAATGGCGAAAATGCGCTTGTCACTAGCCCGTATGTAGGACGTACATTTGTGCGACTGTAATATATGACAGGAATCTCTATATATAAAAATGGATAACTGTTCGTTAGTCTCGCTAAAACTCAAGAACGGCTGGACCGATTTGGCTAATTTTGGTTTTGAAATATTTGTAATGGTCCAGGAAAGGTTTAAAAGGTGAGTTAAACATGAGAAAATGCTAGGAACATAGTGACAAACCACAATTAAGTTTTCTCTTAGCAACTATTCCTACCTGACACGTGACACTGGATGTTTGACAGCAGTACGAAGTCTGTCGGGACCGCTAGTAAATTCATAAAATTTAAGTTAAATAAATACCATTTACTTTTTTGAATGTGTAAAATAGCTTGTGTGACAAACAAAAGACAGTCAAATTATTAGACTTAAAAGAAAGCTGTCTCTGATACAAAATTTTCCGTTTCGAAACAACACAAAAGTTTACCTATAAGTTTCACTAAGCCCATCCACGCGACCGACTGGTCGCTTCAGCAGTTTGACTAACACTAAAACAACAAAGATGAAAAGCTGTGAAAACAACCGAAATTGCATATCAACACCTTCACAAAGTAAACAATATGGAAGCAAAAAATAACCAGAGACGTTCGTCATCCACCATCTGAACCGCCATCGCCAGCAAGAATACGTTATCAAATATAGTAGATATTACAACGTAAACTTTTCTGAATTTTATGTTGGAATGCATTTAGATAAGCTGTAAAACATACATGACATTCAATTGGTCTTCAAATAAATATTATGTACTAAACGCGACAAAAAATATTTTTGAAATTGATAACATATTGTGATAAGATATAATGTATACCTAGTACAAAGAAAACAATTACATTAAACGTTTACAGATATTAAGGATGTACAATATAGGCGGCCTTATCGCTCTATCGCCGTAGCTGTCTCTTCCTGACAACTTTTTGGTAGAGATACTAGAAAAAAGATAGGTGCGGTATTTGAAACTATGTTTTATGAAAATAATACTATTGATTTTGTAGCTAAATATTTATTTACTTAATGTAGCACTATGCACTCGTAGCTTACACAAGACGACAAACAATTTTAGTGCTGAAAATAAAGTGACAGGTACTCACAATATATTCAATGGGTAGTTTTTACAATTTGGCTAACACACTTGATGAAAATATGTGAAAACAGCCAAAATTGCATATCAACACCTCCACAAAGTAAACCCAAGGAAAACTGTTCATGCAAAAAAATAAGCAGAGACGTTCGTCATCCACCATCTGTACCAGCAACAATACGTTACCGAATATAGTGGATATTACAACGTAAACTTTACTGAGTTTTCTGCTGGAATGCTTTTATATAGGCTGTTACATACACTCGGCTTGCGGGCTTAGGACCTTTATGGGTAGCTCATAAAAATGATAGATCACTATATGGTCCGTGTTCTTTACATAGTAAGGTGGTTGAACGCTCCCCCCTATCGCGCCAGCCGCAGTTTATGGCTTACGTGGAGTTTAATACGCTTAATACTTTCAGTATTCCAACCTGCATTTACTTTTTAACCTGTGGATATGAACTTAATACCAACCAGGACGATGACTTTAGTAAGTTTGTGTATTTGTTGCAAGGTTTAAAAAATAAAAAGCTTGCACTCGTCAATGTAAAATATAAATGTTAACACGTGGTTAAAATATGGGATTAAATTGATAACAATGCTTTTGCTATTTTCACTGTTCTGTAGGTAAATTAAGTAATAACTTATAGTGGACAAAATTACTGTTGTTATTTTTTTCATTTTAGATTTTATTTTATTGATTGAATGGACCATTTTCTACTAAAAAGTTGCCGAAATCTCCACTTACTATCAGGTACTTAGAGTATTACTCAAGGGAATCAACTTTTAGAAGCCAACCACTCCGCCCAATACGGAAATCTATTGTAGGAGTGCCTCTGAACGTCATATTCTGTACCTTCAAATAGAAATTGAACTGAGTTACCCATCATTCTCAAAATAAAATATTGCTGCTGGAAGCATGATGTTATTCCTATACAGTTCAAAAGCATGAAAAGTTTTATAATAAGCAATACGCTGGGTCGGGAATGGGATGGGTGACCACCCGAACCGAAATTTAGTGATGTGTTTTTCGGGCTTTACTGTGCTTTGGAAGGCACGTTAAGCAGTTGGTACCGGTGGACGTTGCTAGATATCAGTCGTTAAACATAGTCAGAGGCCTTAGGGTGGCTCGATAACATCTGACATAATTAAGATTGCTAGCTAACCTTACCCCTCTCCAACAATCCGCACTGAGGACGCGTGTTGGAGTATATGGCTCGCTTCACCTCATAGTAGAGGTGGGGCCTGTACCCAGCGGTCGGACGTATAAAGGCCGTCAATGTATGTTATTTTATGTAATGCTTAAGACAAGTTCTCAGTGCGGATTGTTGGAGGGGTGTAAGGTTAGTTAGCAACCTTAGTGTCAGACTTTATTAAGCCGCCCTAAGGCCTCTGACTAGGCTTAACGACTGACATCTAGCGACGTCAACTTTAAGCAATGTTTAGCTATAATTACATTTTGTTTCACAAACATGTACCTACTCGTTAGATTAAGAAAAAGCGCAATCGACAACCTGTTGCCTTGAAGACCAACTGCAGACCACAACTAACGGTTCACTAAGAAAATTTCAAATCAACGGGTCTGATGTTTGCCACTGCAGTTTTTAAGGTGAATGGTTCAAGTCCGAGCACTAAAACGTATCTGGTGCAGTGTATCTCACTAGTGGTTCAGTGTGAAAATTCAGCAAGTGCGATGGACTCGTTTGCTTACAGTACGATTCGGGATGGGCAATTTGAATAATGTTTTTGGTTGTGTGAAAGTAGAAATAAGGACTCCAGCGTAGTTGTTTAGCATTGGGACCAGCTCTGGCACCTTATTTTTCATCTGGATTTTCAGCTTTTTAAATTGACAATTGTGTATAAATTATTTATTGTCGTATTTTTTTTTCAAATATTGTGTGAAAGTAAAGTAAAGTGAAAGTAAAGTTGTGTCAAAATTATTGGCGAAATGTAAAATAAATAAAATATCACTAGACATTATTCCACTCAGCGCCATCTAGTTCCAGACTAAGCAACTACACACATCAAAAGTGTCTAGGGATATCTCAAGCATTTTCATACAAAGTATAGCTATTGGGGAGGCTGTAAAAATTAAAATATTGATACCAACGTAGAAATTTTTAGGACACAGAAACTGCTATATCTGCCCTTTCAGATTGTATAAAGAAATTCATTGTGGTAGCATTATTGTACAATCGTAAGGACGTTAAAAAAAAGACAGATTTTTCTTTTAAAAGGTTTCAAAATTTTAGCAAAATCAAAGATATTAGATAATGCTCAGCATTATCTTAGAATAACTCGAGGAAACAGGCATAAGATAAAGGTTAAGAATATTACAAAAAAACGTTTGATTTTGCTAAAATTTTGAAACCTTTTAAAAGAAAAATCTGTCTTTTTTTTAACGTCCTTACGATTGTACAATAATGCTACCACAATGAATTTCTTTATACAATCTAAAAGGGCAGATATAGCAGTTTCTGTGTCCTAAAAATTTCTACGTTGGTATCAATATTTTAATTTTTACAGCCTCCCCAATAGCTATACTTTGTATGAAAATGCTTGAGATATCCCTAGACACTTTTGATGTGTGTATATGCTTGTACTATAGTATACTGGACAACGGATAAACATACTAGATACTTTTTTTTATTTGTAAATACATACTTAATATACATAGGAAACACCCAGACCAGTACATGTTCATGCACACATGTTTGTACTGTGCGGGGATGGAACCCCCGACTACTGGTGTAATAGCCCACTTCTGAACCAATATACCAAATCGTTCGTCAAATGTTTTGCATTATATAGAACCGTGTAACCCTCAAAGGGCCGATCGGTAATTAGTACGCCGTCCACATGTTCGTTAAAACCTGCTCCGTTGATTAAGAGCTCTTTTGATTAACAGTGCGTTTGAAATTGGATACCTTCGTGAACTTAACGAGAACGGGGATTTTTGGAATGTACCTGATTTTTGAGATTTCCTTATTTAGGACTAGCTTTAACAAGTGGTCAGGTAATTTTTGACGACCTGGTAAGCGCAGTAGTTAAGAGCCCCAGGGAAGACTCAAAGGGTGGCGGGTTCGACATTCACTCAATGGGTCCTGATTGTCGGTCTGGTTTGAGGACTGTTTGTTTTCAGCTTCTTTAATTCTACTCGTACTGACAGGAGAGATCTTGTTGTGGGTTGTGATGTGGTTTCTCTGTTATTAACCATTATTCATATTATCACGTATATTTATTCGGCCCTAACTGACCGTCTGAATTGTTCTGTTGTATTTTCAGCTGTGAACCGGCTTTCAGCTGTGAAATTTTTTATAGCTTAATTGGGCGCGCATTTGACCACAATCTCACCTGATCGTAAGTGATGATGTGGCCTAAGGTGGTACATGCCGGCCTAACAAATGGCAGTTCACTCTCTTCTTGAAGAGACCCAAGTTTCTCCTATCAACGTGTAAAAATCTCCGTAGCTTAGTGGTCAGAGCATTTGAACATACAGGTTTAAAACAATTCATAAACCTAAATTAAAATAAAAAAAACTCAAATTAGGGTAAAATCAATGGAAAGAAAAGTTCTTGTTTTGATAAACAGGAACACAATAACTATGCTATTAATGGGTAGTATTCCCTAACTTGGATTACTGCAGCGAAAAGTTAAATCCACTGATTCCTTGCAATAAAGAGCAATTGAAAGCATCACTTGTAGCACTAAACTTAAGAATATAATTGGAAATCAACTATTTCGATGTTATGAAGAATAGAAAAAAATATTCAGGTGCTCTTTTTAAATATTTGTTCTAAAATTAGCGTCTTAATTTTTTTTATAATCTTGCAAATTTCTTACGAGTTTTTATTAAAGATTGCGCAAATATACATCGCAAAGAGGGCAAACGAGGCTCGTTTTCATTCGCAACAACGCTATGAGACAGGTTAAGAAGGGTTGAAGAGTATCTTCCGAACGAATCGTCATTAGCATACTTTTTCTTTCGAATGACGTCAACGTTCTGTTTTGTTTGCCACCATTGAAGGTAACTTTTGTTTATTTTTTCTCAAAGTTTCGTTTCCGAATTATTAATTTGCAAATGACCCAATTTTTTGAAAAGTAAATATTATGTTCTGTAAAAAATCTTGCTTAATGATGATTCAATAAATAAGCCGATATTAACATTTGACATTGGCCATAAATGAAATTGTACTTTCGGTGTCAAAGACTAAATTTACATATCAATAACTAACTCGTGTCATGAACTTTGATAAAGTTGTCAGATAAATTATCTAGGAGCTTCCAAACTAGCAGTAACTTCTACAAATATACTATATTATTATTATGTCTCATCATCATAAATTCTAGCCATAATAATGAAGACTTCCACTGCTAAAAGGCCTCCTTCATTGATTTCTGAGAGCCAGGAAGCTTCACGGGAATACTGAAATATCAGCCTTTGAAATCTTATTTCAGAACTTTTTTCACGACGTAGCCAAAAGAAATGACAGTACATATTGATTTCTGGCAACAGACAGTTTTCGCAACGCAGTTAAAGCAATTCGCTATATCCCAGTTTAATTGTGTACCATAAGCTGTATAAGGACTGAACAGCGATACGCTCTCAACTTCTAACGTTTCACGATCTCGGGGAATTACCCTGGCTCTTCGGAGATTAGTTTTATGAAAAGTTTTATGAGGGGAATGTGTTTTCTTGACGATATAATGCGAGGGAATGAAACGGCATAATGTTGTTTACACGACATGTGCTCTTGTAGCAGACTTTTTAGGACAGAATAATCAGGATAAAATAACATTACACACAAAAACAAAAAATTACAAGTACTTTAGTGTCAAGTAGTCCAGATAATGTCATAATTTAGTTTTAATTCCTATGATTGACCCAGCATTAAATTTTGCATCAGTTTAATTTACGGATGAAGAGAGTTGATTTGAAGAATGGTGTTCATAGGCCTCTCCTTTCTATTTTGAGCCAGTGTTTTTGGGGAACATTTGCTAAATATTTAATTCCAGAGCTTTTTAAGTTGAAAAGATTGAGATGTCAGACGTGGACCACAAAACCGTGTTATTTATTTTTGTGTTCATGGTATCAAGTAACCAGCTCCTAAGCAATGCATATTGTGGCGGGCGACAACGAATATCATACATCGTGGTCGGAAATGGTTTAATGCGGTTTTTTTTCTACACTTGTTCAGAATTGTTTAAGACCCCTGTTTTCGTAACATGCTTAAATGTACGAGTATATTATAGGTATGCTCTTATATCGGGAAGAAATTTGCAAAAAAACTCAAAGGCTCTTATCTATCAACAGATTTTTCGGTGCATTTCATCTGCCGACGCTTAACGTTTTTTTTTTTTTTGAATATCGTGTTCAGAAGTTATTTTGTCAAGATTAACTTATTTTTTACCTTCTCTTGTTCGTAATTAACAAAATCTAGCTAGGTGCTATTATGGTGTTTGTTGTTATACAGTTCAAATTAATAAGATAGCCAACGTTTGGAATGCCTGATTTGGAAGCATTTTTAACAAGGATGACATGAAAGCGCACATTGAACAAAGGGTTCCAGGAATCATTGATCAAATTTCGTCTAGTCGAAAATAATAAATAATATTTCACGTTATAAGAAGCTCTATAGTAAAAATACTCCTGCCACGTTTGTTTACCTATCGTTTGGAGGGTGCAAAATACGAGTTTAGATGACGTCACCGCTTGTTTATCACTATTACCCGCAGCGTCACACCCGACGACCGCGTCCGTAAAATGGAACGACGTGATATCGTTCTTATGTTTTTACTCCCCTTCTTTTGACTTTGGACTTGAAGCTAAAATGTTGGAGTTCGGAATTGTCAACCGGAAAAAGCACTAGAAATATCCCATTTAAAACGCCACTCCAAATTTAACCATCCCACTCAATGATATTTTAGAAAGAGGAAGATAGGTTACTTTAGCTAAAAAAGTATCACCCAGAATTATAACGATCGTGCACCTGAGCAAAGCCTTGACAGTGTTGACTGTTAGAGACAACAATGAATAATCATACTATCTTTTTGAGGTGTTCTGGCCAGTCTTGACCACGAGGCCACTTAGGTTTTGAGCAAGAGTGTATAACCACTAGGCCACGACGACAGCAATCAGTGTGCCTTTGACTACCCCGTTTGGCATATTATGTTATGTTATGTTAACCCATCCTTTTTTTTTTTTTTTTTAACCCGGTGAAATGCCTTTACGCACATCCCGCTGCTTGGGGGGCAGCGGGGGGGAGTGGGACTTGCCCACCCCTGCAAGGGGTGAGAATACCCACTAAAACACCGGGGCGGCCTTCTTCTGCGCGTGACCAGGGTTTACCGAGGACTCTCCCAGGGAGGCACTCTACCGGTAAAACCCTGGCGCGCTGTGCCGGTTCCGGCTCACCTCGAGGGGAGTAGTACCTCCCCTCTTACACAGCCACCGGTGTTCGACAGTGTGAGGCCACCCCACACTGCCGTCCTCCTCGGGGTCGCATGTGCAATGAAGGCACACAGCCCCCGCCGTGTACTCTCCTAGCGACCCCGGGGCCCCCCTTTAGTCGCCTCTTACGACAGGTGGGGGTGACCTTGGCTGTATTCTTACGCCCCAGACCACAGGGCGAATGTTAACCCATCCCAACCAACCCAACCCAACCCAAGCAACCCGGATAACGGCGTTAGGCTCGCCCCTTACCACGTTGGGTTCAAATTCCCTCGGTGAAATGTGGGCTTCTGAATGTTCCGTTTACCATGACGGCAACAATCAGTGTGCCTCTGACTAACCCATTAGGGATATGGTCGTGAGGATATGTTATGTTATGAATAAGCGTGAATAACTCCTACAGAAAATTTCTCGCGAAGCTGTGTATAATAATGTTACTGTTAATAAGCAATAAATGGAACGTTGGAAACCTTATTTTGGGGTAAGGAACCTAACCTCACGTTTGTGGGGTGTAACACACCCCCTCTAAGCGATTACTTGTGACGCCACACTTACGTTAGTGCGCCAATATGTGAAAATAAAACCCCGCATATTATATCATAAGGGATCCAATAACTGCCGCAGGAAACATCTGCGTAAGAAGAAATTGATTATATCTTGAACACTTGTGGTTAGAACGATTTTCGTTTTGGGCAATACCTAAGTACTTCTTTATAAAGTGCGCACTCACGAGTGAATAGTGATGAGATTGCTCTTTTTATCAAATTGATTAAATTTATTTATTTTTTGTTGGTTTATTTAACGTATTTACAGTTCAGACATAAGTTAAGGGCGTACAATTTGCGTTTCTAAGGGTATTTAGGATCCGTCCGGGGGAGCGCTTTCTCCCCCACTACGGAAGATGAGAGGGAATCCCTGCGTTTTTAGTCGGTAGGCCACTGGGTTATCACCTTCCCAGTGGAGAGTCCGACATAACCCCTCCGCCCCCCGGTTGATGGGTAGGAGTAACGCATTTCCTCAGGGTTAAAAAAAAGGTAATTTGAATAATTTAAATTCAACCTGCACTCTAAAAGCGTAAAGGTTCAGCTAATATGAATCCATTGATTAAAGCTTTGACTATACAGATTGGCATGGTGAATACTTGCCAAGGCTTTGCTTGCTGGAAATCTTTATTGGAGTGAAATAAATAAATAGTTAGAATATAATGAGTAGAAAGTTCAGTAAGTAAAGCTTGTACTATGGGAACTAGAAAACGGATACAACACTGTGTTTTTTTTGTTTATATATACATCATCATCATCGTCACACACTAGACGTATACTGCTGAGCATAGGCTTTCCCCATAGATTTCCAGAGCAGTCAGTTGGTGGTGGCCTGCATCCACCGAAACCCTGCGATCTTTATGAGGTCGTCCGTCCACCTTGCGGGTGGGTGTCCCACGCTACGTTTGGCATAAACAAAGGAAACATCCGGACAATACAAACAGACATGTTGCTGCATGGATTTTGGTGCTATTGGGGATCGAACCCGCAACCTCTAGTATAAAAAAGCCAGCCACTCAACCATTACACTGAATCCAATAAATTGACTGTTTTTCATCTTCCAATCGTTACATACTACACTCATGCCGCCAAACTTTATTATTTACCAATCCTCACTGAATAACACTCGTGATCTGCCATTGAAATAACGTAAAATATTTTAAAATCGCAACAAAACACGATATCTACACACCGTAACAACAGCTATTTGTATTCAGCAAATTTTCAGGTGAGTTTATACGAAAACAATATAATTTTATTTAACGCACTCGTTCCTACACACTTTACACACGTTGCAGTTCCTGGAAAAACTCGTAATATCCGGCCATTTGAATGATATTTTAACACAAATACGAGCGCAAAATACAAAGGCGAATGAAAGTTATAAAAACGTGTACATTTGTAACGAAACAAACGAAAATGAGCGAAGTACGTGAGGGTGTTGCCTCTTCGATTGTATGGACCATACCTTCTGAAAATACACGGCCAGTTAGTGTTCTTAGAAACAAATTACAATCTTCAACAAAATGTCCTAAGATACAAGGCTACTTCACACGAGGTCTTCATGTCCAAACTGATATAGTTACTCGTACACTAAAATCGACCCAAGGCGACTGACAGTTCCGTTAAGGCGTAACGTGTGAATAGACTTCATGCTCAAAGGGCGTAACTGACATGTTACGAGACGGTGACAATTCATTTAGTCAGTAGAGCGAGCCTAGACGCTTGAATCTATTGTATCAAGACGTTAAGACGTCAGTGTCAAGACGTTTGCTTCGAGTGTCATGTAACGGCAAATGGTAATATTATCAGTCCGTTGGCTTAGGATTCACGTCTACTAAAACATTAATCTTGCATGGATGCTATGACTGGATATCGATCTTAAAGGATGTAAATAGGATAGAAATATATTTTAGAAAATTCTGGAATCGATAAACGTAAAAAAGGCTTCAGGTTAACGTCACCAGATGTCAGTCATTGAGCCTAGTTGGATGAAATAGGGTGGGTTGATAAGTATCATCTTTCAACAAGGTTTATCACCCACTCTAACAATCCACACTGAGCCTATTGGAGTATACTTAGTTCGTGCCACATCATAGTTGAGGTGAGGCCGGTGCCCAGAAGTGTGACGCTTATATAAGCTTATGTTTCTTGGAATATCAGCTATACATCTATACTTCACTTAATAAAAAGCAGAAGGCTTATCAAAAAACAGAAGTCCCCGCGGACAAAGTTTGAATGGAAAGTGACAGAAAGCTACTATAAATAAATTTATTTGCGAGCACGTGGCCGATATAATTAATTAAACGAACTTCCTTTTAGATTGTACGTTTGAAATTCACTGTTTGAATGAACTGTGACCTACATGCGTGCGTTCCATTTACTATTTGTCATCAAGATTAAGTGGTGAAGTACAATTGGTTTGTCGGATTAAAGGCACGGCTGCAAACTCATGAACGTTACATTCCATTACCGACATTATAATCAAACTATTGGTATATTATCTTCATGGAACAAAGTCAGGTTTTTTTATTTTTAGCATTAGGGATAATGCATTATCATCTTACTAAAGATAGAAAAACCAGAAAAAGACAATTGGTCTACATGGCATCAGGCGCGACTCGAACCCGCATCTATCGCAAACCGAGCGACTGCACTAACCAAATATGCTACCGGGACCATTAACAGACCGGCTGAATTTCTCTGGTGTATTATACATGGCAGCCAGGTTTGTTTCACCAATGTTTAGGCATATACCTACCTATTTTATTTTTAGCATTAGGGATAATGCATTATCATCTTACTAACGATAGGAAAACCAGAAAAAGGCATTCGGTCCTGGCGTCAGGCGGGACTCGAACCCGCATCCCCCTGATGCCTGATGCCAGGACCGAATGCCTTTTTCTGGTTTTCCTATCTTTAGTAAGATGATAATGCATTATCCCTAATGCTAAAAATAAAATAACCTATCAAAATTGTAGTTTCATCTTAATCGAAAGTCAAATATTTGCAATAATGTTTCTTTCGAGTGTTTAAGGTATATGCCTAAACATTGGTGAAACCAACCTGGCTGTCAGGTATAACATACCAGAGAAATTCGTCCGGTCTGTTAATGGTCTCGGTAGCACAATTGGTAGTGCAGTCGCCCGGCTTGCGAAAGATGCGGGTTCCTGATGCCAGGACCGAATGCCTTTTTCTGGTTTTCCTATCTTTATATACCTACCTACCTCTAAAGTCAGGTTTGTTCGTTATACTATGTTATATAGTGCGTACAAAAGGGTTGAGTTGTTGACTAATGAAAGGTATTGTAGCTACTTACAAGTTCTGCCTACATTTATAACTGCGAACATTATGCCTTCAATAAAAATCATTTTCAGATTTCACAAGTCCGGATAAAATCAGAAATATCTCGATGTCGGATCATTTTATCCTTTTTACATTGCATTTTGCCTTCATTTATGAGTTATACATCTCGCTCTGCTAGTTCCGACAGATATCTGAATAAGTTATGAACTGCAACTGATTTTTAAAGCTTAATAATTGCGATTCCCTTGAGATATTTTTGTTTAATATTGCTGCTTTAAGTTTATTTGACGCGTAGTCAAATCAAATAAAAGAAATGAACAATAAACTATTCTACACTATGGTTCACTTTGAACCATCAAAAATCTTACTTTAACCCCCAAATCCACAAACCTCAATCAACGTTAAGCTAACTTTATCAAGAACATATCGTTTAAATAATTTGGGTAGTGTTTGAACTATTTATGCAATTAAAAATTAAACGCTGATTTCAAACTACGTTTCGGAGCCACAGGCCCGAGAAGAAACTGAGAATTATCATTTTTTAAACAATAAGTTGAAAAGGGGGCAAATTTATTTGTGAACTTACTGCCGGTAAAAAGTCTGCTGAAACTCTCCAAATGGTTTCTTTGCCCTGAACTAACCTAGATTGGTGTGGTCAAAGATCTAGATTTCATAATTCAAGCAAGCTAGATTTCACAACAAAACTTTGTGGTTAAAATTTGTATAAGAACGGAAAGGGCAAGGTAATGAAACACAATACACCTCAGAAGTCTAAATAAATAAATATTTTTTTCTTCAATTGGTTATGTATTGTGTAGCTCAGAAATAAATTAAGTATTTTATTTTTACTTTGAGAGATACTACAGTAAGTACGCCAAAGCATTTGAGTCCTTTTTGAGAACGCAAGAAGACCCTATCCTCTTTGTAATAAACGCAACTACTGGCGGCTAAAAGGGCCTTAACATATTATATCGATGCACAGATTTGTTCTAATTTCATCAGATCCTCTATGGTCCATAAAACTGGCCAATTTAATTAGACCTCCGTATCCTAAAAGAATAGCCCTTAACATTCTCAGGCATTGTAATCTCTTTAATGGTTGTTAGAAAGATTAATAGAAGGGACGGGCAGATCATTGGATCGTATTTAGTACCCTGCGCAATATCGTTTGCACTTAAGATTACCAGATGACCGGTTTCATCCGGACAAGTCCGGATTTCGGTACATTTTCTTTCAAAAATACCTTTAGCTTTTTCAGATAATTAAGCTCCTGAAATTTAAATAATAGTTAAAAAAAAACATTATAAATGGTACATCTAAATATGTTTTAATATTGTTTTTTGGCATTTTCCATGCAGTATCTTTACTAAAGATCTGAATATTCTAAGAATATCTAAATATTCTTTCGACGAGAAAATATAGGTAAAAACGCGAGCTTTTCAGTGTAAAACATACTCGTAAAACTATAATCATTACACTAATACATTACATTAATGACCTACCTACCTAGGTATGGTACCTACAAGCATTTAATTAATTTTCTGCTTGGCATTATAATTGACTGGTAGTGAATGCCTTTTTAAAACTAAGTCCGCTTTATGAACCATTCAAGTTTGTACATAAAGAATAAATAAAAAAAATAAGGACACTACTGTTCCTGGTAGTCGTCATATACGAGATGGAGTTAAAATATCTTAGAAAGTGCAGAGACCAGAAACAAGTAATAGATAAGCTCATTCACTCAAGTAAAACAAAAATCCTTGACCACCCTTGCATATCTCTACAGTGAAAAAAGTTGATCTCACCGAGTTTTCTACAACATTTTAACATAACGGTAAAAAACGGTTGAAAAATGCAACATGAAAGTTCAAAAACCTATCGAAAAGTAACAAAATGAAAAGAGCAGCACTCTATTGTGACGTCAATAGCAAAGGTTATGGTCAGCAATACCATCATATTCGCCTTCGCAACACCTAATAAGATTATAGGCCTGCCCCTTAGTACACCGGATGCGTCGGAGCGTTAGCGTCGTGGCGCAATAGGTGCATTCCGCTTTTGTTTTTACCATTACATGTACATATTTCGTGAAACAGGTATATTTTTTAAAATGAAAATAGAATACACAGATAAACCGAGCATAGCTTTTTCTATGTCTTGCTAAGTTTCCTTGAACTGGTTCATCTACTTCCACTTTAAGGCTCTAGAACGTATTTTGTAATCTTTAGAATTCGGAAAATAGTTATTCCACATTTTTTTGAGATTTCGGGATTCATTCTAAGCTTAAGTTAAGTTAAGCTAAGCTTAAGTTTGAAAATTCGATTTTTAGAATTTTGAAGATCAAAATTTGTGAGAAACTGACTTTCAACCTTAACCTTGCATACGTGTTAGTAAAGGCTGAGCCTTTAACGGATCTTATAACGGACCTAACCTGTCACAAATAAAAAGTGTGATAACATGATCTCAGCTTCATGCGGGACAGAAACACAAGCAAAAAGATTCCTGCTATAACCCCTTGCTCACCCTTGTCTATCTTTTTGTTTAATGTGGCAACCCTACCGTGCCACTAGGAGTCGATTAGGCGACGAGATAGTAACGTCTGGGTCGGATCGGTACATTTAGGAGTGTTAACGAGTATGGCGTTGCGACCGTACTTACTTATTTTTATTTGCTTGCCGAATTGTCCTGAGCATTATGTAAGTAGGAGCAATGAGGAAGAAAATCGAAGTTATTATTACGATTTATTTATCTAGATCGTGCATTACAGGCAACTGTTCTACCTGACCCATTTATGACTTGGCCCTGTCTTGGTAAATTACGTTAATTACAGGTTGTCTAGTATTTTCTAAGCTTTATGTTGTGAGTACCTTCTTTTTTGTGGTTTATTAAATTATAAAAGTACTATAACTCGTATTTCGCGTTTCAGAAATATTATCCAGGCTTCAATTTAAACAAAATATTGAGTAACAAAACATAAGCCACGACTCGGATCCACAAATTTGTTATATTTTTATGTGTATAAAAATCATTTTTCATTTTCGCTTCTCGCTCCTATTAATCAGCCTTCGTAGTTCGCAAAAAATATAACAAAAATGTTATTTTATGTACTTTTTGCAAATTTTGTAGACCCTTAACACATTTTTTTGCTAATTTCACATGGCTCAATAACAACAAGGTTTAATTATACCTCCTCTCTTTTAGTGAAGATAATAAACGTTTACATGGTAACAAAATATAAAAACCCAACAAAGGAAAAAAAACAAGCTATCATAATATTGCTGTAATATTTGGAATCAATCAAAGTTCTTACCTACATACATACTTTCACGACTATATCCCAAAAGGCAGGGGTAGTCAGAGGCATGGAACCTGCAGAGGCCCACATATTGTAAAGCGAATTTGAACCCAACGTGATGAGGGGCGGGCCTGCCGCGTCCGGATTGCTAGGGTTTTTATTGGTGTTTGACCACTCACTGACGCGACTGACTATCATCACTGCAGAGTGATTTAATATTCGATAAAAATATTTACCCCCTTATTCATAACAACGAACGCAACGCTAACGCATTGTTTAAGCTGTTGACGTGTTCTGTCACTTACTCGCAAATGGCGGTAGCAACAAGAATGACACTGACAAAGCGATACAAAAGTTATCGTGTTCTATAAGAGCTGTTTAAGTTTTTATGAATAAGGGGGTATGTCTTTAGATATTTTGAGATAAAGGTAAGCTAGAAATTTTATGCATCAAGTCGAGTAGGTTTCTGTTAATGTTTTTTTAATAAATAGATAGATAAATTAGATTAGATTAGATTAGATAATTTATTTCTCAAATTAAAGTTCACTACAAATTACATCAGATGGCCAAATATAGGTCATTCAAATTGAGATCGTCAGAGAAGTGGAATTACAATAAAAATACAATAACATTTAAATTAAACTAATTGGAATCAAAATTAATTATTAATTAATTAATTAATTAACACGTTTATAAGTAATACAAATGTTCAAAAGAATGTACAATTTAGGCGGTCTTATTGCTAGAAGCAATTCTTGTAGACCTCTTAAATACCTACCTGAAACACTTGAAAGAAGTATATTCATTAAGTTTCTATAAAATAAGAACGAATCTGCAATAGTATAAGGCAGAATCAACCCTGCATCTGCAAGACGGGGTTGGCCGGTGGTCAAATTTGGTCTCGGTACTTAAAAAAAAACCGGCCAAGTGCGAGTCGGACTCGCGCACCGAGGGTTCCGTACAAACCTGCAAGGTTTACAAAGTTCGTTCATTACGACAGTCGATATTTTGTAATGTAACTTAAAATTTAAGGTTTTCGGAATTTTTCCTTTATGTGTGCTATAAAACGTTGCTTCATGCCAAATTTCAAGATTCTAGGTCGACTGGAAGTACCCTTTAGGTTTTGATTCCCTTGCGAGTACTTGCGAGTTTCAAAATATGCAGCTTAAATTGCTGTTTCTTTTGATTGCGTTGACATAGAAGTTTGATTTTGTTACAGCTTAAAGGTATTAAAGACCTGAGTATTTGGTATGAATTTCAATTTAATACCTCTACGCGTTTATAAGGAAATGGGTAGTGAGTTTAAAATTATTAAAAAAATATATATTATGTGATGTAACTAAAAATGTATAGTTTTCGTAATTTTTCTTTTATTTATGCTATAAGACGTTGCTTCGTACCAAATTTCAAGATTCTGAGTTCACGGGAAGCACCCTGTAGGTTTTGATTCCCTTGCAAGTGTCGAAAATTTGCGGCATAAACGGCTGTATCTTTTGATTGCGTTGACTTAGAAGTTTGATTTTTTCACAGCTTCAAAGGACAGTAGACTTCAGTAATTGATATAAATTTCAGCTTCATACCTCCACGCGTTCCTGAGAAAAAGGGTCTTGACAGACGGACGGACGGACGGACAGACGGACAACGAAGTGATCCTATAAGGGTTCCGTTTTTTCCTTTTGAGGTACGGAACCCTAAAAATATGGAAAGCGGGAGGTTTTCCATATTTTTTATTTGTCTTTCAGCTATTTCAATCTTCAGATGAAAACACAACTGTAAATGCAACTTTACAGGAATATAATACAATAACGTTTCATAATTCCAGGATAAAATTATTCCACTAAGGACGCACAAATGAAACGTAGAAAATGCTTTTTGAACGAAGGATTCTGCAGAAATCTTTTGCTTTGCTTCATCAGAAATGCCAGGGAAAGTTTTTGAACAGAATTTCCATCTTGCTAAACAAACGAAGCGGTAATGTTTTGTGTTATACTCTTTCCTTGGCTACGTTTTCGTTTGACCTGCTCGTTTCCGTTTGTTTCGCTTTACTGACTTCGTGGTCTAGTGGTTACAGCGTTGGACCCTCAAACTGGACGTCGTGGGTTTGAGTTTGCTAAGATAGTGGAGGTTTATTATTTCGTGTCTGAAAATTTAGATTCTTTTAGTGTGAGATGTACCGAAAATCGTATTTTACGTTCAACTTTCGCAGCGAGCAAGCAAAAGCGGTTACCACGGCGGTCACTCACAGCTTTTTTGCAGCTGACAGAGTTGTTTTTTGAAATCATTTTAAATGATACAAAATCTTTGATTTATTCAATACTTTAATTGTTTTTATTTTTAAATTTGTTGATAGTTTATATGGTACAGTCTGGTGACAGACAGACAGAACAGACAGACAATAGAAATGCTGTTTTAACCTTTTAAGTACGGAATACAAATTCTAAAATTAAGTTGCCAGTCCCATGTTATGGGTTGGCACCAAAACTCCGGAGCCAGTCACCATGTTGCTGATATGGGCTGAAGTCTTAGAACACGGTAGCTGCTGCATAATGATTATTTTGCTACTCGAAACATCAACACGAGTCGATGGCGTGTCAAATACTCCCGAATTCACAAACGAGAATCAACGCTAAGCACGCGCTCACGCTCATGCTGTCCTTTTCAATTCTATTGACATTTTACGGGACAGCATGAGCGTGAGCGCATGCTTAGCATTGATTGCCGTTCGTGAATTCGGGGGATAGTTTATTAGATTTTTTCAAAACATTCGGTCTGCCAGACGTAGAGCGTCAAAAATGGCGACGGGTTAAGCACGTTATATTAATTAAATTTCAAAAAAATGCAAAACACTTCAGAGTTTCACCACGTTACTCAAGTTTCTTTTTACGAGGCGCAATACGATTTTAAAACACTGGGCGCAAAAAGTTGCTTTTATTTGAGCACTGACAAAACGCTTCCCGCCGTTAGCCGCCTTTGCCCTTTGAGTCCGGACACACGGCTGAAATTTCTAGGAAAACCAAATTTACTGCCTACTGTGAATGTTGGTATTTTTCACCTAACATCCGATGGACTGATGAATTTGATGATACTCGGTCAAAATGCAAAACTGTAGCGTTTAGGCACCAATTTTTTTGATATTCACAGGATTTAATGTTGACGTGTGTTATTGTATCATAACCACCAATCACCCATATGTTTCTGATGTTCCAGCCATTCGGACGAAACGTTTGGCTGACTTGATCATCATGCGAACGGCTAAGGAGTGGAATTCGCTTCCTGTGCATTTGTTTCCGGATCACTATAACTTGGGTTTCTTCAAGAAAAGAGTGAATAGGCATTTGCTGAGCAGACATTTACCACCATCGACCACAACATCACTTGCCATTAAGTGAGTTTGTGATTTTTGAGGGCAATGAACGTCATACGGTGATGACGGTGATTGCTGGGTATCTGCTCATCACTAGGCTTCTTAAATACAGTTGGGTGGTTACGCAGTGCCATCTCAAACTGTCAATGCTTCGCTTAGGTGTCTGAAAGTTATGATTTCTGGTGCCACTTTTAAAGCACAAGTAACCTATCTACCTCTTTTTATTATAATATCTTTGGGTGACTTAGCTTTCAGAAAAAGAAAGACGAGTACTGCCCCAGGTAATTAGTTTTATACACTTTGGTTATATAAACCAATAAATCCATGGTTAATTCTAACTGGCACATTATAGAATAGAGATAGACTAGATTTCATAAAGTTTGTGTTATTAAACAGCAATTTATCAAAATTATGAAACTTACTGGTAAATTAAATATTGAACGCGAACAAATAAAAGTAATATGGGCAGCGTTATTACGAACCCTTCCCACAGAGCGATGAGTTGCTGAATCGTTCCCAAACTTTTTTATGGAAAAACTTTTTTATAGATTTTTACCCAGGCTATGTAGAATGGTAATTCACACTGTCTGGGGAAAACGGGCCTATTTTTTCGCTGGATTAACTTAATTCTATGTTTTCCATGAGTGAAATTCATAGAGGTTTACAAGTATGATCCACACCACAGTTTCCAAGGAAGACACTATCGGCAAATGCACGCCGATTTAACTTGTAAACCCCTTATTCATGAAAACGAACGCAACGCTAAAGAACAGATTAGGCGATTGGCGTATTTTGTCACTTACTCACAAATGGCGGCAGCAACAATAAATGAAAGGGATAGAGCGATCCAAAAGTTAACTTGTTGTTGAAACGCCGTTTGAGTTTTATGACTAAGGGGGTAAGTCTTTCCAAGAAGCTTCGTGGCATGTAGACGTTGCCAAAAAAAAATAATTTTAAGGGTCTACCTGTTACCGTTATTAATATCGTGCTAAATACAAAGAAAAGACTCGTTTCTTGTATCGTCATCATCTTTATCCCTTAATAAAGCAGATGTTAAAGCGGCAATAGAAACACATTATATAAATACTTTGTTATAATTTTCAGTTTTATAGCTACCACGGTTTGATACGGCCTGATGACAGACAGACAGATAGCGGAGGCTTAGTAATAGGGTTCCATTTGTATTTTTCACTTACGGAACCTAAAACATTTTCTACATACTCTAGCCTGTCACACAGTTTAAAAAGGTAACAAGTGCTTGCAACGCGTAAATGAATGTGTTTAAAAACTGGTCAACCTTTTTCATTCCGGGACTTTACATCAAGCACTATCATTGCCAAGCACGATACTCCAACAGTCCGTGTGTGGCCAACGACTTACTTCGGACGTACATTCAATTACTCGTGCGCCGGTGTCAAAGGCTTTCAGTGTCGTATATCGTTTAATCCTTAGCACTAAACGGTTCGCCCGTGCTAGCTTAAAAATCTTCTAATACATCCTTGGTATTCAAGTTGCTGTCGAAAAGGTCGATAAAACACATGTTTATACTTGCAGCGATCCTGAACCCCATCACTCATGTCTTTGAGACTAAAATCCTTTCATAGTTACTGTATGTATTTTGTTTTTGATATCGAAAATTGAAGGATATTCACTGACGTAACTCGTCATATAAAAATTTAGGAAAAATAATCATTTCAAGTCGAGTTATCAAATTTAAGGGTTGTTACAAACTCGGCTTTTAATAACGACGGAAAAAGAAAAAACACTCGGTCTAGGTTTCAGGCGGGATCCAAACCAGCGTTTCAGCATAATACGCTTCTCATTAAATAATACGAAATTGATAATGCAAAATACCAGAAAAACTGAGACGTATTAAAAATTTAAAGATTGGGTTTAAATAATGTACAAGTTTAAAATCTGCTAAGTTAGAGGTCAGAGTGCTATCGACATCCAATAAGCAACACTTCAGACCAGTCAACTATTAAATCAAATTCTTAAATTTCTAAATGAGTGAGCTATTTGAGAAAATATTCGAAAATTCCTTGGCAACTTCAAAAGAGAAAATTCTACTAATTTGATGTGATTTAGTTTGCTTATTTATTGCTATTACATTATTAGCGCGACTTTTATAAAAAAATGAAGAAATTGTATTAAAGCCTTGCAAAATTTACTAAACCTAATATATTCAAAACCCACATCTGCTGCCAAACGGCAGTTACCGTATCCGTTACGACTTCAACACCCTACTTTAATTAATTTTGGTCGAAGACGTTAATACTCCATAAAAATCTTCACAACGACGGACGAAATTACTATATCAAATTACTTGCCACTTGTTGAATCCGGTATTCATAAAGCTGAAGGTACAAGAGCGGTAACGAGGGTCGAGGGACAAGGACAGCTGACGTGACCACAGGAGCAATAACATCGCGCTCTTGAGATAGGACTTTTAATATCGGTGGAGTTGACGTCACAAGGCTTATGCTATGTACACACACACTGTTGCTGGTTCACAATTTGCTGGGAGTTTTGCGGCAAGCGAAAACAAATGAAAACTGTAGTTGTCAATATTAGATCTAGACTTTGCTGGCTGCTTCCCATCAGGTGGGATCAGGTCAATTTGAAGAGTAAGAAAATGAATAAAACAAGCATTTGCTGCGTTTATGCCCCACCTGGACTCCGACCTCACTTGAAGTTTAAGGTGGGTTGTAGCAGTAAAGGAGTTATTTTTTCCATTTTACCATTCACTTCAAAAGAAAACAGTTCCTGAAGAGGTTAGAAACAACAGGAACTCTCGTCTATAAAATATTAAGGGCATTATGACAGATTAATAATTACCCAAATCAAATAGAACTTGTGATGTAAATCTCAAAAACTGACGGTATTCATACTAGTTGAGTTAGTAGTAACTATTTACCTGGTAAATTACCCTGATAAGCACATCATTTTTTTTACTGCACACATTTTAATACTATTGCCCATCTCAAAATTAGTAGTGATTTATAAAAAATAAACGAACTGCAGACATAATTAAAACTGAATATTAAACAAATATTATATTTGCTGCATAAACAGAATACACTCATAATTTGAATGTTAGTGGAAACCAATTTTTCCTTCATACTTCAATGGGCACGAGACCGTCAGCCGTTATTAGTTGTATTGAATTTTCAAATAATTGTTAGTGCAAATAGTATTGGGATTAAAGAATAAAAAAAAATATTTTCATAGGTAACAATTTGTGCCCTGATAAAAAGCAAACCTATCGAATTATTTTCCTATTCCTAGTTTCAGACGTTTCGAACCAAACAGCTTGCGTTGGCATTTTGCATTTGCTAAGGAGAGTTGAAGCGTCTTCACGATAGTTAAAGTGCAAATTTGTATTGAACTTGGATGAAACGAAAAGCATTTCTTGCAAATAGACTTAACGACCTAAATTGACGCTTTAGTTTCTTCTGCCAACTAAGTATTTATTGCAATTGAATTCACGGCGTTTGGTGGAAATTGACAGAGTTTTTCTATCATACATAAAGTGTTAAGCTAATTATTAGCTAACCACGGATGTAAAAGAAAGACGGACGTCACCTTGTCTAATCTTGAGTGAAGCATATTATCAGCTGCCAATTCAGTTGTGGCGTGACTAGCGCGTATCATTGGCGCTGTCACACGGAGTAAAATGGCGTAGTTTGTTTCTGTGAGTCGGTCGTGTACAACAAACGAAATTGTAGCACCTTGCATGCTTCACATCTTTTTAGTATGATGTTCCGTCCGTCTTTCTTTTACGTCTATGTAGCTAACATAGTAAAACATTGCAAACCATAGGTATATTGTAATATTCTGCTCTTTTCGCTAAATATAGAAATGCCCTGCCTTGAGTTTGACAGTTTCTCGTTGTACTCATTTTCCCTTGAAAGTTTTTCGCAGTTGAAACGAGTTTCTGACTGGGAATACCAGCGTAATTTAATTAATTTTATCTGAAAGCTTGTGTTAGTAGGTTTTCACAGTTTTTATATATTATTAGGTGTGCATCTTCGAAAACGTCTCCATAAGTCATGATTAATCTTTTGTAAAACGACTTTACGGTCTGAACTTTATGGAGTTTTTTAGGGCTCACTACTGTCGTCACCTTTAAGATACTTCAAGATATCCCAGAAAAAAGAAAAATAATAATATTTCTCTGTGTAATGTCTGTAATCTGTAATCAGATTAGTAACTGAACTTTTGTTAGAGTATTTATTGGAGTTTAGGCATATTTTTTCTAAATCATTTACCGGTTTTCCAACCTGTTAATTTCAGATTGAACAAATTGCGTCCGCATCACTAGCCGAGAATTCGTTAAAAAAATGACTGTGTTGGACAGTTTCGTGCTTGCATCGGCTTTTCATGCGTGTGACCACCCCCTAAAGCCTTGATTTGACAGGCAATGTCCATGTTATGATCGCGACAGTCGGCGTGCTATGAATAACGCTGAAATAGCACTCGGTTGATTTTTATTGACGTTGATTATAGCGCTGGGTACGCCGTGGTTTATTAATAAAAATTGCTTCTGATTTAGTCACGCATTAGCACTGGGTGCTGATGTTGTTAAAGGACTATAATTTTGACGATAAATGCTTGAAATTGTTTACTTTCTTGGTAAACAATTTATTTGATTGATTTTTTTATTTGTTTGTACACAAATTGAATGACACTGTGAGCGATAATGATAGCTTGCTTCAGTTTGTTTAATTGTTAAATCAATTATTATTTTTGCCTGTTCTTAAGCATTAGCAATGTAATTTTTTGATTAACAAATATAAATTCTGAAAAAGGGGATTATATATTCTGGGTTGGTTTTTGCATAAAAACGCTGATGTAATAACGCTCCGTCAGATAACTGACGAGCGTTATTCCATCAATGTTTAAGCCTAGTGGTGAAAGCCCTCATCCGGCTCGAACGTCATCTGATACCTTGACGAATAGATTTCACTGGTACATTTTTCTATCAACTATGATTACTTTTTCTTCTCTCTTTTATTTAACTCACAATAGTGAATTTTAAAATAAATCTTTATTGTAAATTAATAAAAAAACTTACAACTACGTAGGAACTATGTATAAAGTTCATTACTCAAATGTATCATAGTGGTTGCTTTGTCTGTGACACGGACGTAGGTGGAGTAAGTAGCATAGTCTGCCTACTCTCAATGACGCCCTTAAAATTTAGTGAACCCAAAACCGCATTACTTTACAGTTTTAGCCAATGTCTTTAGTTTAGGGTACATTATTGCTATGAAATAATACTAGGAAACATGTGCGAGTCTGAAATATAATACCGACAGGTGCTTAACACAAAGTATCCTCGGTTTAGTTTCAATCAGTTTTTTTTTGTTATGCACTTCAAGATTTCCTCACTACACCTGATGGGGAGCAGTCGTGAGGTGTATTGTATAAATATACTTACAACTCAGCTGGTCAATGTCATCTTGCAGGCCTTCATAAGAACCCAGGCCTAAAGGAAGTAGGGAACACATGGGCTGAAAGAGCGTTCCACGTCTGAATAGCGATTAGCGTTTTAAAAAAGTTGTCAAAGAAAGCCAACATAAATCGATAACATCGTTAAAATACGTTATTCATAATTTATTGCGTTACAAAGAGAATCCGACAAATCAGTGAATACTACATAAATAATATACAAAGAGAATCGATAATTCCGTTGTCTTTCATAATTCACATAATCATAGAATAACTAGAAAACAGACGGGATGAACGGTTCAAATGTAACCAACTAGGAACAAGCGATGATATGAAAATCTATGTATAAATGTGTTCTACAATGGTAACGCTTAGTGGGAGCACCAAGAAAACAAAATAGAAGAATGTTATTAATCGGTCAGAAACCTGGAAATCCAGGACAGTAAGAAAAAACTATATGATTACTTGAATATTTGTTCGCCGTCACTTACGTTCGCCGTAAAAGTTCAATCTTTTATTACAAGGTAGGTAGCTTTATTTGCACCATTTTATCAAAAAACGGGCCTAAAGCTTAACATTGAAAATAAAGAAGTAATCAATTTGTACAAACAAACAAACGGAAAGAAGTTAGTTAAAAAGTAAGTATTTAAATTGAATAAGCTTGTATTTACTGCAAAAAGACATATGTACGAATTCAGCGGTTGTGATTATTTCTGCCTACTGGCTTTTGGTGCATCTGGTGTGTGTTAATCTTTGACAGCTTGGCTCTGAACGGCCGCCTTCGGTGACTTTTAACGAGACAGTCACGGGAGTAATGCGATTATGTTGTCTTGGATATTACTTGTCAAAGGTTTACCCTGCCCGCCTGTATTTCACTGCTGCGATTTCGGTTGGGGCCACAAAATACGCTAATCGGGTCTGTGTACCCACCACAGAACAGAGTGTTTAGGGCGCGTCAGTGTGTTCCGTTGCTCCGGCGCCGCTGTCGCTCGCATAGAAATTAAAAACAACAGCATTACATGTTTGGGCAATCATCGCTCGCTCGGCGGTCAAGTTGCCCTACTTGTTTTATTGTATTATGGTTAGGGTGACATTCTGGAATTGTACTAGATTTGACATGGGTAGTATAAAAAAAAACATGATTCAGATCACTACTTCAGTACAAGAAGGACCAAACATGTGTTGGGCTCATCCGATTAAAACTCACTATGATGATATGACGCATCAAACTGCAACACCAAATATTGTGTCATCGATACTTTGATTGCGCTTTTCAAGGCAATTTCTACCGAGGCGGCAACAGATATTATTATTGTGCGATTTACATGCTAAACATTATACATGCACAATGCTGTATTTTTATTTAAAGAATACCAAATACAAGAATGATATAAGATAATGATTCGATCGCACAAGCATTGTGTTTTACTCAAATACATCTGGCTTGTCACAGGTACGACGTGCTTCGCCGGAGTCAGAAGTCAGTTTCTGAGTCGATCAACCAACAACTGGATGGCGTCGCCGCTCTGTTGTAAAGCTGACATTACAAACTCTGCTTTTAAACAAGAGTACACAAGATACACCAGGCAACACAAGTTCTATTAATTTTAAAATTTTAAATCATGGCGTAAGATATTTATTAATTTTCAAGCAATTGTTTTCCCATCTTCCCCACTTTATGGCCCTACATTAATTCGTAAGCCCCAACAAGCGGTGTTTCTTGTGATCCTCCTAAAATATGAGCGCCATCTAACGACACGTCCTCACAAAATTTGTTGAGGGCGTAGAACCCTCTACAATGTTTGGATATAGTTAATTCTTACTTCATTTGTCACAATTGGGGAAGGAATTTTAATTGAGAGTATCATTTTTTCTTACTATTATACTTCACTGTCTCCTAATTGTTTTTTAATTGTAAGAACTATTAAAATTAATTTAACTTGGAAGGTAATGGAAGGTATATAACGACCGCATCCACTAAAATATGTTCCAGACCAAAATACCTCGTGTGTCGTAATGTGAAAAGTTTTCCCATAGAAGTGCCATAACGGCCACGAAGGAAAGCTATAGGTTATTAAGCTGAAACTTTACTAATTTAATGTTAAACAACTATGTATGGTTAGTTAATGTATAGATCGTTTTGTATTTAATACTAGGTATTTAATTAAATATTATTGATACTGGTAGTTTGGTATTCAAATTCACATGTAAGTAATACCGCAAGATTAGCAATGAGTAGAACTTTAGTGGAGTTGGGGAAGATTGTTTTAAGAATACATCTATACTCTTTAATATACATATGAAAATGAAGTTGTTTGTATGTTCGTTTGAACGCGTTAATCTCAGGAACTACTAAGTTGAATTGAAAAAATCTTTCTTTTTTCAATAGTCCATTTAATGATGATCGCTAGAGGCTATTTATCATCAAGAGTCCACGCGGACGAACTCGCAGTTGGCATATAACAAAAACGTAACAAAGTGAAATTAGCTGAATGAGAATAACGACATTGTACTAAACTGTGCAAAATGAATACAAAATATAGATTACAATATCAACATACAAGACGAACCTAGATACAATATCAACATACAAAACAATAGTGTACAAACAGCAAATTAAAAAAAAATAGAGTAATCATTTACACTGTGAACATAAGACGTCAAAGGTGGCCAAAAATATCTGTCATTTTATTTTAAATTACATTTTGGTTAAATTAATTAAACAAAGTGTTGCTTCGTTCGTGCGCGTTTTCCTTAGTATCAGATTAGTTTTACGACTTTTTTAAGCGGTGAGGTTGTGAAGGTTTACGATGTGCGAACATGCCCTAGCTAAAAAACATTAGGTGTAAAAGAAGTTGTCAAAATTTTGAAATATTAGTAAATAATGCTTGTACATATTATTTCGTAATCTAAAATTCGCTGATGTCAATTTTGTCCGAAATGCAAAATAAATTTTGATTGGACATTTATTCTCTTACTTAGCAACTTGTTCAGTTCATACTGATCATTTATCTGATAAATACGCAAATTACTGTCAATTTTTGTTAACATTATGGTCAAAAAGGTTATCTATTTCACGATAAAAATGTAATAACAGAGCCGTACTTACATGTCGTTGAAAACATCACTTACCGCCGCACTCAGAGACGTCAATTAACGTTAATGGTTGATTAGCGTCAAAATTTGACATTAAAAGTTCTCTATTCGATTTGTAATAAAGTCTCTTTTCAAAAATGGAATTTTGACTCTAAGGAACCATTAACGTTAATTGACGTCTCTGAGTGCGGCGGTTAAATGTCAAAATAAGTTAAATATTTGTCTAGTTCAGTAGTGATAAGGTTGCTTTTCCTTAAACTTCAGACTTATTTGAACAGTCTGAAGGCACACATCATTTTGATGCCTGTACATCACAGGCCGCTCCAGTAATCGAACTATCTACTGACATAGTTGCGCTAACGCTACCTACTGACACAGTATAAACCATACAGTAGAACATCTAAATACAAACGTGCCACTCTCGGTTTGAGTGTGTGCGTGCGCGTCGCACGCCATGTCGCGATATCACGCCGACGCGATTTCACGCACACGCTAGCATAAAATAGGGAGGCATAGGGAGGCGGGCAGAACGGACGGGCTGTGCCGCGTGTCTGTGTGCACGCTAGGCTAATAACTCGGCGGGTGGCCTTAGATAGCCTACTGTATGGTTTATACTGTGCTACTACTGATGAGCCGTACGAGCGAATTCCACTGATACCTAATGACTCAATAGAGGCACTAATTTGGGTATGTAGTGCCGCTTTGTGTAGGCTATTTCGACGGTATTGCTATCGAAACAGCAACTGCATTACGTATGGGGTGCAATCAAATTTTGTGGAGCCTTTTGAAAGGAACTGACAAAAGCGGGAAGTGACGAAACGAAATCATTGTTGACTTGCAAAGTGCTTTAGTATAGGTTAGTACGAGTATATTAGGAGTATGTTAACGATAGATAGAATCGTTTTTTTTTATTGTGATCTGCAAGATGACCTCACTCCACCTGATACCAGGATACCTAGATTCGTACAATGAAGTGAATTGAAACGCACGCAGCCTGAGTGTGAAGTAGATTGAGACAGCACAAGACCTAGAAGAATGGCAGCAAGCTGGACACTGAAGAATTATTCCACTCGTTGGGTTAAAAATGACTGGAAAAAAAGAATTAATGTTATTGTTTTAACATCATCATCATCATTTGCAGCCGCAAAAAGTCCACTGCTGAACATAGGCGGAGGCCTACGAGGCCTAGGAGGCCACGCAACCGGGCGCCCGGTTGCGTGACATTTTATCCAGTCATTGGTCACCCATCATTTTAGTCTTCATACATTTATTTTCTACCTCAATTTTGCGCACGAAAGCCCTGTACAACAGCAATATTTTTTAAATATTGAACCTAGCCATGTCTGTCCCTAGTAACCTGGAATAAAAAATCAAATTTTAGGACAATCAAATTCATCCTAAAACGGCAATTGTTTAGCCACCTTTAATCTGAAGCACAAATATTAGATTTAGCAAAAACATTGCCACGCCTCACGGAACATTTTATAAAACAATATGTTTAATACGAAATCACATTTAGATGGCAATAACCGGAGGCTCAAAGTGACATTTAAAACAATAAAAGCGTTAAGCGGATATAAAACAACAATTGTATTCGATAACGACGCTGAATAAAAGTGAATATCTTGATTTTAGGACGACGATATAGATAAAAAGGAATTTTTTGTGCCAAATCTTTTTGGGGGTTATTACGAATGAGTTTTTTTCCCACGTTAATGAATGTTTATTTCAATATTATTCCAGGAAAGCGTCGTGGCCCAACGACTTAACACTATAACTCAGAACTCTTGTGGTCACAAGTTCGAATCTGGCCGGAACAACAACTTTGTGTTCATTGTACAATTCTCCGGTGAAGGTAAACACTCAATAAACATGTTAAATAAGCGATAGACTCGCTACTTATATGCCACATTGGCTTTAAAAATTCACTCGTCCAAATGTGGGCTTCTAAATGTTCCGTTAACCGTGCTGACCACCCATTTCGGGATTCAGTAGGGAGGGCAAACATGCATACGGACCGCTTAATAAGCCGCTACCATTAACTCATCTGTTAGGTATTGATGCCAATCTGCTGTTGTCACTAAACCACGAGCTCTTCAGCCTGACCTCACTAGATGCCTGAAATTAGGTCTGTTGCCTTCCGGAGGCGAGCTAAACGTCACTGTTTGGGTGCTGGTATTATTGACAGTGTTGATTATTAATGCTTGCCACTTGACAGATCACGTAAAAGTGTCAAAACGGATTTTGGTGGTAGATTCCGTGATCAGACGTACTTATATAAGACTGATTTCGGATAACGGCGGTAGGCTCGCCCCTTACCACGTTGGGTTCAAATTCCCTCGACGAAATGTGGGCTTCTGAATGTTCCATTCATGACGGCAACAATCAGTGTGCCTCTGACTAACCCATTAGGGATATGGTCGTGAGGGGTATGTTATGTTAAGACTGATCTGTTGGCAGACTCCTTTCGCCTCTTTACTATGAATCTAGGGGCTGTGAGGCCAATAAATACACGTCAGCTGTCATTATTGTGGAATAGACCGAAAATTGCCATTATTTTGTGCGGCTTTCAAATATGTCTACTATGCAGGAATATATGTAAGCATTTGAAGCAGTATCGTGTGACAAAAATTAAACATTGTAATAGTAGAAACATTAAGTATAAGTACCAGTTAACACTATTTTGAAACACAAAATTTGTTAAGCATATTTTGACGACCACTTTGGTGTAGTTAAGAAGTTGGTTACTACACAGGAGTCGTTTTTTTTTATTAAATTGAGAACTACATTTGAATAAAAATAACATTAAATAGAAATAACTTCAAAATCCAAAACTTAAAAATTGAAATAATGTCTAAAAAAATCATAATTTAAATACTTACACAAATAAATTACAGTAACGAGGTGTACAAGTAACTAAGTGAAGAGTATTAAAGTCACCCTCAATTTCAAGGTTCGTTCTCGACGGTTGATATCTACGATCATCCGCTTAGTTTTAGGGGTGCGAAGAGGGGACGCACCGGGTGTGGGAAACTGTTAGGTTTTTTTACGACGTGTGACTTACAAGACCCTGCAATTATTAAACTTAATCAAGTTCCTAGTTCGTTGTACAGTCAGTAGCAAAAAAAATAACGCGTGGACATTTTTGGGTAATTTTAATTATTTGTTGACGAAAATTGCACAATGACCGGTAACCGGTTATTTGTATTGTTTATTTATCTATTTATCTTATAAGTGCACATTTAAGAAAAAAAAAGTGCTTTTATCATTTTTTGTCTGTGTAAACAAACAAATGAACAACAGCCAATTCTCCAGCTGTCTCACTGGAAGCCAGAGGCCACACACCTCCACTATGAGGTGTTCCGAGCCATACTCTAACAGAGAATGGCTCGTACCACGGGCTCAGTAAGGATTGTTGGAGGGGTCTGAGGCCAGTGAGAAACCTTGCTATCAGATGGTATTAAGCCACTTAAAGGCCGCCAAGGCTTAGCGACGTCATCCGGGACCAACTGCCAAGCGACATAACGTGCCGTATTTTCTGATTGTTTTTAGCTTTATTTAGGGTATTTTGTTTCCCTTATTCCACCCTAATTACAACTTAACTTTTTCAACGCAGGTTCCCAATTTGCAGTGTTTAGAAAAAATTAATAATAAAGCCTTCTTGTTTTTAAAAATAAGCAGTGCAGCGATGAAAAGTTTGTTTAGTAACTGAATTTCAGAATGTCAAATCAATTTTCAATCATAAAACCGATACAAAGCGCCGTTCATAATAACGGCACGTATATTTCCCATGTCGTAAATACGCCTAACATCCAATGCACCTGTATTCTGTAGAAAGCCGAACATTAGGTCAGTCCGCTCGTATGCGGGCGCGGGACTTCCCATAAAACTCCACCGCTAAGCGGATTATACTGTGTTATCCGTATACCAACACTCCGACAGGCTAATGGCCCTGTAACTTTTACTTACATTTCAATACTTTGACCCGAATTCTGTAGAGCCATTTTCGTTCCTCAATTACGGTGACAGGGCGACAAAAATAAAGAGTTATTTTAAAATAAATAAAAATCAATATTATTGGCAGTATCAAGCCACTTTTGGGCTTCCAACGAGGCTAAGCGACTGACGTTAGCCGAAACCAACTGCCGAGTCATAACGTAGCTTCATTTTTGATTGTACGAGTATTTAGCTTTATTAACGGTACCTACTTAAAACTTAGTTCTTGTACCGCAGCTTTTTACAAATTCAAGGTACCTCAATGAAGTAAAAATCAAGCGCCTTCTAGTCATGTAAAAGCAGCCTAGCAAAGAGGACAAAATTTCAGAATATCAAATCAATTTCCAATCATAAAACCGATACAAAGCGTCGTTCATAATAACGGCACGTATATTTCCCATGTCGTAAATACGCCTAACATCCAATGCACCTGTATTCTAGAGAAAGCCGAACATTAGGTCAGTCCGCTCGTATGCGGGCGCGGGACTTCCCATAAAACTCCACCGCTAAGCGGATTATACTGTGTTATCCGTATACCAACACTCCGACAGGCTAATGGCCCTGTAACTTTTACTTACATTTCAATACTTTGACCCGAATTCTGTAGAGCCATTTTCATTCCTTAATAAAGGTGACAGGGCGGCAAAAAATGAAACGTTATTTTTATATAAATAAACATAAATAATATTGGGCATTTATTCAACACAGCCCAAAACAAAGGTTATACATAAGCACAATTAAATAGACAACAGATAAACATACATAAACACTTTTTCTGTATTTGCATACATAAAACACATAGGGCACACCCATATTTCTGCAGACAGAAATATTCATGCACACAAAATGTTTCTACAGTGCTGAAAGGGAATTGAACCTGTGATGTCTGGTGTAGTAGCATACTTTTTAAACATTACACCAAATTGGTTGCCATGTATTGTTTAAAATCGCTGTTGTAATTGTGCATTGATAGAGTTCTGTTTTTTTATCCAGGTGTCAGACCAAATGTATTATGTAGTTTTATCTTTAGGGAAACAGTTTTCTTTACACATAACTTCTCTGTTATCTCATTTTCATTTTCTGACAAAAAGTCATTTTTGTCAGAATATTCTGAAAAACAACAGCACTCCTTATAAAGCACTAATATTGGGAACCAATCTGATCAATTTCAGACAGCTCTCAGCCTGGAAACTAAAATGGAATCCTGAGCTTACATCTACTACGAAATATCCACTAGTTCCTAATATTTTAGTACCTAGTACATCCTAGTCATCCTGAAAGGTTAAACTAAAAAAGATAGGAATAAGTTTGACTTTTTCATATATCTTTTTACGTTTCAGAGCTCTTTTTCTGATTAGTTCGCTTTTCCGTGGGCCGGAATATCCGGAAAATAAGCAGATTATTTGTAACCACCGAAAAATAAAGCTATTTTGGATTTCGCAGGTTAACGTCGCTTTTTTTGTTTCGTAACACTGATCATCATCATCGTCACCATTGGCACTTTATTATTAGAAAGTCGAACACATTTTTTTAATAACTAAAGTGTTAAACTGCTATGTAACTTTATCGTAGATAACCTACCTATTTACCTTTTAAAAGATTGCAACTCCACATGTTCATTAAACTATTTACATATGCCTGCGTTACCATCCGCCCAGAACCCCAGATTTTTCGACTTACTTGGCTACAATCTATTTACACCAAAATACGTAACACAACAGTAATGGGTTATTTTTATTTTTAGCATTAGGGATAATGCATTATCATATTCTTTTGTTGCGAAAGACGCGGGTTCGATTCCCGCCTGATGCCAAGTAGACCGAATGTCTTTTACTGGTTTTCCTATCTTTAACAACAGTAGTAATTAAAGAAACTCAAAAGTGATCCAATGATGTAAAAAATTACAGTCACGGTAAAATGTAACCGAAATCCCAACCCTTTGGTCCGCGGATAACGCACGATAATCCGCTTAGTGGCCGGACTCAGTTTTACGGGCGGAGAGCGGACATTGGGTCGATGGAGGACAAATTGTTTAGGTGCAATGGAGGCTGTGCGGGTGTTTTACGACGTGGTGTACGTGACCCCTTTTAAGGAAAATTGTAGCTCTTCTCAAACTGTCATCTAAATGCAAGGCATTTCTTTTGATATTAAATAAATTCGTTTAGAAATTGTCACGCAGAATTTTGAAGAGAGTTCAATTTCAAATTATTATTTTAGAAAAGGTAAGAAAAGTATTTGGTATTAGCAAAATGTATGAGTGTGGAGAGTGTGGGGGTGGCCGTCCTGCTCGCAAGGTGAACGGATGACCTCATTGAGATCGCAAGGTCTCAGAGAGGTCGCTAGTTGCAGGGCGCTTACAACCGGCCACTCTGGAAATCTATGGGAGAGGCCTATGTTCAGCAGTGGACGTCGTATGACTGCTGATGATGATGAAAATGTCTGAGTAGAATATGTTAGCAAAATCATTGACAAGAAGAACAACTAGCCCCTGTACCTACTCATTCACTGTAAGGCTGAGTCTTCATCTCCGTCTTCCATTTTGGCGTGATCACCAACGTAGTGAAATACAGGATGGTGAAAGCTTATTTTGACGAACAGAATATTATGGGTACTTCGGATATAGATTAAAATTTGGTTGAAAATTATCAACTCAGGTCGTATATTTTATAACTCCATTAGCACTGCGCACTACGACTAGAAAAAGAAAGAGAGCTATATTGCGATACAGATTTTGAAGCTTCAATGTGTCTTGACGATTCCAAAAACAGATATAAAATATAAACCTTTGCTAAGTTGCCTTTGAACGTACAATACTTACGAAAATGAGATAGGTTCACAATAACACTTCGCAAAGCTATTTATGTCACGTATTTTTGTCTCATAGTCATTCCGATAGCCAAAGGTGGGTGCTCAACCTATAATCATTCTATTCTCGATATCTATCTTGGAGGTGCAACCTAAATTGAATGATACAATACACACTGCGGAAGGTGAATAACCTGAAAATGAAATAACGATGTTGTTTGGTTGATTGGGAAACCTACCAATTGTGATATTGTAGCAAATTCTGGTAACTGTAAGCTCTACTGACTGATAGCTAAATGATCAGAGGTGGCATTCACATCTCGGTGCTTCACGCTTACTTCAATTAATACGCTTCATTCTTAATTTTCTCTCATTTTGTACGTAAATAATAAAAATATTATTCTGCTTATTTTTTTTCTTTCTACTACTAACTCACCACGAGCGAAGTGAGCTTTGGCGCCCACCGGAATACCATAGCTGAAGGTGATCTTTGGAAGTTTAATGCAGAACTATTTAAGAATCATGAGATGCGGACTGTAATTAAGCCGATATTAAAGCTCCAGGTTATTTTACTTGGAAACCCTTTTCACGTCACATCAAAACTAACAGGTATAATATTTGGACAAGTAAGATTAGTTTCGTGTTTTTAATTAGTATTACTTACTAAAAATGCAACGTTACCCTTGATTTAATGAGATTTTAAATTCCTACTACACCTGGACTACTTGAAATTGCACTACCTGCAGGTTGTCTAAAAGAGATTGCTCCCTAGCGATAAAACCACCTAAACTGTACATTTGTAACTGTAATCTATTACTACTTGTAATGTTTTTGGCACAATTAAGAATATTATGTGTATTTGTATGTGTAAATAAGAACTTTTATTTACACATACACATAAACGGCCTATATACGTCCCACTGCTGGGCACAGGCCTCACCTCAACTATGAGGTGGAACGAGCCATACTCCAACATGCGGGCTTAGTGCGGGTTGTTGAAGGGGTGTAAGGTTAGTGAGCAACCTTAATGTCAGATGTTATCAAGCCGCCCTAAGGCCTCTGACTAGGCTTAACGACTGACATCTGGCGACTTCAACTGGAACCAACTGCCTAACGTGCCTTCCGAAGCGTTCTTTTTTATATTACAAATAAAATAATAATGTTTAAAAAGTGCTGTCAATTTTTTCGCAAGCCAAATATTAAGCTAAGAAACCGTCTCGACACGAATCTTATTTCCCGTTCGGCCATGTCCTATCGCGATTAGTCGCCGATAGAGGGCGCGGCGCGGCGATCCCATTTCCGCCAGGACTCATGTCGCGGAGGAAATGACGTTAGCTGCCCAGTTTATTTTCTTCGAATTTCAAAAGAGGCGGCGGCCATTAGGGCTCGAATAAAAGAAATAAAAAATAAGAATGATTAGACTGTTTGCTGTAATAAAGTATGATTTTATGTGCGCGTTTGCTCGTAATCTTTGAGGCTTAACGGTCTTGTTAGTGGTCGGTTTGAAATATCGCATGTTAATGCGTCTTTTTGAAAGTAATGTAATATATTTCTGAAACATCTTCAGACTTTTCTATCTTAAATGAAGCAAACCTTCTAATATAAGCTTCTGAGACTGGTATTTATTTTGATATTTTTGATGACACAGGTGGTAAAGAAAAGGTTCATGGCTCGTTGGTCTCATAACCTCAGAGGTTTACCCTCACGACCCTAATGGTTTGGGTTAGTTGGAGGCACACTGATTGTTGTCGTCATGGTAATCGGAACATTCAGAAGCCCACATTTGGCCGAGGGTGGTGAGGAGTGAGCTTACTGCCGTTATCCATATCAGTGTTTCCTATCACCGGAGAGTTAGCCGCAAATTGACAATGAACACGAAGTCAGTGTGTTCCGGCCAGATTTGATCGTGGGACCGCCGCGCCGGGTCCCGAGCCAGTATGTAACCACTGGGCCACGATGCTCTATAGGTCCTATTTCAGCAGTATAAAATCCGCAGATCTATAGCATAATGCCTGAATACCTATGGATCACTTTAATCGATTGAATGGCAGTAAAGCCATGTATATGTATATCGAACGTCTCAACAACGAGGGTAACTAGAGTAACTATCGTCTGCGTTAAAAATCCACTTCCAACTAATTTATTTCATTCAACTAACTGCATTAAAAATCCAGTTCAACTAAAACTTCCAATTAATTTCACGATTCAGAATTTGAAACATCTCAATGGTTAGGGTTACTAACTACAAGTTAAACATCATCCACGATGAAAAATGTAATATAACTTCGTATACATTTCAGCTGTTCAAAATTTTACTCATCAAAATCCATTGGTGCACATATGAAGGAAAGTTTCGTTGAAATAAGCAATGTTTGGTCCGTAATATCCCTCCCTCCGTATATTCGATGACAAAACATATCGGCCCGTTTGTTCGTTTTCATAACTGTTGTGTCTGTAATCTAAACTTTCTGTACCCAGTGCTGTTAGGACGCGGAAACTGTCGACTTGTTGAAGTTTAATATGGAATATCTAGGTTCTACAGTTTTAGCACTAGATACCCTACACAGATGGGTTTCATCAGGCATCGGAAATATTACTTTTGTTTTTTTGTTTGTATTGAATAAGCTCCGAAACTACTCCTACAAAACCTATTTGAAGACATTATCCTTGATTAACTTATGACACTCTTATTTTTTTTAATAATAATCATTTAATGATATATCGTACGTATTATGATAAAATGATTCAAGTTCTACGCAAACGAAGTAGTGGGCGGTTGCCAGTGTAAAACAAAGTCTCAAAAGTATAGTTTGGTTTGGTTTAAATTTCAATGCACGGTTATCCTATGATAACAAAACAATAATTTAGTGAAAATAATACCGGTGTCTTACGGTTGTTTATGTCGTAACAAGACGTGGTCAAGAGAATAATTTGGTTCGTTTTACGGCTTCCTCGCATGGCAGATACAGATTCGTACTGAAACGACTCTAACAGAAGTATCATGTGGTTACGTCACGATACTGAGTATCGCAACGAAAAAAGTAACTATAGTCCATGTTAGTTTTAAAATTGGATTAATTCAAATTAAATCAAATTGTTTATTTGCATTCATGACTGTTTACTTAAGATGCCAACAATAGAGTTCAAGTACAACATGTTACTGCAATGCCCGAATGGGCATTGCATAACCTAAGAATAAAATAATAAAAATGCGACTTATATATTTTTTTCTTTCATATATTTTCTCATTGAAGACGATAGACCTAGTAATTGTATAGGTCAGAAAATAAATCATTCAATGTATCATTATTATTGACCACAAGCTTATACACATACTGCACACTAATAATTATGACAAATTTGGTGTAATTGTCAAGAAGTTGACTGCTAGACTACGGGTCCCGGGTACGAACCCCGCTCTGTACCAAAATCCGAGTGCATGAACATGCATGTTTGTATTTTCCTGTGAGTTTTCTAACTATGAACAATTCGTCCGAGCATTTACCACTGAAAATGAGATAGAGAATACTCAACCAACGCATATTTAGAATATTTGACATAATACTCGTATATTATCAATCATGATTAGTCTCAAAGTAAATCTCAAATGAGTATGAGCATCGTGGCTCTGAAATTATGATATAAGAGCCAACTTCGCCGAGGGTACTGAAGTATTTTCTAGCCATCCTTTTGTCTATTAGTAGAGAATATTAAATTAGTCTCTTGTGGCTAACGGTGGCTTAGACCAAGTTATCCCCCATAATTAAATAATCAATTTGGGTCGTAAAATAGTTTCGTAATATTAAAATTTTATAAAAATGGGTTTAAGTAATTAATGTTGTATAATACAACAACACAAAAGATTTTTGTCATTGCATGACTTTGAATATTTTTAACTTTAACACATTAAGATCTTATTGTTTAACAATTGTCATTGTATTTGATTGACTGACGCTACACCTGCATATTTAAAGAAGTAGGTATGGAACCAAATATTATCAAGTAAATGCTTGACTTAAAAAAGTTAACAGTTCCGTAGCTGTCTCAAACAAACGTTAGTTGGAATTGATTGAATTTCAGTAACAATGTAGTTTAAAACTCTGTGCAAGAACCATCACATAATAAGTTACTTTAATATTTTGATATCAGAAAACCATGGTAAAGTCTATGCTCAGAATCTGAGGGATACATTACTGAACAAAATTAACTGGTAGAAGATCAAAGTGAGTGACTCAATTCAGAAGTGGAACAATCTGAAGTGGCAGTGAGCTGATCATATTTGTCACTAAATAAATGTGAGGTGGGGTGAATAGGCTTTAAAAATAGACCACGGCTTGGCAAACGTAGTGTAGGACTTTCTCCGGCTAGGTACACCTATGACATAGGTATGTGAGGTTAGCGGGATTTAGTAGTGACTGGATGGAGCCAGGAAGTTTAACACCTTGATAAGATGACCGGTCCCGAATACTATTGCATGTGAGTATTTTACCAAGTACCTACCTATGTGTGTGTAAAACTTAAATAGATTGATATTCTTTATTGTACAAAAACAGTACATTTTTAAAAAATGCAGAGACCTATGCACAGGCGATGTTATCGCTAGGGTGCGATCTCTTCCAGAATACCTTCAGGTAGAGGATCGTAAGTGAGTAAAAAGAACCAAATGTGGGTGAGGTAATATAGTTGTGGGTAAATAAAAAATAATTATATAATTAAATAATATTATTATATTACAAATTCTCATAATCAAGTGAATTACTACCAGCCTATTTATGCAAGTAAATTATTAGTAAAAGCCCTGTTTCATAATGAATATTATTATCCCCTTATAAACTGCCGGCCATCATCCAAGAGGGAACGTAAACCGTAATGTTAGCAATAAAAACGCGATTAAACGTCATTTCCGCCAACAATTTTGCCTACCTCCTACGTCACTCTCAGATGAAATATACTTCAAGGTGCCACAATTCTCAGGCGCTTTGAGGCGTCGCTCCACGCGAGCTATAAAGAAGCGGAGCGGAAAAACCGCCACTGAACTAGTGCGTTTATTTTTTTTAGATATTTTTGATCTAAGTAGCAGACTTTGATTAATACACTTTACAAACTACAATCCATTGCAGCGTAAGGTTAGAATATTTCAAGGTTTTCACAGCGAGTTTTCGCAGAAGAATATTTAACGGCAAGAAATTTTTAGAAAAATATGATAAATTAGTCAGAATATACATCCATACCTAATGTACCCAAAAATAACATTCCGATCATAAAACAAATACAGGGCAATAATAATATGGACATCATTGATCAATTGAAGCTCTACCGTTAAGCATATAAAGTGGGACTAATGTACTCTTGTTTACCATCCAAATATTTTGAATTCTGAATAAACGGAAGTTCGCTTTTGCATTTTGTAATTTATTACGATAGAGACGTGACCCAGTGGTTAAACACTGTGGCATGTTACCCTGTGGTCCCGAATTCCAGACTAGCTAGAACACCTTCTTTGTGTTTATCTTATAATGGGCATCTGACTCTACGCTCATTTCGAACACCGATCAAAAACCCTAGACAACCCGTCTGACGGCTGTAAGCTTGCCCCTTACCACGTTTTGTTCAAAATTGCTCGACGAAAGATTCAAAATAGTTACCCTCTAGGCCTAAAAGTTCTTTTCACCCTGTACTTTTATACAACTAGTCAGTCCATCGATTAAAACCTCATCTGATGGTTAGTAACGATGTGGTCGATGGTAGCACATGCCTAGCAAACGCCTATTCAATCCTCAGTTGAACAGACCGAAGCTACATAGTTTTGTCAACACAACACTTCGCATTCGTCTTAACATTTCATACCACACAGTCAGCTATGCAGAATAATACCGACCTGTCTTAGTGTAAAGCGCGCTTTATAATAAATATTTCACAGTTTATTGCTCCGCTTATTTGACGACGAAGGTCTAATGACCAATTTAACGCTTATGAAGTGCAAATTCTCTGTCATACTGCGAAACGAGACATTATAATACCCAATTTCAGCTTCTGAAAGAATATAAATTGGAGGAACACCTGTGCTAGGAATTTTTACCTCATTTTTGGGCCCTCTCTTAATTTTATGTTCTCGGAGACGCCTGACTGGGTACACAATATCTGCAACTTATTGTGCGCCTTTGTTATTTTATATTTTTAGGTTTTGTTACTGGTTGGATTATATTACATTTATGAAGTGTTTTGAAATTATCAAAATTAAAACGAATGGATTTTTTTTCATTATACAGGGTGATTTATTCATAGTGATCATAAACCAATTTCAATTTTAATTTCCAAAACGATAGCAGAGGTGTTTTTTTTAAAAGAATTAGGTTTCGAAATGGTCAAAAAATATTAACAAAACCTAAAACAAAACTCGCGCATACTTTTTCAAAGGAGAGCAATTTACGTGACTGAAGTTAGGCAATTAAAAAACTGAAAAATCAAAAATTCTAAATCATTGCTTTTTACGAAATCAATGTTTTTTTTTAAAAGTTATGATGCCGTCTACCTATGCAAAAATGATTAGGCCAGCCTGCATAAACGGAAACACTAATTATTTTTCATATGTAGCCTTTTTTAAGTTAAAGCAAAGGAGGCATTATTTATATGAAGTGTTTACTTTCAGAAATAACATAAAACATATCTCAAAAATTTGTACAAACAAAACCCTGTAGGTGTATGTACGCCTACGTAAAGAACCTTTTATTTTACAAATGAGTGATTATTCCAGCAAACATTTACTTTACCGTTATGACAATACAGACGAAATTAAATTGGCAAACGGATCATTGCCAATTATGAAGCATGACAACGTCCCAGATTGTTTATCTGCAGAATAATTGATATTCCCTTTTTTGTGGACACGTGTGAATTTATTTTTACAATTGACACAGTATGTTAAAGTTACGCATGGCTGCGTACGGAAAGAAGGGAATGAAAAATGGAACGGATATTATCAGTATTTTCAGCAATTAGATTTAATAAAGGAGCTATATTTTATTAAAATTACGAAATTTTACAAACACCAAATTACTTTTGGTTTTAAATTACGCAAAGCGCAATCACTAAAGGCAGTGCGAGGTAAGAAGTCCAAAACCTACAGCCTAATTCTACTTTCGGACTGATTGGACTGAGTTATAAATATTATAAATAATGTGTGTTTTATAATGGGTTTTTGCTGTGTATATTATGAGTATTTACATAAAAAGTGTGTAAGTATGTTATTCGTTAATTTAGTTCCCATAGTACAAGTTTTTCTTAGTTTGGGGCTAGACGCCAGTGTGTTTTTTGTTATTTATTAAAGCTCCACTTCAGTTCCGTTTCTTTTTCAAGTATGTTCCTTTACAAAAGTAATGAAAATCACAATTTTGAAAAAAAAAAGGAATTACCTTGGTACTCAGTTGGAAATTCAAGAAAAATGAAGTAGACCTAATACGTAACATGCGTAATACTTACTCGTACAGCGTTGAACCTATATGGAGCCGGAGGCATCAGATTGTTTGGTTCAGTCGTTGTGGCATTGCAATAATTCCTCGCGGGCTATTTAGGTACATTAATTGTTATTGCTAATAACATTAGGTTACTTTTCACCAACAGGGCATAAAACGTGTTTTTAATGAGATTAGCTGGAAGCTGGAACTCGTTTCTAACGTATGCGTCTCTAAACTGCTACTTCATGGGTATTTAGGTCCAGAGTGTGCAGACATCATCCATCACTTCATCTCCAAAAGAGCTACCCTGCACACTAGTTCGCTGGCTTGCTAGCCAGCCACATGCCTACTTTTCAAATATTTACTTTTTAAACATCATACAAGATTCCACGAGATTCCTTGTGATCAGACAAATCTTGATCTTTCTCGCAGCGTATTTGTGTTACAACAATACTCTCATCGCCTATTAAAACACTGTATACATAAACCAGTGTATTCTAACCGTATTACCATATCAGGCGGCATTGCCGATACCTTTTATTCAAATCAAATCACGTTGTGTCCTATAAAACGTACGTATACCCTTTGAGATCCTCTACTCCCGCCGCCATTTACGAAGCATTATCGCAAAATCTCAATACGACCATCTTCAACAATCAGCATACATTGCTTTTCTATCTCTGGCTTTCTAATGCGTAGATAAACAAAGGCATCAATGGAATGCGACAAAATTTGGGATAATGCGAGATCGAATAAGCGTTAGCATGAGAGTACCTCTCTGATCCGTCGTACTCGCAACGATTTCGCATGTCAACAGCATTTATCCGATGGTCGGGAATGAGAATGAGTACAGTGTGTGCTTTGCGGATATACGGAAAACGTATCTCGTTAACACATCCGATTGTTTTTATTAGCTCGTGCAATTGTTTCCTTTTGTGATTCCGAAAATGGTAAGCTGAAGTGAGTGTGAATAAGTTACGGATGTAATATGGTCTCTACTAAAGCCGAATTCCTTTTTCCAGTTAGGTCGAACAATGTTAACAAACTCAGATGGTTCACTTAGGACTATTCAGAAAATTTTTCTTTAATTTAGGACACCATACATGGTGACTTGATCGCAGGGATCAAGCGATGTGGAAAAAACTCACTACGGATAGAAATGAGTGGTAAAACAAGTGTTCAAAACGGTCGTAGTATCCACGAACAGACCTATTTTTCTATCTAGGGTGAAAAACGCGCTAAAAGGCACCATAATGACCAACCTCTACGACTCTATTCGCGGATAGGACTTTTCAGTCACCAATAAGTGCTTTATCACCAACGTCACTTCATAAATCGTCTAAAAAAGATGCAGAGGCCATTGATGATAGATACTCTTTGTACACATGAAGGTGACCTGTGGGACAATCACACGCAGAAAGTGTACAACTCCCTTCCTGTCAGTTCATTAACGCATTCAGGGCAGTGTTGGAGCTGCCCCGCTACTGGCATGTTCGCAGCGGTGCAATTAAATTGTTTCCACGCCGGTAGGTTTGCAAAGGTGTGCGTTTCTGGTGCGCAAGATGTGAGCGAGCTCTTGAATGCAAATAAAAAGAAACCAGTTGAAATATTTCCACCTATCAGGATAGACATTTAATGTAGTGATGTCAAAGTGTCACTCAGTCGTGTGAGTGTTACCCACTGCTGGACATATTAACCTTTTTTAAACGAGCGCCAACACACACGCTCCGGTGTTTTGCCCATAGTCATCTTGCCACCACTGGTCATTAGCCATTTTGTCCGATGTCTCAAATGATCATAATATACACAATTGAGTGACCTGATGCCATAAAATAATTTTCATAAACCATATTATAAAGCCAAACTAACTGGCGTTTTTCTTTTTCTTAAATTAGGTACTGTCTTCAACAAAACCATTAGAATAAAATGTACCGAATTAACTAAATCCGCTATAAATCTGAGTCGGGCAAATCGTCCAAAATAAAACGGAGGTAAGTTAAAAGGGCATTAAAACAACGTGCCCTTGATTACACCGTTACCTAAATTAAGCTGTAGGGTGACAGGTGTTGAATATTTAAAATGGGGAAAGAACAGCACCCTGAGTGAGATACACACGGGCAGTTTGCTGACTAACTTTTATGTTTTTTTTAAATTGGCTTTTAACCACATTTTATCCACTTAAAACAAATAAAACAGGTCATTTTTATCAATATTAAGTGAATAAAAACGTGTAAAACCAAATGTCGATATGAATACTAACCATATTCGTTTCAAAAATGTTTTTACTGAAAGGAATACACAATAGGATTTGAATACACAGTCGATACACCGTAAAGTAAAAATATTTATAAAAAATAATAATAATACAAGTTTGTGGTTTCAAGTTACGTTCTATGTCGTCAATTATTTCAACCTTTTTTTTATCATTCAAAATATGTACGCTGTGCACGTATTCATTTTGCGTTGTTTGGCTTATTTTAAAAGATACCTACTGAATATAAAACTGATACCCCTGTATCAGTTTTTTAATTAATTATTCACAATTTATGATATTTTTTTGAAAACAACATGGCATGGTAGCTACCCTTTGAAGCTCGGTGGTGTTAAAGATAATGATATAAAAATCTTGAACAAAAACTCCAACGCCTTTTTAGTGCTTTTGTAAAGTGGCCTGTTTTTGTTTAATCTTTCCAAGCGGCGTTCTTTGCGACTGTACACTAGTTAAGTGTGGCAACATCCTCTCTAGCATCTTGAGAAGATCGCTTAAATTTCTAAGCACGATATCAAGATGTACGGCGATGTCTGGAACTAATCCGTGATTTGGCACCCACGCGACACGGCGAAGATTAAATGTGGCGAAATTTCGAAATGATCCTTAGACTTAGGCGGAATTTTTGTTCAGAAGCTTATTTCAAGAAGGTGTTTTGTGTTTTAGATATTTTAATATGTCAATGAAAACTTTTCTTCACTATACTTTGTTATTTTTATGTTTTGTGAGAGTTTGTTGTTGGTAATTTGTTTGATCAGATTTGATGATTCATTGAAATCGTCTTACAGATGTCTTCCAAGAAAACTTAAAGAAAATTCGCAACAGACTTCGTTTACTAAGTACAATTTGCGTCTAACTATCCGTTGAAGAAAACACGAATGGAAAACTCAAGCAACCTGTTTTACAGCTGACTCGTATTTTACCACGTTGCACCCAACTCTGCAAAATGTGGGCTTCTAAATATTTCAATCACCATGGCGTAACTGTGTCTCTATCCCGCTTGGGATATAGTAATGAACACTCAAGTCAAGAGGTGCTTGCGTCGTAGTTGCGACAGTGAACGGCTACGATCGCTGTTGTAACACACGCCGGGCCAGATTAGGATGGGTGACCATTCCAACCAAAATTTTGTGGTGTATTTTTCTGGCATCTCCATACTTCAGAAAGCTCGATAGACAGTTGGTCCCGGTTGACGTCGGTAGCTGACAGTTGTTATGCCTAGTCACAGGCCTTAGGGCGACTTGATAACAGCTAACAGTAAGGTTGCTCGCTGCATTTTCACCCCTCCAACAATCCGCACTGAGGCCGCGTGTTGGAGTATGGCTCATTCCACCTCATAGTTAAGGTGAGGCCTGTGCCCAGTAGTGGAACGTAAATAGGCCGTATATGTACTCAAGTCGTAAAGATAGAGTCGTATAGTGTAAGCTTTTCGCTTATCCTCAAAATTGTGAACTATCCTGCTCGAGCACCACCTTTAAGGTAGAACGCACACATCGTCCATCATACTTACGCGCTCCAAAATATCCCGTCGCAGTTGCACTTCCCTAACATTTAATTAACTAAGTTCACAGATCTTAACCTAGATTCCAACTAGTGTCGTGTGGTGCTCGATTTTCTATCGATTCAAAACTTTGTCATTTATAAACTACTAGCTATCACTTGAATGATGTTGCGAAAATTTTTGTTCAAAATTGTATATTTCACCTAACCTAGCATACAATATTTTAAATCATCATGAATCAATATCCTTGAATATTATTCCACACACCGCCGTCTAGCTCCAAAGTAAGCAAACAAAAACTCGTATACACAGAAAGTATAGAACTGATGAACATACTTAATTCTCTTTTTTTTGGAAATAAATACAAAGGAAACACCCGACTAATACAAAGAGACATGTTCATGCCCACAAATCTTTGTACTTTGCGGTCGAACCCGCGACCCCTGGTGTAGTAGCTAACTTCTCAACAAATACACCAAAATCGTCGCCTTCCTCATTAAATTGGCTATCCAGCAGATAATTCTGGAATAAATACAAAGTCTACTGATGACTTTTCAAATAACTCAAGCCTGCAGGTGGAAGATACAGAGGCGCTCACATCAACCTTTATATAGGGGCACCTTATGCCGCTGACATAAGACCCATTTTGCAACGGTTTATTAAAGGTTAATGTGAGCGCCTCTCTAAATTTACTTGTTTCCTATAATCGGCCAATCTAAAGATCCATGGAGGAGGCCTCTGTTCAATCTAAAGACATTATTTGGTTAATGATGATGATGATGATTAAGAGAATATCGATACAAAACACATGCCGCTCTAACTCCAAACGAGGTAGGTCAAACACGGTTATAATAAATGCAGCGTTGTTTAACCCCGTTATTTAATTAGAGAAAGCAATTTGCTCTTAATAAGCCAAATGTGCAATTAAGCAGCGACTAAGCATGAATGTTTCAAATTCATTAAGAGATTACCGTGAATAGGGAGTAACTTGATACCTTAATCTGTTAAAGTAATGTGTTTTAAGAAATTAGATCGTTCAATTCGGAAATGTCGAGTTTAACATAAATTTGGATGTAATCTTAAAGTAGGGTGTACACTGGAGAATTGACGCGATGCTGCAAAAATAATTACTAACGGAAAAATAGACATTCACTTTATTACTAACTCCAAAACCACGTAACGTTGGAGATGGAATAAAATAATGTTAGTATATAACTTGTATGTATTTTTTGTTAACACAAGTCCTAAAATCCAAACAAAGGTACTGGATTTACCGCTCAGTGATTGTTCGGCATGGTCACTCAAATGACATACAAAGTTTCTCTACTCCATCAAATCAAATGTATCACCTTCATAGGCGTCGCAAGTTCGATAAAAGAAAAACACTGAATATAAAGATGAAGTCGGTTTTTAATAATACATTAGCTATTTATGAACAGAACGCATTAACGCCCACAGAATAAGCATTTGAGCCCAATGTGACAAGTGATGAGCTTAACTTCGCAATCTTGGATTTTTTAAATCTTATTATCTTTGCACAGTCAAGACATACAATATTAGCAGGGAAAAAATTAGCTTATATATCAAAATTTATTTTTACACATCTATGTTGAAATGCAATGGACAACCTTCTACCGAACATATTTCTGCTATGAAAGTAACAGACCACTTCTGAACTATGTTGCATTGACTTTATTGACGTTGTCACCGATATAACGAGTATATAACGAAGCTGTCATATTAACCGCATGACAAAAAAGTACGGAGGAACACCCGTTACTTTTGACACTGACTGCATGAAATCGACGCGTTCGCGAGAATAAAGAGACAAAGTAGTTTTTAAAAAATACTTTAGCTATTTACGAACACAACATTAATGCCCACGAAATAAGCATTTGAGCCCAATGTGACAAGTGAATTAAATAATTTTGTAAAAATAATGGGAACTTAAGAAACAAAATGTGGATCAAACTGTGCTTCAGTTGTTGATTTCGCGGCCTGATATTGTTAAATAATAATTTACTAAAGTCATTTTAGTTGCGTTTTGTCAATGGCGCCTTACCCTTTAATTCAGAAAACGAACGCAAAGCTAAAACATAGTTTAAGCAATTGACGTGTTATGTCACTTACTCGCAAATGACAAAGAGACAAAGAGATACAAAAGTTAACGTGTTGTTGAAAAGCTGTTTAAGTTTTTATGAATAAGGGGGTTAGTGAGCAAGCTTCTTTACTTTAGCGTAATGTAGGTAATTTTGACGAGGAAACTTAATACTAACTCAAGGTACAGTAAAGATACACGTTAAACAGCCCCCTAGTATATTCTATACATACGGGATAAATAATTAAGCGCAGAACACGTTAAAGCGCGGAGGTAACTAAATATCAAAATTAAACGGATTTTGGTGCTTACGTGGCTATAAAGTTAGGTTAATACATACTCGTACATGCGAAACTGCTCATAAGATTCGAACACAATTTGTAAGCCTCAATTAACTTTTTAACTTTTCGCAATGACTTAGAAAAGCCCCTGCGCCCCTACATGACATTTGAATTGAACAATAACATGGTAAAAAATAACGATTTCTTGAGTGTGTTTAAACAATTTTGGGTTATCCACTCAACTTTGGGTAAAGCTAGAGAATAATCAGTTTTTTTTCTCATAACCAGGATTGAGGTATTCATAATTTTTTTTTTGCAATTCATCTCAAAGGTATTGTTAATATATTATTATAGTCACAGAATGTATAGTTACTAAAATAAAACTATCAATAATTCATCCAGCGGCTTCCCAAGACCTTGACCAGATCGTTGGTCCCTTGTGGAGGTGTTCTCGCCTCTTTATCCAACTTATTATATAAAATCTCAAACCTCCATTCCTTTTTGATTGTAAAGAAATATGCATGTGAATAAAGTATGAAGTGCAAAAATACGAGCTGATACCCACCAAAAATACGACCGACGTAAAAATGTGTCCGAAGCCAGCACGTTTTTTCTTCTGTTATTGATGAAAAAACTGGATACTGATTTGTTCGGCAGCAATTTATTTCCTTCATTTAAGTATTTTGCATCATTTGAGTTAACACTTTCAACGAATCTGCCAAAAGAAGTAATTTAATAAACAATGTTTTGTCTGAATTATTTTGATTGACTTCCTTCTCCTTCTTCAGGTACTTACTTATAAATTTGTTAAGTCTTCAAATACTATTTTAAAACGTTGAATTGGTTTAAAATTGTCTTCAGGAATTTCAACTCAAAGGTAAGAAAATAAGAGTGATAATTATTAATAAGACAACGCCAATATAAATGTTTACAAATGCCAGTTGTAAGATAATCTATTTACTTAAATGGAACAAAGTCGGGATTGGTTATTTAATTTTTAGCATTAGGGATAATGCATTATCATCTTACTAAAGATAGGAAAACCAGAAAAAGGCATTCGGTCTTGGCATCAGGCGGGACTCGAACCCGCACCTTTCGCAAGCCGGGCGACTGCACTACCAATTATGCTACCGAGACCATTAACAGACCGGACGAATTTCTCTGGTATATTATACCTGACAGCCAGGTTGGTTTCACCAATGTTTAGGCATATACCTTACAAGGTAGCATAATTGGTAGTGCAGTCGCCCGGCTTGCGAAAGGTGCGGGTTCGAGTCCCGCCTGATGCCAAGACCGAATGCCTTTTTCTGGTTTTCCTATCTAAAGTCGGGATTGTTACAACTTCTGAACTTTTGGGCCGATTTTCATGGTTTTTGATTTGTAAGATTTGTTTCCGTGTTGATCATAGGAGAATAAGTATCAAAAAATGTAAAATAGACGAACAATATTTTTTTGTATTTTTTCTAAATGGTTGCTACATTTTTTTGGCTGTCAAATATTATTAAACTTTCATTAGAAAGAACGACGTCTGTCGGTAATGGGTCTGACGTCATCCAACAAAAAAAACATGTCTTTAAAAAGCATAACTGCTTGGCGTTTTGCATTAAATTTCACGTAAAAGTCCTTGTTGCCAACGAATAGCCTCTGATAGTATTAACAGCGGCACCTATCTAAATTCTGTCTTGTGCCACACAAGGTATTCAATACACGGGCGTTAACCTCGGGCGAAATGCACCGAGTAGGTCCCGCCGGTGTGAAAAGTATGACTGAGGTAGGATGACAATGATTTGCAGACTTATTTTTATTCCTTTTATTTTTAACTACCTTCTAAATCATTGAGTTTTTCATTATAAGTATTTACAATTTAAAATTTTTACTTGATATTGCCATGGTTATATCAAATTATCAAATGGCCCGTTCGCATACTGGCTCAGTGCAAATTTTTAGAGAAATGTAAAGTTACTGATAAACCTTTCTGTCAGAATTTTACCAGGCTGAACGACTGACATCTTGACTGGGTTCGTTCCCGCACAGTACATTTGTGTGAATGAACATGGTATTGGTCTGGGTATTTTCTATGTATAATAAGTATGTATTTACGAAAGAAAAAATATTTAAGTATGTTTGTCCCTTGTCTAGAATCCCATAAAAACGGGCTAAAATTAGCTCATCTTGGGGCTAGATGGCTGTGTGGAATAATGTCCAGGGATGTCCAGGGGATATTTTCACATAAGCTTGGTCACCCTAACATGAACTCCAGCTCGCTAGACCACTGCACAATGTGGGATCCGCAGGAAGCGGGGTTAGCTCTCCGTATCTGGATAAAGTTGAAAAAATATATGGATTTCTCGCTTTTCACCAAAGTCCAAACACACTCGTTAATGGCTGGATCCTTTTAAGAGCGTTTGTTGATTAGCCAGCGAATATTTTCACGTAGCTTTCATCTAAACATTTGAAAGTTTAGAAAAAGCGTCGTGGCCAGAACCTAGGAGTCAAACACTTTGGCCTGCGTCCATGTGAACCTGAAATTAAAATCTGACCAGAATATCTTATTTATGTTCAACAACTTATGGCTTTAATATCTTCGGTAAAACTATTTCACTCTAGTTTATCAGTACTCTTCGCTCTCCAAACCTCAAGACTGCTAGGTCTAGCCAGTTCTCCTGAGTACAAAAGTATCTTGCTCAACTTTACCCTATTTCTAAAAAGTAACAAAGTTATGCAGTCTGACATTCACCTACAGACGTACGTCTAAGCTATTAACATCTATGTAAAAAATATTAAATCGTTTTTCGCAAACATTATCGAGCAAATTCAAAGCATTAATTTGGTGTATCTAAGCAAACATTTGAAAATCTGAAAAGTTACTTGCAAGCGTAAAGTTCAATCCTTCTATCATCCATCATGCAAAAGTTACGGTTTGATCGATGAAACATGCTTCCATCTCGACTTCCGCTAAATCTTTGCTGGATTTTAAATTGATGCTTTATGAGAGATACATTATCACCCTTTTTTATAGAAACTCAAACAACTACTGGAAAGTTTTGTCTCTGTTATTTGTATTGCCGTCAACATTTGCGAGGAAGTGACACGACACTTCAATCGCTAAACTTGATGAATATGAGGGTATAGTAATATCTTCAACAACCGACTTCTAAAAAAGTTCTCGTCTTCTTCTATAGCTAGTATGTTTAACCTTATAATGTGGTAAAAATGTGTTTCCTAAAGATCTGGAAACCAGAAAAAGACATTTGGTCATGTTGGCATCAGGCAAGACTCGAACCCACATCTTTCGCAAACCGGGCGACTGCACTACCAATTACGAAAGATGCGGGTTCGAGTCCTGCTTGATGCCAACATGACCAAATGTATTTTTCTGGTTTTCAGATCTTTAATAAAGATACTGCATGAATAATGCCAAAACAATAATAAAACAAAATATGTTTCGTTTTCATCATCATCAACAGCCACAATATGACGTCCACTGCTGATAGGCCCCACTTATTTAAAAGCGGCCGGTTGAAGGTAGCCCAAAATATGGCTAACGTATCCAGCGGCTTTCTCAAATCATCCGTCTACCTGCGGGGAAGCGTTTTTTTACGGGTTTCTCCATTTTTTACTTGTTTGGATTATAGAAAAAGCTATGTTTGGAATCAAAAAAAGCACTATGAATAATAAAGTTTACTCGTGCTCTTTCTCAAAAGCAGTATTTTACTGAATCGTTTAAAAAGATGAACTGCACGGCTACATTGATACAGTGATTAATCGACGTATCGTCGGATGTGTTGGCTGCATCATTTCAAAACCTAGCAACTGCTTTCGATCAAATTAAAAAGGAGAGCCAAAAAAAAATTTCGGGACGGCATGATGGTTTTAAGGCGTGCTCAACTCTAATTATCGATTGCTCAACTCTAATTATCGATTGCTCAACTCTAATTTAGTGGTAAACTACACAATATAAGTGCATAAATTATTATTTATGAGAATAAGATGTATGAATTACATAATATTCAAGATTAAAAGTATACATTTTACTAGCAGAAACAGTTTTGAAATAAATTGTCCATGTATTTTTTTTTTCTCAAACCATTTTAAAAACCTACCTAAAGTACCTACGTAATACATCCGAGGTGGCATTGTGCTGGGACTTTAGTCGTCGAACTGATGGACGGTTACACGTTAATGTTACTGTTCAACGATAGATGGTTGTTGTAGAGTCGCTAAAGTAAGCAAACTGTTTCCAGCGGTAGACAGTTGCCGGTGGAAAAAGTACCCAAATTCTTACGCACTTTCAGAAAGTTTAAAATCGTGTACCAATGTGAAGGCGTATGATAATAAAATTGAAGAGGCTCCTGCTAGGTTCACGATATTTAATAACTTGGGTTTTAAGCTCCCAAGTGACACAACTAAAATCTCGTCCGCTTCCTCCACCTGTGGGTTGTTTGGAAGAGACCTTTTTAGCGATAAAGCCGCCCTAATTGTGCAATAACGTTAATCTGTGTTCATTTACTGTTCAGTTCTATCATTTTGGTGTGCAATAAATAATATATCTATCTATCTCAATCGCCAATATTTGCCACTTACGATGTTTTGAAATAGGGCAGCCGAATGGTAGTTTCACGCGAAATGCAGATTGTCGCGCGAATACAAAATCTGTCTCTGTTTGTCGTTTGTTGGTGACGATTCGATATGCGTTTGTTCAGTTTGATTCTCATGAATATTTTGTGATTGTGATAATTTATTTATAGGTGAGTCTCACACCTGTGATAGTGCTATATTTCAATAAGTCTCATCATTTTTAAAAACATGTACAAAAAGTTTCTGCCCGCGGAAATATTACAGTCTCTAAAATTTGCTATAACTTGCTGTGCCGTCATAAGAAAAAGTTGTCACTTTGTACCAACCACCAAGTACTGTTATTATTTGATCGACAATGATGTCACTTTTTGCTTTCGGTTTTCCTTTAATAATAGTAGTATTTTTCAGACTGATTTTGACTTTGTATCAACTTGACCAAACTCCAAATACTCAAGGCTCCTACTAGACTAGCAAAACTTTGAAATGCAAACGGTAGACTTCTTAGCTTACTTCTGTCGTGCTAATACTTGAAGAAAAGTTCTTTCCTCATATTATTTCAATGGGTCCAATATTGGGGTGCTGTCATTTCTAGCTTGGGTCCAGATATCATAGAAGATTACACTTCTGTTAGGGAATAGTTATTTCTGCATTTGCCATTTTTGAGTTTCGTAAGTTTGAAAAAAGCTTCTTCAAAATATTTTAGAAGTGAAGGTTGATTTCCAGCAAGTTAAGTAATCGTGGTTTTTACAAATTGGATACTGTTGTTTACATTTTTTTCACATCTTTTTCAGTATTTTTTTCATGATTATTCCAACAAAGGAGAGAAGCAACATTATACATAAACAACCACCGAATTTCAAACATAAACGATATACTTGAACAAATAATTCGATTAGAAACATTATTGTTCGAGACCATCAAACGTTCTCGAAACAATGTAGTTAGCATACAACAACAACTTTGTTGTTCAGTAATGGATAGATAAATAAACAAAACAGTAATTGGGTCAGTCGGATTGCAACACTACTACATGTTTTTGTTGGCAAATTAATGTTTATTTTAGCTACAAGCTGGGTCTACTAATTATGCGAATGTGGGTTTAGATAAGAGCTGTTTTTCTAAGCATGAGGACATATCATTTTAGACCAAGACCTCCTTCCTGATTCGGAATTGGTATTGGCAAACGGTTTGTTTAACTACTTTTAATACGAATAATAGGTTTTCATGAAAACAAAAATGTATTCAAGGGCTTACTCAAAATTGTTAAAACTGAAAAAAACAATAATTATTTCATTACTTCAAAACGAACTATACCTAGGTTAGTTCATTTCCCACGCTATAGTGTAATGTTGTAGCCCAGCGAGTGAGCAAGTAGAAGTGAGGGACACACATGACGAAACAAATCGGTAGCTATTGATCGCATATCATTTGAAATAATTGATAACAACATTTTTTTTTTAATCGACAGTATTTACTCACTTTATTAACAATAAGGCAATTATTATCTCATTCCGCTCTGGAAATCGACCTTAGTATAATGAGTAATTTGCAAAGTATTCCATACTAACTCTTTCCTATAGTAAAAAGGCTGTATACGTTTTTAAATAAACTGACTTAATAAAACAGTGTAAAGTTTCTAAGAAAAACAACAGAACCCTTTGAAAGGCCAATCAGAGAACACACTTTGTTATTCAATCCCGGTGCTCGCAGCTACTATTCAGTAAAAAAAGTTGTTAGAAATCTTTGGAAAGCCTTTTCACAGCGCCGTTTCATATCAACTGAAAATGGAGTATGCGTAGAGCGTCTAGCAAACAGCGGAAGACGCACTCATTCAAATTGTACACTCCACTTACTGCTGGCTTTCTTGCATCGTTCGCATAATCGGAGGCAATCTTGCTTTCTCTGGAGAGACGGCTTCAAGTCTTGCGTATTTGCTCGGAACGCTCAATGAATGGGTCCGCGCTGCGAGCGACTAGCGATTTTCAGAATGATGAATGAGATTTCTACGGATTGATAGGGCAATAGAACAAAAATAGGGCAATAGGGCGCAGGACCGATCGTTGTGGAGATCTTTGGCGGAAGCCTATGCCCAGCAGTGGGCGTCGTTTGGCTGATATGATGATGATGATTGGGCAATGTTTCTTAACTCCAGGTATTTATAGGTTGTTATTCCACTGTGATTAAAGTGATACGGGCATGCTCGATGGTTTATAAAATAGAAATAGTTTGAAGTAATATTGTACAGATTTAAAAACAATATACAGTTTAAAAAATTGATAGTTAGAAAGATAGATAGACATAAAAAAGATTAATTTCAGTGTATGGAAAGCCTTTTCACAGCGCTGTTTCATATCAGCTGAAAATGGAGTATGTGTAGAGCGTCTAGCAAACAGCGGAAGACGCACTCATTCAAATTTTACACTCCACTTACATAATCGAAGGCAATCTTGCTTTCTCTGGAGAGACGGCTTCAAGTCTTGCGTATTTGCTCAAAACGCTCAATGAATGGGTCCGCGCTGCGAGCGACTAGCGTATTTTAGAATAATGAATGAGATTTCTAAGGATTGATAGTGCAATGTTTTTTAACTCCAGGCGCCCAAGCTTCCCTAATTGCTTTATTGTACCATAGCAGTGTCGGCTCAAACTGTCAACACTGTTAATGCTTTCGCGATGTCAATAAAAAACGAACCAAAAAAGTAAAATTTTGTTAATTGTTTCTGATTTTTAAGTACTGCTACAAAAATATAAAACCGGGAGATTTTCTCATTGAAATTGTATATTTTACTTGCTTTTCTTGGAGCTTCCGCACAATCAGAGCGATCTTCATTTCTATTAAAAGACGATCTCAGACAGATTTTATCCTTTAAGTAGGTACGTATTGGCTTCAAAAGCTCAATGAATGGGCTGTGCTGCAAGCGAATAGTCATTTAGTATACATTTTAGTATACATATTTTGTTATCTATTGAACGGAGATCTTTCTTGCAGCTACTTTATTGTTACGTGTTTTTTTTCGCCACAAAAGGGAGTCTTCTTACGTCAAGGTGCAATCCATCTTTGAATTAAAACTTGTTTTGCCCGAACCGCTAAATCAGTAACCAGTGGTTTGGTAAATAAAAAATAACAAATAAATAGATACAACAGTGCATACACATAAAGAATATTAGTTTTTGTCTATTTAGAGAATATTCCATTCATATTTTATTTGTAATAACATTACCCGCTAACCGCTTACAGTCGCCCACACCCTAAAGCAGCATCAGTTTTCAGGTACCTACAAGAAAGGAACTGTTAGTTGGTGCATTTTTGTAACAAATTACCCAGTCTCCGGTGACGTCAAGCACTTTGCTTTGTTAGCAGAAATATCTTAGAACTTGAAGATTTCCATTTACTCCTTAAAATGTATTTTTAGATTTTACTCAATAGAACCGTTACCTACCTATCCTCTTGTCTGTCTGATCTGAAGAAGGTCTTAGAAAAATACACACCACCACCCATACTGAAGACGATATACCTACTTGTAACTCGTTCTCAAAGAGTCGCGTTGTTTTTCAAAAACGTTCGGCAGGAAGAAGCCAGTCTTGATTTTATTGTTGAGTTGATAGAAACTTTTTTTTTTAATTAATTTCATATTTTTACTCAGTAATATTAATTATGACTATAATAGTCTCGTTTCGTCATCACTATTGTTAATAGTCTGGACTATTTGACAAGTGACATGACCAGAAAAGCAATTCTTCAAACTCCTTTCGATTCAGAACTCGAATTACTCTGTCAGATATTTTCAATGCTTGTCTTTTTTAGATGTGATTTCGTTAACCCTTTAGAAATGGGAAAATCTTTCATAAGTTGAATAAAATTTCACTCGAAAAGTATTAAAATGATGAAAATTATTTGACTGGTGAATGTGAATGGAGTTTCACATTCACCAGTCTATCAAATTTCATGAATATTTCATCATAATATTTAGGACGTTTGAGAATTGACATAACATTAATATCTTAGTTGCTGGTCAACTATCATTTCAATTAGATAAATTATTTTTACTTCTGTTTGCTTCGTGAAGCAGTAGTACATTAATGTAATATGTAACCGTGAATTTGACGCATTAATTATTGAATTTTTAAGGAAGTGGCAATCAGCAGGCTACGTAACTCACAGAACTGACAACCGTTGGAGATCAAAAGTGAGCTTGTGAACTTGTCATGAGAACTCCCACTCGGTGGAGTAATGTCCTGGTGCCGTTTGCAGGAAGCCGCTGGATGGAGACGATTCAAAGCTGCCCTGTGTGGCGTTCTAATGGTCAGCTATTAATAACATACCTCTGGACTCACAGACGAAAGTAAACCTGTTAGAGTGAATATTTCAGGATTCTATCTAATGTAGAAAACCCATATTTCACACCTTCACTATAGAAACAAATAAGAAACGTTTAATCTAAAAGGTTAAAAAGTGTTATTTTAATTTTAATATTTCCACGAAAATAAGACTATTAATGAAATTATTTTCACCTTCTCAGCGTTGTTGTGTCATAAAGTAGCTGAGCCTTAACGCGCTTCTGACTGCGATGCTCTTTTCAAAATGAAAAGAAAACACTGCGATGTTTCCAGCATGAATTCCGTGGCACTCGGCAAAATTGAAAAGTCCACTTCCTAGCTGTTTCCGTTTAGGTAGAAGGCGCAATCTGGAATTGTTCACGCTTACGTTACTTCTTGTCGGGAACGAAGGCGCTTGGACGCATAAAGGGAATGAATATTGGAGTATTTACGACTCTTAACGGCTCGTTCGTTTTGTGACAGCGAGTTTTTGACTAGTAATGATTGTTAGTGCTTTTGGATTTGGCTGGGTATTAACTAAGAGATCAAGATTGGTTGTAGATTATCTAGGGCTGCTAACAATTATTTGTAATGGTTATCATTGTTTTTAGCATTTTCCATGCAGTATCAGCATCAGGCAGAAGTCGAACCCGCATCTTTCGCAAACCGGGCGACTGCACTAACCACTTGATAAAACTTGACTTGATGAAATCACCCTAGCTCATAGGGTATAATATATTAGAAAGATTCGGCCGGTCTGATAATGGTCTCGGTAGCACAGTGGTTAGTGCAATCGCCCGGTTTGCGAAAGATGCGGGTTCCATTCCTGCCTGATGCCAAGACGACCAAATTATGTCTTTTTCTGGTTTTCAGATATAGATATTTAGTAATTATTTGTAAGTTAATTCTGAAGGTAAAATACTTACGGGCCATTTAAAAAAAAATTTTTTTAAGAATTCCGAAGATAACCTTCTTCATCTAAACTTGTTTCATAAAAACTTGTCAGGATTGCCAATAAGACAGACAAGAAAAAAATGATTTTGAAACAAAGTCAATCAAAGTTAGCCATTCTTATGCTGTTACATTAGATCAATTAAATATGTATGTGAATTTAACTGTCATTTCGTTTTGTATTCAAAAAAAAGAAAATTGACATGTCCAAACTGCGAATATGCACTTTTGAATCATGTCACATTAACTTAGCCTTAGTTGTCATAGAACTTTCGAAGGAGCTGTCAGATTAGCCAGTATGACAAAGTACTAATAGGCGCTGACACGTTACATAAAATCGTCTCGCAAATGTTTTCAGCTATTCCAATGCAAAAGTGGAATGTCAATCCCCATTGACAAGCTGTCGTCCTTTGATACCCTTGGGGATCCAGGCTGTGCCAGAAAGTTGCAGTTTTCTCTGTATACTTTTCTACGAGTATCTAGTACAAAGTTAAAGAGAAGGCAAAAAAATATCGAATTGGTGAAGTCAATTTCTTTTCACTCAATATTTTTTGGTAATAAACCTTTTTTAAATTTTGCAGTTTGTAAAATATTACTAGCGGTCACCTGCGACTTCGTGCTCGTAAGTTTTGTTATGTTACAATTTGTAGCCTGTGTCTGATTTGATGCTTAGGCTATATTATTTATAAAGTTTTATTAAATTCCATTAAGCAGTTTTTACGTAGAAGAGAAACATACATCTATCCATCCACACATACAAACTTTCACATTTAAAAATAGTATGATGGGCAAGAGTTGGCGTTCAACACCTTTATTCTGGGTTTTTGACCGAATTTAAAAATAGAGTCGGGTTCTCTTTTGCTAGCTGTGTTTTATATCAGTTAAAAGTACAGTGCAACTTATCTCATGAACACGAAATAGGTGCTCCGTCCAAATAAAAATTTGGGACCACTCAGACTCCGGGTAAGACTACTTTTGGATCATGACTTCAAAAAAGTTCAATTGTACAAACAATTAGTTTTAGTATGAATTTCCTGCATTATCAAGTTGTTACCACTGATACCGTGTTAGTGTTAGATTAAGACAAGAGCGAAGTTCATTGTGCAATATTCCGAGGATGTTACCAGAAACAACATGTAGAGGGGAATATTCACCAGAGCTTTGTTGCTCCGCCGTACTCCGCGCTCGAGTGATTCAGCGCTCAGTTTGGAGAAACCAAACAATGTGTTACTTAGCTTAGTAACTAGCTTACAAGCTTGGAACTATTGTCAGACTCGCTATTAAACTTTTTTGACGATTTAATTATTGATATTATCACTTAATCGAGCGAATTTGAAGCTTATGCGGCCGGTCCATTAAATATCACAATTGAAAATTCATTGTTTTGAACGAACCACAAGGGGCTCATGGGACAGAAAATGTGTTCGATCTCCATTCTTTTAATGATTGCAAACTACTTTTCTATCAAGACCAGATTAATACTTATTGTTTTAAAATAAACTTACAAATAACAGAGCAAAGCTGATTGTTGCTGTAACGATGAACGGAACGTTAGTACACACTCTTCGCGGTCAAATTTGAACCCAACTACAGCCGTTATTCGGGTTAATTGTTTTTAGTCAGTGTTTTCCATCACCGGAGACTTAGCCACAAGTTATAAATGAATTCAAAATGGGTGTGCCTGCCTGGGGGGCTAAAAAGGCAACATTAGACGTTTCATATTATGATTCAGATATGAAACATCTAATGTCGCCTTTTTAGCTCCTTTGATTTGAATACTCTAAGCTGAAGTGCTACCAGTAATGTGACACAAAAAATGACCAGAAATGATGAAATTTAAATTGCAATACGAAAGCAACTGTAATACGAACTATTATTACATGCATAGTTATTTCATAAAGTTACTGACAAATGCTTACCACAGCAAAATTCTGCTAAACTATCTCTCACCCGCTCTTTAAGTTCGCGAATGCTGAATTATGAAGAAAACTCTGAACTTTAACGCGGCGTTCAAAACGTGTTAAAATAGCAACCACTTACATAGTTCCTTTTGAAGTTCCCAACATCTGAGCCAAGACGGATAGTTTGGGTTGTTCCTGTAAACATTCCTTTTTGGGTAACTTTTCAGGGTTCTGTAAAGAGGAAGTTGGTTGCTCTCCTTCGTTGTTTTTTTCTCGGAATTTTTTCTGCTAACCCAAAGCAAAATTGTTACAGAAAGAGTTTGTACATAACTATTCAGGAGTTTTTTAAGATATTTTAAGATGTTTGTAGTGCTACGATAGCAATTGTTTTTCAATGTCGTCGTAGGTGGAACTAAGCGGTCTGTAATATTAATTATGCCGAAAAGATAACTGACTTTTTATTGTTTTAAACCAAAACAAAGCAAAGTGGCTCAGTGAAATCTAAATCAAAAAAAAATCTGAATCTTAATCTGGCTTAAACGAGTTGTAAGTTAGAATGTTAAACCATTGAGCCACTTGATCGTGATCCTTGATCAAAGTGTGATTCGAAGTTAAAATCTGGCCGAAACACCTTCTTGTATAGTTTGCGACTAGCTCTCCTGTGATGGAAAACCGTAAAAACTCGAGTAACCTCGACACCGGCGGTGAGCTCGCCCACATTTCTCCCGCTCGCTTCCACGTTAGGTTGAAATTCGCTCGGCAAAAGATATACTTCTGAATGTTTAGTTACCCACTCTAACTAACCTGTTTTGGGATGAGCGCATGAGCGCGATGTCGTAGGCACATGTTTTGTTATGCACTTGACAGTTAGTATAACTAAGGTAATGCACAAAAATGTGTGTTGCATTTCCGCTCTTATTTCTTAAATAACACGGTGTTTCATTAGGTATTCCGCCTACATCCAGACAGCAAAGGCTTACGAGCTGTTTCAGGTCGCAGCTCACGTTTGAGATTTACCTTGTTCAAAGGTACATGCTGTTGAGAATTCAGACAAAAATATGTACAAAACCTACAATTACTATAGTTAATATATTCAAATTTAATTGGTTAATTTTTCATTTTGACTGTGACAAGTAAATTTAAATTTGAACGAAAAACAATTTATATACGTAAATATTCTCATAAAACTAACGTTGTTGGACTATGTTAAATATTTTTCAGATAAATTTTAAATGGAAAAATCATTTGAATTGCCTTGATGACGATATTTGGTAGAGATGAGCACAAGACAAACTTGGAAACAAACAAGACAAACAAGGAGCGAATTGTGAATGCAAAAAAAAATGTGGAACTTAACTGTACGTTTATGAAGATTTTCTTTTTTAATATCTGATGCTTGTTAACTTAAATGAAAATGCTGAAAAATGTAATAGAGACGATTAACAAACTTAGAACTAAATGTCCCTAAAAGCTTTTAAACATTCAACTCCAAGCAAACTTTTCATACCCAAAATGTATCCACATACGTAATATAAAGTTTGTGTACCACTTCATTAGAATGGTGGCAAAAAACGAAACCAGTTTCGAACCATAAACAAACATTTTACTTTAGCTACAGCTCGCACGCAAATTTTCAACAAACGAACTAAATTGAATTTTCCTGGCAACACCGAGAGTTGAACGGGACGAACAGTTTCCTACGAGGCAGTTAGTAGATTTGTGAAAATTCTCACGGGATTTTTGTATTCATAAGTGGTTTAAAACTGCTTCTCAAGTTTGATCCTGCTAAATTTTCCATTTGTCTTTATCGTTTCATAGTTTATGTATATTTTTTTTCATCGAACTTTCTGCATGTGCAGTCAGTGCATGAACGAAACATTCAAAAGCGTTTATTGGCAAGTACATCGCTGACGAGTATTGTCTTAAAAAGGACATCGGGTCTTCGAAGTTGTTAATCTGAACAGGTTCAAATTCAGACTACTAGGCAATATTGTTGGCTGAAGAGATGATAATACACTCACTTACAGTACTATTTCGATCGTGGTCCACGGCACGTAGCAAATCAATTCTGAAGACGATCACTATAATCTCAAAATATACTTACAATTTTAGTGACCAAATGATGATGTATTGTGCCTCATTTATTCTGCGCGTAATGTCAAACCTGCAAATCACTCAGCGTATTCCGCTATGCGGCATCAATACAGGATTTCCACTTTCATCTGGTTATTTTTATTAATTGTATTAGCATCATCCCTTTTGAAAATTGCCTTGCAAGATAAATCTTGATTTATAATTAGTTGAATTCGACTTCAAGACCGTAATAAGTAAACAGAATCATTCCACTGATTCCACAGAAGGATAACGGAGCGCCAAGAGTCACGTTCACACGATTCGAAGCTCTAACGAACCACGCCAGGCCACGTTCCTTGTCGTGTTTAAACTGTTACTTGAAACTTATTGCTAGCGGCAGCTCAGGCTCCGACGGGTCAGGAAGATTTGTTTTATTTTGATTGGTTTCTAGCACTGGCTAGAGAGACTGCTAAGCTAATGGCTTTATCCCAGGCGGGCTAAGATGTCCGACAAAATTTTGTTACTGTCATCTCGTGCGATTTGTATGTTTTTGGGAGTGAAGGCGTGACATAATGTGGTGACGGTGCGTATGATTGGCTCGTAGGACAAAATAAAAAAACGCAAGGGTTACGTTTATTAGACTTTTGTTTTCATCAATTTGGAGCACTTTTCGTAGTCAATGTCGTTAATATTATTCTGTTAACGACAGGTAATTTTAACAACGTCGAGCTATTGTTCAAATACCTTGTATTGATTAAAATACCGAAATTTTGTATTGTAATTATTCATAGAATTTCTTGTGATTGTTCTGCAGTGATCGACGACAAACCACATAACCATGTACGGTCCCAAATTCACTGCAAAATTTAACAAAATATACTGATATAAAATTTTATTTCACAAAATCACTCTGGTTTCTAGAAACAAAAAAGGACGTGCTGTATGTAATCTTGACATGTTCAACCAAACAACATAATCTCTTTTTGATTCATCATCATCATCATCAACAGCTTCACGACGTTTGCTGCTGCACTTCCGGAGTGACCGGTTTAGGCTTGCATCCACTGCGACCCTTAACATAACATCATCAACATTCCTTCACCTTGCAGATGGGCTTTCCACGCAGCTGTTGGCTTCAAATGGTCTCTAATTGGAGAACATTTCGGCCCAACGGCCATCTTCAAATGGTATCTACTTGAGAATGTTTCGGCCGCTACGGATTTTAGTTTTTCGTGCTGTGCCACGCCCACTGACACTTCACGAAAAATAATTCAACGACATGTCTGTCCAAGTAGCAAAGGGCGAGCCATATCCGGCCTTTCATTTTCCAAGTTCCGTTTTGAGTTGGAAAGCGATGCAGCTTAAGAAGGCCTCACATATAGTTAACCTATTGTATCTTGCAGTTGGTTCGTTGCAGTAGCCTTTGAGGCAGACTTTAGTTCACCGGTAAACTCTCAGAGACTGATGATAATAATAATAAACAAAATTATAATAAAAACATATATTTTCTCTACAACCTTAATATTAACAAACATGGGGTGATGGTGACAAAAATAACCTATTTCTAAGATTATGAGAGACTGGTGCTTGAACTAAGCAGGAACTTGTATCTCATAGCGCCAGCACTTTCCTCTTTACATGTGGCCAGGTTAAATTGAAATAAATAAATAAATAAATGATAATGTATTGAAATATATTTAAACAACAGTACACGCAACACGATAAGCACTATGATAACACACCCCTTTTCCTTACTATATCTCGGTACACTGAAGTTATTGGACCACCGAACATAGTTTTACTTGGTAGGAAACCAGGTTTTAATACCGATAACACTTCATGGGACAACCACTTGAACAGATTACCAACCTGTTACCTCTTACAAAATGGTCTTTAAGTAAATTATATTATTGAACTTTATTTTGTAAGCGCAATTAACATTGCGACGCGACAGTACGCAACGGGGAGCCATTAGTACGGTGACGTCACAACACTGCTCCATATTCTACGTGACTACGACGGACGGCACGTCGCTGCGATTATCGTCCTTGCGCCCTGACGTTAGCGGATAAAGATAGCGCTAAGATAGACAGGAAATAAGGAAATTCGATTGTACACCGTGGAGTTTTATTTAAAATGTTATTTATTTCTGGGAACAATGTTACGTAAAGGTTACTAAGATCTCTTAGCTGAAGTAAACTGTCCACATAGGAACCAGACTGATAGTAATGAAAATAAATAATAATAATAAATCGTTTACTTCAGACCGAATATCAAACCACAAAGTACTCAATACACGAAAAACCGGAACTGCAAGGAGTTCCACGTACTGGACCCAACTAGACTCAGTGCATATGCAACTACATGTAATGCCCAAACACTGGAGAGTTCCAACGGTCTGCCAACACCCTAAGGATGCCGTTCGAGGCCTAGAGGTAGAAAGATATATTCTTTATTGCACACCAAAACAACAGAAATCAACAGAAAAGAAACACAGATTGACGGAAATGTACAATTTAGGTGGCTTTATTGTTAAAAAGCGATCTCTTCAAACAACTCACGCAGGTAAACGCGCAGCGCTTGCACATGTTGGCATGAAACCCGTCCACATGCCGCTCCGCGAGCATTAATGAAGCACGCAATGACGATAATGCAAGTTCTCCTCACTATCCGAACACTACGCCACCAGAGGGGCCACCACAAATCCGCGTTATTTTCTCTGTTGAACTTGTGTCTGTTCTCAAGTTGACGTTTGAACCACTTGCAGCTCATAACAAAAACTTACGTACTAGGGTATGCCATTATTTTTCAAAGGTTATCCTGCCTTCGTTCGGTCGCCAGAGCGTCACCCGTTAATCAACAGGACTTACCGCTTGAAGGTTAGTTACTTGGAACTCTGAGGTGCCGTTTTAGCTCTTTCACGTCGCCATAAAAAGTTAATAGTTCAAAAAAAGCAACGCAATACGTAGTAGGTAAGTATTCTTGAAAGATATTTAGTACCCAATAAGAGGGAATTTCCTACTGAACTTGCAACTTGCACGTTAGAAAATGATTTGCAACCTTTGCACGATCTTACACTGCATTTTTAATCTTATCGACTCACGGCAGATTCAAAGGATCACTTCAAACGCTGAGAAGAAATTTCCTACAATGCATAGTAACGATTTTATGCGTACCAGCTTGCTGTATTACGTTACTCCTCGAAAAGGTAGCGAAATACACTACACAACAACGCTCTCGGCCCAAACACAAGTCAAGTGTCGCCCTTTTTTTAAAAAAAACTTAGTATACTTATCACCTGTCTCACTTGTACATGTTTAACTTTTTCAGTAAGTTACAGCAGGTTTTATTTTTTATTTTACTATAGTCAAAATATACGTAAGCTTTCAAATCTAAATTAGTTAAAGTTACTTTTACTATTCAAGCAGTAATTGCAAATCATGTTGTGTATACAATCTTTGGATTGCAGTCTGACCTTTCAGAAGTTAGTTCCACATTGTGGACATGAAGTGACTGCATTCTGTCTATATACCTTTACTAAATAAATCTCATTTTCTGTAAACAAGTTGATATTTTAGTGTGCATCAATTTATATTTGGAACTTACTTACCTCAAGTCTGAAATCAAGCTATGCTAGCCGGGATCAACCAACAAGAATAGGCAATACTTAGCGTCCACGGTCACAAACCACAGGCCATGCGTTTTTTTTCTGTAGTTTTTATACATTTTAAATGGACACGCCACACACGGTAAAGCCGCCACGCTACAAACTATAAACATGACAAGTGGCGGCGTTTTGTGGCGCCACAAAACGTCACATGTCCCCGCACATTAACACCCTTAGGGTAAGTTGCACCATAGTAGAAGTTAAAGTTAAAGTTTTTGTCAAATTTGACGTCATTTTTGCTTACCTGACCGGTACTTTAACTGAAATTTTGAAGTTTGTTATTGTTAAAGTCAGATGGTGCAACCCAACTTTAGTGTTTTCAGGATCCACGTGTTGCCACTAATCACAATCCAAGACTTGTGACATAAAAATGGTGACAAGTCAGAACATACAACAGGCTCCATATTCTACGTGCCTACAACCGGCGCACGTCGCTGCTATTATCGTTGCTCACGCCTTGACGTGACTTTTAGATTATAAGTTCGGGATATTTGTACGCAACATTGTTTTAAAATTAATGATTCGGTTGTAGAGTAGTACGGGCACCACGGCCGATTTTCTTCCTTTAAAAAATAATAGCATTAAGGTTAAGCTTGTCTATGGATGCTTTTATAGGAAATGGTAGCTTCCCCTCCTCCCGCGGATGATGAGGTTTCTAGTCTAAGGATTGTCTTTGGTTTGTAACCTAGGTTACGCTTTTGTTGATTGTCATTTGTGTCAAGTATTGTCAGGTTGGTTTTTATTTCATTGTGTCAACAATTATATTTTTTTCAGAAAATATAAATGCTTAAAAGAAAATAAACTTACCTACCCTTCAGAAAATGCGGTAAGATTGTTTGGAAACATAATTGTAGAAGACAATCAAGTTTTAGAAAATAGCCCACATCAACAGGGTTTAATAAAAGAGTTGAAACATCAAATTCAGTCCAAGCATTCATCAGCATTCATATGATTCTTTGGGTTGTAAGCAACACAAAAGTGTAGTTGCGAAAAGCTGTTTTGATTTAACTCTGCGATTAACTGTGTTCAATTGGTGCAACTTTATAAACAAAAATCTCAAGGTACGGATGTTTGTAGATTGGAAAAGACGATTTTGCCCTGTATGCAGCGTAAAGCATTTACTAAATATTAAACAAAATTAAGAAATAAAAGGCATACTAAGTGAAAATTGTTTAATTTATACCCAATTTATATTTCCAAAGAAAACAAGCAGAATTTAGGTAGGTACCTATATTATACGTGGATTTATAACGGTAAGCGTTATAAATCCACAAATAAATAACAAAGGTTTAACATAAAACCTTTTTGTATTTATTTGTGGATTTATAACGTTAACATCGTTGCCGCATTATGAAAAAACAATTAAAAAAAAAAGCTATCAAAATCTTTATATGCGGAAATCTCTATGGATCATAAGGCGAGTTTTTTGCTACGGAAGTTACCCGTCTGAACCTGTTCCCTATCTAGTTTGTGACGGGCACATAGAATTAGCGCTTAGGCTAACATGATCAGGACTTATTGCTTTTCAAACAAAATAAAAACTATGATATCTATGATATGATATGATATGACATCTCCGTGCTTCGGTGGGCATGATAAGATTCTATCTGGCAGCACAGTAACCTAACCTAACACCCTTATTGGCTTACGGCACCTCGGGGTTGAAGTTAGGCCTCTTCACATGGTAGGAAGTAAAAGACGTAAACAAAAGGGCGGTTTTATTATTTAGTTTTTGTGATTTGAAGGTTTGTTTTACAGTAAATGCTTTTCTTCCTCTTGAACATTTCCCACACAAATATGACAGATTGAATTCCGCCATAACTCCGTGCATCACAACAGATTTCTGTATCCGAGCGCGCAACTTCGTGCTATAAATCAAAAGTTAGCCGAAACAGTTCAAACGATAGAATACGTGAATCATAAATCAATTATTATCTAACTCCAGCCACGTACAAAACCTTAGTACCCGCAGACCTTTAGCAATTAAAACTTGTATCGAACGGGCGATTAGACAAAAACTACACGCACCGAGCACACGAGATGGATTGAGGTAGTTTAATTACTTTCCAGCGGTTTGAGAAAAGCAATAAGGGATGTTAAACCATACACCATTAATTTTCTAGGCAGTCCTTAAAAAGGACAATTTCACATTGCATTTAGTATACAGTAAATAAGGTATAATATTATAGAAAGTACTGAGAATATTACAAAAACCTTTGTTGCTATTTAGTCGATGGCTAAACGTAACGTGTGCTTCTACACATTTTAACAAAGATTATCATAGACTCACAATATGTCCTAAAAGAAATAGATCTAGGAAAATTGCATTTTGGCTTTATTTTTTTTTAAAATATTTTTCAAGAATTTAACACATTCACCTGACCACCTGTAAACATATTATGAGGTATTTACAGGAGCAGCAGAACTGATACATGACTGAAACGGAGATATAAAACTTAAGACAGTGCCAGAATACATTTTATTTTGTGCATACTCCTACGTTATAATCTGTTATTATCGCTATTATTGAATAACCTATACTTCTACTATAAAGTGGCGCGTTAATTTAGTGATAATCCTTGATGTCAGATGACATCAAGCCACCCTTAGGCCTCTGACTAGGCTTAACAATTGACATCTAGGGACATCAGCAGGGACCTGCTGCTCGCCGTACCTTTGGAAGCACAAAAATGATTAAAAAATACAACACAACATAACCTAAAAATAAAAAATAAGTATAAAGGAGAAAATACCATCTGGAACATGTTATAAACATAAACCTTTGTCACTGATGTATTTTTGAATCGTCTTCTAAGTAAGAAGATAAAAGTTGAAACCAGCTAAGACGTAGACTATCAAATTATCTGACTCGTACGTAAATAAAATCAAATACCCTGTACTTCAAATGAGAAATTTCCGCCTGTAGTTACTTTAAATGAGAAATCGCACACAATTGCAGCTGCTAAACACTGGCAAATAAAACGCGAATGGGGTGTGTGGAGCGCAAAATTGATTGAATTGAAAACTTCCGCGTTGCTTCCCGATCCTGCTGGCATTCGAGTTAATTACGTAACTTCAGCTGCTCAGATGCTTTGGATCGTATGCTGCGGAACTCTAGTTCACAATTTGTGATCATATTTATGTTAGGGAATTATTCATGTCGAAATTGGTTAATTAGGTTTGGAAACTTGAAATTAAGAAGCTAATATTAGAACTAGTCATCATCATCATATCAGCCGAACGACGCCCACAGCTGGGCATAGGCCTCCCTTTACAACGATCGGTCCTGTTCTCTCCGCATCCAGTGGTTTCCCGCGACCTTGACCAGATCGTCGGTAAGATCTGGTAGTAAAAAGCAATTTGGTTGATTGTAGGCATGGCCTACCTTGCCTTATAAGCTTTTCTTGGTATATCTGTTGTCAGAGGTAATGAAAGAGCATTGCCAAAGCCATGCAATGAAATATTGTTGGGGTACAAAGAAATGTTTTGTTTTTCAAACCTGTCAAGTTTTCACTGAAAATTGTCATAAAATTACGGCTATTAAAATTTTTCCGAGTTACTTATGGGCACATGTCACTGTGGTTAACACAAATATACCACATGGCGATTGACTCTTCAAAAATGACTTAATGGTTGCAAAAATGACTCTTCAGCGATAGTTGCTTTCACGAAAACATCTTTTGCCGCATGGCCCCTGGAAAAAAAATTCTTCTTTTACATAACAAAAAATATTAAAATAAAAAAGATGCTACTATAATTTCTATTAAACATAAAAGTATACGTACCCATCTAAAAGGGAAATAAACGGAACTCGCGTCAATTTGCCTGGAGAACTGTAAACATGGAAACAATGCAGCTTATTTTCACCAACGTACAGTCTACCATGGCTAGTAATAAACTTTGCCAGTGCAAACTCAGCCTTTAAACATTCTGTTAGCACTGTTAGTTGGAAGTTCGCAGTTGTGCAGAGTTGTAGTTGACTGTACGGCGCCCCGTGGACGCGTTCTTTAACGAACCGAAAGTTGCGGACGCCGGTATTTGCACAATATTGTCTACTGATCTTTTTTCTCAACTGCTTTTTCAACGAGTTTACTAACTTTTTACTATACAAACGAGAGTACATTGCTGTTATGTATGTATGTCCAAAAAATAGGATTTTAGTTATTCGGATGAAGTTTAATTGACTACACCGTCGTTCATGTTTCATTTTCATGCTATCGGAAGTACAATGATATTTCATTTTTACTGTTTAGTAGAGACTTAATCAATACTATCTTTATGTAAAGAAAAACATAACGAACCGTTTTTATAAAGGTTTATTACAAAAGCAAAGTATATTAATATGGACGCTGTCTGAAATAAAGTGTTTTTTTTTTTATTTATTTATTTTATATTTTTCTGTAAAGTAACATTATGAGTAAAGAATCTTTGGGTCTTTGACAGTTTCTTATCAGTTCTCGTAATTATATTCCGCTTAATTTAAAACTAGAATCGACTAAAGCAAAGAATTTTTTTTCCCAGCAGGCTTCAATCTGGTGTGTATTGATTACTTTTTTCAAATGCCATTTCAAATTACCTACCTGATATGCCTAGAATTTTGTTATTTAATTACTGAGTCACCGAGCAATCGCAAACACGTTCCATAACGAACAGTAAATTACGGGCTTAGGTGTTTGCGCAGCCCACTACTGGTTTTTTCAGCGTAGAAATATCACCTGACGTCATTTAGTATAATACCTTAAAAATTATTATACAAAACAAGGCCAGGTATTATACAAAACAAGACGTCCAACAAGTTGTCCAGATAACGCTTTTTAGACTCGCGCGTATCATTATTGCGAGACAGAGCAATCGATATGTCTTGCCTTCGGGTATGTAATTAGGATTAAGTGAGTTATAAATCATACTTTATAGCGACAATAGCTCTTTGATTGTATTGACACATTGCATTGTATTTTGTTAAAGTTTTCTTTCTAATCATCTGCCAAACTCAATAATCACGTCATTCAGCAACCTGACACTATGATTCCCCCAGGCATTGACATATAACATAAGTTAAAAATTGAGACACTATTTACAACATAGCAAAATTGCTCTTGTTGGCTGGGTTGATATCGATCCTTCCGTTAATATAATAAAAAAAATTAAATAAATTATTTATACCGATACCTATAGACACACAAAATATGACCCACAGGGAGGGACCCTCCCCTACTAGGTTAGGTTTGCGCCACCCAACGTAACTCATTAGGGAACTCAATGGCACACTCCCTTACTAGGTTAGGATATGATTTCACGTTTAGTGCCGATATTGATTAGGTTTTTAATATATTTATTTTTCAGAATGAATGTTTATTGATTAAGTAGATTGCTTGTTTTTTTTCAGCACACATGTAAGTATTTCAGAGTGTTTGTTTTTCAATATTTAAGCTAACTTTCACCTTTTATTTTTACTGAGTGTATTAACAGTGGCTTTAACAAACATTTATTCATAATAAATAGTGAGCAAACGCTATGGATACACATTTAAACCGTAGCAGTGGAAATATGAAAGCTATTTTTAGTTCAGAAACTTTATTTTACAACGCCTCGCGAGCGCGTTCCCTAACGAACCGAGGGTTGCGGACGGTGGTATTTGCACAACATTGTCTACCGGTTTTTTTCTCACAGCAGAAATCTACAGAACAAAATTTTCGAATAAAAACTTTTTAAAATTGAACTCTACTAAGTTTGCGTTTTGAAATTGAACTCTACTTTGTTTACTACAAGTTTTTTGATTGGTTCTAGGCTTGAAGGACGATCTTGTCAGTATAAACATAGTACAATAAAACAAGTAGAGCAACTCAGCCGCCGAGCAAGCGATACTTACATAGACATGTAGGGCTGTCGTTTTTAATTTCTACGCGAACTTTAGCGGCGCGGGTGCAAAGAAACACACAAGTGCGTGCGAACTTACATACGGCTCGACCGCAGAAGTATCGTTAGAAAATCGGCAAGCTAGTAATTAACATTTGAACCTGCAAACTGCATGCTATTCGAACAGATGAATTTTAAAATAAAAACATTTAAAATCACTTTTACAATTAGCAAAAGTGTTATTAAATGTTTTTTTTTAATGAAAAAATATTCTAGCCATTTCATTATAAAATTATTATGATTTGTTTCTTTCGTCGGCTACCATTTTCACGTACACTTTTTTGGTCATATTCCTATTAAATTCCGTGCAAATGAATTCTGATACTTTTGGATTTTTAGTCATGTCATTATATTGTGTGGTGCAGATGTTTGTAAAACCACTCGTTGCGTTAAAAGATCCAAAATATCCAGTAGCCATAATATCGAAGACAAAAACTCTGAGTTTCGAACAAAGCGACACGTTAAGAACTCGTTCAATTTTCCTCAAACTCCCAAATTAACTGAACGAATCACGTCAATCACAAAAGTAAGTAGCGAAGAACCACTGAACCATTTGCGATGAAACTTTAAACAACTCCGACATGACGATGGCGAGTGGCTCAAGTTAAATCATTGGGAAGTTTGTAAGAGCCCTCAGGGAGTACTATTGTCTCATTAACGATTAAGGAATCAGGTTCTATCGCAATAGTACCTGTATTGAAGGGAAAAAGTTTGGCATATTGGCTGTGCTTATCTGTAGGGATACTAATTGGCAAAGTGTTTTATTACGCGGTTTTGGTGCTAACAGTAACCATCACATTTCGACGATCAATTATAATACTATTTTATTAGGAGTGCGTGGGAAATTTCGAACCGTAAGATGAATCCTAACCGCCTTCAGATTTTCTACTTATTTATGGCGTTTTATCCCACGTAATTTTGAAATTGGCAAACGAGGGTTTTTAAGATTAGTATCTTACTTCTTATTCATTTTAAATAATTGGACTTTAGTTCAACATTACACAAATAAATAAATGAAACAGTCGTAATGTTTTTCGAGTATAACATATTTTAACTTTTGGTGGTCCTATTCATCTTATTGTTGTGGTACCATCATAGTGGTTATTTCAAACGTCCCATATGCCTGTAGAAAATCACAATGTTTTGGGCAAACTCATCAATACTGGTAATAAAATAGAACTGGTTATGTTTGAGTTTTTATGGAAAATACTTAGGTTGGGTTGCACCATCTGACTTTGACAATAACAAACATCCAAATTTCAGTTAAAGTACCGGTTAGGCCCAAAAATGACGTCAAATTTGACAAAAACTTTAACTTTAACTTCTACTATGGTGCAACTTACCCTTAATTAACAGAATCTAGAAACTAGTACGTTGCATCCAACTCTCACCCTTCTTTTTCAAAATGAAAGTATGAAGTGAAACTAATGGGCTTAAGTGTTCATTTATACCATAAAAAACGTAAGACTTTAAGTGGATGACGATAGGTGAAACAGCTGAGGAAAGTAAATTTTATGGGTGCTTATTTTTTTACAGCAGCAGTTTGGCACCAACTGCTTAATTTGAAAGTGCCCAAACACATTGCATAAATAAAAAAGTTATTACTGAGTCTCTTGATAGGTCTTCTCAGCAGAACAACCTTCCGATGCCGGTGGTAGAGTCACATAATGTACGTCTTGTGTTTTATCTCTGGTAATGTATCGCATGTTTATTGTAATGACATACACAAAACATAAACGGCCTATAAAAACGTCCCACTGCTGGGCACAGACGTCACCTCAACTATGAGGTGGATTGAGCCATACTCCAACACGCGAGCTCAGTGTGGATTGTTGGAGGGGTGTAAGGTTAGTGAGCAACCTTAATGTCAGATGTAACCTTAAAGTCTACTTGAATGAAGTAATATTAAATTAAAATCCTTGTAATAATATGCCGTCTAAAAAAACATACTCCAAAATAGATATTTTTCATATTTACGATAGCAATATCTTGTAGTTACCTAGCAATTAATAGTATTATCCCAACTTGAGCTTTTGCAACTTTAAACCTTGCATTTCAGTTTTCCTGCATAAGTTTTATTAAGGAATTTACTGTTTCACGACAAAATATAACTGCGGCTATTTGCATTAATTTTATTAATACCGCCCAGCGCTACAGGCTTCTTTTCCTTGAAGTTATCTATATATATAAAAGAAAGTCGTGTTAGTTACTCCACTTATAACTCAAGAACGGCTGAACCGATTTAGCTGAAAATTGGCATGGAGGTAGTTTAGAGCCAGGAGAAGGACATAGGATACTTTAATTTATTTATATTTTTTTTTACTTTTTTCTACTTTTTTTTATTTATTGCCCTTAAGGCGGAACAAAGTTCGCCGGGTGAGCTAGTTTTATTATATTTAATGTTTCCGTAGTTCCTCACACAGTAAAATTCCATTTACAAACAGAGAGTGTAAACGTGTGCTTGAAAATATAATAGTGCATTTATAATAAAAACATTAGCCGCTGAAATTGGTGAAGTTTAATTAAAATAATAACTTATGTGGAATCCCGAATAAATTCCCATTCATGTTGTTTTAAAATGTTCAGAAAACTTATAAGGAAAAGGTTCGGAACATTCATCCGTAAACTAAGCAGAGCTGGCACTTCGGGTGACAAAGACTGATAAACTTAATGAAATCAGTTGGAGGCCTTAGTGTGGCTTGATACTATCTGACACTAAGGTTTGTCACTGGCCTTACACCACTCCAACAATCCACACTGAGCCCGCGTGTTGGAGTATGGCTAGGACCACCTCATAATTGAGGTGAGGCACGTGCCCAGCAGTGGGACGTTTATATAGGCCGTTTATGTTACTATCAGGATATCAAGCTAAATCCCCTATTTAAATAACTGCCTCCTTACAAAACTTGTTATTTTTTTCACCATTTCATAAAAAAAACATTTTCAAAAGACTCTCTCAAGCTCTCGTCATATCTGAATCGTGAGTGTTTTGAATGAGAGATTTGTCAGGGTTTACTTGACTAACTTAACATACCTATTGTAGATCACCAGCACATCAATGTTATTTTTACAGTCTTGAAATCCTGTACACCAGTGAGCGAACAGCGAACACATTAAAAAACAGTTATTTTCTACCTGGCAATCTTCAAAATTCATCAGGTCCACATTTAGCATTGTCAGCTCCTAAACAATACTGAAACCCCATCCACATGAGTACCGACACTTACATAGCTGTGCTATGAGTTGTGCCGGTAAATCAGAATGCATCTCGAGTTTGGCCACTCCATTAGATCCGCATGCCTTTGACAAATCGCTCCCTCTCCACCACTCTTCACTAGTGTTGCCGCGATATCGACAAATTGTCGATAATAGCAAAAACGCAGGCTGCATCGATAAAATTCATCCCTGATCATTTAAAAACGACTGATAAAGTATGATTATTTTAAATATGACTGGACATTATTTTACACTACTCCGTCTAGTTGAAATTCAGCGAAAGCTTGTACTACATGTACTAGTCTGTACTGTGCGGTGATCGAGCTATCGACATTCGAGCCACTCTGGTGTAGTAGTCAATTTCCAAACCATAACACCTATATTGCCTACCGGGTAGTGGCATCGATATTATTGATAGTATTTCTATTCAATATTGCTAAACAATCTTTCAATTATATTTTGAAGTTCTGAGGTTAATGAAACCACTTGATATTGTTTGTCCACAATGTTTATTATTTTTGAATTCTTTTATGTCCACATACTAAAAACTGGGAAATTGCCACAACTGTATTTTCAAAAAAAACGACTGCTGATTTAGTTACAAGCTGGGCAGGTTTTAAAGCGGAAACGTCGCCGGTGGTAGTAACAATATGTTTGAAATTATACATTGCATATTTTCAGTATCAAATAAATTATGTTATTTAAGCTTACCATCATAATTATTTTGATTTAGAAGGTATAAGTGCTCTTAAATTATCAATATTTTCTATTTTTTGTTTCTTTGATTGTGTGAATACAAAATCGAACTTCTAACACTAATAACAAAAAATGTGTTTAATGTGTTATTGTTGTGTGTAAATTGTTATAACTTCAACAATTATTACGTCAAAAAACAATAAATATTTTGGGGTGCCCAAAAATGCGCAACGAATTTGCAGGATTTTGCGAGAGTCAAAGCGGCACTTTATTAAGGGTGTATCCTCCTAACAAATCCCTCTTGTCTCTCTCACCCATAATACTTGCCATCCAAATGTCTTTCTTTGTAGCCATTATGTCCTTTTTGGAGGTCTGCTCCAAAATGCCAAAACGTCTGAGAATTTTTGTTCCTTTTTTAAAGCCAACTAGGGGAAGTTTCGTTTATTATAATATAAGCAGTTGTGTGTTGCTGTAGATGATCGGTTTTCCTCTTTCATTGATGTAATGGTACACGCTGTAGGTACTGATTATTTATACATTCAGAATTACAAGCACTGATCACCTTAAAGTGACAGAATATTCCTTCACAGAAAGCCGTGGAGTAAGTTAAAGTTTGCATGTGGTTCTAGTCATCTGCAGTCCCTTATTTACTATTACGTCCAAAGTAACGTTCATAATCTTGACCTGTGGCTTATTGTATATTAACTTTGTATTTTGGCATAATGCAAGATAAATTATACCACTTATAACGTAGTTACGGAACCAACACAAACAAGTGCAGTTAAGACTTTCTTTCAACAGTCTAGCGTAAGACAGTCCGCTGATGGGGCAATGGAGCACCATTAGATTTCTTCCCTTTGTAAATCGCTCTCCGTTCCCATACCACCAGCATAATGTAGCAGCTACGAGCATGGAATAGAAATCCTACCTGATGCATTTAATGCGGCGTTGAGATGCAAGATATGCTGTCGGTACTGAGCTCGGCGATTTTACTAGAGAAGCCATGATGAAAGATTATTCAGGATATGAGCAGTAACGGGACTGATCCTAGTTAAATTTTGATTCTTTAGTTCGATACTCGGTTAAGTAGAAACCAGTTCTCTTATAAGTATCATGATGAGTACTTCTCTTCACTAACTTTGAGACCAAAGCAATGTAAGTGCATTGGTTCCACATTCAAATATTAACTAATTTTGTATTTGAGTGTTTATATAGGTAATTCGTAAATAATCTCTTATTGCAAAACTAGGAGACTGACTGCTTTCTAATGCTACCGAGACCTAAAATAAGCGCTCAAATCTTTCTGGTGTAATTTGTATGTATGCTATTTTTTAAGCGGGATTTTATAATAAAATAAAAAGGGATTAAATTATAATAGTTGCATTGAGCATCAAAAAACCTAACAAGATCTGTTACGATGCTTCGAGCGTCCTAACGTGTTCCATAATTACAGTGAAGGCATGACCATAAAAGACAATGCAAAAGCAGATTCAGAATCATTCTAAAAATGACAGCATATTTACCTCCACCGATTAATGTTCTTGGATGTTTATTTAAGTACTCGTTCATCACGCTGCAATAATCCTCTAAATGCATATCTAGGCTTGAAATAATAGTATTTCTTCGGATGCACAGTGCTGCACGTAAACGAATGTGTTTACCTAAGTACAGCTCGACGCGGCGGTTTGGGAGCTGACTAATTGGCACAAACAAACAGAATGCTAAAATAACAGTTCCATCCATCAATGCTTTAGGCAACTACAAAATAGCCACAATATCGCTTCCGAAACGGACTGGATTTAAAAACATCACAATCACAACAGCTTCAATACGTCCTGCTATTGAGCACAGGCCACACCTCAACCATAATGTGGTACAAAAAAATATCCAACGCGCGGGCTCAGTGTGGATTGTCAGCGGTGTTCAAGACTGGTGAGAAAGCACCTCACGACCTCTTAGTGTAATGGTTCAAAACTGTTTATCCGGTAACTAGTATTCTATAGCACAAGCACTTAGCTGCTTGGTTTGGGGCTAGATGACGATATTGTGTGGTATAATGTCCAGTGACCTCATTAAATATAAACTGTAATATTTTCCAAAGGATGACTGCATGGTCACCCTACGTGAGTGGAAATTTCTTCGAGATCAGCGTATGCCTAAGTGTGCCGGCAGCTGAACTACAAATTGCATTTTGTATGTGATTTGCTGCAAAACTTCTAGAAACATCGCATTCTGTCAATTTGGCTTATATGAGTATCATTGTTTACTTTGAAAATATTGTACAGCGGGTGGTTTTCTACAGATATCAATAGCCAGCTTTAATATCAAAGTTTTTCAATCTCAAGACTTCGTCTCGGCAAGCGTAGTTGGTCGCCTGCCGGCTAGATGAGGCAATGATTTGTGCAAGGCTTCAGTTTCCTATTCATTTATTTATTTCTTAACAATGAGATTGTAACAAATGGCGGACTTAATGCCGAAGAGAATTAGCTACCAGTCTACCATAGGGCCAAGCAGAAAAATATAGGGCAGTGTGACTGTGTTTTAATTAGTCAGCATTAAAAACAATTTTATTTATTATTTTGAACTGATTTTTTTTATAGAGATTAAAAGTTACACTATTAACCATATCAAAAATAGGGAGGTCTACGTTTAGCAGTAGATAAGTACAGGCTTCTGGTTACTATAAATTCTTTTTAAACAGAAACTGAAATTAAAATGAAGGAAATAACAGTAAAATTAGTTTAGCCTAAACTCTACTCAATGTTATATTTATATTTCTACTAGGTCTTAATACTTTGAAGCTCAAGAGACTTAAATAAAAAAAGCAACTTTAACGAGATATTCCCATCATCTCTTAATAGTTTATAAAATGAGGTTTTAATTTTATCTAAAAAATATCTACCACTCCACTTCGCTTTAAAACGGCAGTTTAATGAGTCCCGGTTTATTCCTTAATCCTTCGCAGGATGTTTTGATGTTGATCAGAAAATTAAGGGCTTTTAAGGCTTGGCCCGCGGGAGCGACTTTAATTTCAGTCTCGCTCATTTTCGAAACAATTTAACACGGCGTGTTTGAGTAAACAAAATATTTGTTTTGTTTATGCTTTATTTATAGGGAATTAGAGTTGAATGCGTAAATGTTTTAGTAGTTTTTGGGGAATATTTTGGAATGTTTACTTTTAATATTTTACTGGATACTAAGCTTTTTGTTGGTGGTACAATCAGAAAGAAGGGCTCTTCCACCTAGAGCTACCATTCAAGTGACATACATCTCTATATGTACAGTCGGGGAACGAAAGGGTTGACCACCCATTAACTACATAAACTCTACCAGCTTGTTTTTCTCACGAGTTACCCACCAAACCACTGCCATACTTCAAATCTCGATACTCGTCTTGCACTTTTCACACTTTCCCTGACCCTTTTATAGACATTAAATTGTTATTTTGTTCCTGGAAGAATACGATTATTAACAAACGCTTTTATTATTATTTATTCTTATGGAGTCGTTGGCTACTGGAGACTTTACCGGGATGCTACTTTTGAGGCATCCACATTTCTGAAAATATTGATTAATTAAATATTTGACTTTAACATTACATCACAATCGTTTTTTCTAGTATACTTGTAGTTGTAGTATAGTAGCAGTAAGTCACAGCAACGACAATTCCCATGCAGTAAATTAAATAAATGGCGTTTTAATCCGTTCAAAATCAGAGTTTGTCCAATTAAAATTAACGAAAATTGGCCTCCTAATCGAAAACTAAGTGTTCCTAATTAAATAAAGCGTATAATTTAAAGAATCAATTAACGTCGATGCTAGAACCGTTTAAAAAGCACACAACAATCACCTAACTCCAAAACTTTACCACAACAATCTTCATTTGCATACGACTAAGTAATTTCGCTATCTTCGTGTCAAAAGTCATTAGTGCTAGTTGTAATTGCTTGACACGTAAAATGAATTATGTGAAATAACCCGACGGAAAGTTCCGTTCCGTCACGTCCATTATCGTGAATTAGAATGTATTGTCTCTAGGGAGGTACACGCGGCGAAAGAAAGGATCTGATTATTCAAACTGCAACTAATGTGTCTTTATTAGGTGCTGCATAATGTTTTGGTTTCGAGACAGAGCTTAACCCGCAATTTGTGGCGTCAATTTGACTTGAATTATTGGTGACCAGGTAATAAAAAAAATATTGTAATTATTGACTGACATAATCTTATAAACAGCTCAAGAAATTTGAAACTGCTTAAAATAATATACTTCCTAGACTGATTTACTGTCTGCCTTTTCTACTAAAGAACACGAAAAAATACCAAAATTTATGTGAATCTCTCAGAAAAAATCCCCATCTCAAAAACTTGATCTCATAGACCGAACTCTAAGCTGACATACGGTGAGGTACTCCTACGTGCAATAAGGCAGTTATATAAAATCAAAACACAAATCCGATTGTGGGTTTTAAAACTATTCGATTTTTTTAAATCATCTTGTCTTTCAATCATATACAGGCTGATCAATCCATTTGGGTCAGTAAAGGGTAGTCAGAAACTATGAGAGACAGCGAAATCTGTTTTTAGGAACCATGGCTACGGTTTTAGTTTTAATAATCTTGGCATTCAAACCTATTTAAATCTCTCATCGTCGTCGTCGTGGGTTGTAAATTTTATGTGCACTTAGTATAGAGTTTTCAATTGTTAACATCAAGAACACGTTGCAATACTTATTTGCAAACAAGAAAGCACTTTGCCCCGTCACAGATCCCGAGTTCCAATCGAATTTCCCTATCCCCAAGAAGGTCAAAGAATCACAGTCACGTAAAAGAGAACGCTTTTGTCCTTTACAATAGAAATGGAGACGCCATTGTGCTCAGACAATAAGGTGATAGGCAAATAAGGCACCATTATGGGATACTAGCTGTTGCCACAGTATAACCATACAGTATATAGGCTATCTAAGGCCGCCTGCCGAGTTATTAGCCTAGCGTGCACACAGACACGCGGCACAGCCGGTCCGTACTGGCCGCCTGCCTATGCCTCCCTATTTTATGCTAGCGTGTGCGTGAGATCGCGTGTGCGTGTAATCGCGACACGGCGCACGACGCGCACGCACACATTCAAATTGAGAGCGGCACGTTTGTAAAGCATAATCACCAATTTGTATAGATCCGGGTGTTTCCTATGTTTATTATGTATGTCCTGCTTGACTAATTTTGGTGTAATAGAATCACCAGTTTGTATAGATCCGGGTGTTTCCTATGTTTACTATGTATGTCCTGCTTGACAAATTTTTGTGTAATAGAATCACCAGTTTGTATAGATCCGGGTGTTTCCTATATTTATTATGTATGTCCTGCTTGACTAATTTTGGTGTAATAGTTCAGAAAGGGGTGTATCCTATGTATAATCAGTATGTTTTTACATAAAAAAGTATTTCAGTAAGTTTATCCGTTGTCAAATATCCCATAGCACAAGTATTTAGTTGCTTAGGTTGAGGCTAGATGGCGCTGTGTTTGATAATTTCCAGATTATGTTAATATATTGTCAAAAAAAGTGTTAAAAAAAACTTCAGGCAGACTGGAATAAAAGCCAGCTGTGGGTTGGAAACAGGTTATAAGTTCTTAAATAAGTAATAAATAATATGTATATTAGTCATTGAGGTTATAGAACTCTGGACCACTTTGGAGCTTTTAGTCATCCTTGAAACACAAAGCAAATAGTTTGTGATCAGGTGCCAAAACGTTAAAATCAGGTTTGTTATCAATACATTTCCACCTTTCTCGTAAAATTGTAACACTCTAAAATATCTATTGAGTTGAAAATATTTTGTTATTGTCATCGTTTCCCAATAATATTACAAAGCCTGTCTTAAAATCAAAGACGACGTTTGATTCTTAAGCTTTAATGCTCAGTCTTAGGCGCTTAAACATTTCAACTGCGGAAAATTGCTGAACATTTCACAGAAACGTCAAGAAGTCACTTAAGGAAAATCGAACAACAGTATTAAAGGCTGGTAAAATTGCAGTTAGTAGAAATATTTTAACTAGGACAATTCGTTCTATAGGTTTGAGTTATTCCTGGCACTTATCATTTCGTATTTAGCTCACTGCACACTGCGTTGCAAATAAACTTTGTGTTACTGGCTGGCTTGTGTTTGTAGTGATAAGAGCTCTCCAAAAATAGTTTAGTCGCATTATTATAATTTGAAAGTAACACTTAACCCCCATTATATTAGGGTTTTTAAGTAAAGTTTTTAAAAGCTCAACCGAATAAGGAATGTTTTCTTTTATTCGGTAAAGCGTTTTGTTATATTTAACGATTCCTGAAAGTATTAACAAATATATGATAATAAGTAGTATAACTTTTTTGGGAATTTCATTCTAAAAGTAGTAATATGTTGAAGTACATGCATAGTGAAGCAATAATAATAATGCATGTTAAATAACGCAATTTTGGTGGACGCATGATTTCGGTTGATGCCGACAGACCACAACCGGTCGCTCTGGAAATCTTTGTGGGGGCTTGCAGGAGTGGACATCATACGGTTTTTGAGGATAGTATAAAAATAAACTGTCTATCAGAAAGATGATCAGTTCCAAGAAACCCTACGTAGTGCAGGACGTAACTTTTATCTACGTCAACAATTTTTTTTGTCAGATAGTACAAATAACGTAAACTAAACTTTAGTGCATTGTCATACGATACAACTTCAAATTATTTGATAAGCCGCTTTTCGTCTTACTTTGTGACCTCTCAAGAGAAATACACTGTCTTTCCTAAATGATACAAAAGGTAAAACTGACTCCCTAGAGAGTAAGAACAAGAAATAGTTTGAGTTTAAATATAAAATATACTTAAACTTCCTTTACCTAGTCCCTTTCCTACTGTTTATTTTATTGAACAAATTATGAATGAACAAAACCACAAAACCAATATTGAAATTTTCTACGTTACTTACTACGCTTATTATTCCTAAAAGTTCACCGAGCCGTATAATTTTGCACAAATCATGTAATAGGGAATTTTATTGTGATTTTTGCAAACAGTGGTGGTTAACATGTTACCTCAATGATATCTGGAATAATATGTAGGTTACAATATTTATATGTATAGCTTCCAAAGAAAACAAAAACAAAACTACAATATTTGTAAGTCCCACAGCTAGGCGCTGGTTTCACCTCAACTATGAGTTGGTCTCACGCACGTGGACTCAGTGCGGATTGTTGAAGGGACTTGGGACTAAAATGTATGTAAGGCTACACCTAGCCTTACATACATTTTAGTCCCAAGTCAAGAAAGCCAGGTTTTGGTATGGTTTACATTTTGCGCCATTTAATTTTACTTACCTACATACATACTTTCAATCACTAGCAATGTAAAGTGAGTTTGGAGGCACAACATTTTTCTAAACTTAATCGCTGTTGTAAAGCAACGTCTGCCGGAAATGGGATGTGTGACCACCCCAACTTCAGTGTTATTTTCATGCTACAGGAATTTAGTGGAGTAACTTTCCGACATCTCCGTGCTTCAGAAGGCATGTTTACCATTTGGTTCCGGTTGACGTCGTTAGAGACGTACTCGTAGGAGATATAGTACGAGACGTAGATGTTAGTTGTCCAGCCTATTCAAGGCTAAGGTGCGGTTAGATAACAACTGACATTAAGGTTTCTTAACCTTACAACCTTCAAGCTATCCGGACTGAACCCGCGTGTTGGAATATACATAGCTCGCGCCGCCTCATAGTTAACGTGGGGCCCGTGCCCAGCAGTGAGACTATTTTATACGTATTTAGGCAGTTTATGTGAAAGCGTACATTCGACCGTACCATAACCAGGTCACTCAAAATCTTCCAGGTCACATAAAAATTTCAATTCTAATACGCCTCGTGTCATATTACACAGTTATTACACTGGGCGGTCGTAAAGTCGGTTTGGACAGACGCGTTACGTGACCGCTGTCCCCGGGGGCGCCCCGACAGCTACGGGGTTCGTCCCCATCGACGGAAAAGTAGGTTTGGAGGGAAAATATTTTTTCAGCGAATTCGCGATGACTTAGCTGATGAAATGTTTTAGTTGTATTATGAATGTGAAGTAGATATTATTCTAGCTTTTAAAAAAATACTTCATCGTGCTTTTGTTTATCTATTCATCCGTCTAGATTTTTTTTGGCCACAACGATACTGTAAAGTTAAGGGAAAATAAAATAATCATGTAAGCTTAATAAAAAGCACGTATGACAAGTCATAACCTAAAAATTTTAAAATCGACAAAATATCAGCTGTTTCTACCACTGGTTTGGACGTGTTGATTCTACCAAGAAGAAACTCGGTAGTTGATTATTAGGAGACGAGTATCCAGCGAAATTATTGTCAAGTATTAAATAAACTGTCTTGTCTTAGTTTTATAAGACGTAATAAGATGGTGACTAAAATAGCTTAACTAACTAACGTCTTTAAGTGAAGAGTAAATTCAAAATTTGCCGTTTGCGATTCTGTCTGCAAGTTCCTTCCATCTAAATGTCAAAGAGAAGTTAAAATAATGAAGTGGAATTGTATATTTATAGCACTGCTTTCAAGTAAATTAATATTGACAGTAGTAGTTTGCGTTGCTAAACGGCTAGTTTGTGGAACTGTTAAGGTTGTTTGTGCAAGTTTTGCAGATGTCAAATAGCAGTACATACATAATGTAGACAGGAAACATCCAGACCAAGACATGTACAGAAATGCTTTTACTGGGGACCAAACGGCGACCTCTGGTGAAGTTGTGAACTTTTAACTATCACAACTAATCAATCGTAATTTTTGTCATGAGTTCTGGGGTGGGATTATCATCATATCGCTGCTTTGGAAGAATAGCGTATTATTACCAAATACTACAAAATTGATTTTTTAACACCATTCAACGTAAAATGGTCTGTTTTGTATACTCAGTAAAGATCGTATTTCTATGACAACAATTACGGTCATGGCACCACCGAAAGACTGTTTCCTATTGGTCAATTTAGGGCGCAATTTTTGATATACAGCGTTGTATCGCCAGTTGCAACTTGTCTTTAGAAGTAAACATCTCGTTGGTTTGGCGGAATATGGTCATATTACAAAATAACACTGATTTTCAGTGAGCATTTATCTAGGACACTGCATTATTTCGACATGTGACACTATTGGTTAGAATAATAAACTGGGACTTTTAGACACTTCTCTTAAACAAAGTATCATTTGGAAGTACTACATTGTTCCACTAAAAGTGAGTATAACTTGAATGTATTAAAATTAAAAATAACTGTTTACAATGAAAAATGGGGTTGACGGTATTTGCACAATCAAAATTGAAACGTTTTTCTAGATAAATTATTATCGTCACTGTAGTTGTACTTTTCGTATTAAGACTGTTTTCGATAAGGAATCTGTCGTATTGTTGTACTTGACACAGTATTTCAGAAAATAAACAACCCAAAAACGCATTTATTTTTTTAATGACAGATACCTACCTAACTAATCCAACTAATTATTTTATGATCTCAAAGTATTCTAGTTAAATATTCAGATAACTTTTTTAAATAACTAAAAACTGGAGACTTATATAAACTCTGTTTCGTGTTTAGAATTTAGAAAATCCTAGTAATTTTAAGTTAAATAACGGATTTGTGGAAGCTGTCCATGCGGTTAGATCCAGGTTTTTCAAGACTGGCTGACGGAATAAACTGCAGAATCTTTTGACCCAGACCTTCGACCTTATGACCTTATTTTATCTTTTTGTTTGAAATGCTGATTCTTATGTTGGTAATCCTTTAATAAATAAATAAATAAATAAATAAATGACTGAACGTCTGTCTTTGACACTGCAGTGCCCTGACGCTGGTAACTATCGCCTTAGACATATTAGGTAGTCCTTGCGACACAAAATCCGTGTCTTTAACACAAACCGTGGTTACAGAGACAATTGAACGAAACAAAGGTTCCAAAGTATTCGCAATGCGACACGAATTCCGTGTCTTTAACACAAATCGTGGTAAAGAGACAATCGAACGGAATCAAAACGGAAGTTCCGAAGTGTTCGCAAGAGACAAGTCTATTGAGCAGAGTTGGTTGAGAGAGCTGAAATTGGAGGATGGCAGTGTGGCGACGACGAAAGAAGCGGTGTTGATGGAGGTTGAAAGATTCTACAATAAGCTTTATACCTCTATCGCCAAAGCCGTTCCTAGGGTCCTTTGCCGAAAGACCCTAAAGCCAAGCTAACCCGCACTAAAGATATCCTGGACATCACCCTGTACGAGATTAGGAAGGCTCTCAAAGAGCTCAACAACAACAAGGCACCGGGCGACGATGGAATGGAATGGGTTCTTAGAGTTCATTATAGGCTATTTGATTCCGTGTTCGAAGGTACAACGCTAGAGGCATGGACCAGAGAAAAAGGAGACAACTTGTTGAATAACTGTAGAACCATCTCGCTTCTGAGCCATGTCTACAAGTTGTCGAGTTCGAGGGTGATCACGAACCGTCTCGCACGCAGGTTCGGTGACTTCCAGCCTCCCGAACAAGCCGGATTCCGAAAAGGATATGGTACCATTATACCGCATTCATGCGCTGCGGCAGATTATACAGAAGACCGAAAAGTGCAATCTGCCACTTTGCTTATCGTTCGTAGACTATGAGAAAGCCTTCGATTCGGTCGAGACTTGGGCGGTGCTGCAGTCTCTTCAACGCTGCCACATTGACTATCGGTACATCAAAGTGATGAAGTGCTTATAAGCGAACGCCACCATGTCAGTCCGAATGCAGGAGCCGAGCAAGAGGGCGATTCCTTTGCGAAGAGGCAGGGGGACCGTCATCTCTCCGAAACTATTTACGTCGACATCGGAAGACACCTTTAAGCTCCTGGAATTGCAAGGACTCGGCATTAACATAAATGGCCAGTATATGACTCACCTTCGGATTGCCGACGACATAGTGGAAGAGCTTGGCAGCATGCACGAGAACCAGTCTCCCAGACTCGATTGAGGTTCTCGAGCATGCTCGACAAGTGGGCATGAAAATTAACATAGACAAGACAAAGGTCAAGTCAAACACCCGTGTTACGCCCACTCCAGTATCTGTTGGAGGTCCGATTCTCGAATCTACGACGAGTATATCTACTTAGGACAAGTGGTTAAGTTAGGTAGGTCTAATTTCGAGAAAGAGGTAGATCGTCAAATCCGACTCAGCTGGGCAACGTTCGGGAAATTGCGTATCGTCTTCTCTTCCAACATACCTCATTGCCTCAAAACGAAAGTCTTACAACCAGTGTGTTTGCCAGTGATGACATGGATCTGAGACATGTTCATGGACAAGTCACCCAACGCGCTATGGAGAGGGCTATTCTCGGTGTTCCGCTATGAGATCGAATCAGCAGTAACGAAATCCGTAGGAGATTGCCAACGTAGCCCAGCGTATTTGCAGGTTGAAGTGCCAGTGAGCAGGGCATATAGCACTAAGAGCTGATGGCCGTTGTTGCCAGGAAGTCTTCGAGTGGAGACCATTTGAGGCCAAACGCAAGGTGCACGGATGACCTCATAAAGATCGCGTGGTTTCGGTAGATGCAGGCCGCTCTGTAAATCTATGAGGGAGGCCTATGATTAGCAGTGGACGTTGTGTGGCTTATGATGAGGAATTTTAAGTTGATAAAAGTTATGTTATTCTGTTTTGAGATTTTTTATTTTTTTTCGGTTTCCAAATTTACAAGATTCAAAACTACAATCATAACTTAATAAGCTTTAGCCATTTTTAAAGTTTAACACTTTCTTATTTTTCTCAGTTTAGATGTTCATTCATTGCTGTAAAACCAGTTAATACTTTACCTTTCCATAAAACATGTTACTTACAGCAAGAATTTCTGTAAAACAACGACTGAATTGGTACTGTAACACTATTTATTTAAATAAAGTAATGCTAAGATGTCACAACTCAAATTGTATCAGTGTCACAAAGAAAAACATCGTGAATATATTGTGTTATTTCAAAATACACCTCTGTTATTAAAAATAACCTTATTTTTTTCTAGTGTTTTTTCGTAATAAGCCAGTAATCTTCATAAGTTTGTCTGTGCTATTTTGTTTTAAGTCCGAGTCTTGGTAGTCATTCTCAATTTTTAATACTAAATATATATTAATTTCTAAAAAACATTTAATAAATATAAATTCCAATATATCTTTCGTGTTTTTATTCAAGTCTCATCAACATTTGCGCAGTAAATGAAAAAATACAGCTTCTTGAAATTTTAAAAAACTTTGAAGTGCTCTCCTGAAAAAATTACTAATTTTGAGTTACGACAGTATTCTTCCAAGGCAGCGATATGACGTCTACATCTGAACTCACAACAACATCGGCCTCCTCTTCTGTCAGATGTCCAGAGCGGCTGGTTCTATGAATGTACTGAAACACCTGCAATCAAAATCACCACCCGTCACCCGGTTGCGTTTTGAAGGCCTAAATCTTGAACTTTTTGGCCCCAACGCAATAAATTGTAATAATAGTGTTCGATCAGAGTAACAAACTATCCGGTCCTGAACAAACATCCTTTAAATCTAAAATATTCCCGGAAAATAACATTCCACTTGAGAGGCCAGACATTCTTTAAAGTTCTTTCATTGAAGTTCAAAAATAAAACAAGATTAATCACCAGTTTCATTCTCTTTTGCGCGAGAGTTTTACGAATGTTTATGTACAACCGTTATTCATAGTAATGAAAGGGGTGAGGCATAAGCTGATTCATTTATTCACAGGTTCGAAACAAAAGCAAAACTCGCAGTAATTTTTTTTTATCGTCATCAACAGCCGCTTGACCTTTACTGCATAGGCTATCTATGTGGTAGACATAGATTTACAGAGCGGTTGGTTGTAAATGGCCTAATCCACTGAAATCTCGCGACCTTTATTAGATTATTTTGTCTACCTTCATCCACTAATCTACCTCACGCTGCGTTTGCGTTCGAATAGTCTCCGTTCAAGAACCTTTCGGCCCTAAAAGACCGTGAGTTCTTCAGGCTTCATTTTTTTCCCGCCACTTCACCTACTAGGACGTCTGGAACCTCCAAAACTTTGCCTTGTAATTTATTAGTTTGTCAAACACCTGACTAAGGGTACAATTCGAGGCGGAACGCAAACTGCAAGCGACACTCGCTGCAGCGGCGCTGCAGTACTGCCACGCTTTGAATCACTTTCATAGAGACACCCTGTGGTGTCGGTTGCAGTTAGCGTTCTGCGGTCCTTCTTGAAATTGTACAAGTACCTCTATGAAAAACAGCTTAATAATAACGTAACGTGACATTGATTACACAATACGCGTACACATGTCAACGATCCAAGCATAATACCTACAGCATTTTGGGGTAGTGTCCAAAAGAAAAAAAGGCTTTATCTGCTGCTGCCTACTGAATCCTAAAAGGCGGCAACTCGTATTCACAGTAAAAGGGCCATCGCAACGCTTCCATTACCTTTGATACGTGACGTCACATCTCGGGCTGTAGCGCCGACGAAGCGAGTGCGTTGCAACTGAAAACAGCTGGCAAAGGCGATTGACGTTCTATTTTTAACCTCCGGCGCAAACAGAGAGGTGCTAGTTTTGTGTATCTGTCCGTGATTTAATGGCTTCCAAACGGAAAAACAGTTTATATAGATTTTTTAACATGAATGATAGTTCAAAGCGGGAATATTTTTCAGGATGTTTATTTAGGTCAACGATTCGAACTTTTTTTCTTAATATATTTTTCAACAATGACAAAAAGGTTTTTTTTTTTTTTTAATTATTGTTCAAAACAGTTACAGAGTTTACAAAAAATAATTACAAAGCTGTGGCTCACAAACCAATCATGGTTTATCTGTCCACAACGAATCACTCAATAGGTATTGTTTAATTTGTTTTATTACATTTGTTATTTTCAAATGAACTTTGTATGCTCGCGGGCAGTTCATTTAAAAAACTAGGGATAACATAATTTAGCTGTCGAGTGCCGTATACATTCGTAGTTTGAGGTAGTACATATGAAGGTGAAAGACTTCATCTGACAGCCTAGCGAGGTATCATGTCCTCATAGGCGTTTTACGAAATGTGGTAGTCAGAGGCACACTGATTATTACTGTTATCTTGAACGAAACACTCGGAAGCCCACATTTCGACAAAGGAATTTGAACCCAACGTGGTAGGGGGTGAGCCTACCGCCTTTATGCCAGTCCTGTTCCTGTCAGTCTAGAACCCGAAACCATTGGGTTTCGAGCCAGAGTGTTTAACCACAAGGCCACGACGCTCTTCTAGGTATTAAATATATTTTTATAAAATTTCATAAAGTTAAATATACCTACGTAATATTTCTCAATTTGCAAAGTAAAGAATCAAGAGTCGACTAATTTGTTGAAGAGTCAAGATTTACAGGGCTTTTAGATTAGAGAGCGACTGTTTTAATTTTACGTCAATTAATCTTTCTTATTTCGTTTTCATTACGTTTAAAATGAGTCATCTTGGGCGCTCAGTATTATAATTTTGTTTATTAGAAAAACGTTTTCGTAGCTCGCCATTGTCATTGCCCTTTTAAATGGGCAATTTAGGAGGCCTTTTTGTGTTTTCACTTGGTTGTAAATTTGGGAGTAAAAGCTTTTGGATACAGGAACGGAAGGACAACGGTGAAGTTGAATTTATGTGTAAGCAAAGGGTAATGAAAAGTGAAAAATATTGGCTGTAATTAGTAAGGCATTCATTTGTTTTGTTTACGTACGTTTAAACTCTAACTTCCTTATTTGTTACCTTACTGTAACGTTTTGGCTCTCTCATTATTATTTGCTGAAGATATGAGAGTAAGTGTCAAATACTCAATCGCTGTATTTTATTGTATTGAATAATATACAGGGAGTTCCAAAGTTCATTTTTCTTCTTCTGGGCAAATCTTGTTTCACGGTACTGTATTGTTCTCAAAGACCTCATCATAGACTATGATCTGAGGTAAAGACACATGCCTAGTTTTTCATATAAAATTAATCTGGTGGCACGGCAATGCTCTGGCCAAGTCAAACTGGTAAAGTCGGCATAAGAAAAAACTACTAAAGTTAATAAAAAAATCGCTTGAACTCCATCTTTTTAAAAAAAAGGTTGTTTTAAGATACTCTCAAATAAGGTATCTAAATCTGAACGTCACATTGATCAACCCGAATAGTTCATAAACGAACAATAACAATAAGCCAGCAATATACAGTGTGTTTGGGAACCGGTGTCCGACCCGTTAAGGTGAAGTAATATGATCTATTTTATGAATGAATCCACCATAATTAAGCACTTTTAATTCTGTGCCTCCTGTGAAAAGTGGTATAAGTCGACTTATATCGAATTTGAGATTATTGTTGCACCTTCATCAGAAAAAAATACTCTTTTTTTCTGTGTTATCAACATTTTTGTACGTCTATTAGTTTCCGAGATGGTATGATACATCTATGACAAAATGACGCGTTTTGATAAATATTTTTGTGTAAATTAATACATATTGACATGTATCGTTCAAAGTATTGAAGTTATAATATAAAAAAATGTGTATAAAGGTGTATCTCAAGAAGTATTATTATTTACATTTATTTATAACCATGTAATAAAGTGTCACTTGATACATATTTAGTTGTATCAATTGTCACGAAGTAAAATTTGCACCCTCCATCGGTACAACTTAAGTTGTATTATACGTCACAAAAATATAAAATACAATTTATGTGTAAGATGATACATACAAAGTTATATCAAACACAACCGAGAAATATTTAACGTTTTTAGATCAAAATATGTGCAAACTGATACATCTTCTGAACGCGGGGGTTGTGCGGGGCGCCGGGGACGCAACTGCGCCGTCCGCGCGGGGCGCCGCAGGGCCAGTGCCGCATAAGCTACGAGACGAGGTGCCCGCGCGCGCCGTCAAAGCAAATTCAACATGGCGCAGAACCTACGTATTAGATGTATCATCTTACACAAAAATTGTTTTCTTTTGTGCATTTTTATTAGAATGAACTAATATCAATTAACACAAAATGACTATTCCAGTTGCATCAAAATACACAAAATCTATTGTGTTTTTGAGTAATCTAAACTTGCTTTTAATATCTTTCTATCTTATGTTTTTGGACGGTCTATAATGTTAAATGTCACTGTTGCAGCGTCCTTCTTGCCGTGCTAAACGCATGTTAGACATGTTAAATATAGATTGTAATAAAAATAATGAAGAAGATGATGATTCCGTGGAGAAAAATATTTCTTTTCTTCCTGTATAAAAAGTAATGATAGGAGTAGTACATCGAACAACAAGGGAGTATTATTAGAGCACAGCCTTTCTAAACATAACTTGCTACAAATCGTCTCGCCCGCATGTTTGACGACTTCCAACCTAAAAAACTATAGAGTCCAAAAATACTATAGTCTTTTTGGAACCCGTTTTGTTCGGGAGGTAAGGTAATGGTACTATTACCATAGACCACATTCATACGCTGCAGCAAGTTTAGTATATTGAATGCTTATGTTGCACCCGCTCCAGTTAACGTTGGGAACATTACACTTGAAATTGTTTACTACTATGTTAACCTGGGACAGTCTCAACTTCGAGAAAGAGCTCGGAATCGGCTTTCGGGAAGCTCCGGTATATATTCGCGTCCGAAAAAGCTCAATGTCTCAAGACGAAGTCTTTGACCTGTGTGTGTTGCCATTCATGACATATGCGAGTGAGACGTGGTCGTTTACTGTGGGTCTCACAAGAAGGCTCAAGGTCACCCAGCGAGCAATGGAGAGAGCTATACTTGGTATTTCCCTGCTTGATCGAATAAAAAACGATGAGATCCGCAGGAGAAACAAGGCAACCAACATCGCTCGAAGGATTGCATCGTTGAAGTGGCAGTGGACGAGACACATAGCGAGAAGAACCGATGGCCGTTGGAGCGGAAAAGTTCTGGAATGGCGACCGCGTACCGGACGACGTCGGCAGGCCCTCCACGGGGTGGACTGACGGTCTGGTCAAGGTCGCGGGAAGCCCCTGTATGCGGACAGCGCAGGACCGATCCTTGTGGAGATCTTTGGGGGAGGCCTGTGTCCAGCAGTGGACTGTCGTTCGGCTGACATCATAGATATTGTTAATGCCTTCTTAAGTGTTTATCATAAAAAGTTAAATAAACTAGGTTTTAGTTTAAATTGGAATAATTGATCTCTCAGGCACACATTGCACACATATGTGTGTAACTTGTTACTTGTGATACTCTTGAATAATGAATATTTTTCATACTAGTACTTTTTTTCATTCCCTTTGTCTTTAAACATTTTCTTGTATCATACAACACTAATTTGAGTAGAGATACAAGTCAACATATATCAAAAACACAGAATAACACGACCGCCATTTTCGTGTAAAATGATATGTACCAAAAAACACAACTTTCGACAGTTTTGTGCTTTTAGTGCTTTTGCAGATTAAATAATTTGACTTATTTGTTTTCTCTCAGGGCAATAGTTGATTCAGTTTTGAAAAAAAACTACCTGACAAAGCAACAATATCAGCTTTCACCAAAGCTTTACACAGTGTTTAAAGTGATACAACTCATTTAGAATCATTATACACTATCATTCATTTGGTGCGTTTTGATACAGCAAACACTTTTTTTTAAATATCTCATTGTGTAGGTATCGAATTTAAGCAGGAACTTAACAAGATGTGAACTGATACGACCCCTATAAAATAGTATCATCATTATTAAAAAAATATTATTCGAATTCGGTTTATGAATTTTTAAACACAAAACCTTCATTACTGTAAAGTTGTCTTTTTTGACATGTACCACTTTTCACAGGACCCACAGAATTATTTTTTTATTTTTTTTTTTTAAATTTATTTCAGGTCAATTTTACCTGCGTTTCAAAGGGTCTCTGATGACAGGGTGATATTCAATTTGTCACAACTTCTAAACTATTTTACTTGGAACTTTGATTTTTGCTTCACTGTTTAGGTGATGTCTTTGGGTATCCAAAAAATTAAAAATAAATGTATGTTGTCAGTTTAGTTTTTCTGAAAAAAAAATAAATGTAAAAAAAACTAACAAATTCTATCACAATTTTCAAGTTCAAACATTTTTTTGAGGTATTTTAAGGGAGTTATGAAAAAATGCTTTTTTGTCAGCTTATTGCCTATTTTTGTAGCTGTCCAACGATACTACTTTTGTGACTGTAGGACCTCTAAATCGGCAGATATCGCAAACTAAAATAACCCACCCGTACTCCCGAGAAAAAAAATTAAAATGGCGGCCATTTTAAAACAACTGGGGCAAAGTGCTTAATTATGGTGGATTTATTCATGAAATAGATCATATTACTTCACCTTAACGGGTCGGACACCGGTTCCCAAACACACTGTATATCTAGACGTCTCATCCTTTAAATCGCAGCTTTAAGTGATAGTTTATTTTTTGCGCAAAAAGAAAAGGAGAGCTTGCAACAGGGCGCTGGAGATTCTTCGAGGAAAAAGCGCCTACGTCATGTTTTATAAATTAATTTTGTGGCTAACCACTTCATCTCCGAAGAGACGACTTGTTTGCTTTTGTTGAACGAGATCACTTAGTAGATTTCTCCTGTAACTGTTATTTTATTTTTCTAGTAAGGTAATGTTCTTGTTTCATTTTGCCTTTTTTTGCACTCAAGTAGGCAGCAGGTTTTGGTTAGTGTAAGCTAATGCTTCAAACGTAACGTAAGTAACTTCCTTTTTTCCTTCAAAATAATATAAATACCTTTTCGGAAAAATATGCATTTAAACTCAGTTTTTTAAAGTTACACATAATTTTGATTATTAACATATCACTTACACGGTCTTCTAATTGAAATCTCCTATCAGATATAACCACACCTGCACTTCGTTTATTCCCTCTGTTAACTTTAAAATCTCTCGACTTGTATGCAAACTAATAAATAAATAATTAATGTATCTTACCACGAAGAGATATCAATCATACAAAACCAAAAAATTATCTAGAAATCCAAAGAAAGATGCCATTGCTATACATCACAAACATCTGGCGTAAACATGATACTCCCACTGTATCACCTAAAGCGCTTTTGGGAGCTTCGCATAAAACAAAAGCCGGAAAAGAGGCCTATTCCGTATGCCTCAACATATTTGCGCCCGAAGATTGCAGGAGTGATACGAAGTGAAGGGACAGTGTTGCCAGCGCACATCATTGTGAAAACTCTCTCGAGATATTTTATTGTAATTTTACCTTCTTAGTTTTTTTAAAAAAAACTTTGGTTTAAGTAGTATTAAATCATTTCCAGTCGTACTTTTTCCAAGAGTCGCATTTTGGAACACTATTACTTTTCTCTTAAAAAAACGATATTGATTTTGATACTCATCATTATGGAAAATGAACTTTATAATCTAGATTTATTTTGTTTAGTCGAGTAGTGAGTTACAAAGGCACTGTTTTTGGGTAAGAACCATTAAATATTTTGGAAGACGTATTCTGAGATTATTCTTCTAGAGGTATTCTAGAAATATTGAACTGAACTTGCCACTCAGCAAGTTTAGGAGTTAGTTAGAAAAGGAAACCTAAGCAAAAAGTTACCCAAAAAAAACTAAAATACAAAATTCGGTGTTCTTTTCCACACTGAAAAGTTACAAAATGTGTACTAACTTACCTCTGGTAACGCTTAAGGATTCTATCGGCGGATTACCATAAGCAGTCGCAACAACACGGATCGAGCAGTCGAAATCTCTGCCAGGATACCATATCTTGGAGGTTCTACGTGAGCCATTTACATAATAGGGGCGCGGGCCTTCTTCTATGTAAATGTAGAGTTTTCCTAGCCCCGGCCGGTATTAGGTTCAAAGGCTATTCGGATGATTGATATGAAACGGATCTGTCCCTATGATTTATGTACGTCGTAAGAGGCAAGTGCATAATGTCCGTTTGGGATAGGTATGTTTTTCATTCAAACGGACCAATAGTTTTCGAAAAGAGGTGTTATGAAGATCGAACAATTTTTATTTTGTCTTTTGACGGTAAAAGGCGTTGAAGTGTTCCTTTACTATTGCTGAAGAATAAACGGAAGCGCTCTTTACAATATTTGTATTTTGTTTAGATAGTGAAAATTAAACTTCAAAGGCTACAATGAAATTAAGTCATAATACGACTAGAACGGATATTTGCCAGTACAACATCTTATTTTTTAAAATAAAATCATAGTAAAATTATTTCTTTGAATACCCATTACCTTGCCTGCAATAATGGGCAAGTACACAAAGACTGGCTTATGCTTCAGCCGTTGAACATGTACTATGGACCGACCCTTGGGGACTGGGTATATTGAATAATGCTCATTTATATATAATAACTGTAACAACAAAAAATTTAGTTAGTGGTAACGTGATATTATTAAAAGCACCTGTCCTTTTACGCATTCATTATTTTGCAAAAGAACCAATAAATTAATAAACGGAAAAAAATGTATAAAATTGTATTATATCCACTTACTCAATTTTTGATAAAATTAGCAGACTAGAAATTAACATTGCATATATTTTCTTGGCTAGTTGACTGTTCCATTCAGGATTTTATTGTATTAAGTGACAACCACTTACAACCAAGTCCCGCTAGCGATATTATCAAGAACTTCACTTGTGCTTATAAAGTTACCTTGATAGAAGAATAGCGATTTTGATTACTAGTTTATGTGGTTATGAGTATATTTTTTTAATAATACACTTAGTACAAAATGTATTACTAACAGTGCAATAACACCGTGGGTGAATGAAATACAAAATCAGTTTGAAATGAGTCATGTTCATAGGTATAAGTTCAAGGTTAATACGGCTCATTATCGGAAATTACGAGAACTTTCACAGTATTAGAACCATTATAGCTGAAGGCAAACTTTGTTTACAACATTGTTTGTGAATTTAACAAGTCAAATCCAAGACAACGGCCTAGATATGGGTAAACAGTTAATTTCAGTAACTTAGTTACTAACTAACACGACGATAATAAAATTATGAATTTATGAACAGCTGTTTATTGGCTTTAAAATATAAATCTATTTAACATTTCTTGTTTAATTTTTGTTTTATAAATTACTAGCGGCTGCCTGCGCTTTTGTACGTGTGTATAAAGCGTATCATACTATAGCTACTATATAATTTATAATATAATTTATAATAGTATAATTTATACTATATAAATGGATTATTATTATTATTATAGCCTTCCTCAAGAAATAGACTATTCAACACAAAAATATTTTTTAATTAGAACCAGTAGTTCCCGAAATTAGCGCGTTCCAACAAACAAACGCACAACTGTTTAGTGTTATATTATAAGTATAGATCATTTTGATAGCGAACGATAGATAAATATAGATCATTTTGATGATAAAGTGAGATTATTTTAACAAAAATGGTGCACTTAAATTTGTGTGACACGAAGTTTTGTTGCGATACTCAAATCATCGAACCTGTGCGTATAAAATAAAAGTATAGTATACAAAATGAAAAATCCGTTGATAATTTATATTAGAAAAGTCCCCAAAGTTAGAAAAGCTTTGGTGACAACTTTTATCAATTTTTATACTATTCTAAGCTTCCCTTAAATATTTAAATAAATGTTTATTTATTTAAATAATAAATATTTTGAGGAAAAGCTTTGGTTACTAGTTTGCACGTGCAGATTAGGCAAACGCCATCCAATTTCAAATCCAAGATGGCAGATATTTCTCCTATATGGCACATCGCTTTTCTCCCAAACTACCATTAATGAAACCGTCATACCTATCTCCGATTACATTCGTTGATAATTTAGCTATACCTATGCCGCAGGGCATAAAATGTAAATTAACGAATTTGATTAATTGCCCCGCTATCAGTCTTAAGTTTTGGCGCTGATTCATCATAATTACCTGATACGGCCGTGTTGTGAGTTACGTGTATCGCGAATGACTGTTATAGACTCTTTGTAAAATACGACCCTTATTTATAACAGGTGCTGGAATGATAGATGAGGCTGCTTATCGTTCGTTGTAATTAGTGGTTAGTACTTTACCTAGCTGCATAGTAAGAAAGGATTTCAGTGCCTTGTTAAATAAAGATTTTGAAACTTAAATTTCTATGGCTGACCGTGTGGTGTGGTAGATAACTTCACCTTTTTAAACATATTGGTAAAATATGTTGACAAATGATAGTTTTAAATTGGTGACGTGGCTCAGTGGGGAAGCACTGGCGTGACGCCCGCGTTATCCCGTATTCGAATCTGGCAGTAGCAACTAAGAGTACCTTGTGATCATTTTGAAATTTGTGGCTAACTCTCCGGTGAAGGGAAACACCGATAAAAAGCAAAGTAACTGATGAAGGCAGTAGGTTCGCCCCTTACCACGTTAAGCTCAAAAACTTGCTAGACAAAATGCTGACTTCTGCAGAATGATCTGTTCACCACAACAATATCAACATATCAGATTGAACCTACTACCCGACTTAGTTATGTTACAAATCACTAAAACTGCACTTTCCAAAACAAAACAGATTCCTTAGAAAGACAATATTGTATCAAAATCCAAATTGTCCATATCCATACTAGTTGCGCCCGCAATCTCTCAAATTCCACGCGACTAAACGCACGAACAACGCAGTTTGAACTTGTAAATTATTCGCACGGACGCAGTTTGAGAGTTATTTTATCGCGTACACATTGCAATCAATGGGTGGCCGACGCGTAATTGGCATGCAGCTGTTTTGGCTTGCGTTTTTGACATAAAACAAAGCTTGTTGTTTTGTACTAGCGTAGGTGGTGTTAAGTCACAATACAATACAAGAACACATTGTCAATGCCGTATCTTAAGATAAAATAGCAGTAAGAATATATAGTTTAGTATGGCATTATCGGAATACCTACTACTTTATAACGTTTGAAATAACTTTATTTAACAAAGATCTGAAAAACCAGAAAAAGACATTTGGTCATGTTGGCACCAGACAGGACTTGAACCCGCATCTTTCGCAAACCGGGCGACTGCACTTCCAATTATGCTACCGAGACCATAAGCAGACCGGCCGAATCTTTCTGGTATATTTACCCTGGGAGCCAGGGTGATTTCATCAATGTTATAGGCATCCACCTCTAACATTCGGAAGAAATATTATTGATGATTAAACGAACTTACCTTAAGTGAAGTTCTATCATAATTATATGAGTCGCTGCATCCGAAGGGATTTTATCACAAGGTAGTACATTTCTTCATGTACCAGGCATCAACACGTTTTAGAGCTGGTATCACTGAAACAGAAAAAAAAACAAATTCCCTCCCTACGGTAGGTGCGTCGCTCTGACAGGTGACAAGTTCATCATTCTTTTAGAGACAGATTTCCCTAAAGTTACTCGGGTCAGTTACCAAAGGGTATGATGGTAACTATGGGTAGGGTGGGAGCTAAAATCCCTTCGGATGCAGCGACTCATATAATTATGATAGAACTTCACTTAAGGTAAGTTCGTTTAATCATCAATTATACTTCGTCGCTGCATCCTCGGGATTTTATCACAAGGTAGATGTTAAGAGGTCTAGGGAAATCAATATCAAGGATTTACTAAATTGAATTTGATACCAAATTTTATTTTTGATGTGAAATAGGTAACGTTTATTATAATTTTACCTATTTACTATAAAAACGCAACAAAATTAAGGACCAATGACCAAAAGTCAAAAGATCATCGCAGCTTCAGTATTATGTTCCAAGATGAATATATATTAAGATAACTTCATGTTATAAATATGCTTTGCATAATAATTAATATTAATTTAAGCAATGTTAATTAAAAAAACTTAATGGTAACTGTATGAACTTTGCTGTTACCACACACAAGAACAGGTATACATATACCACCCAATAATAAAACCTAATTTACTCGAATATTTAATCCATAGTTAATTCGGGATCAAAGAACGACGTCTATTGAAACAGGTTGGCAGCTTGAGCTGCAACTTTTCCGTTAATATTTTCGTAATAAATGTAAAGTAAGGTGGTACATAATTATATACAAGTACACTGGGCAGTGGTTTATTACAACAATTTAAATGCCCAGCATTGTATGTGCTCGTTGTGTGGGTGACACATAATTAGTCACCTAACTTAATTCAACTAAAGCTGTTGTTTGGAAAACCTATTCCCAAATAGAACCCAACGGCAGTGGGGACTAAAGTAAGTTAGTTAGTAACTTATTCTCCTAGTTTTTGCTAATAATATTTCTTAATGTAAGTATGTTGTCTACTGCACAGAGTAAGCAGACTTTAGAATCCGAAAGAATAATAACCTAGGCATAATAAGCTTTAGTTTTTATTATTTTTCTTAAGAGTTTCTATGACTCTCATTGATTGAAATGTCCTTCCAAGATAGAAACTACACATGACCTAGTCAATGCAGCTGGCCTATGTTTTTAATCTAATAACCTAACTGAGGTATTATTACTTAGGTAATTTATGCCAGTCTGGTGAAAGCTGGGGCGTTTTGTAAGGATGAGACGTCTTACTATTCTTTATGACAATGTTTTCGTGAGTGGAAATCGTCTATTTTTAACTATCGCTATGCGAATAATATCCGTAACACTGTAAGTAGGTAGGTACCTACAGTTCCCTGTTGGTACAGTTAAGGTTAGAATTGCATTAAGATATTCTACTGACTTCTCTCCTTAAATCTTCTTACTGTGAATTTCTTATTAAATGTCAAATCTTGTTTGGCTTGGTACATTACTAAAGTGTAAACTAATAAAAGAGCTGTTGCTTATGCGAAGGTGTTATTTTCATTAAATTATTATTGTGATTTCAGTCCTATTCTCACGAAAAACTTAACTTATAACCTATTGCGGTCATTTTAAAATGAAAGACCACGATGTCTTCTACTCGTAAGTGCGTATGCAACAAATTCTTAATGGTAGGTCACCTACCTACATAATTTCAAATACTAAAACTATTAAATTGTAATTTAGCATCTGATGGCAATTAATTTCTTAATCAACAAACTTTGCCAGATGCGAACAATAAAAGCTGAAACTACTTCCTATAAATTGGTAATCTGCAAATCATTACCAAACATTTTTGTCTTTAGGTATATGCTGTCAGAGTATCTGCAAATGACTAAGTACTAGTCCCACTGAAATTGAGACAAGATCAACATCTTTTTCCAAAACATTTCCTGTTTTCAGAAATGCGATCAATGTGAGATGGTTTTAGTTCAATTTATAACTTTTAATCCCAAGTCAAAACCAGTCATGGCTTGGATATGGTTATCCACTATACCTATTGATTGATTTTGTTATTTCAAAAAATAACCACGGAATCGAGGTACTAAATCAAGTCTACATTACAAGGTGTGCCTATTGAACGGCTAAAACAACAGTTATACCTTTAAAAATCATCTACTCAATCGTTAAATGACAAATTTAACGCTTGCTGAATTATGAGTAGTCACTAATGTTTGCTAAACGGCAAAAGTGTAGCATTTTGCATATAAAAGAAATCCGCGTGCGTAGCACACCACTCAACAACAAGTAAATCAAGTAGATACCTGTATGCATATACATTTAAAAGACGGCTGTGTTTATGTACTTACACCATTATTAAGTGTTGTTATTCAACTTGTTATTGTTAAACGCGTGGCTGCATTAAATACTACTGTGTTAATTATTAGGTGGATTAGGTTTATCGCTTCATAAGAATAAACTATTAATAATAAAAAATTTAAGTGTCTCTTCAATTCATGTTGTTTCAAATGCTTTTGCTTATTTATTATATTAAAATAAACTACTATATAAAAATAAGTCGGGTTTTCCTTTCTGACGCTATAACGCACAGACCGATTTCCACGGTTTTGCATTCGTTAGAAAGGTCCCGCGCTCCGTGACGTTGATAGCAAAGAAAATTCAGCAAAATTTCAACAGAAAAGCGGGAAAATCTTTTTTCACATACAGCTAAGGCCACGCGGACGAAGTCGCGGGCGGCTGCTAGTCATAGATAATTATTTCTTGAGTAATAAAGAAATTTTGGAAAACTTACATGGGTTCTCTGCCACCAGGTAAGGTTATCAAACCATCAGCAAGGTAAGATACAGAAAAATACTGGTAAGGCTAGATTGTTTAATACATACCTGACTTTTCATAATCACTATGAAAATACTTTTCATTTCATTTTATGTTTTATTTTATTTCATTTTATTTCACTTCATTTCATTTCATTTTATTTCATTTCATTTTATTTCATTTTATTTCATTTTATTTCATTTTATTTCATTTTATTTCATTTTATTTCATTTTATTTCATTTTATTTCATTTTATTTCATTTTATTTCATTTTATTTCATTTTATTTCATTTTATTTCATTTTATTTCATTTTATTTCATTTTATTTCATTTTATTTCATTTTATTTCATTTTATTTCATTTTATTTCATTTTATTTTATTTCATTTCATGGGCCATTCACGGATTGAATATAGCGAGGGTTTACTGCAAAAACCGGCTAACCGACATTTTATCACAAAATGAGTTACGAGCACAATGATACTTATTTTTTGAAGCTTTTTCCACAGATAAAACCGGCTAAGCTCTACGATAAACCGTTTCAAAGTTACTAAGTGCTAAAAACGGCTAAATGCAGGAAATTGACTAATACTTGTTTGTTAAAATATTATAAATACTTTTATTTATGAATGCAAATTAATCTTCCCTGACAAAAGGGAATAAGCATACATGACATCTTTTTCATAACAACTAACAAAATGAAGGATATGTTAACAAGTTCCGTAAATAACAAGTAAACTCATATATCGCCTTTTTTCAAAATATTCTTACTGGTGTTGATAAGAAAACTTTAATGAGAAAATATTTTAAATGCTTATAACATTAATTGCTTGTTAATAATATCATCGAATCATTACAATTTGTCGGCAGGAAAAACCGACTAACGTACTCAAGCAGGTTTAAGCACAACACTTTTACTAAATAAACGACCACGTGACCATGTAAAAAAGTAATAACGGCCGATGACTTATTTTCACAAATCGACAGTTTAGACCAGTTCGCCGCACCGCGTGCTTACAGGACGTTAAAATTATTGTAAACTTCAAAGTGTTCGCTAGAGATCTGTCTATTGGGCAAAGCGAGGCCAACCAACTCACGAGGCTGAAAACTGAGGCAGGTAGCATCATTACGTCCACACCTGAAATCCTGAGGGAGATTGAGAGTTTCTATGGACAGCTGTATTCCACGCAAACACCTGTGGAAAGCAAGGCTAAAGACCCTAGAGCCAAGCTTACCCGACACTATACCGAAGATATCCCGGACGTCAGCCTGTACGAGATTAGGATGGCTCTCAAGCAGCTTAAAAACAACAAGGCGGCGGGTGATGACGGAATTACAACAGAGCTTCTGAGAGCGGGCGGTCGGCCGATACTCAAGGTCCTCCAGACGCTCTTCAGTTCTGTCATCCTCGGGGGCAGAACGCCAAAGGCATGGGGCAGAAGCGATGTGATGCTGTTTTTCAAGAAGGGTGACAAAACTCTCTTGAAGAACTACAGACCCATATCGCTTCTGAGCCATATCTATAAGTTGTTTTCGAGAGTCATTGCGAATCGTCTCGCTCGCAGGTTTGACGACTTCCAACCTCCCGAACCAGCCGGGTTCCGAAAAGGCTATAGTACCATAGACCACATTCATACGCTGCGGCAAGTTATACAGAAGACCGAAGAGTATAACTTGCCACTTTGCCTGGCGTTTGTGGACTATGAGAAGGCCTTTGATTCGATTGAGACCTGGGCAGTGTTGCAGTCTCTCCAAAGGTGCCAAATAGACTACAGGTACATCGGGGTGCTAAGGTACCTTTACGAAAACGCCACCATGTCGGTCCGATTACAGAACCAGAGCTCTAATCCGATAGAACTACAGCGAGGCGTGAGACAAGGAGACGTCACATCTCCGAAACTGTTCACAGCTGCGTTGGAGGATATTTTCAAGCTTCTGGACTGGAAAGGACGCGGCATCAACATCAATGGCGAGTACCTGACACACATACGATTCGCCGATGATGTAGTTCTTATGGCTGAGACCTTGGAAGACCTGAACATAATGCTCGAAGATCTCGGTAATGCTTCTCAAAGAGTGGGTCTTAGGATGAACATGGACAAGACGAAAATCATGTTCAATGCCCATGTTGCACCCGCTCCAGTTAACGTTGGGAACATTACACTCGAAGTTGTTGACCACTATGTTTACCTGGGACAGGCAGTCCAGTTAGGTAAGTCCAACTTCGAGAAAGAGATCTCTCGTCGAATCCAGCTCGGATGGGCAGCGTTCGGGAAGCTCCGGCATATATTCGCGTCTGAAATTCCTCAGTGTCTCAAGACGAAAGTCTTTGACCAGTGTGTGTTGCCAGTAATGACATATGGGAGTGAGACGTTGTCGTTCACTATGGGTCTCATAAGAAGGCTCAAAGTCACCCAGCGAGGAATAGAGAGAGCGATGCTTGGTGTTTCCCTGCTTGATCGAATCAGAAATGATGAGATCCGCAGGAGAACTAAGGCAACCGACATCGCTCGAAGGATTGCATCGTTGAAGTGGCAGTGGGCGGGACACATAGCGCGGAGAACCGATGGCCGTTGGGGCGGAAAGGTTCTCGAATGGCGACCGCGTACCGGACGACGTTCCGTGGGCAGGCCCTCCACAAGGTGGACCGACGATCTTGTCAAGGTCGCGGGAAGCCGCTGGATGCGGACAGCACAGGACCGATCGTTGTGGAGATCTTTGGGGGAGGCCTATGCCCAGCAGTGGGCGTCGTTCGGCTGACATGATGAGGCTTCCTGAGCCAGCTATTGGTGAATCGGAAAATGAAGAAAATGATTAAACTCATAAAAATGTTTAATTAGTTTCTTCACTTTCTGATTTAGTGTATTTTAAGTATTAAAATGATCAAGGTTTAGTAGGTATTTGATTTAAAGTATTAAAAATATAAAACTGAACAACATTTTTGATTATGAGTAAACGTAAAAATCATTTACTTTTATAGTCTCAATATTTATAATTTTAGTTATGTATTAGCTATTCAACAAAAAATTCAGGCAAAACCATTTACGTTTTTTATTTTGTTGTCTACATCTTTAGGACAATATTATATTACAATAACTTTACGTAAAACTTAGTTATTTATCAGAAACTAACTATATTAATATAAAATCCGCCTGAAATATCAATAATTTCGCCAATATGGCATTTAAGTAATCTAGAGGCAAAATGTGCTAACTGTACGACCTTGCTCATTAATTTCCTAATGTCAAGATTTCTGTCATGTTTATTCAAAAATACAAAAACAAAATATAATCTTAAAGATGTGTTCCAACTAATAACTAGTATGCCATGTAAAACCTATAGATATTATTGATATATAATTAGAATGAAACTTTAAAACTTAATTTTCTCATAACCAGTTTAGTAGCATTTAGCAGGTTTTCGCAGTAAACCCTCGATAGGCCCTTAATTCAGATATTGCGATATCGTTACCGTCATGTTGACTCACGGCCAACTCCCAAGTTTGTTCCTTATGTTTTTTTTTTTTTTTTTTTTTTATTAAAAATGGGTTTGCGTTTGACCTCAGACTCACCTGATGGTAAGCGATGACGAGGCCGAAGGTGGAACACGCTTACCCAGAAAATGCCTATTCACTCTTGCCTTGAAGACACCAAGGTTGTATGTATCCGGAAACACAGACGCAGGGAGGGCGTTCCACTCCCTAGCGGTGCGGACCAGGAAGGAAGCACCAAACCGCTTAGTTCGGACCGCTGGAAAGTCGACCACATGGGGGTGAAAGCCCTCACGGCGTCTAGTGGTCCGGTGGTAGAAAGTGGAGGGTGGGATCAGGTCATGAAGTTCCTGCGCACACTGTCCGAAATACACCTTATAAAAAACCGATAGACAGGCAACTTTACGCCGATGCTCCAAACTCTGAAGTTTGGTTCCAACGAGCATATCGTCACCTATCAGTCTCCTGGCCCTTCGGTCTACTGAGTCCACTGCATCCAGCTGGTATTTGGCAGAGCCATCCCAAAGGTGGCAGCATTACTCCATACACGACCGAACTTGTGCTTGATACAACTGTAAGAGTTGCTCCGGTGTGAAGTTCCGCCTAACCTTAAAGAGGATACCAAGTTTCTGAGCAGCGGTTTTTGCTTTGGACTCAATAGAACTGCCGAAGTTGAGGTCAGATGAAAGATCCATACCAAGGAGCTCGAGGTGGTTGGTTATCGGTATGGGTGCATCCAGGAAAGTAGGAGTCAGATTTAAAGGACTCCGTTTGGTGGAGAATAGACACGCCTGAGTTTTGTTGGCGTTGAACTCAACGAGGTCAGCTTCGCCCCAGTCGGACACTGCTTTTAACGTTGAGCTCATCCGCTCAACCATGGCCTCTCTAAGGGACTCAGTCTCAGCCGGACTAGTGCGAGCGCTGGACATGTATCTCTCTGTAACGGTGCTGTCATCTGCGTATCCGAAGATACCTGGGCACAGCAGATCGTTGATGTGCAGCAGGAATAATGTTGCAGAGAGAACAGACCTCTGAGGAACTCCGGCATTTATAGCCAATAGGTCGGAAGAGCAGCCATCAATGACTACCCTTATTGACCGTTCACTCAGGAAGTCAGATATCCAGTGACACAGTGCGGTGGGAATTCCGTATGACGGTAGCTTGCTTTTAAGGCTATCGTGCCAGACCCTGTCAAATGCCTTTGAGATGTCGAGAGAGACGGCAAGAGCCTCGCCGTGATTCTCGACGGCTTCGCCCCACAAGTGAGTGGCGTACGCAAGAAGATCACCAGTTGACCGTTCTCGGCGAAAACCGTACTGTCGATCACTAAGCAGACTGTTGTCCTCAAGGTACGCCAGGAGCCGGTTGTTAATAACACGTTCCATACTTTTACAAAGTATAGAGGTGATTGCAATTGGCCTGTAGTTGCCAGGGTCGGCTCGACTGCCTTTTTTGGGCACAGGTTGCACGTTGGCAAGCTTCCAAGACTTCGGAACTTGTCCCGTTGATAGAGAGAGGCGGTTAAGGCGTGTCAGTACAGGAGACAACTCGGGCGCACAATTCCGCAAGACCACTGCAGGAATCCCGTCAGGACCACTGGCCTTATTCACGTCGAGAGTGCGAAGCGTTTTTAGTACCTCTTTCTGGCGGATGCGGAACTCAGGCAAAACTGAGCCGCATGGGGGTAATTTAGGTGGTGTTTGGCTTCCAGCACTAAGACGCGAATGGCTTGCAAAAAGAGCAGCAAATAAATTTGCTTTCTCTTCCGCAGAGTGGGCCAGAGATCCGTCAGGCTTCATCAGCGGTGGTAGCGATGAGCGGCAAAAATTCGATTCGACCGACTTAGCCAAGGACCAAAATGCCTAGCTACCCGATGGGCAAGAGGCGAGTTTGGCACCAATACGGCTCACACGGTCGAAACGAGTCTTTCTGAGTACCTTTTTGCAGGACTTGGCAGCAGCGTTATAGGCTCTCTTCTTTACGCTGACGTCGGATGCTTTACGCGCGCGAGCATCAGCCCAGGCTCGGTACGCCGATTGCTTAACCGCCTCAGCGGCAGCGCAATCAGTGTTGTACCACCGGGGAGCTCGGCTATCGAGGGATACGTCGGAAAATGGAATGAAATACTCCATAGCCCGACAAATCACCTCTGAAATAGCGTCAGCGCATTCCGATGCATCGCCAGAAGAGAAGCAAGCTTGCTGCCAAGGATAAGATGCAAAGAAATGCCGCATCTCGTCCCAGTCCGCCGACTTGTATCGCCACATCCGCCTTGTGCCCTTAGGGCTAGGATCGGGCGGGGAGTAGTTTGATACGGCCTTCACCAGACAATGGTCAGAACTGCCAAGAGGAGCGGCAACCGACACATAGTAGCGGTCTGGATCTGTAGTCAGCAGAAGGTCCAGGCAATTCGGTGTGTGGCTAGAGACATCTGGTATTCGCGTGGCTTCCTTTACGAGCTGGGTGAGATCTAGCGACAGAGAGAATCTCAGCGCCTCTCTTCCAGCATGGTCAGTGTTCTGGTATGGGAACAACCAGTCACGATGGTGGGCGTTAAAATCCCCCAGAAACACTAACTGCGCAGACGGATACCGATGTAGGGCTATGTCAGCCGCAGCACCGAGGTACTCGAAAAGTTTGGTCGTCTCCTGATCACCGCTGTGCGACCGGTAGACACAGGCATAGAGAACTTTCTCCACGCCTGTGTCCACCAAAACCCATAGGACAGAAAATCCAGGTCTCTCAAGGCTGCGGAGACGCTGGTAGCAGATGTCATCGCGGGCATACACGCACACGCCAGAGCGTTGTTTAAATTTGTGCTCCAGGGTATACCCTGGGTAGTTAAGGTACGCCGCGTCTGATGGACACCTGATCTGCGTCTCCGTGACAAAGAGTAGGTGAGGCTTATCAGTCTCGAGGTGGTGGTGGACTGCAACGAGATTTGAGTGCAGGCCTCGAATGTTACAGAGGTGCACTTGGAGCGACAGGACGTGCTTCCGCTGTAAAAACCTCTTGCTTTTACTAAACTTTGCCATCAGTGGGTTGGGAAGAGTGAACAGGCGAGAGGAAGGCAGTTGGACATGGCGCGCACCGTCAACCCAGCAACGATAGCGGCACCGCCGCGCCGCTGGGAGACTCATCTGGAGACCGCAGGGACGCCCGAACCCCCCCAGAATGGCCATCGGGTCCTGTCATCCGGTCGCCAACCGGCACGATGGAGCATTCTGGGATTTTTCGCGAGTTGGCGGGGCAGCCTTTCATAGGTGGCTGGCCTACTACTTGGGCCCCCTACTAACTGCGGTCGGCCAGCGGAAAAACCGTGCTTCGGATCCCGCTGCTCTCCAAGATGAGGCTTCCGGAACATTGGCACCGCCTCGTTGCACCCGGTTTCTCGGAGCAGCGCAACAGTCCAGACCCAACCTCTCGTAAGGGCTCCCAAGGCATCACGACGGAACACGTTGAATAACGTTTGGCGACGTGTCTTTGCCTTGGCGGTGGTAATTAGCCGCGGCCGAAGCCTACCACCAGGAAATTATTGCTCGTTTGGCACCACCCAGGGGTCACGTGTATGGTCTCGAGGGTACAGCATACGGACGCGAGCAATTTCGACCCCCAAAAAATCAAGTACAAAAAAAAATCATGTACAGATCAAGCTATTAAGTCTCAAATTTGAGATCATTTTTCTGTATTTATATGCCTTCGTGATGACTCGCGGCCAACCCCCAGGTTTTTATTATACCTTCGTGATGACTCTCGGCCAACCCCCAGGTTTTTACAAAACCTTCGTGATGACTCTCGGCCAACCCCCAGGTTTTTACAATACCTTCGTGATGACTCTCGGCCAACCCCCAGGTTTTTTAAGAAGTAAATAAATAAAAAAATAATAATTAGGCACCGGTACTCACCGGGATGGTTTTCGGCGTCGGCCTCTAATTACATAGCTAATTGAATACTTCATTCTGCTAAATCCGCATTGGATTGTCATTTTCTCATATGTTGTGAACTTCGTGGGCAGCAAGCCTACGTGAGTGGTTATCCCGTGGTAACACGGGTGTTAGCCTTCATCATATTATGAATATTGTAAACGGTAACCACGAAGTGGTATCAAATGTATTTAAATATAAATTTTATAGCAACTAGAGTAAGTTATGATGTTAGCCATAGCTGTATAGCTACAAAAGCTGTGGCGTGGCTACTCAGATGTGTCTGTGTAGTAGCAAAATGAAACATTATTTCAATGTCAGGTTTTTTTTTTTTTTTTATAGGATAGGGGGCAAACGAGCAGACAGATCACCTGATGGAAAGTGAATACTGCCGCCCATGGACATTTGCAACACCAGAGGGGCTACAAAATGCGTTGCCGGCCTTTTAAATGGGAGTACGCTCTTTTCTTGAAGGACTGCAGGTCGTATTTGTCCGGAAATACCGCATGCGGCAACTCATTCCACAATTTCGTGGTTCGGGGCAGAAAGTTTCTGTTGAAACGAACAGTAGTGCTCTGCCAACTGTCGAGGTAGTGGGGGTGGTAGAGTTGTCGCGTAGATCGATGGCGGAAAGAGGTGGCGGGAATCAGCCCGAACAGTTCCTCGGAGCACTCTCCATGATAAATGCGATAGAGAATGCAAAGCGAAGCTACATCTCTACGCAGTGCCAGGGAGTCAAGCCTATCCGAAACCTCGCAGCAATCAACAACTCGAGCTGCTCTCCGTTGAATGCGGTCTAGAGGGAGAAGCTGGTACTGGGGAGCCCCTGCCCAAAGATGAGAACAGTATTCCATGTGAGGCCGAACCTGCGCCTTATAAAGTTGCAGGCGGTGTGCCGGTGTGAAATACCGTCTCGATCTGTTGAGCACGCCGAGCTTCTTTGAGGCTATTTTAGCCTTACCCTCCAGGTGGCCACGAAACTGGACTTCGCTCGAAATGTCGACACCGAGAATTCCGATATTGGCTGCGGCAGTTAATGGGGTGCTCTCGAAACTTCCATTACTAAGACTTATTCTTAGTCGTTAGTTTTCAATTGAAATTACAATCTTATTCTTGAAGTTTTTAGGTACTAGTGTATATAGAAAGAAAGGTTTTTGTTATGCAAGGATAGCACAAAATAACTTACAGTTTGGTCTTCGATTTGATTTTCACCTTAAAATGCTTTCGAAACCACACTCGCGTTGTGGGCCTGGCCGTGCTCTCGTTGCGGGACGTCCTCTTGGACAGGAATAAACAGGAACCTTTATTCTGCTTGGCTAATTTGTTGAAAATGCACCGACAAACTTGGTACGGGAAAAAACAGGATCTTCTTCTTCTGTTTGTCTCGTTTGTTGGAAACACACACTCAGTGTGCGTTTTATCGTAATCTCGTTACGGTGGGTCCATTTTGGACAGGCCTCAACAGGATCATAAACAGCTAAAATTAATGCCAACATTGATTAAGACCACTTCACGGTCTCATCATTGACGTGTTTTGTTAAATTTAAACATTGCATCGTCATGCTATTGCTTAGCTTTGTTTACAGTCATACGAAGATTCACTTTTAATCACGAGTTCTCTTATTAAAACATTTTGTGCAAGAAAATGTGGGTAGATTTTTATTGTAGATCGTATTTAGTTATTGTTTAAAACGAACGGTAAGTACGATCTTAACGTTCATTTAGGATCTATCGATTTATACTACTACAACTATTGCAAACACTTCAGCACTTAAAGAAACCGTTATATAAAAAATATAACGAGAGAGGGTGTGTCGATGCCCGAACACTAGAAACGAATGATGAACTTGTCACCTGTCAGAGCGACGCACCTACCGTAGGGAGGGAATTTGTTTTTTTTTCTGTTTCAGTGATACCAGCTCTAAAACGTGTTGATGCCTGGTACATGAAGAAATGTACTACCTTGTGATAAAATCCCGAGGATGCAGCGACGAAGTATAATTTCAAATATTTAACTTCCGATTAAGATAAAAAAGCTATTACTATACATCGAAATAAAACAACTTTACGGATTCTACTCGCGGTGTTATTTTTTCTTTCATTTTCCAGCCCGACGTTTCGACTCCTTTACAGCAGTCGTGATCACGGGATGACAAAGATGTTCTATGTCACAAAACAGTACAATTTTTTGCAACCCTCACTTAACTACCGTCATTTCCACTAACATTATTGGAAATGTTCCTATCCACGCAGTACGAACTAACCGTATCTTGAGACCTCACAGTATTGTGCTGCCCTCTGGGATTGATCAAGCGTATAACAGGCTCCCAAGCTGGTGGTTAAGGTATTACTATGTTTTTTATTATTTTTTTTAGCATTTTTCCATGCAGTATATGTTTACTAAAGATCTGAAAAACCAGAAAAAGACATTTGGTCATGTTGGCACCAGGCAGGACTTGAACCCGCATCTTTCGCAAACCGTGCGATTGCTACCCGACGGCGACGGCGACCCCATGAACCAGTAAATCTCTTTGATTTCTAATTAAATGAAGTGAAGGTCTAAAGTGTTGAGTCAGTTGAATTTGTACCTACAGTTTGGGCTTATCCCAATAACAGAACGACTGGAAAATAATTTAATTATTTTATGTCTGTGACTTAATAAACATTAAATGAAGTTTTTATCTTTCAGTTTACAGATTTCAACAGTTACTCCCTAATTAAGCAAGATAATGTGCCCAACAACTTTGAGCGTAGATTTTGACCATGCTTGAAAAAAAAATGCTTGTCAAAAAATATTACAGTAACATGCTTAAAAGAAACATGCTTTCCGCATGCAATGACTTGACATTTCAAAATGAAACATCGATATCACAGTAACCTTTCCCACTGCTATAATTTCCATAAGACAATTTAAACTCCCTAATAACACCCACAGCCTGGAACACTCCGCTAAATGTATGCTCCGTCACAACATTACCTTATGAATATTCCACCGACAGCATAGCTTGTGATTCGTATTATTTCGTATGTTATTCCAAGCGATTTTTCTTCTTCTTTTTAAGAAAACTAGTAAATGTTTTTTTTTTAATTTGGATAGACTCAGACCTCTATCTCTTCTGATGTAAAGCGACGATGCGGTCTACGATGTAGCATGCTTCATGCGTCTAGAAAAAACCTATTCAAACCAAAATGTCCAAATCTAATTTGCCAATTTCATTTGAATGTCGAAATCCCCAACGAAAGTAGCAAAATATTGGGTTATCAAGCAAGATAATGCACCTAACAACTTTGGGCGTAGTTTTGACCATGCTTAAAAAAAACTTGATATTTCAGAGTAAATATCAATATCACAGTAACCTCTCCCACTGCTATAATTTCCATAAGACAATTTAAACTCCCTAATAACACCCACAGCCTGGAACACTCCGCTAAATGTATGCTCCGTCACAACATTACCTCATGAATATTCCACCGACAGCATAGCTTGTGATTCGTATTATTTCGTGTGTTATTCCAAGCAATGCTGAAGAGAGCGTATTTTTAGACTCATGTTACTCAAAGCAGCTGGTGTGGAAGTCAAACTCGACGGGTTTGAGAATACGCCTCTTGAAACAGAGGTTTTGTATTGCATGAATAATTTTGTCTAGCTTAATATAAAGACTTAAGAACAGGCGATTTTATTGGAGGTTTGACGTGTTTGTTTCAATGATTATGAGTACTTTAACAACGAACATGTCTTTGAATACCAGTTTTTTAATGGCAAACAGGTATTTAATATATTAAATAAATACTCTTGGACATTATTCCATGTAGTCCTTATCCTAAATTAAGTATCTATTCATCGACATCTTAAATTTTATCAAGCAAAATTTGTCCATACAATAACTCCTTTTTGTGAAGATATACTAAGTTTTTATTATACTTAGTATTTTATTTACAATCGAACCAGCATTTTAATGTTTTTATTTTTCAATCAAGTTTTTCTTAGATTAAGGCTAGATGGCGCTGTCTAAATAATGATTTCTTTGTTTTGTTTTATCAATTCATTTCATCCTGCTCCAGAGGTTGTAAACGACCGATTGTTTTTCAGCGATTTTTGCTTCTATTTTTGCAGAAAAAATAGCAACATAACTTTTACGATTATTATCAACACCTAAAGACATTTTAGCCAGCTAGCTTCGGTAAAATATGTTATCGGCCGTGGTAATTTCCCTTAAAATAAGATTAGTTCCTTCACTCAAGCCTGGTTACAAGTTAATGTATAATAACATTAGCAATTCAAATTTTACAGTCCAGGAAATGTAAATTTACATCGTGAATTGCGAGATATAACTCACGATGTATCTTTGCCGAATTCGTCCGTCGTAACTTAATCTTGGAGCTTGAAGTTTTGACAGATATGACGATGCTATTTTCTTGTAACGTTATCAGAGGCTTTTTATGATTTCTTAAAGTAATGCTCAAATTTTTGTCATTTCGACCAATTTTGTTGAGAATTTCTTTCAAAACTGTGTCGAATTGCATTGACTTTTCTTCTTTTTAGTAAAGAAAACTAGTAAATGGCATTTTTTTCAAATTTGGATAGTCCAGATTCGACCTCTATCTCGAGGGATGCGGTCTAAGATAGAACATGCTTGTTTAGAAGAAACCTATTCAAACCAAAATGTCCAAATCCAATTTTCCAGTTTGGTCTGGATGTCCCAATTCCCTCACCAATAGAGACCATTCGAGACCAAGCGCAGCGTGAGAAGCCCACCCGCAAGATGGACGGATATCCTCATTAGAAATCGCAGGGTGGATGCAGGCCGCCTATAGCAGGCCGCTCTGGAAATCTATGAGGGAGGCCTATGTTCAGCAGTGGATGTCCTATGGCTGCTGATGATGATGATGACCCACCAATATATATTTTTTCGAAAACTATATAATGGAATTAGTCGTGTGGTAATAACATATAAAGGTTTAGTATTGAGTTGAGTTAAGCTACATCCAAGACAGACAGCAAATTTCAGAGCAAACCTGCTGGACGTGACTACATTCTTTGGTTCTACATAAACAAGAAAAGATAAAATACACCGACAAGAGACGCTTGGCATCAATAACATAAAAAACCATTCAAACCATTAGTGCCAGTCACTGAAGTTTGCAATCACAGTTACCCGTCACGGATTTTGCATCCTTAACAAAGTAGGTAGTAAATGAAAGTATTCTGAAAAAAGCAGACGCCTACCTCAATATTCACCGTTGGTATTGCCACAGCCAAAGTCAAACTTGGCATAGCGTAGTCAGTGGCGGTTTTAATCATAACTTACACAAAACAGGAAAAATGCTCATTCGGCCCGTGCTTGTCCGGGCCAACACTTCCATGATGCGCTGTACACTGTACACTGAGTGCCAAGGTACAAATATTTCACTATTTTTAAAGTAAAACAGAGTGGCTGGGGAGTTGACGTTCAGAGCTTGTATTCAGATAATTTTTAGTAAAAGGTATCCTGTATGTTTTATGATTTTAGGAGCTTTCGAGCCTTTTTGTAGCTTACTTTTTGGCAAACGTTGATTTTGCAGACATCATTGCTCACAGAAATATGAATAGATACCAATTTTTTTTTTCAAACAAACCGATTATTTTGTCTTTCAGTTATGAAAAAATCTGAAACGATGTGATTTGTATCATTTATTACTTTTGCTGTGCCAAGTGATTTTCGAGTACAATAGGATTTAGATTGTTAAGGTAACTTCTGGCGGTGAACGACTCAAGAGTTTTTCTTAAAAATGTTCATGATAGCATCTTAATAAAGAGACCTATTAAATGGCGAACAACCAGTGTAATTTCTCCCACACAAAGCAGTTCATACTACGAGTATAATACGCCGTCAAACTTCGTAACGTTGTAGCAACTATTTGTAGTTGATTGTGCTACGAATAATGCTACGTCGTTTGGTACTTTCAACTCACACGCTCTCATACATACGCTTACTCTATGAAGTGTTAATATCTAAAACGAACATTTTGGAGATTCATTGATTCATAGTATGTGGGGTTAATATACAGGGTTATAACATAAGGAATGATAAGGAATGTTATCTTCTAAAAATCCATCCTGGATAATACTTATTTTTATTTTAAAATAGTTAATAAAATTTTTTACGTTTTTAAGATTGAAAGCGTGTAGAAACCGTTTTTTTACCCCTTGTGGCGACAAGGCGCATACAAACTCCTTGTGTGCTCCTGGCCACTTATAAAATCGGAAGCGAGCGGAAAAAGAAATGCATTCTATCAGACAGCGAAAATTATTTGTTATTAATATTGCCTCACTCTTTAAGTAATTGGAATTATTTAATTCAAAATTTTTTTTGTTATGTTTTAATATGTGAATTGAATAAGTTTGTTTTCATGTAGGAAAATTCACTTTGATTTTGCCTATACATTTTATATTATAATTTTGAAGATAATTAAATTATTATTTGGCGCTTCGCTATCGATTCGCGTTTGATGAAAAAATACTTGTTACGAAGACTTACAAAGAATGTATCCTTTCTGTGCTCGCAGTGTATTTGCAATGGCAGTCTATTATGAGAGATGCATTATGAGAGATTCAGTACAGCGGCTGGAAACGCAACACGACAGTATCGTGGATTCAACGAAACAAAAGAACGGTGAATACCTCTACTTGTGCTTGTCCGAACTGGCTTTCAGCTGATTGTTCCTTTGGTTCTTGTTAGCGATTTGAAGAACAATCAGAAAGAGAATCATGAACATAGTAGTTTTCACTTTTATTGATGGAATCCGTTTCCGGTTCCGCTCACAGTTAAACCCAAAAGTTTACTACTTTGTTTGAGGAATCATTTTAAAACTATGATGACTCTCAAGATCTTAATTCAAATTAAAATTAAGCTATGTCAAATATAATTTTGTTCAAAATTAAACACTTGTGTTGAATCTAAGTATTCATGATTATTCTCTTTACTTTAACCGTTTTCACCGTGTACTGCGTAAGATTTTCCCCTTTTGTCTTAGGGTAGCATACTGATTGCAATGCACAAATAAATTATTTATTTTATTAGTATTTTTAAGGAAAATGTCTGCCTGCTCGCCGCTTCTATACCACTCAACTCGCAGCTCACGCCCTTACAACTTAAGGTTCGAATTTGAGCCGTGCTATTACCATACTTGCAAAGAGAGAGCACACGACCCTCAAAATGACATATGATGTTAACCATATTATATAGGATTAGGGCTTAAGAGAAACATTGTACAAGAAAAAAGCTGTGAGACATTTTGAATGCCAAGTTTATGCACTTTTGTTAACCTAAGCATAACTTTGTTCTAAACTACACTCACTATTCCATAAGACAGAAAAAAACTAGATGCTAACGAGAATTGTGCAACGTTTAAGAGTGACGTGTTTGTGTTAAGGCACTCCCTCACCCGGAACATTCACGTGTAATGAAACGTTACAGACTCGAGCATTTCATCAGTGCGAGAATTACAATGCGCACCTTGTATTAATGTGAAAACTAGCTCACATGAGTGAAGGAGGAGAACCGAGCATTACAATACGCACTTTGTAATGATACTATGTGTACTATCTTGATACACATAGTATCATTACTCAACTCAATCAATAGTGAATGTTTGAAACTGAAATCCATATAACAATATACAATATATCGTTACAATATACGTGCATGCTCGCCAGTCAGGTAGGTAGTCTTGTAATGCAATGCTGAAAGTCGAATCTATAATGTTACAAAATGCACACGCTCGCACTACACTGCATATATAAACACTTTACTTCACTACTCACATAAAACGTCTGAACACACATAGTTCAGAATTCTTCTTTTTAATAATGACCTATTTATGGTTCGCTACACGTATGTCTGAAACGCCAATCTGTTTTAGGTGGGCGCTAACAATTGCGTCACAGTCTTTGACTACTGCAGTTGTTAACGTTAGTTGTTCTTGTTTAAATTTTTTATAGGTTCAAATAAATAAATCAAGATTTAAAGATAAGAAAAAGTCGAATCTATAATGTAACATTACACGCGAAAGTTCCTGGTGAGGGAGCACCTTTACTTCGTAACTAGTGTGTTTACACGTCGCGTTGAGTCCCGACGCGCGTCGGTAACGCTATTTAATAAAGCGTAATAGCAGACGCGTAGCTGGAGTGCAAACGTGCTACCTTGCTTTTCCTGTTGTTACGAATCGTGAAAACCATTATACATACCAACCGGTTGAGAGTGAATAACGATTAATCGATATTTTTGTTTGACATTTTGACAAGCGTTTAATCAGATTAACGGATTTCTTATTGGTAAACTATGAACGATATTCATCATCATCATCATCATCAGCAGCCACATGATGTCCACTGCTGAACATAGGCCTCCCCCATAGATTTCCAGAGCTGCCGGTTGGAGGCGGCCTGCATCCACCGAGACCCTGCGACCTTTATGAGGTCATCCGTCCACCTTGCGTCCCACGCTGCGCTTGGCCTCGAATGGTCTCCACTCGAGGACTTTCCGGCCCCAACGGCCATCAGTCCTTCGAGCTATGTGCCCCGCCCACTGCCACTTCAACCTGCTAACACGCTGGGCTACGTCGGCGACCTTCGTTCTCCTACGGATCTCCTCATTTCTGATTCGATCTCGTAGGGAAACACCAATCATAGCCCTCTCCATAGCCCGAACGATATTAAATATGAACAAAATATGAACGATATAATTAATATGAACGGTATTCAATTACATGATACAAGTTTTGCTGGTTTTTTTTTCCTCTTCCACCATGCAAAGAAGGGTTACATTTTTGTTTTAAGATCACGTAACCAGTTTTTTAACTAATTAATTTAACACTTTTTTTTGGTTTGAGATCGTCACCACATAGTATACAGAATTCAAATATTAAGGAGATCAATAATTGTTGGAGAAAAACAAGCGTTTCATACCGAAAAAACCATTAAAGATGCAGACATGAAAAGTAAGAAGTCAATGAAAATATTTTATTTATTAATTAAAATATTTGAAACAAAGCAATGGTCAACGTAATAAAAATATTGATGAAACCTAAAGAAAGACTGATATCTATAGGTGCAATGTAGTAAACGTAGTATTTTGGTAAATTTTGCTCCATGTAGCCCAACACATCGTATATTTTCTGACGGTAGTTTTCATCTGAAAATTAAAAATAAAATAAATTGTTTTAATAAGTTTAATATTTTTAGTTGGGTTTGGCAGAAGAAGGATGAAAGTAAAATCAACGCAGTGGAAATGAGAGCATTACGAAATATGGCTGGGGTAAAACTGAGTGATAGAATAAAAAACTGTGCAATAAGAGTGCAATGTGGTGTAAAAGAGGACGTAATTACCAAAATTGAGATGGAAATGCTGAGATGGTTTGGTCATATGGAAATAATGGATGAAAGGCGATTAACGAAACTGATTTATAAGGCGAGGGTGAATGGCACTAGTAGAAGAGGAAGGCCTGGACAAACGTTTCTTGGACAAGTTCAAGATGTTCTCATAAAGGGTCAAGTTTGGAGTACCTTTAACCGACGAGCATGTATGAACGGACTCATGAAAGTAGAGAAGACGCAAGGTGTATTTCAGGACCGTAGCAAGTGGAAAGAAGTGTTGGTGGGATAATAAAAAAGGGAAAACAAGAGAAGGGCAGTAGCAAAGATTTTGATGGTTTCGCGTATATTGGGTAAAATTTGTATGTAACGATAAACTTAAAATTGAGAAAAATACCGTTTTATAATTTTTAAACAAATTGAGAAAATTTTATAGTGTGTAGTAGGTATACCTACACTTCTGCGAACAGTGGGTGCCAGCGGGCCGGAGTGCGGGGGTGCTCTGGCTTGCATTGCACGGCGTCCACCGAGACGGCGAAAGTGTCTGCGGACTCCAGGCGCTTTCGTGGCCACCCCCCTTCGTTGGGGGGTCGGTTGGAGGGGGCCCCATTAGGGGCTAGCACTGGCGGCGGAGCAGTGCGGTATTACTTACGGTAGGATCCAGCTTCGCCGCCAAAATGCCATGGTCGAGTGCCGTGGGGTTTTAATCGGTCGGAGTCCGACATAACCTCGCCCCCCCCGGGCAGCGAGGTATCAATGAGGATTTCCCCACGAAAAAAAAAAAGGTTTACCTAAACTGATCTGCTGATGCCTCAATCTTTGAAAAAAGATATTACCTGTGCAGGATAGAAGTTCATTTGTTAAGATGGACTGAATTTCATCATATTCTTGTAGAACCAGCTCAGCAAATATTCCTGGTGATATAGTGGAGACAATTATGATCACTACGTCCATGACCCAGGACTTCAAAACGAACTCAGGCTGAAAACAGAAAAAGGTTTCGTTGGTTCATCATTATCATCATCATGTCAGCCGAACGACGCCCACAGCTGGGCATAGGCCTCCCCCAAGGATCACCACAACAATCGGTCCTGCGCTGTCCGCATCCAGCGACTTCCTACGACCTTGACCAGATCTTCGGTCCACCTACGTCGTGCGGTACGTGGTCGCCATTCAAAAACCTTTCTGCCCCAACAGCATCTCGCCTACTGCTACTTCAAGTTCACTTTGGCGATGTCGGGCTCGTAGTTCTCTTGCGGATTCATTATTTATGATTCGATTGAGCTTTCTTCATATTGTTGTTATTATAATGAATATTTCTGCGGTGTCAAACTTACAAAAAAAAACCCAGTATGGAATGAGGAAGAAAAAAATATCATAGAAACAAGCTTAGCGACAACAAGCAGTGCGTACTATAGGATGAGAGGGAGTAACAAAAAAAAAATTGGGTATCGACGCAAAAAGAAGAAGAGTTTGGTAACTTCTTTGCTTGCATTGCATTTAGGAACAATACAGTTTACCAATGCTAAATCTTGTTCATAATGGAACTCTTTTAATTCCTCACCTTCAAAGCGTAGAGATGGATAAAACACGTCCGAGAAGAAATAAACTGATTAAACTGCAAACATAGGTTGTCAACACCTGAAAAACAACATTGGCCTTTATGATTGATAATTATTGAAATTTCATTATTTTTTTTAAAATACATGAGTTGAGAAAATGACCAATGATCACGAATAACATATTAAAAAATATATGTAATACATTATTTCTTTGGACCTTTTTCTTAGTAATTACCTGGAACTGAATCATATTTGTGATATTTTTCATGTTGTTCAGAACATTTTGGTACCTGTTCAAGAAAGTTTCAAGAGTCCTCGAATGAGCGTTCGGTTGACAAGCTCTAACATTATACCGCAAGAGGGTTTTTAAAATATGAAATTGTTCCCAAAACGAGGCATATATATAGAGTATCATGATATTTTTTTGAATTATGGATATCAAAACTAAAGAAGTAAACAATGTGTCTGGAGAAAGAGGGACTACTTTATATTTAAACAGGAAATATGATGCTATAATTCTTAAAATAGCTAAAGTATATGCAACAGCTACAACATAATATTCGATAGTAACATCTCGAAAAAGATTTAATTCCTCAAGACGAAAAGACAATTTCACTTTTCTTAAAAATACCAACAAATAAGCTTGTTTATTGTAAAAACAACCAAATATTTGTATAAATAAGAAAACGTCCAGTATAATTGTTCTATATTTGAATATAATTGCAGAAAAGTATGGCTTCATAATTAAGTTTATAAAATGATAAAAAAGGCATACTAAAAAACAAAAGCAATACATCTTACAAAACAGTTTTGCTAACTTATTTTTGTATTCACGATAAAAACCAAATAAGAACACAATATTCATGTAAGAATCATATGAGAAAAATGTTTTTAGCCAAATTTTAATATTTTTCATGACGTTAATTTATGTTACTTCACTCACAGGAAAAGTTCGTAATGTAAACAAGCAATACAATCTAGCCAATTTAAAATGAAACTACCATTTCGATTACGACGGCAATCTAGCTAGAACAATTATTTTATTTTTGATACCCAAAGTGTATTAAAAATTCAATGGTGCGATAGAGAACGATATGATATTTCAGTGGCGTGTAATGGGAGAGGCCTATGTCCAGCAGTGGACTGCAACAGGCTGATGATGATGATGATGATGATGATAGAGAAGGGTCCAGAATGGCTACTTTCAATAATTAAAAGTATATTTTAGTGGCTTCAGTCTGTTGGCACTACTACTTTTCAAACATTTTGCTACAATAATTTTTTGACAAAGATTTTTTAAAATAATATGACCACGACTTCATTCATAAATAGCGACCCACTCCGGCTTTGTACGGGTGCAATAAGATGTTATGTTGTACATACAAACCTTCCTCTTTAATTCTGAATTATCTGTTAAAAATCCGTTGCTTAGTTTAAAAAAATTAAGCGAACACAGGGGCAAAGAAAGCGTTTTTTTTACAATGTAGTGATATTATAGTCTGAGGGACAGAGCACAATTAGGATACGCGCAAGAGTTCACAACATGTTAGCTGGACAGGGTCTAAGGGACAGGGTCCCTTTTATTCATAAAAACTTAAACAGCGCTTCAACAACACAATAACTTTCGTATCGGTTTGTCTGTCACTGTTATAGTAGGCCATGGTGAATAAAACATTCAAAAACGTACGATATTTTAAAAGCAACAATGTGGCAAAAGGCTGGCTACTTGATTACAATGGTTTTGGTTTTAAATCCATCAGGCGAGACTGGGGCCAAACGAAAACCCATTTTAGATATTAAAAAAACGGTGTTTTCTGTCACTAGAAAACTTAAATTTCGTGAATGTTGTTACTTTTCAATACGTTATAGAATTTGACATTGTTTAACATTGTTTATTTAAACTTTTGTATTGGTTTTGATATGTTTTTTGTGCTAGCGGGCAGAGGAATTTTGATTTATTCATTGTTTTAGATGTTATTGTTATATATTTATATTTTATAGTTTATTTATTATTATTATAGCTGCAAATGGATATAGCCAATAGTACGAGTAGCCAAAGTGATCATTATCTCTCTTTTTCTTCATCCTCAGATGACAGTTTTCACTCTTCCTCCTTACCTCTTTCTGACGTCCTTAATTCTACCTTCTCAGATGTGCCAAAAAACTTCAACTTTGTTCATATTAATGCTCAAAGTATTCCAAAGCATTACCCAGACCTTCTAGCATCATTTGACAACAAAAACATACATGCAATTCTTGTTTCTGAAACCTGGCTTAATCCCTCTCTCCCATCCACATCCTATTCACTCCCAGGTTTCATCCTAATCAGGAATGATCGCATAGTTAGAACCGGTGGTGGCGTTGCAATATACCTGCGCTCTAATATACCGTATTCTATTATTAACGCTTCACCCCCAACATCTTCATCCGATGCTTCTCAACATCTCTTTGTTGAATTGACCCTTGCGAACACCAAACTTCTTCTCGGCGTCCTTTATAGCCCTACTAAGCGAGTGGACTATTTTCCAACACTTGAAAAATTGTTGGAGGACCTGACTCCTTCTTACAAACACACCATTCTTATGGGTGATTTCAATACCTGCCTATTAAAACAGGATTCCCGTTCCTCTCGCCTTACTTCCATAATAAATGCCTCCAACTTAAACATTCTTCCCCTTGATGCCACTCATTTTTTTCCAAATTGCACTCCCTCTCTTCTCGATTTAATTATTACTTCCTCTACTGACCACGTCGCCAAACACGGCCAACATCATGCTGATGCTTTTTCCTACCATGACCTTATATATCTTTCTTATAAAGTCCGTCCTCCAAAGGCGAAGCCGAAAATTCTTATGCAACGCAATTTTGGTGGCATGAACATTGATTCTTTAAGACGTGACTCGTTGAATATTGACTGGGGCGTGGTGGACAGTGCTGAAACCGTAGATGACAAGATTGATCTTTTCAACTCGCTCTTGATTGATTTATACGACCAACACGCTCCTGTCCGTCCTGTCAGAATTAAGCATTCTCCTGCGCCTTGGCTCACTGATGAGCTGAAGGCCCTAAGGGATAAAAAGAACTCAGCCAAACGTAATTTCAAAGTGAACCCATCTGAAATAAACAGGGAAAAGTACAAAGCTATTCGGAATCGCTGCAATAGGTTGTGTAGGGACGCCCAACGACGCCATATTCATAAATCTGTTGAAAATGGAAATCCGGTTAAAGTCTGGAAATTCCTAAAGTCTCTGGGAATTGGAAGAACACATAACTCTCCTATCTCAAATGCCGTTAATATTGACCTTTTAAATAAGCACTTCTCTTCGTCTACTTCTGTTGATAGTACTATTAAATTAAACACACTTAATCAACTTTCATCTCTTCCAACTCCTGACTATACTTCGTTTTCTTTTAGTCAATTGTCCAATTGTGATGTTGAGAAGAATGTTCAGTCCATCGCTTCAAATGCGGTCGGCAGCGATAGTATTAGTCGTAATATGATCGTCCCGCTCCTTGATATCCTTTCGCCTATCATTACCCGCATATTCAACTTCTCTCTCTCCTCGGGTACTTTTCCCACAGCGTGGAAAGATGCCCAAATAATTCCTCTCCCAAAAAAGTCAAATCCAGCTTCCTACTCCGATTATCGTCCCATATCTATCTTACCTTTCCTATCCAAAGTGCTTGAGCGCCTTGTTCACCAGCAGCTCAGCAGTTTCCTCAACATGAACCAACTCCTAAACAGTTCCCAATCCGGTTTCCGTCCTGGTCATAGTACGACTACTGCACTTGTCAAGATTACCGATGACATTCGCTTCGGTATGGACTCCAAATGCCTCACCGTTTTAGCGCTCCTAGATTTCAGCAATGCATTCAACACTGTTGATTTTGACATCCTGCTTGGCGTACTGCGTTCTCTCAATATATCTCCAATGGTAATTGACTGGTTTCATAGTTACTTGTATGGGCGCCGGCAACGCATTCGAGCCGAGGAGTCTTTCTCTTCATGGTGCGACCTTAGTGCCGGTGTACCGCAAGGTGGCGTTTTGTCTCCTCTTTTATTTGCCACCTTCATAAATTGTATTACTCATAATCTCACATCTTCTTATCACCTATATGCAGACGATCTCCAAATTTATTCCCAAGGTAGACTTATTGAGCTCCCCAGCGCAGTTCAAACCCTTAATGCCGACCTATGCCGTATTGCTACCTGGAGCAAGTCGTTTGGGCTCAAGGTAAATCCTATTAAAACGCAGGCAATAATTATTGGCAGTTCATGGCTAACGACCAAAATTGATTGGGATGTGTTGCCCCCTATTATATTCGATGGGATCAGTATTCCATTTAGCACTGAAGTTAAGAATCTGGGTGTCCACATTGATAGTACTTTTGCTTGGACAACCCAGGTTGGTCAGGTTAGCAGGAGAATGTTTGCTTCTGCTAGTTCTTTGAGTAGACTACGTAATTTTCTGCCAATACCCACCAAAATTGCTCTTGTACAAGCTCTTCTCTTGCCTGTACTCGATTATGCGGACTGTTGCTACACAGATCTCAATGAAATTCTCCTCCAGAAACTTGAACGCTTGCAAAATTACTGTATACGCATAATTTTTGGATTGCGTAAGTACGACCATATTTCCGAGTACAGAGCCCAGCTTAACTGGCTTCCCATTCGTCTTCGCCGTGATTCCCATATTCTTTTCCTGTTATATAACATCTTGTTTAACCCTAAGTCACCACAATACCTCAAAGAACGGTTTCAATTTCTGCAGCCCACCCGGGGTCAGGACATGCGATCATCCAGGAAACTTCACCTCAAATTCCCACCTCATTCCTCACACTCCTACACACAGTCCTTCACTGTGAAATCCATTCGCCTGTGGAATTCCCTACCCCTTTCCATCAGAGAGTCTAAATCTTTGGCCATCTTTAAGACAAGTGTCAAAGCCCATTTTCTTGCACTTTGACTCGAGTCCTTCCTTTCATTTCCTAGTTCTATCCCGATAACTTTGGCTTCATATTGGCTGTTCTATATGTGCTTATCTCCTCTGGTTTATTAATATTATTATTTATTCATTACGCTCATCTCTCCTAAGGCTCTTCTTAATTGTTATAGTATTTTCTGTAGGTTTAAGTATATCTATTTGTTTATGAATCATTTTATTTATTTAATGTTATGTAATTATATTTAAGTTTATAGTTTGTATTTCATTATCATTTCCACTCTGATTACTTTTTTGTGCACTTGCCTACCCTTCTAATCAACTTTCCTCTACCTTTGGGTTGTTTGGAAGAGATCGCTCTTTAGCGATAAAACCGCCCAAGTTGTACATTTACGTGCTTACTTCAGCTACTGTCCTGTAATATTGTTGTTGTTTTAGTGTGCAATAAAGAATATTTACTTACTTACTTACTTACTTACTTGAAATCAACAACATAACATACCCCAACGATTGTATCCCTAATGGGGTAGTCAGAGGGGCACATTGATTTCCACAACAGAGCTCTTTCCAATTCGGTGGTTGATTTAGTATTTACAAAAAATGAGGAATATTTGTTTCTATTAGTATTGCTATCTTCATTTTTGTTATTTAATCTACTAAATTAAATAGTATTTAATCGACCACCGAATTAATAAAAAAAAAAATCTCTGTTGTGAAAAGTCTCAAACATTTATCTTTTTTGAATCTTGAATTAGCTCAATATAGACGTTCAATCTTAGGGCTCGAGATCGAATCAGAAATGGAAAAATCCGTATTTCTTATACGGATTTTTACGGTAAAGTAGCCAACGTAGTCCAGTGTTAAAAAAGAAATGGATAGGGCATAGAGCGTGATTAACTGATGGCCGTTGTCCACCACACAAAAAAAGTTAATTTTTTGAACTGGTTGTGCAGCAGCAGTGGGATGGCCATATGATATTCTGTAGAAATGATAAGAGTGCACTTGAGTAGAGACCGCTTTTTCGGTATATTATGGCACCCATCGACATAGTCACTATGGGTTAGTTGACATGTACAACGGATGATAGAACACGGTGGGTCACTTACAAAAGCCTCTTCCAACAGTGGACTATTAAAGACTTAAGATGAGATGAAGATACTGACTTTTACTTTTAAGAATGTGCATATTATTATTCATATCTTTCATACTTAGTTAAGATCTTTTATAAGGCAAGTTATAAACTCCCATATTTATTCGCTTACTTCATAAAATTCTAAGGAGACAAGAGTGGCTTTTTAGAAAATGTAAATTGAGTCGCTTTCACGTGGCCCCAAGTGCACTGAGTGGGCCGAAATGAATGTCGCCAGTGGGACCATAAATCGTTAAATATTAAAACTGGGCAGCAGTGACCATATATAGCGGGCTTGAAATAATAAAGAAGTTCATGGATCGTAGGTTCGCGATGTTTTACGAATTGTAAGTTGTCATCATGTTGCTGTTTATTTTTTTAGTAAATATTCGAAGACTAAAACTGACGTTTTTAAAATAATGTACCTAGTTGACTACCAATAGTAAAATAGGCTGAAGTTTTTATTTAATAATTCGTTTTCTATAATTTAATTAAACTTATTTACCCTAATTTTAATCGTGACTCAGCGGGTAAGCAGGTTAAAGTGGCAGGCGGCGGGTCACATAGCGCGTAGAACTGATGGCCGCTGGGGCCGACAGGTTCTAGACTGGAGATCATTTGACGCCAAACGCAGGGTAGACGGACCACCTGACAGAGGTCGAGGGATCCCAGTGGATGCAGGCGCCCACAAACGGGCATTCTGTTAATCAATGGGGGAGGCCTTTGTTCAGCAGTGTGGTCTTCTTGCAGCTGCTAATGATGATGATGATCCTGATTTCATCTTACGGGATCTATCCCATCTAAGATCTTATTTTTACGGGGGCAAATGTATGTTAACATCACCATACATATTTTATTACCTATCAATAATTTGAGTCTGAGTGAGCGAGTCGACCTTTACAAGATAAACTTTATAAATTACCTACCATCGCAGGCTTTTTGTTATAGATTTTTTGAAAAGAAGCAATCTCGGTAAATAATGTTACCTAACATTACCATCTAACAGAAACAGTAGCTAAATGATATTGGACCGCAAAAACACACTATTTTCGGAGGCAGTTTCGCGAGACCTAATGATGCTAGTTAATGTACCGAGGTAACTATTGTTTGGTGAATAATACGTTCTATTGTAAATAATTATTTACGATTCCATTAAGGCAGGTCACACTGATAGCTCTAGTAATAACCACACTATCATTAATTTAAATTGAATTAATAAGTTTGCGTAACTAGAAAACCATTGAAGCTTGACCTCTGGCTCGTTATCTCTTACGGCCTGTGTAATTTGGAAGGGAGGTGTCAGGTAAGTCACGGTAAGATGGACATTAATTCTTGACATGGGATCTTGGTTCAATAGCGATTATGGACTCTTATGCGGTCGGTGTAAGCCCTTGGGTCCGATTTGATGATTAGCATCTGTGGTGGGACGTCCGTTAATAAGATTTTGGTAAGTGTTAACACGAAGTTAGTCAAAGTCGGGTAATACACTCCCAGTGGACCAAAGAAACAACATCCTATATAGTCTGTTTACGTTAAGAATGCAGCGATTTCCGAATTTATTTTTGTCGCACACTAAAAAACTTATATCCACAACCTTTGCGTTCGAAAGAATGCGTTCAGCCGATCACTGTGGACTTGGCTTTCTAATTAGGAACGATTTGATTGCTAAAAGTGTGCCAGTGTCGAAGGACATGTATGAAATCACTGCATTCTTAACGCGAACGGACTATAGTCTTATCCGGTGCGGATTATACCGCAATATTTTATTAGACAATCGAGATAAATGAAATGATCCTGCCGCAGATTTACCTTCCTCCTCCCTTGAACTCACAAACGTCGATCAGAGTTAAGCACGCCGTCAAACTCATGGATGACCTGATGAAGATTACAGAGATATTTTGGATGCAGGCCGCCTCCAACCGGCCGCTCTGGCAATCTACGGGGTAATAGGCATGATGACTGTATTTTTTTTTTGTTTATTATCGAAAGACCTTACATTTATGTAAACAATCCTCAAAGAATCACTTCATCTGGATCAATACCACCAGAGATATCACAATTTGAAATGCACATTTTTGGACTTGCCCAAAAACGCTCCATACAAAAGTGACAGCGACAGTGACGTCACATTCGCTGTTTTTGTAAGGAGCGCGTAATAACTTTGTTCGACAGCTATATTCAATATTGCGTTTATGATAATGGTCTCCTAACATAATTCCTTCATAATAGTTTGGGTTACAAAAAAGTGATATTGTTTTACAAAAATTTAACACATATGAAATGGACTTGCCCACCCAAGTTTGCAGGCCTATTGTAGCCTCATTTTGAAACGAATTTCGATTGTGGTTTTACAATAACATTTGTAATCAATTATTATTTTTGGGGAACATAAAAAAACATGCAAAATCACTCATAGTCATCTACCCTATTACTCGTATTTTTAGCAATGTAACAGGATGCGGCTGTTGTTGAGGAAAAGATACCAGGGTCAGTAACACACTAAAATACTACTCAGATGTGAAATTTGTCTATCACAATCATCTTTGAAGTTTGCATAATAAATTTGTCTTTTCACCGTTTCTCAGTTCAAAGAACCCTGTAATATAGAAAAAATATAGAAAAGAGCGTGGTACGCTGCGGAAAAATGATTCATCGGACTTCTTGGATAAGGATTGTCTGTGAAGTCCAGTAGGTATGCAAGTGCTACGGGAAAGCCGTTGTTGTTTTCAAAGTTCTGACAAACAAGCAACAAACTGTACATGCCATTGCGGGCCTCAGGCACTAGTAGGTGGCGTAAACCATACAACAACACGCGGATCCAGTTCGAATGTACAAGGGGTGTAAGGTTAGTGATAAACCTTATAGTCTGTATTAAGCCGCCTAAACGCCTCAACCGAGACCAAGTGCTTAACATACTCTAAGCAGGGATATATTATATACTATTTAAGATCTTCTATCAATTCTATTTTCTTTTGACATTCTCATTATTACTCCGTTATTTCAATTTATTCATAATTTTGTCATCTTAACCCTTTGCGTGCCAGCTACGAGATAACTCGTAGTATGGGATTTCATCATGGTGCCGACTACGAATATATTCGTAGATTTTGTAGGTCCTTCTACACAAAAAAATATTTATTGGCACTACAGGTAAGGTCGGATTTTGAACGTTGGCATTAGCAAAAAAAACGCATGATTATTTCAAACTTCAAACTTTTAATGGGGAAAAGTTATGACATGACAAACATAAGGTACTGAGTAGTAGTATAAACAAACAAAAGTAGACATAATTCCGTCTTTTCAACAGTAGAAAAATAATATTTAGTTATAATGAGCTTTGAAACAATCAACTTGTGTAGTTGATAGCCGAAGTTTTTGGACACATAGGCAAAAATACCTTGTTTCATTGCGAGTCTTATTTTTGTTACACAACACAAGGCTTAGTTGGCTTGCTTTTCTTTTCTGAAGGTGGTATATCAGTAATGTTAGTTAGTTCGTGTCTGTCTCCCGAACACGACAGGTTGCTTCCTTTTTTCCCGCCAAATTACAAAAGAATACCCTTTTCCTTGGGCTTTTTCGTATACGGCTATACTCGAAGTCGGCATAGTCGAATGGATTTACGTTCTACTATGCCAAGTACGATTTATCTCGTAGCTGCTTATATGTATGACGGCATACAGTATAAACATATCAAAATATTCTGGCGCTGAAAGGGTTAATACTATTATTATTTAAGAAATTATTTCGTTTTAATCAGATTTTGACAAGAGACATAATTATAATTTATTATTGTATAATTTATACATCAATTTTAATTATTTTTTTTAATTTTTGGTGTATTTAGGTTAATATTTTTTTTTCTGGATTTTTATGCAAATTGCTAAGTAATTTTCGACGTGCCATTTTTGTAATGTTTCTGTTGCATTGGTGAATAAATTAATCTGAATCTGAATCTGATAATCTGGCGTGCATTGTTTCACAACGGCAATCGTTGCCCTTTCAGTTGAACTGTCAGAACCTTGAAAGTCTAAACCTTAAAACATTGACAATACACCAATATTCAAACACATGAGACACACTTCCACACACAATCAGGTTTAATTTGTATCGTTTGATGTCGATGGTGTAGTTCACAATTGTGCTAACTACAAAATGTTGATTTTACAGGAGAGCATTTTGAAAGTTGAGACATGTATAGCACAGGCAGTGTTTTGACTTTCATAATAAGTTGGCATGTTTGTATTAGACTTATTCTTTGTCTCTTTATTAAAGTATAAACCGTACCAATCATAGGCCGTTTTAACTATAAAATAAGCAAATTAGCTAACTAACCCCCCCATTTAGTTCATTTGTGCACTCAGATATCTAAACAAACTAGTACTTAGTTTATTTAATACATTGAAAATCCGGACAAGTGTGAGCGGAACTCGCCCACTGAGGGTTCCCTTCATTTTATAAGGCTACGAGCTGGTCTGGAACCTATTCTCAATTTGAAATTTTCCTGAAATTCAGCTCTCAAAACTTACAATCACATTAATTTTAAAAACGTGATTGTTTTTTTGTTCTGAATGTCTCTTTCACGCGGGAAAGATTACACCGATTATGACAAAATTAGATTTGGAGTTACCTTGTTACCTTGGAGTTACCTTGGATCATAAAAAAACGGCAATTTCTTCCTGAACGTTAATCTAAAAGGTTTTTTTTCTTAGTTCCTTGAGAACAGTAGTTTGATACAAACAAAACTGGACTCATAAGTCTCCGGCGGCCCTGCTATTTCTGATTCCAGCTGTGGCCAAAGCTTGGCAAGAGAGGGGATTGTATGTCGAAAGTGGGAGTTAGGGTTATAGAGAACCTCAGGGGGCAGAGCCTAGGTGGGTTCATGGGTTTGTTGAACCCATGTTTCCAGAAGCCACCTCAAAAGAAGTGGACCTGTATGAGTCTAAGTGATCAACAGGGTGAAAACTGGCAGTTATCATAGATGATCTATGGTAACTGTTGGTTCAGTAGCAGGACGGCTCTACCATTTCACCTGGGTGCGAGGCACATTGAATTTTAACGTCAAGCTGGAACGGAGTCTACGCTCCAACCTACTCGCGCCCATATCGAAAACCCCGAGAGCTTTCAACTTGAGATGGCTAATCACTGCGCCATGCGGTTGGATCCAGCTTTTATAAGGCTGGTCGTCAAAACAAACCGCAAAAACTTGCGACCCACACCTCCGAACTAATGGCTGAGTGTCGGTCTCTGTTACTGCAGACGTCCGATGATGCTATAAACTAACGACTACTCAATAGAGTATCTGGAAGTCCTTGCAACACGACATCCGTGAGTTTGATAACCAATCGTCCTTAAGAGACGATCGAACGGAACAAAAGTGTTCACAAAAGACAAGTCTATTGGGTTGTCAGTGTGGCATCGACGATAGAAGCAGTATTAAGGGGTGTTGAAAGATTCTACGGGTAAAGTATATACCTCGATCGCCAAATCCGGTACTAGTACAGTCGAAGATCCCAGAGCCGAACACGACACTGTACTAGACATCCAAGACAACAGCCTCTACGAGATTAAAATACCTCTCAAACAGCTCAAGAGCTACAAAGCGATAGGCGATGAGAGAATTACTGCTGAATTTCTGGAGGCAGGCGAAAAGCCGGTTCTCAGAGTTCAAAAGCTATCCGTGTTGTTCGAGGAGGTAACGTCAAAGGCATGGAACAGAAGCTAAGTGGCGCTGTTCTTTAAAAACAATATCTTCCCAAGATGCGGGAAGATTATTAACAGAAATCTGAGGAGTATTATCTGCCACTTTTTGGCATTGTCCAACGCTAACCGTTGGACAATGAGAAAGCATTCGATTTAGTCGAGACTTGAGCAATGCTGCAGTGTCTCCAGTGTTGCTACATTGACTATAGGGAGATACATTGAAGTGCTAAAGTGCACATACGCGAATGTCCAGTCCAAGTACAGGAGCAGAGCACGAGGAGTGTTAAGACAGGGGACGTTATTTCTTCGGAACTGTTTACGACCGCATTTTAAGAAGTCTTCAAGCTCCTGGAATGGCAAGGATTTTGTCATCAACATAACTGGTCGATATATCACGTTGTCGGGTTGTCGACAACACAGTGGTCGTGGCAGAATCGTTGGAAGAGCTTGGCAACTTGCTCGAGAACTTCAATCGTGTTTCTCAATAAGTGGGCAGTGTTGTGTTTTCGCATAGCGTCATGTTTTCTTTTCCAACATACCTCTTTGCCTAAATACGAAGGTGTATAATCACTGTGTTCAGTGATTTGATTAAGTAATTATGGACCCACATACCTATTATGGGCGTCAAAGTCACCCAACGTGCTATGGAGAAGGCTAAGCTAACTATTACACTACGAAATCGAGTCAGAAATGACCAGAATCGTAGAAGAGCTGGAGTCGCTGACGTGGCCCAGCGGATTAGCAGGTTAAAGTGGCAGTGGGCGGGGCACATAGTGCGAGGAACTAATTGTCACTGGGATCCAAAAATTCTAGATTGAAGAGTATTTGAGGGCAAACACAGTGTGTGGCGTCCACCAGCAAGTTGTATTGACAACCTAATAAAGGTCGCTAGATTTTTGTGGGTGCAGGCTGTCTACAACTGGTGGCTATGTATGGAAATCTATGGGGAAAGCCATTGTTCAGCAGTGGACTTCATGTGGCACTTAATGATGATGATGATGGAACCAAAAAGAGCGTAGGTAACCGAATGCATTAACAGCACTTAAGGTGATGCAAAAACATAATAAGTGCATTCAGTTGTTGCCAGTGATTAGTTTATCTTTAAGCACATAAGTACTAAGTGCGCGTGTCTTAAACAAAACTACTGTAATTTTGTCAATTTACGGAGAAGTCATTTCTTTTTTAAACTGATATTGTATAATTTATCAGTCCACCACCCAGTTTTGGGTCCACTACAGCTGAAAACACATTTTGCGGTGGTTTCTTTATTCGCCATTTTGTTCCTACTAATTCTACAAGTTCACGACCTTAACGAAACATTTGAATACGCCATACAAATAAGCATGCAATTTTTACTCGGTATATTCGTTAAAGAACCGGTGCTACTGTTCTGGCGGGCGCGGGCGCATTAGCAGTCCAGTTGTCGCAATGTTGCCAATAAAGAATAATACTGCACACTAGTACCTACACACCCGCCCCGCTCGCCCCGTAAGAACGATGCGAGCTGAGCAAGAACGCCACTAAACTAGCCTACCTAGCTTCATTCGCCAATTGGCTTTCACAGAGGATCTACGCTCTACGAACGCTAATTACGCGCCAAAATAATAATAAAGAGCACAAAAACCGTAACTGACATTACCACACTAAAAATTTGTATTTTTTTAATAAAACATAGATTTAGTGCGCTTAGTCGATTTGTGCTTATACAATTCAACTTCAAGCAGAGTTTTTTTTTTATATTATAGCTACTTAGAATATTTGTGCACTCAAAATAATTCATTTCATTATATTATTTTTATATCAACTGCACTTAAACTTTTTGTGTGCTTCATTTTACCATGCTCAAAATCTTTTATGCCACTTATAGTAGATGTGACACAGATTTTTCGAACTAATGGTCGTTAGTATTTATGAACACGAATTGATGCTTAGTTTGACATAAAGTTTTCAATAGAAAGAGATGGAATTATGAAAATCGGGTAAGTGCGAACGGTAGAGAATATAGTCTAGTTCCTTAGGCAGGAATAAAATGAAAAAGTTAAAAAGTGCACTTAAGACAATTGTGAACTACACCATCGATGTAATCATCAAACTAATTGCACAAAGATGTTTGGGACCCAAAATCCGTTTTGGCGAAACTTGCCGAAACTAACTTGAATGAAATTAATTTAGTGTGCCGTCCATTGTGCTGACTTAGGGATTAATATTCTTGTCGGCTATTTGAGTATTGGACGACCGGCAATATTCCGGGATTCACCCAGTTACTTAACTAATCCGATTAGTAAATAGGTTGATAATACTAGTCTTATTCCGCTACTTTGACAACGTGGTTAACTTTTATAAGTAGAGTTTTTTTCTGATATCCCAAGATGTTCGGTTCTGGGATTGAGTAAGTATTTTGGAAATTTCCGGGTACAGTTTAGAAGGGGTAAAGTAAAATACTTTCCAAACTTCAATCAATAATAATGAATACTTGATCGTTGCTCATGCGTTTCAACCAGCACAGCGAGGGAGTGAAATAGTATTCCTGAATCTGTACTCCATGATAGGACACGCTTCTTGTGGCCCTGGACAGCAACTGGTGCAGTGGAACAGTCGGGTTTTAGAAAGAAAGAAAGAAAGAAATAAAATTTATTAGTGGGTATTTTCTTGACGCCACCTTCAAGGGCGAGTCCCACACATGGCCCGCGGCGTCCCCTACTGGCGGGTTATAGTACGTAAAAGTATTTTAAGACTTTAAAAAAGAAAAAAACATGAGATGCGTTAAAAAAAGGACGGGTTCGAAAATCAATATTGTCATTGATAGACCATACCTGGTTTCCACCAAACAAGAGACACAACATCTAAAAAGACAGAGCGAGATAGAGAGAGAGACAAGAAAAGTAGTATGAAAAACGAATTCATGTTCTTTTTTTATTAATTAGTAATAGAAAATGTAGAGCCTTATTTGTTTCTAGATAACAATACACATTTTACTTGTCGTACGGAAGCAGTAAGCTATCTATCTATGACAAACTGTACATCACATGCACATCGTTTGCAATAGCTTTAAACTTTCTAACAATAAGCAAAGGAAAGCTTATGAAAAATGTCGCAAAATCAACGGCCAATATCATATCAAAATTATGTCAGCACTAGGTATTTCAGAAAGCTCATTTTAAAGGTAATATTTCATCCTGAGCAGATTCATAAACCATAAGTGCAGACAAGTCTAATTCATAGCCAGTACGTGCATGAGCTAAGTCGCCTTAACGATAGCACTTAACTAGGTGTTATAATAGGTTGCAAGACATTCTGCACAGAGGAATGTACAGTCAACAGCATATCAGGTTACACCATTTTCGTTTTTTCTCTCGCTCTTGCTAAATGTCATTTCTGGGCGATAAAGAAAGGAGGACTGACCAGAAACGGGTAAAGTGATGTGCCGTCCACCGTACATCATGAACTATGAAGATAGAGGAAAAACGTTAATTTGAAAATGAAATAATTAAAATCGGGGTTTTGAAATACACGCAGGTTTTTTGAGGCATTATTTGGGCAAAGACTGAAACTGTATGTTCGTTTTGTAAAAAGATTATTGGATAATAAAACGATACCTCTCATTAGCATAGTTCTTCAGGATATTAGAAAAATATCTGTTGATTATTTTGTATAAAATTCTCGATGGACTCGTAAAAAGTCCAAATGATTTAAAGTGGTACTTTGTTTACATCATCCATAGCTAAAAATTTACTAACAGGCATCGACCAAATTCGGCATTTTTAAACATATCCATCATTTTACCACTACTATCCACTGATACACCTTGTGATGGATTTCTTGCTATTATATGATCTCAAATCTAAAGAAATAACGTTCTCATCATCAATTCTGTGCCAAATATCAGTACTAAGTAATTGTGTACTACAACTAGATAACGTTTCAGATGGTTAATTAATTAAGAGTCGTTACTAGTCTATGACATCTCATTTATAGATTCTCTGGCTGTATTAACATAAATAATATTTACAACAATTACACATGCCATATTGTCATGTAAAAACTGTGACATGTTAGAAATATTGCAACCAGACACAACAAGATATAATTATATTCGTCACATGAATATTTATCTTGGATGGGAATCGAATCCAACTACGCCGATATTCTTTAGCAATCTCTATCCACATTTACCATTCTACTGCAGACTAGTCAAGTCAACCAAATTAACCAAGTGTAGTTAACTACACTACATCCTTGTCATTGGCATGTAACTACGACGTTTATGTGTGTCGGCAAATGAATTGACTCCCGCTTATTGAATTGAATAGCCTTCAATGCGACTTGAGATAAGATCGATGGAACAATGTGCCCGTAGTTACCGAAGGCACTAATCGTCTTCTAGCCAAGCTGGACTTCTTGTAATGGTTGTTATGTCTTAACCTGTTACTGCTTGTTCCTTAGAGTACCGTGTCTGAATTATAAAAAAGCAACAGTATAAAATAACAAATAATTTGAGTGCTTAATGAAATATATGAATACTGTTCGAGGGCTATGCGCAGTGCTTTGCTACGAGAACGAATCAGAAATGAGGAAATCCATTGGAGAACTAAGGTCGCGGTCGTCGACGTAGCACAGCGTGTTAGCAGGTTGAAATGGCAGTGGACAGGGCACAGAGCTCGAAGAACTGATAGCCGTTGGGGCTGGAAAGTCCTCAAGTGAAGACTATTTGAAACCAACCCCGCAGCGTGAGACGCCCATCCAAAGGGTGGACGGAGGACCTCATAAAAATCGCAAGGTTTCAGTGAATGCAGGCTGCCTACAACCGGCTGCTCTGGAAATCTATAGGGTAGGCATAGGCCTGAACATAGGTTCAGCAGTGGATATTATGTGACTGCTGATGATGACGAATAAAAATGAAAGAATGATAAGCTCATAAAAGTTTTACAGGTTGTTGATTTAGACACATATTTAATTGTTTTACAGTCTTCGCATACTAATTAAACAAGAAGTTTTTGTTCTTCAACGATATTAGAAACATAAAAATACATCACTGGATTCCTATTTTGTCATCAAAACCAGTCTTCCTACCAGGAAACAGGGTTCAAATCACACTAACATAGAATTAGATCCACAATATACGTATCAAGTCCAAGCATTTGCCACTCGTGTGCTAGTTTTCCGCACTTGACGGAACTAATTTAATTCCGCGGTAATATCTGGAACCCACCTGTTATAACTGGTTATAACCGGCTGTAACAAGTTCACACGACCGGTCTCAGAGCGCTGGCAGGTGGCGTGCTTAGCGCCGAGGTCGCCACTTCACACTCTAGTAGTTAGGTAAATTTATAACCCTAGGCGGGAAGGTGGGAGGGGAAGGGATTTCCTAAATGAGGATCTGGCGCGGATGTCGGAGGTAAATAGGGATTCAATGTTTATTGGGATATGTTGTTGCGTTGTTAGATAATGGATAAAATTGAGATTTAGAAGTTGTGCAGTAAATCTCTGCATGGAACTTGTAAAATTTCTCCGTTTTCCGTTTAATCAGGTGATTACCTTGGGTATTATTATTAAATCTTTCGATTATTCATGCCATGTTTAAGCTTGAAAATATTTCAGCGGTAGAATTGGTGAAAACTATACCGTTTTATAAAAACTTCGTATTACATCTTACGTTCAAAACGCTCTGGCCCTCCATCCATCCAAGCCTGGTTTTTGTAACCTAATTTATGCGAACTGTATATTGAAAATGTTTTTAGCTCTATTTCAAACTTTGCTGTAAAGGCAGGATTTGAAAACAACGTGTAATAATTTATTCTAGTTTGATAGTGGTTCTGTCTCATCATTATGAATTCCAACTCTGATAGAGAACATAGTAAATAGAAATAATACTGGACACATTATTCCACACAGCGCCATCTTACTCCAAATTAGCAATTAATTGCTTTTGCTATTAGGATACCAGACGACGTATAAACATACTTAAAGACTAAGTACCTATATTTTTGTGTATACATCCCTAACATACATCACAGGTAACACCCATAAGCGTTTTCGTTATATACCTGGACCTCACTTATTGTTTGACGCTAAGTACATTTAGTTTCTGAAAACTAGGTAAAAAAGTTTGCCTAGTTTCAGGTCAAAGGGAAAGATCAGACGCGGTAAATTGAACGACCCCTTGTTATTTATACACTAGGGGTCTTCAAAAGTCAAGACAATATCTCTATAATAATAATATTAATGTGGAAAAAATTTAATGCTTTCATGATAATAATTCTTGCAGTAAATTTAGTTTTTGTAGTTTATATTCTACAAATAAGTTAAGTGTAGTGTAAATGTTTTGATAGATTTAAGAATCCCTCAAAATCTTCTAGAAATCATTGAAAAAATCTGAACCACTTACGAATACTTCTCTTTTTTTGTAAGCCCTAAAATGGACTTTACCTTCTGTTATTTATCATCAATAAATTATCTTGCAAAAATCATAACACTTAACTTATTTTCTTTTAATGCTTCACCTAAATTTTAAATCCATTTTTCAATGTGGGAGATGTCCATATTACTCTTTTAATATAGTAAGTAAAGTAAGTAAGTAAAAATTTATTCAGAATAAAACTTAACCTAAGAGACAACGGTATCAATACATTTATAACTTAATACTATTTACATAATTCAAATCTGCTGACAGATGACATTTAAAGCATGCTTACGCTAGTAACTATATCAATACCTGTTTTATGCAAGATAATGTGCATGCTAGCCATAATAATAATTTAGGTTAAATTTAAGATGCCATATAAGATGCCATTGGCTTTAAGATAAACAAAACTTAAGAACTTTCGCTGAACAAGCGATTTACTAAAATTGAATGAAAGTTACCGAATCGTACGATAACCCGGTTGTGAATCGCTACCCTGTATCACTTTGGACCGACTGGCATATCCCTATTACAAAGAAAATAACCACAATCACCCAGGCTAACAACGCATACGAATGCTGTATCTCAAAAGCGGGAGGTTTGAAAAATGTTACCTCAGCTTACACAATAGTACTACAAAAAATTGACAAGCAAGAACAAGCTCCGCGCGAGGGTTCTGTATTTTCTGAAAGTCAATGAGAATTTGAAAAAGCCTGTCATTTCTACGATTATTTTAATAACTTTATAGCAATCATAATCTTCTTTTAAGTATAGTATATTAAACGCCCAATCAATAATAATAATTTGAAACAGACAAAGCGTGGAAAAAGGTCTAAATCCAAAACTATGCAAGAGAAGAAGAAATATTTATGAAAAACGCCTTATCCGACTACGACTTTTATGTCAATTACACTGAAAGACTACTTAGAATATACTTAAATAGAGATAGGAAGATCAACAGTTCACTAAATATTTTATAGTAAAAATAATTGCTAAAAAATATCTGCAGATTTTTCTCAATCCCAAGAATAATTGTAATGGTATAAGTATTTTTCCAGTTTCACCTGAAAACTGCATGAAACTTAAACGCTGAGCGGTAAATTGTTTTAAAAAGGGTGGATCGGCGGTATTATTATTGATTTATTCATAGGATGGAAAATTATAAGGTCCATTACTCAACAGACGTTCTGCCAAAACATGCCCAACTAGACCTAAATAAAGTTACTTATTTTTATGAATCAGATTGACTTTTTACGTCTTAGGGTGTAGAGTTAAAAAAAATCGTTTTAGTTTTATTTTTCTACCTTTTTATGTCCGGCTTTTGCCATTCTTTTGATTTGATGGATTTTTATTATTTTTTAATTTTAAAATATAAAAATCATCGCTTGAGTCATGCAATGTCTGAACAATTCAAATATTACTTGAAAATCTGGCTTATTCAAAGATTTTCCAGCACCAAGTAACCAGAAAAATCTCGCAACGATTTAAAATTTTCAATTTGTAGTATGGAACCCAAAATCTTTTCCATCCCAGCTTTAACTGCTCTAAAACATAGAAATAAAGTTTAGGCTTCAACAAAATGGCGGGCCATAGGAGCCATACAATGCGGGCGTTTCCATATTTTCTAGTTGGCATTTCCAGCATGAAACACGATGTCATGCCAAACCGCGCGGAAGTTCCCGCCATTTGTATAGGAAGTCGTATTTTGCGACGACCTGGTGCCGATAAATAAAAGAATATATTTCTAGCAAATGTTTGTATTTATTATTTAAAAATACGGTTTAAATGGTGTGCAACGTAAAAAGGCATGAAAAATCGTATAAAATGCATGCAGCGAGTCGGTGAGAGATAACAAAAAAATGGCGATAGAGTTCCTAAGGCCCATTATTGAGCAACTAGCAGCTCTTTTAAACAATCATTGAAGTTAAATCAGCGTTTTAAAGAAAAATTATAGCAGTTTGGTGTCACTATACAAAATGGCCCCTAACTCGCAAAAATCAAATCCGTGCTGCAGTATTGGCTGAGCCTCCGATATTTCCTGTCACTAACTCTCAAATGTTGACAGCAATAAGAATAAAAAGACAAAACTTTACAGTACTTATCTCTGTGTACATAAACATATGAAGCGCTGTAAGAATTTTAACAATTAAGGCAGTATGTTAAAAATCTGTTAAGTTACAGTGGGAGAAGCCAGGACACGTTAGCCGAATGCATCCAAACCAATGTTCTCAAATCGTCACTCAGTGGCAGTCTACAAACGGTTTTTGTTGCAGAAAAGGCCCAAAAAACGTTAGAGTGACGATTTGCGACATCACGAGAAAGATTGGTAGAGCATGGCACAAGATCGAAATGATTGAGAAGGATTGGAAAAGGCCTTTGTTCAGCAGTGGTACCAAGTAGTTTAGAAAAAGGAGGAAAAGTGGTATGATGGGTTTGTTTTACTGTTTCTAAAAATACATGAGAATATGTTTAAAGTTTTAGTGAAGTTCTGATACTTTAATGTCACTTTTCCGTCCAGCACTCTTCACATGAATGCCCTTTTGAGAAAGAGCCACTTCTGTTCGTTTTTTTATTTACCGGGAACAAAGACGCTTTATTTTTTCCATTAGACTAGATGAGGCAGAACAATGGGTAAATGTGGGGCCTAGTTCTACCGTACATTGTTGAAGACTGTTTGAAGTTATGTGAATACTAAAATTGTAGATATACAGTATAGTAGAATTTTATGATTTTTTTTTTCACTTTAGATTTACTAAAAGCTTGATTTTATATGAGCAACAGTTTTTCGTATTTCCTAAATGCCCTACATATAAATATTTTTTATTGTTTCACAGCTAGTGTTGTTTATTTGTCAATATTATAAAAAGTGTCTCGAGAAAAGCCGGTTCAAAAATCAGTGGATAGTAAAATAAATAATATTTCGCACATTATTAGACTAAAGTCATTTGCCCCTGATTTTATGACAGCACTAATAAGTGTCAGAGTCAAACAGTGCTAAAAACTTTTCAAATATATTTAAATACTTAGATTAAACACACAACTCCAACGTGGGCTGAGTGCGGATTTTTGGAGGGATGAAGGCCGGTGATCGCCGTTACTGGCATATGCTATCAAGCCGCCCAAAGGCTTCCGACTAGGCCTGATAACGTGCCTTCTGAAACACGGAGATGCTTGAATAATACATTCACAATGTTTCGGTTGGGATGAGCTGAAATGAAATGCTTCTAAGCCAAGTGCATCACAAGCAGACAGAGAATAACCACAAGTGATTGCCAAATTAATGTTTGTCCTGGTTGCGAATCTAACCCGCTGCCTTCAGCCTTCAACCATTGCGTCAAAAGACCAGTAAAATGCTGCCAAAGCCTCTTAGGCATGAGACTCCTTAGACCCTCCTAATGCCGCAGTGGCTAAAATGACTTCACTGTTGAACAACACTAATCACTTTCCAGTAATAAACAACTGTAATTTAAGACATAAAACTTGCTTCGAGTCAGTTCTGCCAAACAATTTCCTGAAGTTAAAAAGTTGACAAATTCGTGGGTCGGAAACTAGAGATACTCGTACAGTTGTGGCCGACTTTATTTATCGTCCAATACTTGAGTTGCAACGCCATAACCGCCGAGTAAAATACTGCTCACACTCAGGGACATGGTTGGAGAAATAAAACATAGCTGGAACGGACATGCAGAAAGCGAATTAAATTATTCGTTCGTGTTACATGTAACATTGCATTATTAAACAATAATCATTAAAATTTGAAATTAACATGTTGGCTCGCAGGTTCACACGTTGCTCTTTCAAAGTAAAGGTCTGCCTGTGGGCCAATTGAATGTCATCGTACAGCGCTCTGCGCGTGCAGTTTAATAACGCATTTAGGGTGCTGATTGGGTTGCCCAGGTACTGCAGTGCATCAGAGATGTTTGCAGAAGCGCAGGTAGACTGCTTCTACGCAACTGTGCGAAAGCGGTGTGCTTCCCTGGTACGCAGGGTACGGGGCAGGCCCAACAACAGCCTATTTACTCGTATACTATGATAGCGGGTAGACTGGACTGCCACTATGTGAATCGTTGCTATGTAATTTCTGCTGAAATGCAATGTTAATGTCAAGATGTGGGTATTAAACCATAGGGTGAGCTTTATAAAACTGACATAAAGAGAATCATTGTTACTTACATAAATAAATTTATTATTATTGAATTTCCCATGGTTCACTGGTGGCAGCAAAGCAAAAACGATGGAACAAACGAACGAATGACTACCACGACCGAGATTTAGTTGAACTTATTCAAGAAGCCACGTTGAAAACTTGAATCATTTGTCAGCGTTACATCTTAAATGTCGTTTTGCCTAGTTATAAGGTCTTAATTAACGGTAAGATTTAAGGCTGGCTAAACACTAAGCCTGCTTTTAGAAGTGTTCCTGGTACCAGCACTCATTTTCCAGATGTGGCGTGTAAATATTTGAATGGGCTGAGCTGGGCTCACTAAAAACCAGCGTCTGTGCTCGTCATGTCTGAGCATAAGCTGAGTGTAGTTCATTTTATTTTGGACATCGTAACCCTACAGTCCGTTGGTGTTTTTTGTTTATTCCTATGTTCTGTTGTTATTTTGGCCTACACTTTTATTTTAGTTATTTTTTGAGTTGCGATGTCCTAATTAGTAATCGTTTTCTTGTCTTATAATCTTGTTTCACCTGAATTTATCTAGCAGCCGTACCTCCTCGCCGCTGCATTTTGTATACGCTTCACGTAGATGCACTAGAGGGGTGAAGGCAAATAAATTCCACGATTTGTGGTTGGAAAGCTTCCAGGACGGTGTTGTAGGTCGACTTGGGGTGTTCAGCTGAGCTGCTGCTTGTCGGTCATATATCTGAACAGTCATTTAGCCCAAGTGTCGACATTCCTAAGGAGATACATCGCTTAAGCCTAAGCTATACCTATCTTGTTTATCAAGATTATGAGTTAAATGTGGTTTAAGCGGTAGTTAGTGGTCTTGTACATCGCTTGTCTCGTAAATAACAACAGAAGTAAGCTAGACTTTGATTGATACTTTTAAATATTGAGATTATTTTCATCAATTTTTTCATCAATTCTGTGAAGTATACAGCAGTGTATCAACGACATACTTTAGTATTTTTCAAAAACAATTCAGATGTTGTAAAAAGAAAAGTTAAAAATTAAAGCCTTTAAATTTCTATAGTTACATTCTATTTAACCTTGAGTTGTAAGATCGTAAAAAAAACGTAAGAAAAAGCGCACTTAAAAAAGTAAAAGTCACCTACAAAAAACCTTACGCTTAACCAAACTGAAACAAAATTGGTTCAGCTGCCCATATATTCAGTGCAAGCATAAATCCCGAGCCTTTTTTCAAAACAAGCAATTATTGATGCAATACACATGAAACACACTGAACATCGCCCTTTCAATGGCACTTCGGTATGCTAATGATAAACGCCCGCATCAGAGTAACAAATAAGCCGTCCAAACATCCGTTCTAGTGATGGCGGTCGATAATCGATAAAACTCCACCCGTAGCTGGCTGAAAGTGTGGTGATTTTGTGAAAAAATATTTCCTTATAAAACATCTACATTACAATGAAGAAATACCCTTGAACAAGCGCCTCTATCTCCAAACTGAGCAAAGTTTGTACCTAAACTAGAACTAGACAGACTAATATAATAATTAAACACTATATTCCACATAATAACCTGTACTAATGTACAAAGTAAACGCCCAGATCAATACGAACATGCACAAGAACTGCCAGATATGTGTATACATACCCGCCAGACCCGGCAAAAATCATTGTTTTAAAGCAAGCACTTGTTGATGCGGAGATTGAACCTACCATTATTTGTTTCTCAAAAGGGATAGTTAAACAGTTTATCAGAACGAGTAGTGCTTTTAAGCGACATTTTTGAAACGAGTAAAATCACAGTGTAGAGAGAATTACATAAAAGAGCAAAAACCGGTTTTTGAGATCGACTACCGATTATGAAGCTATCGACCGTTCGCGTCACTAATCCGCGCCATTTCGCGGCGGATCACGCTAACCGTCTCCGATCCCGATATTCATGCACGCTTTTTCACTTTTTCCACACTCACGTTGACAACTAGACGAATGGAGGAGATCTCATTCCGCCCTGTCAATGTATGACACGTGAATTATTCATAGAATATTTTATCTTCCCAGTCTGCGAACTGGAATCATGTATGTTTTAGTCTAGTCGATACGTGGATCACACCGCTATTTGCAAGACTCGAAATAGAAGAATTTTACTTTTAAATTCGAATGAGGATACGGTTTCAAGTATTCAAAGTTCGTTTTGTTGGATGAAATGTTTGATATGGTAGCCAGTGTTTGAGAAACGTCTTAAATCTATGAACATAGTTGAGGGGAGTGCAAAGATTCAAAGTTTGATTTGAGTATCATTAACAGATTCAGGACGACACGTTGGAAGTTAGTTGAAGTACTTGGTTTAGTAATCTCTTAAATATTCTATTTCCTTACCATTTTTCATCTTCATTCCATCATCGTCTGACTATATTGATTTTCATAAATGCTGTTATTTTTTAACGAACTTTGCATTTTTTTCTAAAAGTATAATAATATCCGCTAAAAGGGTAACATTCAAAAATCTTAACAGCAAAAAACATCACAAATTAATTATTCCGTAAAAGTTACGCCCGACCGCGTTGCACGGAATTTTTTGATGAAATCCAAAACTCGGTAGTCCGCTCACGACTCCGTTAAATTTACCTAAAGATAATAAACGTTCGGCTAAATTAAACAGTTGTTTTGCTCTCATTCATTTTAGGCTCTTTGTTGCGCAGGACGTAGGTAGCAGCTACCTTTACGTGTTATTTTAATACATTCTTTAATCACTTGTACCGTGGACGCTCTTTTGAAATACCCTTGCCTGAGCCCAATTAAAACAATTCTGTAAAAGCTAATTCCGACCGTAGTTAGAAGCTTTTTTAAAAATGAATAAGGTTTATAAACGTTTTTATAAAGGTTAAGTACATTTTCTGGGCTATCTAAGCTTAGTTCATACATTTACCTTCCGCTAAAAATTACCCGGTTGGTTAAGAGCAGTGTATTTTTAACTCGAAATTAATTAAAAGGTGGCTTGGGCCGACGGTTGGCTAGTCTTCAACCCGCAGTTAAGCTTTAAACTGGAAGCTAAAGATTTTTCTTTGAGTTATTTGAATAATATTTATGAGGTTGAAAATATTTATAATTGTAGGCAGACAAAGGCCAATGATGCAATTAGGCACTTACAATAAACTAACTCGTACAGAGCAAAACCTTTGTATTAATAATACTTGAGTGTCAAGTCTAAACTAATAATTGGTACAAAAAAATATTTCACGTCATTTTATATCTTTAGTTACCTATACACTAATTGTTATCATTTTCTGTCATTTGCTATGTCATTGATAAGATAGCTTTAATTTTTACTTGAAATCACAAGTGTTTATCAATTTTGAAATATTTCTATCTAAAGCCGATCAGACTAGAAAAATACCTATTATGAATCTCAAAATGTTCATTTAACTCTTTTTCTACACCATAAAAGTAACTTTAGTTCTAGACTGCAGGTACAGAATTAAAATCCTAACGTTACAAAGCTTACAATGCCACACAAGTTTTGCTCTTATTTCCTTAAACTTAAGTTCTACAATGGGCCACAAGGGTTCTGTGCGTGTATAGAAATATGATGGGTCTCGTGCGTTTGGATAGTTTCCAAGAACATGTTGCAATATCGAATATTCCGAAACGGTGGTCGTATTTCATCAACTTTGGGTAATAACCATCTCGTAATGTCCTAATGAAATCTAGGGTTGAATAGTCCGGCTACCTACGTGGATGGCTTCATGCAATATGAAGCCTTAGAATAAAGTAAAACTAGTGGTTTCTTCAGGTGAACTGTTACAATACTTAGTTGATTGTGTACACTAGCTAGCCACGACGTGATCCGCGTGAGATAAGGTTTTTTTTATCTTATACTTCGTGAAAATAGCACACATGAAATGACATGAGAAAAACATTAACTCATGTCATTTCGAAAACAAAACATTTTTGTCATAATAAAACTCATCGAAATCAGTACAGTCGTTCAGTCTTAGGAATGTATCAGAAAATATCTAACCTCACAAGTCGCGAGATTCAAATGAATAATAAATAATGTGGGATAGGTTATACCGAGATTATTTCACCCCAGATTTAGAAAAGATACGGGTGTTGTGGGTTGCCAGACCTTATTTGGGAATTTCCCTTTGGGCTTGCTATAGCGGACCCAGGTCGGCAGATGCCAGAAGAGTCTGTGCAGATTAAGATTTTCCGATGGTGGGAATGTCTGCGAGTGTAATTGCCTTCCTTATGACTATGAATCACCTTGAATCGTGCCCCACGTGTCGTGACGTGGCTTGCAAAGTGGCGGTATTTTATGCCATAAAGAACCTTACGGACTTAAAATAAACGCAATTGTTCATATGTGTTCATCAGTGTGCTGTGCGGAGATGGAACCCACGATTTCTAGTGTGTTAGCTAACTTCTTAACTAGAACACGAAATTAGTCCACAACTCTAGTTATTTGAGAAAAATCGACAATGTAAAGTAATGTTAGTGTAACGTTACTGTAACTTTAATTCTAATGTTGCTATTGTTAACACTGCTAGATGCTTGCTACCCAAAATTGTCTAGTTTTACTACCTTAGACACCGTCTTCTTCAAACACACTCGTAATTAAGTTCTGCACATTAGCGACGCCAGTTCGCAAACATAGTGGCTATTAATTAAATTGCGCCCCGTCCCAGTCGCTGCAATTACATTACGAATCTACACAGGCTCAGAATGCATTGCGTCAACAATAATTTACAATACGCCGTAGAATGGCTTAGCGTGTCTGACACAAGTGCAAGTGTAGGCAGCCTCTTCGCCCCCGACTGTTGCATAACAGCGTTAATAAATACTTTAGCGGACTAGGCGTCTGGCGGTGCACATTTACACGTCAAGCAGGATATAGAAAGGTGTTTCTTGATAACGTTCTACCTAATAATCTATGCAAAGGATATTTGTGTCGACAAAGTGTACTTAAACGTTTAAGTATTGGGTTTTTATTGGATAAGTTGACAAGTTGATGCAAAAAGTAGCCTATAAACACTTGCAACACTAGAAATGTCACGTTGCATGTTACCCTTGTGGTAACAGTTTCTTCGTCTTCAGAGCCTAACGTATGTTGTACGAGAAAACGTCACACAAATTTCCAGACGGTACCTAGCCGAGGTGAATTCAGCGATTAACCTCTCTCTAGAAATTGGACCGGCTAACGTAAATCACTAATTAATGAACTAAGGTCAATAAGACTATGCTCCTTACGTAGTATATTAGTGAATAGTAATAATGAGAGCTATTGAATGGGACCATAACAGGATTCTGCGTGTGGCTTGTGCCCAGCGTGCAGCTATGGGATGTACAATGTAATTTTTTGTTTGTTTCATTGATTCATCTTCACTTTCTCACTATTAAACATCCACCTAAATGAATAATAAATAGAGAGCATTGTAGTATTTCAAAATCTAGGAACAAGTTTCTTGGCTTTTCTTTCTTTGAATATTTTTATTTTTTTTTATTATTATTACATTACGTTCGACTTTTTCACGTAAAACCCCTTTTATTTCTTCTTGTAATCAAGACCGTATGGATTGTTGTTAACCATAATGACTGTCATGCAAGCTAAAATTTAGAAATGCCAAAAAATACCCTTTCTAATGGGTTTATATTTCGCTACAGCCATTAAATTTTGACTGCGAAAGTTTTCACACAAAGGGGCAATAAATGGTTATCCCAAACATTAGACTACAACAAGGTCGACAAACCTGCCCGAACATTAGTTACGGAACGTGCTAAATATCTAGAATTAGAGCACTCTGAGGAAATTAATTTCGAATGGGTTTACCGCAGACTCAAGCCTGCTTTATTACACCTATTCGCGATGTAGTCACACGAGGTTATGGTTCCAATATGGCGCAGAAGGGTTTTTTTAACTGTTTTATCTAGTTTGTGTACATTGCTCAGTTGTGATAGTAGATCGGCAACCCACGCCATGTCGGGAATGGAATGGGAGACCAGCTCAGCTGAAACTTAGTGTCGTATTTTTTAGGCCTTTCATGCTTCAGGTTACATGATAGTCGTTGAGCCCAGTCGCAGTTCCTAGGGCGACTTGGTTATATTTGACAGTGAGAGGTATCACTAAATTTACACCGCTCCAACAATCTGCACTGAGCTCGCGTGTTGGAGTACGGCTTGCACCACCTAATACTTGAGGTGAGGCCGTTGACAGCAGTGACACATCCAAAGGGTCTTGTTTCTTTTGTTTTTATTTATGTGATTTTAGAATGGATATTTTGACATTCTGTCTAAATTGTCATGTTTTTTATCCAAGCCAGGCTATGCTTCGATACGTTCGGGATAACCAATAACAAAGTTATTTACAGATTTAGCGCCAAAATATACAGATTAATGCTTTCAAACCTGCCAAATATCGATACTACTTTCAAGTCGCAGTTAGTCAATGTTGCATTGAATATTTCAGGTGCTTGTTTATCAACTCTGGACTTAGATCCAACGTTCAAAACGCTGTTTTTCCACGCAAAATTATAAAATTGTCAGGTTTCGAAAACAGCAAACATCCGGCCATGTTGTAAAAGCACAACTTTCCCGCATTAGCCACAAAATCTGTCAAAAGCACCATCAGAAAGAGTTTAACACAAAACAACGCTTGCGCAACAATAAGTAACAAAACAACCGCTGGAGGAACGCCTTTGATTGCTTCTGCCAGTAGTTGCGAACTTTCTGGAAACAGCTCAAGGCATGAACTTTAGCTACTGTACCACCTTTTTAAAGTTTCTGCTGGGCAAAAGGCTCCAAATATCTCTGTCTCGAGAATAAATCCCTGTGCAACTGTGCCAGAAAAGGGATAAAAAATTATTTTCATATTCATTATTTTTTCTACCGAAGATTTCTGCTGTGAAAAAACAGAATGCCATAAATATGTTCGCAAATAAGTGAGAGTTTTTTTCTTAGAAGTTTTACAACTTGAAGAAAAAGCTTCAGTTTCCGGTAGATGCAAGCCACCTGATGGCCACTGCAAAAATTTCTTGAGAATGCGTATAGGCTTTTTTTCACCCTAACAGGTCTTACCATTTATATAAAGTAGGGAAAATGTAACTAAATTAACTTTATTCTCATGTGTTTGATGTGTATTATGATGCTATGTATAAAATGTTAACTTCGCTTGTTAACCTTATTTCAAAAGCCAAGAAAAAAATGCTCATTTATTAAGCTCAAACGATTAGGTTTATCAGGTAGCTTCCTATTGTCTAATTTTGACGTTCCTTACTTGAACCAAACCTTACAAGTTCCGCATGGGACATTCACCGTAGAGGACGCTAAGTTGACAATACCCGCTACAAATATGTTGAGAGCAGATACAAAACTCCTTCCAGTGTTTCGTGTACCAAATGTAGTAAGTTTTAATTGGCCGGCTTGCTAGAAAGCTTTTTCTTTTCATCGTAGTCTGAGCAAGAGTTCAGCCCAGGATTTTATTTTCATACTTCCTAGCGGCTGATTTTGAATACATAACAGAAAAGGAAGGAGTTTTATCACAATTGTAAAAATGAAACTGACTCTTTTATTTTCTTACTATTCTAAAGCGAATTCGATTTCGAGAGAAAAATGACTGTGAGAATTGAGCATCGTCCGCATAAAGTCATGACATCATACATCAAGGCAAAACTCAACATAGCTTAGCACATAATCCGCTATACATTGGAAAAAACATAGTCCCAAAGAGAATAACATAAACTAGCTCCAAAAAAAAGTTCGCGATCAAATTTTATGCACACGAAAGTTCGCCAAACATTTTTGGCAGCGCAAGCTTGTGCCAAACAAACTTTTCAGCAGTACCCCTTGTGTCCGAGAGTTCTAACGGCCTCTTTGTAAGTACGGTAGTTTTGTTTTTCTTTTGTTTTCTTCAGTTCGCCATTTTGTTGAGGTGATCAGTACTGTGATGTCCGTATATCTTATTTTGAATGATGTTGAAACAGACTTTGCAGAAAGTTACTGGGAAAATCCTGAATCCTGGGGAATCCTGGGTTATTCCAATTGATTCCACCCCCACCAAAATAACAAAGAGTTGAGGTGACCTAACACTCTGGATGTCAAAAGTCTGAAAACTGGTCAACAAAACACAATGGCCTGAATTAAATGCAAAAAAATTAAGTATATTGAGTTTTTGCAAATTTCTCAGCTAGCCCAAATAAATACAAAAAACAGGTCGACTTTGTCCATACTGGCTTATCTTAATAAATAAGGAGGGGTGGCATCCCAGATAACATAATTTCATATCTCAGTGCTTCACGCTTATTTCAATCATTAATACGCTTCTCTTTGAATTAATATTTACTCTCGTTTTGTAAGCGAATAATAGAAAAAATATATATGGTGTAGTTCTTTACTCTAAAACGACCACAGTTGCACAGGAAGTGAATTTTCTAGATAACACACCACGAGTGGAGTGAGTTATGGCCCTAACGAGTTATTTCGCGCCAATGCCATTTTTATTTCATCATTTTTCTATGGCCTGATGACAGATCGACACGACCTCAAACAAATACGAAGCTGAAACCAACATAATATAATATTATTATTATCCTGAGCCAATTTTCCGCTCGATCAACTTCAACGTCGAATATTAACTTTTGTAATGACATGATTGTGAGGTTACCAGTCGAGGGTTAATTAATTTTGTGGTCCAACCTCGTTTTCATATTAATGTTTATGTTGAATTAAATTAACACCGTGAAAATTATAAAATAAATTGAAGACTTCCGGTCAAATAAACATCGACAGATATGATAATTTTTTGGTGAAGCCGTAATGTTGGATAAAACCCTTTCAAAATTATTTCATAAAGCAGCAGTTTGAAAAATATCAGCACAGCCAAAAAGTAGCATAACAAATGTAAAAAATACTGAATGGCGTGTTTAGTACCTGCAAGCTAGCTCGATCTAAGACCACAGCTCCATAGTACAATAAAACAAGTAGGGCAGCTTGGCCGCCGAGCGGGCGACAATTGCCTAAACATGTAGGGCTGTTGCTTTTAATGTGTACGTGAGTGGCAGTGGCAGAGCAGGAACAACGAAGCACACAGGTGCGCACGGACTTACGTACGGCTCGGCCGCGAGTGCCGCGACTGGAGTATCGTTAGAATCAAGAAAATGGTCAGTGTGACAGTTGTACTTTGTATACTGTGACAGCTCTTTTCTCGCAATAGGTAGTTGAGAATGAAAAAATCATACCTACTCACAATCACGTCCATCTTCTTACAAAGATAGTTTTCACATATTATCACTTGCCACATGTGCTATGCGATCCTGACAGACAGCTTCTGTGTCTTCAACCTATAGTTTTTCTTTCTTATTACATAGGTACTTAGTTTATCGGTGAAATTGTATGTACCTTAAGTATCATATTGTTGCACAGACACCATTCGAAAACAACATCAAGATCACTTTGAAGCGCTATCGCGTTTTCAATATTGGTGAAGTTTAGGTCATCAGCGTACAAGAGAGCTTGGCAAATTAATCGACTAATTCAATAATTGATGAAATGGATGAATAGTAGCGGTCAAAGATGCGAACCCTGAGGGACACCTGAGGGAAAAGGCAAGGGAGAAGACGCATAACTCTTGACAGTGACAAGCTGTGACCGGTTGCTCAGATACGATTCCAACCACCTCAGCAGACACCCGTGAACCCCATAGTGTACAAGCTTGAGACACAACAGGGAGTGGTCAACTTTGTCGAAGGCTTTACTGAAGTCCAGGTATACTGCATCTATCTAGTTGATTATTTCTGTTTATTTTTATTAAATAGCTTACCTAAGTGGACTCCGGTCTGTCACGAAAGGCCTTTCCACCTTTCCATAGTATAACTTATTGTGTCAACTACATCAACTGTTTCATCCACGTGTTATTTTTATTAAGTGTAGGGTTTTCTAGAACTATGATGATACAATACACTGTATCGAATTTAGAAGAAATTTTATTCTAATTTAAATATTTTGTATTGTCATAGTATTTACTTTGAATAGGAATAGTAACATGTTTATAAAAATATTTTACTGATGCACTTTTACCAAAGATAAGATAGAAATATATCTATATTTTTTAAAAGAAACACGTTAAACCGTCACTGACTTTATTTAGATTTAATTGAAAACATAAAATATGTAATTTATAATTCAATGCGTAACTTGTTCTGTTTTTGAAAAAAAAAACATCCACTAGGCCTTTTCAATAAATATACAGAACGCAAAAAGATTATTTATTGGAACTAGTTCTTGAAATTAGTGCATTTGACAACACATACAAAACCCTACAGCTTTATAAGATTGTAGGTCTAGTTTGTGTAAAAAAGAAGTACCACAGATGTCATTATCGTAGAGCAAATGTTAACAAGACTCAGCGATAAATTAATATCAATAGGTATCATATAATGTAATATGTGTAACTTTGGTGAATTTTGTGCCATGAACTCCAGAACTTCGTTTACCGCAACACGGTAGTTCATTTCTGTGAAAAAAACCGTAATTTTAGTTTTATTCTTTCATCACAATTGGATTCCTAGCATGCATTAAACTATAAACTGTGCAGTGTTCATCAAGACATTTTTAGGGCTTTCGGAATAGGTGTGAACATCATCAAAAAATAGGGAGTAGATTGAAAAATGAGAAAGAAGAAAAAAATGCCATGTGAAAAAATACATGAATAAGCCAGCACTAGTTTCCAACAGTTTCAACAACTTACACGTTGTAGGTATGGACAAAAGTGTAACAGCACATGGTGAAAATATTATTATGTGCTGTTCGTGGACTAGACCTCGTGCTGTTCGGGTGTGTGTTTTTTGGTCGTGTGCTCTGAGTGAACTATTTGTTCTCTTAGTACATAGCTACCAGACGAATAAAAAAAAAAATAAGTATTTTATTTTCGCATTACCTTCGCAAAATAGAAGTTCATTGACCAAAAGTGATTGAATTTCCTCATATTCAGCTATTGCCAGCTCTGCAAAAATTCCGGGAACTATTATGCTGCTAACACAATAAACCACGTCTAGTATCCATAGTATCGCCATAATGTTGCTATCCTACAAATAAAAACTGGCTGTGGATTTCCAGGGATTAGAATAACCCTACATTAAATAAATATTATATTGTTTTGTTATACTTAAGATAAAAACAAAAACGCGAAGAAAAGAAAAGGAAGGTACATTTATTTTTAGTTCACCAATTTATACCTATGTAAATTATTTTCATAAAAGGTTTTTTTTGTTACAACCGTAAGGTGATTTTGAAGACTGTTTAATTTTTTTCTGGGTGGTCAGGTGACCTGTTTGGTGTTAGTGGTTGGACTGTTAATTGCTGGATATCCTGTTTAATATGAGTAGTAAGAAGTTGTGTTTAGTTGAAGTACCTATGTAAATAATATTAATACCGATAATACTTATTTAAGAGAAAATGACATCAATAACGTTATTCCTTCTCAAGCTTGTTTTTAAAATAATTGCAAAATGCCAATACTGATGCCCGTCACGTCATAGACAGTCAGCATCAAAATGATATGTGCTAACAAAGTAGTTAAAAAGGTATTGGCGTTTGGACAAAAGATATTTTAATACTTTAATTACAAAGTCGAATGACATTATTTTGAAGCTTCACTAAACTCTATAACAAGTAATAGTACATTGTTATCCTAGGGGTGAAAGTAACTTATTTAGTCCCGAGACGGGGTTTGGCGCCCGGAACGAAGTGAGGGCGCCAATAGTTCGAGGGACTAAATAAGTCTTTAACCCGAGGTAAACACTGTGCTTTTCATTACAAATACGAGGAAAGTAAAAATAAAAACATGAATTAATTCATGAAGATCGAATTGCCGCTTTCCCGCCTATTTTGTTTGTTTTTTTTTCAGTGGCCGACCCGCTATTCAGCCATTATTTTTTATTTTCATCATTGGAAAAATGGAAAATATTTTCCTCAAAGCTAAGTTATTTTAAAGAAATTGTTGAAACTTAATTATAATAAAGTTATTTAAAAAATATATATTCTCTGATCAATACTTAACTTTAAGTTATTTCAATTTTACATCGTGGCTGTATAGAAAGTTGGAACATGGTTCAATAGTTAAGTGAAAAAAGAACTAGTTTTTTTAAAAATAATATGACAGCTGTCAGTTGAAAGTGATTCTCCCTAGGGATGAAAAGTATTACTTTCAGCCCGCTTCTCAGGTCAGTAATGACCTACTTTCAGAGTATGAGTAATGAAAAATACTTTTTAATCCTGTAGTGATACGGTTGCTTTTCATTTAAATTTCAGACATTTTGACCACTCTGCACGCACCCATCATTTTGATGCTAACTGCTAAGTACAGTACTGACAAAAACCGTCACCGCATCTCAACAGAGATATTGCATTAAATTGAAATGAATTAAATACTTACTGATGGTTTTACTGTGACCTCTAACCAATATATCGTCATTAATAAAGCTATAGAAATGGTAATTGTTAGCGATGAAATTAACTGAAAAATATTAAAAGGTAGGTTGAAGAATGGTTAATAATTGTTTTTTACAGTTTTACACTTTTACCTTTCATGGTCTGTTTACCAAAGTTAGCCTGAAAATATACTAAAAAAAAGTTTTAGGAACACAATATTAACCTGTAACTGAATCATCGTTCTTGTGTGTTTAACGGTACATAAAATGTTTTTATAAACGTGTAAAAGAAAATTCAGAGTTTCAGTTTTTTGTCGATGAAAACGGTGTAATCTTACACGAAATACAAGTTTCAGCACGTTCAACTGTCTCCATAGTAAATCAAAAATAAAACTTACAATCGTAGTTGTTTGTATTGAGAGCAATAACACCAAAAAACCAGCAAAAAAATCAAAAGTTGAAGATAAGTCTATAAACTTGGCTAAAAAGGAATCCAGGACCAATCTCATTAATATAACACTTATCGAAGTGATTAAACTGAATGAAATATAATGCAGCGTGGAGTTATTGATCATAGCTTGGAAAATAAGTTTCACTTCTTCAAAATATTTTGTTAAACAAACTTGTTTCATATAAAAGAAGAAAATAGTTTGCGCTACGATTAAAAAACCCAGAAAAACATGTCCAAAGTTGAATAACGTCCTTGAACCTATAAAAAAAACAATTTGTCTAAATAAATCAATACACAACCACAAACTCAGAGACAGACCAGTTAGATGTCTACAAAATATAAAACACTTTGAATTAGGCTGAACACCTATTAAATTGATATACTTAAATGCTTCGTACGAGCAAGTAAATTTCAAGAAGGTGTTGATCATTTTAGCAATTTTTTTGAATCTCATTTTTGTTTTTTATTATTGTAAGTGTTCAGTTCAATACGAACAGTACACGTAAGCAATCAATTTGAACTGAAATAATGATTGTATTGATGATGCAGTAATCATAATGCGCTATCGCTATACGGAGCACAAAGTATATTGAAAAACACATAAGCTTAATTACTTACAGATTATTATCATAATATTGTAACGTAGAAAGTCGTAAACTCGATTTTCTTTCCATTTATTATTCTGAGTCAGACGATTTGAGTTTTTTTTGGACAACACTAGCGGTTTCGTCTCGTTGTTCGCATCACTAGAGTGCACGAGTGTTGTTAACTTCTGACTGGATTACTCAATATTACTAATTTCATTGTTTTTAATTAATATCAGTGCCTGAACAGTAAACCTTTTCACAACAAAACTTTTCCTGAGACGAGATTTGCTGAATGCCGGCAAAAATGTTTAAACTAACATTAAGAACATGAAATAAACATGAATAGATGTATTTTTTTGTAAAGTCCTAATATTATTATATTAAGCACTTTCAAATTTTAATACTTTCCATCATCGGCCTATACATTCTAAATTTAAGTCAGCACAATTATGAAGTGGTGCAAGCCAAACTCCAACACGAGCATGCAGTGCGGCCTGTAAGAGCGGTCGTATGTTAGTGATAAATGTATTTTATTTATTTATTTATTCATCATCTCTTACAACTATCATAACAGGAAATTGTGCCCCAATGCAATAGCGTAACTATCCTACATAACAATAAAAATAAAATATAAAAACCTAAACCTTTTAAAAAACAAACAAAACAATAAAATCCTCACAAAACAACTACAATTTATAACTAATTACAAATAGTGCCGTTCTTGCGAATTCACTCAGAGGACACGAGAATATGTCCGTTATCTCAGCCACCGCGTTGATGGTGCGCATGGCGCGCGTGAGCGGCGCCCGCGCCAGCAGGTTGGTGCGCGCGCGCGGTACCGCCAGCAGCGGCGGCCGGCGCCGGCGCTCCGCGTACCGGTCTGGTACACTAAGGTGTAGGTGCCCCAGTAATTCGGCATTGTGTACTCTGCCTCTCAGCACCTTAACTATATAAGCTACAAGAGCAAAGTCCCGCCTGACCCTGAGCTCGTTGTATCCTACCATACCCAAAACAAATAATGTAGGATACATCAGTGGGTAGAACGGGTAAACCCCATACAATTTTAGATAAACAAACCTAACAAATTTATTCTGTACTCTCTCCAGCATGAGACTGTATTTGGTCTCATGCGGTGCCCAAATCTGTGAATTGCACTCCAGCTGACTTCTCACTAAGGCGTTATAAAGAGCAATAACCACCTTTACATTACTGAACTCGTGAGATCTTCGCAATATGAATCCCAAGTTACGGTAAGCTTTTTTACAAATTTTATTAATATGATCCTTGAAGGTTAGATCAGCCGTTACCTGTACCCCTAGATCTCTGACCTGTGTAACTCTTTGCATGGGTACACCTGCAACCTCATAATTATTCACGACGGCCTTATGTGCACGTGATAGGGTCAGCAAGACACATTTGGACGCATTAAATTGAAGTCGATTGGCCACACTCCAAGCCACCACACGGTCTATGTCCCTTTGCAACCGCTGCTTGTCCTCTGGGCTTTCAATGGGCAGATAAAGTTTCAGGTCATCGGCGAACAACAGGCACCTTGAATCTTCCACTACCTTCGGCAGGTCATTGATCATGATTAAAAATTCAAGGGGCCCAAGGTTGCTGCCTTGACTTACGCCTGACCGGGTGTAATACAGCTCAGAAACATGTCCAGCGTACTCCACGTACTGCTGCCTATCTCTCATGTAACTGGCGAACAGTTGAAGCAGGTGCGGGGTGAAGCCGACGCTCGCAAATGTAACTGTAATTATGCCCGTTTTTAGGAGTACTCTTGACCTGCCAGTTCTTAGAAATGTGAAAAATTGATATTTTTTCTAGTCCAGATGTTTATGTCTTTTAGTTCTATTCATACAATGTAAGAAAATAATCTTATAAAAAATGAAGTATACTTTATACTTCATTTTTTATAAGATTAGAAAAAAAGGGGTGCCAAAAAAAATAATGATTTGCATTTGTGATTGACTTTTGCCTGCTGACAAATTCTTATAACCTGGCAAAATTTAATTGACCCTTCCGTCACAACGTATGAAGGGTGATATTATAGATTTGGTTGAGTGAGTAACATTAAGATTTGGTAGAGTTACAATGACAGCAAAAGCACGACTGGATACACAACCCCTGCTTCTTTTAGATTTTTATGATCGACAATATAGTTTCACGTCAAACAAAATAATTTGATTAAGTCAAAGCCATCAAGCCTTCAAGTCAAGCACATTTTGAAGTTTTTTATTTTAAATGAGAAAAAATAAGTGTGACAGTTAGCATATGACGTAATTTTGATAAGTTCTGCATAAATCTTAAACATTATAATATTTATCGTACTTTCACCACAAAGTGTACCCTAAAAAGGACCTTTTATTACTTCTGTCAAGTTCTGTATGGGTCCTTTGAAGAACAGTTTGTTGGGGTAAAGTTTTCATCAATTTATGTAAAAACCAAGTACAACTGATGTCACTATCGTAGAACAAATGTTAACTAGACTTAGAGATAAACTTATATCAATAGATATCATATAACGTAACACATGGAATTTCGGTGAATTTTGTGCCAAGAACTCCAGGACTTCGTTTATCGCAACTCGGTAGTTCATTTCTGTGGATAACAAAAACCTTAGTTTAATTCACCTCATAGTTATTATAAACGTTAAGAAAAAAAAACTTTGTATTCAATACAATATAAGTAGATTTCTGGCATACAGCAAACTATTATAGTAGAGTGTTTTTGAAGGGCATTTGTAATAGTTGAACATGATCAAAATAAATATTGCTATTTGAAGAACTAGAAAAAGGGAAGGCAAGTCTTTTAAAAAAATACATTAGTGGAGTCTAGCTCCAACAGTATCTTTAACTCAGCTTCGTAGACAAATATGTAGACATAAGTTTGAATCTACGAACAGCACTTGCAAAAAACATTCATAATTATATGCTGTTCGTGGACTAGACTTTGTGATGTTTGCGTGTTTCCATCTGGTCTTTTGAGTGTGTGTGCTATCTCAGAGCAACATCATCTCTCGGGGCAGCTAGTGACGAATTTGATTGAATTAAGTACTTCTTCTTCGCATTACCTTCGCAGAATAGAAGTTCATTGACCAAAAGAGATTGAATTTCCTCAAATTCGGATATAGCCAGCTCTGCAAATATTCCTGGCATAATTATAATGATGACACAAAATAGCACGTCTAAGGTCCATAGTATCGCCACGCCGTTGCTATCCTATGAAATATAAAATATGAAGTGATCGTACAATTTCAAAGGAATTGATAATAACCCTTGATCAATATCTGACAGAGCCTACTTATATCTAGATAGTAATAATTTATACAAAAAAGGGAAAACCACATCCGTTTTAATTCTTTAAATTTGAATAGTTACACAAAGTAAGTTTTATATGAGTTAAACTTTTACTGTGGCAAACCTGGAGAAATTCCATGGCCTTCATGGTGAAGTGACCCGTCTGGTGGTTGCATTGTTTATTACGGGTACAATGTTATAAAAGTAGGTACCCAATAAGAACAATTTGTGTACATATTCACTATCGTATAACATTTAGAACGATAATTTCTAAGAGAAATTTTATTATTGATATACAATTTCAATAAGTTTTAGTTTTGCCCAAGTTTGTTATTAAAATGATTGCAACGCCCTAAATGACACAAGACCATGCAATAAAGAAATCGAATTACATTTAATTAGATAAATACTTACAGGTTGTTCTATTTTGACATCTACCCAATGTTTTGTCATGCATAACACTGTAATAATGGTGATTGATAAAGATGAAATTAACTGTAACAAAAAATAAATTCTTTAAGATTTATTGATGCCTTTGGAGTTTGCCAGTGAGCAATGGAGCGCAGTATTCTGGGGATCGAGCTCGTCCACTCACTGCATTAAAATCTCCATATTGCGCTCTAAAACGGGAATCACGGTCGTAGGTCATACGGCCGCAAAGCTCAAATGGAACTGGGTTGGACACTTCTGCCGCATGCCGGATGAGCTGTGGGCGAGGACATCAACCAATTGGATCTCAAACGGGAAACAACTTCGGCTCAGGTAAAGGTGGCGATACCACTGCCTGGTAGACACGGCTCGACACCCTCGGCTGTCCCTACTGGCCCCCCCTCACGAAGGTGGGGTCGCTTCCAGCCCGCCGTGTAGGCGGGCTAGGTCCGGGGGAACGCGTAAATGGCTTCGGGCTACTCAACGTATTCCCCCACCATGGACGATGAGAGGGAGTAGTAAGGTTTTATTCGGTATAGAGCCACTGAGGTACCACCTCCCCGTAGAGAGTCCGATATAACCCGTCCAACCCCCAGGTTGGCAGGTATGAGTAAGTGCATTTCCCCTACTCAAAAAAAAAAGGTAATGGTGTCGAGATAACTGGATTCTTGTGAGAAAGGTTGGATGACATTAGCCTTGAATCGTGTCGGATAGACATTAGAAGGTGAGGCCTTTCCCCACAGTAAGACGAAATAGGCTGATTTATCAGATTTATAACTTATTCATCTGCAAAGTCACTCTTAAAAGTCCACACTAAAGTTTTGCAGTAAAAAAAAAATTACATTCTAACCTGAAACTTAATCACTGTCTTTGTGTCTTCTACAGTACATAGTATGTTTTTGTAAATATGTAAAAAATCAAAGAGAATTGCAGATTTCTTTTCATAAAAACGATTCACACTATCATGAAAAAAATGTTTCAGCACATTTAATTGTCGCCAAAGCAAATCAAAAATGAAACTTACAACCGTAGTTGCTTGTATGAAAAGAAATAAAACGATATGTCCAAAAAAAAACTCAACATTAAAAGTTGAGTACGCATATTTAACCAAAAAAGAGAGTTGCACACATCTCATTAGTATGACACATAAAAAAGTAATTAAACTATATGAAATAGAAGGCAGTGAAGGTAACCCTACACTGCTCATGGATTGAAATATAACTTTCACTTCTACAAAATATTTCAAAACACAAACTTGATTTACAGAAAAAATAATTGCTATTTGCGTTACAAATGCAAGATTCAGGAAAACTTTCCCAAAAATGAAGGACGCACTTGAACCAATGAACCAGACAATATATCTATATAAATCGTAACATATCCACAAAACAACAGGCAGACCAATAAGCAATCTGCAAACTATCTTGAACTTTGAGTTTAGATGAACACCTATAAAATTTAGATACATAAATGCTTCGTACGAGCAAGTAGTTCTCAACAGAGTATGAATCATTTTTGCAACTTTTTTTAATAGGTTCATTTTTTATTTTTTACATTTAATACGTTTACGGTTCAATATAAACTCTACAGTCAATATGAAATGGAATATTAAATTGTTCTGATGTGGCTATCAAAATAGTACGCTATGATTCAGAACGCAAAGTGTATTAATCCATAAGCCTAATTAATATAATCATACATGAAACTTTCAAACTTACTTAAATTACGAACAGCAACCTGTTTTTATACATTTATAATTATGGTCATAAGTTTTATTTGAATTATTATTTTACTACTTTCAACTTTGTAATTATGTTTTTTTGAAATATAATGTATTCAATATTACTCGTAAGCAATAGCAAAATTTTATTGTTACGGCAAGTCAATTTTGCTTTTCATGAAACCCATTTATTATCAAAATGAATGATTAATATTTAATCAAATATTTTTTAATTCTCATTTCTTACAATCTTTTCCTGAATTCGATGTAATTTTAATTTGTAAACTACCTAGTTTGTCTGGAAGAAATTTATCTTAGCAATAAGGCCGCTAAAATTCTTTATTGACACTCAAATGTATTTTTCAATTGTAAACTAGTCTATTTTGTGTGGAATAAAGTGTTTTTTTTATTTTGGCTTATCTTAATTTCACTTGTTAAGGTTTAGTCAAATTAGCACAAGTTTTTAGCACGTTATTTTTCGGTTTGAAAGGGCTGAAAATTGTACATCAACGCTATAATTTATTGCATAAAAATTGTTCTTTGTTTTTTCTGTGATCTTATTTTGTTCTTCTTGGAGGTGAACGGCATCCTGATGCTACGCTACTTTAGTCATTCCCGTTTTTGCAGTGAAGGTTATAGTGACTCATAAGATTTAAGTAAGGTTCGGGGGTTGGTTTCAGAATGTCATAAGGCAAGATACGATTGTAATAAGCAATTTGTGATTTAAAATAAAGGATGATATATGTGAACACAATAATATTAAAGACGAAGTGCTTGAGGGTGCAGATTTTATTAAAAATGCCTAAAGCGTTTCCGTGATCGTAACAATTTCGAAGCTCAGCGCCTCAGTCGATAAAGCATCGAAATGGCGGGATGACTTTCCGCTGGATTTTTAATATCTACCTCCAATCTCCGCCGGCGATTACCCGCCAATAGAATTATTCTTTCTTCGGAAAAATAAAAAAGAAACTCCCTTCATTTCCATGGAAAGCGATCCGAGGTTACTCGATCGCGTTTATTGAATTCAAATCACATCGGGACAAAAGACATCTCTGACATTCGAATACTTCCCGAATACATTAAAAATCATATTTTTTCATATCGAAAATTCATTTTTGTTGCACTTCCAAGCACTTTTTCGACAGGTTTTTCTGTTGTTGATTCACTGTGCACACGTTAAATCAGCAAAAATATCTTTGGGCCTACAATCATTTTTTCCATTTTATAATTTTAAAAAATGTGTTGGCGAAAACGTCTTGGAAGACGAGAGATAATATTCTAATATGAATAGTTTTTTATAAAAGTGAACCATTTTGCTTGTATGCGGCTTGCAAGTAATAGCATTGTGTATCTGGGGTAGAGCCCTCGCAAGACGAGCCAGGTGAAACGTGAGCAACACTTTTCAAAGCATTTTTTCCGAAGTGCTAAAATACAATAGTTTTACCTGCATAGCTATGATACTTTAGAATTCAACATAAGCTCTCCGATTTTAGTCATCGACACAGAGGTGATCTTTAAAATTGTTCTAGTGCTAGAAAAACAAAATTATGTTAGCCAACTTCAAACTTTAGTATACCCACTTGCAACAAAAATATTGAAAACTTGTAACTCTTGTCCTTAACCACTGAGATGGAGGGGGAGAGCCTGTTCACACCTAGATTTATTAGGCAATTTCACGGCTAAGCGATCTTGCAGCGATAGTTCCGCGATAAAATATACGCCGGGAAAACGCCACGAACACGCCGCGAATCACGCTTTGAATGTCACTGATGAATGAGGCGTTCACCCGCCGGTCGCGGCGTCCTTGAAGCGTTTATTCGCGAAACTATCGCTGCGAGATCGTGGCGTGCTCGCAGACGCCTTGCCATGAAATCACCCATCAAACGCTAGTCTCGATTGCAGAATGGTGTCGTCATGGGTATTTTAACAGCATCCTTAACCATGGAGGTTGTTACATTTATTTATTTTTTATTTCAAAACACACAAACTTTGGTTTTTCAAGTCGTTAAAAACTAAAACGGTAAACACTCGAGGAAAGCTATATCCAAGTTAACATTGTAATTCTTTTCATTGAAAACTATCATTTAAAACAATGAAGTGTCATGTCCCCAACTTAAAACAACAGGGTTCAAACACCGAGGCGTGTTTGCGCATTCATATTTGCAGAGAACAACAAACAAAGCTATCCGGTTGTAATTAAACGTCAAACTGTGAAGGGCACAACTAAAACAATTACGGGCCCCTAGCACAAGAGACGAGCTGTGGCAGGCTGGAGTTAAATTTATTTAGGTTATTTTCATTTTTAGCATTAGGGATAATGCATTATCATCTTACTAAAGATAGGAAAACCAGAAAAAGACAATCGGTCTACCTGGCATCAGGCGGGAATCGAACCCGCATCTTTCGCAAACCGGGCGACTGCACTAACCATTATGCTACCGAGACCGTTAACAGACCGGCCGAATTTCTCTGGTGTATTATACCTGAATACGTGACCCCCCATACCACTGCCAAATTGAAGTGGAACTGGGCAGGCCATGGATGCAGGATGCATCCTCATTGGCCCACTGCCCATAATACCACCCAATGGAGCCCTACAGGTGGACATGGCCGTAGAGGAAGGCCCCAGAAACGATGGCGTGACGACTTGAGCCATCACTCCAGTGAATGGAATATATTGGCACATAACAGGCATAGTTGGAGAGTTTTGGGGGAGACCATTGCCCAGCAGTGGGACACGTCAGGTTAAATAAAAAAAAGTAATGGAAGATTTTTAATAAAAGTGGCCAATTTTAGCAAAAATCGTAATCGGGTGAGTTGTAAATGATCCAATCAATAATATCAAGTGTTAAACAACAGCAAGCAGACAGAACATTACATCTTTTAATTCAGTTAATCTCAAATATTACTTCAATATATACAACTAACTAAGCGAACTTATGTTATATCACAAAATATTAATAATTAAAAAAAAACCTGTAAATTGAACTAAAAATAAAATTCGGTTTAGATTATTATCTATCTAGACTTGATTATTGTTCACTATTTTGTTTGTTTTATTTAGTCAGCGTAGACAGTGAAAGTCTGTTTAAATGTTCTAACGGAACAGGCATAAGGAAGTCACGATATTAGATTCTCAAACTGTGAAAGGGCGTAACTAAAACAATAACGGTGCTTCTGACAAGCGGGAAACCGCAAAGGGCAATAATAGGGTTACGATGACTCCGTTTGGAATCCTTGGGTTAAATGAGGGTTTACCAAACATACTATCTGTTTCTATAAATCTATACAGACAAAACCGCGTACTTGAAAAATTACCATGTTCTAAATGCTTGCGTTTAAATATAATTTTCTGAAAATAATCTGGACAAGGAAAGTTGGGTTTAAAAAAACAAGGAAAATACTACAACAAAAATATACGTTTTTTTTGTGTTTCGTCAAATATACAATAATCGATCTGTCACTGATCATCTGATCTGTTTACTGTGTACTAGCACACACAGTTTCTATACTCGCTCGTGGGATGGCCTTCGAGGTTTTGACACACTAGGAGCATAGGCCACGAGTAACAGGTAGAGGAAGGTAGCGGCGGCTGTATGTTCATACAAGAAGAAAGAGTTTAATACTTCCAATTACCATTAAAAGTTGTCTGATCAGCGACAGAACAAAAAGGACTCGCACATTTAATTTCATATTCGGCATTATAAAGTTCTTGCTCGTTGAAAGAACTGAATGGCGTTAAGCTCTTTTACAGTTTCACAAGGTTTCAAAAGGTTCTGTTGAAAAAACATATTTTAGGGACAGTTTTTTTTTTAAATTAGGGAAAACTGGAAGCTTTTGAATCGCTTCTCACTTACGCGGTGGCTATTGGTCGGCAAATGGTTAACTTTTGGCGCTTGGCAGGTATGTTGTCGTGTACACGCGCACCTTTCATCGGATTTCTCGGTACTCTCCCTAAGCATTACCCGAATTTAGAGTTTTCATATTAAGGGTAGTAATAATATACAACTAAATATTCTGTGAAAAGCGTCCACCGTTACCGTTATTAATATTGAGCTACAAAACCCATAAAAAACACGTTTATTGTATGGGCACACCACTTGATATTTTTTATTTAAATTTTTCGTGTTTGTTATTTCAGCAGTAACGCAACGGAAATATTATAATTAGTGAATTCCTTGCTCCCTTATTATTTTTAATTTACATCAACGACTTACCAAACACAACTAAACATAAATCTATACTTTTCGCAGATGATACTACACTACTTATAAAAAGTGATAATAACGACTCTACTGAACATATTATTAATACAGCCCTTTCAGATATAATTCAGTGGCTCAAACTTAATAACTTACACATAAATCTTACGAAAACTAAAATTATGGAATTCCGATCCTACAACACGACGAAATCACATCTCCAGATTAAACATAATGCCAAAGAAATAGAACAAGTCGACACTTTTAAATTTTTAGGTATAGTCGTTGATGAGCACCTTAACTGGAAGGGTCACATTGATGTCATCTGTAGCAAACTTGAACGTTATGTTTATGCTTTGAAACGTTTAAGACAAACTATCTCTACCGAGGCCTCAGTCACCGCATATGTTTCCTCCGTCCTAAGCTACGGAATCATTTTATGGGGGAATTCGGTAGATTTTGATAGAGCTTTTAAAGTGCAAAAAAAATGTGTAAGGGCTATTTGTGACGCAGGTTTTATTGACAGCTGTAAACCTCTTTTTCAAAAATTAAACATTCTCTCATTACCCTGTCTTTACATCAGAGATATTTGCTGCTTTGTGAAACTTCACCCCCAATATTTCAAAAAACACACTGAAATATCAGGCAGGCGACCACGGGCACAATATCTCAATTTACTACATCAACCACCAAGTCAGTGCAACATTTATCAACAGAATGCCCACAACATGTCCCTACTATTATACAAGGTGGCCGGGAAGTTGACGTCCGAAGCTAAAATTTAGATTCCTCATATCAAGGTGTATCCAAATCACTCCCATGTATGCTCTACGATTTTGCTTAGTTTAGGAGCTAGAATTATTTTTGTGATTTTTTCCTCAATTTTCACCTACAATCGCTTTTTATTTTTTTCTCAATCTGGCAAGTACTTGTTGGTCGAATTATCGGTGATAATTAATAACGATACTTACAATTAGCAGCTCAAAAATTTCGATCTGTCTAGGTATTGCAGAACTTCGTCAAAATGTAGTCGCAAGTTCAAAACTACGGTTCGATCTTGGTGAATGCAGAGATCTTTAATGTATGAAAAAAAAAGTCTTAGTCGAACCTGTAGATTTAAAGTATTTTTAAAAACTGCCTAAGACATTAAGCTATTAAATGACGTCAAATAAAGCTGTTGTTAACGGGTTTTTTTTCCTGGAACTGACCTTTGAAGTCATACTACTCATACTACTTTATTTTATTGCAATAGTTGTGATTCTTCGAGTTATGGTCTTTTTTGGTCGCGTTTTTTGACCTTGACATCAAGAATGACCTGATGCCCAACAAAGGGCAAAAAAGCGCTTTGAGTGCGTAGGCACTTCCGTCGTTCCGGTTGACGCCCTGTAACTTAGGCCAGAGCATTGCTGAACTACGGCGGTACGGCTCCACCGGGTCACGACGTTCAGGGGGGATCAACCACCGATCGCTGATCACACGCCACAGGGCGTTCAAAGGCCCAACGGGGTCTGCAACCCCGTCTCGCCCACCTGGGTGACACTGCCACGCCTAAGTTATCTTGGCTTCCCGGCGGTTCGTTTTACCACACTGGTACAAAGGTAAAAAATCTTCCTTTCACTTGTTTACGTTGCTATGCTCTTAGTCATTAGTCCGCTGTCAACACAATGGACAAGAACTGAGGTCGGGAAGTAACAATAATGATGACTACAATGCGAGAACTCATGGGTAAGGCGACTTTTTGATCTACATTCTTGAAGTCAAGGTCAAAAAAGCCGACCAAAAAACACCATAACTCGAAGAATCACAACTATTGCAATAAAATAAAGTAGTATTTTTACCCGGAAAAAACTCTACATCTGACTTCAAAGGTCCCGTTAACAACAGCTTTGTTAAGGTCATTTTATAGCCGGATCCTAGGCAGTTTTCAAAAATACTTTGAATCTACAAGTTCTTCTAATTCTTTTTTTTTACATTAAAGATGTGCATTAACTTAGATTGGACTGTAATTTTGAACTTGCGACTAAATTTTGAGGAAGTTCTGCAATATCTAGACAAGTCGCAATTTTTAGGGTGCTACTTGTAAGTATTGTTATTAATTATCACCGATAATTCGACCACCAGAGCCACTACCGTAGCCACCAGATTGAGAAAAAAAATAAAAACCGATGGTAGGTAAAAATTAGGGAAAAAATCATTAAAATATTCTAGCTCCTAAACTAAGCAAAATCGTAGAACATACATGGGGGTGATTTGGATACATCTTGATATGAGGAATCTAAATTTTAGCTTTGGACGTCAACTTCTCGGCCACCCTGTATAATAAATTACCAGTGCACATTAAAAACCTAAATGGGAATAACTTTAAAAGTCATCTAACAAACTGGCTCATCAAAAAATGTTTTTATGATTTAAAAGAATACCTGTTTTATGATAAAGATTACGTAGTTTAATTTTGTAGATATTGAAAAAAAAGTGTTATGAAGCAACTGTAAATATGTAACAAAAACCGTAGTACATTTAAGTAGGTATTAAGTCGTTTTAAGTTTGTGATATTAGTAGATACTAAATGAGGTACATAATAATCCCCGATTTAATTATAATTAATTAATTATATTTTCATATTATAGTTTTAGGTATAAAGTTAGGTTACTAATAGTTTATAATACTTTCAGACCAGAGAACATTCAGTTTAATGTATGTATAACTTCATATTAGTCCTAAGATTCATATTCCTATTTTTAATTATGTAGGTACTAGGATTTGAATTTGATACTAGGTATTTACCTACTAAAATAATTTGCACGCCTGCTAGCAGGCCGAATACTATGTCAAGTAATTACATTAACATCCTAAGGCTCAATTGTATTCTATGCAAATAAATGTTTTGTTTGTTTGAAAGTTACAGCTTTCTAGCTATCACAGTTTATGTGATACATCCTGGGACAGACAGACAGTGGAGATTGAGTAATAGGGCTTTCTTATGCCTTCCTTCAGAACCTTAAAAACCACTAAGGTGGGAGCGAAGTAAATCGTTTCTAGATGACAATGTTTGAACCTGAACCTGTAGCTAAAGCAGCAATTTTTTTCCACCGATCAATGTAAATCAAAGGATACTGTCGGTGCTTTTGCTTCAACACGCTATTTCACAGAAAAACTTAATTTTATTAATTAAGCTTTTCTGTGAAATGGCGTGGCTATAACTTTCGAATAAATGTAGATTAAGTAATATGTCTGTATAACCATGGACTCGCATTGCGGCTGAGAATTTCAACAAGCTACGATAAATCCGTACCAGGGTGCGTCAACCCAACGTCTCTTAATTAAAAGATCCTGCCTGACCCTCCATTTTGCCCGAGCTTTTAATCTTGATAGTGACTCTAATAAACCCGCATAGTTCAGCTATGAACTGCGTTAAGGGACGCACGGCTTAATTTTGGGCATAACGTAGCCATGATAAAAGGGGTGGAATAAAATGAAAAAAACATGCGCTCGCTCTACATGCTCAAACACACTTTACCCCACACAAACAAACACCCGTAGTCTATCTTTTTCATAGTCATACATAAATTAATATTTTCTTGTATCATAAAGTGAATAACACTATACCATAAAAGGTTTGATGCTTACTATACATATAGGGTGTTTTGATTTTACACGCTGTTACTGTGATGTTTGTCGTATGGGAAAAGTATAAAATACACACATTCTTCCACCTTGGTGGTCGACTGATATCTCAGTGAAATGTCAGCTTTTTGGTATACTCAATAGTTACAGTTTTAATTTGACAGAATTACTGACTGCAGAACTGACAGAAACTGGCTGCCTACTAATGTGTGAACATGCTGTTTAATTAACGATAGTTGGATAATATTCCCAAATGACCCTTGTGATCTCAGCACTACCAAAATAATATAGAAAGCAAGCTGTACCCTCTAAGAAACCCGCATATTGGAGTATGGCTCGCACCACTTCATTGTTGTTGCTCAGTGCATTATTTTTGTTTGGCATGTGCTATTCACGACGAGATTTCATGCTATTCGCGATTGTGCTATTCAAAACTTTACTCTTAGTGGGTTGCGACCTGTGCTACAATAGGACGAAAGAAGATAGATGGTTTATAAGAATATAACTGCCTAAAATCACGACATATACATAAGTATGTGTGTTACATGAAACTTAATTTTTTGTCTCTGGACGCATCAATTGTAAGCTGAGCGAGAGAGTCAATGCTTTGCTCAGGTGCACTAATAGTCCTGATTTCGGGTACCACTTTCTTAGCACGAGTAACCAATACACCTCTTTTCTATGTTAACTTCATTGGCTGCACAGTATAAAATTTGGTGTCATGTGTGCCCAAACTAGTAATATTTTGACTTTGACAAATTTCATTCAAAATGTGGACGCGGATAAACGCTGCGTGTGGTTTCGTACTAAAAAATTCAAGAGAAATACGTCACCTGGCAACAAAACAGGCCAGTAATAAATTTGGCAGCGTACGTTCTGCGGTAAAACGCTGAATATGAGAGCCGCAGCTAACACGTTTAATGGGAACGCGTCCTTTTAAATTTATTCTTCGGTTATACTGAAACTATTTTAAATGGCCGAAGCTGAATGTTATTTGTTCCTCTGCTCTATTAATATTAAAAAAAAATAATAACTTCCTCACCTTTGTTCCTTTTCGCTCCTACACGATTCTTAAAATATCACTTTGAGTTCGAGTTTCCGCTTGTATGTGTGGGCTTCTGACTGTTCCGTTCCTTTTATGGTAAGTGTTATTATCCTTGATCAATAGCCAAACATGACCAATATCTACGGTAGCCAGCCAACTTATCCCTCAACTCATGTTAGTCTCCCTTCCACCTTGAACTAGTTTTAATGACTAACAGTAAAAACAGTGACAGATAATTTAACAGAAAACGACAGATTTCATGCAAAAAATCTACCAGAATAATATGAACTTAAACCTACTAGGTACATCCGTATAAGAGTATTTTGCATCGAAGCCTACAAATTATCAATTGCATTAAAATTGTACGTCATACAAAGGAGATATCCTAAGGACTTATTTAGTTAGTTTAGCTTTTCTCCTTACTCAATTTTCATGCACACTTGCACACTACAATATGAAAATCAAGCTAATATTACAGTCGGTCTTTCAATAAGTGCAGTGCACCGACAAGTGATATGATTTTCTTATGAAATTATAATGCGTATTTCCGGAGAATCCTGCCACCTTAGTCCGCTAGAAGAAATTTCTTTTGAGAAGGTTAGCTCATCTGTAAATACTATTTGGTGTCCAAAATACTGTCTTTTGTGTTTTTTTTTTCTTGTAGAAACAAATAAATAAATGATGAAAAACTAATACTTATTTCATCTAAGATTATAAGTCAACACCTTCTTAATAACGTTTATCCGTCGTCTCACAACCCCAATTAATTAACAAAGAAATCTTATCAAGGCTTACACCTAGTCGAGCAAAACTATCTTTATTAGAAGGAAAATAATCGCCTTACCGTTCATAACGAATCCTACTAATCTGTTGTCATTAGGCGGGACACGTATGAATGAGGTGTATTCATCATTAAATAAAGGAAGTGTTAACGAGGTCAGTGATGATCTTTCGGCGATTCTATTCAGACATTAGCTTTATGACAAAAATATCATTCTATGGTTATTATTGTTTTTAGCATTTTCCATGCAGTATCTTGAAGGAGGATGCCTTTGACATTGATGAAATCACCCTAGCTCATAGGGTAAATATACCTACCAGAAAGATTTAGCCGGTCTGTAAATGGTGTCGGTGGCACATTTCTTAGTGCAGACGCCCGGTTTGCGAAAGATGCGAGTTCGATTCCTGCCAGATGCCAGGATTACCAAATGTCTTTTTCTGGTTTTCAGAAAAGTATCATATTTATTTTTATGTGAAAGGAATAAATAGATAATTTTCTTGTATTGTTCCTCTTCAAAGACAAAAAGAAAATATACCTAAATAGATTTTACTTTAAGCTCGCTAGAAATAAAATGAATGAGCTCAAATTATTTCATGAAATAAATATTCAACTTCAATATTAAGAGCACATCTCTCAAACCTAAGCCAATTAGGCAGGCCAAAACTTTTAAAGTCGACTAAGTGAGCACTTGTTCAGCTCTTTAAACATTTGCTATCGCGTAAATATTCCATTTATATAAATTAGGTAACTAGCGGCCGCTCGCGATTTCCCTCCTTATTCATAAAAATTTAAACAGCGCTTCAACAACATGTTAACTTTTGTATCGCTTTGTCTCTTTTATTCTTGTTGCTGCCGCCATTTGTGAGTAAGTGACAAAACACGTCAATTGCTTAAACTATGTTTTAGCGTTGCGTGTGTTTTTATGAATAAGAGGGTAATAAGAGGGTGCGTGGACTCTCACCTTTCTATTACATCCCTTGAGAGGTTGAATTTCTTCAAATTCTTTCTTAGTGCTCATACATCATGAAACCCTGGTATCAAATTTTCTTACCCTTGAATTAGCAAACGTCAATCAAGGTTGAGAGCGTCGTGGCCTTGTGGATAAACACTCTAGCTCGGGATCCGGTGGCCCCGAGATCAAATCTGGCCGAACCACACCTACTTTGTGCTCACTGTACAATTTGGGTTAACTCTCCGGTGATAGAAAACATCGATATGAAACCCAAGCAACCCGAATAAAGTTGTTGAACGTTGGGTTTAAATTCCCTCGGCACAATGTGGGCTTCTGAATGTTCCGTTCGCCATGACGGCAACAATCAGTGTGCCTCTGACTAACCCATTGGGGATAACATGGTCGTGAGGGTATATGTATGTTATGTATTAAACTCACATTGAAGTAGTTCAGTTCGCGCAATGAATATTCTATTCTATAATTTCTTGAAACTGCTAATGATATGCTAATAGAAAATGTAAATTTTGTATCTTCAATGTTCAACTTTAGGGAATTAGCTCGGTTGCGGTGTTCCAATGGTTGCGAATTAGTGGAGCCAATTTGGGGATACTAACTGCATATCGGAATGCTGATTCAGGCGAAGCATGCTTAAACCGATCGAGTGTAACGCAAGTTATGTGGTACACTAGAAGCTAATAGAGGCAAGAATTGTTTAATTTTGTAATCAGTTTTTTCAACTTATTTGCTAAACGTTGAACGTGTTATACAGTGATAGCCAATTTTGGCTTTTTAGTTATTTAACTCTTTAATTTAGTTTCTATCTCAATAGTTTCTTAAAATATTTTTATTTCCCAAGAGTTGAAACCACTAACATTTGTCTCAATAAATATTTCACATTTTTGTGAGTCGGTCATCACAAAATTGAATGTTCTATTGATTTATTTTCTATAACTTCACATGTTTTTTGAACATAAAAATAATTAACCTAAACTCATATACCTAATTTGAGGACCATTAATTTTACTTTTATTTTTTAAATAGCTCATTTCAACACTATTTAAAAGTAAGGTTTAATACCATTACAATGAAAATGCAAATTGTAAAAAAATATCACTTTGTGATAACCTTATTCTGCTGTCCTCTGTACAGCCGACGGGGTTACTTTTAGATGTAATATTTTAATTATTTTAGCCAAAAGCTCTTAAAAAATGTTCCTGGCCAAATTATCTAAGCCCCAATCGTCACGCACCCCGCATTCGCAGCTCAATAATTTACAACGTTTCGGGATGTTTAATAATTCACCGAGAGTTATGGGTGAAACAGCATGAAAGGTCCAAGTCATTGAACCCAAAAGAGGTTCAAAGCAGACATTTCAATAAATACATACTCATTAAACTGAAGATATTGTGCGAACTGCGAAATCTCATTCATGAATGGTGGAAAACGTGAAATGTGACGACAAAAGTATTTCGTTGCTTCTGATAAAAACGTTTTGAAAATCATGTTTCATAAAACATTTGCAATAATTGTCAGCTGTCACTTTATGTTTGCGAATTTCCGATTCATTTCTACCATAAAACTTATCATTTAAAACAAAACGTATTCCGACAGGATGTTTTTTCTGACAAAAATGCTCAATTTTTTTGCACTATGGTCTCATTTTTCAGCGCAATGCTCAATATCAAAAAGCGTCATTAATTCTACAGCCAGTAAAAACTTGTACAGTCGGCGTCAAAATTACGTAAACAAACATTAAGTACTTTTTAATATTGAGTAGGTAGTTGGACAATAATTTTCTTAATTATTTCTATGACAACGTCAGCAACGTCAGCGTTTTTGATCATGTGTAATCAATAATTGAAAAAAATATTCATAATTTTAGTCATTATATCGTAGCAGACGAAACACTCAAACGAAGTAGATATATACAATACTGAGCAAATAATTTTCACTAAAAGAAACTAAAGTTATTTTCTGCAAAAGATATTCTTCAAAGATAAGCAAGAAATTAATCAGTTTAAAGTATGTTTTACGTTAAAGAATTTCAATAGTATGCACTAACTAAGCATAACTAATTGGCTCATCTAATCTGCAGTTTTGCACTAGAATTAAATTCTTAAATGTTCAATGTCGAGATTACAAGCGGAGCGCGAACCGCACCTAGACTGATATTTAGTTTCGCTCGCTTCGGTTTTCTTAGCAGAACTCGTTTCAGAAGTTTTCCTTGAATCCCACTGTTGGCAATTTTACACATTTCACAGAGGCTCAATACGGTCCAATAAAGGCGAAAAAGAGCGCACCAGTAGTTTGAGGCGTGGTTGTAGTCAAAGCGATTAAGAAGTTTTTTTTTGTAATTGGTCTACCTTTAGGTAAGTGAGTTTAGCTCAATAATACCAGTTATGTGATGACTGATAATAATAAAATTAAGAAATAATAATAAATAAATATCCCTGGACATTATTCCACACAGCGCCATCTAGCCCCAAATGAGGTAATTATAGTCCGTTTCTATGGTATACTGGACAATGGATAAACATACTTAAATACTTTTTTTTGTAAATACATCCTTAATATACATAGTAGTACCATAGTATATTTGGTAATATAGTTAAAAAGTTAGCTACTACACCAAAGTTTGCGGGTTCGATCCTCGCACAGTACAAACCGATACCTCCTACGTAAGTTGTTGTATCCCACAAAAATGCGATTTAGCGTTTTTACTAAAAATGAGCTTTATTATTAGTAATCTATGCATAAAAAAATTAAAACTTACGAAAACACAATTATTTCATGCAATTTCAAGACGTAAAGAGTTGTAACTTTTGAACGGGAACGGACTATAACACTGTATAGTCCTTGACAACCGTTTACGCGGTGCGCGGGGCGGGGCAGATCGCGCGCTCGCGTGTTGTATGGGTTAGATAAAACAGACTACGCCGGAGAGAGAGCTGAAATGGTCCGTGTGTCAAGTGCTTCAAGTTTTCCGCAGTGTTACGTTATTAGGACTTAGTAATTGATTAGAATACGTTATAACTATGTAACAACAAAAAATGTCGTATAGATTACATACAACAGTATACGTTGTCAAGTAAACATTCAACAATGTTGTATGTTTTACATACAACATTTTACGCTGTTGAGCGAGTATAAGAAAATGTTGTTTGTGATACATACAACATTTTACGTCGTAAAGCGTCCATAAAAAAAAGTTGTATGTAATACATAGAATGTCTTACGTTGGAATAAAATAAAAATAAATGTGGTATGTAGTAAATTATAATGTTTGCATCGGAAGTTGATAGTCAAAATTTGTTTTATTTTTTGCTTAATGTTACGACATATTCCTATATTTTTAGTTAAGTAATTTATAGAGCGCTCTCTCTTTACTGATTCACCGATAAAGAGCCTTAACCTTGATCGTTTGATTGATAGCTTGCTTACAAGCAATAAAATGTCATATTTCATTTTTGTTCACCATTATAAATACACATCCCCCAAAGTATTTATGCATTGTATTGCACACTTTTACACTGGGTAGGTACACGTCACATTATATTTTATGTATTTTAAATATTTATTTTTATAATTATCATTGCTTAGTCGCTGCGAATGTCGGTGCGTCCACTCGGTTGGCCCTACTGAAAATCAGGGTCTGAGCCTATCAGGTCCAGGCATTAGCTGAGTGGGGTTAATTTAATTTTGGACATCGTGACACTGCTGCTTGGTCGAAATTATTCTTTATTTTTCTATTGTTTGTTTTATTTTTTCCTAACCACCTTGTTCTGTATGTTTTTATCTGTTTCGTTCAATAAGTTTCAATGAATCAGAAAAGAATGAGCTTGCAAATTTGATAGTTAGTGATTTTTTCGATAACACAACAGAAGAACAAACTGCTTATACGATACGTTCAAAGTAGAGGACGTTTCCGACGACGAGTTATGGTTTTGGACTGAAGAAACAGAGCCAAGTTCAACGATTTGCTGAGTCAAATACTAAGCCTTAATTGGTCCTCAAATACTCCCAGAAATGACTTGGCTATCTACTTGTGCAAAATTCGATCAGGGGAGCCGAATAATAGAATGGCTTAATTTTTTAATATATCCGAGCGTACCATTGGAAGAAAAATACATAAAGTCAGGCAGTGTCTCATTATTGACTTTGTTCCATTGCACCTAGACTTAGACCATATTACCAGGTACGAAGTGATAGCCCGCAACCGGGTTTTGCTAAATGTTTTGTTTGGTAACGAAGAGTCACCAAAACCAATAGTTATATTCCATGGAACCTACATAGAAAAATGTTTTAACTTTTTATTTCAACGCCGCAGTTATAGCCTTCATAAGAATAGGAACTTAATAAAACCATTAATGATCGTGTGCGCGGATGGATATATTTTGGATATAATAGGTCCGTACTCTGTACGGACAACCGATGCTGATATAATGAAAATGAGATTGCAAAACCATGATGGACCCATTAAAGACGAACCGTTCCACTTTTTTCCCATGTAGGAGACTCATTTATTTTGGAACGAGGCTTTATTCCTTTAATAGAAACATATGGCTATACTGCTCACATGCCGCCAACCAAACGACCACAAGACACGCAATTAAGCACCGAAGAAGCTAATAAATCACGACTCATCACAATGGTGCGATGGGTCGTGAAAACTATAAACGGGAGATTCAAGCGCGACTTCAAGATATTTAGAAACAGACTATTTAACAAACATGTGCCGCTTATACCTACTAGAAGATTTCAAATTGCTGCAGCTTTAATTATTTATTTTGAAGATCCTTACGGAGACATTCCATACACAGAAGATTTCATTGAAATAAGTAATCAAAATACACAACGCCCCAATCAATTATCTGAGTATGTGAAGGAAAATAATTTAAACCGACAAAGAGTGTCGTTTCACAGGAGTGTTTAAAACAAACTGACTGGAAATGATCCGGATATTTAACATTTTCCACAATTAACAATTGAAGAGTTAATTAAATTCTCAATCGGCACCTATCACGTGAGGTTAGCACGGTCGTACTGCAGTGAGAATTTAAAAGCCGCGGGAGTATATAATATGGAAATATATAGACATCCAGCGGCAATAGGCTGCAGAAACAATTTTGTTTCAAGAGATATTATAGAAATTCAATATAACTTTATATCGACATACCTATTAGTTTTATTTTTATTTGTTTCAATTCTGAAACCCAAATGATAGATCATAATCATCATCATTTAAACCCATAGCTTTCTACTACTGAACATAGGCCTCCTCCACCGCCAATTGATAGATGCTACTAAATAATCGAAAACCTACCACGATTTCAATGAATCTTAAGTTGATCTGATGCTGAGCTGATCTAAGCATCTCCTGATCACCTAGATACATACCATAGCTATTGTTTCGTCATTTAATTACATACTTATACGAATTTTATAGATAATAGGCGTTTTGCATTTTTTTAGTGTATCGCCTGAATAAAAACATACGGCAATATTTTTTGGTGTTAGCCATTGATTTCGAATATAAAGTATATGTATTTTAACAATACACAATATACCAAAAAAATGAGATATGTTACGTTTCTGTCGGGCCTGGGATTTTTTGTATGGGACGTGACCATTCTTCTTTGGTATTAATAATTGAACTTTTATTTCTTAACTGACAATATTTATCTAATATCAATAATATTATACACTTGAAATTGTATTGTTAATGTGACATATAGTGAGACTAGAATCATTTACAACAGCGAACTTTTTCTTAAACTTCATAAAATAATATTGTAAGTATGAGATACAACTAAAGATGAAACCAAGACCCCACCGTATAATCTTGTAAGTATGAGATAGCACAGCTGGCACTGTCTGTGTTCCACAGTATAATGTTGTATGTATGAGATACAACAGTTTTCACAGTCTGGATTCCGTAGTAAAATGTTGTAAGCCACAATTCTCAGAAAATATGCAATTATTTCATATATTTGTTTCAACATAGTCAATAAAACCATATATTTTATTCATATAACAAATTTCACAAAGCTACATAAATAAATGCAGTTTCTAGGCCAATTTGAATGTTTAAAACGCTCTCCTGTAAAATTGCAGTTTTGGGGATACAACAACTTACGTTGGAGGTATCGAAACATTCGTGTGTATGAGCACTGTACATGTCTGTTCTTCTTGAAATACCTAGTTGCCTATGCATATTACTATCCCCAATGATTTTTTACATTGACAAACAATAAAGTAACATAGTAACATAGTGTATGTCTATTACATGCTTTGCTTAGTTTTCCGTTAGAAGGCATTGTATGAAATAATGTCTGATGATATATTCCAATTTTAAATTACTTTCTAAATCGAATTTTTCGTTTTGTAGAGAAAGGGTGTGGCTGTAGTATGTAGCACATTTTATGGCTTGACTTAAGGGACCGTTTAGAATAAGTTTAGGACGTTTTTAGGGTTCCGTACCTCAAAAGGAAAAAACGGAACCCTTATAGGATCACTTTGTTATCCGTCTGTCCGTCCGTCCGTCCGTCTGTCAAGACCCTTTTTCTCAGGAACGCGTGGAGGTATGAAGCTGAAATTTATATCAATTACTCAGGTCTACTGTCCCTTGAAGCTGTGAAAAAATAAAACTTCTAAGCCAACGCAATCAAAAGATACAGCCGTTTATGCCGCAAATTTTCGACACTTGCAAGGGAATCAAAACCTACAGGGTGCTTCCCGTGAACTCAGAATCTTGAAATTTGGTACGAAGCAACGTCTTATAGCATAGATAAAGGAAAAATTACGAAAACCATAAATTTTTAGTTACATCACATAATATATATTTTTTTAATAATTTTAAACTTACTACCCATTTCCTCATAAACGCGTAGAGATATTAAATTGAAATTCATACCAAATACTCAGGTCTATTATACCTTTGCAGGTTTGTACGGAACCCTCGGTGCGCGAGTCCGACTCGCACTTGGCCGGTTTTTTTCTCAAAGAAAGCATTCTCTAAGTTTCTCACGTCTAGTAAGTGATAATAAAAATTCAGCCGAGCTTTCCGCTTTCACTATGACCACACCGCAACCGAGAGCTAGGTAGAGTGGGGAAAGGTACTCTCTATACTGTTGGAACGTTAGTAGAACTTTGTACTAAAGGTGACATATGCACCTTAACAGCAGTGGGAACTTTATTGTGGTCTCCACTTCTAGATTGCGTTTTTATTGAATTTTGAACCAATCTATTTCGGTGTGGTTTATGTGACCAAATTACCTAAGGATTACTTTTTATTTGTCCGAATATTCCCCGTGGCTTTGCCCAAGAATATCAGGACGACTATGTTTTTTTTCAATCACTTTTATTTTCTGACGTTAAGTTATGAAAAACATTAACAGACAGACACCATGTCACATCATATTATTTTTTGAACAAACCTACACAGTTTTTTTCTTTGCTAGTTTTAGTTTTGTTTTTTCAGTTCATGCGCCTTGCGTGATTGTTTATAAAAGTTTTGTATTTGTTTTCTTCACATAAACTTGGTTGTTATTTTGATTGACTTATTGATTCAATCTTGCTTGACGCACTGTTGCATAACTGGGTATCTTAACGACCACCCTATATGAAATCTATGCACTGTCCTCAGTGAGTTGTTGGTCATCAAGACGGAATCATGTAAAATTATTCTTTAACATTGTAAAATGAGAACAAGTAAGTATTTGCAATCAAATTCACATTTAATGGAAAGTAGCTTGGTAAATACCCTAGTCAGCCAAAATAAATCTGTCTTTTAAATATTTGTTAATAAATACTTTGATTGCAAAGATTGCCACAAAACAAAAAAATGGCAATCAAAATAGTGTAACATAGATGTCTGTCCGTATTATGAATTAAACCTACGACCATTGAAGTTGTAGGCCAGATCTCTACCTATAGCGCCATTCTTTAACCCCTGTGCTAATTTCGATCTACGCGTACTTATTTAACGCATTGAAAGAATCCTACATCGTTTAATAATGACTAAAGCTTTTAGTAAATTCAAGTGCATTAAACCCCATCGGTCGTTTAAGTTCCAAATTGGGAATCTTCATTTATTCATCTGTGATATAAAACAAAGTAGTTCTTTTCCAATAGGTACTTACTCATGGTTTTTGATTTTTTGGATGAGTTTTTTTTCTGGTTTATGTACTTGTCAAAAGTGACGGCATCGAAATATTGTTGTTTACTAGCGGCCACCAGCGAATTAGTCCGCGTGCATATAGGTTAAAAAAATGACATATGTCTTTATAAATTGTAGCCTATGTCCTATTGAGATGCGTAGAATATGAATATGAACGCCATATAATTATATTTATTTTTGTTTACATTAGTCACAAATTACAGATTCTTACATATCCGGTTAACAATTGGTGTAAAATCGTTTTAGACATTTATTTACGACAATCCCAGCTTTTATAAGTTCAGAAATAGAATAAACTAATTACTAAAGCAGGAAGGCTAGTCAAGAACGAAGCTGACGTAAACGTTTGAGACGCAATACTTACGATATTTTTAGAAGAAAGTAAACGAGACGCGTCAATTTCACATTTCCGTTTCTTTGAGTTAGCAGAAAACGAGGGTTTGAATATTTACCGCTGAACTTGGGCTTTCATTTTGAAAGCAAACATAAAGGTTTTTGTTTTTTATCGGAAATTGAAAATAATGAGTATAAACAATCAACATACCCCCAAAGGTTTTGAGTTTGATTCTCACTAACCTCCGAATTCACAAATGCAAATCAACATTGAGCATCCCTCAGAAGTATAGCAATCTCTTTCAGTTTTTTTGACATTCTACGAGACACCATGAGCGTGAGCGCGTGCTTAGCGTTAATAATAGGCATGATGACTGTATTTTTTTTTGTTTATTATCGAAAGACCTTACATTTATGTAAACAATCCTCAAAGAATCACTTCATCTGGATCAATACCACCAGAGATATCACAATTTGAAATGCACATTTTTGGACTTGCCCAAAAACGCTCCATACAAAAGTGACAGCGACAGTGACGTCACTGTCGCTGTTTTTGTAAGGAGCGCGTAATAACTTTGTTCGACAGCTATATTCAATATTGCGTTTATGATAATGGTCTCCTAACATAATTCCTTCATAATAGTTTGGGTTACAAAAAAGTGATATTGTTTTACAAAAATTTAACACATATGAAATGGACTTGCCCACCCAAGTTTGCAGGCCTATTGTAGCCTCATTTTGAAACGAATTTCGATTGTGGTTTTACAATAACATTTGTAATCAATTATTATTTTTGGGGAACATAAAAAAACATGCAAAATCACTCATAGTCATCTACCCTATTAGCGTTTGTGAATTTGGGGGTTAGACTCGTATTGGCTGTTACAGTAATAAAATCTCAGCGTATTTTAAGATTATCATCTTATCACACGCAGACCTGTCCAAACGCCAGTGCTAGCCCCTAACGGGGCCCCCTCCAACCGGCCCCCAACAAAGGGGGGGGGACCCAACCTCGCGGCTCAGGGCGCTTGAAGCCATACTGGCCCTCGCAACCCAACGTATCACCTTTAAAGACCGCAGCGAGTGGGTGGTAAGTCCACCACATTGCCACGCCTGAGTTCTCTTCGCTTTCCCTTGGCTGGTCTGCTCTCCCACCAGTACTAAGCCACCCACCACTAGGCGAAAACTCATGGCTGGAAAATACATCCCTAAATTCCTGTCGATGTGGTCACCTATCCCATTTCCAACCCAGCACGAGTTGCTTAACTTGCACAAAATCCTCAAAAAAAGGATAAAAGATAGCACTGTTTTATTCTAGCACTGAAACAACTTAAGTGAAACATAAACAGACGAAAGCCGGTTATTTATTGCGCACATTAATTTCTTCTCGCAGCGCAGACAGAGTGTAATTATTTTGTTTGAGCATTTTAGACCGGGCCGTGTTAACCGTCCTTGCTAGTCTTCTACTCAGTGCAGAATTAAATTCGAATTTGCAAGTCTACTATGCAAAGTAAGTTTGTTTTTTAGATAGTTCTTGTTTATAATGTTTGAGTGATAAAACGAAAAATTTAAGAGGCTACTTATCATAATATGCCCACAGTTTTTTTTTCTATGGGAGCAATATTAAAATTTAAAAATGCATTTATTTAATAAAGAAAGAAAGATACCATTTATTATCACAGATAGATAATTACATAAATAGACACATATAAAAGACTTAACAGTATTTTTTAGTTTCACTTATTGGTGCTGATACATCTTGCAGACCAATGTTCTCAAGCCCCCCTGAAACCTCTGACTAGGTTCCTGATTGGCGTGTGTTTCTTGACATTGGTTATCGTGCTCGATTTGAAGCTGCCACTGAGTCTTGGTTGCTTCAAAAGTAAAAGAGGTTGGTCCAAACTTTATATAAAGCGTTGGTTGGGGTTGGTTTATGATTACCAACCCACATTTGACGAGCTTTGTTATTTTTGCCACAGTAATTATTCGAAATCAAAAGTTATTTCCTTGTTTAAAGTTACTTACAATCAGATTATGAAAGGTGTAAAGTCTTACTGAAAGATTATTTCGTATTTTTAAGAACGTAGCAGTCTTTATTCCAACATAGCATAACCGTGACTATTTTGCTTACTTTATCGCTTATTTCTTTAACTGGAGATAATATTGCGCGGTAAAATAAAATGCAGATAGCACACACGTCCAAAAAGAGCTTTTTTCAGTAATTTAGTCGATGAATGCTAATGCAAATGAGACCTGACAATTTAAATTCTAGCATTTATTCTTGGAAAATATCTCGAAATACTCACCTAATCCTTTTAATATCATTTACAAGTCAAACAAGTCTCCGAGCGAGCTGTTCGCCTCACCCTCTCACGTCAACGTATTTATCAATTCCGATCTGGCGCGGTTCATAAAATCGGGAGCACTCGTTTACATACGCGATCATCGTATGTCGAGCGTACGAAAATACCCCTCACATTCGATCAGCAGTGAAAACCAAACCTTGCGACTGAACCCGAGAACCATCTGAACCTTTTGGGACAGCAAAATGATCTTTGCCAATAGTCTCTTCGGGAAGCGGCAGTAAAATGTTCTAAAATCGTCAGGATATCGAGGGCGATACATTGAGACGTGAGCGGGGAATAATCGGCCCCATGGGCAGATCCGTCATCAATATTTCAGAGGAATTCGAGATTTGTTCGCTCATTCATTCGGTTTTCGGGAAAGTGTCTGATTGAGATTCGGTGTCGCTCTCATTTGTATGAGGAATGCGGACGCCGGTCGTAGCGGCGAATTGAGCAGATGGGACTCTCCTCTGAGGTGTAATGTGGCCCAGATTTTTACCCACGACGAAATGGAGGTTGTAATGTGTTGAGAGCGGTCTGGTACAGATTGCTTGTGGTGTAGAACATTTCGGACCGTTTTGTTTGACTATTTCGTGACAATAATGTCTAAATATATTTTGTATTCGTTTGTTTTAACTATGTTATTCCTATTTCTTCATTTGGGACGGCTGAAAACACAATCCACTGATCACAAACTCAGCATAGCTTAAACTATGGGTCATCATCATCATTTACAGCCGCAAGAAGTCCACACCTGAATATCAGGTCGTCCGTCCACCTTATGGGATGCGCCCGCCTATTACTAATGTTGTCAAAAAACATCCTTAAATATTACTAAATAGAAAATAATGACTCAAAACAAACACGAATGTTTAGGACATGAATGTGTCTTCTTGCTCACCCCTGAAAGAACATTTTCGAACCTTTCTTGAAGATTGCACCAACAGCCCAGTTGAATTATGTCATGGTCTGGAAAGACATTCTAAAACTGGAAGCCTGTGAGTCTACACTACGAACAGTCGGCTTTCAATACACCTAAGTTGCCATTCATTCCTGAACATTAAATACTTCAATAATATCTAAACAGATGCTAGTCACTAAGTATAGTCCGTTTGCGTTAAGAATGCAGTAATTTTTAAATTTAATTATGTCGCACACAAAAAAAACTCAGACCTTTGCGTTCGAAAGTATGCGTTCAGCTGGTCACTGTAGACCAGCTTTCTAATTAGGAACGATTTGATTGGTTGGGAGGCGTGGTAGGTCGAAGGACAAGAATGAAATGACTACATTCTTAACGCAAACGGCCTTAAAAACTTCTGTACTCCTGTGACTGATTTGTCACGTGTCATGTTCAGATAATAATAAATTAAAAATGAATGTTTAGATTTTAATGGTAACTAGGTTGTACTGAACTTGTTTGCTGTGCAACTGTTCAAGAGTATTTGGTCACCTTGTCTGCTTCAACATATCTGATGGTGATTGTACACGATAAAAATATCTATTTTACATTTGTATTCATAACACAAACACACATAAACGGCTTTAAAAAGTCCCACTGCTGTGCAACTACCTCTTACCTTACCTCAACTATGAAGTGGAACAAGCCATACTCCTAACCGTGGGCTCAGTGTGGATTGTTGGAAGGGTAAGGTTAGTGAGAAACCTTAATGTCAAATGTTATCAAAACGCCCTAAGGTCTCCTAGACCAGGCTTTAAGACCGACATCAAGTGATGTCAACCGGGACCAACTGCTAAACGTGCCTTCCAAAGCACGGAAATGGTTATCGGGGTAGTCACCCATCCCATTTCTGACCCGGCGTGTGTTGCTATACAACAACAATCGTCGCCGATCACTGTCACAACTGCGCCACGTGCACCTCATTGAATCGGGCTTGTTTTTATAAACACAATAACATCTAAGCAGCAGCGCTGAAAACGGTGAATGTTTCATCTTACGCCACTTTGGGTACAAATATTTAACAATTTTAAGCAACGTTAAGCAGTTGGTCCCGGTTGACGTCGCCAGATGTCAGTCGTTAAGCATAGTCAGAGGCCCTAGGGCCTCTTGATAACATCTGACATTAAGGTTGCTCACTAACCGTACACCCCTCCAACAATCCGCACTGAGCCCGCGTGTACGGCTCATTCCACCTCAACCACCTACCTATATACGTCACCATCTATATACGTCCCACTGGACGTATATAGGCCGTTATGTTTATATATTCAACAACTTAAGCTTCTGAATGCTCCGTTCACCACAATGTAAAATGGTGACCGTTCATTACTTTTGATCATTTAAATTGCACCTCAGAAACTTGTTTACTAAATTCTGGATAAAACTGCGGAAAAAAAGAAGGCTGACTTGGTCCATTAACTCGACTAACAAAATTGTCCCTCCGGTTTTGGGCACGTTTTAAGTATTTTAGCACCGAATTGGCTAGAACTTGCTCTAATTGGTCTAGCTAAGGTCTAGCTTTAGATATTTATGACGAGCTCAACCTACAAAGTTAGATTGGCCTGTTTTGCTGAGTTAGCCGATCTACCTGCAGGAACTTTTTGTTTTGCTGAATGTTTTAGCAGAGTTTGGTATTTTTTAATAATAACATTTATTTCAAGCATGCTCCATGATAAAATAAAGCTAACAATGTGTCAGTTATACATTTCACATTTATGTACAATTAAGGCAGTATTATTGTTAGGAACAATCTCTTCCAGACAAACTACAGGCAGAAAAAAGATGAAAGAAATGGTCAGCAAGTAATGGAGTTAGAAGTAGGATCACTTTATTCAACGGAATGTTAAAGCATCATACAGTTTGATGTTTTAATGATAAAAATAATGATCATTCATTTCAGGCAGGGATGGACCTTGCTTGTCAAGTTGAGTTAATAACAATGATCTCAAACTTGTGTAAGTTTACGATCTAATAAAAGCTACTGTATAATACTAAGTACACAATATTGTAGCTTAAAAAACGTTCTCACCGAATGCTCAGACGGTAGCCGAAACCTATTTTTAAAACAGCCTACGGACTTCGAAAAACAAAAAATAAAACGTGCTGATTATTTTCCAACAATGATGTAGAACCTCGAAACGGACCACAGAATTGTTCGCGCGCCACAAACAAATGCTCAGGCTTTGTCCAGTCCTTCTTTCGGTGGGAAAAAACTCGTAAAACGGACCGTCCCTACTCTTTCCTCATATTGGCAAAAGAGGTATAACAGATGGTCTGGCTTCCACAATAAATCGGCCGGACTCGACGGTAATTGGCAGGTGACCGGTGCGATTATTCAGCCAGGCATTGATGAATATAACGTCAGCCCTGCGTTATGTAGTGGCTGAAGTAATCTCCAACGCTTTTGCGTTTACCGTGACCTGCAACTTTGTTTTTTAACGGGGGATTTAAAATCGTAATAATGATAGCTACAATTCATAAACTGCCTATATACGTCCCACTGCTGGGTACAGGCTTCACCTCAACTATGAGGCGGAGTGAGCCAAAGTCCAACACTCGGGCTCAGTGTTGATTGTTGGAGGGTTGTAAGGTTAGTTAGCAATCTTAATAACAGAAGTTATTAAGCCGACCTAAGGCCTCTGACTAGGCTTAACGACTGGCATCTAGTGACGTCAACCGGGACCAACTGCTTAACTTGTCTCCCAAAGCACACTAAATTTCGGTCAGGGTGGTCACTCATTCCATTTCCAACCCGGTATGAGATGCTTCACAACAGCGATCGTCACCGACCACTGTCACAACTACGCCACGGGCACCTAAGCTACAATAAGCTTAATCATATCGAACCAATTAAGATTCTTGGCCAAAAATAGAGTAGATAAACTTTTTAACTTTTAAATAATTTAATACTACTCACATACTGGGTTTAAGTGAATATATTATTATGTTACCAGTGATTATGTGTGCAATCTGAAATTTCAGTCACGTAGTTTGACGTCGGAAAATCTTCTAAGACACGCCTCAAGTCGCATCTACGTGGCAAATTAGGTGTAGCATGTTTTATTAAAATTCAGCCAGTAGTTCACGCTTGAAAAAAATTAAATGTTGCAGTAGGGCAACAGTGATGCGCAGCAGTGCTGCCGCTACATTGCTGCCGCGACATTACTGCCTAGCTCGGAATCATTGCTGCCTAGCTTGGAATGTATTCTCATTTAAGCTCATATATAGCACTGCTGCGTGCAGCGTGATTCGGAATCATACCTTTAAGCCAAAAATTATAAAGCAAGAAGTCTGAACGAATGGCTGACTTGGTAAAGATTTGTCGCAGAATACTTGCTAGCGCTATCAAGGGGACGGGTACACATAGTATTTATATTAAGAGTAAATGCAAGGCATGGGCTCTTAACCCAGGTGGATCGATGACCCGACCTACTGCAAGCATCCTCAAGTAGAATGGTAATAAATGCATAGAATATTGAATGAAGACTTGTTATCAAGAGTTTAAGCGCCACAAACACGCATCAAACCATTTTTTAATCTACTTTGAGTCAATGTTTACAAGTGTAAAAAAAAAAGAAATTCGTAGCTATCTCTCTTACCTTTCTTGAGCGAAACGAAATTTGTCTTTGTTTATTTCAATACGTGAATTTTGATAATGGTGAAAGTATTTGATCACCTAGTCGGGCGATTGCGAACGTTATGCAATAATTTAAAAGCGTTGCATGAACTGCAACTTCACATAAACTTCTGCTTAGTGAATGTTCTGATAACATTCACTGTGAACCCAGCGGTTGATTATGCAGTCATAACCACATGACAACCGGGAATAACATTCGTTTTTGCTTATTCAAAATTGGTTTGCGTTGAAGCTCTGTCTCCTCTGGTGGTAAGCGATTACCAGGCCGATGGTAACGCTTGCCCATAAAATACCTTTTCACTTTTGCTTCATAAACACCAAGACACCAAGGTTGTATGCATCGAAACACACATGCAGACTGAGCGTTCCTCTCCCTAGCGGTGCAGACTAAAAAGGATCCAGCATATCGTTTAGTCCTTATTTTTGGAGGTTCATATTATGATTATTGCCCATGAGGTGCCCGTGGCGTAGTTGTGACAGTGATCGCCAACGATCGCTGATGTGAAGCAACACACTCTGGGTCAGAAATGGGTCGGGTGAGCACCCCGACCGAAATTTAAACATAAAAGCTAGTTGGAAGCCTTTGGGCGGCTTGAAAACCATCCGACATTAAGGTTACTCACTGACCTTACACCCCTCCAACAATCCGCACTGAGCCCGCGTGTTGGAATATGGCTCGCGCCACCTCATAGTTGAGGTGAGGCTTGTACTCAGCTGCAGTGGGACGTGTGAAGGCCGTTTATGTATTATTATATTAATGTTTTGAATTTAATATTCGTATCTCTGTGGCTTCCAACTGATGACGAAGCTAGAGTAATGCCGAAGCTTATTTAAATAGGAAAGGGCTTGAAAACTATTGATTGCGTCGGCGAACCATGGAGTGAATGAAAAGTTTCTGCAATGAGATTGAATAATTTCATTTTCCAGTAATCTTATAGAGATCAGATATTGGAAATCTTGATGACGGCAATTCGAGAGTTTACCAATCTTTCCAATTTTCAGTTTTAATTCAGGAAAGTTGAAGTCGAATGCTGCATTTTCCTTTGAAACACTTTAGTCTTCACGTTCTTAATGATTTGACGTTTGTGCAGAATGTTTTCAACTTCATGTTTTTATTAACTTTGTTATTTTATCTAGCAAGTAAAATGGAAGTAAAAGAAGACTGATCTTCATCTTCGGTTGAGATATTATTATAGTTGAAGTGATGCCCGTGCCCTGCAGTGGGACGTATATCTATGGGCAATTTATGTATACTCAGCATAAGGTCAGGTCCCAAAAACTAGTTAGCTTAAAAATGACGTTTTCTGTTTTTGTATGAATCTATGTTGTTATTGTTTTGTTAATAACATAGTCGAAAAATTTTGAGCAATATGGCCTTCCATAATAGACAAAATAATCGTTCAAAAAACACTTCATAGTGCACATTACAAGTAATTTCCGAAACAAGCAATCAAAGTTAGTATTATGTACATTCAAGGTACAACCTTCTATGAAACACATTGTTAATCTTTCTATCTTCGCAGTCTTGGCCGAAGCAGGAGTTAATGGGGTTAATGTTGGAAGTAAACACTTGAGTGCATGGGGGCGCAATGTTTCCTCACAAAATATTACCCTTTTAGGATTACAGTCCACGCGCCAACTGTGGTCGCCCTAATGCGCTGTTAGTATTCTTGCTCAGCTAACATTAAAAGGTTTGTTGTACTTGTTTGCAACTTGCCACTTGACTTCTGCTTTTAATATAAACACTTATATGGAAACACTTTAGTCTTCACCTTCTTAATGATTTGACGTTTGCGCAGAATGTTTTCAACTTCATGTTTTTACGAACTGTGTTATTTTATCTAGCAAGTAAAATGAAAGTGAAAAAAGCTGATCTTTATAAAAGTGCATACTTAATTGTTTACAATGACCTTACACTGAGCATAAAGTCAAGTCAAGGAGCATAGTCACAAATATATTTTTTTGTTTTTTTTTTATTTTATGTTAAAATAGTTTTCCTAATAACATAGTTAAAAATTCAGAGCAATCCGACCTTCCATAATTCACAAAAAAATAGATTAAAAACACTTCATTGAACATAATAACAAGTAATTTTCATAACCAAAATGGCCCTAACCATGCAATCCATGTTAGTGTAATGTACAAAAGGTACAAACTTCTAAATGAAACACATTGTTAATCTTTCTATCTTCGCAGTCTTGGTCGAAGCAGGAGTTAATGGGGTTAATGTTGGAAGTAACCACTTGAGTGCATGGGGGCGCAATGTTTCCTCACAAAATATTACCCTTTTAGGATTAGTCAACGCGCCAACTGTGGTCGCCCTAATGCGCTGTTAGTATTCTTGCTCAGCTAACATTAAAAGGTTTGTGTACTTGTTTGCAACTTGCCACTTGAGTTTTGCTTTTAATATAACCATTTTTAAAGCGCCGTAATTGAAATAAAATAAAGAAAATAAAGATTGAGGAATTCGATGAGAAAAAGTGTAATTGCAATGTCAAAATAGAACTCAAAATGTTTCTGTTTTACTGTAGTATACAAATAGTTATCGTCAGTGACACATTTGGTTATTATATCGAATGCAAATCATTATAAAAGCCTTGTTTTAATAACGTAAAAAAATTTTTGACGTGATAACGTCTTTAAAATCATTTTAGTCGGGTGACATGTTCAGAAACTTGTGTCACACCAAAACCTCACGAGTGCGATCGCACGTATAACGAGAGAGAGAGACGGACCGATCTCCCGTCTCATCTCGAGCGCTGCCAGTCATTCCGTGAAACTTGTCACGCGAAATCCTCACGAGCGGAGGCAGGCATAGCGTTCGAGTGAGTGGACCGATCTTCCGGACGTTATCACGTGAACATCTCGATCGTTAACCTACTTTATAAACAACCATTTTTTTTAATTTTACATAGGTAGGACTCTTTTTATTTATTTTCAGTATAGTATGACTTTTCATTCAATAAGGAGGCCTTCGTTCAACAGTGGACTTCATGTGGCAGATAATAATGTTAGTAAGTTTCTCAAAAAGTCCAATATGCATAGTAAGCAATAGACATCAATATTACGTAGTTTTAACAAAACCCTTGTCCACTTAACCTAAAAAAATAACGAGGTAGTTTGCGTTAAAAAGTTGTGTAAATTAAAATTGTGCTTTTATCACCAGAAGTTAATTTCAGACGCATTAATAAGTATTTGTAAAAAACAGATTGATACTCGTACTGCCAGTGCTGATATTAATGAAGTAATTAAATTTGTCGAGCGACAGCTTCGGCCTAGATTTTTTGCTGTTCCTTTGGGATTTCGGTTTCCCGAATAAAATAATGCCCAGTAACAGTTCGCGTAGGAAATTAAAATTAATTAACGAAGTTTATTTTCATTTTTAAAGTTGCAAACTGATTGATTTATCATCGCCAAGTTAACGATGATTGAAAATAATGTTTTTTAAAACTTTACTGTTGGAACAAAAGTGTTCCAACGCGGCAGACCAAAAAGGCGATGGCGGGCCGAGTTAGACTCACATTTGCATGGCTGGTTCTCACTCAGTGGAAGAGGGGTAGGGAGGCCTTTGCCCAGCAGTGGGATAGCGCAGGCTGATAATAATATAATAATAATAATACTTAGAAATAAATAACAAAAAAAGGTGACAGAGTATTACTATTACCTATCTAATTTTCGATATTAATTATATGCGGTAAAATATTTGAAAGACGACTACGACTGTCTACTTATAGTTAACAGTAACTATAACATTAAAAGAAAACATACTTATATTTAAAAATTAGGTTAGTTTCACTACCTGCGAAACTTTTTTAGAACTAACGTGAAAATAAACTTGCACCCATTTTTATTTAAAACGTAAGGAGTAGCTGATTTTATGTTTTTCGGGTGTTGGTCCGTTAATTTGTTAAAAACATCTCCCCTTTTACGCAACGAGCCATCCTGATAATGGTTTTTGGTACAAAACAAAAGAGAATCACTAGTTTGAGAATTAGCAGACTGAGTTCTTTATTAACTAAGTACAGCTAAAACTTCAATGCTCCTATGTACACATACTTGAATCGCTTCGTTCAGACGAGAAATTGTTAGTAAGCAAAACAAAAGAAAAAAAAAAATTAATAAACAGAAACTTCTACATTTGCCTTTTTATCTTGTGAAGTTAAACATCACAATCAATGCTAGAGGGCGTCGTAGCCTAGCTTTATAGTAAGACTCTCAGGCTCAGAACCCAGGGTAGCGATTCACAACCGAGTTATCGAACGATTCGATAACTTTAATTAAATTCTAGTAATTCGCTTGTTCCGCGTAAAAGCTTGAATTTTGTATATATGTTGAAGCCGATGCCATCTAGTATTTATTAGGCTAATAATACAAACACCTTCCACATCAAAAAATGTTAGTAAAAAAAAATGTGTTTCCAATAATGTTAGTGGAAATGACGGTAGTTAAGTGAGGGTTGCTAAAAAATTTGTACTGTTTTGTGACATAGAACATCTTTGTCATCCCGTGATCACGACTGCTGTAAAGGAGTCGAAACGTCGGGTTAGAAAATGAAAAAAAATATAACACCGCGAGTAGAATCCGTAAAGTTGTTTTATTTCAATGTAAAGTGTTCGCGTAAATATTAGAAAACATTATCAAAAAATGTTTTTTCTTTTAATTACCGAATCATTCGATAACTCGGTTGTGAATCGCTACCCAGGTTACCCCGAGTTCAAGACTGGCCGTAACTCCTACTTTGTGTTCATTATACAATTTGCGTCTGACACTCCGGTGATGGAAACACCGATAAGAAACCCAAGCGACCCAGATAATGGCAGCAGGAGTTGGGTTCAATATCACTGGGGCAAATATGGGCTTCTGAATGTTTCATTCACCATGACGGCGACCATAGCCGTGTAAGTTAAACATGGTGCTGTTTCAGGTTTGTGGCAATTCATCAATCATATCAGCACCAAAATATCCCCACTAGTTCAAGGAAAAAAAAGCAATTAGTAGCAATGATCCATACCAAGTCCCCACTCTCCCACCATAAAGGCAAGATATCAGATTGTGTCATTATCTAAGTTTGCTTGATGTCTAAATTTTGCTCGTTCCGTCAAGGTAATAAGAGTCTCACTTTATACTATTTGAGATGTTAAAAAAACTCTTTAAAAATAAGACTATTTGAGAAACAGTTGTTTGCAGGGTCAACTCTGCTAAGCTCTTTAAAAAAAGGTTACACCATATTTGTACTGTAAAAATTGGCATTAAATTTTAGGTGTTTCTTATTGACTTGCGCCAAACCCAAAACCCAAGCTGCGGGAAGCAGGAGCGAACGATCGTCACGTCTCAGCCACTACGTGAGCGGAGAACTCGAACGAAATTATATTAACATCGCACAGTATGAGATGTATATTTTAGAACAACCCAATACTGAGAACGATATCGAGAAGGAACGTATACTATCAAGGAAATTGATATTTCGCCAAACTAATTGACATGGAGTCTAATAAGATTGAGCAGACTGAGCTCACATAAACAAAACGTTTGCAATGTTTCCTTGAAAAGCTCGAAACCTATTTCACTAAAGGCGATGAGAAACCTTACGACAAGCATCCAAATATTTTTATGAACTGGTAAAAAACATCAAACTCTAAGCACGATGCTGTGTTCCAGACACATTTTCTCAATAGTTTATTTTTTTTTATTTCAAAAATTTAGCTTGAAACTCAATCCGATTATTATATAATACCTATATCAAACCAGTTGTCTTAAATTAAATTAAGGAAAAAAAACAACTTCATGTTTTTAATCCTCAGCGGTTGTCAATTGTTGTTGCCACACTACACTCTGTATTTTTAAATGTTGAGACATACATAGTGTAGTATAAAATATTAAGCCGGACCCAATTAGAGGGGGATTGAGCCAGAGAAAGTAAGGGTTAGGGAGGACAGTTTGTTCTAGGCCCGTCGGGGGTATCTAAGTTAGACATCTTTGCACCCTTTTGGGGCAAGTTCACCACAAAACAGGGAGGAACGGCGAAGATGCGCTTGTTCCTAGCCCGTAAGCAACACTTGAAACATGAAATCAGGAAATATCCCTTAAATATCTCCTTTCCTAAAGGGTGGCACAGCCTACCTACACCCTAGGTAAAAATAAATGGGTAACCGTACACCCAAACTAAATGCACAAATATCCGCACCAACCACACTAATTAATCGGTTAAAACACCCTGCCGAGGTTCTAACATTGCAAAGGGAAATTATACATTAAAAATACAAACTGCTAGGCATGACCAGCGAAAGATTTAAACCCGCCGGCCATGACACTACCTCCTTAGTTATTTCTTTTTTTTTTCCTTTACAAACGCGGCTTGGGAACGCACAGCCTACAGATAACGGTGCGACACACTCGCGCCGAATTAAACTAATTATCCAAATTTTGTAATTATTAATAATTTAATAAATTATGTTTAATGTACGAAGGCAACAGCTAGATGGCGTTATCCGTCAATGAATCGCGCAAGCATTGCGTTTTCTCAATAAATACAGACGGCTGAGGAAGTTGGCGATTGGCACCGCCAGAGTCATGAGTCCTGAGTCTGAGTCGAATCAAGAGACCAATAGACGGTGCTGTTGCTCTGCTGAAAAACGGGCATTACAATAGAAATGGGCTATTTGAACAGATAAATAATAATAACTTTACCGTTTCGGTTGATTTGAGCAATAATAAATGTAACTTGTTAGCCTGAATATCAAGTTGAATAAAAATTGATAAAATATCTATCTAAAAAACTAAAATATCTATATAAAATAATTATTTAATTTTTAACTATAGCAAGTTGCACAGCCCAAACTTCCTAAATTATCTGTTATGCCTTGCGGTTGACTGGTAGAGAATGCTTCCAGGCCTTAAGTCCGCCAATTGTAATTTTTTTTTAATTTTGTGCAATAAAGAATAAATAAATAAAATAGAGACGAACATCATAAAAGAGATACACAAAACCTACATTGTGGAACAATCATGCATTCTCTTCGATTACTTAAGCTGAGGCGGTTCATAGCGGCAATTCCTGTCGCAAAGGACAAACGAAATTGCGAAACACAGTCCGGTCAGAACCCAAGAGATCGCAATTCGCAGCCCTCAGTATCGAGGAGAATGACCGAGAAAATAAAGAAAATACAAGTAAGTTTAGAATATTGAACTCGTGTGGTTATGTACTGGGAGTATCGTCTTTGAAACAACAATTGCTTTTTGTGAACTAGTTAATACAGAGAAGCATTATTATCTTTAGCAGCGTGGCTGCAAACAGACGCTATCAATATAAAACAACAGGTTTTGGCTAGCTAATAAGCTAGAGATCGTACAAGCTAAAATGATTTCAGCTTAGACGATGTCTAGATAGGTGGACAAGTTAACCCACCACCACCACCCATTCTACAGCTTGGATGAATTTATGGATAGCTCATTTTGTGATATCTTGGAATAGTCATATTTTTAGTAAGTAAATGCTTTAATTTCTAAATGATTTTTTTTTGATGGATATTAATTATACAAAAAATAATATATAAATTTAATTGACTTATTTTTAAATATTTTTACTGTTTAATTTGGAAATGTATTTATAAAAATTGGAATTGATAGTGCATAAGTATGATTTTATTGTAATTTTATAACTATAATTTTACTTTTAATTTATTTTAATTTTATAATATGTTTTAATTTTAATGTTAAATATGAATAACATAAAATTGTAAATGTTTGACATGCCTAGGTTGCGATATGTAACAAAGGGTGAATAAATGAATTGAATTGAATTGAATTGAAAATAAAGTAAATACAAGTAAGTTTAGAATATTGAACTCGTGTGGTTATGTACTGGGAGTATCGTCTTTGAAACAACAATTGCTTTTTGTGAACTATTTAATACAGAGAAGCACTATTGTCTCTGTTACTTCAAAATTGTGAACAAACGATGTATGTTGAAAAGAGTTTGCCGGATTCTTATCGATAGAAACAACTTCCAAACCGGAGTGGTAGAGTAAAATTGAGTGTTATTCACATATTTTTTTTACAGACTTTTCACAAACACTTGTTAAAGTTTGCATGAAAAAAAACTATTCATTTTCATTTTCTTTGTCTTGAGCAGCGTGGCTACATTTGAAGAGAATGTTTGCCAAGCTGCCGAACAGGCACTTTATAAAACAAATGGTTTTGGCGAGCTAAGCTACCTAGGTGAACAGTTACGATGTGTTTTTTTTATATTAAAGGTACTGCTCAAGTTGTTATGATTTCAGGTATAACCTGATATTGATAAATAAAAATAAAAAAACTGTCTAACTAATTTGTCAGTTTGCTGAATTTTGGATAGATTATGAACTCTCAAAAAAACATGCATCAAATTGTAAAAAATAAATTGTGAAATTGTAAATATTAAAGAAATTACGCGAAAGTGGCATATAAACAAAGTGATTATTATTATATCATATTCGTTTTAACAATAGGAGTCGTACCACTTCGCCCTTATCTCCGTAGTTTAGACCTACAAGAATACATTTATATACAAGCATATTGTATTCTGAATACTTGGAAAATCGTTGAAATTTTTTACAAACGCAATGAAAACATGATTAATGTTCACTCGGTGAATACCCGTGCTCATCACAAACAATGATGTCTAAAACCATCGAACTGTATAAACAGAAAACAAAATAAAAACGGAAAAGCATAACAACGAAAATACCCACACGCCACCTTATCCCAAAACAAATCATATCTCTATTTATTTTTAGAGATATGCTCACATACTCTCTTTTCATTCTGCTACACAATTTGTAGTGTGAACTAAAAAAACGAAATTCCGTTCCACCATCGAACATTTTGTCTTGGTGCCAAAATCGAACGAGGAATCTTTTGCGTCTCAAGCACCACTACTGAATAGGTTTTCAAAGACAACGCACACTTGTTTTTCTTCCCGTTCTTAGATGTTTTGGAAACAAATCTTTTTCTAACGCATTGTTAAAAATGCTGGCTATCAATCGTCGTGTCAAAATACTTGAAAAATTGTCTACAACAACAAGGAAATGGCATTTAATATCGCTGGCGAGGCAAACGATAACTCAGTTCACAAAATTACGAAATTCTTAACAAACCTGCGCACCACAGACAATAAATTACAGCCAACCAAAATTCGTTCATCTGCTAAAATTTGTAATTTAAACACGCCAAAACAATTACGTACAGAACACCGAACGGTTCCCCACACAAGCCACGTTCATACGCAGACCGTGTTACATTCAACTCCTAAATATGTATGAGACCACGTCAAAACTTCTGTAGGAGCGAACCAGTGAACTTAAAGTATCACTTGGAACTTGGCTGAAATTTAAATAGCTACAAGTTTAAGAGCTTCGCTATTAAGATTCAAAGACATTGTATAGTCAAATACAATATTCAGGAAAGCTATTGTAGGAGAAAACGTCTCTTATTGTTCTTGAGCCATTGTTGCTGGTTCGGTACTTACTAATGGAGACTGCATTGTCTTGGGTCCACTGATTCAGCTAACCAATGTAGCTCACACTTTACAGGACCGATTTGTATTGGAAAGCACTGGTACGGCTTATCGTTCAATCAAATGCTTTTAGGAGTACGGACTTTAGGTAAATTAGGTGCATAAAGTTACACAAACAAAGGGAAAATTTGTATATAATAATAGCGACCCGCCTCGGCTTCATACGGTTGCAATGAGTTGTTATGATAAACATAATTTAAAAACCTTCATCTTCACTCAAAAATTCTTTATAAAAAACCGCGTTGAAATCCATAGCGTAGTTTTTTAAGATTCAAGCGAACGCGACAGAGAGTGCAATTTTGTTTTTTTGTATGTAGTTAGTGATATTTTCGAAGTTTGTAATTTTAATGGTAAAAAACAGCATTTAAATGCGGAATAACATACAGAACATAGCATAGACTTTATCCCAAAAGGGGAGTTAGAGGCAGACAGATTATTGCGTCATAATGAACGGAAAATTCAGAAGTCTACATGCTGAGCTAATTTGAACCCAAAATGTTAAGAGGCGAGCGTGCTGCCGTTATCCAGGTTGGGCTTTTTATCCGTGTTTTCCATCATTGGAGGGTTAGTCGCAAATTGTACAATGAATACAAAGTGTGTTTTGGCCGGGCTTGCACTCGGGACTAACAGGGCTCCCGATCAAGTGTTTAACCACTGGGCCACGACGGAATTGGTTGGACGTTGAACGTTGAAGTTTTGCAGAGTCCATCCTTTATCGGTACATAATAATATGAGCTAGCATTTCTTTATGCAAAATATGTTCTCTCACAGTTTTTAATTTACTAGGATGTATAATTAATACTTTCATTAAGTCTTCTACTATGTAAATAGGAACTTCTACAACTTAGCTCATTTGACTAATGATCTGTTTATTTTGCATCATAACGTAAGATCTGAATTTTAGGATTGTACTTTATAAAATAGTTTTTAAATTAAACAATTTTTTTTTTACCACAGTAAAATTCTGACTTAACACATTTGTTAAGTCTGCATTTCTGATGATTCATGAGCTCAAATAGACCAAAGATAAAAAAAAAAAAATTGAAAAAAACCTTTCCGAAATAAAAATAAAATCTATCAAGCTATCTTGACAGATTTAAATAATTATGTAAATGAATACTTGTTTTTTTGTTATATAATAATTTGCTGTTAAGTTTAAAAGTTTGGTTGGATTTTAATTGTTTTTTACGGGTTCAGAAGCATACGTAAAGACCTATGTCTTTAGGTAGGACCAGAACCACTGTCATTATCTTTTCTGGAATGGATCGATGTTAAGGCCACCTGAATTGTCCCTTTTGCTTTTCCTGTGTACTGTGTCTCTATAAAGACAATTTCACCTGTTTACTGAAATGAACCATGTTCATTTAACTTTTCTTCACTTGAATGGCAAACCAGAAGTTACACTATGTTCAAATGTAGGTTAAGTTTCACATTGTCTATAATTAGTCGTGCACTAAATAAGATGAATGAATTATTGCCTGATATAAAACACATAGGTCAGACCCTACATTATTTCAGGGGTCACATAAATAACCCTGTATATTGTCCCTTTTTGGGTAAATGGGGGTCAAGGGAGACTATCATCCTTTCCTTGAATTTTTAATAAAGTGCCGAGGTAAATTTATTTGACCTAGCCTTGCGGATTACGCATGTTGGTCACTTTGTTTAATAATCTATGTTAATTAGAACGGAAACACAGAGAAGTTAAGAAACCCCAAAAAAAAATGTGAACTAACAAACAAAAAATGTCATCAAATCTGTTCTACAGATGGAAAAAGGTTTTTTGTAATATTTTTTTATGATGTAAATCTAATCTTAAAGTAGGATAGTTTTGCGGATAAATTTGAAACTTGCTTTTCCTGTCCTGGAGAATGAACCTAAGATCTCTAGATTCATGTGCAACAAAAAAAAAATTTGGAAAAAATAATGGCAAATTTAAGTTATTAACTTTCATCGTAAATTATTTCAGCATAATAATATTAGGTAGTTACACAGGCACAATTTTAAATAACTTGTAATATTGTTTACAGTTAACACTATGAACTTACATCCTCTAGTCTAAATAAAAGTACCTGTATCCACCCTACAAGCTACGTGTTATTATTATTAATAGTGTAACATATTTTATATTCGTAATGTGCTAAAAAACTCTTTCATTTGATAACACCGTCAAATATTTTTTTTCAATAACTTTAAATCCCGTAAAGGGCGTTATAGTCTTTTAACCGTGACGTCATGTAGTCTATAACCAGCGAGCAATCAAGAGGCTTCTGACAACACTTCATTTTGTCTAATTATGATAACTAGTTTAGAAGTTAAAAGAGCGAACAGATGAATTCCACTTACATACATGCATGCAGATCAAAATCATAACTCTCCTTTTTGCTTCGCCGTAGTCGAGTGAAATTGTATTGTGTTTTCATATTTATCGTGATGCTTATTACTTAAAAACAACTTTTGCAAATTTTAAACCGTGAGTTATCGAGAGTTCATGACAGAATAATGCTAAAATATGGGTGAAAAATTTAAGCACGTCATATTGAGATGATAAAGTGGGGCCGTAATATATATTTTTTAATAAATACCGAACCCTTCAGAAGGTGAATTCCATTTCAAAAGGACTTTTATTAATAAACGTCCTGAATGCTTTTGCTTTAAAGCAGATACTGCTTTCTCTATCATTAGTTTTTTCCAACACACCACTTGTAGGTTTGGAAAATATAAAAAGTTCAAAGCTGATGGTGCTTCTGAATATTATTTATAGTTTATTTATTTTATGAACAACGAAAATTACATTTACAAACTAAATGATGTCCTACAAAACAGTTTGACTTTAATCGCGCAGTGGTAAACACATGAAATGCCTTCTAATCATATTTTTGAACCTAATCTAGATTTATTTCTAATGCCCTCAGGTTAACTATTAAGAATATAGGCGTTTCTTTAGTGCTCCGTCTCCGTAATACACTGCTCAAAAGTGTCTAGTATATCTCAAGCATTTTCATACAAAGGATAGCTATTTGGGAGGCTGTAAAAATTAAAATATTGATACCAACGTAGAAATTTTTATAACACAGAAACTACTATATCTGCCCTTTCAGATTGTATTAGGAATTCATTGTAGTAGCATTATTGTACAATCGTAAGGACGTTAAAAAAATACAGATTTTTCTTTTAAAAGGTGTCACAATTTTAGCAAAATCAAACGGTTTTTTTTCGTAATATTCTTAACCTTTACCTTATGCCTCTGTCCTCGCGTTATTCTAAGATAATGCTCAACTTATAAACAAACCTAACTTCATGTAATATTTGAAAAATGATATCCCTATGATATCCCTAGACAGTTTTGATGTGTGTAATTATTAATTTTGGTCACGCATTAGGCAGTGACACGCCGTCCACCAACAATTGATCTCACACAAGTCAAAAACATATTGAGAGCCATTTCACTGCCAATACCTAGCAAGGTAAACCAACAAATTTTTGATTAAATTACACATAGATGATTCATTCTGTCAATATCTCAAAATAACATGAAAACCCCCGTGTCGCTTGCGAATAATAGAGCGGTGTCTTTAAAGAATCTAAGAGTTGAAGAGCACTCTTGACCTCACTTTGAGTGGTGTCCTAAAAGTGTTTCTTATCTTATCTTAATGTCAAATTTTCTAAGCATGTTCAAGCAATCGCAGGTGGTAACTTGCGTCTGCAAAACGTTATCGGCGGAGCCTCAAATTATATGCACGATGCTCTTTGTGGACCATAAAATGCAGAGTACGCTTATCGAGTAAGCAAAGTGCAAAATTCGCGGCAACTAGCGCTAGGGTTGACTCAAATGTGTTGAAAAGGTGCTTTTTTGTTAGGTATTTATAGTAAACAAACATTTTGTTTTGAAAAAATATATATTTAGAAATTACCGATAGTGAATGTTTCTCATTCCTATTCTTGATATTGTACTACCAATAAAAGTATATTTTGGCAGATAATATAAAGCTGAAGAGTTTTTTTGTTTGTTTGGACGCGTTAATCGCAGGGACTTTCGAAAAGTTTTTTTTTGGGGTGTTAGGTCAATTTATTGAGGAAGGCTATTAAAACATTACGATGAAAAACTAAAGACCACGCCAATGAAGTACCCAATGGGCGGCCGCTACTCTGAAATATACATGTTTCTCGATTTAAACTCATTCAGCAAAAAAAATATTCAACATTATTTACAAACGACCAAAAATATAGTATAATCATTAAAAAAAATTGTTTGGCACTCAATATTACAAGATACAATAAGAAAACGTCACTTTAATGGTATGCAATTATGTTAAAATATTCTCAAATATTCATTATCAGCAACAACGTCACTAAACCTAAGCCCGGTACACACAGTACAGTATAAAACACCTGCGCCAGTGTACACGGGCACTGCACCGCCCCTTCCGTGTAACAAGCGCTCAGCGGTGAGCACGGACGGGGCCTAACAGAGCGGATTGTCCGTCGTTTCTAATAGTGTGGTTTTGGCTGAGTCATTATACGAACCCGCTTGTACGAAGTGCTAATTGGCTTTTAGTTTCAATTACGCTCAGATTTAGATGCGATGCGTTGTAAAGACTGGGAATTTGTTGGACTGGAAATGCACGAGTTGTCTCACTGTTTGATGCTTTGTTTTTGTTCTTATTCACATTTTAACTAGTGCTAGTGAAGATAAATGACACTTATATTTTTATGATACCGCACAAACACACGATAGCATACGCTGTGAATTAAAAAATACAACAAAATAGATAAACATTTTAATTAGAGCGGTGCCAGAAAGTCTAAAAATATCGGACCTAACGAACATCAATTTTCTAGTTTTGTCCACAACTTATAATTTTCTATTAAGAAATTAATTTCACCATCTGTAACGTGCTTGCAAGTGGATCATTATAACTTATACCTCGCCATAATCTCAAGATTGGTTAGCAATAGATTAATTTGTTCTTCGAGAGAAATCAATAAATCATAGCAGACTGATACCTGAAGTAGGTCAAGACCTGCATTTCATGTTATCGTCTTCTCACCTCTTTAGGACAGTTTACCGGAAATTAATATTATAAAATGTAGTTAAGTGACTTAACTTTAATTTTTCAAAGGGTATAAAATTGTACTCGATAAATAAACTCGTCATAAAGTAATAAATTGTTTCTTCATTTGAAGTCTGAAAAAAAAAACAAATACTGCATTCATGAGACGGCTAGGCACCTAATTTGAAATATACCAGTATGCCTGAAAACTTTGATCAATTTGACGAGGTGAGAATAATTACCAGGGTTTGATGTTTCTTAGAGGTTTAGAGGGTCTAAAAAAAACAAAGTTGCTTTTAAGCAGTTTATTTTTTTGTCTAAATTGGCCTCGACACTTTGAGTTAAGTCTTACTCATCTTAGGGAATTTGACAATTGTTACGTAAACATTTATTGTTTCTAAATACTAGGTGGTAAATACGACCAAGTATTCGAATGTTATAATTTATGGATGCTACTCACAAAAGTACGACATGCATGAGAATTTGCGTACAACTTCGTAAAAGTTTAATTCACCATATTCCCCAGCGATATTAGAAAGCCAGCTTGATAAATGTTACCCAACTGCAGTATCGTGGTGCTATCTTGCCGACATATAAGCCGATTTAACATTTTTTCCTACCTGAAAAAGATATGACTCTTCCGCCTTTCTTTCGGAAATTATTAACTGGTTTAAGAACGTCGATTTGATAGTATATGCTACTCTTTTTACTGTTCTGTGGATATATAAATTCCGTTTTATGTTCTCTGGCTATCAGTAGCAGTTAAGATACGAGTGTTGTTTATTTGTGCTTTGAAATTGTTTATATTTGCAGTATAGTAACCTAAGTGGTATTTTAGAGGCAATTTATTTTTCTTCTGCTCAGTTAGTTAATGGTTTTGTGATTAAACACAGAATATTTTTGCTTAAAATGCTTTAGGTGCCTCAACATTAATAATAGTTAAAATCTGTGTTTTAATTTCATTACTGTAACTCTGTACAATTACTCCTACTGAGCAACAACTTTCAGGGACTGCACAGGTTTTAATACATTGACTAATTAATTATCATCATCAGCAGTCACATGACGTCTACTGCTGAAGATAGGCCTCCCCCATAGATTTCCAGAGTGGCAGGTTGTAGGCGGCCTACATCCAGCGAAACTCTGAAATCTTAATGAGGTTATCCGTCCTACCGGTATCGGGAAGGTATTTCTGTACTGAGAAGAAGTAAGATTGTAAACCATATTATCAATTTCATTTATGTTTGTTATTTTATCGCATATTTTTCTTATTTTCTGCAGGTTCATACGCAACTATGATCCTAGTACCACTTTACGACCACACTATTTCAGCCTAAACGCCGTTTAACCCCGGTACCGTAAGCTGTGGCACCCTCTCAGTGCGCGTTTAATCTCGTTGGTGGCCGCTTTCTTGTTCATACAAAAGGTGTATGGCCTGTGACGAGATCTCAGCGATGAACTGCGGGGTCGGCATCCAAACTGCTTAATCAAGCAAGGGGGGTATTTTGGGCTCGAGCGAGATTAAGCGAGTAGACTTGTTAAGATAAGTATAGTTTTTTAGTTGTGTTCTGTGCAGTTTTTTTTATTGCCTAGCTCTCAGTATGATTTCCCCTATTCGTATTTTCGTTAAATGTGCAATAAAAATATAAAAAGATTAAGCATGACTGCATTTACAATTCTAACAACCGTGTGTATGCATATACTGTGATTATTGTATGCGTTAAATATTTAAGCAGCATTGTTTCAGTATTCAAATTGATATTATGATCGTTTTAGTGTTTTTGACAAACGAGTACCTATATTGCAACTCTTTATGGAGTAGTGTAATCATCATCGATCATAACCATCGTTGTAATTTGCATTTAGTCAATTCTGTAAAATTATAGTGGGGAACTACAACCCTTCGAAACTTCAGTCAAAATGTTTTATACCACTAAATTAGTATATGTTATGCACGTTTACTTTAATGTTATCTCAATAAAACGTCTGTATACTTTCGCCTTATACCGAAATTAAATATATTTTATTAGAATGTTCTAATAGTTAAGTATTTGAGAATACCACCCCAATAGCATCACGCGCCTTTTAAGCGTTCCACGTCTGAAATTAAAGAGCGAAAGAGGTCGCCGTGGCTTTGTGTTTTGTTAGGGTATTCAATGAAAAATACCACCAACATTGAAACTTGGCCCTCAAACTCATCCCTTATGGGACTCGAATCGGACGTGCCGAGAATTTTCATGCGCCGATGTTTCGGGTCGGCAAACGTCTCTTTTCAGCACAATCTGCCCTGACCGGATTTGATTAGCATTTTCAGTAAAATCTGTAAACGAATGTCACAGATACTTTCCGGGAGATCGGTCCTCACGTTTGACCGTGTTTAGGTCTCGATATTTTGTATTCATTCGTTTGTTATTCAGTTTGCTTTTTCTCACATGTTTAAGAAATGTTGGAAAGTAGTGAACAAAATAAAGTTTGTTTATGTGAACGCTTTCAAATTAACAGTCTTTGATAAAACAGTCTTAGTGTCTGCTTCGTTCAATCTAGATGTTTTGCATTGTTTAACTGTATATATATTTGTACTTAAAACGTTTTCTAATCAGCCCATTTCACTGTGCGATTTGCAAGCATTATCAAGTGTGTTATATAAAAAACTTTATCTAAAATAAAAGTGTTGTTAGTACGAGTTTTAAGACGTTGTTTTTCTTTAGAAAATATGGGTTTGTTATAGATATTTAAGCTTAAACAAAAGCAAATAACACACCTGTCATGGTTTTATTTTAGCTAACGGAATGTAAAGAGATAGGAAGAAACTCATTTCAGAACGAAACTTGAAGTTTCCTTCACACCATCGCAGCTTAATTTCAAAAGTTCAGCTCAACAAAAGAGGCCTAAGCCATTGGCGTCACGAAAACCGAGATATGAATCAGCTATTAACACTCTAGCCTGTCGTTTCCCTGTATCCTTTGAACTTTTGATGAAAAACCTCTATTTTGGGAGTGGACCAAAAGCTTTTGAGACTTTTGACTCGATATTCGGATCTTTAAGAATTTTTGAGGTTTTCTTTTAGGGATGAGATCTTTTCGGTGTCACCACAGGGCTATAAAGCGCGATGGGCATGTACTGTGAATTGCAAGGGCAAACCAGGGTTGGAGAATGTTTCAGTCCCTTGAGAGGTATAACACAAATTTGTTTGATGGTACTGCAAACAAGCCTGGTTAAAATAATGCGATACGGTGTAAAAGGAAAAAGGTGTTGCGTTTGTAAACAAAATTGCATGAGCGAGTTTTCCAGACTTGTATTTTCTAAAATGTGTTTTCTAGATGCAAATTGCGAGAGTTTTTTTAAAGCAACTGTGTTTAGTCTGGTAATAGATGTAATCAACATACGGATATTAAAAGCGAGAAAATTATATGTTAGATGAATCTGTCTATATTTCATTCGAAGTTTATACAGAGAAAAAAAATGCTGTAGTCACCCATAAAAACCACATGAGGGAGTCATGCGGTTATTTTAGATAAAGATATCGGTTTAAAAAAATGTAATTCTTTAAGATTGAGGTGATTTTCGCATTATTTGCAAATACTCATAGTAGAATGCACGTATAAGTTTGTGGCTTGAAATGTAACACATAGTCATTACCTTTTTTTTATACCGGTTGCAGTTTTAAAGGCTGTTAGTTTTTTACAATAAATGAATCCATATATATATATTTTTATTGTTTGAACACTAGTAGTAAAAACAAGTTATGGGTAATTTTTTGGTCAGTGTCATTTCGGTCAATAAAACTACTTTTTAGTTTAGAATAAATTATACAAAACTCTTAACTAACTTACTAACGCAAACTACATAATATGTGTGTAAAATTAATAGTTGGAATATTTTGTAAAATTTTCGAATCAGAATTTCACACATTTTGTTTTAAAACATCCTGCATATCCTGTTTATATTTCAAAACGTACTATTGTGTCAAAGTGAGCTCTGATACAGCTAAAAGTGTATCTTCACGGTCGGCTGCAACACCATGGTTCACAGGCCACTGCATTTGGAAGGTCGCCAGCGGTCTGTCTCTGACCTCGTCGGGGAACATCAGTCTTTAAAGCTGAGAGTAAAACCATATGAAAAAATCCACGTAACACCGCGATATGGTTTTTATTTTGAAATATATAAATATCGCTTCTCAACCAGCGTAAAAACGATAGTGACCGTATTAGAAAATCATAAAAGCAGACTCAAATACAAACAAGATGTCTTGTAGTCTCAATTAATTACATAGTAAAAGTACACACACTCTGGTAGAAAAAACTTTTCTAGAGATAAGCTCATTATCTTTAGAAAAGTTTTTTCTACCAGATTTCTACCAGCAGACCTGTCACCTTGGTCTGCTGGTAGTAATCTTTTCTAGAAATAAAGCTCACCTTTGTACTTTTACTATACTAAATATCGTCTATTGTAATTGTCTTTCTGTGTACAAACTAAATGAATAAATAAAATGTCTAAAGAGGATTTAATTAGAGATAGAATTAGCGTCCAAACCGGTGGTAGAATCACATTGTTATTGGTAGAATTCGTTTTTACCGTAGTTTAAATGTTGTAGAAAACCCGGTTTTTTTGTGTTTACACTTTGTTATTTTTTTATTTTTTAACGTTTACGTAATGACTAGTCATAAAGTGCTTTTTAATAAGCCTTCAAGAATAAAGATTGTTTTACGCTTACTTTTTTACATTTCACTATAGAGACAGAGGTATTTGTGGTGAGGCACAACTAAAACTGTGACACTCGATTTTTCGTAACTTTTGATTTTTATTAAATTAAAACTGACATATTATGAAAAGTCTGACTAGATTAAAAATAAACTCAAAATTCTGTAAATCATTGTTTCCAACAAGACCAGAACTACTAAATAACCAGAAAATTAAAAACAGTTTCAACCCACCTACATAGTGTATTTTAACCCTTATTAGCTGGCTGTGTTTGTGTCGCAACAACATGAAATAGGAGGATTTTATTAACCCGTATACACTATTTGACGTGTGCTGTGTGTACTAACGTTTAGTTTTGTGAATTGTGTGGTTCCAATAACACGGCTGAAACTGATGCTGCTATTTTCTAGAACTGTTTATCTACACTACTATTTTAAAACTGGAGAGTTTGTTTATTTGGTTGAAAGCGGTAATTTCAGGAACTATGTACTGGCGTGGAATTCCGGTGGACATCAGTTTACATATCTGTGCTTCACGCTTACTTCAATCACCAATGTGCTTCACTCAGAATCAGTATTTTCATATTGTATGTTAATAATTTAAAAAATATATTTGGCCTAGGTTTTTGCTCTTAAACGACCATTGTCGCAAAGAAATTGAATTTTAAAGATAAGTAACTTAACACGAGCGAAGTATGTTTCGAGTCACCGCAATACCATAACTGGTTCGAATTATGGGCACTTATTTATTGCCTAACATTTGATGTTGACTAACTTACCTATTTTATTGTTATCTAGGTCTATTAATTCTGTTAATTTTAGTAATTTATTCGAGGGGTAACCCTCAAAATGCAGAAAAAAATTTAAATCTTTATTTTGAAATAGATGCCTAAATAAATAACACGTCCAGAAACAGTACGAACGTATATTTTAAGAGGAATGTTTGTCCTGGGTGTTGATTAAGCCTACGACTTTTATCTAAAGTACCAACAGCCTAGGCAATCTACGTCTTAGTAATTAAATGTTCGATCACTTGTAACCGACTGTACACAACACGTAAGCGGCTTGTCTACTCAATGATGTAAATCACACGACCGCTGCATCAACCAATCGCAGATAATTTACCGTTGTCTCTCCTAATTTGCAACGATATACCAAAACTGGAGACAGATCACACAATATCCGCTTATCTGTTATATCTGCTAAATCTGTTAACGGATTAAACCTGCTAACTATTATCGTAAACTTCACTAACAATAGTGCTATTGTAGTGTCTTCGTTGAAAATACGTCAATGTTTTAATCATTTAAAGATAGAAAACCCAGAAAAAACAATTCATGAGCTCAAGCAGAACTTTTTTGATTCAAACCTCTCCCTTCACAGATACACAATTTGTTCAATCATTCATTCATCACCACATACTCACCAACTCCAACTCCACTTACACCTACATATACACATAAACACACACCCCTCCATCCTCCTCCTGCTTTTCCTTCCACACACACCCACACACACACACTTACACACACACACACACACACACCACACATACACAAGCATACATGCTCAATCAAAGACACACGCATGCACACATCCACACCCATAGCACCCTCTACCTAGGTTTTTTTCAGTTTCACCAAAGAATTTTTTTCAGTTGTTTTGTTATTTTTAATTATTTCATTTCTTGCTGGTTCCTTTCTTTAAACTCGCATTTCTGTCTTTTGTGGGGTCGAATCATTTAATCAATCTTTCAACTCTAATTTTGAAACACATTTTTTGATAAAACTATCCAAATGTCAATTTCTACCTAAAAATGTAATCCGTTCCGAAACAGAACAAGCTTTGTGCCAAAACACATTAATTCCGCACGATATTTCTGTATAATTGAAATGACAATAATGGTTTACTGGAAGCTAATTTGAACGGCTAGTTTTGATGGCGACTGTAATGAAGCAACTGAGCCTGATTTATTAGAGCCATATCGCTGGTTAATTAAATTAACAATTTATCTGTTACGCTAATGATGTACTGAGCTGCGTTCGACGTTGATTTTTGGAATTGGATTATTTTTTTTAATTACTATTGACTATTATACTATGAGACGGAATATTAATGATGCGTATTATTAACATAGGCTCATGACTAAATCCTAAAAAGGGTAGTCAGATGTTCACTAATTGTTGCTTTCATGGTAAACGGAACATTCAGATGCCTACGTTCGACGAGTTGTTTTGAACATAACGTGCTAAGGGCGAACTTACAGGCCTTGGGTTTTTTTAACGATATTTTTTTTACTGGAGTGTCAGCCGTAAGATGTGCCACAAATAAATTGAGAAATAAACATACATGAACATACCATTTATTTTGTAAATGCAATCATAACTAGCTTCTCCTCGAGCTGTTGAAGTAAGTTTTGGCCAGTTTTTACCTGCGTAAAACAAACACACCGGTGTCCTTAATATTGCACCGACCAGCTGCAGTAAGCCCTGGTTAAATTCATGGTACAAATACTAAATTGCTTGGAACGATACCTTTACTAAACAACATTTAATGTCACATTTAAAAACTAAAACTCTAACTCACTCCCCACGGTTGGCGTAGCAAGTTCACTGTCAACTATTTCGTCAATGTATCCAAAGAGTCTCTCATCGAGACTGCTACGAGCTACGAACATGCTACGAATCAGCAAACTATGCTACGTGAAAACAAGAGCATAAACTATGCTACGTCGCGCGGGACGTGAACTCTACTACGCTGACGATGTTTTTTTCAAAATAAAGGTTTTACTTAGACTTATATTTTAGATTCATTGCCCTTTTTGTCGGACGGTGCGGCAGTATGGATTACAAGTAGTACCTGCTTTTAGAACTCCCCGAATCTACATTTGAATCACGCCCAGACCATCCCGCGCTCTGTTTTTCAAGATTTAAAAAACAAGATTGAGGTAAAGTTATTTTACGTACATTTCGTCATGAGGACTTTATCTTAACCGTAATAGTCAGAGACACGCTGACTATTGCCGTCGAGGTGAACAGAACATTGCCTTCACTTCACCAAGCGAAGTAAATCCAATGTAATAAGGGCCTATGAACGTTTTCCGGGTTCCTTAAGATTTTATAACGGTGTTTTTCACCAGAGAGTTTACAGCAAGTTGTAAAAATGAACACATTTTTTTAAGTGGTCTAGCCAAGCTTGAACTCGGGACATGGTTGTCACTGGCCAACGACACTCTCGCCATAATCATTAAAATTCTCAGAAAAATATCTCACGATATTAAATACGTTCTGAGAAATTTACTCAGCTGTGTGTTAAACTTTGTTTGCATATGCTTTTAAATGCAATGACATTTTAACCAAAATAAACTTTTACAAGCAGTTACCCATCCCGTTTTATTTACGTGCTTTTAAAATGAAAAGCTAATTCTACACATGTACATACGCTGTGCAAACTGTCTGTACCAAATCGTAAAAGTACTGACTAAAATTACCGCCCGCAAAGCGAATAGCAGAGCTCACTTTTTAATAAAACTGAAATGGACTTGATTTATACCTGTTTTGTCTGGTTAAAACAAGATGGCGCGCAATATCTGCTCCGAACCGGTTCGCTCCAGTTTTCAACCGCAATAATTTGCTTTTTCCCAGCTGTAAAACAGTTTGAGATAGTACCAAACATTATTCGCTGTAACCAACCGCTACTTATAGCATGAAATGAGATGGTTTTTGGACATATTTGTGAACTAATTCACCATAACAGCACCTGGCAGTTCACTAGTGATACCTCATTCGTTGCACCAGTCTATAAAAAAAACCTTCCGTAGCAGACAAAATTACTCAGTGTGTAAGCTCAATCAACCTAACACCATGGAAGGATCAGAGAAAAATGTTAACAAGATACTACATAACTACACCACGGCCACGTAGTTCCTTGCCACTAACGTTGTATTCGATTTATTTCATTTAGGACTACTAACGGGAAAGACATAAATACATTGAAATAATTGTAGAAGAAAAGGACTTGAAACTAGGTATCATCTCAGACTAAGAGTACCTCGAATACAAAGGATCAAAAACCTAATTTATACTCGTATAATTACGTGTCTAGGTTAAAACCTTCAAAAAAAATACTGCCGAGGTCATACATTAAAATCGTAGATCCACATTGATGCATAGAAATTGTTACAGGCAAAAGGTCGATATGAACAGATGAGTAGCCATATAGAGAGCTGGTTACAAAGATTGAAAAAGGTCCAGAGGATCCTGAGATTGTGCCATAAATCGCGTTCGCGAGTACACGTCGGATAAGTGAGGTTTATTTCCGAAGATTTAGGCGAAGTTCGGGCTAAGTTCGCGTCTTCCAAACGTAGGGTGGCATAGGTGAGCCATAGTGCTGTGAAAGGTTTCCATTTTATCGATAGTCACATTTAATACTTTTTATTTACTCCCTAATTTTACACCACCAACAGCAGTTTCTGTCTCGCCCAATGGTTGGCTGGTTGAGAATGTTTTTGGCGGAGAAAAATTAAACAAATGGATAAGTTTAAGTTTTATTTTATTCTAGTATTATTAACCTGTCTTGCACCACCAAATTCGTCTTTGGTAGTTTCTTTTCTTGAAGGTTGTTTGGAAAATTTCGATCAATTTAGCAATAAGGCCGCCTAAGTTCTACTTTAAATAAAGTACAACCTAACTTCTTGAAAATTCAAGAGTTTTTGTTATCCAGTCGAGTGTGTTAGTTGTTTGTAAGGATTCATAATGAACCCTTTTAAAATTTAACCTTACTTTTAGGCACGTTAAGGAGTTGGTCCCGGTTGAAGTCGCTAAATGTCAGTCGTTAAGCCTAGTCAGAGGCCTTAGGGCGGCTTGATAACAGCTGCCATTAAGGTTGCTCACTAACCTTACACCCCTCCAACAATCCGCACTAAGCCCGCGTGTTAGAGTTTGGCTCGTTTCACCTCATAGTTGAGGTGAGACCTGTGCCCAGCAGTGGGACGTATATAGGCCGTTTATGAATATTATTTTTACCTTTCAATTAAACTGAATATTTCTTCGATAATTACATTCTTTTTTGACGATTTGATTCCCTTGATAATCTCATTACTCATTACTTCTGATGGAATCTTTTGTGGTTGAAGGACTTAAAATTGGCTGGTTTTTATATTTTATATTCTTAGTTTTAACTTCATAAAAGAAGTATGTTGATTCTAGATAATGTCTTAGAATTTGTTATTTAATCATTTAGACTACTTCGTACGAACTATTCTCAGCCAAATACAAACTATCGATATCTGTCACGATGTCAGCAACCACTAGAGCGGCGGTGAGATAAGTTCGACAAGTTACAGTCTCCCACTAAAATATGTAGCGACACGATATTGAAAAGTTCCCTTTTGTTAGACCAACCGTCTCTTTATCTAGTTCCAACTTACGACATGGGCTGTCGGTTCTTCATTATCGGGGTGTGAACGTGTACTTTCGAGTTGAGTAGGTCATTCTGCATAACTTTTCGATGTTTGAAGTCGAAAAGTTGAATAAGGAGACTCTCATTTACATTTTTTGCAAGCTTGTGCAAAGAAGACAAAGGATTTACAGAAAATGATTGATAAATAAAATATGTAGTTGCTTACGGGTCAGTAGAAAAGGGTTGGGTAACTAAAGATAATGGTACCATTATCAATTTGTTTATTTGTGAGTTTTCATTGTGCAATACACTCGAAGTGGGAGTGAAAATTATGAGCTACTATTTAAACCATTACACTTATAATAAGTAAGAGGTACCACACGATACAGATGATATTGAAAGAAACTTCAACTTTTTAAAATGCACAATTTAGTTGCAGCAGTGTTAGTGTTCACAATAGTCTAAATAAACACGGTTTCTAGTATCCTAGCGATTTGTGTGTACCGTGTAGTTGGAATTAAAGATAAGAGAGTCGTTTTTGAAAATGTTAGAAAACTGAAGCAAAGTGACGAAAAAAGAAGCCAGTAAAGAACATGATAGCAAAATCAGACGCATATCAAACGGAAACAATCTCAAAGCTCCACTGGTCAGCGGCTGGTTCCTGATGCATTGCAGCAGCTCCTGAAGGTTGCTTCTGTCTCTTTCATCTGAAACGAAAAATACACTTCAACACTAAAACATTTTTGACTCAAGAAGTCGTTTACGGTATGCACTGTTGATAAAACTCCTTATCTCAAAAAACATGTTTTGTTGAAACGTTAAAGAAACAAAATTCGCCAAAGGTCGGTATGGCGAAAGCATTTTTTAGGGGCATTTCATTTTATTAATTGTGGTTTATTTAAGATATTTAAACAAAAGCTGTCCGATTAAAGTCATAAAATAATAAAGGTACAAAGGTATAGGTAGGTAAAGGTATATGTCTATTTTAAGGTGTTAACAGAATTGATTATAAAAATAAAATAACTGGAGATTTGAGACTAAATTGACCACTTTTAGCAAAAATCTCCGATTGGAGGCGCTAGTGGGCACTGAGGCCTCATAACAGAAAGTTCGTTTTTATTGTGTATCGAATATTTGTTAAAAACCTGTTTTCTTGTTTCTGGTAGAATCTTTTAAAAGAAAGAAGTTCAGCAACTTGAGCCCAAAATTTCAAAGAATGTTAACTTCTAAACTATTGGTTTTCGACCATCGAATCTTTTTTAAATGAGTTGCTATGATGCCCTCCATCTGAAAAATAAATTTTGGAGACTTTTTTTTTAAATTAGGGTCAGTGCAAAAATTACCCTTATTCTGAATTTTAGAGACTTACCGTACATGACGTTAATTTTGAAAGTGTTCCATTGGTTGCATCACTTCAAGTTTTTGCATAGACTATTATCGTACATATGGTCAGTTTTTGGGATCATGTACACATTATGAAGTGCACAAATATTGCAGCGGTGATTTTTTGAAAATTAAATTAGGTGTTAAAAGTGCGAAAAATTATTATGAAAAATTAAAAAAAAAAACAAATCGTCTTGAAATAAACTATAAACTCGCACATATTGTTATTTCTACATGACTATTGTACTTCCATACCAAATTTGAAATGACTCAGTGCGATAGTTTACAAACAAGAGTAAATTAAGTGATTGGAGTTGAGAAATTTAGAAAAAAAATTGGAAAAATCATAACTTCTAAAGTATTGATTTTCGCGGAAATAATGTTTTTTTTAAATGACTGGTTATGATGCCCTCTACCTAAAAAAATTTTTTGGACCACTGTCGCTGGGCCACCCTGTATTATGACTAAATAGGAGTATAGACTAGGGACCAACATCATTTGGTTATAAAATATTTCTGTTTTCTTTCTGTTATGCTAGTATTGTTATTTTTTCTGAGATTTCAGTAAAGCTAGCTTCTCACGGCGTGAGATAGCACAAGCAGCGCTGCGCCATCACGGGTGGGTTTGCGCCTACCCTGAGTTCCATCGGATCGGTCGCGCTTCACACGGGGCGTAGGCGCTGGCTGGCGCGGCGCGACTTGTAATATTTCACGCCGTGAGAAGCCAGCTTAAGACTTATGCTAAACTTTACTGCCATAGAGTTATCATCAGTATAACATCAGTAGGGAGGTTATTAATTTCACTTTTTTTAAAATATGATAATTTAAATTAAATCAATTTTATGTAATTTAAAATTTTGTGGTTAGCAAAGATCTTACTTGTGCAGGAAATCAACTGATCAACAACATAACCAGTTGTTTTTTTAACTTCTTCCAACACCATTTGTAATGTTGCCATTGGTGTAATAACAAATATACCGGAGTATACTGTTCCTGTTATCAGCATATAGACCAATATCGGATCCTGAAAATACATTTATATAAATTATGTTTTTACATTGAAAAATGTTGAAAAGATACAAAATTTAGTATAGGCTATTCGCACCTCAATACCATAGTCAAGTAGAGTATAACTTATAATTCTAATAAACACCAGCATTTTGGATAACCATGTTATCAATACCTGTGAAAAGGTGCATTATTTAATATAACTATTAGACATAATCCGATGTATTTAGAAAATCTACAACACATTGGTATCTTTAAGATATCCGCATACAAAATATACGTAGGAAACACTTACACCAGTACAAATCAACATGTTCAGGCATAAGAATGTTTGTACTTGGCGGGTATCTAACCCAGCGACCACTGGTGTAGTTGCTAACTTCATTGCAACTTGGTCATCAAATAATATTTCAATTCACTTCATATAAACACATACAAACATCCAGAAATATTTGAACATTTTGCCGATCTTATTAAGTCATTTTTATGACTTAGGGATTTTATTAATAAAGACTTTAATAGTTAACACGCAGTATCCCATCATATTTAATAAATTTAAAATTGACACTAGTTGTTTGTGAAACTATTACATTTTTTTGCAGAGCAGCCGTCCATTCCGTCTTGGAAACATTAGCAGCAGAAAGAACAACAACAACAACAAACATCCTAGAAATATTGATTAATGAGATTGTAATAAGAGGCGACTCAAGGGTGGCCTTCGGGTTCACTGGGTGTGCACCGGCAGGGGCTATATGCCTCCATTCCAAGTGGCCCCGAGGAGGGCGGCGGTGTAAGAGTGACCTCACACCGCCGTACACACCGGCGGGTGTAGAGGGGACGCATAGCACGCCAGGGGCCACCGGCACCGAGCTCTTGACCAGAGATCATGGGGACCTCTGGATACGCGCTGAAGCAGGTCACCGGGGGGTGTAGTGAGTAGTGTCTGCCGCCTCATGGCAGGCGAAGCTCAGACACCCCCGTTCTTCGCCCGGAGGGCGAGAAGTCCTTAAAAGGATTCAAGCCGTAAAAAAAGGACAAAATAGTAAAAATAGGCTTACAATCCATTTCACGGGACTTCTAATGTCTTCAAAGTCATCATAAATTTTGGTGAAAATCTGCACGAAAATCTTAGCCTCAGATGGGTTTTTCTTCTTATCCTTAAATTCAATTTTTTGTATATTTTCCCTGTACAACCTAACTCTGCATAGGAGTATATAATAAATCATGTAGCAGTGAGTAGAGCCAAAATCTCCAGCAATTAAGGTAATTGTGTACAATGTGGCTATTATTTTAGGATCACTTTTAATACGAAATTTAAGACGGTTATCGCGTATCAAAATATAAAATAATGTACTATGAAGAAGTCCATAAATGAAGACACAAAAAATTACTTTCTTGAAATGATTGTTAATTCTTATGAATTTGGAATTACTAAAACCATCGATGAAACTTAAATGATTGCAAAACTTGATGAAGTAATTGTCTTTATGAATCATAGAGGATATAAAACACGTCAAGTATTGAACGATAGCAGTTTCCACGATGGCTCTCTTCCAATGTCTTAAACAATTGAGAATTATTAGTAAAACTAGGAAACAGTATGCGCGCATAATAATACGAAGTAGCAACGAAGCATGAACATCATGATAGAAACCACACAGTAATCGTAACCAAAAAATCCACTTTATTTTAAAATATTTTTTACTATCCTTTGGGCGGACTTTAACCAAAACCATGACTGTGTTTAATAGAATGTGGATAACGAAAGCCAAAGTATTGAGCAATACCTCGCATTAAAAATAGTGGATTGCATTTCCATTATTCGTAACATGTCATTAAAAAGTGCAATTAATAGCAATCTGAAAGTGCTGCTATTCGACAGTTACTATGTTTTTGTAACTAACAATACGGATCATTATTATTTTTTTAATTATCATTAGTGAGGCTGATGATTTAGAAATATTTTCAAATGTGGCTTGTGTCTGTATTACTAAACCCATTAATTTATAACTCAAAGTAATACACTTTGTAACAAACGACAGGGGGGCTAAAACAGCAACATTTTAGATGATTCATATTATGAATCATCTAACTGACGTTTCATCTAGACCGCGGTCCATTTCGAGTCAAAAGTGAGTAACAGCGCGCTCACCTTCGTCCCGAATTGATAAATTGTATGAACGTCAGCGACGTCAGCGCGCTATTACTCACTTTTGACTCGAAACGGACCGCGGCCTAGATGAAACGTCAGTTAGATGTTTTCATAATATGAATCATCTAAATGTTGCCGTTTTAGCCCCCCAGAGTCATTTAACTACTACATCATTGGTAGATTGTTTAAGGTACAATTGAACATTATTAATAAGATTGCAAGGGACTACTTCAACAACCCATTATAAATCCAAGCCAGGCTCACCTGTTATGCGATCGTAAAAAAGACTGCAAAGCGTCAAAAAACCCGGCAATGTAGTGGCGCTGCAGATGTTGTAGTCTACAATAAGCATACCTCAAGGGAGCATACTAGGTCCTCTTTTCCTTTTCATTTATATTAACGTTCAGCATTGGGAGTTATTACGAATGAATATTCCATTTTTATTGTTTCATTGAGTTTATTAATTAAGATAACTTCTTTCACTAAGTTATCCTTCTATAACATCGTTTGAGTGCAGGAAATAATCAGCTAATCACAAAAACATTCCTATATGTACCTACTTTGCGAAAGCGAATAAGTCCTAGCAAAGACAGTTTCTCTGTGGTATAAAGCGAATTCAATGAAGTCTGTCGCGTGTGAACATGGCAAACAGAACTGACCAAATCTGTTGGCCCGTAAAATTGTTAGTTCGATTCAGTTTAGAGTCTTTGGGGACGAAGCCACCCGTTAAAACCGCAGTAGATTGTGTAGTAGTCTTTGTTGACTCTAAATCCGCTGGAATGCAATAAATAATCCTAGGATATGAGAGATTAAAGAATTATAAAACTTAGGCGCTTAATAAGTCTTGAAAAAGCAGAAGCCATATGCCAATCTTATTCTTTTCCTCATGTAATTTATCAAGGAAACTACATCAGAGTTATGCTATGCCACACTTTTAGACTTTTGACTTGAATATTGCACATGTAATTTGTCTAAATTATAAAGTTTTGAAAGACTCTCATACAACCATAATCCTGCATAAAGATCTTAGAATTATGAAGCTCCGTCTACAACTCATTTTGTATGAAATCACTAAACACCAATTTGTTCACAGTCCATATTATGTGATCTGTGGACAGTAATTCAGTGCGCAATCTACAGCTCATCGGTCCACTAGTATTGGCAAATACAGTGTTCAGTGTCCTACACTGTACTTGCTAATCCATAATATTTGCTCACAGATTCGTCTGCTCCTTGGAGCATCAGTCCTTTTGATAGAAATAACCATCATGCAGTATCTAGATATGAAGATTTTTCCACCTAGACGAAACTGCTGCCAAAAGCTACATATGTATAAGAAACTACGCTGAGAAATTTCACTAGTTTACTCACATTCACACGGCGCTACTTTGATCTCCGTCTAAAATTGCGCCCATTGATTACCCCAGCATACAGAAAACGCGAAAACGCGCACCTTCCCCCAAAAAGCCTTTGACGCCTTTGACGTCGGGTTAAGCAGCAGACAAAGTGCAGGCGACGACCGAAAGCCGATTACCATCAGTAATTAAAATGCGGGTGCAATCATGCCCCTGCGCCGCGACTCACCGCTCCCACGACCGGGATCCGGTAATTACTAGGTTTAAGTCTGCCTTTCTGATTTAAAATTGGACGAATGGGGATGCTACAAGTTTTTGTGGAAAGAGAACTGTTGCTTTTATTAAAAATGTACGACTTGTTGTTGAAAAATATTGGGAAAGTAACAAGTCTGTTGATGCCTATACTTGTGTATAAGATTGTACGTAGGTATACTCGTAATTATACTTCGTCGCTGCATCCTCGGGATTTTATCACAAGGTAGTACATTTCTTCATGTACCAGGCATCAACACGTTTTAGAGCTGGTATCACTGAAACAGAAACAAAAAAACAAATTCCCTCCCTACGGTAGGTGCGTCGCTCTGACAGGTGACAAGTTCATCATTCGTTTCTAGTGTTCGGGCATCGACACACCCTCTCTCGTTATATTTTTTATATAACGGTTTCTTTAAGTGCTGAAGTGTTTGCAATAGTTGTAGTAGTGTAAATCGATAGATCCTAAATGAAATACAACGTTAATTTCGTACTTACTTTTCGTTTTAAGCAATAACTAAATACGATCTACAATAAAAATCTACCCACATTTTCTTGCACAAAATGTTTTAATAAGAGAACTCGTGATTAAAAGTGAATCTTCGTATGACTGTAAACAAAGCTAAGCAATAGCATGACGATGCAATGTTTAAATTTAACAAAACACGTCAATGATGAGACCGTGAAGTGGTCTTAATCAATGTTGGCATTAATTTTAGCTGTTTATGATCCTGTTGAGGCCTGTCCAAAATGGACCCACCGTAACGAGATTACGATAAAACGCACACTAAGTGTGTGTTTCCAACAAACGAGACAAACAGAAGAAGAAGATCCTGTTTTTTCCCGTACCAAGTTGGTCGGTGCATTTTCAACAAATTAGCCAAGCAGAATAAAGGTTTCTGTTTATCCCTGTCCAAGAGGACGTCCCGTAACGAGAGCACGGCCAGGCCCACAACGCGAGTGTGGTTTCGAAAGCATTTTAAGGTGAAAATCAAATCAAAGACCAAACTGTAAGTTATTTTGTGCTATCCTTGCATAACAAAAACCTTTCTTTTTATGTACACTAGTACCTAAAAACTTCAAGAATTAGATTGTAATTTCAATTGAAAACTGCAGACTAAGAATAAGTCTTAGTAATGATAGTACCTGACATTGAAATAATGTTTCATTTTGCTACTACACAGACACATCTGAGTAGCCACGCCACAGCTTTTGTAGCTATGCAGCTATGGCTAACATCATAACTTACTCTAGTTGCTATAAATTTCTTATTTAAATACATTTGATACCACTTCGTGGTTACCGTTTACAATATTCATAATTATGATGAAGGCTAACACCCGTGTTACCACGGGATAACCACTCACGTAGGCTTGCTGCCCACGAAGTTCACAACATATGCTTAATATATAAGAAAATGACAATCCAATGCGGATTTAGCAGAATGAAGTATTCAATTAGCTATGTAATCAGAGGCCGACGCCGAAAACCATCTCGGTGAGTACCGATGCCTAATTAAAATACTTATAGGTGAAAAGTGAAGTGCTAAAATCATAAGATGTAATCTTTGCCGAGAGTCATCACGAAGGCATTCAAATGTAATCTTCTTCTTTTCATCCGGTACGCTCTTGACAGAGCGGTCGTGATCGCTATGCATCAGAATTAGAATTATAAGTTGCAGATGTGATGCGCTTCACGACGGTTCGCCACCGCTGCCTATTAGAGGTCATTCTGCTGCAGTCGTTAACCGAACCTCCAATGGCAGACTTGATTTGGTCAGTCCAACGTGTGGGTGACCTTCCGCGTGGTCTGGTGCCTTCCACCTTTCCTTGAACGACAAGGCGTTCTATGGACTGATTATCACGCCGGGAAACATGTCCGAAAAATGTGAGGATGCGAGACTGTACTGTCGAAAACAGACGCTGCTCGATCCCGAGTTCTCGGAGTATTGAGACGTTCGTGCGGAATTCTGTCCACGACACCCCAAGCATTCTTCTCCAGCACCACATTTCCAGAGCATCTATTTTCCTTCTTTCTACATCTCGTAACGTCCACGTTTCAGCCGCGTATAGAAATATGGGGAATATAAGCGTCCTCACGAGCCTGGTCTTCGTGGCTTTGGTTATGTTTCTATTCCTCCATATTTTTTTCATTTTGTCCATCGCTGTTCTTGTGATGTTCATACGCCGTTTGATCTCATCGATGCAACCACCACCGCTTGAAACCAGAGCCCCAAGATAAATATAAGATTGGACTACGTTGCAATTCGCGATTTGAGTCACTTCAGGCGAATTATTCCCGGCCCGGTCAACAATCATCACCTTGGTCTTGCTGCGATTAATTTTAAGTCCAAACTCATGGCTTACTCGTTCCATCTTTAGCAACAGCTCTTCCAGTTGTTGAGAACTGGTTGCAAACAAAGTGGTGTCATCCGCGTAACGTAAGTTTGCAATTCTATAGCCACCAATCGTCACACCATCCGTCCAATCTTCCAAAGTGATACGCATTATTAGCTCTGTGTAGATATTGAATAAGAGCGGTGATATTATACAACCCTGGCGTACTCCAGCACTGGGGTGGAAATCACTTGACAGGACATCTTCTGTACGTACTGAGGCTGTGCCATCTTCATATAGACGTCTCAAAAGATGCACAAGATGTTTCGGTGTGCCCATGTCTAGTAAGGTCTTCCACAGTATAGGCCATTTCACCGAGTCAAACGCTTTGGAGAAATCAACAAAGCAAATGAATAGAGGCTTGTTAAATTCTCTTGACTTCTCTATGATCTGGCGTACGATGAGAATTTGTTCCCGAGTGGCGGTAGTTGTTACATTTCTTCGTCGAACCTTTCTTGTGCAGGGGTGTGAATACGGTGTGTGTCCATTCCGACGGCCAAACTCCTGTCTGCCATATCTTATTGCAGATAGTATGAAACATCTGGTCACCACGGTCAAATGTAATGCATTAATGTAATATAATGCTATTTTATTTATTATGTGTTGTCATAAATTATTATGGGCTAGGAAAATACCTGAAATAAAAGATTTTTATTTATTTACTTCTTAAAAAACCTGGGGGTTGGCCGAGAGTCATCACGAAGGTATTGTAAAAACCTGGGGGTTGGCCGAGAGTCATCACGAAGGTATAATAAAAACCTGGGGGTTGGCCGCGAGTCATCACGAAGGCATATAAATACAGAAAAATGATCTCAAATTTGAGACTCAATAGCTTGATCTGTACATAAGGAACAAACCTGGGAGTTGGCCGTGAGTCAACATGACGGTAACGATATCGCAATATCTGAATTAAGGGCCTATATTCAATCCGTGAATGGCCCATGAAATGAAATAAAATAAAATGAAATAAAATGAAATAAAATGAAATAAAATGAAATAAAATGAAATAAAATGAAATAAAATGAAATAAAATGAAATTAAATTAAATAAAACATAAAATGAAATGAAAAGTATTTTCATAGTGATTATGAAAAGTCAGGTATGTATTAAACAACCTAGCCTTACCAGTATTTTTCTGGAAATTACCTTGCTGATGGTTTGATAACCTTACCTGGTGGCAGAGAACCCATGTAAGTTTTCCAAAATTTCCTTTATTATTCAAAAAATAATTACCTTTGACTAGCATCCGCCCGCGACTTCGTCCGCGTGGCCTCAGCTGTATGTGAAAAAAGATTTTCCCGCTTTTCTGTTGAAATTTTGCTGAATTTTCTTTGTCATAAACCTCACGGAGCGCGGGACCTTTCTAACGAATGCAAAACCGTGGAAATCGGTCTGTGCGTTATAGCGTCAGAAAGGAAAACCCGTCTTATTTTTATATAGTAGTTTATTTTAATATAATAAATAAGCAAAGGCATTTGAAACAACATGAATTGAAGAGACACTTAAATTCTTTATTATTAATAGTTTATTCTTATGAAGCGATAAACCTAATCCACCTAATAATTAACATAAACACAGCCGTCTTTTAAATGTATATGCATACATGTATCTACTTGATTTACTTGTTGTTGAGTGGTGTGCTACGCACGCGGATTTCTTTTATATGCAAAATTACACACACTACACTTTACACACTTTTGCCGTTTAGCAAACATTAGTGACTACTCATAATTCAGCAAGCGTTAAATTTGTCATTTAACGATTGAGTAGATGATTTTTAAAGGTATATCTGCTGTTTTAGCCAAGTTCAATAGGCACAACTTGTAATGTAGGCTTGATTTAGTACCTCGATTCCGTGGTTATTTTTTGAAATAACTAAATCAATCAACAGGTATAGTTGATAACCATATCCAAGCCAGAACTGGTTTTGACTTGGGATTAAAAGTTATAAATTGAACTAAAACCATCTCACATTGATCGCATTTCTGAATACAGGAAATGTATTGGAAAAAGATGTTTATCTTGTCTCGATTTCAGTAAAACTAGTACTTAGTCATTTGCAGATACTCTGGCAGCATATACCTAAAGACAAAAATATTTGGTAATGATTTGCAGATTACCAATTTATAGGAAGTAGTTTTAGCTTTTATTGTTCGCATCTGGCAAGGTTTGTTGATTAAGAAATTAATTGCAATCAGATGCTAAATTACAATTTAATAGTTTTAGTATTTGATATTATGTAGGTAGGTGACCTACCATTAAGAATTTGTTGCATACGCACTCACGAGTAGAAGACAGTCATCGTGGTCTTTCATTTTAAAATGACCGAAATAGGTTATAAGTTAAGTTTTTCGTGAGAATAGGACTGAAATCACAATAATAATGGAATGAAAAATAACACCTTCGCATAAGCAACAGCTCTTTTATTAGTTTACACTTTAGTAGTGTACCAAGCCAAACAAGATTTGACATTTAATAAGAAATTCACAGTAAGAAGATTTAAGGAGAGAAGTCAGTAGAATATCTTAATGCAATTCTAACCTTAACTGTACCAACAGGGAACTGTAGGTACCTACCTACTTACAGTGTTACGGATATTATTCGCATAGCGATAGTTAAAATAGACGATTTCCACTCACGAAAACATTGTCATAAAGAATAGTAAGACGTCTCATCCTTACAAAACGCCCCAGCTTTCACCAGAGTGGCATAAATTACCTAAGTAATAATACCTCAGTTAGGTTATTAGATTAAAAACATAGGCCAGCTGCATTGACTAGGTCATGTGTAGTTTCTATCTTGGAAGGACATTTCAATCAATGAGAGTCATAGAAACTCTTAAGAAAAATAATAAAAACTAAAGCTTATTATGCCTAGGTTATTATTCTTTCGGATCCTAAAGTCTGCTTACTCTGTGCAGTAGACAACATACTTACATTAAGAAATATTATTAGCAAAAACTAGGAGAGTAAGTTACTAACTAACTTACTTTAGTACCCACTGCCGTTGGGTTCTATTTGGGAATAGGTTTTCCAAACAACAGCTTTAGTTGAATTAAGTTAGGTGACTAATTATGTGTCACCCACACAACGAGCACATACAATGCTGGGCATTTATATTGTTGTAATAAACCACTGCCCAGTGTACTTGTATATAATTATGTACCACCTTACTTTACATTTATTACGAAAATATAACGGAAAAGTTGCAGCTCAAGCTGCTAACCTGTTTCAATAGACGTCGTTCTTTGATCCCGAATTTACTATGGATTAAATATTCGAGTAAATTAGGTTTTATTATTGGGTGGTATATGTATACCTGTTCTTGTGTGGTAACAGCAGAGTACATACAGTTACCATTATGTTTTTTTAATTAACGTTGCTTAAATTAATATTAATTATTATGCAAAGCATATTTATAACATGAAGTTATCTTAATATATATTCATCTTGGAACACAATACTGAAGCTGCGATGATCTTTTGACTTTTGGTCATTGGTCCTCAATTTTATTGCGTTTTTATAGTAAACAGGTGAAATTATAATAAACGTTACCTATCTCACATCAAAAATAAAATTTGGTATCAAATTCAATTTAGTAAATCCTTGATATTGATTTCCCTAGACCTCTAAACATCTACCTTGTGATAAAATCCCGAGGATGCAGCGACGAAGTATAATTGATGATTAAACGAACTTACCTTAAGTGAAGTTCTATCATAATTATATGAGTCGCTGCATCCGAAGGGATTTTAGCTCCCACCCTACCCATAGTTACCATCATACCCTTTGGTAACTGACCCGAGTAACTTTAGGGAAATCTGTCTCTAAAAGAATGATGAACTTGTCACCTGTCAGAGCGACGCACCTACCGTAGGGAGGGAATTTGTTTTTTTGTTTCTGTTTCAGTGATACCAGCTCTAAAACGTGTTGATGCCTGGTACATGAAGAAATGTACTACCTTGTGATAAAATCCCTTCGGATGCAGCGACTCATATAATTATGATAGAACTTCACTTAAGGTAAGTTCGTTTAATCATCAATAATCTATGACACCTCTTAATAAGAAAGAAAGAAAGAAAAAACATTTTTTGACTTTGAACATCGCAACAGATAAACACATACAAAACAAAATGTATTTTTTTATGTAAGTAGGTCACAAAACCTGTATAATAAAATTAAATAAATAAAATGGTTAGGAAAAAAATTAAAATAGAAAAACAATGAATAATTTATACCAAGCAGCAGTATCAAGCTGTCCAAAATTAAATGGACCCCACTCAGCTAATGCCTGCTCTCCTTTATACTAGGGTCATAATTCTCGTGTCAGAATCAAATTGCACCGCCTTGCCTCGACTGACTTGACTGAGAAGCCATGAGGCTTCAAGTGGTTCTATTAGTGTGGTAGTTGTGGAGCCTTATGGCCCAGGCGTTTTTACATGAAAAACACTCAGTAATGTACTGATAAGACATAAAACATTTTTACATGTCACGAATCTGGCGCCTCATTATTTCCCACAGTTTTGGCGCCTTAAACTTACAGGAACTTACTTGCGTGTTGCTCTTACCATGGCTTTTAACTGCAAAAACTTTGTTTCTCAGTAATATTTACAACATCTTTCTCTTCATCTTAAATTAAGTGACGTGTGCAGCATTCACAAGAAAAAAATATGTTCCACCGGGTCCCGTCAGCACGAATTAAAAGAGTAAAAATTCAACTCGGTCAATTCAGCGTGCTGCCTTTTCAGAAAAATACTAATGGAGAGATGAAACTCAGTGTTCGCTTGCCAGACCTAACGCTTGTAGGTGCAAAGCGCATGCAGGCTTGCTGGCGAAAGATGCCCGAGGCGACACTTTTAGTGTCATGAAAGCCGATACCCCGAAAAAGAGACGGTGGCATTTGATGTAGAAAAGGTTTTTGCAACGGAAAATTCCAGAGAATTTCACGTAACAGAATTGGCTGGATTTTAAAAGCTTCCAGGATAAAGATGTGAGGTAACAAAGTTGCTTTCAATCGAGCGTAAAGGTGCCTTACCGGGTTAACGTAAGAGACAGGTGAACTTTGTAATTTTAACGGTTTTAGGGACAATGTATGTGTCTTTTGGTCTATGGAAGTTGAATTTTCCAAGTAGGCATAATTGGTAGGCCGAATCCTAAAATATTGGGACACCGGAGGTTGAGGCACATAACCGTGTATTTATTAATATTTTTTTACTATTAGTATATAAGTCTATTATTGAATGTATATTGTTTGTTTCGTTGACGGTATAAGAGCGCTTGTAACAGGTATTAAAAAAAAAATGACTTGACTTGTTGTTTAAAATGTGTATAACCAATTCTGAAGTTGATATTGTATTGCAATTATTTTATGAGAAAAATAAAAAACTAAATCTGTGCACAGACATAGGTGCAGATTATTGTTTAAGACATCAAGTGAATAATCAACAAATTGAATTAAAGGAAAATGCAATGGTTTCTTGGAAAACAATCTGGAATTGGCAATATTTCGAACTAACCCTATTACGACAGTGATAGCTCACGAAGTTACGTCACAGTCCTTGCATTATTAAACAGAACTCAGGGGATTGAGACCCAGCTTTCTAATGGACACTGATTTCTGTATTTATCTTTCTGCGAAAGTTCGAAAGGATACCTACCCTTTTTTTTGTTTTGCACCACTATCAAATTTTGAAGCTTGTTGACTTTCAGTGTTTTGTTTTAATTTGTTTTTTTTTATTTATTTATTGATCATAGAACCAAAAGCACTTAAATCACCGTAACTTTATTATCTAAAACAAAACTGAAAACCAATAACAGGCTCTTACTTTTTAAACATAAAAGTTAAATAATTAATGCTAGATGACTGTCGCTGAGAATGGGCTAAAGTAATGTGCGTGTGTGTGTGTGTGTGTGTGTGTGTGTGAGTGAGTGCGTATGTGCGTGTTTATGCGTGTATGTTTGAGTGTTTATGCGCGTGGGTTTGAGTAGGTGTGTGTGAGTTGTTACATTGTTCATACTTTGCTTAAAATAATGAACAGAGTATTTCAATCAATGAAAATAAATTATTTACAGATAAGAAGAATTTATTTCACTTACTGTGGTGGAAATGATTTACCGATGAAAACTATTATAGCTATTGAGAGTGCGGAAAACCACGGAATTCTGGGAATTTAAAAATAAACAAATTATTTCCTACGCATACTTTTGAATATTATCACTTTAACGTTTAACAATTATGCAGAGTTTTTCCTGAGAATTAGAGTCTGATTAAAATTGGTCGTTCGAATATTTAACATAAAACCTAATAACCACTTTCAAAATGGTAAATATTGCACGAACACTCTATTGTGGTAATTTATAAAGTAATCAAATGCGACAGGTATTACCAAAATTGGGATTATGGCAAGTTTATTTTGTCGTGTGATAATTCCAGTGATTTCCATATCGATGTGACTGGTCCATAAATATTCATTCATTCATCGAAAGTGTTCATTCTCGCAATCCCGCATCGCGTATCTGTGCCGACTGCCGGTCCCTAACGAGATCACAATATGAGCTGCATTAATGATGTACTTTATTTTTGCATAACCATTGAGCTATTTCTGCCTTAATTGTACCAGGAAAGTGTTTCCGATGTATAATGTATGTAGCTACAAAAAATAGGTATTAAAGTACAATCATCTGTTGTATGGTCAACCATAGTACAAACTTTGCCTAGTTTAGGGCTAGATGGCTCTGTGTGGAATTATGTCCAGTATCCAGGAAAATGAAAACTAGAAACAACCAAACAAATATGCGTGTCTTTAGCTAAAACGATGTATAGTCAGTCAAACTCACTATTTCCATCATGGCAGAATATTGAAAAACTCACATTTTGCCTACCGAATCAAAAACCAGGGTAGTCAGGAACGAGAGTGGAGTCATAGAAGCTAATTGGTAAACCCCAAAATGGAGTTCGTTCCACAGTTATAATGAACACAAAGTAAGTGGTCCGGCCAGCAAATCTCATTTCGGTCGTGATCAGGAAAGACGCCAATTTTAACCGTCTTTTGGCTTCACCTTGAATAAATGTTCTACCCCATTCGTATAGATATAAATTTAAAAAGTTGTATGCTTTTTATTTTACCTCAAACGATCACATTCGCGTAGTTATTGAGTTTTACATAACGCTAAGATACAATCTCCCTTCATATTCGTTCGATGTGCAAATGCAGAATGCCTCCCTTGATTTTAACTCAGGTTTTGATTCAGAGTCTAAACACCTCCCCTTTAAAATGCAGTAGTAGCTAATAATAGTATGAGTACAAGATCGATGACCAATGATGAACGGTAACCGCGACCTGCGAAGACTTGCAAAACAATAGAGGTACCTCTCCGCATTGCCGCAGAGATATTGTGCAGTGGTGATCCAGATACCTTTACGAATTACATCGTACTATCATTCTGGACCGATCTCCGGGTAGGAGCCATCGTAGTCCTGGAGATCGGGGGTCGGAGGTCAAAGTGGTCACACATCCTTGACAGCGTTGCCGAACAATAGCTTTCGTTGCCGATCCGTCAAAACTGCGCCACGGGCAGCTTTTGTTTTTTATTTAACCCAATTAACTTCAAAAATACGCCACCGTCAATTCCAACTAGAAATCTAAACCTCAGCTGAGCCCCACCCGATACCCGCACATAACCTCAAGTTATGATAATTTAAAAAGACTTGAAAATAACAGTTTATGATGCCCATGTGATCTTGTTACGGAGAGCTGGGGCGGCACTGGAACAGATTGAGAGCTGTATCGCCGACGCTGAATTATTAATAGCTGCGAGTCGCAGTACTGGAAAAATTGGAATCACTGGAATTTCCCGTGATATAACTGAACTGGTATTTTTTATTGGATTATCTCGTGTCTGCTACATTTATTCAGTTAATGATTTTTTGCAACTATTAAGCTTTATTTCAGTGAAATCTGATAAAAGGTATATTTTGTTTATAGAATTCTTGGTTTTTTGAAATTGGAAATTTGCGGCGATATTTATAAACCAAGCTACTTTAATCAAGGGACCATCAGAATCGTAGTCGCGGGATTGACGTCCTTACTGATAAAGCTGAAAGGTCACATAACGTAAGTATACTCAGATTGTGTAACGTTTCAGAAATGTGATACTTCACATAATTATAAAATAATTTGTCCTGACTTACATAAACTAGTGTTGGAAAAAAAATACTATGCTAACGTAAGCATCCGTATAGAAAAAAAAATGCATTTGCATTCGCCCGTTGTTTCAATTTAGGCCAAAACCGAAACTCAAGTGGTCAAGTATGAACTACATTCATATAATGAAATTTGGAGCATTTTGCCCACTATTCTGCATACAGTTTGCTAAAAACAACTACGAAAGTTAACATTTAACTACAGCCTGCACGGAGGAATTCGCTGGCTACAGCTACTTATTTATAATCCCAGCTACTTTAAACAAGCGACGATCGGCATCGCAGTCGCGGGATTGAACTTACCAAACGGATGAAGCTGAATACATGTCACAATCCCGTCGGGTGGACAAATTGGCATCAATAATTCAAACGACCAGCCGCCGCCGTTCGCCCGCACTGATTTATATGTACGAAACAAATGAATTCTGTATTCAAAGCGCATAACACACGGTATGTGTAGGTGTTTTTTTTATCTGCTATAAGTAATTAATAACCTTACACCCCTCCAACAATCCGCACTGAGCCCGCGTGTTGGAGTATGGCTCATTCCACCTCATAGTTGAGGTGAGGCCTGTGCCCAGGAGTGGGACGTATATAAGCCGTTTATAAGGCTTCAATTTCGGCCGAAACCAAAACTCATGAGGTCAAGTATGAACTGCATTCATATAATGAATTTTGGAGAATTTTGCCCACTATTCTGCTTACATCTTGCTAAAAACAACAACGAAAGTTCACATTCCAACCACAGCCTGCACGGACGAAGTCGCCAGCGTCAGCTACTTATTTATAATCCCAGCTACTTAAAACAAGCGACGATCGGCATCGCAGTCGCGGGATTGAACTAACCAAACGGATGAAGCTGAATACATGTCACAATCCCGTCGGGTGGACAAATTGGCATCAATAATTCAAACGACCAGCCGCCGCCGTTCGCCCGCACTGATTTATATGTACGCGAAACAAATGAATTCTGTATTCAAAGCGCATAACACACGGTATGTGTCGCTGATTTTTTTATCTGCTAAAAGTAATTAATAATAAATGACTTCTGTTACGGCGATTAATGTGGTAAGGTTCGGTTTTTCTGAAAGTCTTTTGCAGTTTTTCAATTGTTGTTGTTAAAATTAACAGATTATTTTTCAGTACAGCAATTTGAAGTACTATTTCAGTGCAGAGACATAACGTCTGCTTTGCCACTGAATAACTGGTTACAGTAATTATTAGAATTCAGATATTGTTCCCTAAGTGATTACAAAGGATAGCAAATAACAAAAATTCCTAACAAACTAATGTTTCCGCGAAAAAATTATAGCGTTTCACTCATTCACTATAATTATGTTCGGTGGACGGCACATCACTCTACTCATTTCCGGTCAGTCCTTCTTGCTCTATTGTAAAGAATTGACATTTGGTAAGAGCGAGAGAAACTACGAAAATGGGGTTACCTGATGTGCTGTTGACTGTACGTAGGTTCAACTTTCTTACTTTAGACTACATTCCAGCTGATGTGATAACGAGTGCAGTGCGTTATTATTCGCTAAGTTGTTTTGTTCTAATTAAAATTTGAATGCGAAAGGCTTGCATGACTCTCCAAAAATATGAAAATTCGGCAAGCGGAAGACGGGATTGTTAGCTCCAATTGGAACAAACTACCCTACAATAGGTAACTACAAGTGAATTGAATCACAAAAGATGATACAAAGCCAAACCGCTTCTAGTCGTTACAATAGCATCATACTCGTCTTACAGTTAAGATAGACTTAGGCCGCTGGTACTTTGTTATAACGAAAACTAGGTTTTTCACCACTGTACGTTAATTCAAAAGGTACTTTAGAAACCCATTTTGCAATAATTAAATACAATTCTTTTATGCATTAAGTGAAGGTCTTTGCATGGCAATAGGACGGTAACACTGGAAACTTGTTTTCATATTGGGCATATTTTGTTTAGATTTTTTCAACACACTTGCTCATAAAGTGGCTCTTATTTCACTGCAATTAGGCACATAATGACACCTATAATCAAACTGTGACTTTTTCATTACCATTATTCACAAGTGAGTTATAGAGTTTTTTTTTTATAGGTTGAATTGCTTTGTTCTTAATAAAGTTTCGATACAAAAAAGATCGTGTTTAATAATCCAAATAAAAAAAATTATTTCAAATTATAAGAATGAATGGAAAACATTAAGTATGTGCAAAGGTAAATTACATTCTTTTGGACATTAAATTTATCAGCATAGTTATTTGAGTGGTTGGCGCCTTTTTTCTTTTACTGTCGTTTATTTTCTAAGACAATATTACAAGAATGCTTCAAGTCTATTTTATTAGTGGCCAGTTCGACATTCGAATTTTTGAAAAGCTTTCATGTTTCTCTTTTTTTTAATATGCAAAGAAAACGATAACATACAGCCTACCTCAGAATAAAATCTCATTGCACATAAACATTTTTGACTGCACGGCCTTGCATTCCAAATTCAAATCACTTTATGCCCTATTGCATAATGAAATCTAGTACAACATAACACATAATGTGCCATTGACGAGCAGGTAGTATATAAAATAAACTTTTCATTTATATTATATTAAATCAGTTTCTAACATTATTTTCTTCACAATTGTGTTGAAAAACGTCGTATGATACACGTGTGTATTGATGATTACCGTCCTCGGCTCTCTTAAGACCCTCGCCTACGGCTCGGGTCTCAATGGCGCCTCAGCGGTAATCACCAACATTACACACTTGTACCATAATGTACTATTATCAATGTTTGATTGTTCAGATATTAATTAAAGTAGTGCATTGATCAATAAGAAAATAATGCATTGATACTCTTTATGTCGATGATTTCATTTTTGTAATTTTATTTAGATGTTTTTTTAAGTTATATAAGTAGTTTATGCCAAAATATTAAATGTTCGTCAAAATCACATTGTGTAATTAAGACCACGATTCGAAATATTATGGTCCAACATTGTAATCGGTTGTGTTATGATTATAATTTATCAGCCTAATATTTTTGATCTACCTAATAAAAAACCCGCATCTCTTAAGCAAAATGTTGATATCAGGCAACTTAGCAACGTCACCTTACTCCCATTATTCTTTCATTGGACCGAACAAAGAAAAGTGGTTCTATAGGTAGCTGGCAAACACAACTTTCAGCTCACGACAAAAGGTCATCGCCTATGTGAACACAAATTCCACTGGAAGTCCTGCCAGCAAAAGTAACGTCGCTTTAGAACAATGAACGTCGAAGACGGCTGCTGCGTAACATAGTTACAGTTTCTCGAAAGTTCCAGAACTCGCTCTGACAGACCAGCACTTACAAGTTTTTCAAGTTGCGCTCTTGGAGCGCTGTCGTCGCTAATAATAAAAACTATGGGAAATCCCACGTCCAAAGAAGCCAATTAGGTATACCTAACAATGGCATGCGATGTAGGTATACAACTTGAACTTGACATGGCTTGCTAGTGTTTTACTAGAAATTATCTAGCTATTAAGGTTTTTTGCACTTGCTAACAAAAGCTCTAGTTGAATTTATGTACTCATTTTACATCATACTACTAAACTTAAATCTTTCCAAAACTCTTTCATGTGTCTCGGTCTAGTGCCAGGGTATCCATGCCTTCACAATGTCTCAAAATGAAAACAGGTTAGCCTGTTGGTCCCCGCTGACTTCGTTAGATATCAGTCGTTAAGCCTAGGCGAAGGCCTCAGGGCGGCTTGTTGACATCTGACAGTAAGGGTTTTCGCTAACCTTACATAATTATACCCCCTAACAAAACAATCCGTTGATTGTTTTTATGGATTGGTAGTCTATTTATATGAATATTATAAATAGATTGCCCAACGTTGCGCGCTCTTGCAGAGAGACCACTTTCCTTTTGGAGAATAAAACCCTTTCCATTATAATTTTCCCGCTTGTTACTATTCGGAAGCGCTCCTTCATACATTTGCCGGTCACTGGACCGTGGGCGCAGGGCGGTCTCTCACTCGAAAACTGGTGTTTTATTATAAAATACTAGCGGCCGTCCGCGACTTTGTCTGCGTTGATTTCAGTTCTAAATAAAAATAGATTAAGACCTATCCTTAGACCTAACAAACATATAGGTATAATATAAAATTTTATCAAAATCGGTCAAGCCGTTTCAGAAGGGTTTGGCAACAAACACTTTGACACGAGAAATTAATTTATGAGATTTATAAGTTAAACCTAATCCAATGTTTATTTAGCACAGTGGTGGCTGTTAGCGGTCGCGAATTCGATCCTAGCATTCTTTTTTTGTACAAAGCATTGCTAAATAAAATTGCATTATTATAATTAAGTCACTAGTGCCATTTAAACTTATTGGCTTAATCATTTCTGTAAAATTAGCGATCATAAGCTTTTTTCAAAACAATCTGTCATTTTCACAGCCTGGCTCACTGTCAAGATGAAAATACTTCATATATATACGAACAGGACTATATCCCAGGCGGAGTAGTCAGAAGCACACTGATTGTTGCCTCATGGTGAACGGAACATTCAACCGCTGATAGACGAAATGCGGGCTGTGTGGCTTCTTTTGAATTAAATTAAACCCAATTTGTTAAGGGGCGAGCCTACCGCCGTCATCCGGGTTGCTTCGGTTTTCTTCGATGTTTCCCATCACCACAGTGAGTTAGCCACAAATTGTACAATAAACACGTAGTAGGTGTTTTGGCTAGATTTGATCTTGGGACCGGAGCCAGTGTGTTCAACGCACCACAACGCTCTCAAAAATACTTCACGTTTGTAATTATCTTTTCATTACTCATACTCTGAAAGTAGGTCATTACTGACCTGAGAAGCGGGCTGAAAGTAACACTTTTCATCCCTAGGGAAAATCACTTTCAACTGACAGGTGTCAAATTATTTTTAAAAAAACTAGTTCTTTTTCACATATCTATTGAACCATGTTCCAACTTTCTATACAGCCACGATGTAAAATTTGAAATAACTTAAAGTTAAGTATTGATCAGAGAATATATATGTTTTAAATAACTTTATTATAATTTAGTTTCAACAATTTCTTTAAAATAACTTAGCTTTGAGTAAAATATTCACCATTTTTCTAATGATGAAAATAAAAAATAATGGCTGAATAGCGGGCCGGCCACAGAAAAAAAACAAACAAAATAGGCGGGAAAGCGGCAATTCGATCATCATTTATTTTCCTCATTTTTTCTTAAGCTAATTCATGTTTTTATTTTTATTTTCCTCGTATTTGTAATGAAAAGCATAGTGTTTCCCTCGGGTGAAAGACTTATTTAGTACCTCGAACTATTGGCGCCCTCACTTCGTTCGGGGCGCCAAACCCCGTCTCGGGACTAAATAAGTAACTTTCACCCCTAGGATAACAATGTACTATAGTTTATGGAATCGCTATCAATTTGGCCACCAACCGAGAACGATGTGACTTGCAAATGTAAAATCTATTTGATCGAGTGTTATCCAAACATTGCTGGATTTAACAAATCTGTCGAAAATACAGTTTCCGATTTGTTTGCTCGTCACGTTAACGTCGAAGCTTTTAAGCAGGTTTGGAAAAAGCTATGCGACTTTTTTTGCAACCCTACTAGCAACATTGTCTCAAATGATTGAGTTGTACTATCTTCAAAATTAATTTACTAGATCGTATAACAACAAACACTAAAACTAAACTTAACAAAAATTAAAAATATGAAAAAATAAAAATAATCAATACTTGCCGGATTGTCCGTAAATTCCTCTCACTAGATCAAAACTAATCATTTAAAATAAAACAGCTTTCGTTTTGGCCACAAGCCCGCGAAAAGTGTAGAATCCTCAGAAATGAGAGAGTTTTATAAAAGACCAAAATATAAATAATAATAATAATTGTAAGGCGGTGGACAATTCTTTGTAAAGTTTTTTTTTTTTTTTACTATTGTTTTTCTTCATTCTAAGTTAGTTACATTTTTTTTTCTATTTAGTTTAGTTGTTCGCTTTTAATTAGTTTTAGTTTTTGAGGAATATTAAAACATGCTGTAAGTAAAACTACATAATAATAATTGAGTTGTCGAAGATTTATAAATCAGAGTCATATGGTATGTTATTCATTTTCATAACTAAATTCAATGCAAAACCACAATTCAGCATCACCTTTCAAAACATAGATTTAAAAAAGGACGCTTGATCCGTCCGAAACAGTGAAACAACAAATCCTACGTAACATTGCAAAGAAAATAGAATTGCGGCGCGGATTGTCCGATGCAATAACAATCAGGACGCGATGGATAGAGCGGAGCGAATGCGGATGGATTCGGAGTGAAGGTATCGGTACGTACTTTTTTGGTGCAGAGTTTTTGTAAGTACACGTCAAAAATTATAAGATAAAATGTCTCTACATAATTTGTCATGTAAACTTGATATTTAAAAAATGCTTTTCGCTGATGCAAATTGTGTGAAGTACTTTTGTCACTCACTTATTTGAGTTTGCAGCTTATAAGTTTCTTATTGCCAAGTCAAATTATAAAGGATTGTAATTAAACAAAATGTTTGTTTAAATATTTGTTAATTTATTAAACAAATTAAAATGCAAATAGCAATTCAGGCTTGCTTCAAAACATAGATTTAATTAAGGACGCTTGATCCGTCCAAAACGGGTGCGTATTGGTTGATATAACTTCATTTGATATATTTTCATTTCAATAACGTTCATAAGATATAATAAACGTTTGGTATAACAACTCTTCGAATAATTTTCTTCAACATAACGTTCATTTCATATAATGCATCAAATGATATAACGTCATTTAAGATAACAATCAGTACGCCTAACAACATTTAATATAAACCTTACTTAGTATAAAGCACATTTGATGTAATTTTGTTTAATCTAAATTGCAGTGCATATAACCTTCATATGAAATAAATGTTATTTGTTATAAAAGCTAATTGGTATACTTGTCTGCCCTATACTCGAGTCGTGGCGAAACCGACACGGATAGATTAGGTTAGAAGGTTTAAGGCGGGAGCGAAGCGTAGCGAAGCTCCCGCCTTAAACCTTCGTGGTTATTTTTTTTTTAAACCCTTAAAACGACTTGTTTGATTTGCTTGCTGCTTGCGTTGAACCCCTACTTTTTATGATCTTTAACAATGTGTATTTATTTATGTGGGTACATATTCATTAACAATCTTAAGATTTATGACAATAAAGTTTATGGTATTTGATGGTTAGACCATTTATTTTCATATCAAATAAATGGTAGTTGTTTTGAATAGTATACCATGTAAGCTATATATCAACCGTTTATTATATCAAACAATTTTATATCAGTTGTCCGTTATACGTTTCAAAATTATTTCATTTGAAATTATATCATTCGTTCATTATACGGAATGAATAATTATATCAAACGTTGGTATATCATACGACTGTATATGTTCTGAGTGATATACGATTTGTTGTTATATCATACATTACACACCCGTCCGAAACAGTGAAACAACAAATCCTACGTAAAATTGCAAAGAAAATAGGATTGCGGCGCGGATTGTCCGATGCAATAACAATCAGGACGCGATGGATAGAGCGGAGCGAATGCGGATGGATTCGGAGTGAAGGTGTCGGTACGTAGTTTTTTGGTGCAGAGTTTTTGTGAGTACACGTCAAAAATTATAAGATAAAATGTGTTTACATAATTTATCAGGTAAAATTGATATTTAATCCATACTTTTTACTGTTGCAAATTGTGTCAAGTACTTTTGTTACCCATTTAATTAGGTTCGCAGCAAAAGCTTCTTATTGCCAGATTAAATCATAAATACACAAGAGAAGCGTTGAAGTTAAAAGAGAATATAGGTCACGTACAAATAAATAAAAACTATTTGTTTATTTACAAAACTAAATTCGAAGCAATACCGCAATTCAACATCACTTTTTATTTCATTTATTTGTACCAAAAAAACACTTTTGTTCTATTACAAAATATCTGCCAAACTACTTTTGTAGAAAAACAAAAAGGACGCTTGATCCGTCCGAAACAATAACATCCGACGCAATAACAATCAGGACGCGATGTATAGAACGGAGCAAATGCGGGTGAATTCGGAGTGAAGGTAACTGTACGTACTTTTTGGTGAGTGCGAGCGTCTGATTGAATCGCCTGTTTTGTGTCTTAAAAATATCAGAATTGAGCAAAATGTAATGTGCTTATATAACTTATCAGTTTATAATATTTGATGTCATGCATTTCGTGTTGCTATTTCTGTGAAATACTTTGTTACTCACTTTTTAGGTTATACTTATCTGTTTGCAGCTAACTAGGTTTTTATTTCCAAGACTAATTACAATGATTACACAAGGGTAGTGTTGAAGTAAGAAATTTCTATCACGCACTAAATAAATAATGTTAATTTCGTTATTTACTTAACTGCCTACAATGCAAAACAGCAATGCAGCATCACTTCAAAACATAGATTTCAAAAAGGACGCTTGATCCGTCCGAAACAGAGAAAGAACAAATCCTCTGGATTGTCCGATGCAAAAACAATCAGGACGCGATGGATAGAACGGAGCGTATGTGGATGAATTCGGAGTGAAGGTACGTACTTTTTTGATGCAGAGTGTGGACGTCTGATTGAATCACCTGTTGTTCGGCCAATAATTATCACGATTTTGCAAAGTATGTTGGAAAAATCAAATATTATGTCGAAGTAACTTACACATCAGCAGTTTATCCGCAAAGTATACTTTTTCTTTAAATTTAATGATAAAATTTTCTAGTGAAAAGCAGTTGCGTAACTTCTAGATAGAACAAATTTAAAATCTGTAAGAGGATAGAAAAATCTCAAGCCGGATCAAACTTTCCAAGTCACAAATTAATTAGTTCAAGGCAGGATCTAGGGGCAAAGTCTTTTAATCTTTAGCTATAGCAGGTGTTCAGCATTTGCGCTGAGTGCCTAATCCATGCCTGGTTTAAAAAGCGTTTATTCCTCGCAATGTTGGCAAGGATGCAGTTTTGTGGCGTTTGAATTTGAAAAGTCAAGTACGTTCTGAAAGAAAATTTAGTAAAGAGCTACTGACTACAGTCTAGTTGTAGTCGGAGTTTTAGTTAGGAACGGTAAAACGATAATTTTTCATAAGTAATTTTGCAGGTTTTCCTTTTTTTAATTGGTAAATCATAGGCAATATTTTTATTTTCCTCTTGTTTGGTAGTTTTCAATGCTGTATTCTTTAAATTGTTTCACTTAGCTTTTCATCGAGTGACTTTCTCTGATATTTATAATATGCATAAATCATAAGCAATGTCACTTTTATTTCAAATATCTAAAAGTGGATATAAACTAGAGCATTTACTAGTATCAGAACATCGAGCATACGCCATTTAACAGTAACGTCTTCTCTCCAACGCTTAGTTTTGAACCAAAACCGGCGATTGCGCGATGTTCTGATACAAGATCCTAATTCGAACAAACCATTTCTTACAGAATGTAAAGTACACTTAGTTATGTTATAACGTTTTTGGTTACGTTTTTAGTTATGTTAACGGCAGAATATGATTAAGGCATTCGAACAAAATATACAAAAAATTACTTCCATAAAGGTCAGTTGCAAACATTGAAACATTATTGATCTGCTCTAATTTGAATGTTGCATAAAATTTATATTCATGCTATAAACTGGAAGTTCACTATACTTTCTATTTATGATCTATGGAAAAGTGGCGATAAGCCGGTGTTAAGCTGGCTTTACGCTTGATTGTTGACCTAAAACAATTAACTTTAAAATTTTAATTGTTGTTCTATGAAAAGTACTTAACATGCCTGTACAGGTTATTCTCTAGAAAACTCGAAGCCACACAGGATTATTTCAATTTAATAATGTACGGAGGAGTTCATATGCACTTTTACATAGGAGCACTTTCTAGTGCTGTCATGAGACCCATTTTGCAGTTGTTTCGTTAACATTGATGTGAACACAGCACGAGAAATAAAAAAAATAAATAAATTCGTCCAGTAATGAAAATTCAAAGCATTTTTTTGCTACACATCAATATGTTAAACAGAATTCATTACCATGATGTTATCGGGCAAAAATAAGTTTTTGCCCACAAAAATGACCTCTACATTTGTAGTTAAACTCGTGCAATAGTATCCTGACGTGTGCGGTCGTATTTTTCCATGAATGAAGTAAAGATGATGAAATTCCAAATTCGCTCCTCAAAATTTGGCAACTACCTACTTGCAAAATTACCTTGTTTGTGACCAAAATCTCCCCGACGATGTGAAAAGCCTTATGTTTAAGCCAAGTGCTCCTTCTTAGGTTTTGTATAAGTGTGCCCCCAACCTAACAACATTTGAAATAAAGAGGGCAATCCACTTGACGGCTATTAACTTTGGTTCTAATTGCGTGTTCGCCTAATTTGTACAGGCATTACAAAAGTACGATAGCATCTTTTACTCTCTTATCTTACTAGCATTAAGGTATGTATAGTAGGTATGGTACAAAATATTTAGCTATACGCATAATCAAAATAGAGGTGCCCGTGGCGCAGTTGTGACAGTGATCGGCGACGATCGCTGTTGTAAAGCAACATACGCCGGGTCGGAAATGGAATGGGTGACCACCCCGACCGAAATTTAGTGATGTCTATTTCGGGTATATCCGTGCTTTGGAATTCACGTTGAGCAGTTGGTCCCGGTTGACGTCGGCAGATGTCAGTCGTTAAGCTTGGTCAGAGGCCCTAGGGTAGCTTGATAACATCTGACATTGAGGCTGCTCACTAACCTTACACCCCTCCAATAATCTGCACTAAGCCCGCGTGTTTGAGTATGGCTTATTCACCTCATAGTTGAGGTGAGGCCTGTGCCCTGCAGTAAACGTATTTAGGCCGTTTATGTACAATCAAAATAACATCTGGGAGTCTTTTTCAGTGTACATTTGTCTCAGCACCTGAACAATTTTATTAATATGCTTCACTGAATTACTGTTTTGCATTTAAAATTAAGGCTGCACGTTCGTATTTATGCCGACACGAGTTCAAACGAGAACTCCTTGCGAAGCCTTTTGATAACATCTGCTCATTAACTTAATGTTACCAACGACGTATCAACTTTATAACTTTAATTACGGGTCCACCTACGAGATTCCGTCTCAAAAGGAACTTTAACACACCCTCAGACGCCTTAAAAGGAAAAATCGATTGATCGCAGTGAAAAGAATCGCGATTTCAAAGGGAATGTTGAAATAAATGAGCTGTTTTCACTCAGAAAATACTTTGGTGGTAAATTGAATTTGTTAATTTAGGATTTACATGTCTCTCGTTTTGTTCGTTGTGTTTATCGCGTTTTGGTTCTCTTTTATCGTGGAGTGATGAAAATACGACTCGATGTTAACATTGCCTCGTTTAAAGTGAAGGTTAAAACACCATTACATGAAAATGGAATGCATTATCAAATTAAAATTGCTGATCAATATGGTGAATTTCAACTTCGATCTCACCTGATCGTAAGTACCTAATTTTATACCTACTTATGTTATTATAATTTCTTAGCATTTTACATGCAGTATCTCGGTAGCCTAGTGGTTAGTGCAGTCGCCTAATTTGCGAAAGACGCGGGTTGGATTCCCGCCTGATGCCAAGTAGACCGAATGTCTTTTTCTGGTTTTCAGATCTTTATACCCACTTAGTTACGTTGTCCTAAAACGTCAAATTTAGATTATTGAAAGTCTAATGTTTAGTGTTTTTTGATGTCTGCTCACAAATCGCGATTCATAATAACTCTTGATTATCGTTACTGAAAAAGGAAATCCTTGAACAATTCCCCTGTAAGTTTGGCTTTACCACATACAACAAAGGGAATTTGTAGACAACAAGATTTGCTGACTAATTATCTTATGATACAAAGAGATATCGTAGAGTTAGGCAGTCAGGTTCATTGATCGCAAACGTTGAAGTTATTACATGTTGAAATTATTCCTGCGGACGTAGCAGCAGTGATGCTAAGGATAGGCCATACCGCAACTTGAAACACGCGAGCGAATGTTGGTAGGGCTCTAAGGGCTCGCTTAAGGAGACGGGAGGCGTCGAGCGGGGCGTGCGTGAAAAATACATCACTTCGGTTGAAATGGTCACCTATCCCATTTCCGACCAACGTGCATTGCTTTACAACGGCACAGTATAAACCATACAGTAGGCTATCTAAGGCCGCCCGCCGAGTTATTAGCCTAGCGTGCACACAGACACACGGCACAGCCCGTCCGTACTGCCGCCTCCCTATGCCTCCCTATTTTATGCTAGCGTGTGCGTGAAATTACGTGTGCGTGATATCGCGACACGGCGCGCGACGCGCACGCACATATTCAAACCGAGAGTGGCACGTTTGTATGTAGATACCTTACTGTAAGATTATACTGGGACAACAGCAATCATCCACTGTTTTCAAAGGCCACCGGCACTTCAATATTCATACAAAAACTCAAAACATTTATAGAATTTTCGAAATTGGGTGCAGTTTGATGGTGTTGATAAGAGAAAAATTTACCAACACCATCCGTTTTGACTTACAACACGTCACTGCCAGTTTCCTTGTATATGTCACCGGAAAATAACAAAAACCGTAAATTTATAAATTTCCTAGGAAATTTATCAACTTTCGTAGGATTCTAAACGAGACATAAATTGTATTATTTTACGCCCACATTTCCGGAAATTTATAAATTTGCGACGACCCGTGGTAGATTTATCAACTTACGGATATCTATCCGTAAGATTCTAAACGGTTCGACTAATCAGAGAAGAGCTTTTAATTTTACGCTTTTATGAATTACGGAAAATAACACACTGCTCCCTGATTGGTCGATGTTGACAGTAGCAATGCTTGTGTTCGTAGATTATGGTACAATCACACTTGCCAAACTGTACATTTATCAGTTTCGAATACCTACCTATCTGGACTTTTACTTTAAAACTGGGTAGGTTTAACGGGTTACTTTTTACAATTAATAGGCTGATGACCCCTACTTAATCAAAATAAGACAGCAGAAATCGTGTTTTACGATATCAAAAAGTTTATAAAAAAATGAAATACACTTATAAAATATAACATACAAAACATGGCATACCATCTCGATCATATCCCAAATGGGGTAGTCAGAGTCACACTGAGTTCCCGTCACGGTGAACGTACGGAACATTCAGAAGCCCACATTTCACCGAGGGAATTTGAACCCATCGTGGTAAGAAGCGAGCATACCGCCGTTATCTGAGTTGCTTAGATTTTTTATCGGTGTTTCTCATCGCCGGAGAGTTAGCCGCAAATTATACAATGAACACGAAGATGAATTGTTCTTACAAAATATAAAACATTAGAACCGGCCTTCTACCAAAATTAAATGGCGGAGGAGAGGAATGACACGTGACGAATTCGACCAATCAGAGCGCACATGGCGTTTGGTTACCGCCCACTTATTATTTTACGGATGCGTTCCGAAAGTTTATAAATTTCCGGAAATGTGGGCGTAAAATAATACAATTTATCTCTCGTTTAGAATCCTACGAAAGTTTATAAATTTCCTAGGAAATTTATAAATTTACGGTTCTTGTTATTTTCCGGTGACATATATTTATTTACCACCTGTGTCGCTCAATTGCAGATACACATATACAAAAGGCAAAAACAAAACATTTCGTGGCACCTGTTCCCGAGAATGACGGATGTATTCGAGCGATCGTTTTCTTCCGTCGTGTTTTTCCTTACTTTGTAACGACATTTCAATAGAAAATGTGTCTAATATGCGACAATATTTCAAACATGATGGTATAGCAGATCTATCAAAAATATCTGACAAAGTTATAGGAAATTTATATAAAATAATATATGTATCTAAAGCCGTTCGATATTGACTTCGGATTTGGTGAATGTTTAAGAAGTTGGCTACTACATTAGAGGTCGCAGGTTCGACTCTCGCACAGTACAAATATTTGTATCTATAAACATGACAAAAAAATGTGTTTAAGAATGGTTTATCCATTGTCTTTTATTCTATAATACGAGCTTTAGTTAGTTTAGTTTGGCCTAGCCTCAAGCCCCTAGACTATGCAGTGTCCAGTAAAAAAACATTCATTCATGTAAGCTTAATAAGCACTTGATATTGATAAAGCAGTGATGTTTAAAGTCTAAAAAATGAAGTGACAAGTTTATTGTGGTAGCTGTAGAGTGCTCCTCTGCACATAATGTATGATGACTAGTCAACAACCAAAAAAACGGAATATACGAGTAGCTACTCTGTTTTCGCAATCATTGTAATCACACAAGGTTGAAAAGAGTAACTAACGAGTTACTTGAACTTGTCTTCTCTGCAGAACCAACATCTGAACCGGTACTCAAATGATTAAATACGTATGTTCCGCACAAACGTTCATACAGCCTTAATTTATCTAACATGTTAATTTTAGTATACATAACGTACTTCAATATGCACATCACCAGTAAAAAAGTGTCAAACTCGTCAGCTGACAACTACAAAAATTGAATTTTCTTTCAGTTGAATTCCTAGAATGTGACGCAGCTACTACGGATTCGGTGAGGTTGTCAGTCAAAAAGGAGTCTTAATTTGCATACCTGAATAGAGCTGAGCGTTACTACTTTACACCTTCCTACACTTCGTACCTTTATAAAGATCGTCTAAGCTGAATAATGACGTCCGTCCCAACTTGGTTCAGTTGAGGTTGGGCTCTACCGTCAAACGATACCGGCAACTGAATGACCAATTAGAATTGCATGTTTACTTGTATTGCGTCTTGATTGCTTCCATATTTTAAATTTGCTTGTGAGCGTAAATGCGGTAGTGAGGCGCATCATTTTAGCTCAGACGATCTCTACCTACTTTCGTACCTACATACTGACAATATAGAGTTCAAAAATAGGACTTTAATCCAAATACTCAGTATCAGTTGATTATTTAATTTATCTCAAGCTCAGAGTATAGCCGAGACAGACAATTACTTGAAATCGAATAATATTATGTATCCATTTCGTATATTCTTAATCAATGGAAGGACCAACACGATTAATTAAAATCAAATCATTCGGGATTAAGAATAAATTTAATTAAGAAACAAATTGGAGTCAATCTACGGAGATTTTGCTATAATTAGGCTAACTTTTTTCGAAACTGATCTTGGTGTAAAACGAACATTTTTATTTAATTAATCAATCGAAGTAGTCTCTTGAAAGCTGTTTTATTCGATTTATGAAATAAATAGACAAATATCTGAAATATTATACAAAGTTTATTGTTTTTAAATTGTAAACTTCAAGTCGACTTTACTCCACCGGATAGGAAACAGCCGTGAAGTCTAGATTCACAGGTCAATACAGTAGAAATATTTGTGTTTTAATGATGTTCTTAACACATTTTGGCCAAATTGTCCCTAACACTAAATTGATAGTTCCGGTCACCAGTGTCGTAGGGGTTAACACGTTACGGTGGCCAGCTGGCGCGCGGTACGGGGGGGCATTGCACGGGCTTCACCACTGCCTGGTAGGGACGGCTTGACATCCTTGGCTGTCCCTTCTGGCCTCCCCTCACGAAGGGGGGGTCGCGTCCGGCCCGCCGTGCAGGCGGGCTCCGTCCGGGGGAACGCGCACAAGGCCTCGCGCTACTCAACGTGTCCCCCCATTACGGACGATCAGAGGGAGTAGTAGGGGTTTTAGTCGGTAGTGCCGCTGGTATACCACCTTTCCAGTGGAGAGTCCGACATCACCCGTCCGTCCCCCGGTGGACGGGTATGCGTAAGGCATTCCCCCTACTTAAGGGGTTAACACGTACAGCAACAGAGTTACCGCCAGGCTGGTCAATCTCACCTTAATGGCCTGTAGACGCCTCGCTTAAGGAACCCGAGATTACTTATAGAAGGTGGAAACACCCATGCTGGAAGGACGTTTTAAATCTGGATCAAAAAAGACAGGGAAATAATCCCTTAAATTGAAGTTGAAAAGTCAGCATTTGAAAACTCTCTTGCGTTCCTGAGGCTACTGCATACTTTCATAATACGAGTATATAAAACATATACCATCACTTTCCCGACGGGGTAGGCAGATACCACTTCTTTCAACTAGCTACGATCTCGAGACACTCACCTTGCGCTTCCTCTACTTTCATGAGCACATAATTAAAAATCCAAACCAGTCTACGAACAAACATTTCTATTCCTAACATCATGAAACAATGAATAACTTCTAGGTGGTCATAAAACTCCTAGCAACTGAGTCACAGACTTCCGAACTAAAAAAACTACAAAATAAGCATCATCGCGTTAAATATATTAAGTGCAACTCAGTAAATGTCATTAAAACAACAAGAAACGTGACCACAGATACAAATTGGACCAATAAATCAAATCTCCAGCTAGATTTTCTTTAAATTGTCTTGGAAGCAATTTATCGTTTAATATGGTGCGATGTTGCGCTGGATAAAGTTACTTTTATTTTATAAAATAAGACCGCAGACATTGTTAATGTGCTATAAACCAGGATTTAAGCTTTAGGGCTTGAGAAATGGATATTCCCTGAAGGAACTAATACTACTGTAAAACTTGTATTCGTCTATTTTTATTCTGCAAAAGAAAAGGCAATATTGTTCTTATGTACTTAATATACCAATGAAAGTTTACTTAACGGAAAACTTGTTATTATTGTGACTGGCAATGATTTAGTCAGTTTATGTTTAAACATTCGACCTTATAGCTAATAGACTCCTGATGACTGGCGAGAGGCTATGGTCACTAAGTAAGACTCATCAGTACGTCTATCATCGGAATGCACCGCCCAATGAAAATCTACCATTTCGATAAGCTGTCAAGCGACAACGTTATTGTTTGGACAATAAGCGTATTGACCAATTAGTGACGGTGCCTTCCACGTTAGGTATATAGATGATGGGCTTAATTTCATAAAAGAAATCAAATATCAAGCGTTCAGCGGCTGCAAGGTCGATGTGTTCAAATAACCACAGGTGTGGCTTCGTTTTTTTTCTTGAATGAGGTGCATCATAAAATTGTCACAATGTCGATCTTCATCAAACACCTAACAATACTTGTCATTAGTAAAATAATATTTAAAATCAAAGGCTATCTGTCTTTTGATGTTAAAAAATAGTAAAACACAATCTCAAGTAAACATTACTCCAATATCCGTGCTACAAAATAATGTACCGTTTAAAAATCACTTCCACTAAAAGAAAAATCTTTCAATTTCAAAGTCGTCTCATGAAATCTATAAGGCAGACAATTTTTCAGAACCGACGCTAATATCGCAATTGGCAGCTAAAATCGCTTGTTCGCTCGAATCTGGAAGTGCACTTAGAGAGACCCGCTACGTCTCGTAGAGAACCGTGTGTGGATAATAGATTTGAGTGCTAGGGCCTGTGATTTTGTACTTGTAGCTCATAGTTGTATGAGTGGTTGGAATCAGTACCTGCCTGCAAGCACATGGCACAAAATGTTCGCCTTTCCACAACTTACCGCTATCATCCAGTCAATACATCGTTTGCTCATTTAGTAGTATTGTATTGTGTGTACGTCTATTTTTGATATTTCATGAAATACGTTTTATTTTTTTTCCAAAAACAAAAAATAAAAATCTCAAAAAATAAGAAGAAAAAACAATAATAACTGAACTAGCTTACAAACAGCTATGCATCAAAGTGGTCTCCACTCAGTATCAGGCAGTGACGGCAGAGCTCACAACGACCACTGGTAAGCTGCGGATGGCGTACAAGGATGGGCGAGCAGACCAGCCAGTGAACAGACTGCAAATGTACTTACCAACCAGCTATGCTATTCCGGTGGTCGCCGACACTCACTTCGCTTGTGCGAGTTAACTTTAAAATTCCATTCCTTCGCGACGGTCGTCATTTGAGAGAAAAGAACTAAGCCAAAAATCATTTTTTAATTATTTACATACAAAATGAGAGAAAATACTAATTCAAAGTAAAGCGTATTAATGATTGAAGTGAGCGTGAAGCGCCGAGATGTGAAGTGATGTTCGATGTGCACCGCCGGTATAGCACGGCTGATACAAAATAAAATATTTACTTAAATATTGTCATATTACTTTATACACACATGAATACCATGCAAATAAAAGACGTATTTAACCAGCTAGTTAACCACTCATAAAGTTGTAAAACTTAAAAACTCCTAACCTTTTAGCTCAGTTGAACAAAGAGGTGAAATTAATATTTTAAGTATAAAAATAATATCAAAGTTACAGTGTAAGAATAACATAATATTCTTATAATTAAATTAAAACTTTCTCATATTATGTGAGCTCGACTTGTTATTAGAAAGTTGGACAATGTTTTTAAGTCGGCAAAGTTATCTTGAGCTCATTAGGACTTTAAAAATACCTTCATTACTCGCTTGAATGGTGGAATAAGTAATTGGCTGAAACAAAACTTTGTAAGGGTTCACATACTCATAAAATACCTTCTACTACTTGTTTTTTCATCCATGGAAATAACTACAGATCATAAATAATATTCATTGGCTATTGATGATGATGACGGAAATAAAAAAAAGGGTTAAATAGAGTAGGTACCATTCATTGCTTAAAGGTTTTGAATTATTTGAAGCTTGTGTTTTATTCATAGTTATATAATATTTGTAAAAAACTTCAGCTACTGTCTTGAAATTCAAGTAAAAAACTTTATAGGTATTAACATTCCTACAGTTTTCCGATCAACTTGATTTGATAAAATGCACTTAGTTAAAAAACTCAGTACTTAAGTATTTAACCAAAACCTATCAATAGATAAAGTTAAGCACAAGCTGAAACCTTCAACCCTGCACTTCAATCTTCAATGTTGAGAGGGCAATTTGTGCTGATTGGTGACGTTGAATGGGCCATTGCAGTGAATGATTAAAACATAGAAGCCGTCTATCATGTTTGATGCAAAATGCACAGCCCAGATATCTGAACAGGCAGCAAGCAATACCAGCGGTTTACACGGCAAAATTAACTGGCTTTTGGATTAGAATAGTGAAATGAGTTCTAATTATGGTTAATAGAAATAAGTTTATACGAAAAGTATCTTAAATATCTTCCTTAAACTTAGCAAGATTCATACAGTTCGATGTCAGACTACTCGTAACATCAGTTGCAGTTGAAGCTTGTGATATGAAATCTGAAAAATCCAGCAATCAGAAACTACTGAATCAACTTCAGTAGTTTTTGATGGCTAGGTAATGCCACTTAGCTTAGCTTTATACTGACTATCAATCATTGATCTAAAAGTATGACAATGCTGTGAGGCGTGTCTCTAGCAGCGTTTCCTCGAATAGGACCATACTTAGTACTAAGCTATTGAGTGAGGAAAAATTAAGCCCCCGCTTTCATGCTTTTAGGCATTACGGGATTACGGCATAAGAAGGCTCAAAAATGTCAAATTTGGACGGCATAAATACATAGTTCGCGAAATTTGAGGCTGAGTCTGCAGGTCTAGCTGCTATCTCTGCTTTCTGCAACCTTTGAGGCCAGATGGTCAATACACAGTATTATTATTAGTATTCGTTACACTTAAAAAATGTTACAACACACGCGTCCAGTAAGCTTCTGAGCTTTTTACGATCATTGGCCCTGCACCCGCGTCAATAGGCCGACTGTGTGCCGAAGTCTTTTTAATATACTAAATTGGATCGTGCAATATTTCGACAACGCAGATGCTACGAATGTGTCGATGGCGCGTGAGGGGCCTTTTATTTCGTTCGTGTCCCGAAAAACATTTTGGATAGCTTGTCTGTAGTGTGGTTTATTTTACGCATGTTTTACTTTATGAAAAAAAAACCCTGAGTCTAAAAAATAAGGACCATTTAGAATGTAAAAATTACCCCTTTATTTATACAAAAACTTGAGTTAGCGCTGCAGTATTTGCTTTAGCAATTGAAATCACGTCGCATAAAAATAATCAACAAATTGAAATTGAACATTTCATTATTCAAGTACTATTCCGAAATAAAAAGCACAAGTTATGCAAATGTTTATGAATAACAACATATTTTAAATGAATATTTCGTACTTAGACATTTTTTTCCACTCTTTATCAATACACTCGTTATTCCCACCAAATATTAAAAAATACATTAAATTAAGTGCTTTGCGTATTCTAAGCTGGTTTTGAATTTCATTATGACTAGATTCATGACACAGCTTTCCTATGATAAAAATGCTTCTAAGTCATATTGTTGAATATCCAATCAATGTTAAACGTTATCCTATATTGGCATACGGTACGCCTATTGCCGGCCGTGCATAGTCGATGTCTAGGCATTGACACGAAGACAATCTACTTGTGAGCACTCCCAGAGGCCTTTTCACCGTCTAATAGCCTATCAACGAGTACACCACACACTAGGTTACAAGATGTTGGCAGCTATTCTCATAAGGCTGTTCTCATAATCATTTTCTTGCATTTAAAAGGTTTGTCTAGGTAAAAAACTGTACCCAATGTAATCTTTTTAAAATTTTTGACCAACTCTACAGCGGGCGTTTTGGTTCTTTACTTTTTAAATCTTTTTTAACATTATGTTCAAACAACTTGTCTACTGTGCCAATATCTTAAATTAAATCTCTGTAAAAAGCAAACAACAGCCTGTTCACGTCCGTTACACGTCCCACTACTGGGCCAGAGCCCAGGCTATCGCCACCTCACAGTTAAAGTGATCAACAAATGTGGTGTCACAAAACATAAGTCTTATCTCAATGTGAGATGATAACAAACCACTATAATTTGGTCGGGGTGGTCACCCATGCCATACCATTATCCATGCCGTAATGCTTTAAAACGCTGGTAGTTGCCAATCCACTGTCACAAACTGAGCATCCCAACATTACTGCTAAAATGTTACTACTCAAAATAGCAATATTTGCCAAGTCATAAACCAGTATGTACGCTACCAAAACGGGAGGTTGTTTACAAAATGGCACGTACAGGTGGCGGCAAAGTTTACGTCCAGCCAGCTACAGCAGTAACTGCATAAGTCACCGGTATTTGACTTACAGACTACTAGCATAGAGTAAGGGAAACAAACTAGCTACGCAGCTCAACGCCTGAAATGTTGTTAATTCAGACCATGAACTTCATTTATAGATCTACGATAATTTCCATAATGAAGATAGGAAAACCAGCAAAAAAAAAGACATTCGTTCATATGCCGTCAGGTATGAATCGAACCCGCATCTCTCGCAAATCGGGCGAGTGCAGTTGCCGGTTTGCGAAAGATGTCTGAATTTTTTTTCTGATTTCCCTATATAAGATGATAATGCATTATCTCTAATGCTAAAAATAAAAATGACCTAATTTCCATAATGTTGATGTTAACTTTATTTCAAAAGCTGGATGGTTGTGTAAGCTATAAATGAAAAAAAAAATAAGTGCACTAAAATTACAGGTAATTTGAGAGAATGTCTGTCATTTCTTGAAAAAAAAAACAATTTCTGTGAAATTATTTTAGCATAAGGTAGTTTTATTTTAAAAGAATTAACATATCATCTGTGTGTCACTTAATCCATGCCAGAGTCCTGTCAAACAGCAGAAACTTGCGCTTGGTCTGTTCGCGTAACTCATTTAATTACAAACTCCAACGCGTCGACTGGAAACAGGAATTAGATCTAAAACATTGCTATTTTTCAGAGAAAAGGAACAACCAAACCAGAAATAAATGGTTAAAAGGGGCAACTTAGAAACAAATTAACAGAAGGGTTACCTAAGTATTTACCACACAGGAAGAAGATTATGTTCACTATGGTCATACCTAACCACTCTATGGGTAAACACATTGTGTAAAAAACATTTTTTATGGAAATCCGATAAAATCTGTAAACGCTCTACATTGGGCATCGATTTTGGAAGTTGCTTATATCCTTTCATTGATTAAAAAGACCTGATAATCTACACACAGCTGCTCATTTTTTTACAAATCATTACTAGAAATAGCATGAGAGTCCCTCAAAAAAAACAAATCGGTTTATTCATTTACGCTCTCGAAGCCACAATACGGACACTAGATACACACGACAAACTCGCAAGACCCCTCTATTTTCATCGTTGCTCAAATAAAATAGTGATCGTTAGATAAAAATTCGTAAGTCCGATGTTCAGCTCCAAGCCAAATACAACTCAAAAAAGAGCAGACTAGAGTTGTTAGATTCCAATTAAGTTATCCATCATTGGACAGAATAGTTCACCTAACTTATCGCTAACTGATGGCTCTGCACTCGCAAGTCTTACCCACCAGTGTGCCCAGTTATTACCCAATTACTTCTATCTAACACTTCCATCAGACGTAAGTCCGTCAGCGCAACAGTTAACGTTCAACTTCGTTCCAACTGCGAAGGTGACGTCACAGAACTTTGACCCATTTGCATTTTACATTGTCACCGTTAATGTTGCAGCCTCTGCAAATGAATGCAATACAGCCTTTTTAGTTTTCGCTTTGCTTTAATCTTCTGAGCTTGAGTTTAACATTCAGGAAAATCGTTTAAAGCGACGCTATTTTGTAAGCGTTACTTTGAACAGGGGTTCTACTTGATTTCGAAAGTCAATGATCGACTATTCAATGTATTATCGAACACAGTGTTTCGATAACTCTGTGAGAAAATGTTTTGTGCCATTGATGCAAAACCAAAATTTGAATAGTACATAATTTGAAAAAAAATGAGTCTTATCCATATCAAAACACTGAATAATCTCTGACTTTTAGAATTATTCGGTGCTGCTTCAATAGTTTTGCTTCAACAAAGCTCTAACCGGCGCAAAAGCCTAACAAACAAATGACGTCAATCGAGCAAAAACAAGGCCCTGCTACGCCTACAAGGCTAACAATCCTCACGTCTACATTATTAAAGAAGCGATAGACATTTCGGCAATGGCGTCACGCTTTTGTCTCCGGTATTTGCATTCGTGGCAGCAGGCAATGTAATCAAAAGCGGCGGGCGGGCAATGTTGCATTATGGTAATTACGCCCCTCGGCTAAATAGGGCAGGGATGTTAGATGCGCTCGAATTCGGGAATTTGGCGCGAACGTGTCATCGTAACGGGAAAGTGCACGGAGAAAAGAAGGTTTTAGGAAAGTTATTGGTTAATTAGAGAGAGGCAATTACAGTTTGACTGCAACTTTGTGCTTCAGAGGTCATGGCCCAGTTTTGTCAGTTAATCGGTCACGTTCGCCGTTGTAAAATGAAATGTAATTTTTGGAAACCTTTGGAATGTACGTTGAGCAATTCTTCCCGGCTGATGGCCTGATATGCCTGTAGTATGTTCGCGTTAAAAATGCAGTAATTTTTAATTTTAATTCCGTTACACACATTAAAACTCAAGTACAAAAACGTTGCGTTTGAAAGAAAGCGTTCATTAGTAAATTACTGTGAACGTGACTTTCTAATTAGGAACGATTTGATTGTTTAAGGGGCATGCTGGGTCAAAGAACAAGAATGAAATCACTGCATTCTTAACGCGAACGGACTATTGTCAAGCCCAATGTCGATAACATCTGACAGCGAAGAAAACTTCAAGCCACTAAAAACTCCTCTTTCAATCTGCACTGAGCCTAGTGGAGTATGGTTTGAGTTGAAGCTTGCACCCCTGTTTGCTTGTGTGTTTGTCTTTTAGGGCGTATTAAGCAAGGCAGTCATGACAGCTGATTTGATATTGATTTACGTTCTACGCTTACTCATATGATTTGATAGACAAAAATATTCTCTATTACACGCTCAAAATAACATAACTTAACAGAAAAGGCCTATAAACGTCCCACTGCTGGGTACAGGCCTCACCGCAATTACTATAAGGTGGACCGAGCCATACTCCAACACGTGGGCTCAGTCTGAATTATTGGAGGGGTGTAAGGTGAGTGTGCAACCTTAATGTCAGATGTCATCAAGCCGCCCTAAGGCCTCCGACTGGGCTGAACATCCAACATCTACCAACTGCTTAACGTGCTTTAAGACTCTGATATGAACACAAATATTGCAATATTATATAAACGCAGATTAACGATAAGGAGCAATTTGGGCAATAATATAAAAAAAACTTAGGCAAATGTTGCGCTTGTATTCCACATAATAATTTTTACTTTAATCCTAAAAAATCTGGAACAAGCTTCACTAAAACACTTCGGTTATCCAACTAAAACTATCAAATATTGCAATATAACGTATTTTCTTTCTTTCTTTCAATATTTATATGCGCGTTCTTTTCATGAGGGATCAGATGCATTTTTTTCTATTGTTTTTATAACTGTGGTCTACCTAAGCAACAGAAAAATATGATCATTCATAAGTTATCAATGTACAAACGTATCATATTATTTGTGTCATAATATACAATTATTAGCATTGCCTTCCTGTGTCTCTATTCTTTTGTTGCCATTGATGGATCTGAGAGGGGACAAACTCGATAACTGTCTTCTTTTCCTTACAGCTTTATTAGAACCAGGAGACACTAATTATCTTTGTACGGTACACTTGTTTCTTTATCCATTTTTTTTTAAATTCAGTGCATTTATTTTTGCTGTTAACTATATGAACTAAAATGGAGTTTGGTTCTAAATGATTTTATCTAAAATAGAATGACAAAGAAATACAATATTTTTTGGTAAATATCTACGCGTTGCTAAAACGTTTTTTTTGCTTTGGTTGCAAATATTTTCCCTTCGAACACTAATACATTAGGTAAGGCTCATAAATACCGACCCAATAATGTTTCACTAACGAAATTGTCTACATAATAAATCTTCAAAATGGCTCCATTATTTTTTCTGGTTCTGTTAGTAATATCTACTTTTATCCTGATTTGGTATCAAATCAGGATGAAAGTAGTAAGCCATTAACGTCAGAAAGCATAAAAGTTTTACCAGGGCCGTGACGTATAGCACAGGGATAGAAATTAATCCCACATGAGGCGATATTACTGAAGTTCGGAGAGGATTATTTACTTACGCTCCAGAACCAATAAGAGTAAATAAAGTGTATTTAATCCCTAGAGTACTGCCCTGGCGAGGACAATTAAAAATCAGAGATAAATAATAAAGAGATGAAGTTAGGTACTGATTCAGTTACTAGCGACGTAATGTTTCAACAGTGTGACTTTGCGAGTAGGTACTTGCCAAATTTATCAATTAGCTCAATAGAAAAATATAAAACTGTGTCATCACGCATTTTTTTCCACGTAACGGTGTTTCTTTACACGTTTCAAAATGTCTTAAGAAATAAATCAATTAGTTGACTTATCAAATTGGTTCAATAAATTGAATAAAAGTAAATTGAATTAAGCAGACATTTTGTTGGTAAATACAAATGCATAAAATATAATGAAAAGTGGAAAAGCAGAACTATAGTTCTGTTAGTAAACAGACGTGAGAAAACTTGTAAATTTTTTTCTGCAGTCTCCAAAATTGTATTATGTATGAACTAAAACGGCAAGCTAAACTTTAAACAGAAGTTCAGATCTTAGATATAAGGGGCATTTATCATTCAACACCAGTTGAGATGGAGAGATATGGATGATAAAATATTACCTTGGCGTTAGAGGAAAATACTTTAAAACAACTTTATTGTGAATGGTGTTTAAGCGCCAGCTGTTTTATAGCAAACTGAACGTCGCAACTTCACTGATTTTAAGTCTTAGGTACTTTATCAATATACGGTCATGTAGGGTTTAGCTGAATATGTGGTAGGTGTTTTAACTCGTATGTCGTTTCATAAAATAATATTTGCAAATAAATAGGTTTGTATAATGTACTTATTTTTTTTGTACAGTGGAATTCTGAAATCAATGAATCAAATCTAATCGATAGCCTATTTTTAAATTCGAAAAACGAGCTATCTAAATGATAATTTATTATAACGTTTAAAACAACGCTTTTAATTATATCTGAAATACCTATAATGTAATGCACTTCTCATGACTGTTATTGAAAAATATTAATAAGAAGTTTTTGGTAGAAATTTTTCAGATTTTTCTGTTAAAGGCGAGCAGTAGAATATAACCCTTGTCACAGCATGACTACGCTCAGAGAGTTCAATTTCGTTACACATGCGATTCAAAATACGGAGAAGCGAAAATCGTAGCAACTGAATCTCTGTTTACGTAAACCGACCCCACAAATATTCCACTTTCACTTTTTTCGTTGAGTAGTGATGTGGAAACCGGTCTAAGGGCTCGTTTAAGGAGACGCGGGGCGTTGAGCGTGGCGGGTCGTGACTCGGGCCGCTCGAAACATAAACATACGAAGATGTTCGGAGCGTTCAAGGAGAAGCGTTTGTTTGATTTGTAGCGTCAAACGCCGCGTCAGACGCGCTGGAGGTAGCGGTGGGCGACGCTACAAATGACGCAACGGGTTTACTGGCAAGTTTTGCAATAGAGGAACGCGGCGAATGCTGCAGCAGGTGACGCGGCGGACGAAGCCCTTTTTTTTTCTCGGAGGAAATGACGTTACACATACTCACCGCATGGGACTCACCACTGGCAAGGTGACACCCAGTGGCATACACACTTAAAACTCCGGGACTCCCTCTCATCGTATATGTTGGAGGAAACTGCGGTGACTGGCACGAAGCCTTCTACGTACTGGCGGACGAAGACCTGCGTTTCCTCTAACGAGCCTTTACATTTCTTTATGTTGCAGTTTGCGCGTGAGACAACGCGGGCCGCTTCTCGCATCGCCTTACTGTAAACGGTAAAAACGCCTGGCACCCGCGGGAAGCCACGCCGCACGCCCCGCTTGACGCCCCGCGTCTCCTTAAACGAGCCCTAAGAGACCTCTGCTTCGATTCAAAGGTTAATCAAATAGTTTTCGGTTTACGGGTTTGTTTCAAAATAGCCGATGTTATTCCGTTGTGTTGACAGTTTGATTTACTTTTTCGGAGTACACAAAAGGTTATAGGTATTTGCTGTTCGCAAAACGGGTCTGAAAGCCAAAAGGTTTTGATGTGAGGTGCGTAAAGTGAATAACAAATACATTTCTAGTAAAAAAGTTTATTTTTAGTTACTTCTAAACAGGGCGGTTGAATCATTTATGTAGTCCTACTAATATTATAAATATGAAAGTTTGAACGTGGGGATGGATGTGACGTGTTGTTCTTTTCTTAAAAACTACTGGATGGATTTGAATAAAACTTCACATTAACTTAGCTTATACATCTGAATAGGACGTAGGCTACAATTTATGAAAGAGAAAATCCTTTTTTCTCTTACTGAAGTCCAAGCGGACGAAGCACTATAAAAGATCATAACTGCTGTCGGCCGAATAGCCATGCCCGACATGGTTTATACTTACCTATTTATAATAATATTTTAATAGGTATTATTACTTTGGTGGGCATTTTTCTTCAGTTTCATCTTCGGATCGGGAACCCGTCACTTGTTCGAAATTCACTAGTCCGAATTTCATTTGACTGAAAACTGTTGACCAACCTTTCATTAGCCAGATGAATTGTTTGACATATTTTTAACCCATCGAAGTATCTTTTGACATAAGTTTCGTCTTCCCGAACTACGTTAAACCGAATTTCATAAGGAACTTGTTACTATTGCCCGAAGTCTTTTTTCAACTTTTTTTATTTACCAGATGACTTATTTGGCATATGATCACTTTACCTAAGCCACATTTTACCGAATATTACTAGCACAAAACTACTGTATGATATTTAGGTAAGTACATATTATAAAATATTTGTAGTTACTATATAGGTAGGTAATTTTCAGTAACTTCATCTTCAGGGCGAATCCGACTCAGTCAACCCCGACAACACGTGGTACTTGTTTTGCCCTACCCCAAGAGTGTTATTTATAAGCGCGTAGGCATGGAGGGGCGAGGCGGCCCGCGCGCTGAGGAGCAGGTGGCTATGAGCGAGGCACCGCGGCTGAGGCTGGCCGGCGAAGCCGACCAACAAGCCGAAGCTGGGGTGCTGAGCGAAAGCCATCTGTGACGATTAGCACGCGAGGAACCGCCGGAGCCCCGTAATGCCGGAGCCGTGACAGAATCCTTGTGTTTTCCTTAAACTTGCATGTTGTTTGCCTGCGTACATGCTGTCAAATTCTTATTTTATTTTCTTGTCTATATTTATGCTGCTTGTATTTAACTTGTAACTTTTTCATGATCGTTTGGTAAACTAAAAATATGGCAACCAAAACAGTGGTCCAATGAATGTTCCGGAAAACAATACTTCAGACAACTGTCATTTCGGCCAATCATCACTTCAATAAAACGTTTTGTGGCCTAATGAAACGTCTGGCAAACGAAAAAAAACCAGTTGATAATTGGTCAACTAATATAGTGGCAAACGTTATTTCGGGAAAATGAAAAAAATGCTGAACGAAAAAAAACCAGACGTTTTCGGGAAAATGAAATTCGGGAAAAAAGAATTCGGTTTTATGATAGGTAACCCTTCGAATCACAATGGCAACGTAGCAAAATTTACGCTTCCTATTTTTTTTAGTCAAGACGACGTTGTACTAAAAACAACCTTAAAATTTTAGTCCATTTCATAGGAACAAGAGTAGCTTCCCAAAAACATTTCGCCTACAAATCATAATATAAAATATTAAAAATATTAACGTTCGTATTGTATAATTTATCAATCAAATTAACTAACTTAAAAAATTACGAAACAAAAAAGTTAACAGGTTAAATCAAATTGACCACCAACAATGTAGCATTACCCAACTTCATAATTCCAGAAACCCAAGGACGATAATGTAGTAAACAATAATTCTGTAATACTACATATTTCAATTGGCGCAGTCCCCAAATTACTATAGAATGGAAATTCCATTTGTTACGATGCCAAATTGCGTTTGCACAGATCATTGCTGATAATATGATATGAATGGAACGCGCGGGCACAAGAATAGAGTAATAAGACTGAATTATTTCGGGAATATAAATTATATGTCGAGTATGGATATTTATGGGTCCAATACAATTACCTGGTATCTGTAGTACTTACTGGGAGCGCCGCAACTCAGTGGCTCGGAATCGGTGTGGCTTGGAGTTTTAAAATCTATCCGGAACTCCGATGGTGGAAATACCGATAAAAAAACCTTTTTTTTTGGGGAAATCCTCACGGAAATTAAGTTGGACTCCTACCGACTAAAAACCTACGGCACTTAACCCAGGGGCCCCTGTGGTGGCCCCCGGGTCCGCAACACTACGTGACGCCTAAAAGGGGTAAAGAAAAAAAAACCTAAGCAACCCGGATAACGGTGTTAAGCACTCTGAGGTCTCTCTCTTTTAAATGTTCCATGACGCAGCAATCGATGTGCTGACTGAGTGTCTGACTAACCCGTTTGGAACATAATTGTGAGCGCATGGTACGTTATGTGTTATTACAATCTAATAACTAAAAGAATTTAAAATTAATCCAGTTAATTATCAGTGCATCACCGATAGTAGGCGGCTTGCATCAACCAGAACTTGTTGATTTTAGAACTACAGCGGGCGAGGCCTTTTCTCCATAGAAATATTGCATTTGATTGTGAACTCATCTGACAGTAAGTGACGCTGTTGATATGCACGTCTAGAAGGTACTTGCATAAAGAGATAAGAAGTAGGGCTTGGAAAGGGCTCATTCCACGCACTTAAAATTAGAAAATGTATCTTCTCTTTCACTGGCCCATTGCTGGGACAGAGCCTCCTCCGAACTCTTCCAGTGGTCCCTGTTTTCGACTGTCTGCCAATCTCCGGCATGATTCACCAAGTCATCGCACCATCGTTTTATGGGCCTTTTTCTATGGACGGCCTAAAGGGCTGTGATTTGGGTCCATTAATCCGGTTTCTCCAGTCCAGTTTAGTTGTTATTTTGTTAATCTTAAAATAAAAAACTCTCTTCTGACTAAATTTCAATTAAAAGTCAGTTTATTGGCTCTTTAGAAGTGATAAAGCTCAAAACGTTCACAATAACGCTCGCTTAACAAAAGTGAATATTAAGAATCTCTCGAATGCATTCGAATATGAGTAAATATCGTATCGTATGCGAGGTTGCAGCAGTTGGCTGGGAGCAGTCGAGCGTTTTTTAAAAAACCATTGTATCTCGAAAAATGCATAAGATATTCCTAGACTAAAATTAAATAGACACAATTTGCTGAAATTGCATTTCGGATTCAAATAGAGTTGAAATGCATAGTATACTAAATGGTTGTACAGTCAATAAGAAGTAAAGTAAAAGATTTTTTCGGTGAAGAAATTAATTTGTAGCGAGTTTATGGTAGACCATTTCTTTTGGTTTGTTTAAGGTAGAATACGAATTTACAAATAGCATGCATTAACTACACAAAAACAAGTTCTACCGACTAACCCATTGCTTATTAAATTAACCACCTAAAGATACCCGGCTAAATCCGCCAACAAAACCGAGAGACAGTTCGCATATCTTTATTCATGCATGCACAGGAACGCAACTAAAATGCATGAAACAATAACCATGCAACTGCAGCTACAAATTGTTGGGCCGGTATTACCATCTTTATTAGTCGGGAGTCGGCGTAATTTGTCCGGGAACCGGCGCTCATATTTCGCAGCCGGGCTTTATTTAGGCAAGGATCATTACCATAATGCTCCATTACCACTACAGGCCTTATTGCTATCGTTTTAGAGATCGTTGACTGAAATAAAAAACCTCGCGTTGGTACTATGGGAATCTCAGATTTATGAACTGTGTTACTCGTTTACTTTGTAGCTAAGATTATGCAGACGACTTCACGAGTACTGTATTGAGTTAATAGAAAATACTTTTACGTAACATCATAGAGCCTTTGACTAGTGATGTCATAGGACTAATCATTACCACATGACTAGTATTACATAAGAAATAAAAATAGGTAATGATGGAATGGTATTTCCTGTTCATTTATTTATTCTCGATGTTATAACAATAGTGGTACATACAAATTGAATGCCGATAAAGCAAGGTAGAAAACATGTGAAATCTAATGAGCATTTCAAAAGAAAAAGAGTGTTTAACGACTTAGCACAGTTTATCAAATTCAACATTGATTATTTATAGAGAACCCTCGATGCATGATTCAAATCACAATTTGATTACTTTTAAACGACATTGACAAGTTAGCTGTTGGTGTTTTATGCAGGCTGTGGACATTTGGAATACTTCTCACTTGTTGTTGACCTTTTAAGAACTTAATACCTACGTCACTCTTGAATTCTTGGAAGAAATTAAGTGAAGTTCAGATTAAAAACGCTACCATGGCAATAACGGAATGTGTTCTGCTATACAATATATCTATGCTTAACTAGGTCAATTCTTAATAGATACAACACCAAAAGGATATATTAGCTAAAGTATGGAGTTCTTCAAGAGAGGTTTGAAAAGGTTCTTGCAGGGTCGGCAACGCACGTTGCACGTGTCCATAGGCCGCGGTAACTGCTCACTATCAGGCAGCTCGCATGCTTGTTTGCCACCGTCTTGGGATAGAATAAAAAGTGAATGGTAATTTATTAACTTATGAGATAAACTTGGCAACACTTGCATACACTTAAACCTAAAACCTATCCGGTGACTCCTACCAAAAATGAGCTTAAATATTTACTTTATTACAAGTTCAAGTAGAACTTTAATATCTAAAAAACTGAATAAGCAACACGACATTTCTTATATTGTACCAAACGACTTTCGGTGATATGCACTTTTTGTGTTTAGCCAGTAATAATTGACGTCATGTCACGACTATCGCTAATCCAACGAGATAAGATGGGATATACTTTGATGCACAAAGAAAACAACTATGCAACTTAATAACTAATCAAAAGGGTTGACCTTTTAAGGCACAAATAAAACCATGCTGCTGCCGGAGTCCCGTTGCCACCTTAAAGTCGTTTGCGTCCTTTCTACGTCTGTTTGTTTTTTCTATCTTACGGCCCGTACATTATAACACGACATGACATCGCGTTGTACGTGCTACGACGCGGCACAGTGAGCGTACGTACGAGAGACGTTACTGAAAGTGAGGTTGTGTACGAGCCCTTAGGTAGTGTATGGAATTGTGTGACAGGACATGTGGGTGTGCTTTGATTTTTGTGTGTATATGTATTGGAACAAATAGTTTATGATAGCAATAGGAATGGGTTACGCAATAGAAGCGGGACCTGCGAACCGATCGCGTACTTTGTTATAAAGCTTAGCGATTGTGATTTTACCCAACTGTTTTGTGTTTGCATTTTTTGTTTCTGGATGAATGTTTTAGTCGGATTTGCGAGTAAATAGCTACAGCTTAGTTAGTAAAAAGACCGAAGAAAATGAATAAAAATATGAAATCTCGTTTAAATTGTATAATTGTTACTAGTTCGAAATAAAAAGTTCAGTTTGAATTGCCTTATTTTAACATGATGAATTATGAATTATCGGAATCAGAATATTATTTTGGTTTTTCAACATTAACTTAGAGTAAAAAAAGAATAGTTGTTTTTGGTCATTTTATAAAGTTTTAAGTAACTGCCATAAATACTTTCCATAATAGATTTTACAAAAGTTTCCGAATGAGGTTAAATATTAATATCATAAATGCTCCGGTAAACACAGATCACAGAACATTTTGAAAGTAAGAATCCGTTTTACCAATTTCAAACAAGACTCCAAAACAACATCCTGTTAAGTAATTTGTTTTTCCCACCCAACATCACTAATAGCTGTTCCCTCTTCTCAAATTTATTTCACCCACACCAAGACGTAGAAAAAATATCTTTGTTTGACGCGAATCCGTAAAATAAAAATAACAAGCAGACCAAGCAGGTTCATCATTTTAAATTGGTAACGTGATATTCAAGAAAACACATCTCATTAGACATTTTATTCGGCAGCAAAAACTCACACTGCGAGGCGGCATTTTAATAAACGCTTTTTTGTACAAAAGAGCTCCCATTTCTAGAAGGAAATTCTCGTTTAAAAGCGTTAACGAATTGTGTTGATTACGTGTAGAGACGTTTCAGCAAAGCATGTGGTAATATATGATAAACAGCCTCGTAGCACTTGGATTTTCAGCTTTAAGGTATGAGTTTGTAGCCTGACTTCATGCCATGTATGACATGACACGACGTCACGTCGCTCCAGTCATGCATGACCCGATTGCAGGTGAGGGAATATTATATATTGATCAATAAGTATGTGAAAAGCAATAGAGGTAATTCTGAGAGTATTGCCGTTTAAATAAAAAATATATTTACCTACAACATTATGTGCGTGCTTTAACATTGAAATACAAAATATAAAATAACAATGAAATCCGTGGCTAGTTAGGCGGAATAGTTTCCGTGGCTAACTTCTTATAGTTTTTTCCTTAGGAATAAGTACATAATTATTGTCGTGTACAAATCAAGGCATAGGTACTTGCTGATAATAATTAAAAGTCTGACAACATTGCTATTCACAAATATGTCGGCCTCAATATAATTTTGTCCAATTAAAAGCACGCTAATTATGTACGAATATTGAACATTGAAGTGAACCATTATTTTGTAGTTTTCCAATTCCAAAGTTGCTTGTAAAATAGGTGCAAATTATCTTAAGGTTTCGGTCGCCATTGTACTTCTGTGCAGAACTATCATCCAGGGTTCATTAAACAACAAACCTTGATAAACGCAAATAACTCTTCCCAAAAGCGCACTGTTGAAATACAATGTAAAACAGTATTTCATACAAAAGCATAACAGGTGATCCCCAAATGAAAAGAAAAGATAGTAAAGTAGAAAAGAAAACACATTCCCAACTTTATGCAGTTTTTTATGAATAAAACATCAAAAGCTACGGTAAAAACTTTCTATTGCGTATTTCATAAGAAATATGAAAAACATAACAATAAAATTTTTACTTCTACCTCTGTGATTGAATTCAGCAAAGTAGTAAAATTTAACTACCAACGAACCAGGACTACTTTTTATTACTGTTGTAAGTAGGTGTATATTGGGAAGTATACTTCATTTTTTTCTTCACCACTCGCTCTCTTCGTTCGCTCATTCGAAAAAAATGAAGTACCTTCCCAATATACACCATTAATTAGTAAAAACGTATCGATTTTGTTCTGAAATTGAAGTACCTTCCCAATATACACCATTAATTAGTAAAAACGTATCGATTTTGTTCTGAAATTTCAATCCTGTAGTGTCTAATCTGATGAAAAGAGCATAAAGCATTCATGAAACCGTTTTAAATGGTTTATAACTTGTGACAACATTAAAAGTAGTCATTTTTATGAAACCCGTGGAACTTGCCAGACAAATTTATTCAACAAAAATGAAGTTCCTGAAGCAAAAAGATTCATTGCAATTGGAATGCATCTGTCCTTCTACGTCATCAACAGAAACTAAGCGACATGGTCCTTTACTACCAAACACAATACGCAGCATCGTTTGTGGTCCTTCCAACTGCGGAAAGACAAACTTGGTCCTGAGTTTATTACTACACCAGGACGGTCCACGTTTTTGTAACCTTTATGTCTACTCGAAATCATTATATCAACCAAAATACATCTTCCTGGAGAACGTGTTGAATGAGGTGGCAGACATATCTTATTACAAATACAATGATAATAATGCGGTCTTGAGTCCGCACGAAGCATTACCAAACTCAATTATCATATTCGACGACGTTGCTTGTGAAAATCAGAATAATATACGAGATTACTTTGCAATGGGTCGCCATAGAAATATTGACTGTTTTTATATCAATCAAACTTACACCAAAATACCCAAACAATTAGTGAGAGACAATTCTAATCTTATCATATTATTTAAGCAAGATGATGTAAACCTTAAACACGTTTATGATGAACATGTAGGCTCTGATATGTCATGGTGTAAGTTTCGTGAAATGTGCTCCACTGTTTGGAGAAAACCTTTCAACTATTTAGTTATAAATAAGGACTGTGAACGAAACAAAGGATGTTACCGGCTGAACTTCGATACATTCATAGAAGTAGACTAATCTTTTTAAATAGTTGCTAGGTTACTGATGTTTCAGTTTGATTAAGATTGTCAGTCAGTGTGGAGTCTTTAACGATGGAACGAAATCTCAAAGAACAAATTGTAAAGTCTGCTGCAGCTGTGAAAAGAAAGGTGGATATTATGAAAGATTACAAAAGAACAAATGACATAGCCCTCGAAACATTATTCAAACCCATTATCAACCCCCTAAACCAAATGTCAAGTAAAAAAGATGACAATAAACAATATAAACATGAAGAATCAACGCCAGTGAACCATTTAATGAAAAGAACCAAATATTGCGAGAGCGAGTCATCAAGTACCTCTTCCGAAAATGTTGAAGAACCTGTCTCTGATGGGGAAATCACAGATCATGAGATTTTTATGCCTTCTAACAAGACTCTTACTACATCCCCATCAGAGGATCATGATGTTAATGAGAACTCATTTAAATCTCTCCAGTCATCACCAAGTATTGCTAACGATTCTCTATCTTGGTCCGTGTCATCTGAAGTAATGAAAGATATACCTTATGGTGTTAAACATGAGCGAGGAAAATTATGGCTTGGCAAAACTCGTGTTTATGACGACGACAGAATATTGAAAATTGGAAACCGTAGCCTGAAAAAAACCATAGGGCTTCAAGAATTACTGTACAAAAAGGTACCAAATTTAGAAAACGTTACAGACGAGGACTTGCAAAATTACAGATTATTACTTATTGATACTAATGCACACAAACGTCATTGCAATCCTTCTAAACCCATAAACAGTAATAAAGGTTTTAAATACATGAATATTATTAAACCGTTATTCAAGTTCTCAAGAAATCATACCAGTAGTGTTGAAAGTCTTCCGCAAGGAGAAGGGGTAAATATATTAAAAGAAGTTAAGAATGATACTGATTTGATTTACTGGAACGATCCTAATGAGTTAGTGGAAAGATTACAACTTTTACTGGCTTCATGGACAGCTGGTAACACAGGAGTAAGAAATGAAATTTATGCAATAATCGAAGAATTGCATGAAGCTGGCATTATCAAATACAAGAAATATATAAAGCTTCCATCTGGTGGACCGGGCAGTACCATTGCACTAGAGAAGCCGACAAGACGATAATGAATGTAGACAAATTCGGTCATCACGTTCATAAGCGTTTACGACAATCTTTAAATGCTGATATTATTACAGATGCATTAATAAGGTCCGAAGCAGGAGATTTTGATTTAAAATTATCGAAATTGAAAGGACTGTCACTTCCCGAGAAGGACGATGAAGCTGTAAGTAAAGAATACGTTGATAAATGTATTCACGAACTAAAACAAGAAATAAAAACAGTTCAAAGTAATGTTAAAAAATACCTAAATAATCTAGAAAAACTGACTGTTGAAAATTTGAATACATTGTATTACACTAAAAAAGAAGTTGATCTCATGATTTCACCAAAACCTACTCAAAATGAGTAAAGAAGATTTAGTTCATGAGTTGCACAAAGCAGCGAGAAGGAATTTTTGTCGTCGGCATACGATTATCAAAGGAATGGATGATTTATGGCAAGCTGACCTCATGGATTTTCAAAAATATTCGTCGTATAATAACGGACACAAGTATGTTCTTGTAGTTATTGATACTTTATCGAAATACGTTTGGGTTAAACCGTTGAAGTCAAAATCAAAAAAGTGTGTAACGGACGCAATGTGCAGTATACTATCAGAGACAAGAAGAAAGCCTAAAAATTTACAAACTGACCTGGGTACAGAGTTTTATAATGATTATTTTAAGCAGTTGATGAAAAGGCATAAAATAAATCATTATTCTACGTACTCTGTAAAGAAAGCCTCCATAGTAGAACGTGTGATAAGAACTCTTAAATCTCACCTTTACAAAATTTTCAGTCTATATGGAAACTATCAATGGTTTCAAAATAATTTAGACATCACTGTGGAGAATTATAACAGTACTTTACATCGCATAACTAAATTTAAACCAATCGATGTAAATCAATCGAATGAGATTCTAGTAAAGTCTAATATAATCAAATCCCAACAGTCAAAGATACGACGAGGAAAAACTTTTCAAGTTGGTGATTGTGTACGTATAAGTAAACACAAAGGAGATTTTTACAAGGGTTACACTCCTAATTGGTCAACCGAAATATTTCTCATAGTAAAAGATAATCAAACTAGTCCCCCAACGTATCAAATACAAGACAAACACAAACAAAATATTCTAGGTTCTTTTTATGGATACGAATTACAGAAAACCAAGGTGCCGGAAATTTACCTTATTGAGAAAATTATTAAGAAAAAAGGAAACAAAATTTATGTAAAATGGCTAGGCTTGAGTGATGAAGACAACAGTTGGGTTAAAAAAAGTGATTTAGTTTCATAGTATATAAATAAAATAATTTGTGCTATCATCTCACTTTTTGCCTATCGATGAAGAAAGGCAGTGGTATAATTAATAACTTGATAGATCGTTTACCGTTTGAACTACATTTACCTGGGTATCAATTTTGTGGGCCCGGAACGAAACTTCAGAAACGATTAATTAGAGGTGATCGAGGGGTGAACAAATTGGATGAAGCTTGCATGCACCACGACATTGCCTATATTAACAAAGATTCGCGTGCTCGACAGATAGCTGACTTAAAACTGTTGAATATGGCAAAGAGAAGGTTGAACTCGAAAGATGCCGGAAAAGGAGAAAAACTTGCATCATGGGTTGTGAAAAAAGCGATGAACGCAAAAATTAGGGCTGGTAGTGGTATGAAGTCATTCAAAAAGGGTGTTAGGAAAATTAAATCACGGTTAAAAAAAATCAAATCCAAAGACAGTCACACTGCCATTAAATATGCCTATGCAGCTGCAAAAAAATTATTTAGTAATAAAAAAGGAATACGTTTGCCGCGTTGCATTCCTCTTCCAAAGTGCGGAGGGCTTTTACCACTTATTCCTATATTCGCAGGGTTATCAGCTTTAGGTTCACTAGCTGGAGGGGCAGCTGGTATAGCTAAAGCTGTTAACGATTCCAAAGCTGCACAAAAAAGTCTTCAGGAATCTGAAAGACACAACCGAATGATGGAAGCTGTTTCTATCGGGAAAGGGTTATATATTAAACCTCATAAAACTGGCACTGGTTTATATCTAAACCCATCAAAAAACTAATTAAGCGGCTACCCAAACGTGCTCTCACCAACATAGATATATTAGAACATGCCTATGATATTCCCTATTTTCGTGGAGTCTTCATGAGAGATACATTACCTTTGAAACCCAAAAATATAGAATGTGGAATATTGAATTTAGACAGCAATAAAAACCCCGGCACGCATTGGGTGGCCTTCGTGAAGCACAATAATTACGTAGAGTATTATGATAGTTTTGGCAATTTGAAGCCTCCTCTAGAATTTGTTAAATACATGAGTAACTTATCTATAAACTATAACTTTGACCGACAGCAAACCTTTGGCACTACAAACTGCGGTCATTTATGTTTAAAATTTCTGAGGAATTATTGGAAAAACATTTAAATACTGTGTGAAATAAATAAAAGTATCAGTTCAAACATGTCTTTTACTGTATCTATAACTGGAAGCGGAGCCTCCTTGAGCACAAACTATTCCCCTACGTTGGAACTTCGAGGAGATTACGAATGCGGACTTTTGTCATTTTCAACCTTCAATTCTATTCCCAATATAGATGAAAGGAACAATAAGTTTTATTATGGGGAAAATGAAGTCATCAAAATTCCTGAAGGGTCTTATGAGCTTCAAGATATTTGCGATTATTTGAAAAGTAATATTAAACATACCGTGTTAACATTAACATGCAATAACAATACATTAAAAACGAATATTTTCTGCTCCAAGAATATTTATTTTGATAAAGCTGAATCATTGGGACAAATTTTAGGTTTCGGTCAACAAACAATAAACGCAAATATAAGAACTGATTCACAATATCCTGTCAACATTCTATCAACAACCATCGTAAGGATCGAATGCGATGTTGTCAGTGGTTCTTTTGTAAACGGAAAAGGAAGTCATATTATTTACGAATTCGTGCCTAATGTACCACCCGGTTATCGTATAATTGAAATACCTAAAAATTTAATTTACTTTCCGGTAAACCAAAGTTCTATTAGCGCTATTAATATAAGGTTGTTGGACGCTGAAAATAAAGAGATAAACTTACGAGGTGAAGAAGTACAACTTTATTTACATTTCAGAAAAAAATGTTAAATTTCCATAAAAACCCGTCTACATCGTGTGTTCAATTCAGTTCTAAAAAAACATCCCGCAAAGACACACCGATTCAGCTAAAGAATAAGCTTACTAAAAGTAATAAGGAGTTTCTTAAATTAGTAGGCTTGATAAAATGAATATTTTAAATATATCACAACAAGCTTCATACGATACCAGTATTGAAAGTTTTGAGTATCATTCATACAAACCATATGTGTCAAGTTTCAACAAAAATGATGAAATACGAATTCCTATCAACCAACAAGATTTGTATGTACTGCCATCACTAAGTAGTTTATACATAGAGGGAAAAGTGAATGTGTTTAACAGTACCACTAAAGCAAAAATAACAAATGTTCATTTCGTTAATAATCCGATACTATTTCTGTTTCAAGATATAAGATATGAATTGAACGGAGTAGAAATAGATAAAATTAAAAATGCTGGTGTTACTTCAACTATCAAATCTTACCTATCTTTAAATGGTGATGAATCCAAGTGTGGTCGAGTTTGGGGGTGGTCAACTACAGGATCGAATAACACTGATAGTGGAGCATTTTCAGCATCCATACCGTTGAACAAAATTTTAGGATTCGCTGAAGATTATGAAAAAATTATTATAAACTGTAAACATGAGTTGGTGTTGCTTAGGAGCAATACGAATCTCAATTCTATCAAATTAAATGCAGGAGAAGTTGTCGACGATATTGTAATTAATAAAATTGTTTGGCGAGTTCCACACATCAAAGTGTCTGATCGGGAAAGAATTAATTTGCTAAAACATTTAGAGAAAGATCGAGCTATTCAACTCGCGTATCGTAATTGGGATCTATACGAATATCCACTACTACCTAAGACACGTAAGCATACTTGGTCGATAAAAACTTCATCACAAATCGAAAAACCACGGTTCGTTGTTATTGCAATGCAAACCAACCGTAAACATAACGCTGCCCTTTCAATGGCTGAATTTGACCACTGTCACGTGCGTGATGTTAAAGTATTTTTGAATTCATCGTATTATCCTTATGAAGGTTTAAACATCAACTTTTCAGAAGATAAATTTAGTTTATTATATGAGCAGTACGCTAGATTCCAACAGTCTTACTACGGACGCCGACCAGAGCCGTTGATGAGCATGAAAGAATTCAGAGACATTGCTCCTATGTTTGTAATCGACTGTTCACGCCAACACGAGACGTTAAAAGGATCGATAGACGTAAGAGTTGAAATTGAAACAGATCAAGAAATACCAGATCAGACAGCTGCATACTGTCTAATTTTGAACGATTGTGTATTTGAGTATAAACCTTTGAGCAATATTGTGAAGAAATTATCATGAATAACGATACAGTGATTGTGGATTTGCAAGGATTCAAAAACCGTAAAAATGAATTTTTAGTAAAAGAATTCGTTATAGCAACTCTGGAGTTTACTCAAACATTCTTAATCAAACCTCCATATCCATTTACTAAATTAACTGAGGAAGAGAAACGACATGTTAAATGGATAGAAAGAAACAGAGGTTACCAATGGAGTGAAGGGTACATCGATTTTCAAGAATTTCATAGAACTATCAAGCCTCTTCTGAAAGACATGAAAATTATTGTAAAAGGTGAAGAAAAGATTAAATGGGTGGCAGAGTTGTGTGGTCATGATAATATTGTAGATATAAGTTATACAGGTATACCTAATCTTAATAGTTTAAATGACCTGTACAAAACTAATATGTTTAATTGCTTGGTTCACAAAAATAAATGTGCTTTAAGAAGTGCTTTGTGTATTAAAAAATGGTGTTTTTTGAATGGATACTCATTATTTGACTTGACTGTTTTTACTAAATAATTTATTGATTAAGTAATTGTGAATATACATAACATTAAATATGATCAATGCATAGTTTTATTTAATTCTACCTACCTAACGAATTTAAATAATAAGTAAAAAATAACAAACACAGTTTTTCACATGACGTATTTATTTTAATAATATTTCTGATATTTATACAAGTGTACAGGTTAAAACTAGTCTTATATCTAAAATAAAGTTTAAAGCTAATAATTATTATTATCACTAATTTTCCTACTTATTTTTTTAATCACTGTTTCTGTTTCGTCCATTATGTCATCCAACGGTTCTTTCACAATATATTGTGCACTTAACACTACATTATCTTCATCACATTCAATGTCCGATTTGTTGAGAGATTCACCGCTTATATCTATCACTTTTATTTTAATAAGGCGTATTCCTCGCTGATGCTCATTATTAATCACGTAGGAGGTTCTGCGCAGTCGGTTCTTCTTGCATTTATGATTCTTCCGCTTCGCTTGCCTCTCTTTGGGTGCAGGGCTAGACCGATAAAGTTCAGGACAAGCTTGCCGAAACGCACTAGCAGTTGAGAAGGGATCTTGTGCGAACTGACTGAACATGATGTCGGATTCAGACATTTTCTGTAACAAAAAACAGTAATACATATTATCAATCATTTGTACAAATGTAACTTTCAAACAATTTTCTAAAAAATAGTATACTTACAGATAAGTAAATAGCACACCACTTCACTCGAGCTCAGAAACTAAAAGAATGACATGACCAACACCTCACTAAAATAGTTTTGCATAGTTTTAAAATTTTACAAGCTAAACACTTTTAAATGGAACATGCAGGGCTGTCAATCCACATTTTACAATGTATGATTTTATCTGTAATGTATTAAATCCTACTCCTTTTTAAAGTTGATTATAAAATCTTATCGTCTTGCAGTTAGTTTGGGTTCGAATTATAATTTATAGTAACAATCATCCTGTTGTTAGGTGACCTACTATATTATAATTGACTCTCTTATATCACAGCTCGATACGCACTGTGATAGTTTGATGATGTTCATAAAACAAGTTTTGGCAAGTATGAGCTGTAATTAACGTATTGAAACTAAAACAACATTATCAAAAATATTTTTTTAACTTTCATAATATGTAACTGACAACCCTCGTAGTCTTAGGTAATCATAACAGGTTGAAACTTGCAGAAATCATCACGTGTGCACTACTTATGTTGTATAGGTTTTTGAGCAGTAGCTATGAACTAATTAAGTAGGCAATTCAAACCTGGGTTTGAGTTCAGCAATGAAACAAAAAAATTGGTGAAATATTTATTAAACAACTAAACACAATTATTCTTAACATACAATCTTACGTGGTCTAAATCTAACATAACAACAAACTTAAAACTAGATACTTGACTTAACTAGTCCAATCTATTGTAGCTAAATTAAAAGGTACTAGATTTATGTCCCCATGCTAATGTGTCTATATTGTTTCTTAATAAGATACGTTTATCATCATTAGATGATAAGGCTACTTTATCAACACACTGAGTGAATATTTGGTGTTTGATAGATTTGAAAACAATGTTTCTTTTGCGAATTATTTCCTTTTCCAACAAAGCTTTATGATAGTCTTTGAAAAACAGTTTGTTGACTACAGGTTTTTTAATACCTTTAGCTTTCTTAATTTCTTTGGTTTCAGTTTTGATACAGTATAATTTTGATCTTAAACCAACAAATTCTGTAATAAGATGTCCGCCAAGTTCATCTTTGAACAATCCAGGTATTTTTTTATTTTCGCGTTTAATACCGTACGTATTATTTTCTTCATAGTTACTTGTATCAAAATATCCTTGAAAATTGTGTCTCAGATCTTTATATATATCACTAGTTTTCACCGAGTACAAAAAACTATCTGTATCTGTGTAACAAAGGTTTAAATTACGACCATAAAATGGTTTCATTACAGAATAATGGAAATTATACATGTGGCTTTTGGAAATTTCTAAAACCGTAAATCCAATATAAATAGGTTTGTCAAGTACAACTGATTCTGGCTTCAACTGAACTGCCACAAAATTTTCTGAAAAAATGGTAGAACTATGGTAATTAGGCCTCGCTATTAGTTGTTCTGCAGTGACCATTTTTTTCGTTCTATTTTTTGTATCAACCCACTGATTGACTAGTTTTACATCAAGCCTTTTTTCGGTGTCCTCTAAAGTTTTGCCGAAAATGCTATTATTTAATAACTTAAAAAAATCCTGTTCGAAACTTGACTTTGCCTTTTTTCGTAACTCTGTATTCAAATCAATGTATTGTTTTAAATAAGGGCTTTGTCTGAATTTAATTACTCTATGAATCTTTGTGAGCTTCAAACCATGTGATAAACACGTTTTCAAATGCGCATAATGGATAACGTAGTTAAATTTGTCATATAAGTTCGGTATTAATTTTGGAGTTTTAGATCCTGGTGGTGAAAATTTTTGTGGGCAAAATGGTAATTCATTATGCAGGTCATGTAAATTCTCGGGATATTCTAAATCAACTTCTAAAATAAACCCTTCTTCGGAATCATCGGGTGTTTCAAGGATTTCAATTTGATCAATATCTGAAACATTCAATAATCTAAAATCCGAATGAGGTAAATAAGAACACATCGCATAGCCGTACAAATTATTACAGTCTATGTAAAATAAAAAGTTATCGGGGTATGACGTTTCATAATTTGTTAAGTATTTATTGTTTGCTTTCGCATACCTCGTAGAACATAAACATACTCCCCCGCGAATACCTTTCTGTATTAATCGAATTATTTCTAAGTCATCAATTAGCTGAAGTTTTACATTCGTTTTAAGGAGCATTGCGTCAAAACTCAAACTAGGAGCTGTCAGATAAAATGAAGGATCTAACTTGTAATTTGTTTTACAAGTGCAACGAAACTTTTCAAATACATCTGCTAGTAACAAAACGTCAGATTTCAAATATAAATCTGTGTATTCACCCAAAGTTTTTAAATTGAACTCATTCCAGACCTGTTTAGCATGGCTATAGTCAGATTCTGAAACAGTAGTGTCACTAAGGCTCGAATAGAAGCATTGCTGTGGAGGCAATTTTTTCTCTTTGTACGAGTCCCAGGTAGACATGTATTCATACGGATACACGCCTTTCCGTCTTAACAATTCGAACCTCTCAGATTCTGGGAAAAAATTAAGCAAATGAATAAAATCTTTCTTATCTAGATTCGATACAAGTTTTTCTAGGCTTGTTCCCAAAAATTTAAAAGAGTCAACGAAACGAACCGCCATATGTTTATTGTCATGTGTTGTAAAAAACTTAGTGAATGATATGTAATTTTCTTTGTTTTTAGCTATAACTTTTATTGGTCCTGATGTTTGTCCCAGTTGACTTATAAATAAATGACTGTCGTAGCCAGACAAGTTATGAAAAAAGACAGGAACAAATTGTGGTAAACGATAGTTAAGATTACAGTAAGAATGAGCTGCACCGCGATAGTTGCCTGTCAAGTGGCAGTGGTCCCGAACTTTATCATCGAATAATAATTGACTGCATAAATAACATACTTTTGATTCCTTGAATGCGCAAACTTCTTGTGTGGTTAGTTTTTTCATAGGAATTGTATTTTTATAAATTTGTAAAATTTGAGATACATCCTTTTTTAGGTTATTTATGAAAACTTCAACACAATCTTCACCGCGATAAGTTACGTATCGATTTAAAGAACTATTATAAGAACAAACAACATAATACGCAAACGCAGCCGGTACATGTTTTTGAAACAGTTTCGTTGAACTGGAACTGGGTTCGTTAGGACTGGGCTGCAATAAAGATTCAAAGTCAGCATAAATTACAAAAGGCATGTCTTGCATTTTCTCATAGTTCTTAAATTGAATAAATGTACCCGACTTTGGCAAAATAGTCGCAACCCCACCGCACACATGAGCGTTTAATTTACGTTCGTTTTGAAAAAATATCATGCAGTCGTCACAAAAAAATATTTGACCATGATGTTTTGTTACTTGCGACCTTATTAAGCGGCTTAGGTTTTTAATCAAACAATAATGTGAAAGATTACCTCTTTCTATGTACAATAAGTTTATGTGATTGCTTTTTTTACTCAACGTGCGGTACAATGGTCCAACAACATTTGTTTTGTTTTTGAGTCCATATACATTAACGCTTATATTAGGATTATTTTTCTCAAATCTTTTTATGTCGGGAAACTTAACCGGAAACGACATTTTATTTACATTGAGCACGCTCTTAAAATGAGGATAAGAAGATGTTCGATGCCCGTTGCTGTCTGCAGGAAATAAAGCTGCCATTATGCTCCATAAAAAACAGAACTCATCTTTATTTTGAATGTTAACACATGCGCGTTTGAGTTTCAATGCTTTTGGCAAATCAATGAATCTAGATGCTCTCAGAGGATTGTACTTATTAATGTTAATTTCTAAGTAACAATTACGTAAAAATAACCAACCGCTATCTCGTTCTTCAAACTCGTCTACTTTAGAAGTAATCACGTTGATAACTTGAGAGAAAACTTCTTCAAAATCAAAACTATTATTTATTACAATGTTTTCCGTAGCAAATGACTTTATTTCGGACTTGTTAGAATCATTCGATCTTAAAAGAAATTCAGCGAATAATTCAAAGTTAACTTTGATGCTATCATAAGTTAACTGGCGCGCTCGTAGCAGCTGAGCGGCGCGCGCGCGCAAGCTGCGCATGAACGAGGCCGGCGCCTGCACGGCGCTCCCCGCATCACCACACAACCTGTACGCTGCGATGCGACTGCGGAAAGCACTACCTATTTTCTCAATACCATCGCTTTCTTCAATAGCAGAGTTATTTTTATGTATTGTACTCTTAAGATGAGCGGAAAACGCTTTGCTTTTAACAGAAATATTACAAACGGAACAATATATCGATCTGTTTGACATTGTTACTTGATGTAAAAGAAAAGATTGATTTAAATTTAACTAAAATAGATTGGACTCTTATTTCTTAATGTTTAGGATGATAACTTATTTTTTGTTATCGACAAAAAACCGTCCTTCGTCGGTAAAATCCGCGCGTGCTCGCTTGACAAACTTGCGCAGCAAGTCCAGCTGTTCAGCGTCAGAATCGGTTCTATATTTAAGCGATAATACCGCCTTCTGCCAGCGATCTCTCGCCGGTATCGACTTGATGTCCGCTGAGTTATAGAGTCGGAGCTCCACGAACAGATCGCCGGATAGGTCAGCGGTATGACGTAGGTTACCATCCGCCACGCGGCGCGTGAGCACGGATTGCAGGGAAGGCGCGGCGCGCGTGCGGTTGACGACGATCTCCGGCTCGTCGTCTAAGTCCAGACACCATCCATCAGACCGAGCTCGCTTCGGTACGCTGCCTTCAGCTGGCTTGCGCTTCGTAGGTCTTTTAGCCGCTTTACTGGAACTGAAATGATTAAGTTAGATGAGAAACTATTACTTACTATGCTTCGTGGATTATTTAATTAATAAGTTTGCTAGGTACCAAACAATCATAACCCTCCTTTGCTTTGACGTAATCAGGAGAAAAAAAAGGTATGTATCACGTACATAACTATAAAGGTATAAGGTACATAGAGTTCATAATTTATAAAGTCAATATTTTCTAATGTTTGGTTTAAAAAAGATTTGTTTTGAAAAGATCTGGTCATTACGTTCCTCGCTATGATTTTACATAAAACTTACCGCTTATTTACTTCGTCGTCCGTGTAAAAAAGTTCTTTTATAAATTTCGCCTTCCTCTTGGCCCCAGCCGTCTTGTTGCTCCTGAAAATGAAAACAAAAGTATTGGTTCAAATGTTAAGTATTCACGTTCATAAACATAAGCGTTATAAGTGGTTATAAGAATCTTCACTGTTTGTCACAATACTGAGATGCAGGTCGTTATCTCACCGTTTTTTAGCACACTCGTCTTCAGAGTCGCTAAGTGGTGGGATGGTCTTCCGTGCTCGGCGTTTGGAGGGCTCGGCGTCAGAATCGCAAAGTGCTGGAGTGGCCTTCCGTGCTCGGCGTTTGGAGGGCTCGGCGTCAGACTCTGAGTGCTTGTGCACTGCCCGGCGTTTAACTTCAACCTCGGAGTTGCATTCGATGTCAGACCTATCATATGAAGAATAAAAACAAACATGTAAAATAAAATCTTTATCGTTTTAACATAGTAAATTGAAGATAAAACTTACGAACATGATTGATTTCTGCTGAATTTTCTTGCTGTAGCACTAATAACGTTGAATAACTTCTTGATGGTCCTTGATGATCACTCACTGTCACTGATGTTATGGTTTTCATTGATCTATAGCTCCTAATTTATTCAAAAATATTGCAAACTCAGACAAAGAGGAGCATAACATTTTTACTGTAAAACTCCAATTTTACTAGGAAGTGATCGCAAAAACGACCTATAAAGTCTTTCCAATAAAAGGTTAGCTAACACTGTCTAAAATTGTAAGCTGTCAGCAAAAATTTCGGTTTGTCAATACATTTCGTGAAAAATAAAATATTAATTCACTAACTAGGTCGGCTGAAAGGTACGTACTTATGTACAGTTGACTTGAGTTTATTTAGAAGAAAAAATGTTGCGCTGTTATTAATGAACGATAGAAAATTCCCATTTTTCGCTGTTAATAACGTAAAATTATTTGTGTATACATGCGTCAGGGAACATGCCATTTGTAAGCGTTAAGGTCCAGAAGTAAGAAACTGAATATCCGTGTATGGTAAGTCCAACAAACTAACTCCCAGACGCAGGAAAATTAAGAAAAAAAAGTTTTTTCTGAATTGACTGACTTTGAACCAAACTTGTGGCAACTGGCACTGCAAAACGGAGGAAGGCGAAAACCTTGTAATAGTTCATTAAGCCATTCCTAAATGATATTACATGTCATGTGTAGAGTTGCACTACCTACACAACAGCGTCTAGTGATAAACTAAACTTCTTAAAGCTTGTGTTATGGGACACTAGACAAAGGATAAACATATTTCAAATACATCATTTGTTTACATAGGAAACAGCTAGAACAATACAAACAGACATGTTCATGCAAACGAATGTTTGTACTGTGCGGAATCGAACCCGCGACTTCTATTGTAGTAAACAACTTCTGAACCATTACACAATTAAGTAATTAGAAATACGTTCAAATTATGAAAGTAAAAATCATTTTTATTGTGGTTGACTATACTTGAATCTTGAATCATATTACCGAGCTTACAGATAAGGTAGTGCAGCGTTGGCAAAATGTAGTGACTTGTTTGTTCAAAGTAATACCTGCTTGTGTTGCATTTGCATTAGGGTTCCTTCCTATCTTTACGTAATAAACAACGGACTTTTTTGTGTTTGATTAAATTTAATAATTAGTTATTTGATATTTTTTTAAAATGAGTTTTATTTGTTTTAAGTAAATGTATTGATACCATTGTTTCATAGGTTAAGTTTTTATTCTGCATAAATGTTTACTTACTTACTTACTAAGTAAATTGATATTTATTTCTGTTTATTACAGTGATATGACTTATTTTAAAAATCTATTTTAATTATTGCATTAGGGTTCCTTCCTATCTTTACGTAATAAACAGCGGACTTTTATCTGTTTGATTAGATTTAATAAGTAGTTATCAAATATTATTTTAAATATGTTTTTTATTTGTTTTAAGTTAATTGACATTTATTTCTGTTTTTACAGTTATATTGTATTATTTGCAAAAAATCTATTTTAAATATGATTCCTAATGTTATGCTTAATATGGATTTATATGGTAATGCGAAATAATCATAATTTTGATTTTTATTAAGGTTGTTACTGCATCATTGAAGATGATGAGGTTCCTCACTGAATGTATTTAGCATTACACCAACGTATTAACCAGTTAGTAGAATTATGTTTATAAACTTTTGTCCTAACAACAATTATACGGAACCCGAAACAAAAAGCGTTACTAATTAATTACGATTTACTGGTCTTGTTCATACATTGCATCAGTATTGAAGGGATCGTCGCGGCTCCCACACACCTTTTTGAGTTAACGCGTCCATGCTCATAGTTGTGGTAAATTGCATTCAAACTTGTCCGTACGACCAATCAGGCATGAATCTCTGTTCCATCATGGAATTACCGAGGATTCATGGTGCCGACATTTTTACTATCATAAATGTGATTATTGACTATGTTGCTGCTGGATAACACGCGGTTGAATAGAGTATCACTTGTATCGGCACGACCAATCTGGCATGAAACCACCACTTGTGGTCGTTGTAGTTTCATGGTGCCGTCATATTCTAATCGGGTATCTAAGAGCGCCATGTATGATCTATCAATCAGTGTAGTTATGTTGTGTTTTTTGTGAAATACCAGATCTCAAGGGAAAAAAATCACAGGTATGTTTTTTATGAATTTGTTATTAATTTTATGATTGACGATAATAATTCACTTTTCGAATAATCATGTTGCGTCTTACACCAAAATGAACTCGTATCAAGTTTCATTCAACGATTTAGTTAAACAATCAGGAATCGGTGCATTAGGTATGTGTAGCGTAGAGGTGTCATATCGCAAGACCGGACGCACGACGTCAGCGCGAGCGCTCGTGGGTCGGCTAGGAAATGATGACAGTGCATGCAAACTGTTAAGCGAATAATTATTTAACTTTCGGTTAGTGGTTTTTTGATCAAAATTTTTAATTCCATAACATGTTTGAAGTTCATCGTTCATGATAAACCATCTGAAATATTTTAGGTGGTTTATTTCTGATTTTGTGCTCCAATGGTGTATATTGGGAAGGTACTTCATTTTTTTCGAATGAGCGAACGAAGAGAGCGAGTGGTGAAGAAAAAAATGAAGTATACTTCCCAATATACACCTACTGTTGTATTTGTGTTTCCATTTTTTACAGCTTCAACCTGGATTTTAGGACCACTAGGCTGGTTAAGCACTCTTGGGCAGAGCTCGTGAGGTGCCAAGTACAGATCTGGCCGGTAGACCTACTTAACATAACATAACATACCCTCACGATCATATCCCTGATGGGTTAATAAGAGGTAGACCGATTGTTGCCGTCATGGGTAAACGGAAAATTCGGAACTCCACATTTTGCCAAGGGAATTTGAACCCAACGTGACCTACTTTGTGTTACTTAATGTAACTTGTTCCGATGAAAACAGCGTAATAAACTATGCGTTTTTTTATGTTTTTCCTCAGGTTTAAGTGTTGCCGCGTTGCAATTCTTTTGAGAATTGCATAGCAGGTCTAAGCTTCTCGCTTAGATAAATCTGTAAATTTTTCGCAATCACTGACGTTACTTAACATAAACGGCCTAAATACGGGGTGGAACGAGCCATACTCCAACACGCGGGCTCAGTGCGGATTGTTGGAGGGGGTAAGGTTAGTGAGCAACCTTAATGTCAGATGTTAACAAGCCCTCTGACTGGCTTAACGACTGACATCCAGCGACGTCAACCGGGACCAACTGCTTAACATGCCTTCCGAAGCACGGAGATGCCCGAAAAATACATCACTAAATTTCGGTCCGGGTGGTCACCCATCCCATTTCAGACCCGGCGTGTGTTGCTTTACAACAGCGATCGTCGCCGATCACTGTCACAACTGCGTCACGGGCACCTAATTTGACGTTTGGCACTGACGTTATAAATGAATAATTATATTTTCCTCACAAACACACACCAATCTCACAAGGTATACCATAGTATACCTAAGTAAATTGAGATCCCGTAATCCTATGTAAAGTTTCAAAGCTCTCAGCTTTTTAAGCACCTTCTTTCTTAGCATTGAAAATAGAAAAAGTAAGAATCCCGACTTATCTTATGAAAAAACCCTATTAGTACTCCAGCAAACTTTAATAGGAGTTATTATCTCAAAAATGGAAGATCCCTGATCCGACGAGATACTGTCTCGTTTGTAGGATCTATTAAAATACGCTTGGTATTTTCTCTTGGAAGTTGTCTTACTTGTAAATAATAATTATTTTGAAGCTATTTTGTTAGTGAATTAGTTGCTAAGCTACATCAACTATCTTGCAACGAATAACGAAGAAATAATTCTACTACCCTTTGCTTTAAGTAGAATGAAATCCATTTTATCTAAAAGAACTTGAATTTAATTACTTCTAAACGTAGTCTTTGAAATTATTTTAATTATATTATTAATTTCTTAATCTAGGAACCATAAGAAGATCGCCGTTCTTCCCTGATTTAAAAATCTGACAGTTGTGATTTTTTCAAAATATAATACTAGGTTTTACACTTTTCTTTCAGTTTTAATAGTTTTCGTCTACATTTTAAATTGAAAAGTAAGGTTGTTTGAATTGTTTATTAATATCAGTACTGGATAATTCATTTAAACGGTTTTAATTGAATTAACACTATACATGCAGGTATTAATACTGACCTCGGCTAATGCTTTACTAATAATTAACATTGGCAAAGCCTCGACTGGGTTAACTAATAATTCAACAAAATTAATTAATTATCAATTTAGATGAGTAGCACAATCAATGTGATAAAACTATGTCATTCTTTTAAATTATTCAGAAGGTTATCAACAATACGGTTTTATCCTTTAAATCCATTGTAACTTTATGACTTAGGGAATTTTATTTACAAGAGTGATAGCCTTATTTTTGCAAACATCTATAACTAGTTTTCTGTCATACAATGCGTATAGTTTGACCTGTTTGATTACTCGCATGACATCCCGTGAGGACATGCAGATGTCCGTACAAACAATCATGCCATAAGAATGTTCAGGATATCGCCGGAAATTATATCGGCAGTACTCACAAACCAATCAATAACAGCCAAGTTAAAATTGAAACAATCTATTTCCTTACATAAAAAACATAAGGTCATTATTAAACTAGATTTTAATGCATATGCTTCAAAAATACATAACTATATGATCTACATTGGCTCCCAAAGTTGGATCCGCGGTAACGACAAACCACAGCACTCATGGCCCACTCGCGCGTCCAGGGACGTCGCGTCACATTCCGAGATTTACGAGCGGCACGGCGTCCATTTTGTCGAGACCTACTCACGCGACACGCGAAAGCACTCGAGCTGAAACGCGGAGTGCGCTACAACTACTCAGCGACGTGTGAGCCGTGGCTTGTAATTAAATGATATTCATTACCGCACTCAGTTTGGCTGTCGGGATAAATCATCCGTTTACATTTAAAGCACTAGTTAAAAGTTTTTGGTTTTAGTATGTTTTGCTATTTCAAAAATGAGTATTGGTACCTTTTTCATAGAAAATGTTGTTGAAAACCGAGTTATTAACGTTTAATTAGTTAAAAAATGCAACAAGAAAGTTTAAAAACCTCTTTCGTTCAAAGCTTTCGAAGCTTTTGAAAATATATACTTTTATTGAATGGTTCGTTCCATTGTATCTGCTTGTATTTTCAAAGGACCCTGGTGAATTTAAAGACATTGCGTCATTTTTATAAGTTTTCGTGCGATATTCTGCTATTTCAAAAATAAATGTTGCTTTTAAATAAAGGGGTCAGCTAATAAACTTGTAAGACACTATTAAATAAAAAGACGTTGTGTCAATTCTCAATATTTACGAGCGGCACGGTGTCCATTTTGTCGAGACCTACTCACGCGACACGCGAAAGCACTCGAGCTGAAACGCGGAGTGCGCTACAACTACTCAGCGACGTGTGAGCCGTGGCTTGTAATTAAATGATATTCATTACCGCACTCAGTTTGGTTGTCCGGATAAATCATCTGTTTACATTTGAAACAAACAAACAAAAGAAGTTCTGGGTACGATGAATTGCCTCCACTGTTAATAAAAAAATGCTCCGACGAGTTGCTTGTGCCCCTAACTCTTTTGATTAACAAATCTTTTGCCGAAGGTTTAGTTCCCGACCCCCTGAAAATAGCAATAATCAAGCCTATTTACAAAAAAGACAATCCAAACGATAAATCTAACTACCGCCCCATAGCTTTACTGCCCACTTTCTCAAAGATTTTCGAAATGGCAATGGTGAGGAGGCTCTACTCTTACTGTGAAAAATATAACATCCTAGATGAAAGCCAAAATGGATTCCGTAAGGGTAAATCAACGACAACTGCAGTCTTTAGGTATATATCAGAAATTCTTAACACAATAAACGATAAAAAATATGCGATAGGTGTGCTGCTTGATATGAGCAAAGCTTATGACCGGGTTTCGCATTCTATATTATTAAGAAAACTGTATGACATTGGCGTAAGAGGGATAGCACACGACTGGTTTACGTCCTATCTTAAAAACCGAGTTCAGTTAGTTGAAGTTGAGCATTTCAACCCTGTTTCGGGATTAGTGTCGAATGTCAGATCACAAAAAACGAATGTGACTGCATCCATTCCTCAGGGCAGTGTAACTGGGTGTATACTGTTTTTGATCTACATAAACGATCTACCTAAGATACTGGACTGTACAAGAGTTTTATTTGCAGACGATCTTTCTATTACGTTCCCTTGCAAAGATAGTGTGGAACTAGAGACACGTTTGAGTCATACACTTGCAAGTATAGACTTATGGCTAAAGGATCACAATTTACTTTTAAATTTAAAAAAAACAAAAATTATGCAGTTCCACCCCTTTCAAAAACAAGCGTTGAATATCAATTATTCTTTTGGCACTCAAGAACTTGAAACAGTTGACAGCTTCTCGCTGCTAGGGATAGCCATCGACACTCATGTTAATTGGAAAAGTCACATTACAAATATATCTAGTAAGTTAGCTCGGTTCACATATGCGCTATACAACCTTAAGAAAGTAACTGATTTAAACACAGCAAAAATGGCTTATTATGCATATGCCCACTCTTGGCTTTCATACGGAATAGTACTGTGGGGAAACGGCACCGAAGTACACAACTTGTTTATAAAACAAAAAAGCTGCATTAGAATACTCGCTAACATAGACATCAGGACCAGTTGCAGGCCTTACTTTATTTCTTTAAATATTTTAACCCTCACATCCATTTACGTGCTTGAGATTTGTAAATTCGTCAGAAAGAACATACACCTTTTCCCAACTTACACGAGACCAACTAACTTGAGGCAGAAAGATAGGCTAGCTCCCCTCACTTCTAAATTGAAATTACACCAATCAGGACCCCAATCAAGTGCCATTAAAATATATAATACAATCCCCCATAGCATAAGGGAAGAAGGTAATATTAAAAATTTTACTAACAAATTAAAAAAGCATTTGATTAATAAATGCTACTATGATCTGCAAGAGTTTTTCACTGATATTTGCAATTGATTTCTAATTTATCTTTTATTTATAATTTTTCAAATGTACGTAAATTGTGTTTATATTCTGGAATTATTTTTTATTTATTCTGTATCAGGTAGGCATTTCAATATTAATTGTAATTTTGTGAGTGATTGAGATTTTAATTATTATAATAGTTATTTTTTAAGTTCATATTTTTATATTGTAAATTTGACATTTTAATTGTAATTTTAATTGTTTAACTTGTTTTTAATTTTGAATTTTATATTAATGTAATTCAGATTATTATTAGCCACTCTATCGTCACCGCTAAATACCTAATGTCTTCTCACCTGTCACATCGTTTACGCCATATTGATTTTTTCTGTTGCGAATTTATGCGAATTTTCCGAGAATCATTTGCAAATTTTCCGAATAGGATCGCAAAATGATAAACACACAGACGAAAAGCTCATTAAATAAACGTTTATACTGAATACGGACTTACGTGTTTCTATTTTAAGCAAATTAATATTAATTGGTTGAATTTAAAAAATGGCGAAAAAAAATCACTTTTTTCGACTTTCACTTAACTAATTTTTTTAGTATTTAAAAATCAAATCTGTAACCTTTTTTCACTGCATCTGTGTAATACACAAATTATTATTTATTTTAAAATATATTACAGTGTGTAATATGTAATAATCTATTTACAAGTTTATTTTAAACTTATAGCATGCACTTATTATCATAACATAACCTCAACATGAACTTTTGACTTTTTATTTTTCTTACTTTGACGTCTCGTAGGGACGGTCCGTTGTTGCCAGGTCGGTACAAATATCATAGACAAATTGTAGAAAAATATTCAATTGAAATAGTAACAGCAAAATCGATTCTGAACGGAAAATGAGTCACCTCTCGAGTGCCTCAAAAACTGGTAGCTAAAGCTACCAGTGACAGTTGAGACGACATTGGCATTGGTAGCTCAAGTTACCAGTGGTGTAACATTCATGAATGCATTGAATAAAACTATTAAACTATTAAACTATTAAACACTAGTGCAAAATTTGTGGTAATACTGTTTCAGTACGTTTCGCTATTGCTAAAATGAATATTGTTAGCTCATTGTTTACAACTTTTGAAATTATGTGTTCAATCTAATGGTTAGGGATATTTATCTCATTGGCTTATTCACTTCAAGGACACTGGTGAATCCAAAGATGTCATTTCAATTTCAACAATTTACGAGCGACACGGCGTTCCTTTTGTCGAGATAATACTCATGTGACATGCACTCGAGCTGAAATTCGCGGAGTGCGCTACAACTACTCAACGGTGTGTGAGCCCTGGCTTGTAATCAAATGATATTCATAACAGTTTGAATAAAAGCACTATTCATTCACTTTTTTGGCAAACGTGGATTTGATAATGTTTTAGTATTGATCGCGATAATGAAATGGTAGAATGAAGTGCATTTTGGGTACAAAATTATTTTGAAAAACTGTTAAAACAGACTTTTAGCACTACTTTGCTAGCGACAATTACTCACGTCACCTTTCGGAAACTCAGAAGTGTCTTAAAAGCGATGCGCTGAAACACTTGAGCTGAATTCCACTGAGTGCGCTACAACTACGTGAACTACGTGAGATCCACGCTGTGTCATTAAATAATAATTATCACACATCTGATCTGGGTATTTTGCATCACCTACGTCGGAAGTGTAGCGTAAAAACGTGTAAACGGTTATTATTTCATTTTACATTTTAATGAAGTGATTTTACATTTTAAAAGGCTACACGTGTGTACAAATTTTAATGATCCTCCTATACAAACAGAGTGATGCTCATGCATCACCTAACCTGTTCCGTGCGTAAACGTACCTTTCCCAAAACAATAAGTTAAAATGTTTATGTGTGTTAGAACAATAGATCATGAATGAGATACCATGTACACTTATTCAAGCATTTTCCGATATGCCTTTATCCCGATCTCAAGATAAAGTTTTTCGTAGAATGAAAAGAAATCTAGCAGCAAAATCCATGGACGCCCGGGCTTTAAACCCAGCTCTTTTTTTCTACAACTAAGGTGACAAGAAAGGAAGTAAGATGGTATCGGCTAAACAGTTATGCAACTAGGTAGGTATTACAGCCTATACGTGAAGTATAAGCCAAGCCCATTGTATAGCAGTAGAGGAAAGTTTCACTCACGGGTCATCGTGGGAAAATCCTCATGGATACCTAGCTGCCCGGGGGGACGAGAAGGGTACGTCGGACTCCAGTAGCAGTTCCCTAGGAGGCTAGAAGTGTTGCCGACACTGTGTGAACTTTTTAAACCCTTCGTCAGAACTCTTACATGGCTCGAAAAGACCTAAATTTCCAATGAGTCGGTACATGAACCTCCTGAAAACCTTTTTTATTATATGTTTACTGGAAACTTTGTTGAACAACAGACCATGTTTATACACACAAATATTTGTGTGAAAATCGAACCCGCGTCATCGCGTGTGGTATCAGCCCATTACCAAATCAGTCGTCGAGCTTACAGTACACCGTCCAAACTCAGTTAGTCCTAATTTACACAGTTGAGACTTCTGACGGTCCGAAACGCGAAACCGGCGCACATTTTACTGAGTAATAAACTCGGGACAGGTTTTGGCAGTGCATCTGCCGCGGCAGATAGCTGAAATGAACAGCTCATATTTCACATTTCACGCGGCTCAAAATGTTCTGGTCAAAATCAGAACGCGTTTAAAATGTGTGCGATAATTTTAAGCTTTTCAATTATAACTGACACCTAAGTGAGAGGCTATGTGCGTGTCGGTCATATTTTATGACTCTCTTATACATAAACTGGATGCATTTGAATTTGCAACTTTATTTTTTTGAAGTTCGACGACCATCAAAAATACATGCAAGAGGCTTTTTTCTCTGAATTAAGTTTCTAAAAAGAAGCAACACTACGTAATAATAAAAAGGTGTTTTTGCTACTTTTTATTATGGATTCCTCGTTGTTTTTCTTCCGGTTATATGCTCTCCTAAATGTATAGGATGCAAAATGTACAGGATAAGATATTAGAAGTCACTAGATCGGGGACATGTAAAAATTACATTAATGTCATTTCAATACGTTTTAGGTTCTTTCTACATGACGCTGGGTGCCGTGTTGCTTATGGCTAGCCCCCTAGATTAACACGGGTTTGTCGAGCGGTTTGATGTAATGGTTAAGAAGTTGGCTACTACACCAAAGGTTGCAGGTTCGATATTCGCACAGTACAAAAATGCATGTGCATGATCATGTAGGTTTGTACGGATCTGGCTGTTTCCTATGTGTTTCAAATATGTTTCTACACAAAGCAAGCTAACAAGCTTCGCCTAATTTTGGCCTAGGTGTTGTTGGGTGGATAATAATAATAAATAATTTATTCACCAAAAGTTCAGTGTCATTAATTTATTTATATTTATAGGCTCCGTCTACCTCTTGCCTTCGAACATTTTGCATAATTATTTAACACCGTTGTTGTCAAAATCGTTTGTTTCTTTATTAGTAAAAACCCCAATGTAGGTTTCGCTCACAACGTAAGCTGTTATCCAATAATAAACTTAGTGAAGTTAATATTGGTTGTCAAATTACGTTTAAGGTGATAAATTTAATTTTGGCTTCCTCTGAGTGCTTCGAGAGGTGGCTGAGGGCCCTCGAACGCCGAGGGCTCGTGAACACTATTAAAGAGCCGTTTGAGACACAATTACCTTAGTGGAGAAGGGCAGTTAATAAATAAGGTACTTTGAACCTGGTCTGATTTAATGTTATCCAATTATTTTACAAGTAGCAAATATCATTTGTTATTCAAAATGCACGTTTATTATATTAATATAAGTTGAAATTTTGTATATTTTAAGGCCCATAGTGTAAGGGTAGGTTTATTTAATTTTCGCAAAAGCTCGTAAAACATAGTTCCATGTCCACTACACTAACATACCAAAATTGGAGTGATTCTGTGAAAAGCTTTACAAACAAACGTGATTTATGTGACTGGAGTTGATTCTCAAATTAAATTGAAAAAATATGTTTTTTAAAAGAGTGGTTTTTCGCCATACATGCTTTTTTCAAAGAATATTTTGGTACCTTTATTTAAAAACTAATAGACCACTGTAAACGAGCTATCCTTTATTATTACCCTGTATTATTATTTTTTATGCCTTGTGGTTGAATGGTAGAGAATGCCTCTAGACATTGAGTCCGCCAATTGTACTTTCTAATTTTGTATTGCTCAAATTAAATTAGTACAATAAAGAAAAAATAACATACATACATACATACCCTCACGACCATAATAATATCCCTAATGGGTTAGTCAGAGGCACACTGATTGTTGCCGTCATGGTGACAGAAGCCCACATTTCGCCGCGGGAAAATGAACACAACGTGGTAAAGGGCGAGCCTACCGCCGTTATCCGGGTTGCTTGGGTTTCTTAACGATGTTTTCCATCACCGGAGAGTCAGCCGCAAATTTGTAGAATGAACACAAAGTAGGTGTGTTCCGGCCAGATATTATGATCTCGGGACCACCGGGTTCCGAAAAAATAAATGTATTCACAAAGACTATTCTATTATCGTGAATAGAAACTAATAAACCTATATGAAATAAGCGCAATATTATGAACGTTATGAGGAAATCCGTTTCCCTATATCCGTGTGATTGATTTAGTTATTCCAAACGCAACCCAAAAAGATAGAAAATAATGTTACGTACAGAGGCGCACACATCCACCTTTACAAAGCCGTTGCAAAATGGGTCTTATGTCAGGGGCATAAGGTGCCCCTGTGTAAAGGCTGGTTTGAGCGCCTCTGTACATTTCCCACTTCGATACGTATGAGTTTTATTCCAAATACACTGTGAAATTAACTGGAACGTCATGATCTGCTTTTGTTCCAGTTTTTGACAGGTTATAATAAGTACAATTATTAAATCTCTACTTGGGTCTATCAAAGAATGTGATTGTTATCAAAGAAGTGTGAACATCCTCATTTGTAACATAATGGAATTTTTAGGCGAATAAGAAAATTCCTCAATATAAATCATCCAACTATTTTATTAATAGACGTTTTAGCCCCATCTGAATAGTTATTTGTGAATTAGAAGTAGACACAATAAAGATATTCCTTATTCAATAAAGTAGAATGTTTAAGTGAACTATTCAAAAATTACTAAAATACTAGTCACTAGCATGTTTACAAAAAAAAGGTTCCGTTTTAACCGACGACAAAAAGGAGGCTTCAATTCGAATGTTATTTTTTAAGTAACCTTTAAGCATTAAGTTTTATCCTGAAAAGAATTTTTAAAATCAAATATGATAAGAAACGTATGTTAAGTAACCAAACCATTTTTCCTTCAAACAGACACTTTAAAATATCGACGCGTCCAAATTACTTCCTCTCTGCATTTCTCCATTGAAATGACATTCAAAAGTATAATTTGACGGCTCGAATGCACCGGTAACTTGAGGCGGGATCAAGCGACTTTCTTAGAGGTACTTAGAGCGACACCTCCGCAGAATCTGTAATGGGAACGTGACTAAACTGGGATATGCCCAATGTTATGCAAACGCGTATTTTATACTTCGGTTTTTATTTGATGATATCCTTGAGATCGGCACTGGAGAGATGATTATTGTAATTATTTATTTCCTTGTTTATTCATTGTCTTGTCTTAATGAGAAAATTCTAACATTCAGTCCGTTCTCATAAAAAATACAGTGATTTTTAAATTTCATTCTGTTGCACACAAAAAAACTCAAATCCACAACATTTGCGTTCCAAAGTATGCGTTCAGCTGGTCACTTTGGACTTAGCTTTCTTATTAGGAACGATGTGATTGGTAAGGGGATTGCTAGGTCGAAGGACAAGTATGAAATTATTGCATGCTTAACACGAACGGACTTATAGATGTAAGCTTAATTAAAGGTGCAAACGGCATACAGATACAACAGCAATTACTGTAGATAAAAAAGTCAATCATGACAGAAATAAAACAAATAAAAAACAAATCAAAGTTGACTCAACGTTCTAAACATTTATATTTATATAATTTTGATGAAGAGTAACAAATATTCACATGAATAACTAAATCTGCGGATGCATAACACTGACGGATCATTTTGTAAGGGAGAATAAATACTTAAATTTTATTTTGAACTTCTATTATTATTAGCAACTAATGATTCAGGATAAATAAGTTATTTGACTTGAGTAGTCTTCGTTTTGTGACCGATTTTGACCTTTTCAAACTTTCTGTATTATTCAGGCATACAGTTTTCATATGGAGGTATAATGATGCGGTCTTATTGTTGAAATGAAAGCGGGCAAAAATGTATAATGATCTTATCAAATCAAAACATATTATAATTTATTCCAAAATAGATATTAATAAATTAGTTATGTAGGTTGTAATTTTTTTCATATTTTCATTTTGAAGCATGAGAAAGAGCCGTAAATAGATTGAGCATAATAGTTTATTATAAAAAACACTTATGTTAAGGACAAAAATTAAACTTTGGCTAGGCTTAAGACGACCTTGATATCTCTTAATTCAACTTCGTTGGGTTACTAAGGCAACTGAGTTTAACACCGAATTCCGAATTCAGATATTTAAACTGTTCTTCAAAGTTATTATTGTTTACATAACGCTTGTTAAGGAATTAATTGTTTTGATCAGATAATTTGTACTATAAAAGTAATAAACATCAATAAATAACAGATTAACAAGATCAGGCTGATTTAGTGGCCACCTAATACGTCAATAGTTATGATAAGATAACCATTATCATTATTTATTTAGCTATGAAATAGTATGTTATTGCGTTATTTTGGTATTTTAATGAATTCCATAAAAATAACATCATTTGAGAAAATATGCATAAAATACCTAAAAAGATAACCAAAACTGAGAGATAACCTGCAGAGAACCAAGGTTATCTATAAAGCCCACCGGATTAGCAGGCGGAAGTGGCAGTGGGCTGGCCATGTTAGCCGTAGAACCGACAACCGTTGGAGTAAACGTGTTCTTGAGTGGAGACCGCGTCGTGTAGGACGTCCTCAGGCAAGGTGGAGCGATGATCTGGCGCAGGATGGCTGGCAGGAGCTGGATGCGAGCAGCCGAAGATCGAGTACAGTGGCGTGCAAAAGGAGAGGCCTATGTTCAGCAGTGGACTGCAACAGGCTGATGATGATGATGATGACCTAAAAAGATATCATAACACCGGCCAAGAGCGAGTCTGACTCGCGCACTGAAGGGTACCGTTCAAACCTGCAGGTAAACCTGAGTATTCTCAACACGTTCATGAGGAAAGTGGTAGAAAGTTAATACGGCATTAGTGTGATCTCAGACTCGTATTCACTTTTACCAAAAGTGATATACCACTTTCTTGGTGGACTGAGCCTAAAGACCAAAGCCACTGTTGTGTCTGGTATGTCGGCATTGAAAGACACATTTTTGAAACAATAGGCTACTGTAAGCTTCTGTCTTAGATTGCGAAAAACATTTTTGGATCGTATCCTGTCACCATGGTCTGCTGGAAGAAATCTCTTATTAGAGATAAGCTCACCAGTACTTTTATTTTCAATTTTAACTTTATTTTTGTTTACAAACTAAAGAAATAAAATAAAATGGTAGTATACTATTTTATTAAGCTGGAATTAATTGGATTAAAACAAAAACATTCCAACTTAAAATATCTGAAACCTTAAATTAAATGTAAGCACCAAAAAACACATAGCAGCGAAGAGATAAAAACTTCGTGTCAAGTATTAAAATTCTAAATAAGCTAAGTAACCAAACTCGACAAAAGTTTATGATTTATTCGCATTATTAATTATTTGCCTGCCCGGAGACAGAACGTAATTATTTTCTACAGTCAAAGTGAAATCCTACGCTTAAGGACCATATTTTAACTTAATTTACAACATAGCTTGCTTAATTTCTACTAGGAAATTAAATTAGAACACAAAGAAATTGAGTCGCTGGGCTTAGAACGTTCTTATAGTTTAAGAGATTAGTTTATTTCTTTTGGTATTTGTGATTCCATTTAGACATACAACACCACTTAAAGCGGTGTTGTATGTCACTTTGAGTGGTGTGTAGGCCAATTTCTCAATCTCAAGGCCGATTTAGACCAAAACTACAATAGTACTTAGATGTTGAAAGCAGACCCTTTAAAAATGAAAATGAAAAAGTTTATTTGGCACAAATAAAAAACAAACAAAGGTAGGTAGGTACACGACAGTAATAGTACCAAAAAGCTCAGCATATGTCGTGCGTGACGCAGCACCACGACGCTGATTTTCTGCGGATGCCTTAAACATAAACTTAAAAGTAAGGTAGGTATGAATATATACATATAAATAATATAAAAAATAGCATATTTTAATATTTATACATTACCTTTAGTGTACACCATCCCCTAGAGTCACTAATGGGATAAGATTCAAGGATATAAATAACAAAAACATAATAATAGCCTTTAGCTGCCCATGACTGGGCAAAGGCCTCACCTCAACTACGAAGTGGCGCGAGGCTATAGGCGCGGATTATTGTAGAGGTGTAAGGTTAGTAAAAAACCTTTCTGTTAGATGATATGAAGCCGCCCTAAAGCTTTTTTAACCCGCTCCCTAGGTTGGTGTAAGGGGGGAGTGTGGGGACTTACACCTCCCCCCTTACACCAACCGGTGTTAACGGCAGTGTGAGCCCCCGCACCGCCGCCATCCACGGTGTCACCTGTGCAATTTAAGCACACGGTTCCCACCGTGTGCACACCTAGCGACCTCGGGGCCCCCGTTTAGTCGCCTCTTATGACAGGCAGGAGGAACCTTGGCTTCCAATGTACCAAACCACAGGGCAAGCCTTAAGGTTTTCAACAAGACGTACGACTAACATCGGCCGTGACTTACTGTCCGAAGTCCGTTGATGCCCGAAAGATACATTACCGAAATTTCTGTCGTGGTGGTCGGCCTTAAGACTCCTTTTTATAATTTCGGATTTAGTCTGCATTCACTGAAAAAAAGCACCCAGTAACGATAAAAAAGGATATTCCAATCTAAAACGCTGTAACAAATTATTCTCGCGTTCAAAAGTACAACATGTTTTGAAAGCGCGGATTACAGAATTAGCAGATGTGCCGATGTCACAGGCTACATAATTCATTGAGGATTTGTTCGTCCCACGGCTTATTTTGTTCCCGTGATGAGTATTTTGCGAATTCATTGTTTTGTACAGTCACCATCAAAAGCACATAAAGCGACCGTATACTTCTGGACAGTTTCACAGCCAATAAGTTCAATAAGTTTAATAATTACATTTAATAGCTGAACAGATGCTAGCTTATTATGGTCTATTTTTTCTCTACACACGTGGAAGATAATGTCATGTTCAGGTATTTATGAACTAATGAATGCTCAGATATAATGGCAACTTCGATGACACAATATATTGTTATTATTTTGTGTAACCGTTTCATTTTGTTTGTTTTTATCTTGTTGCGATGTCTGAAGTAAATAAACGTTGTATCTGTCTTTTTCTCTATTTAACTTGTTGGCTGTGAAATTTTTCATAAGTGTTTGGTCACCTTGTGTGCTTCAATAAACCTGATGGTGACTGTACTAACACCGTGTATCGGTACGCTGAGAATATGAAATGCACGCTACATTGGATTTGCGTGTGGTTTATTCTGATTCTGTGGAGGTAAATTGGATGAGGTAATCTCCATATATTGCCTAATGGCCTTAATCAGTACTTTAGCACAAATTTTGCTAATACACATTGTCACTAGGAGCAAAACAAACTAAAGTACAAATTAGTTAAAACTTGTTATTGAACAAGGAACTCGTACTTTTTGATAATAATGTTTTTTTTTGGTAACTCCATGCTGGGGGTTACTTACGTCAATTAGTCATGCAGTCATTTATTCAGGCAGTCATTTTCGTTCAGTTTCTCCTTCACAGTTCAATGGAGTTCTTCAAGAGGGGTTTGAAAAGGTTCTTGCAGGGTCGGCAACGCACGAGTAACGCCCCTGGTGTTGCACGTGTCCATAGGCTGCGGTAGCTGCTCACCATCAGGCAGCCCGCATGCTTGTTTGCCACAGTCGTAGTATAAACAGTTTTGATAACTTTCATGTCTAAAAATGTTTCCAACATCTATCGCTGCACAGCTATCGCTTTTGCCGAAGGAAGCACCAGCGTACACTAAATCCTTCTGAGAATTATTTGACGTCAGAAGTCAGAATGACAGTCAGTCATTCTAATAATTAATCATTCAGACAGTCAGTCAGTAAGTCATCCAGACAGTCAGTCATCAAGACAGTCAGTTATCAAGACAGTCAGTCATCAAGACAGTCAGTTATCCAGACAGTCAGTCGTTCAGACAGTCAATCATTCAGAAAATCAAACAGTCAATCATTCAGACAGTCAGCCATTGAGACAGTCAGCCATTCAGACAGTCAGTCATTCAGACAGTCAATCATTCAGACATTCAGTCATACATTTATCATGATAAGTATTTAAATTATAATTTTAAGTGAATATTTTCATGGTCTGCTATTTGAATAAACCTCAACATTAAGAAAGTAAACACCTAAGCCACGTTAGAAGATAGCAAATAAAAAATTCGTCTCCGTCTTGCGCCCGCACTCAGTCAGATTGGCCGCTGTTCACATGCAACAATCGGAAGCTTTCAGCGTTTCCGACATTTTTCGCTTCGCCGCTATCGGCTTTGCCGTAGAAGGCAGTAACTTACACGAAGTGCTTTCCATAATTGGCTTTCGAATATATTTATATGCTGTAATTAACTAACGTCAATCAGACATTCAGTCAGTCAGGCAGTGAATCATTCGATCAATCATATAGTCAGTCATTTGATCAGTTTTTTAGTCAGACAATTTATCAGTCATTTTGTCAGTCATTCATTCAGTCAGGCATCATTCAGTATGTCAGTTTCTCTTTCCTTTCACCTAGTTTAGTAATTTAAATATACCTATTTTTCAGTTAATTCATGATTATAATTCCCTCTACGAAACAAACAACAACCGGAAGCGTTACTTAAATAATACACCTAGGTATACAAAGTTAGAAGATAGCAAATAAAAAAATCGTCTCCGTCTTGCGCCGGCACTCAGTCAGATTGGCCGCTGTTCACATGCAACAATCGGAAGCTTTCAGCGTTTCCGACATTTTTCGCTTCGCGGCTTTCGGCTTTGCCGGAGAAGGCAGTATAACTTACACGAAGTGCTTTCAAAAATTGGCTGTCGAATGTATGCTATTTGCTGTGAATAACTTACGTCAGTCAGACATTCGGTCAGTCACGCAGTGAGTCATTCAGTCAGTCAGTCATGCTGTCAATCAGTCAGGCATCATTCAGTAGGTCAGTTTCTCTTTATTATCTTGTTTAGTAATTTAAATATATTTTTCTCACGATTATAATTCCCTCTACGAAACAAACAACAAACGGAAGCATTACTTAAAGAATCCACGTTAGAAGATAATAGAGCAAATACAAAAATCGTCTCCGTCTTGCGCCGGCACTCAGTCAGATTGGCCGCTGTTCACATGCAACAATCGGAAGCTTTCAGCGTTTCCGACATTTTTCGCTTCGCCGCTATCGGCTTTGCTTTAGAAGGCAGTAACTTACATGAAATGCTCACAAGAATTGTCTGCCAAATGTATGCTATTTTTTGCGGATAACTTACGTCAATCAGACATTAAGTTAGTCATGCAGTGAGTCATTCTGTAATCATTCCGTCAGTAATTCGGTCAATCATTCACTCAGTTATTCTGTCAGTCGCACAGTCAGACAATTTATCAGTCATTTAGTCAGTCCGTTAGTCAGACAATTTATCAGGCATTTAGTCATGCTGTCAATCAGTCAGGCATTATTCAGTACGTCAGTTTCTCTTTTCTATCACCTTGTTTAGTGATTTATATTTGTTTTTTAATTCATTCAGGAGTATTCTATCCCTCTAGGAAACAAATAACAAACGGAAGCATTACTTAAAGAATCCACGTTAGAAGATAATAGAGCAAATAAAAAATTCGTCTCCGTCTTGCGCCGGCACTCAGTCAGATTGGCCGCTGTTCACATGCAACAATCGGAAGCTTTCAGCGTTTCCGACATTTTTCGCTTCGCCGCTATCGGCTTTGCCGGAGAAGGCAGTAACTTACACGAAATGCCTTTAGGAATTTGCCGTCGAATGTTTGCTGTTTGCTGTGGATAACTTAAGTTTATTACGGTTTGAAGACTCAATCCTTATAATCGCAGTTCTCGAGATCAGCGCGTTCAAACAAACGATCAAAAAAACTTAAAAGCTAAATATTTTAAGTATAGATTTTATCGATATGGTACACCAACTACCTCTGACAGTCGGGTTAATTTCCTATTTTAACCAAATCAATACACATTAAATGATAAGTATAACAAGATAGTTTCAACTGAAAAATACGTCAATTTAGTAACATCTTAAAGTATTATCATCTTTCATATACATGCATAACATAAACGGCCTATAAACGTCCCACTGATGGGCACAGGCCTCACCTCAACTATGAGGTGGAATGAGCCATACTAAAACACGCGGGCTCAGTGCGGATTGTTGGAAGAATGTAAGGTTAGTGAGCAACCTTAATATCAGATGTTATCAAGCCGCCCTGAGGCCTCTGACTAAGCTTAACGACTGACATCTAGCGACGTCAACCAGGACCAACTGCTTAACGTGCCTTCCGAAGCACGGAGATGCCCGAAATACACATCACTAAATTTCGGTCGGAGTGGTCACCCATCCTATTTCCGACCCGGCGTGTGTTGATTTACAACAGCGATCGTCGCCGATCACTGTCACAACTGCGCCACGGCATCATCTTTCAATTGTTATTAAACATTAGATAATATTATAATAGCGAATGATTTCAAAATGCTCATTCAGACAACACAAACATATCAACACATTATCTAATAGCAACAGGTAGTTTTGGTAAGCGGGGGATTAATGCACTCAAATCAGTTTAGGTATTTATTAATCCTAATTAATTAGAACAGTCGGACTACAATTACAATCAATTCAATGAGATAAAGGACCACTTGAGCTAATTTAGGTAATATACAATCTATATTGACTAACCAAATGTCACTCTACACTGCGGCGCAAATTGGATGAGTGACTCACTTTCAAAATTATATTTATGTTATGGAGGTGCCCGTGGCGCAGTTGTGATAGTGATCGGCGACGATGGCTGTTGTAAAGCAACTCACGCCGGGTCGGAAATGGGATGGGTGACCACCCCGACCGAATTTAGAAACGTGTATTTCGGGCATCTCCGTGCTTTGGACCGCACGTTAAGCAGTTGGCCCCGGTTAACATCGCTTGATGTCAGTCGTTAAGCCTAGTCGGAGGCCTTAGGGCGGTTTGATAACATCTGACATTAAGGTTGCTCACTAACCTTTTACCCCTCCAACAATCCGCACTGAGCTCGCGTGTTGGAGTATGGCTAATTCCACCTAATAGTCGAGGTGAGGCCTGTGCCCAGCAGTGGGACGTATATAGGCCTGAGGCATGTGCTCAGCAGTGGGACGTATTTAGGCCGTTTATTGTTATTATATTTATGTAGTTCAGCTATAGCATTCCGGTTGGCGCCAAAACTCACTTCGCTTGTGGTGAGTTATCTTTAAGATTCAGTTTCTTGGTGGTGGTGGTCGCAAAGAAACTTGGCGCGTGGTCGTTTGAGAGAAAATAATCAAGCCATATAACATTTTTCAAATTAGTTCCATAAAAAATGAGAGATAATATTATTTCAAAGTGAAGCGTTTTGAAGATTGAAGTCAAAGTGAAGCAACGAGTTGTAAAGTGATGTTAGCCGGAATGCCATCCCTGTTAAGACATTTATTTTAAATAATACAGACCAATTTAAAAGAAAACATTTTCCCAAAGGAGTAGTCGGAGGCACACTTGTTGTTGCCATCATGGTGAACGTAACATCCAGAATCCCACATTTCGCTTCATAAATACATTTTCAGACGAATTTACACTGCGAATTTAATTTCATCGTCAATAATTTCAAGTTAAAAGCAAAATTAATATTAATGCAGATTTCTGGTTGTCAAAAATCTTATATTAAGAGCCAGTCTTCAATCAAATAAATTTGCCGTGTCACCACTGGAGAGGTCTATTTTATTATTCACTCAAGAACTTTTAACGAGAAAAGTTTAACGTTTAAGTTTTGACTTAAAGCTTCAAGCATTCTGTTTAGAGGCTTATTTTTTTTGAGTCAAATGCTAAGTGGACTCTTACATAATGCTTTATGCATAATTATTAAGATTTTTCGTTTTAAAAATCTTGACGTCAAAGGCAACATGTTGAGTGAAAATAATAATGTTCATTTTCTCAAAAGTGTGTTTTTTTAAAAAAAAATATCAGAAAAGAACTGTGAATAATAACTGCTTACTGACTGAGAAAGTAATTCACAGTAAATGCCATGAAAAAATGATAGTTATTATATTCATGCAATCTGTAGGTAGAGAAGTCCCCAGAAACGGTAAGAAGTCAATGTTACATTTGAGTAAACTTTTTGCTCTCTACAATGTCGCAAGGTGGCGTTTTGCTCATGGTTACCCCTATAGTCTTCTTTGTACTTTTTATCTCTCAGTAACCTTATCTATAAAATATCGATGCTGTTTTCACAGTTTCTTAGACCATTTATGGGTCTGCTTCTGGTGCCTAAATATCGTAATTTAATACAATATCTCAGTCCATAATTAAGCCTTTCACCGCCGTCGGTCACTTTAACAATCGAATACCTATTGTTTGTGACCGGCGTGGCGTTCAACGTGTGTGAAAGTGACTCTCAAAGTTTTTTTTTACTTTATTTAGTTTTGTAGATATTTTTTTAAAATAGAAATTGCAATTTGTATTTTATGGCTAACGTAGCACAATACATTTTTAGTCGACCCGAAGCTTATTTCCAATTTATAGCATGATAAACAAAATACCCACATAATTCCTTAGAAAAAACAATAAAAAGAAAATATCAAGGCTTTTAAAATAGTTCATGCATATTAATTGAATTATTCAACACTTCGCAATCCTAATCTGAACTTTATTTTCAATGAAATTGGGTATAATTTCTGCTGAGCACGGGTCAGGATTTGGATATGCTAGTCGTACTTTTATTGGGTCGTGCTAAGGTCATTACTAGAAGCCTCTTACATGGAAAGGGCGTGTATCTAGAAAGTTATTTATAGCTAGTTATTACTAGTGATATACTTAAGTTACTAGTTTTGATAGGCCATGTTAATTTGAAGTTAGGATCTTAGAACACTGTCGATTAGTCATTTTCTGTTTTTGCTTAATGACTATTGATTGAAGCGCTGACAGGCAATGTCTACGAATTTCTTGGTCGACTGTACTATCTCTTAATAAAACGCCACTATGAATAGAATACGATAGTTTTTAGTGTTTATTTCAGTACCTATTTAGTTTCTTTTAACTTGTCCAATTGTTTTTTTTTGTTCTTTTTATCTGTAACACTGCACCTCCTACCATATTTTTTCTGCTAAGCCCCGTGGTGGACTAGTAGAGAATGCCTTTTCGGCAATAAGTCCGCCATTTGTACCAATTTATTGTTGTGCAATAAAGAATAAATAAATAAATAAAAGGAGCCAATATTAAAAAATGGTTAGATTCCCCTGACTTTTTAATTATTTTAGGGACTCAACTGCATTGTCTTAGAGTGACACAGGGCGACTTTTTGTTGTAGTTGTTGTAAATGTGTGACCGCTTTTACCCCCGAAATGACAGAAGCCTGTCAGAGCTAAATAGCTCTTATTAGGTCGAAATAAAACAAGAAACACCAGCACATACGTTCCCCTACTTGGCACAGGCCTCACCTCAACAGCACTATAAAGTGGTGTAAGCCATCCTCTAACACGCGAGCTCAGTGTCGATTGTTAGGAAAAGTGTAAGTTTAGTTTTAAACCATCCTGTTAGGTGTAATCAAACAGCCCCAAGGCCCCAACTAGGCTTAACAATTGACATCTAGCGACGTCAACCTGGGCCTACAATTAAACGTAGACCTTCCAAAGAACGGAGATGCCCGAATACTACATACCCCCTCACGACTGTTTTCCCAAACGGGGTTGTCAGAGGCACACTGATTGTAACAATCAGTGTGCCTTTGACTGACGGAAACAGTTGCCGTCATAGTAAACGGAACATTTAGAAGACCACATTTCCCTTAGGGAATTTGAACACAAAATTGTAGGGGGTTGAAAACGACTTATCTAAATTACATTCAGGAGGAAAATTCTATCGTAAAATATATGTAATAAGCTTTTAATAACTAGGTAATCCTCTATGACCAAAGTAGGACTATTCACTCTTTACGTCCACCCAAATAATTAGAAGCGAAGGCTAGGGCGTGATAAGCCGTAATGACAGGGCTGGACCTCACCGCTCTCTATTTTTATAGTAGCTGTAACTTTTATTGAGCTACTAGCTTCAGGACGCTGCTTTGTTCGCTTAAAAGTTTGTTCCAAGTCCAAAAACGACCGCCAACTGCAAACTGCAAAACACAGACGGGTGACTGTATTTCTAAGAAATCAGCTGTAAGCACGGCGACGCTGCAGCTGCAGCGGCGACTGCAAACCATAACAACATCGTAAGGTGGACACAGTGTCGCTACGCCCTGAGACCGCATGCAACACTGCGGCCGACTGCAGTCGCTCACCGCAGTGCAGTCTGCAGTTACATTTAGCTATCGGAAATGTACCTTTCATGACTAAGATATTCTTTGGGTTTAGTTGAATGGCCACCATCATGAAAGAAAGAATGTTAGAGAGGAAACATAATATAATATGTTTTAGAGGACATATCAGTAGAATCTTGCATTCTTGTTGATGTAAGAAAGGACTTTGACGTTATACAATATGATAACAAGAAGATAAGATAGTAAAACATGCAATATTTATAACTGTTATCAACAATTTGATAACATCACTGTTGTTAAGAAACTTCGTTTGTTATTTTCGTTTATGTAACCTACCGACCTACCTACCTATCGACTAAAACTCCACTGTAGTCGACCTCGACGCGTTGGTGGTGGAGCCACCGGTCGCCGGCCCCCACCAAACGATTGTGCTCCGCCGTTCCCATCACACGCTATAGGGCACTAGCAGGCCCTACTAGACTACTCATAACCCTGTTTATGCAACCTACCGACCTACCTACCTACCTACCGACTTAAACTCCACTGTAGTCGACCTCAGCGCTTTGGTGGCGGAGCCACCGGTCATTGGCCCCCACCAAATGATTGTGCTCCGCCGTCACCACCACACGCTACAGGGCATTATCAGCCACTACTAGGCTCACAACCCTAACTGACCTACTTGGGCCGGCAGCAAACGGGTTGCAAGCCCACCACACTGCCACGCGTGCGTTCCATAGATTCCCGGCGGTTCCTTCTACCACCAGTACTGAAATAAAAACTAATGAGGAGGTGGACGTAGGACACCCTAAATGCACGCTATCCCTTTACCATGAATCGTACACAAACCTAACCTAAGTTAAATAAATAATACATTCTTCCTTAGAAATTCTAATGATTCCCGAGTAACCCTCGCATTTCTCATAAAAGCTCTAAAAATTTTAACTTTAACTCCTCTTGGCAATAAGCGGAAAATATTCAACTGAAAGTATCCTCGCAAGTCCGACAAAAGCTGCTAACTGGGAAACAAGCTGTTTCCGTCTAGAACGAGTATTAATAAATTAGCATAAAGCCTTATGGAGTTCTTGCGCTTGCATCTAATATTTTTTTCAAGAGCAAATAAACGGAATAGTTAACTATTAAAATTGTGCTATAACTGTGTATTAAAACGAGTGAAGTTGAGAATTTTGCGCTTTGAAATCATTTTTATGATAAAAGTTTGCTAATAAAGGTTTAAAGTGGGTTCTGCAGCTGGTTATGTAGTCGTTTAAAACTTGGTTTTATTTTGACCATGAATTTATTTTGTGATTTCATCACCGTCACATTATCATTCAGACCAACTGTATTTTTTGTGTGTTTAGTGTCAAGGTATAGGTATATTGTATCCATCTTGCCATTGTTGTGCTTAAATAAATAAAAAAGGTTTGTATTGTACTATGTTTATATTTAAGATAGGTTCTTTATTGATCCCCGAATACTTAGAACATAAAAAAATGACATTGAAAGAACCAGATGAAATTAGGCTGTACCATTTGAAACCCAGTAACCACATTTCAGCGCTATCATTTTAACACAGCACAGCACACAACAGCACCTTCTAGCCCTTAACTAAACATAGCGTGTTTGCTTGTATTAGAGTAAAATAGACCCCGTAAAGTGTATCGGGATACACTGGGGACGTCATAGTGCGGTAGACCTCCACCACCGTTACCATGAACAATAGCGCATAAATATATTTTTTCTGCTAAACAAGTGATCCAATCCAATCCAATCTCCGTTCCGCTTCGGAAGGCACGTTAAGCAAGTTGGTCGAGGTAGACGTCGCTAAATGTCGTCGTTAAGGTCAGACATTAAGGTTTCTCACTGACCTTACACCCCTCCAACAATCCGCACTGAATCCGCACTGAGCCCGCGTGTTGGAGTATGGCTCGCACCATCTCATAGTTGAGATGAGGCTTATTCCCAGCAGTGGGACATATAGAGGCCGTTTATGTTTAAGTCGTCCAATAGTTATTTTGCACAACAATCACCCTTAAAATAGTATTAATTAATCTGCTAGAATTCCCGCTAATGTTAGTACTAAAACATCGCTTAATCCCCGTGTTCACGGTTTAATCCGCAGTTTCACAGAACATCACACTATAGTAAAGATAATTATAGACGCTTTTATCGCTCTGATGTGGGAGTTGAATTTAATTTCGTATGGGAACAAAATCAAGAGGAAGGGATACAATGAAAAGGTTTTTTTTAACTAGAGCTTTAACAGATTGAGCAAACGTCCCGGGTCTGCGATCTTCAACTCTCAAGCCCAGTCTGAAACCAATGACGACCAATCCTTTCTATGCAAGGATATTACAATAAAAAAGACGTAGAGAGATTAAGTTAGTGCTGACGCGAAGACAAATAACTGTCCCCTGGCGAACGTACGGTCAAATCATAGTGACCGTGTGTACAAGATAGTACGAGTATGATTATTTACTAGAGCGTAAACGAGACGGATACGTGTTGCGCAGCGTCGTCTCGAACTGTCAATGCTTTGCTCAGTAGTTCGATGTTCTGATTTTGGGTGCCACTTTTTTAGCACAAGTAACATACCTAATAAGTAACACACATAATAACATTGTTTTTATGGGCATTTAGTTTGTCACTTCACCTTCTATTAGGTCTCCCGAACCCCTGTCCGTTCGGATACACTCTGTTTCCGTCTCTGCTCACAATTCAACCAGCATGCGTAAGTACGAGTAGTGTCCAGCCCATTTTGACTTTACCTACATACATACTGTTAGAACAATTTTCGAAAGTCGGATCGGAACATTTAGAAGCCCATATTTCATTACCTTTTTGAACTGATGTAGAAACTGCTTAATTGACTATTTGGATTCACGCACCAAGGGTTCCGTAAAAATTTAAAAGTTCGAATCCTTTATAAACCGTACTCTGTACAAAAACAAATTATGTGATTCTATCAAGACGATTCCAGCAAGAAACACAATAGGTATTATTTTCAACATTAGCTGGTATTTCCGGTAATGCACGTACTAGAATAAAGCTTATTCCAGTGTTCACAACTTAATTAGCAGTTCTAGAGAATAGCTCCAAGGAAGGGCTATGGAAAAGACAATTATAGACACCACTATTGCATTAGTCCATACAACCTGCTGTTGGAGTTGGGTTTAATTTTGTATGTGGGCAACATACTATTAGTAGCTAATAGAAGTGATTGTTTGCTTATAACCTGCTTATTACGCTCACTTGCATAACACGCATTTTGCTGCAGTCACAGCTACGTGGTGGTGTTTTTTTTATTGTTTAAAATGGGTTGGTGTTTGACCTTTTTTTTTTTTTATAGGATAGGGGGCAAACGAGCAGACAGATCACCTGATGGAAAGTGAATACTGCCGCCCATGGACATTTGCAACAACACCAGAGGGGCTACAAAATGCGTTGCCGGCCTTTTAAATGGGAGTACGCTCCTTTCTTGAAGGACTGCAGGTCGTATTTGTCCGGAAACACCGCATGCGGCAACTCATTCCACAATTTCGTGGTTCGGGGCAGAAAGTTTCTGTTGAAACGAACAGTAGTGCTCTGCCAACTGTCAAGGTAGTGGGGGTGGTAGAGTTGTCGCGTAGATCGATGGCGGAAAGAGGTGGCGGGAATCAGCCCGAACAGTTCCTCGGAGCACTCTCCATGATAGATGCGATAGAGAATGCAAAGCGAAGCTACATCTCTACGCAGTGCCAGGGAGTCAAGCCTATCCGAAACTTCACAGCAATCAACAACTCGAGCTGCTCTCCGTTGAATGCGGTCTAGAGGGAGAAGCTGGTACTGGGGAGCCCCTGCCCAAAGATGAGAACAGTATTCCATGTGAGGCCGAACCTGCGCCTTATAAAGTTGCAGGCGGTGTGCCGGTGTGAAATACCGTCTCGATCTATTGAGCACGCCGAGCTTCGTTGAGGCTATTTTAGCCTTACCCTCCAGATGGCCACGAAACTGGACTTCGCTCGATATGTCGACACCAAGAATTCCGATATTGGCTGCGGCAGTTAATGGGGTGCTCTCGAAACAGATCGATACGACAAAGGGCAGCTTTTTAGCGGTGAACGCGCAAACTTGCGTCTTCTTGGGGTTAAATTGAACCAGATTATGTTTACCCCAATCTGAAACTTTCTGAAACGCTGTTTCAATTTCAGACACAAGTTTGTTTCGGCTCTCGACGACGTTTTCCCGAGAAATGTTCGCGCGGCCGGTATATAAAGCATCACCCGTACTGTCATCCGCATAACAATGAATGCCACTGATTTGTAGCATATCATTTATGTGCAAGATAAACAGCGTAGGTGATAGCACACAGCCTTGCGGGACACCAGCATTAACAGACATGAGGTCAGAGCATTCGCCGTCGACTACGACCTTTATGCTTCTGTCTGCTAAAAAGCTAGTGACCCATTCGCATAATTTCTCAGAAAGCCCGTAGGAAGGAAGTTTCGAGAGTAGCGCTTTATGCCATACCCGATCGAAGGCTTTCGCAACGTCCAAACTAAAGGCCACAGCTTCGCCCTTACTCTCAATCGCCTGTGCCCATCGATGCGTCAGGTATACCAAGAGATCACCAGCCGAGCGAACCTGACGGAAACCGTACTGATGGTCGCTAAGCAGCTGATGATCCTCAAGGTACCGGAGGAGCTGAGCGTTAATAACGGATTCCATTATTTTCGAGAGCAGAGAGGTTATGGCTATTGGCCTGTAGTTGGACGGATCTGAGCGGTCACCTTTTTTAGGGATCGGGTGAACCAAAGCCGTTTTCCATGAAGTCGGGACTACGCCAGAGGAGTAGGAGAGCTGAAAGAGGCGCGTTATAGCCGGTGCCAACTCTGGGGCGCACATTTTTAAAACAATGGGAGAGATTCCGTCGGGCCCGCACGATTTGTGGATATCCAGGGATAACAGTGCTGACCGCACTGCTTTCTGGTGGAAGTGGATGTCCGGCATACTACTCTTACACCGTGGTATGATCGGCGGGTCCTGGCCCCTGTCATCCAAAAGTGAGTTGGACGCAAAGAATTTGCCCAAGAGATCGGCTTTCTCCTTCGCGTTGTGGGCCAATAAATCATCTCCCTTGTTCAGAGGTGGAAAAGATGGCGAACAGAAATTTCCCTGGACGGCTTTGGCAAGAGATCCTAGAGATGTGCAAGGACTTCGCCCTAGCGATGTCTCTTTTGAAGGACCGGGAGGCGTGGTTCAACTTCTTTTTTAAGGCACTGGCATTTACATCCTGGGACGCCGCTGCCCAAGCTCGGTAAGCCACCCGCTTCTTGCGTGAAGCAATTTTGCAGGTTTGGCTAAGCCAGGGTTGGCATTTGGCACCAATGGGGACCACAGAGGTTGGAATGAAAAGTTCCATTCCCTGCCGCACCACATCAGCAACAGCATCAGCAACGGCGTTAGGATCAACTAGTGCAAAGCAAACCTGACCCCATGGGTAGGATGTAAAGAAGGAACGCAGTCCATCCCAATCTGCTGACTTAAAGTGCCACACTCGACGTCTTAGTGGGCAGCGTGGTCGCCCTGATTGCGCGAAAGGCACCACACTCCGGATGAGGCAATGGTCAGAGGAGCCAAGGGGGGCACCGACAGACACGGTGTAGCCTTCGGGATGGGAAGTCAGCAGGAGATCCAGCAGTGTAGGTTCCTGGTTTTCCACATCTGGGATTCGCGTGGGCGTTGTAACCAGCTGCGAAAGACCGTAAGCCAGGGCGAAGTCGTGAACAGATCTTCCCGCATAATCGGTCTTGCGTGAGCAAAGCCATTCGGCGTGGTGAGCATTAAAATCGCCGAGTATCACGATCTCAGCGGAAGGGATCTGCTGTTGCACCAAATCTGTAGCCATTTGGACGTGCTCAAGGAGTCGCTCGGTTTCGGCATCACCGCTATCGGACCTGTAAAGGCAAGCGTAGACGCGGGGGTGGTCGCCGCTATCTACACGTAGCCATAGGATGGAAAGGTCCCTACCTTCAAGATTCCTGAGGCGGCGAGAGCTGATATCGTCCCTAACGTACACACATACTCCAGCTTTTGGTATGAAGGAGTGTTCCAAGCTGTACCCAGGGTAGTGTAGGTAAGAGGTGTCCGCCGGAGACGATATCTGCGTCTCATTTAAAAGAGCAAGGCCGGCTTTGATGTCTCGAGGTGGTAGTGGACAGCATTGATGTTCGAATGTAGGCCCCTGATATTGCAAAACTTCACAACTAGTGCGGCAGGGGACGCCATGCGTTGTCTGCTCTTGCCCCGGGAAATGTTGAGCGCGGTTTTGCCCCCCCGAGAATACGTGGGGCGGCCTGGGCATCCACACTCAGGAGAGTTGGTTCCCGAGCCCGGAAGCCCAGAGAGGGATTGTCCAACGCCAGCGCAGTTGGTACCCTCCTGGGGTAGATTTCTATTAAACTGCGCCATCATAAGGGGGGTGGGGAATTGGGCCTCCGGTGATCTCACTCACGCGGCGAAACACGACGCAAGCGTCATTTCACGCCGGTTTTCTGTGAGGCCGTGGTATCACTCCGGTCGAGCCAGCCCATACGTGCACGAATGCATGGCTCTCCCACGCTCCCCCTCCTGTTGCCTGATGGTAAGCAATGACTAGGTCGTAGGTGGAGCACGCTTGCCCAAAAAATGCCTATTCACTCTTGCCTTGAAGACACAAAGGTTGTATGTATCCGGAAACACAAACGCAGGGAGAGCGTTCCACTCCTTAGCGGTGCGGACGACAAAGGGCGCACCAAACCTTTCAGTCCAGACTGCCGGAAAGCCGACCACATGGTGGTGAAAGCCCTCACAGCGTCTAGTCGTCTTTTTATTTATTTATTAGATCTACTAACGTCTCATAACACTCATACAAGCATATAAAAAGGAAGGTACATTTTTTTTCCGGTCCGATAATATTGTCCGGTGGCAGAAAGCAGAGGACACACTCTCTGAAATACACCTTATAAAAAATCGTTAGACACGCAACTCAACGCCGATGCTTCAAACTTTGGAGTTTGGTTCCAACGAGCGTATCGTCACCTATCAGTCCCCTGACTTTTTCCTTTTGGACTGCACTGTTAGCACCCAATCTTTTCATACTGACTGTACTACTAAGTTTCCTATTCTCTAGGCTGCTTATAAATTCACTTTTACCTGAATAACAAAAACAAATTTCAGGATTTAAGTTATTTACTAAGCGAATTTGGCGAAAAACCCAACTGATTCCGACGTTTAAGCCGAAACTTCGTAGACTCAAATCTTACAGCAACAAATTGTTGGTTCTGCCTTATCGTGACTTCACACGCGAATACTAAATTATGTAATAAAACATTAATTAAATAAGATTACCGCTTAAACTTAGAAATGCCGTGCGGCTTTGATACGAGGAAGTAAGATTATTGTATTATTTACTGTGGTTCGTAAAGTAGGATTTAATTAACTCGACGTCTTAGCGATCCCTCAATAACAAATGGATTTCAAAGGAGCTCGATGACAATTAATTAAGAGTTGACTAAGATCTGGTGACAGAAATAGTAGAATAAAATCTAACTTACGGAGTTTGTGTTGCAAAAGATATTATCATCATCATCCAAATCGTAAGACTTATAATAAACGATGAATGATTTTGATAAACGGTTTAATTGTTTCAATCTATATTTGATCTTTGTTTATTAATTAAATTCATTATTCCTACTCCCCTTAATCCAGACTAGTACAATTAAATCCAACTTACGCAGTTTGTGTTCCAAAAGATATTATCATCATCATCCAAATCTTAAGACTTATAATAAACAATTCACGATTTTGATAAACGGTCTAATTGTTTTAATCTATATTTGATCTATGTTTATTAATTATATTCATTGTTCTCCCTCCCCTCAATACAGAATGGTATAATAAAATCTAACTTACGGAGTTTGTGTTCCAAAAGATATTATCATCATCATCCAAATCTTAAGACTTGGATAAAGAACGATTCACGATTTTGATAAACGGTTGAATCGTTTTAATCCATATTTAATATACATGTTTATTGATTATATATTCCCCCTCCCCTCAATCAATCTCTCCATGATGATGATACATTTTTGACTATCTGTGAGATATTAAAATTGCGTAAATCCTAATTACTTCAAACATAGGTATTTTAATTTTCGTAGAGCACTTAATTTTCTGCTCAACCTTATTGAAACTTGATTTTTAGATTAAGTTGGACTTTTTTACAATACATTGTCGTGCAAGAATGAAAAATAAACCAAATAATATTTTGGTATTTGGGAAATATCAAAATTTCCACTAACGCTCTACTCATAATATTTGTTTCGTTAACCAGCTTTTATGATTTCCATTTTTATAATCAAATTTCCATCCAGTATCTACAAAATCACATTTCTTTAAAAGATGTAGTTTTGCTAACGAACTAAAGTTTATTTTCGATTTGACAATAAATTCAAACTTTTTATTTTTTGCAGACACGTTTCTTATTTACACAACCAACACAAACTAAACAGATTTAATGCCAACAAAAGGTATGCACAGGTAAAATAAACCTCTATTTAAATTCAACATTTTCCTTGTCCATACAGAATTAAAAAGCACGTAACATTTTAACGCCAAAGTGGCAATAAAAAGTCCATTCTCTTTTATATCCATTAGCGCTAAAGTCTTCCCTAAAACCTTCTTGTGTAAGTCAACAATGGCTTATAATGGAATCTTATCTAAATTTTACCTAATAGAAATTTAATTTCAACGGAAGCACATCTTCCCTTGCAGATAATTTTCATGTTTAAATTATGAAATATGCAGAAAATAGATCAGTAAATAAATTATGAAGATGAAAGAAGTTTTATTATGATTTTATTTAGATACGTGAAGGAAACATAAAATGTTATTAAGATACTCGTAGTGTTAAAAATACTAGTAATCTATGAATAGATACGGTAGAGGGATATTGATGACATAATAGGAATTGTATGACAAGATTTGAATAAAAGATTAATCTTAATCCAATCAATGTGTTCAGACATCGAACTGAGATAATACTTCGGAGTAACTAATCACAGAGAAAAAAATGTTTAGACCACAGTAAAACTGCTTCGAATCCTGATTCCAATTCCTGAAATTGACAAAATGAGTCACCGAACTATTTAGTACGGGAAAAATAGTTGCTACATTATGTGTCTGCAGCACTTGTGAAGCGAGATTAGGAACTTGTTTTTTAATCATTAAACATCAATTTAAAAATACCTACTCGTAAGATTTTTCTAGGAAATTATAAAGATTTCTTCAGAATTTACTGCAAAATCTCTTAGTCCCAATAATGCCGTATTTTCTTTCGATCGGCTGGGATCGGCTTTATTACTTCTAGCGAGAGCCATTTTTCAGCCGCTTGGCGCAACCCTCTCCAAAATTTCTTAAACAAATTTATTCAAGCTTAGGCAAGATGTTTTGTTTGTGCAGCGTAAATAGGCACGTTTATATTAACGTTCGCTTTCTCCGCTTCTGGAATTCGACGGTATTTAGTGGGGTCGTTCAGCATGGGGATCGAGTTTCAAATGTTTGGGTTGCGGTGTATACGAGTAGTATTTTAACACGTCAGTTAGGTTACAGTGTCATGGGATTATGGCGTGCTTGAAAATGAACGTACAAGATACGTAATTTTACGCACTTTACCATTGTTAATTTATTCGATACAACAAACTGTTTTAGCACTTCGTCTGACAAACAAAACAATCTTGGTTTTAATCAACAGGATTGAAATAAAACTGTTTTGGTTCTAATCAAAAGGATTTAAACAAAACCATTTTGGTTTTAATCAATGACTTTCAGACAAATGTGAGAAAAATATCATATAACAGATTATTGACTGTGTTAGCTAAGACTTTAGTCCAGCGTTATCTTTACCTAATATTTATCATAGATATGATAGTGTTAGTCAAATGTAGTCATTTGAGTCTGTGTTTTGCTAAACCGTTAACATGTTCTTTTTTGTATCTTTTATCGTTTTGTTAGCCGTATTTTACTTTTACAATACAAGAAACTTTGGTTACTGGAAGAAAAGAGGTATTAAACATGATGATCCTGTATTGTTGTTCGGTAGCCATAAATCAGTGTATCTTCTAAAGCAGAGCAGATGTCAATTGATAGAAGAATTGTATTGGAAATATCCAGAAGAAAAAGTCGTTGGAAGTTTTAAGTCTACTTCACCAGAACTTATCATCAGGGATCCGGAATTGATAAAGAAAGTTCTTGTAACTGATTTTGCATCGTTTTATCTGCGAGGGATTAATCCACACAGAAGAGTCTTTGAACCACTAAGAAAGCACCTGTTTTCACTTGAAGGAGATTTGTGGCGGATGGTGAGGCAGCGTTTGACACCGGCGTTCACAAGTGGCAAGTTAAAAGCAATGTTCCCTTTGATTGTAGAGCGCGCTGAAAAACTGCAATCTCGAACTCATACCACTGCTCTTGAAAACAGTTCTATAGATGCACGAAATCTAATGGCTTGCTTCACAACGGATATTATCGGTGCTGTTGGCTTTGGAATTGACTCAGATTCATTAAATGACGAGAAATCAGCATTTCGTAACCTTGGCGTTCGTGCATTGACGTTCAAACCTAGAGAAATAATTGTGAATATGCTGAAAGAAATGTTTCCTGAGCTTTGTAAAAACTTGAAACAATTTTCCAATGTTGAAAACGATTTATTTAGTCTAGTCGAGGAAATAAAAAGGACAAGGAATCACCTACCGAGTGGACGTAATGACTTCATTGATTTGCTTCTAGAGTACCAAAAGAAGGGTCTGATGGAAGCAGAATCTATTGAGTTCACTAATAAAGATGGAACCCCAGTGCACGTTTCAACTGAATTTGATGATACTTTATTTGTAGCTCAAGTATTTGTATTTTTTGTTGCTGGATTTGAAACTTCAGCCTCGTCTACAAGCCACACTTTGCATCAACTTGCGTATAATCAAGATGTGCAAAAGAGAGTACAAGAAAATATCGACAAAGTGTTAAATAATCACAACAATGTTCTCAGTTATGATGCTGTTAAGGAAATGACTTACCTCGAATGGGCTTTTAATGAAGGTATGCGTATGTTTCCATCTGTGGGCTACCTCATGCGAAAAAGTACGAAGGAATATAAATTCGAAGACATTAATTTGAGTATAGGCGAAGATATTGGTATTTTGATTCCAGTTCAGGCTTTGCACATGGATCCTAAATATTGGGATAACCCTGAAGAATTTCGCCCTGAGAGATTCCATCCCGACAATTTTACAGCTACACAGAAGTCAGTTTATTTCCCGTTTGGTGACGGGCCTCGTAATTGTATAGGTAAGACACATTACTAAATAGGTATAACTATTAACTTGACGATCATATAAGTCCATTGTTACTTATATTTAATAAGAATTAACATTCTTCAGATTTCATTGTAAAATGCTACAGAAATTAACAATGTTTTATCTTTAAGTCAACGTTACGTGGCAACGCTGCAAGTATACAATGTTTTCTAATGCGTTTTGTAGACGACGCGGCGGGACAGTCTTCTTGACCGCGAAGTTATAAAGACCGCGACTGCCCTTCACCACGAAAACAAAGCATTCAAGTGGCCAGCGGGCCTCTGCAGCGCGGTCTTTTAGCTCTTCATGAGCGTTGGAAGTATCGGATACCCGTTGCGCTATCGCTCGCGGTGAAATTGAACGGCCCTCCGGCCCCGTCGTCTGCAAAGTGCCTATATGTTTAAAATCCTATTTTGTTTGCACGTGAAATTAATAAGTAACACTATTTTTTCAGGAAGTCGATTGGGTCTGATGCAGTCTCTAACCGGATTGGCTGCAATACTATCCAAGTTCACAGTGGTTCCTGCACCCGAATCAGTGAAACATTTCGCGGTGGACCCCAGGGCAAACGTCGTTCAAGCTATCAAGGGAAATTTGCCACTTATGTTCTGTGAAAGGAAAAAACATTGATTCAAGTTTATTTGCACTGAACATTTATCTATTTTTTCATTAATTTATTATACACTACTCAATGCCAAGCATAAGCGGGTTTGAAACTTGCACATGTACCTACTTTTCGGGGAAATATTTTTTTGTATTGATTTGGGTGAGCCCTAAATATGATATGTGTATTAAAAAAATACGAGTAGGTATATTTCTTAGATGTTAAGTTCTTAGTATAAGATTCTGCTTAGTTTTTATAGTCAATGATATCCCTGTTTGTCAGAAATATCCCACGAATAAAATAATTTTAAGAAAATGGTTTTCTAATTATTTTATTTTAATTCTAAGTAGCAATCACTAAGCTCATTGAATAATTACTATTACTATTACATACCAGGGCGTGGGTAGTGCGTAGGATTTTGCCTACCCAGAACATAAATTATGAATATCTTTGGAATTCTCTTCATTCTTTGAAATGCTCAAAAAACAGTTGGGGTCGACTGAAGTTGCCTGGTCTACAGAACGCGCGTGTTATATTAAGTCTTGCACTATTAATGAGGTGAGGCCAATGATATCACTACATAGTATAAAACAAAGCCGCTTTCTCTGTCCATATGTATCTTTCTATGCTTAAATCTTTGAAACTACGCAACGGATTTCGATGCGGTTCTTTTTAATAGATAGAGTGATTCAACAGGAAGGTTTATATGTATAATAACATCCTATTGCACCCGTGCGAAGCGGGGGCGGGTCGCTAGTTATAATATAAAGACGTTAATCTATCTACGTCATTATATTATAATATCATTGGCCTTGTGCTAAAAAAGTGGCACCCGAAATCAGAACTTCGAATACCTGAGCAAAGCATTGACAGTTTGAGACGACACTTCGCTACATGTATCTGTCTCGTTTACGCTCTAGTAAAAAATCATACTATTTTTTACACACGGTCAAATTATAGGTACGTGCGCCAAGGGTAAATTTTTGTCTTTGCATCAGTACTGACATACCTAACTACTTTAAATATAATTGTGTGATCCATACAAAATTGAGGAATTGGCGGTTATAGAATGCACTTTCATATCGATAACGAACTCAGTATTCCTGAGTCGACATTTTTTTGTGGTTTTGATAAAGAAACAAATTGGGTTTAAAACTTACGTATTCCAGAAAGCTAAAGCTTCCCAGTACAATTGATTCCACGCGTTTTATTTTGCAAATTAATGCTGTATGCAGCTCGATCAACAGCAAATAAATCAATAACATTACCTACTGCTTTCTATCACAAAACGGCGGAACTAATACATGATACAAAAAGCATTTGGCTGCCACAATAGGAATAAGGGCCGGCGCCCACTATCGGCATCGGCACGCTTCAGGATTTTAAGGTGGCAAATAGCAATATACTTTAACATTATGGTAATAAAGTAGAAATTTCCGTGATGTGTTCTCGTAAATACAAAATGCATTTGTTCTATTTCTGTTTCGGCATTTTCTACTTTATTGCCATTTTGTTAGAGTATATTACTATTTGCCACCTTAAAAGCCTGAAGCGTGCCGATGCCGATAGTGGGCGCCGGCCCTAACAACCATATTTGCTGACAATAAGCACGTGTATGTTTCTCACAATGCAGGTTCATCGGTCCACGTTAGATGTCGCTAGGTTTAGTGGTGCTAATTATTCAACATAGATAAAAAACTAGTACTAGGTACTAGTCTTTACTAGTAGTAAAGAAAAAAAAGAAAGGGATTGGACTTATTTCTTACTTTTAATAAATAAGTCCAATCCAATTTTTTTCGCGATTGTATCGGACTAAACAACAGTTTTCCTAAAATTCAACTATAATTGTTATACAACATCGATGTAACAATGATATTATTATCTTAAATAATACTCGGTAATGATGTACAGTCAACAGCACATCAGGTTACCCCATTTCCGTTTTATCTCTCGCCCTTACCAGATGTCATTCCTTTCCAATAGAGCAAGGAGGATTGACCAGAGTGGTGTGCCGTCCACTGTACCTTAACAGACTAAAGTGCGTGTGCTTATTGAAATCCACTCTCATCGGTGTGCGATATTGAAATATCTATTATTAAAAAAAAATACAGCTTATGTACAGCACTAAAATGGAACTAAAAAATTGCTGCGACATCCAGTTTTTCTAAAAAATGAAAAAAAATAAGAATGAATCAGTAATTTACCTCACCCATTTCGCCCCAAATCTCTTCCCTCTCCTTTTAACTAAAAAAACTGTCCAAAAAACATTTTTTCATTTGAATGTTTGCGTTTTGCAAGAGAACTTGTTTTCAAAAATGGCAGTCTTGATTTCTCTGGCTGTGCATTAGGACAAAATTAATCGGTTAAGTATTTTGTTTTGTATTTTTAATTTATTTAATTATTTTATTATTGCAGTTTATATGGCAAGTTAATTTATTCTATTATTTATTCTTAAGAAAATTTGCCAAACTATATTACAAAATAGCAATTTCTATTTCTAACTGTTATTTTTAGTTCGCACTTAGTACTATTTAATACTGCTATTAAATAACCTTGGACTTATTATTTGGAGATAGGACAAGTGTTGTTTACTTACTGTGCCTTGTTTGATGTATTTTCTGCAAATTTGATAGCGTTTAGTTCTTGTGATTCTCCTATTTACTTAAGCTCAAACTAAAATACCAAAATTTTCCACTTCAGACGCAACTATGGAGATGTTTCAAGTTTGAAGTATCTGCGAATTTGTGTATTTATGGCTCAGTCTCAGTCAAATCAAAGTGAAGTGAAGCGTGAAGTGAAGTTAGGATAAAGAAGACGGCCGTCAGCCGCACACTACAAAGGCCCACTGCGTAGAGATCTATGCGCTGTTCGTCACTTTCTACCGGACTTCAAGTCTGAAGACTAAAAAATTTGGAGGATCTAGAAAAGGGTCTTGCTTTATAAAGGCTATTATAATCATACTACGAAAAAAAAAAAGAAAAAAGATCTACTTAGCAGCAATCGAAGAATTAAACAATGATTTTTGTCGTCACTAATTCTTGAACAAACAAATATTAAGATACACACTTTTAGAGGAGTTTTGGGTTCCAAGATTTTTTAGAAATGTTTTCTTATCAGAACCTAATCTGCAGTTAGTGAGGATGCAATGATGTTGCAGAAAGCCGTGTGGTACAGTTTATCAACACGAAATGTGGACTTTGTCCTCACTCACACAGACCGGTTATGTTTAATTGAGCACGCATTGAGCTTAGAATAGACCAGTTTATATACTAACTTGCATTGAGAATGAACACAGTCGTAACGCGATTTTGACGCGACTAAGTGATACGCAACACGCAGTTAAAATGTTGTTATTATTTGTGTTAGCGGTTGTTATTATTTTACTTTACCTATATAATATTAGAACATTCAATTACTGGAAAAAAAGAGGTATCAAATATGAACAACCAGTAGCCATATTTGGTACAAATAGAAAATTATTCCTTGGTAAACAAAGTAGATCACAGCTAGCAGAAGAAATGTATTGGAAATATCCAAATGAGAAAGTCGTTGGAGGATTCAGATCAAGTACTCCAGAACTTGTAATAAGAGATCCAGAACTGATTAAACATGTTCTAACAACGGATTTTACGTCGTTTTATAAGCGTGGAGTAAATGCACACGAGAAAGTTTTTGAACCTCTAAGAAAACATCTTTTCTCAATTGAAGGTGATTTGTGGCGGATGTTGAGGCAACGGCTGACACCAGCATTCACAAGTGGCAAGTTAAAAGCAATGTTCCCTTTGATAGTGGAGCGAGCTGAAAAACTCCGGTCTCGAACTATGACGGCTGCTCTTCAAAACCGTCCCATTGATGCACGAAATTTAATGGCTTGTTTTACTACTGATGTAATAGGTGCTGTTGGCTTCGGCATTGACTCTGACTCCCTAAACGACGAGGAATCTGCATTTCGCAGGCTTGGTGCAGATATATTTAACGCAAAGTTTCGAGACGTGTTTGTCGCTACCATGAAAGAAATATTTCCTGAGCTTTGCAAAAATTGGAAGATTCTTACTAGAATCCAAAATGAATTGTTCGGTATGGTTAAAGAAATTAAAGTTGCTAGAGGCAATAAACCATGCGGACGTAATGATTTCATTGATTTACTGTTAGAGTATCAAAGGAAAGGTCCAATGGAAGCGGATTCGATTGAAAAGACTAATCCTGATGGCACTCCAGTTCACGTTTCGCAAGAACTAGATGATGATTTATTCGCAGCTCAAGTGTTTGTTTTTTTCGCTGCTGGATTCGAAACCTCTTCATCATCAACGAGTTATACTCTACATCAACTTGCATATAACCTTGATGTGCAGAAGAAAGTGCAAGAGAACATTGATGAAGTATTAGCAAAACATAACAATACTCTTAGTTATGATGCGGTTAAGGAAATGACTTACCTTGAATGGGCGTTCAAGGAGGGTATGAGGATGTTTCCCTCACTAGGTTACCTCTCTAGGAAATGTGCAAAGAGATACACGTTTGAAGAGATCGACCTGACAATAGACCAGGGTGTCAGTATACTAATTCCAGTACAAGCTATGCATATGGATGTGAAGTATTGGGACGAACCTGAAGAATTTCGTCCTGAAAGATTTCATGCAGATAACTTCACAGCAGCTCAAAAGTCAATTTATTTGCCGTTTGGTGATGGACCTCGAAATTGCATTGGTGAGTAATCAGCTTTGCATTAACTTAAAAAAACAGGGAGGTTGAAATCAAACCAATCACTTTCAATCAAGAACTAAATATTAGATACTAGCGACCCGCCCAAGCTTCACACGGGTGCAATAAGAATTTATTATACATTTCAAACCTACCTCTTCAAGCACTATCTGTTTAAAAAACGCATCAAAATCCGTTGCTTTAAGATTTAGGCATACATAGGGACTGAGAATGCGACTTTGTTTTATACTATAGGGATAACTACGAGTTAATTAAAACATTAGTTCAACTCGTCTGTTCATCATCGAATCATGATTTTCAAAGACAAGTTGTCATAATTAAAACTAGTTATACAATTATGAGGCTGTTAATGATTTATGCAATTATAACTTGTTCGTTATTAAGACAATGGATAAGGGAATTAATAAGCAAATACCGAGAGCGCGATAAGAATGGTATAACATAAGTGGCATACGTAGTCCCGAGTTCAAATCCTACCACCACCAACCACTAAGACCTTCCACCTTCTTAAAAAACACTTCGTCTTAAATTCTCTGTACACTCATCACACTCCTACACACAATCTTTCACTGTACAAATCTGTCCGCCTGTGGAATTCCTTACCCGTCTCCATTAGGGAGTCTCTATTTCTTCCTATTTTCAAAGCAAGGGTTAAAGCACACTATCTCACGCTTTGATTTGAAGGATCTATCCTTTTCCACCGAATTTTGGTGCATCTGCTTGTGCTGTGTATTCTCTGTATTTTCTGTTAATGTCTATATCAAATTCTATTCATGTATTAAAATATAAAATTAATTGGTCATATTAATTTTTGTCCATTGTATTTAGATTTATTTATTTATATTATGTACATTTACCTTTTCTCTATTTTTTTCCTCTACCCGTAGGTTGCCTGGAAGATATCGCTATCAACGATAATGCCGCCTAAATTGTGCATTGCTTTCAATGTATTACCAGGCTGAAAGTTTTTAATGTTAAAGTAAAAAAAAAATGTAGTCTGCTGTCTAAGTGATTTTATTGTAAATTTTCACCACAATCCATTTAGTAGTTTTTACGCGACAGAGCAACACTCCACTCATACAAACTTCGCATTTATAATGTTAGTAGGAAGTAGGATTTGCGGCTTACTTTTCGGTGAAGAAAAACAGCGATAAAAAGTAAGGAACCCTGATAGCGGCAAAAGGTTCGTAAATGTAGGTTTCTGAATGTTTTTTCATTATTGAGGCAACAACCAATATGCCTCTGACTACCACATTTTTGATAAAACCATTAGCGAATGTTATTTTGATAAGAAAATATTATTATGTGATCCAAGAAAGCATTCTATTTATAGACTGGCCTGGTGGCGAAACGGGTAGAGATGCATATAGCGCGTAAGGTCGCGGGTTCGATAACCGCCTAGGATACTATCTAATCTAAGTAACATAATGTGACAAACAGTAGTGTTTGTTCTTTGTCTGGGTTATTATCTATTTAAGTACCACTGTTCCAAAAAAATATTCAAGTATGTTTATCTTTACATGAATACATACATACATGCATTTTTCAACTAGCAGTGATCTCTTAATTAAAAAATAAATAAAAGCCAGGTTTCACTATGCCAAATGTGTTTCTAAACAGTTTCTAAAAGTGTTTAAAAAAGTTCATTCAGATCTGTAAACAGTTTATCAACAAAGGTAAAGAAACATTGAGAGCAGGATGAACAATTTAGTTTATTAAATAAACAAAGTGATAGGTGTGGACGATTGTTTTTTTCTAACCTACATCATCCCACTGCTGGGCAAAGGTCTCTCCCAATCCTTTCCAAACAGTTTGATCCCGTGCGAGTCTCTGCCAATCTTTCTCATGATGTCTCAAATCACCACTCCAACGTTTTCTGGGCCTTCCTCTGCAACGAAAACCGTCTGTAGGCTGCCACAGAGTGACGATTTGAGACCATTTATTTTGCGTGGATGCATTCGGATGACGTGTCGAGTTATTACGTTGTGAATTTATATAAGGTTACTATCAGTGTAACAAGTGTAATAATATCACTACATCCTCTGGTAACATCATACCGACCAACAAATGAACAACTATCGACTTGCAAAGTTTTAGAAACATTGTTAATGACATTTTTTTTTATGGCATATTGATCAATTAGGTATGAACAGTTTATCAAAAAAATGTTGCGTAATGAAAACGAGGCTTTCTTATGATTGCTTTTGTTTCATTTCAGGAAGTAGACTGGGGCTGATGCAGTCTGTGGCGGGTCTAGCAGCGATTCTCTCTAATTTCACCGTGGAACCTGCGCCTGAGTCTGTCAAACATTTTGAAGTGAATCCAAAGTTACACATCGTCCAAGGGATCAAAGGCACCTTGCCTCTCATGTTTCGTGAGAGAATAAAAATAGAGAAATAAACTTTGTTAGAAATGGTTCGGGCTGATTACTTATGTATTACTGAGTTAAGTAAGTATTATGTTCCATTGAGGCAGTAATGTATCTTAGTTTTTTAATACTTCACAATAATTCCAGGAAACTGCTAAGTTAGCTTATAAAACATTTAACTGTAAAATTGATGTCAGATTCGTCACTAATCTAACTTTTAATTTAATTTTCATTTTAGTCACTGTGCTATAATCTAAGTTTGTCGTATTACTAAAAATAATTAAGCAACATTTTACTTTAATAAATATAAATTATTAATCATATGCAGAATATTGTGTTTCATTTACTTTCAAAAAATATTATGCAATGAACATAAAACTATCATAAAACTATTATTTTCAGCTGCATAAAAATAAGAAAAAAGAAGTCAACATCAAAACTCAACAATTCTAGTGGCAGAATCACTAAAACGGCAACACTGGTACTAAAACCTGATAAGCAGTGAGACGGCAAACTTATCAGTGAAATTACCTCAGCAAGGACAAAATTGTGACCTTCTGACTTTAGACGAAGCGTATAAACAATTCTATTATGATCCAGTTTTAGTATTGCTTATGCACTGAAATTGTGCATTGAGTTACAGATCTTCGCGTGGTCTCTTAGGCGCTGCACTTAGATATTGTTTTTTGATTGTATATATTCTATCTTTGTGGTCAGAATATCCTTATTTATATGATTTTTAACCTCAAAATTTAGTTGATAAGGACTTAATATAAACAATCACAATCAGATACCACTTGCAATAAAACCGCATATGTACTGTTAGTAGATTAGTGAAAGTGATAACTGTTTCCTTGACTGTACGATATTACTGACAGCGTGGAACATTAAACGGTCGTGTTTGTGATAACGAGTGGAAAATGTTATTTTTAGTGTTTGCTGCGACTTTTATTGTTATTCTGTACTTATACAACACACGAACGTTCAGTTACTGGAAGAAACGAAACGTGAAATATGACGAACCAGTGCTATTGTTCGGTACAAACAAAAATGTATATCTCGGTAAACAAAGCAGAACTCAGTTTCTACAAGAAATATATTCGAAGTATCCGAATGAAAAAGTCGTTGGAGGATTCAGGTCGACGACACCAGAACTTGTCATCAAGGATCCCGATCTGATAAAAGATGTTCTTGTTACTGATTTTTCATCGTTTTATGTACGTGGGTTGAACGCGCATAAGAAAGTGTTTGAGCCTCTAAGACAACATCTTTTTGGACTTGAAGGAGATCTGTGGCGAATGGTAAGGCAAAAATTAACTCCAGCTTTTACAAGTGGCAAACTGAAAGCTATGTTTCCTTTGATTGTTAAACTGTCTAAGAAGTTGGAGACAAGAATACAAGACGCCATAGGTGAGAACCGCCCGATAGATGCCCGTAATCTAATGGCTTGCTTCACTACTGATGTTATAGGTTCATATGGATTTGGGATTGACATAGACTCTTTAGATGACAAAGAATCTACTTTTCGTAAGCTTGGAGTTGAAATGTTCAAAGTAACTAAACGAGATGTCATTGTAGGAATGTTGAAGGAAGTTTTCCCAGAGCTGTGTAAAAATTTAAAGAACTTCCTTAGAGTAGAAAAGAAAGTACTAGATTTTATCAAACAGATTCAAGTGGAAAGAGATTACAAACCATCAGGACGAAATGATTTCATAGATTTGCTTTTGGAATATCAAAGCAAAGGCCCGATGGAAGCAGAATCAATAGAAATGGTTAATCCAGATGGCTCCCCGATTCAAGTTTCGCAGGAATTAGATGACGTTTTGTTTGCTGCTCAAGTCTTCATTTTCTTTGCGGCAGGTTTTGAAACCTCTTCATCGTCGACAAGTTTCACATTGCATCAGCTCGCTTACCATCCAGAAGTTCAAAAGAAAGTTCAAGAAGATATTGATAGTGTTTTAGCCAAATATGAAAATACTCTTAGTTATAATGCAATTAAAGAAATGACGTACCTTGATTGGGCTTTTAAAGAGGGAATGAGAATGTTTCCATCTGTTGGTTATCTCATGAGGAAGAGCACGAAGAAGTATACATTTAAAGATATTAACTTGAGTATAGATGAGGATGTTGTAATTCTGATTCCGGTACAAGCTTTGCACAAGGATCCTAAATATTGGGGCGACCCTGAAGAGTACCGCCCTGAAAGATTTCATCCAGACAACTTTACTACAGAACAAAAATCAGTTTACTTCCCGTTTGGAGAAGGACCAAGGAATTGCATAGGTAATATTTAATTTAATGAAAACAACAAATTCTAAACGGATTCTGAATAATCGTATCATAGATAATGATCATTGTTAAAAAATATATGTAGTAGTAAATCAAATGTCAATTCTTTGCAACATAAATCCTTCAATCAAGTCGCAATGATACCAGATGATTTTATTATGCAAACAATGTTTGCATTTATTTACATATTTTGTTAACACTCATCATAACACACTTGATGCAGTGCATGTTGATTAATTGAAATGCAACTCAGATCATTTTGCAACAGTCTACTTATAAGTAGACTTATAAGTCATGTGTGTCGACTTAGGTAGACTGCGAACTTTCCTACGCATTTCAAAAGTTAGGTATTAAAGCTGAAACGGTAACGAGCAATGAGGATCACTGGTGGCCGTCAAGGCAGGTAAATATTTAAGTAGAGATCAATTATGAAGCATTATACTAACTAAAGCCACTGGTCTGAGTCAGACTCTTAAGCTTATTAACCCACAGGGCTACGTAGCTACATCGAAGAGTACAATAGTACGATACTACATATTTATTTCTTCAAAATAAACATCATTATTTGTTTTCAGGAAGCCGGCTAGGTCTTATGCAGTCCATAGCGGGGCTAGCTGCAATTCTTTCAAAGTTCACAGTAGAGCCTGCACCAAATGGGGTGCGTTATTTTGAAGTGGAGCCGAAATCAAACCTGGTTCAAGCCATCAAAGGCGGCAAACTGCCGCTTGTCTTCCGTGAGAGAAAAAAAACAACGTTATCTAAATAGACAAACCGTTAAAACCAAGAGGACTATTAAATAATAAAAATGAAAAGGTGAATCATAAATCATAATAAAATATTGTCATTTAAATTTTGTACCAACGTAGCCTCTTTTTGCATCGGGTACCGAATATACAAAGAGAAGTGTACTGAAAAATTGCTTAATCTCATACCAGACTGCTCATTTCCGTCATCAAGCGACTCACCATAACTTAAAATTTTGGCGCGCTTGGCGCTTGCCCAATGTTCGTTTTACGCGTCGAAAATATACAATCTTTGAATTTAAATTATTGATGAAGAATCCAAAATATATTAATTACCTACAGTCTTGAAGGTTCTAGCTGCCGTAGTTATTTCAGATTCTAACTGCTATGCTATTCTGGCTAACGCCAAATATCAGTTCGATCGATGGAAAAACGCCAACTATTGTCTTCACCAGGAATTAGTATTTCCTCTCATTTCTAAAGACATACATAATTTTAAAATGTTATCTGTCGTAGGTTTTAGTACTTAAACGATCACATTTTCCTAGTTATTGAGTTTAACAGAACGCCAAAATACAATCACACTTCGAAGTGATGTGAGATGAATGCCACCCCTGGGTTGCGAATAATTTTGAAACCAAGTCATTATGAGTGCCTCATTCTGCCGCACCTGAACAAAGTTCGACTCGGTAGAAAATTGACGAACGTTTTCAAGCTTCCTCTTGGCGCACACATACTTTTCGAAGGTATCCATTTAATAATTCACTTGTTCCGTACACAGACAGAAACAAGATTAACCCATTTTTCAAACGTATCCAGGGAATTTTGTGCTATACTGCGTTGGTATAAAGATGTGATCTGCTTGGTAGTTCTTTACTAAAATGGTAAAAGAGGAAATTTCGATATAAACCGTGCAACGAGTTCATCCATCACAGCTCAATGCAGCTGCTTACGATCAAATGCACTTACTGTATGGATGTAGATTGATCACCTAATTGTCTTATCGCTATTGCTTTTTATCTAACTTATTTTATATCAACACCTCAGCTTCAACGTGATAAAAATAATGTGAATAGGTTTTTAAACGAAATGTTACAAGCGATTAATGCAAAGTTTTATCCCCTTATTCATAAAAACTTAAACAACGCTTCAATGACACGTTAACTTCTGTATCGCTTTGTCTCTTTCATTCTTGTTGTTGCCGCCATTTACGAATAGGCAAGTGACAAAACACGTCAAATTGTTTAAACAATGCTTTTGCGTTGCGTTCGTTGCGTTTTTATGGATAAGGGCGTTTGAACGGAATGAATGGAATAGAAGTATTTGAGCACAACAACTCGGTACTTGCAAGTTTAAACATTTTGATACTTCTCAAAAGAATAGTAAATAAAAATTTATTATTAATTTTCGCGACCCCTAAATACGAAATAAGTGAAACAATAGTAACACCTCCTCCTGCTCATCTCGTAAGTAAGAAACATACCTATTTAATATAACTAGATGCTATTTTTACTAACGTGCTGTTCATTTGTTCTAAACAAATAATAAATAAAATTAAATAAAAATTAACAACTCTAAAATCCCAATTAGAATCCTAAATAGGAGACAACAGCACATGCATTAAGACTTAATTGATTTGGTCCACCTGTGTTATGGAAACAGGCATGTCCCGTGCTACAAAACATCAAAAATAATGCTATAAAAACAATTTCCCAACAATGAATTTTATATTTTTTTAAGTAAATATGGATTCGCAAAAATTACCTATGTGCTCACGTCAAGCCTTCGTCAAGCGCTCAAGCAACGAATGTTCGCAAACCTTCGCAATGCGATCGCTCGCAGTGAGTACCCTCCTTTACACAAAAATGCTTTCGAAACTCGAAACTGAAGAATACTGTAATTCCTTCCTGATAAAATAAAACCGCTTCAGCTCCGAATAATACTTTGATATAATTTCTGAATACAGTCTCTTCACTTCTTATTAATTAAACGTAGGTATAATTTACATAACCTAACGGACATAGGTTCCACCAGTAGTCTTCATAGCGCCGAGGTTGGGAAAAGAATGACCACCGAGTCAAGTCTAGGCCCAAGCAGAGTCTTCTTTGCCCCACCACTTTACTATTTTCCCGCCAAAGCCGACATAGTCAGTTGGCGGCCGTTACCAGTGTTGCCAATTTATAATTTAAAAACTATACTAAATAACGATAATGTTTGTAAAATTAATTAAAATCATGACATTCGGCCATCTGATAACGTGCCGTCTCCTGACGCACAGTTTATCTATTCAATTTGAACTATTATTAAACAAAATGGAAACTAACGACGACAGTTTCTAAACATATTGCTCTAAATAAATTAAATCAGTACATCATACATATAACCACATACACTATTCTAGATTGAGATCTAGAGCTGCTTGCTAGAGCAATCATGACATTCGGTAACTATTTACCTACCATATAAACGAGAATGTCTTCTATAAAACATTACAAATTGACTTAAAAACTAGCATTTGTTTACAATGTTTTACATACATTTAGGAACCCTCTTTTTGTTGTTTTGTACACTTACTCTTAGATATTTACATACTATGTAGATTAATCAAATCAAATTCGAATATTTTAAAATTACAGACGTAATCTATTTGTATCACTTTGATGACTTATTTACTATTAACATAACAAACTACTTACATATTCAAAAATAATTTAACTTAACTAAGATTAATACCTATGCATGATATAAACCAAAACATCAATAAATACTCTAACTACCTTTGTATTTATATAATTTTTATAAGCCTAATATTGACTATTTATACCTATTTATTATATTTATTCACGATCACTATTGTGCTCACTCGAGCTACTGCTATCTGAATTATGTATTTCCAGTGCCTTAATATGTATCCAGGGCCTTATTCTATCAAAAGCTATTACAGTGTTATAAGGTTTACCTCTTTTATTAAATCCTGGGACGTCAGATATTCTGTAACGATCATTTCCTAACACCTCTGTTATTTTGTATGGACCGACAAACTTTGACAGCAGCTTTGTACTTTGATTCTTATTGTCGAAATTATTTCGCGAAATTTTCACTAAGTCACCTACTTTGTAAGTAGGAGCAGGGCCATGATTTAAGTCATGCCTCTGTTTCTGTTTCGCCTGATCTTTATTGATGTTATGAGAAATCTCTTCTCTGGTTCTTTGCAAATCAGAGATGTCAGCAACTTTATTAACATTAATGTCGAGTTTATTCAATAAATCATCGCGTAACTTAAAACCGAACAAAGCTTCTGTCGCAGTTTTACGGGTTGAGGCGTTGACTGTATTATTTATACCGAACTGAAGTTTGCCCAGACACTTGTCCCATTCACGCTCATTACTGAAAGCATTTTGTGAAGCTAACGAATTTAAAATTGTTTGGTTGAACCTTTCAGCTTGTCCATTGGCTCTGGGGCAAGCGACTGCATTGAGAATATGCTTAATGCCATGAGCATCACAAAAGGTTTTAAATGCTACTGAAGTAAAGCTTGTTCCTCGATCTGACACTATTCTAGCGGGAACACCAAAGTCATAGAATATTTTCTCTAAAGTTTTAACAGTGGTCTTGGTCTTTAAATCTTTCACAGCTCTAACAAAGACATATTTTGTAAAAGCGTCTACTACCGTGAGTATGAAGCTGTTTCCATCTTTACTCCTAACAAAAGGACCAACGTGATCCATGTGGATCGTATGAAAAGGTATATTTACTTTTTCTATTGGGTGTAAATGACCTGACTTTTGTCTTGAAGAGGTATCCTTATTGTAAGCACACTCTAAACATGCTCCTACATACTTTTTCACAAATTTCCTAAGCTTAGGAAACCAGTAATCACGTTGGATATTTTCAAGGGTTTTGGCGTAGCCAAGGTGACCAATATCATCGTGGTAAGCACGACATATTTGCCATCTTGCACTTCGTGGCACAACTAGACATAAACGATCGTCAACCTTCCTATATACTGCATGGTTTTTCACAGTGTAGTTTTTCCTAATGTCCTTACATTCAATATCGTCTTCTGGTTTGAGAACATTATGGATTCGAGATATGTCCGGGTCTGCTATTTGGAGAGCTAGCAGCCAATTCTGTTTTTCAATACTATATACAGAGACAATCGCGTTGTTAACGTCTGCATCCTCTGATAGCTTGGTGTTTCTACTCAAAGCGTCCACATGTGACATTTTTATACCTGGCCGATACTCTATGTCAAATGTATACTCGCTAATTTGGAGCCACCATCTCGCTATCCGCGGAATTAGGTCCCTTTTAGTCATGGTGGTTCTGAGAGCCGCGCAATCTGTAAATACCGTGAAGTGCAACCCCAAAAGGTAAACTCGAAACTTTTTTTAGAGAGCACACGATCGCCAGAGTCTCCAGCTCGTAGGAATGCAGGTGTCTTTCCTCGGGGGTTGTCTGCCGGCTGAAATATGCGACTGGCTTCAAAACCCTCGAATTAATTTGCCACTGCAATAGGATGCCTCCTATACCTAGAGAGCTGGCGTCTGTATGTAATTCTGTTTCCAGTTTGGGGTCGTACAGTGCCAAAACAGGTCGTTCAATTAGCTTTTCCTTGAGGAAATTAAAAGCACACTCTTCGATGTCAGACCATTTCCACTCAGAATCCTTTTTCAATAAGGCTGTTAGAGGACGAGCTACTTCTCCATATCCTTTAATAAATTTTCGGAAGAATCCAGTCAAACCAAGAAACTGTCGAACCTCGTGGACATTACGAGGCGTGGGGAACTCTTTTACAGCCAACACCTTTGCCTCACCAGGTCGAATACCTTCAGACGAGATGTCATATCCTAAGTAGCTGACTGTGGTATCAAAAAATCTACATTTGGAGAGCTTCAGAGTAAGACAATTTTGGCGAAAAAGTTTTAGAATTTCTTCTAGTCGCTGAAACATTTCTTCAATATTTCTTGAAGGAATAAGAACATCATCTAGATAAGCTAGTGCATATTCAAAACGTCTGTTCCCCAAAATTTTATTAACCATACGCTGGAAAACAGCCGGTGCATTGGCTAATCCAAAGGGCATTCGTTTGAACTCATAGTGGCCGTCTGGAGTGACGAAACCGGTAAGATGCTGACAATCCTGAGCCACAGGAATTTGGTAATACCCAGAAGCGAGGTCAAGAGTAGTGAAGAAGCAGTTACCACTTAAATTTGAAACCTGATCCTCGATTAAAGGTAGAGGGAAGCGATCCTTGACAGTCTTGTTATTCAGGGCCCTGAAATCTACACAAAGCCTTTGCTCTCCGGTCTTTTTCTTAACCATTAGAATTGGACTTGCATAGTCAGATTTAGATTCTTGAATTATGTCAAGCCGTAAGAGGTCATCTATTGTTTCACGAACAGTTTCGCGCTCAGTATGAGACAGGCGGTACGGTCGATAAACAATAGGTTTATTGTCCATAAGATCGATTTTCATTTCGATATCAACTGCACAACCTATCTCCTCTAACTTAGTAGCGAAGCAATCTCGATAATTTTGCAAAAGAGAGTAAAGTCTATCCACCTGTTCAGTACTGAGCCCTGGTCCGGTCTTGACGTCGTTCTTGGCCAAAGGTTCTAAAGTAGAGGTATCAACTTGAATTCTATTAACTTGACAGGCTTTTTGCTCTTCAAATGGTATTGCTCTAGCTAATAATGTACCTTTTTCTACATTTACAGGATGATGAGATAAGTTAGAGATCACTATTTCGCCTATACCATCGGTTATATGGTAGGCCCCTTGAAGTAGACAATATTCTTTACCCGGACTAACAGCATTATAACCTTCTATGAAAATATCTCCAGTGAAATTAGAATCTACACGCACGGGAATGACATCGATTTTCTGAATCTGGGTAGAGTTAGAAACATGAAGCTTCAGTCTAGAGTCACCGTAAGACAATGAATTACTGCTAGGGGTCTTGTAAAATGTTAGTCTTTGGCTGTCCTTGAGAACAGCGACACACGGTAACTCCGTGAAGTTTTGCCCAATAATCATTGCAGTCGGCATGTTCTCATCATTAACGACCAATACTTCAACTTCTGTTTCGACATCATCGACTTTCAGTGTAACGTGTGACTTGTACACCGGAATGACTGTGGACTGACCAAACCCTCGTACCAATGGAATGCCATCAAAGTGTTTAATCAAATTTAAAGAATCGGCATTGGTCTTACTTAAGAGTGTACACTCACTGCCGAAGTCAACATAAGCTCCTAGAAGGCGATTATTGACATTGACAGTTTTAAAGAACTTATCGTTACTCCCTTTTCCTGTATCTATTCTCAAAGTTTTCTTCTCAGAATGAATTTCAAGATTTGCAGAGTTAGGATTCGTATTATTAGAGGGTGGCCATTTACAATTGCCAGCATTATGTCCAACTCTATTACATAGTTTGCACCGCAACAATGGTTTTGTGCATTTAAAGTAAGGATGACCCCTAGATCGACAATTGTAACAAGTTATAGAGTCAATGGTAGGACTTTGAAAGTTAGAACTGGAACTAGAACCAAGACTTCCTCTCACCTGACCAGAACGAGTTTTTGATTTACTACTCGTAGTATTCGTATTATCGAAATTCGAATGTGATTTTAATGAACAAAGAAAATTGAGCAGGTCTTCAGGTTCGGAAATATTCAAAGCCTGTGCTCCAGTACGAATTGACCTATCCATTATGCCATAAATAATACAGTCAATAGCCTTCTTGCCCTCGATTTCGCATCTATTTAGTAAACACAGTTTATCAAAAAAATATTCACGCAAACTTTCATCTGGTCTGGAAGTCCGGCTTAGCATCTCCCCCAAAAGGCGCCCATAATTATCTTCGCTAGGGAACGCCTTTCGGAGTTTTGCTTGCCAATCGTTCCAACTATAAGTTACTGTAGGCAAGGACTCAAACCATCTTTTTGCTAATCCGACCAATTTTTGCAAGGAAAAGTGAACAATTTGTTTTTCACTCCACCCATAAATGGTGCCGCACTCATTAACTTTTCTTAGCCAGCTTTCGATGGTTTGAGTCCTGTTTGCGGGGTCAAATTCTGGTATCACATTGTTCAAGCTATTGTTGTTTAAGGAGGACTTATTTGGGTCTTCTCTAAAGCTAACGAACAGTTTCAGAACATCTTCAGCAGAGAGGGGTTTTGAACTCTTACGTGATTTTCTACGTTCAGGCTCACTGCTCGATGAGGATGAAGAAGACGGACTTCTTCTTCGCTTGGACTTCACTTTCACCCGCTTACGCCGCTTTGGTGGCGTCCCAGGTGGCGTACCGCCGCACTCATCATCAGATGTCATTTTGTTTCTGAAAAAATCACATACACCGACATAGTCCATTCCAGCATAATATAAACATATGAGTTCAAACTCTTCAGAACTGTGAAAAGGCTTCTAATAAATATTATGAAGTATCCACTTATTTATTTTTATTATTATTCGTTTTTGCTATCGTAAACTTTAGTATAATTACTATGACGAATATACGAGTAATACTTTCTTAAAAAACCGGTAAGCAAGCATAGCTCACATCCAAACCAAACCAGTGATCAATCATAGTTCACTCCCTAAATAACCCAGTGAACAAACCTAGTTCACTTCCTAACTAACCCAGTGAACAAACCTAGTTCACTCCCTAACTCATCCAGTGAACAAACCTAGTTCACTCCCTAACTCATCCAGTGAACAAGCATAGCTCACTCCCTAACTCATCCAGTGAACAAGCATAGCTCACTCCCTAACTCATCCAGTGAACAAGCATAGCTCACTCCCTAACTCATCCAGTGAACAAGCATAGCTCACTCCCTAACTCATCCAGTGAACAAGCATAGCTCACTCCCTAACTCATCCAGTGAACAAGCATAGCTCACTCCCTAACTCATCCAGTGAACAAGCATAGCTCACTCCCTAACTCATCCAGTGAACAAGCATAGCTCACTCTCTAACTTATACAGTGAACAAACATAGTTCAGTCCCCAACCCATCCAGTGAACAAACATAGTTCAGTCCCCAACCCATCCAGTGAACAAGCATAGTTCGCTTTTTAATCAACAACATCATATTTTTTTTTTTAAAAACAATAGAATCTTCCAATACGCATAGTCAAATTATACACTCATTTCTAAGCCATTAGTAGTGGTGGGTAGACTACAAAAACTATCAGACCATCTAAGAAATAAAATTGTTATTTCTTTAATTGTATCTCATTTCATGTCATTTAACCAATATTTATTAAATTCATTTCATTCACTACTAAAGATTATGTATGCATGGAAAATGCTAAGACAATAATTCATTTCATTCAGTTTAATATTTTGTTAAAATATTAGTGATGTCAATCCAGATACTAAAGTAAGATACTGTGTAAGTTCGAAGTCGTTTATTGAAGTGATAGTTGCGAATTTCTGTTGGACGTAATAGTAATAGGACAAAGAAATCTGTCAATGGCCTTAAATAAGTTTGATACTGTCACAAGTATTTCTAAATAAATAATTCGACAAATGATCATATTTTGCTTTGTAGGCATCCAAATAAACTAGTATTTAAAAAAAAGAAATATCTATAGGTGTATGCTTACTATTCAAACAATCACTCCGCATGATTCAACATCAAAAATACAAGAATAGCGGATAAATATAAAAATATAAGTTTAGTAGGTAGATAAGTGCCAAGAGCCCCAATTATTCTGGTAGTCTTCAACTACCTGTGCATACCACATAGACATTTATACCATTGGCGTCAATCGATTCATACCGGTGATATCGGAGAGTAGCCCCGATCAACCCTCGACATGACCGACATAACGCCAATTTATACGGAAATACACGTTAAGGCACTGTCAAAGAGTAGCCCTGACCAAGTACCCACGCGCACTCCTACGTGAAATCTACGAGTATCGTCATCAGGGAGTGGCCCCGACCAGGCTCTACCCGCAGACCTCATCGTATTTTACAATATACATGCCATGTCCCATAACACAATCAATTTTATTGACTGACTTAAAAATAACCAAAACACAACTATAAGCGTGAAACATCAGGCACAAGCTAACAGAAGTTGGAAGCTATCAGAGAGTAGCCCTGACGTAGCTCCAAAACCGTCAGCCTGAAACCTTGTGCATGAAAATAAGCGTTACAATACTGCCAAGGAGTAGCCCGGCCAAGTATTCACGCATACCCACACGCACAATCAATCTAACGCATTTCACCATCAGGGAGTCGCCCTGACCTAATGCAATGCGAAAAACAAACTATGGACACGCAATAGCTATGCTTTACGAGGGAAAAAGGATTCTTAGCACTTAATAACTTTGTTTCTATTATGAGTGCATAAATGTTGTATGAAATATCCATGATAAAATTAATTCACTTTAAACATACCTTGTTGGGTTGTTTCCACTTCTGAGATGATAAAATAAAACCGCTTCAGCTCCGAATAATACTTTGATATAATTTCTGAATACAGTCTCTTCACTTCTTATTAATTAAACGTAGGTATAATTTACATAACCTAACGGACATAGGTTCCACCAGTAGTCTTCATAGCGCCGAGGTTGGGAAAAGAATGACCACCGAGTCAAGTCTAGGCCCAAGCAGAGTCTTCTTTGCCCCACCACTTTACTATTTTCCCGCCAAAGCCGACATAGTCAGTTGGCGGCCGTTACCAGTGTTGCCAATTTATAATTTAAAAACTATACTAAATAACGATAATATTTGTAAAATTAATTAAAATCATGACATTCCTGCTTTGCCACAGTTAATAGTAGAAAAAGAAATTTGTTTTTTTCCGGACCGCAACAAAAGCAAATTCGGCGGACGATCGCTGAATACCAAGGCGGGAAACAATTTGCAATCAGACGTTCCTTGGGCGAATAAATTAAAAGTTGCCGGTACAAAATTAGAGGTTTTCAAATAATTGAGATTGTTACGTACGAGATGTGACGGACTGTTACAAAGAAACGCGATAAGGGATTTTAAGATATTTTTAAATGTAACGGAAAATTATAATTTCATTATTTAGTAGGTACTTTTCTAAATAAACAAAAAATAAAACAATATTATAATATTCAAAGCAATATTTCTAAATAAATTGAATACCGATGAGCCGCGAATTATTGTACCTGACGCCAGAGGTAAAACACTACTTTATAAAAGTTACGCAGACTTTTAATCAGGTGCAGTAAAGTGGAAGGCAATTTTTCAGAAATTAACAGAATGTTCAAGGTAAACGATAGGCTTTCTAAATAACTTTAAACATAGGTGCATACCAACCTAATTGAAAGTCCAAGCGAGTTTACTCGATCAAACTAATGAACCTTCACCCAAACATAGAAAAAAATAGTTACGTCAGCTCGTCACAATACCGCGAATGCCAAACAAAATTACGTTACGCGCTCGATGCGTGTGATCGAGTGAAACTCGCGCGAAGTCACAAAAATCATTCGAATTAAAGAAAATTTTACAGCGCCACCTGACAGTCAAACAATGTACTTTCATTCACAATTCCACCGAATGAGCAAATACCCTATGATAAGAACAAACTTTCTATTAAAAATGGCAGGTGGCGCTAAAAGCCACATATTCCGAAGAGTAGTGGCCGATGTATTACAACGACATCTGTCGGTAACTTAGTGCAACTTAATGCTTGTTGAGCACTCGAAGCGCAAGCAAGCAGAACATGGTTACCTTTTGTCGTACTGTGTTTTGTTTTCGCTAGATGGCTCTTAAAACGATTAAGTTTAGATTGTTAATTTAAGTTTGACTTTATAAAAAACTAGCAGCCGCCCGCGACTTCGTCCGCGTGGACTTAGCTGTATGTGAAAAAATATTTTCCTGCTTTTTCGTAATTTTAGTAAGGATGCCTATTTTTTTTGAAAATGAAATATAGCCTATGTCACTCAGGAATGATGTAGCTTTCCAACAGTGAAAGAATTTTTCAAATCTGCCAAGTAGTTTCGAAGCCTATTCAATTCATACAAACAAACAAACAAACAAAAAATCAAACCTTTCCTCTTTATAATATTTGTATAGATCACTCTTGTTTTTATAACTAGGATTAGTGAAACAAGAATTTACGAGCATGTCATACTTCCTTAAAAAGCTGTAACCTCGACCAAACGCTTGTGATACAGCATCGTTGTCGCGGCTTCTGGTGTCGGCTAGACAAAACCTTTTTAACCGACTTCATAAAAGGAGGAGGTTATCAATTCGACTGTTTTTTTCTGTTTAAATCCGAGTTAACTTCCTCGATGCGTCAATTAACGAAACTTGCACTAGGCACTCTGATGAATCCGATTACTCAATGCTACAAACCAGGCCAACTATTCAAAGGCTTTGATCGAACTTTCGATTGGTACATTCCACTGAATGTTATATTCCGGCTGAAAATGTGTTTTGAACTATCAAAGGGATTTCAGGAAACTACTATCGTTGTTCTATTATGTTGACGTGTATTTTGTTAGTTTGTTTAGTGGCAACAGCAAATCGTTTATGTCTAATCTATGGGTGACTCATCGTCCTTTTCCGGATAAAGAAAAAAAAACCGGAAAAGGACCAATAAACTAATAAAGTGGACGTCACTAGATGTCAGTCGTTAAGCCTGGGTAAGTGGCCTTATGGTGTCTTGATAACTTACAGTAAGGTTTATCACTTGCTAGCTTTACATACCTACATCATATCTCTCCAACATTCGAACCGCGCTCGAACAGAGGTGTTCACATCAATTTTTACATAGTAGGGGCACCTTATAACGTTGACCAACATAATTGATACATTTTGCCACACTCGTACAAGCAATGGTTTTGTAAAGGTTGATGTTAGTCTGTACCATTGTAGCTCGTGATCTGTTGACTTGCACCACCTTATAGTTGAGGTGAGGACTGTGTCCAGCTGTGGGACGTATAAAGGATGTTTGTAAGGGTTTTTGTGAAAAATTTGCGACCGCAAAACGAAAACTCATAGTGACATTCAGTTGTAGAACGAACCGACTGATCCATGCTTACGAGTATCGAAAACTCATAGTGACACTCAGTTGTAGAACGAACCGACTGATCCATGCTTACGAGTATTCGTGGAGTTCGAAAGTGTGCATGAGCACTTATGTACTTTATGGAAAGTACATTATAGTCCAACTACTGAAATACATTTTGACATCAGTCTGCCAGTGTCATTAAAACAGGAATTGAACTATAAACAATGCTTTAAAGGTTCTGTCAGGCTCAAACGTCAAGCCACAGCTCATGAATCAAATTTTTATTGGGTTAGAGTACAATTTCCAATGACACTGGCAGCTATCAAAATGAAATTCTTAGATCAATGGGACTATCATCGCCAGACTGACCTTAGTATTTACCATCCTAAACTTAGTCGAAGAAAAAGAAAGGGGATTGTGTACACGACTTTAACTTGAGATGCTGTTGTACAACTTCTTAGTTTTCGCCTTAGAACATTCTAAATAAACTGTTCGTTACTAATGTGTGTCCTCTTTTTCTTCATACCCATTATTAGGCTCCTCTAATGCTTATAAATACACACATTTTTAATAAACCCTATTTCATAACTATTAAGTCAAGAACGTAAACATTCTTAATAAATACACATTCTAAGTTGGCGTGTTAACAGAAACTCACCTCGCCCTTTGCGACGAAATAAAAAGTCAACCCGCCCTCGATCGCGTGACCACGGGAAGGATCTAATTCTGGCCACTTAGCCAATTATCGGCGACGTGAGCCCCCACTGATGGTTCAATTTTGCCCCGAAGTATGAAAAACTGTTCAGTTGTTCAAATAGTAAAAAAATGGGGTTTGTGCCTGTCAAACCAATCATATTATATTTAAAACTAGCGACTGCAATAGGATGTTATTATAGGTACATATAAACCCTCCTCTTGAATCACTCTATCTATTAAACCGCATCAAAATCCGTTGCGTAGTTTCAAAGATTTAAGCATACAAAGGGACATAGGGACAGAGAAAGCGACTTTGTTTTATACCTACTATGTAGTGAAGACGTAGGTAGATAGGTTACTTGTGCTAAAAAATGGCACGAACTGTGACCACCAGAGCAGAGCATGACAGTTCTAGACGACTATCTATCTCGTTTACGCTCTAGTAAATAATCATACTATCTTGTACACACGGTCAAATTATAGGTACGTACGCCAGGGGATAATTTTCGGTCGGTATTCATCAGTACCTACTGTCATAACGTATCTGCCTCTTTCAAGTATCATTGTGTCAGACGAGACGGGATCGATTTATTTTTTGGTTGTCAAACATCGATTTTATTGAGCTGTCATTTACAGAACGACGTTTGTCAGGACCAGTTTTGAACGAATGACTAAAGGGCAGTCTTTGTTGAAATTTGGAAAGCTTAATAAAATGTGAAGATATTAAAGCGAAGAAACTAGAGCATGAAAGAAACGTAAATTAATATAGTGTAGCCTCTTTTTGAACTTTCAAAAGCTTTAAGGAAGTATAAAAGAAAAGTAGTAGTACTAGTAGAAAAGAAGCTAGAACCATTGATATTATAATGGAAAAGAAGTAGATAGATTACTTCTGCTGAAAAAGTGGCAAAATTAGAACTATTAGGAAGTGCACCTGAGAAAAGCATTGACAGTGTTGACAGTTTGAGACGACATACTCGTACTACCGGTCCTCAAACTGTTTGGTGCAGCAGCACGGGAAATTTTTTTTCGCTAGCTGGAAGGCGGTGTTGTCCTTGATGGTACATAACCATGTTTTACCTTCTAGAATGAAAGTATTATAATATACTGTTTTACCAGTGGCGTTTGCATGATAAAACACAATTTAAGCAAGTTAAAGCTTTAAAAACTTTTTTCTTTTGTAATCATTAACTTTGTGTCAAGTAGTGTTACTTTGTTTAGTTTTATGTTAGTTTACAAACGAGGTTTTCACCCAAAAATATGGATAAACATAGTGCAAAAGTTTAGATTCATAACTTATCATGCAGCAAATTTTTTTTGATGAATATTATTATAAGCTAGTATTTGCGGAACGATCAAAATGGTAAGAAAATAGTACGAACAAAGAAAAAAAAAACTCGTACAGCCTTCAGGTATCTCTAGACTACGAAAAATACTCGGAACTTCAATTATATAGAATAAAAAAACTATTAATTATTATCATCATCATCATCAACAACCGCAACCCAGCAGCTCAGCGAAACCCGATAGTTACCTACCCCGTTGGTTTCCAAAATGGCTGTTGGTCGGTGGCCTGCACTCACTGAAATCATGCGACTTTGATTAGAGTGGGTAGTAGGAGCTTCGACAATGATACGCATCGTGATATTTTACGCGTAATTACATAGAAAAGAAATGGTTTTGGCTACCAGCCACCAGTGGCCACGATTTGCGTTAATTATCTCGGTGCGTTTGATCGAGAATAAATAAGTAAATAAATATCCCTGGAAATTATTCCACACAGCGCCATCTAGCCCCAAGTGGGCTAATTATAGTCCGTTTTTATGGGATACTAGACAACGGATAAACATACTTAAATACTTTTTATTTTGTAGGAAACTCGGTTGCCTTCGAATAGTCTCCTTGCAAGAACTTTACTTTTGGATCCAACGAACATCAGTTCTTCAACCGCGCTTTGTACCCCTCTGCCTCTTCAATCTGCTGGCTCGCTGAGCTACGATGATTTTAGTACTATTTTCGTCCTGCAAAGAAATCAATTTATTTATCATGTGAAACAAATAAAATCGTTTAACGATTAAGCATTTCTTTATTTTTTTCTTGTGCACTTGAAATAATTGATTTTAACCCACCTGACTGAAAGCTGCCGAACAAACTGCTAGACAAATGAAGTAACGATTAATTTTTCCACTATACTCAACGTACTTTGGCCGTGTCCCAGTGCTTAAACACTGGCTTGGAACCTGGTGGGCCCATATTCAAGAATGGAACACCTTATTCGTGTTCATTGTGGATTAAGCGACAACTCTCCAGTAACGGAAAATACTGCTAAAAACCCAAGCAACCCGGATAACTGAAGCAAACTCGCCCAACCAAATACCCCACGTGGTAAAAGTTGGGTTCAAATATCGTCGGCAAAATGTGGGCTTCTGAATGTCCCGTTGACCATGACAACCACAATCAGTACGCCTCTGACTACCCCGTGAGGGTATGTTAACCTTTTTAAAACTAACTGAAAAGTATGCAACAATAAATTTCTTACCACTTAATTAGAGCGAAGTGAGAAGGTAACGAAACACAATTTATTTACTACTCAACGGAGGTCGATTCACAATATGTAAATTATTATGGCAGTAATAATTTATTATTATATAATCGTTGAGCCTAAAAAAGAGGGCTGTTGCGTGACCCTCACAATGGCTTGGGTTAGGCTTTGTTCATAAGCGTTAGCGGAAAAATAAAAATTTGAAGAAAAAATTACACATTTTTTACACGTTTTCATTTACACAAAAAAATGACAAATGCTAAACCACTTCTCAAACGTTAGTTAAAGTTGAGCCTGCCGTCAAACTCATGCTATACCCTAAAATGTCTATGGAATTGAAGATTGCATCATAGGAATCGGACGCAACCGCAAACTGCAAGCGACACACTTTTGTTCCTAAGCGCGACGCTGCAGTGCGGTCACGCTTGAAATCACTTTCATAGAAACCAATAGTGTCGCTTGCAATTCATGGGTGCAGTCCGTTTTGGAATTGAACTGGACTATATACCTAGTTAGCTGCTTGATCGAGTCAGAAAGGATGAGATCCGCAAGAGAACTAAGACAACCGACATCGCTCGAAGGATTGCATCGCTGAAGTGGCAGTGGGCGGGACACATAGCGCAGAGAACCGATCGCCGTTGGGGCGGAAAGGTTCTCGAATGGCGACCGCGTATCGGACGACGTTCCGTGGGCAGGCCCTCCACAAGGTGGCCCGACGACCTGGTCAGGGTCGCGGGAAGCCGCTGGATGCGGACAGCGCAGGACCGATCGTTGTGGAGATCTTTGGGGGAGGCCTATGCCCAGCAGTGGGCGTCGTTCGGCTGATATGATAATGATGATATTGTTAAGGTCGTCTTCACAATAATCAAATGGGAAAAAGCCCTGCCGATTATCGTGAGTTTGAATACTCAGGACAAGCATTTACAATTAAATCTATCTAGGTTTAGGCCTTGGGGCTTTAGATGAATTCAACTAATGAGATATTATTAAAAGAAAACGCTTTAAGTTAAATAGAAAAAAGGAACAAAATAAAATTCGCAAATTCTTACCACTAAACCCTCAATCTTATCCCTAAAGCATAAGAGGCATTTCACGTTAGCTGGCACGCCTACTTCCTCCACTCACTACGCGGCGCCACTATCGCCCGCGCGGAAAAGCCACTACGGTTTTATAAAAATGATCGATAAGCTAAACTGTAATTAAGTAGTAATTGCCCTGGCAGAAGATAGCAATTTTAATAAAAAGGTTTAACCCTAGACTACAGATAGGTTTTTAGACATTAAGTAACTTATCTAACATAACAAACCCTCACAAGCATATGTCTAATGGGCTAGTCAGAGGCACACTGATCGTTGCCGTCATGGTTAACGGAACATTCAGAAGCTCGCATTTCCCAAAGGGAATTCGAACCAAACTTGGTACTAAAGGGGCAAGCCTACGGCTGAAATCCGGGTTGCTTGTTTATATCGGTGTTTTCCATCGCCGGAGAGTTAGCCGCTATTGTAGCGCGAACACAAAGTAGGTGTGTGCCGGATTTGATCTCGGGACCACTGGGTTCCGATCCAGAGTGTTTAACCACTGGACCACGGTAATCTACATTTAGCCTACATTTTAATTTTCGAAGAAAAAAAATGTTGGAACCCGAGATCAAATCTGGCCAGAACACACCTACTTTGTGTTCGTTGTAAAATTTGCGGCTAACTCTCCGGTGATGGAAAACACCGATATAAAACCCAAGCAACCCGGATAACGGCGGTAGGCTCGCCCCTTACCACGTTGGGTTCAAATTCCCTCGGCGAAATGTGGGCTTCTGAATGTTCCGTTCACCATGACAGCAACAATCAGTGTGCCTCTGACTAACCCATAAGGGATATGGTCGTGAGGGTATGTATGTAAAAAAAATGTTCTGTTAAGTATCATTTGGCCTACCATTCGATACAACTATGGTCAAAGTAGTGTTTAGAACCTTTTATCTGACCGATTAAGTAATTTTCTCTTAATATTCCAAATCGCCTATCTGATTACGGTCCCATATTTGTTAAGTGTTCATCATTATTTTATTATTTGTTTACCACATCAGGAATACAAACACAGGTGTTGAAAATATATCAACTGGACATCGGACACTGACACATGATAAATTACACTGATAAACAAACAAAATATGAACGAACGCCCGTAGGGTTACAATACGATTATCTAGGGTGCAACCCAATGATATTACAATAAAAATACGTAGATAGGTTATGTCAGTACTGACGCTAAGTCAAAAATTGATCCCTGGCGTTACGTAATTTGACCGTGTGTAAAAGATAGTATGAATAATTACTGGAGCGTGAACGAGACAGATATACATGTAATGTTGCGAAGTGTCGTATCAAACTGTCAATGCTTTGCTCATGCAGGTGGTCGAAGTCCTGATTCTGGGTGCCACTTTTTTAGCACAAGTAACCTACGTGTCTTTATTATAATATCGTAGGGCGCAACCCTAAAAAGGCGGAAAATCCATCTCATGGTTAATTTCTGTATTAGCAACGCATCCGTTGCTTAATTATAGCAGAATGCCACCAGAGGTTATGTCACGCTAGAGTAAAAGGAAACATTATTTTTTATTCAGCGCCATACAAAAATAAAAAAATAGGCATGAATTTTCGATGGTGCCCCAAATGGATTAGCGTGTCGACACTGGATTAAGGTGCAAGTTACTAGAACTAGGTGTGGTGCACCATTACCTTAGTCAAGTGTGTTACTCTAATTACTTTATGGTTTTTATCGAGGATTATTTAAAGTCTTGTCTGTCGAAAGATCTCTATCACGACGCCGAGGTTATGTCGGACTCCTAACGACTCCAACCATACTCGAATTAGGCACTTTGGCGGCGAAGCTGAGTTTCCCTGTTATGGTTTCCTTACAAAAATAATGGCCTAAAACTCTGCTTAACCCGTTCAACACGAGCACGAGCAACACAACACGAGCCCAGGAGCACACAGAAAAGCCCCCATGACAACTGCTGGATATACTGCACTTGGAAAAACAACACACATGACTATATTTTAGTATATCTTACACCAAAAAGAGAGGATCACGCCCACGTTACGTTTAAAGTATGTTTGGCGAGGCGAATGGCAAACTAAAACCGTAGGTTGCACTGCGGTGAGCGTCTGCGGTCGGCGGCAGTGTTGCCTGCAGTCTCATTACAAGCGAAGCGAAACAGTGTCGTGCACGATAATACTGAATCTTTGCAGTTGCTGAGCACCACGACCGCACTTTTATAGTAACCAGTAGTGTCGCTTGCATTTTGGACTAGCTTTGAGTCTAGTGTCTGGTCAGTAAAAACCTACGGCAAAGATCGTAATTATTTATTTGACTTTATAAAGAGCATATGATTTAACCATTGACGACTGATTCGATGTATTGGTTAAGAAGTTGGCTGCTACATCAAATGTCGCGGGTTTGATTCCCGCACAGTACAAACATTTGTGAGCATGAACATGTCTGTTGCTACTGGTCTGGGTGTTTCCTACGTTTAATATGGAGGTATGTCTTTACCAAAAATCGAACCAAGCATGTTTATCCGCTGGCCAGTTCGCATATTACAAGATTTCCTGAGTTAGGGGCTAGATGGCCAATGATGATAATATTTAAGTACCCGTTTTCTTTTACTGAAAAGAGCTATAAGAAAAGCAAGCGCCTGTAAATTAGGGCACCCGATCACGCCTACGTTCGGTCGGACAAGCCCGTTACACTAGTTCGTGCAGGCTTTGATCGATTTTGTTTTTCCCACAGCATTTGCTTTCAGCTTGAAAGTGGGAGACGTTTATTTTTCCGGAATTCCATTTAATAAAATCCTTATCAAATTCTGCGCATTCTGGCCGTATATTTTTTCTGAGAAAGACCAGATTGCCTGCCAAAAGGCTGATCAGTTAAAATGGGATTGGCCTAGTCACGTCTGCCGATGTCGACAGATCTCTGGGCTAAAATAACGACCATGTCCCGTAATAAAAAGCGACCAGGTAGGTACAGATCAAAACGGTGGGGAGGTTTTTGTCCAGAAGTGGGATATTACAGGCTTATAATGATAGGGGCTGAGTCAAAATTAACCGGGTATATTAAGATTGTCAATAACTTTAAATAATCCACTCAACCGACGTTGCAGCTGTTCTCTGCAGTAGCAGCTGGAGTCATTGAGTCTTAAACGTGTAGAGAGCTACACGTTTGGGAAGTCAGTTAGACAGTGGCAGGGTTCTTCTTCTTTTTCTTCTTCTTCTCAGCGTCCACTGCTGGACATATGCCTCCTGCATGGCTCATCCAAGCTCATCCAAGAAGATCTTGATGCGGCAAGACTTGTCCAGGTCGGTCCTGCCTTCTTTTTTAGATCGCCTGTTCATCTGGCAGTGGCAGGCTTGTTAGCTACAAATACTGTATCGTGTTAGAGGTACAATTATGCCTTAATACACGGTGATTGTTTAACTATCAGTTAATTTTGTATATTCTGAGCTTGACTATTACCATTAGTAAGGCTACATCGAATATTTTGTTGTAGACGCGATAATCGTTAGGTTATTTTAATACCTTCGAATCATTAGGCCCTGAACTTATTCAGTATAAGTAGTTCAGCAGTAATTTAAAATGTAACTGAATCAATCCCACTTGGATTAACGACTCGGGCAAAACGTTCTCTTAAATTTTATCCAAGCTCAAAAATGATTCATTAAAATAATCACATCAAAGAGTTTGAAATTACGTTACACGATATACGTAAGGAAATCATGTATTAAATTACAGAGTAACGCAATTACGTCGATCACAGCTTAGCATTTCGAAGCAGTCTCGTAAATGAGAAGTAGTGTTGTCAAAAACCATGCTATCGATAAGCTACCTATATTCTATCGTATTAATTAAGTAATAGTTAATAGTAACTATTCTTGTTTTATTTCATACCTTCTAACGATAACCCTAAGAACTAAAATAAATTTTAGGCTAACATATTACAGTTTGCCATTTATTAATGTACAATGTGGAGGTCTTTATGGAATCGGTCCAGAACGAGACTCTTATTATAGCAGTTATCCTGATAGCGCATCCATTTTGTAACTTTTCGTGAGTTTTTTTTTCAAATACGTGTAAAATGGATTTGCGTTTTGACTCCAGTCTCGCCTGATGGTAAGCGTCGACTTGGCCGAAAGTGAAACACCCTGAAAATGCCCATTCACTCGAGAGTTTCGTGGCCCATTGGTCAAATACTTAAGATTGGTATTTTCCAACCCGGGCCCTGAGTTCAAGTCTGGCCGGGACACCTACTCAACTGCATAACACTCCAGTGATGGAAAACACCTATGAAAAACCCCAACCAACTTTCAGGTTATCGAGGTGGTCAAAACATCGACACTTTAGCAACACTAATGGGAAGCGAGCGCCGGCACTCGCGTGTAATTAGACAGACAATGCGCGGGGTTGTGCGTAAAATGCTTACCAACCCTAATTAACCACGAGTAAGCAGTTTTGAATAATTTCCTAGAGGGTTATTTGTGTGTAAGTGGAATTCGGAGATTTCATTTTGTGTGATGGGAGAAGTCGTTTCAGCAAAAATAATGGAATTGCTGTTAAAATCCAGTGATTTATGTCGTCTTGAGTGCTCTACACAACATAGCTGCCAGCGTTAAGGCGGGGTACATGTTAGCGGCATTGTCGATATTGTTTGATATCGGTCAACGTCGCCCAGCGTCGTTTGACATCTCAAGAAACGCTAGTTTAACAGGACATCAAGCGACAAAGCGACAATATTGCAAGACTCTGCCCGAATTTGCCCTTTCGGAAATTCAATTCAAATATATTTATTAATCCATCACAAAGGGTAGGTACTTAAGTTTAATCTGCACCTGGTATTACATACAGAATTCACTTCTAATAGGTAAACGAGGCCTCCAGTATTTCAGACACTCTTCTGACGCACCATATATTCCAGGCTTAATCGCCTGACGGTAAATAGTTCTAATGAATAAATAGGTAATACACCAGAAACATAATAGATAGAGATGTTTTCAATTATATAAACGCTTTGGGACAGCCACGACAGGCGCCTATGTAAGCGAAAATTCAACAGAAAGAAAGAAGAATCAATTTCATAAAGGTTTATCTTCGGAAAAAATATATTTCCTGCTTCCCAAAACATGAACAGTCCAGAATGCACACATCAAAATTCGCCGACGCCAATCCAAAAAAGTCATAGAGGTAAAACAGCGGGTCACGAGCAAAGAAAATTAAATGGCGGCCGTGTAATAATAAAAATGTGTTTGGAACACAATGGGTGTGCTCCTTCAATTTGGCTCGACCCTCGCGGAACGACCACTGTCCACTCTCCCGTTATTAAGGTAGTTGTACGTTGAAGGACACCTTTCTTGTTGAACATTTTTTGAGGTTAAAAATGCTCTAGGAAAATAAAGAAAAGAAAAATATAATTTTGAAAGTCACGACCCAATGATTGAACTTGAAATCAATAAAATGAAAGTATAGTCAAATTAAAGGCAAGCAATCAAAAAATACATGAGAATAGAGCTCATCCTCAAATCTCTTCATGAGTACACAAATTCCATAAAAATATTATATGCCGTCTAAGTAGGGACTGCACGTCGCGTTGCATGGCGCTGATTTTCTCACATCATCTTGATGGCAATCAAAAAAGGGTAGCGATTTTTTAAGTAGTGGCTGTAGCAGAAAGTTAATTATCATTATCAGTCACATGACGTCCACTGCTAAACAGAGGTCATTCAATTTAGAGCGGCCGGTTGTGGACCACCTGCATCCACTGAAACCCTGTAACTTCATCAGGTCATCCGTCCACTTGGCGTGTCAGTGTCTTCAACGGAGTCCCACTGAAGATAATTTATAAAATCAAAAATCTCTTGGAATACCAGTTATCAACTATAATATTTGTAGTTGTAATTGTCTTCTTCTTCTTGACATTCAAACATCCTGTGTGTCAAGTTTTTCTTAAAAAAATAATTGTCCATATTAGTTTTCACCTTCTTCTCCGCCATCTTTCTTCTATTGGCATGGACTACTATCCTCAGTTTCTCGTATAGTAGGGGTCCAAAATTATCCACCAGTGTACGTCAACCATCATGGGGCTCAGTAATGACATGGATGATTAAGCAAAATTTTTGCCAGGGTCTTTTGTAATTTGGAGGCGATATGGTATCATGCCACGTGCATGGAATCTGCTTAATTTACCTTTTCTTAATTAACTGTTTCACCTGATGGTGATTAAAAACGGTAATGTTGAATTTTTCCTGTTGGACATAGAAGTACGCAACTCGTCAGCCTCCTGTCATGATGGCACGTAATATCTTGTTTTATTTGTCAGCTGACGATTTGTAAGATGATTTTCACAAAAGAATTTTTTCATAGTAGCAAATTTTCACATCGCGATTTTTCATCATCGCAAAATTAATTAATTGTCTCTTGTAGACTTCAAGAATGAGAATATGATGAATCGATAATCATAAAGATACGGATTGTTAGCTTGGAATTTATTTCTTCAAAAACCTCAGAGCGCCCCCTGGTTCGCCGGTTTGACCGGATCAGGCTTGTCCTGGCTGGTTGCGGTGCACAATCACCATCATCATCAAACTAGTACGATATATATATATTTTTTCCACGATATGGGGCACGCTAAGCAAATAAGAATGACTTGTTTTGGTTTTTAGTACTGCCTACACAGACACTCAGGGTTTAAAATGAGACCAAATAGATCAAGACAAACAAACTGACAAAAAAAACATCTCATTATCTCAGTCTTTTCTGGTCAAAGAAGTTTTTTTCTGTAATATTTTTGGTCTTTGTTTTACTTGAATTTCGACAGACGTTCACTAATCCCTCACCTTATTACCTCTGAACTTAGTCCAAACAAATTTCCCTAACCAAATCCGTATCGATTAATCAAAATAACAGGTCTCCGACACTCGATACAGAAGCCGCGTGTGAACCGGGCGGGATAATCCCGACTGATGACACCACGGTTCACGCCCGGAATTAGTTCTCGAACGCTTGCCGTTTTATGGATTCCGTTGAGACTAGTTTGAATGTGTCATAATTAGCATTTTGTTTTTGCCTTCATTTTAGCAAATAACTTCAACGAAAGATTTATTTTCTACATACCAATTATCTTTGCTCAAAAAAGCTCGAAAAAGGGTGGAAGAGCCAAGTAGAAACAAAAGCCACGAAAAAAAAGGCTGGTGAGAGCAATGGTGTTCACCATATTCCTTTATGCTTCCGAGACGTGGAGGCTAAGGGAGTGAGAGGAAGAAGATAGATGCTCTGGAAATGTGGTGTTGGAGAAGGATGCTTGAGATATCATGGACGCAATTCAGGGGGGCTAAAAAGGCAACATTTTAGATGATTCATATTATGAATCATCTAACTGACGTTTCATCTAGAGCGCGGTCCGTTGCGAGTCAAAAGTGATAATAGCGCGCTCACACGCGTCCCGAATTGATAAATTGTATGAGCGTGAGCGACGTGAGCGCGCTATGATCACTTTTGACTCAAAACGGACCGCGCTCTAGATGAAACGTCAGATAGATGTTTCATATTATGAATCATCGAAAATGTTGCCTTATTAGCCCCCCAGAACCTACTTGTATATTATTAATGAACTGAATAGCAAGCAGCGTCCGTCATCCATTGTTCAAAGCTGGATCCTTACTTTCTTTGGACATACATCGAGACGTGGTGCTATCTCCGTGGAGCGTCTTGTAGTGCAGTTAAACGTTGATGGCAAGCAGTCACTTCTGCTCTGGACAGATCAAATAAAAGTCGCAGTCAAAAGTTCCCTCTACTATAAATGTACCAGAAAGACGGCCGTGTAAGATGACTGGCGGCGGATTGTTAAGCGTGCCATTAACTGCTTTAATAACTCTTTTAGGAGTGCAACGACTAAGTAGAAGATGATTTTTGGTATCTTTTGCAATATATAATATGTAACCATAGCATTTTGAACAAACCGCTCCGAGTGGTTGAATTTTGAATTGAAATTTTGAATGAGAGCTTTGATAGGGTTCACTTACTGAATCACGATCTCTTAGTCCCCTCTGCATATCTGCAGTAACTTCATGAAATGATTGCTTACTACCTTGATGGTTTGTAGACTGCGGACTTTATTAAGATATTTATAATAAATCCTTTTTTTCTTTTTACTTGTCATCTAATCTTAAAAAACCTCTAGCTCTCCACGGCGCTCGAATGCACATTCAGCCTCGTTTACCATAAGAAAATAAATTTGGCTCGCAGGCAACTTTGTGTCATGGAAACTATACGAGTAGTACGCAGACGGGGAAAAAATATGTTGCTGTAGTAATAAAGGTAGAGATAGTAGAGATACCAAAATCGGGCCAAATAAGAAAACAGGGAGATAAACATTTTGTTTTATCACTGGACTTATTAGATTGACTCGTAATGCTGACGGGATGTTTTTTCATAGTGCCGGATGAATCTCGCATGGAATTGGAAAAACTGATTGGATGGAAGACCAAATCAAGATTTGGGAACAAATTTTGTCATTTATAATTAAAATTGTGTTTGTTCGATTTCACGTGAAAGTAGATCTGGTCATCACCTTGACTACGTCACTAACTGCGTTTAAAAAAACGAAATGGAAAGGGAAAACCAATTTTAAATATCTATTTAAAACAATTTTTTCGGTAAAGAAAATCCAAGCAACCTGGATGACGGCTCTACGCTCGCCCCTTATCACGTTGCGTTCTAACTCGCAAAACCGCGGGCTTCTGGACGGACCGTTCACTATGACGACATTAATTATTAATGTGCCTCTGACTACCCCTGTTTGGATAAGGTCGTAAGCGTATTAATGTACCATTTATTTTACATCTTACAGTAGAAACAGTAGAAACTGTAGAAACAGTCAAACCATTAATCAAGTAGGTACTATCGTCACTGGTAGTCATCAAAAGTTTACTGTTATCATCATCTTCGTTATGGCTGTAAACTGAGATCGCAGTAAGCTCATTGCAGTTGTTTGTCATTGTCATTTTGACAGTTAAATATGGGATCAGAGTCATATTTACTGCGGCGGAATTTTTGGCATTTTGCATCGCTGTCACCAACGTCGAGTATTAAATTCTGGATAGGATCGCAGATCATAAAAATTGCACTGTGTAGAATGACATTTAAAAGATTCCTGTCATTTGATTGGTGCAATCTTCACTTTTTTGCAGACATCTTCCGGTGATATCACCAGAATCTGAAAAATTGGTGGTGCTATTAGTTTTACTGTTATTTTACTCAAACCATTTTTACCCAATTTTCAAACAGACTTGGTGCGACGTAGGTACTTCAGGGATTATTTTATTCCATGAATTGAATACACGCTGCTATTTTTGGAAATGAAACTTGATGTAGAATCTCCATTTTGAACGTCAGATTTCCATACAAAGCTACAAAAATATCTGAACTTTCAGATATTTTTAATGAAATGTTTTGCGCTTGCAGAATGTTTACTCTCAATTTTCCTCGAATACTTGGCAGGTTTTCGAAACTGTGCAATGTGAAACGAGTTTTTGTACAAAGCACGACAATTTCACTGTAAAAATCTCTGTTTTATCTTCGTACTTCATTTTAAATTTGCATTTAACGTCATTTGAAATCGCTTTTGGAGTGTAAAGTCGATTTTTGCAAACAGACTGCGGCACGTGACTCCGCTCGCATTCATTATGGGGCTTGACCCAGGCGTGACGTCGCATAATGTTTGGACATAGGCGACGATCATTTATTACTTCTGTTCTTGTGGCCATGAGCACAGCGATGAAAGATTGTTTCCTTCTAGAAGAATACTAAATGAGTTGGATGCTATGTTAAAATTTAATAAAATTAGGAAGTAAATAAAGAAGCATGATGACTGAATAAATGAGAAACAGACGGCGATCGCAGTTTACAGATGCAAAAACATTTTAATCAGGGGTAAATGAATAGCGCGAATTATGTATATTTTTTTAAGAGGACTCAAACGGAAAGCATGTTCGGTTCTTTTTTTTACTTCTAGTTAACATTTAGTGGTTTGTAGTGAATAAATTAGGTTTCAGTGTATTTAGTAAAAATCCGCAGTGAAGTGAGTTAAATAAGTAACTAAAATAATTCGTAAAAAAAACCATTTGAGTCACCCGCATGACCTTATGGCATGTCAAGAAATTGCAGCCGCGTAAGGTAAGCAACCTCAAAAACTCCCTGAAGGATTAAAATATACGATAGCAGTATATTAATGTTCACATGCAATCAATAAAGCTACTCGACATTGGCAAAATTACCCTCGATAACAGAGGATGAGGCAATTATAAAAAAATATGAATTATGGAACTATTTTTATCCAAGCAGTTGACTAAATATTGAAAACTTTCATAGTTTGAATAGGGCTAACTCTTATCTCGAGCTAACTCTTATCGAGGTGCCCGTGGCGCAGTTGTGACAGTGATCGGCAACGATCGTTGTTGTAAAGCAACACACGCCGGGTCGGAAAAGGGATGGGTGACCATCCGACCGAAAATTTAGTGATGTGTATTTTCGGGCATCTCCGTGCTTCGGAAGGCACGTTAAGCAGTTGGTCCCGGTTGACGTCGCTAGATGTCAGTCGTTAAGCCTAGTCAGAGGCCTCAGGGCGGCTTGATAACATCTAACAATAAGGTTGCTCACTAACCTTACACCCCTCCAACAACCCGCACTGAGCCCGCGTGTTGGAGTATGGCTTGTTCCACCTCATAGTTGAGGTGAGGCCTGTGCCCAGCAGTGGGACGTTTATAGGCCGATTATGTTATGTTATGTATGTAACTCTTATCTCACGCTCGTTTCGTGGCCCTAAATTCAGTAGTAGGTATGTTTGTTGGAAGTAAATGTTTATTAATGAGTACGTTTGTGGGTAGAGGTTTTACACAACCGTTTTGTGTTGGTAAGCTTGTACAACGGATTTATAGCCGGTATTAAAACGTAATAACAACTCGAATAAATCCTGTCCCCGTTTATTTAGAAAGGGGGTACTTAAAATAGACCTACTAATGGTCTCAATTTTTTTATTGCTCCTAATACCGGATATTTAAATTTTTCATGTCGTTTATGATAGATGTAGAGACTGAGATTGTAGGTGGTTTACTGAAAACGTCAAGTACTACGAATATTTATGATACCATTTGTAGAAATATACGTACGTATGTACTTGTAAATAGCTATCATGAATGCCTATTTACTTTAGAAGCTGTTAATTTCAATATAACAGATATCGAGACGTCTCAAATAACCGGAAACTGAATACCGATCTGTTTAAAGCCCTCAACTAATATTACGCATTAATAGCTGAAATTCGAGACATCCTTAAAATATCCGGGCTGAGCCATGTCCCGAAAGTAAATTACGGGTCTGTTGGGAAATCTGATTGCGGCGGATCCAGTAGGTCTACTATAAGGAACAACATCGTTTCTCGCGTCCTTTTGGAGTCGATTTCGTAAACGAAGGAAGGTTCATAAAATATTTTTTGATATAATATTATGCACAATAAAAACGCACTGGTTTTTGATGTAAGACCTACTTAGCCCACTCATGTGAACTTATGTGGTTGTCGGAAACACTTTTTCTGGTATAATAAGTGAATTTAATTTCCAGCTAAAATACACTGATCAGACGATCTACCAACTGATCTAAACTTTAAAATAATGAAACTCCAAAAGCAATAAATTAACTGAATCGTACCGAATCAATTTTCAGATGATTTTGCTGATAACTGCTTTAATTATTCTGGAGCTACAATGAAACAAACGAATACACCTTGGAACTGATGATACATTTTTTGCATCTTTAGCTACAACCTACAGAACAAAAACATAACGCAGTCAGTCTGTCGTCTGATCATTGAAAAATCCTTTTTAATTACGCAACTGCATTATAAAAAACAATTTATCATAACTCCGCAGACACGGCTACTACTTCCAACTATTCCACATTACTGCCAGAAACTCGCTCTGATCCCAGTCCCGGTCGTCCCCCCGATGTAAAATACGCGTCTCCTGGGAAATTTAGTTGCGGCGGATCCTAAGCCGCCATAATGTGACTTCGATGCCGCGGAAGGAGGTGTGACGCGAAGGGATACTGTTGCGTGGAAACCTTGTGACACTGTCGTTAGTTTTTTCAGAAGTTTTAATGGTGGCCGGAAGTTTTCTCTCATGAGTTTTTCTCGTCAATATTTAAAAAAAAACTTTAAATTTTGCTTTGATAACCAAAATGGTGATAAGTTAAAATGGAAGATGTACTACAACAATTTGCGGGAATCGAAAACTCGGCTGTGCAACTTGGGCGCTGCGATTTTTATCAGATACTTTCCGAAGAATATTCATATGACCATGTGGTACCTATGTAAACATCTATTTTCGTTATAAACTAGAGAAACACTTACTTAACTTAAAAAATAAATTAGCAAAAACACATCGCATAAAACAATTTGTCATAACTCCGCAAACACGGCTATTACTTCCAACTATTCCACATTACTGCCAGAAACTCGCTCTGATCCCAGTCCCGGTCGTCCCCCCGATGTAAAATACGCGTCTCCTGGGAAATTTAGTTGCGGCGGATCCTAAGCCGCCATAATGTGACTTCGATGCCGCGGAAGGAGGTGTGACGCGTAGGGGTACTGTTGTGTTTGTAACACTGTCGTTAGTTTTTTAAATATTATAGATGTTTAGTATACATACTAAACATCTAATGTTTTTAGATTTATTGTTTTTTTATGATAATTTGCTATTGTGCAAAAGGAAACAACATGATACAATTATGATTACAGAGATTAAAGATTGTAAGCGATTCCTACTAAACACAGATTTAAGCTAGAAAAACTTCAATACAGTAAAATACACCGAAAACTTAAATTCATTATGAAAATAACAAACATGAAATACTAAGTGCAAACTTATCAATTCCTCGATGTTTCAATTTTATAAAAAAGTTTTAGGAACTAAACAAAGTTATCAAACCTATGCTTAGTAATTCAGCCAGTTGATATGGAATAAAACGAAAATTTTAAACTGGCATTCACACAAATAAATATTTTAGAAAAACAAAAAACACTCTATGTGAAGGAAAGCTACGCCATTTTGTGGATAAGCGAAAAAATGTGCCAATCTGCTCCGCTCGACAGTCTTGCGATATTAAATACATGGTTTCCGATTGCCGAACCGTTTCCATCTATTTTTATTGCCGCCAAAATCCTCTGTTTGTTTGACACGTCGACGGATTAGATTTACGGCGTGTGACGTATCTTACGATATTGCCTGACGTAGAGTCGCCATTTTTATTTTCAGAATGTTAATAAGTACCGGATGTTTTAACGGATCTTTACTAGCATTGGTAGTTGTAATGAAAAGAAAATGTTTGGTAGTTACTAATTCAACTTTTTCTAACTGAGGTCTCCAATGATAATAAGGAGGAGGTCTTTGCATGTCCAATCCAATGATATTTTTAAGTTTCACTAACACATTAGTCTCTAAGCATTTATGTTTTCTACTAACTATATGTATGGAATCTTGTATTCTGAAATAAACAAATTCATTCATTCATTCATTATGATAAAAAAAGAAGTAGATAGGTTACTTGTGCTAAAAAGTGGCACCCAAAATCAGAGCTTCGAACACCTGAGCAAAGCTTTGACAGTTTGAGACGACACTGCTCAATATGTCTCTGTCTCAGTAATTCTCAATAATGATATTGTCTTGTACACACGGTTAAATCATAAGTACGTATGCCAGGGGACAATTTTTCGGGGACTTCGCGTCATTGCTGACTTAACGTACTACTACTCTTTTAAATATCAATGATGAAATATGAAATACCCAAAGATTATTTCAAATGTAATTTAGAAACGTAAAACACAAGACTTAAGGCAATTTATTAATCTTGACACAAGAGACTATTCAATTAAATTGAAAACAAATAAATATAAACGTGTTTAGTTACCAAAATCATGAACAGAATTATCAACAACGTGTATTTGAATTGAATACAGAATTAAATCTACTCAAATACAAACTAGTACACCTTTCGTTACCTTTACTTTGAACCCTCCAAAGGCCAGTGAAGCACCGAATAACATTCAATTTACTCAGGCAGCTGAAACCAATAAATAGTGTAAGCCTGGCAATTACGAAATCGCTATAAATTCACTAAACTAATTCCAAACATAACGCTTCGCTATTTGTTCGAATTTGCTCACAAATAATTCCAAAGCAACTTTGAAGAAACAGCGCATACCACAGCTAGACGTTCTTTAGTTAATTTAAATTAATTAAATGTTTAGGCAAATACTTTGTGATGTTGATTATGCTGAATTTCTTAGACTTTCTGGTCAGATGGATAATGGCAACGATACTTATATTTATTGGTTTAATGAAGTTTTCTTCAAGAAAAAATATCTTGGTAATCCATCATACCTTCATATGAATGAATTTTTATACTTCTCGACTTGTTATTGAAACCAAAATACTCAATTGTATCTTGTTCTCCTGTTATTAATTCAAATTCACTAAGCAAAGTGTGGGCTTCTGAATGTTCCGTTCACTATGACTGCAACGGTCAATGTGCCTCTGTCTTTCCCGTCCCTGCAACGGGCATAAGCAATTCAAATATTTAATTGGTATTTTTTTTTATTCCATCAACTTAAGGTTCATAATGATGGTTACTATTTTCCCCTTTGCCTTGTAGAGGTTTAAGATATAGTCGTGAGCCTATGTAGGTATGAACAGTCAGCATCAAAATGATAGCGCACCCCCCCTGTAGAAAAGCTGCAACTCCACTTGTGCGTATTTTTTTTTATTGCACTAAAAGATCAAGAAAAATTCAATACGTATTGTCAATTTTTTTCATAATTTTTGTCTTTAAAGTTAAGGAAATAAATACAAATAAGTAAAATTTTACAACATTATTATTATTTATGTTTCCGGCATGGAAACGAAGTTATTACATTTGCATTTTAAATATTTACTGAATTCCAAATGAATAATACCATATGTAAACTAACAAAATTTTCGAGCGAAGACTTTGAAAAATAATTTCGTATAACTGTAGCTGCTTACTTCTTGTGGAATTCATTTGGCGATTCTCGTTGTGCAAGTCTAGTTGCCTATTTCTTCTACGAAACTTTTGTCGATATTGTATTTTATAACTATTGATACGTATTCATTTTACTAAGAATTTCAAAATGATTTTGACGTAATTGGAGAAATAGTTTAGTTCGACGTTAGGTTTTTTTTCAACAGTTTCGTAATTGGTATTATATATTTATTCTTGGAAGTAGGTCTATGAGTTTTATGGCGCAAAAACAATTAAGTAAAACTAGCATTGAATTTATGTGTCGTAATAAGAGAAACATACTTATTTCAACCCAAAAGTAACAGTGCGATTTATGGTAATAGTTGTTATTGCGCGGGAGGTGAGGCTACGCCGCGTGCCCCCGCCTCCTCTCCCGCTCCTGAGCCCCTTCGGATCGCGGATAGAAACTAGTGGTGCGCTTGCCAGCGTTGCCAGGCTGTACCAAAAAGTACGGTTTTCCGTACTATTCATCATACAACCGTACCACAACCATACCTCAGTGTGGACCGTACCTTTTTCGTACTTTTTTTACATTAGTGATTTATTTTTCAACGCAAACAACAAAGTGTTAAAAATGGTATTTACCTTGTCCTGTTTTACTTAACATTATTTGCCTTCTTTATTCGGAGGCAACGAATTTATAAAAATAGAACATAGTTTACGGGGCCGATCACCGATGTCTTTAGTCACCGATGTCTGGAACCAAGATCTGTCTTTTAAAAAGTTAAAATTTAGGTTTATTATTTGAAATTTTATCTTGTCTTTCTATGGTCTACTAAAATAAAAATGGGAGCGCGCGCACTTTTGTCTGTATACTATTAAGAATTTTGTGTTTCAAGTAATGAAATGAAAATGTCATGAGAATTGCGACTTTAAACCAATGAAATCACAACAAAGTTCCATGACGACGATAAGCATTCATCTCTATTGTCTTCTTCTTCTCAGCATTTGTGCGTCTACTGCTGGACATATGCCTCTTGCATGCCTCTCCAAGAAGATCTTGATGAGGCGAGTCTTGTCCAGGTCGGTCCTACCGTCTTTTTTATATCATCCGACCATCTGGCAGCTGGTCTGCCAACACTTCTGCTTCCTATACGAGGTCTCCAAACAAGGAGTATGTACGACCACCTGTTATTATCTCTTCGGCATACATGACCAGCCCATTGTCATTTCAGTTTTGCAACTCTCGTAGCTATGTCAATGACTTTAGTGCGTTTGCGAATAGTCTCATTTCTCACTTTGTTCCTCAGAGAGATGCCAAGCATCGCTCGCTTCATCTCTATATGTATATCAAAACTGATTGCTGTTCCATAGTCTCACCTCTGTAAAACTCTGTAACGGCTGAATCGATTTGGCTAATTTTGGTTTTAATAATATGTTTGTTGAAGCTCAAGAAAGGTTGGTTTACTCACCACTTGAAGAAATGCTAGGAATACCTATAGTAAAAACCACAAGTTAGTTTCTCTTAGCAACGGTTTCTCCCTGCTACGTGACACTGAATGTTTAAGATAAGATAAAGATTCATTTATTTGCATAAACATGTGTTGGTAATAATGATACAAAGTTAGGATGCTCATCATACAACATAACATTTTGTTTGATAACATAACGAAGTTTAGTCTAGTCAGAACAGCTAGTAATACAAATAACCCCCTCATGAGTTCTCGCCTTGGCGTGGCGAAGGGGCTTAGTAGCGGCGGTAGGGTGAACCACCGGAAAACGAAGATAACTCAGGCGTGGCAGTGTGGTGGACTTGCCACCCACCCACTGCGTCCTGTAAGGGCGACACGTAGGGTTGCGGGGCCAGTGGGGCCTGCAAGCGCCCTGAGGCGCGTGGTGGAGGCCACGGTACACATTCGGTTGGTGGGAGCCAGTGATCCGCGGCTGATCTCCTCTGTGCGTCGCGGCCTGGCGTTCTGATGAGGTCATGGCATCAAAGGAAGCTAAACCACTATCACACAGTAGCTGACTGGTGAGGTTAGGTTAGGTTAGGCCTTTAATTGATGAACATGGCTTGCTTCGGGTAGGCGGCCGCATCGACGCCGTTGTAGATGTCGGCATGGACGTGAGGAGGATCTATAATACTTGACAGCGGACACCCTGTGGCCAAGCTGGTAATCCGACATTATCATGTCAAAGCACCACATGGAAATCAGTAAACCATAATAAATGGGCTTAGGCAAAGGTATCGGGTATTAAAGCTTAGGCCTACCGTCAAGTTTATTGCCTCGCAGTGTATGTTATGCAGACTGCGAAAAAGTCAACCGCGGATACCTCGAATGGGGGACCTACCAAACGCCCAAATAGCACATCACCAGCGGCCATTCACTTATTGTGGGTTGGACCTCTTCGGTCCAATGGAAGTCACGGTGGGTCGTCGAAGGGAGAGAAGGTATGGTGTATTGTTCACTTGTCTTACAGTCCGGGCGGTCCACATCGAGTTAGTTGCCTCTCTTACAACGGACTCGCTTATTATGGCGCTGCGGCGGATGGTTGGGAGGCGCGGTTGGCCGCGTCACCTGTACTCCGATAACGGAACCAACTTGCGCGGCGCTGACACGGAGCTGCGGCGGTCCATACTGGAGCTAGATGACGAGGTTCTTAATGCTGAAGGTATCAACAATGGAATGGACTGGACCTTCATCGTCCCGGCAACTCCTCACTGGGGTGGGGCATGGGAAAGACTAATAAGAAGCGTCAAAACTTCTTTAAAGGTTGTCTGGAACAAACAGGCTAATAGGGACGAGGTATTGCTCACGATGCTTGCCGAGGTGGAAAATATGGCAAATAGCAGGCCACTCATGCATGTCTCGGTTGAACCGGATGGCGTCGAGTCGTCTTACTCCAAATCACTTTCTCATAGGCTCATCCTCGAACTTGCCTGTCATCGGCGCATTATTCGACGACTCCGACCTCTTCTTGCGCAAGCAATGGCGTATATCCCAGCGGCTGGCCGACATGTTCTGGCAAAGTTGTGTGACGGGTCATTCCATTCCCTAAAATATGGTTGAGTGGGATGATGGCTGGCTCACACGTCAACTTGTGAACAGGTGCCACTTTCGGGAACTGGTCTGCTCAAGTTTACCCAAGTTTACTTATTAACTTCCTGTTTTATTTACTTTCATGTCAAAACTGTATGACTTGGTTGGTTTATTCAAACATTCACTTTGTATTGTAAAACGTTGGACGATTTAAAAAGAGTAACTGCTGAGTTTCCTGTCGTGTATTCTCAGTAGAAACAACCTTCCGACGCCGGTGGTAGAGTCACATTATGTACATGTATTTTAAGTATTGTTTATTTATTGTATTATCATGTGTATGTTTAATAAGTGGTTAAAATTAATTGTTTATTGGTCTACTTGAATAAAGAAATATTGAATTTAAATTTGAAAGGTGGGTTAAGGAGGTTCTACCTGACCTCTTACTAAGGGAAAACTGGCACAAGGAAAAGAAACCACTCCAAGTTGGAGACTTGGTTCTTGTGGTGGACCCAAACTCCCCCCGCAACATGTGGCCAAAGGGACTGGTCTCAGAGGTGTTCCCTGGCAAAGACGGCCGGGTTCGGCTGATCGAGGTGAGGACCGGTACTAGGCGGCGGAATGCCGCGCACTTCGCGCTCATCTCTGTGAGTGCTTGAGTGCTGTACCAGCACTGGGGTGGGGAATGTAAGCGACGCACTCATTACCAACTTTTAAATTATTGCAAATTTTTAATCTGTTTTTTTAGGGTTTTTTGTTAATGTAAATGTTAAGCAACCTTTTTGTTTTTGAAAATATCGGGTAGTTAGTCCTCAGCTGACCGCGCTCTTGTCTGTACGTGTAACAGTGTCGATTTCAAATAAACCACCATTTTTGTGAATCATCCCTGAATCCCCTTCAGTGTCTAACATTGACCTTGGAAATGCGTGCTCGGCGCTAGGGGCACATTTTGTTGGAAAATTGCCTGGCGGTCTTAACAGCCAGGCAATGTTTAATTGCATTCATAATGCTTCCTTTGATGTTTCATTTACATTACTCGTTTAGACATAATTATTAGAGATTGATTGACCCGGTGCAAGTCAAAGGCAAACTCCGTCTTTCTATCCTGTCCATGGTAACAAACCCGTCCTTTTGAAAGCTTATCTTTTTGACAGCAAATACATTTTCCCAAAAGATATGCAAAAAATATCTCAACCTATTTATTTTTAGTTAAGTTTCAATTTCAAATACTACCATAAGCAATATGATGTTTCACAAGATAAAAGTATGCAACCATTTTTACTTAAACGAGTTGTTCAAGGAAAACCTACGTAAACCACATTTACACATTGAACACACGTCTAAATCAGAACGGTCATAAAGGATTATCTGCAATAATACCAAACAGTTAGACTTCTTTATCATGTCAACAATGCAATATTCACAATTACTTCATCAAGTGTTTAATATGTTTCGTGGAAAAATTACGCAACGCTCTTTTTTCGGTTTTTCTCGAAATGTATTACGTGGATTTAAAATATAGACACGTAAGCCCATCAAGGATGCTTTTAGCTATCATTTGATGTATAAACCATATTTCTAATTATGTTCGTTAATTTTTAGGACAGTTTTTTTACGCTCCTGAAAAGTTGTCACTTTTCACTTGCAGCTTTCTTCCAGGAGGGGTGCGATAGGTGCGTACAGAGTGGTCAAATATGTCTGAAATTATAATGAAAAGCAACCTTATCACAACAGGATTAAAATGGTGTTTCACTTGTTTCAGTTTGGTGACACTGCAAATGACATACGAGTCTTTCATAGCAGTATTCAAATTGCTTTTGTCAAACCACCAATTTCTTTTGACCACTCTATTAGCATATAATATCATCTTGATACCGATTGTACAAAGGCTGGCAATAGACCCATTTTGCAATGGTTTTGTAAAGGTTGATGTGTGCGCTGTACAAAAACAGGTCTTCCGCAAACTGGGCCTATAACCATTGTTATGACAGTATGATCAAATCGAATATTCATTAGTGCGTACAGCATCATTTGCTAACACAAATACATGCCCCAAATGATATTATTACCCTCAACCGATTCGTAATTGAATGATAACATACAATGTATATAAAATGAAAATGAAGTGGGACTAAAAACACAGCGACTTTCTTAGAACAGATTTACCAAACCTTCTGATTAATATTTTCTTACGAAAAACAAAGACTGATTTGTAATAACATATTTTATTTATTCATTCTAGAAAAGGCCAAATTGGAATCAAATTTAAATCTCCCGCTGTCCACCCCAATGCAATTATATTGTCACAACCATATTTCGATATTTTGAAGCTTGTTCAAGAATGTTCTAGGTACAATTTTGTTTGAACTTTCCCAGACATAGTTTATTGATCTGCAGGAGCAATGACAATTTAATATCTTATTTCGGTTATTTGCGCAAAGTTGTTTTATATTCCCCTCAGCTCTTAAAATCGTTTCTGTCAGTATGGTCTCCTGGACAAAAAATATTTTTAGGAATAAGGTCACCTGTAGTTTTGTGTTCTGAAATGTTTTCAACTGTAATTTCCATTTAATTTTCTTCCATTCACAACCAAGGCAAAAATCAGTCAAAACACAAAATTTCTGCACCTATTTAATACGAACGCCTGCAAATAATCATAAAAATATTAAGCAGATAAAAATGCTTAGTATATGAAATGCTGCTTAGTTTAAGAAATGAATTTTTTTGTTTTATTATAAATGCGCTGACTCCACACAAAGCTAATTAATTGGAGGTTCGAACTAATTATTTACCATACTATTCGTTATTTATAGGTTAGTTCAACGGTAAAATAACTTAATTAGAGTCATAAACTTGAAAGCGATAAGTTTAAATACCTAGTTAAACGCGATAAGTCAACCTAGTGACTGTTTGACACGCTATTAAATTTTACAGTTAACGTGTGTGAAATACTTCTGTAATTATTTATTTTAATAATGAATAACTGAAAATACATTGAACTAAATTATTATTGGGAACAAAATTTCTAAAAGCAGCCAGGCAGGCAACAGTTCTACATAAATAAATATAAACGGAATATCATTAGACATCACACACAGCGCCATCGAGCCCCAAACTAAGTAAAGCTTGGACTACTGGGGGGGGTGGGGGGGGGGGTTAATATCTCATTTCAGCCGCTGGGATACCACTGCTTCAACTTCGTCTATTTCAAGCCTTCACAGGCCATTCAGGTTCAACGGCAAATTTGTTTAACTAACGTATTTAAATAACAAATATTCATAAGTAAAACCGCATGCGAGCCACTGTATCCAATAAAAATGTTAAGCCACCGTTCGTTTCAATCTGTATTCGGTATCGCAGCCCGGGGCCGATTTACATGCATATAGAGAGGGGCTTTGCCTTTATTTGCTTTATTCCAATATCCCATCGGTGCATTTGCTGCGCCCTTTTGATGCACTCTTTGAGTTGCAAACTAGTGTTGCAGATCGACTGTACATTATCGATAGAGGGGAAATTGGAAAAACAAAAGATAGTATTGGAAAAAGACAAACAACTGAAATCAAAAATATCTTTGCTCAATTATACCTGTTACTGTCAAATTAATCTAATTAAAAGGGACAAAAACGTGGATATAAAAGTCATTAAATGAATATACAAAATATACGGTGCACACACTTAATTTCACTCTAACATAGGTGTCATAATGTTGTCCCTGTACTAAGGAAAATTGACAAGAAACTCGAAACTTAATTTTTTGAATATGTCCTTTTACAAAGAGAAAGGAAAACTGCTAAGGTGCTAACATTATAAACCAAAGATGAAGTAAATCTGATACATCTAATTTGCAAACCACAAAAAAAATATGTTGAATAACTAATTTAAAAAATACGTCACAGAAGGCCTAAAACAACCACAAATACCATTGCAGTATTGATTGAACTACTTATTAAAAAAAAATATTTCTGATAACTAGATTTTTTTTCTTTGTTATTCAGCTTTATTATTGTTGTAAGGCGCTTTTTAAACTTTCTTGTTGGATTTTTCCCTATATAAACAACGAAAAACCGTGTTTTCTGCAACATTTAAACTACGGTAAATACAGGTAAATTATTAGTTTTCACCGTAGTTTAAATGTTGCAGAAAACCAGGTTTTTTAGTGTTTATATGTTGTAAGACGCTGGTTCGTTCCCCGCCTGAAACCCAAACCAAATGTTTTTTTAATCGTATTCTTACGTACAAACTACCGAATGTTAAGCCACCAAATAGATCCAGCCACTAATTCATTGACATAATTTGATAGTGTGAATATTTTGGTCATCTATCGACAGTGAATTCATCGATAGTTTGCCAACGCTATGGCAAACAACATTCCATGGAAGCTCAGCCGTAGCATCTTTGTTCTGAGCGTTGTGCTTGAAAATGGACAAATATCAATATCCTGCCGGAGATACAGGTGGTGTACATCGGATCTCGTAGCTTTGTGTTGCAAGTACTGTAACTTGAGTAAGGAGATGAAGAGAGTCGTTTATACATCCAAGATTTTTATACAAGTAGGGAAGCCTTTAGATGTAAGTGACCTATTTAAGATGATGGGTGCTCGAAGAGTGGTCAAATATGTCTGATATTGAGAAGCAACCTTACGTCTACGGGATTAAAAAAGTGTTTCATTTGTAAAGAGTTTGGTGACGCTTCAAATGACAAACGACTCTATCATTGCAGTATTAAAATTGCTTTTGTCTCACCACCAATACCTTTTTGACCCCTTTGTTGGCACACATCATTTTGCATTTTTGCCTGCATAAATAGGATGATATATCATAAACATCGCTTAACTGTAGAATCACTATTTCTTGGTAATAACTAGGAAAAACGTTATTTATGATACTCAGATTAAATGGTTTCGTTTAGTAAGATAAACATTTATGTTAATTATTTATTTTATTTGTATCCGTGTGTATTAGACGGTTCTACCAAACCAAACGACAACAAAACAAACTGAAACACTTGTTACTTTTTGGATTAAAACCTCAGTTTGGATTATTTCAGGAACTACTTGAATTTATAAAACTATACTACTATTACCAATGATATTATAATGAAAAAGAGTAGATAGGTTACTTATGCTAAAAAAGTGGCACCCGAAATCAGAACGATCGTGCACCTGAGCAAAGCATTGACAACATGTATTTGTCTCGTTTACGCTCTAGTAAATTATCATACTATCTTGTTCACATGGTCAAAATCTACATGTACGTAAGCCAGGAGACAATTTTCGACTTCGCACCAGTACTGACATAACCAATCAACCTCTTTTTATTATAATATAATTGATAATTAAACGAACTTACCTTAAGTGAAGTTCTATTATAATTACACGAAGGCTTTGTCCGAAGAAATTAAGATTACAAGATGTAGTAAAGCGTATCGTGCTGCCATATACCACTAAAGTTGAAGCCATGAGCGAGAGAAAAAAAAAAATGGTTTCAACGTCTGCTGTCACAGATTGTCAAACGTCATTTAGTTGAGAGCTTCTTCACCTGGAACCTGGAACACAAATTAGGGAGCCTCCGAGAGGCTAGATTACTGCACATAATACTGTAGGGGTATTAGGGTAGGGAGGGTCTTAATTTCTTCGGACAAAGCCTTCGTGTAATTATAATAGAACTTCACTTAAGGTAAGTTCGTTTAATTATCAATTACACTTCGCTTTGTCCTCGAAATTAAGATTACAAGATGTAGACTTTGAAAGCAGTACAGTATTTTGTGCATAATGAAGGGATATAAAGAAGCACTAATGCTTCTTTCTTCTGCATGGTACCTAAGGTACCTTGTGAAAATAAAAAACTTAAAAACAGTAGGTCGCTTACAGTAGTTAAGTAAGCATTCTGAGAAAGTATTAATACAATTATATAACTGTAATATAAAATTGTAAATATATTACAACATAATATTGCAACTATGTTTTGAGTTTCAGTAATACCGTGGTTGTTGTTGACTTATTTATTTATTAAAGAATGTGCATAAAATTCCTAGGAGCTTCCAAAACTGATCTTTGATAGAATTTAGCAAACATAGAGGAAGCTTCACTCCAACCAGTTGTGACTCTGATAAAGTTAATTAACACCTATGTACAGCAGAGGTACTCGCATGTCTGGTCGAATGTATAATAAATAGAGATGTATGTATCTCACTTTCGGTTAGGATCATGTTACGGCACCTATAATCCACCGACTAATAGTTTGAGACCCTACGAGATTGTACAGTTATTGAAAAACTGACGAAAACAATATTTTTGCTATATAAATAATCGTCCATGATTTATCCAAATAGAATTTAAAAGCCTCTGCAGGACTGAGGTCGATTACTTAAGGAAGTCAAATTTAAAGAACAGGGTTGGAGTAAAACTAGATGTAACGTCTTAAATTAATCTAGTATTTGATTCTAGTTTATAATCTTGAAATCACTACATCCTCTACTTGAAATTTTTAAATTGAGTTTTTTATTTTTATAGGTAATACCTCAAAATTTTAAATCACTGTTACATATGATACAGAGTTACTGTGGGTTCTAAAAGTAAAGCTGGATCACATGTCTCATATACTTTGACATAAGTAGGGTTTTATAAAAACCCCCTTGATAACTTATTTTCGTACTCGAACCTAAGTCTAGTTTTGAACTTACTGACAATGAAAGTGCCGAACGATGGATATTTAAAGTACCAGAATTCGCTCCATAATTCAATAGAATATTATATAAATATCAATTCAGCTTCCAAGAAGCTGTTATGATTTGACTGTCTTAAATAAGTTAAACCATTTTATAAATGCAGTATCGCATTGTTTGACGGTACTGTTTGATGATGAAGCTAACATTACGTTGAAAGATGGTGGTGGAGTTCCTCTGCTTAATTAAGCCGTCCTGAGAGCTTGCATGCGGACTATCTTCCTCATTTCAGGATTAAGGTTCTAGAAATTACAAGAATACTTTCAAGTATGGGGTACCAGGGGCGAGTGGGCCAATCCAGGACAGTAATAATAACTTAAGCTTCATCTTTTTAATCATTGAAAATGGTGGAAAGTCATAGAAAGAGAAAAAAAAATGTTTTCTAATCAATTGTGAAAGCATCTAGAGCGTAAACGTCTGGATCTCTTGGCTGGGAGACATATTTTTGCCATCATTGGCTTAATCTAGAAGAAAATAGATCTATCTCAGCCATGCCCAAAGTATTTACAATTTTATTTAAGGCAGTTTCTTGCAAATTGCAAATATGTACCAAAGTACTTATTTGAAACGGAAATTGTTACTTTGGAAATTAAATTTAAGTATTTTTAATAATTTGCAAGCCTGATAGCAGGCCGCATACTTTGTCCAGATATTTTTAGGTCCTATTGACCCACTTGTATTCATTGCAAATAAATGTTTTGTTTGTTTGTTTCACTTAATTCCCAGTGTCAGGAAAATGTGTCAGGAACCAAATGCGTACTATTCGACTTTTGCACCACTGCCAGAATTTTCTAAAAACTACTGCCCCCTTGCAGTCATTTCCTTGTATGGAGCCCCCCCCTCTTTTTACTTGCACAAAGTGTTTTACTGAATTTAACCACAAACTAAAGTCTCCTTGAAGGTGGCCTGGTAAATTCATATATTATTTATCATAATAGTAAAAGATATTTACATATCTCAAATTTCTCAATAGAGAGCCAGCCAAATTAAATGGCCAGGCATGCAGAAGTTAGAAGACCATTGGTATCTAATTTTTCATTGCTGCAGTTCTGTAATTTTGTGATTTAATTTTAAATTTTACATTTCTTTAGGTTGATGAGTTCAATATGACAATGCTTGGTGACAATCAAGAATCCTTAGGAGGGTTATTAAGGATTCCATTGACAAACGACAAACTCTTTAAGCTGATAGTGTATATCATTATATGAGGTATCAATGCAACATAATACTATCCAAACAAATAGTAGATACATAACCCATGGATCTCAGTAAGCTAAAAAACTGGCACCAACTGATTCATATTTTGTGTTAGACAAACAAAGACATAATGCTTTTATGTCTTTTAAATCAATGGGTGCTTTAATAATATGTCAATTCTTTGAAACGAATTGTAAGTGGTTCTTAAATCATCAATTCAAAATGGTTGGTTTTTATAAACTTACTATCAAGTCTAAGTACAATATAAGTGAATCTACTTTTCTATCTGGTTTGTAAACAAGGGAAGTACTACGAGTACTTAGCTACAAACTGATTATAAAAATTAATCATCATCAAACTTCTCATGTTTAAATAATTCTGCAGAACTTAATTCTGCTGAAGGTGGTCCATCTTGTTTGGTAGCTAGGTGATTTTCAAGCCTCAGTCCATGACAGAACTGGCTCCACCAATGATTAATGAGTGACTGCCTGAATGACTCACCAGTATTATCAGCGGTGTTGTGGCTGAATCTGTGAGCGCTACAGCGGCGCTGCCGGCGCAGGTGCATGACGGCGCTGCTGGCGATACCAAGAGCCCGTCGCTGTCACAGGTGTCGCCCTGGCAGGCAGACGCCTCCTAAATATTGCCGTTTGCCTGCCCGGTGGTAAAAGCGGAAGCATTCAGTTTAAATATTATTTCTTGGTATTCTGGGTTTATTTTATTTCAGCCCCGGACCTTCTAATGGCCTCAGCAGCCTGAAGTATCTGCCAAATTGTTGCCAAATACATTTTTATTTATTTTTGTTGTGTATAATTGATCCATGATGAAATGAAAGAACACACATAATATTTTCTCCTTAGCAACAAAAAAACCATTTTGTTTGTTGTTAGTCAAACATAAACTTCCTAGCGTCTATTCATGATTTTATAATATGAAGCATGTCAGAAGTTTGTCTGATTGCAGTGATCAGAGCTTCCAATAGATGCTGAAATGGATGCATTTTGGATTTGTTTTTATCCAATTGTTTTTTCTTTTTATGAAGTACTTACATCAGAAAGAACCATTTCAGAATAATGGAGACACCAATCTTTTTGGCATCTTCTGGTATGCAGTATCTGTCTATGACCTCCTAATTGTATATTGCAATAGATTAGATCTTTTTACCTTATTATGTTGAGGCAAATCTTAAGGCAAATTCTGCTCCTCCGGGTAAGACAATACATCAGTGGGTTCTGACTTTATTATTATTGACTCTTCAATACTATTGGGTGTCATGAGTTGGATAAAATCCTCAACGGTCCCCGACGGAGACAGGGTAGTTACCCACCCGGGGACCGGGTAGGGTAGTTATACAGTTGTTATCATTTGACGGCCAATCACTAAGTTTTCTTTCTGAAAATCACTAATATATGAAAATTTCTAACTAACGGAGCACTCATTAAGGTCATTTCAATGTAATGTTCAAGTACATTGTCATGTCAGGAAGTTTAGAAAAATCATTGGAATCTATCCGCAAACTCAGAGTATTAACTTTATTTAAAAAAATATTAAATAAAGACTTAGACATAAACAGATACTCATAACACATGTATTACTGCTTTTGGTAGGTAACAATTACTTCAAATTGTACACAAGCATTAGCAAAATTAAAGGTTAGTAGTAGGAACTACTCATTAAAGAGCTTATAATTAGAAAGGTTATAGCCACTTAGAGAGCTATACACAGTCTTTATTCCTCCTTGGATACAAACAATATTACTGCTTTTGGTAGGTAACAATCACTTCAAATTGTACACAAGCATTAGCAAAATTAAAGGGTAGTAGTAGGTACTACTCATTAAAGAACTTATAATTAGAAAGGTTATAGCCACTTAAAGAGCTATACACAGTCTTTATTCCTCCTTGGATACAAACAATTGTGGTGTACTTGTAGAAACTTTCAATGCAAATGCATAGTTTTAAAATCAGGCACTTACTAGAACTTGACTTCTCATGAAAAGAAAGGTATTAGCCGCGTAGAGCTAAACACATTCTTTATTTGCCATCGGAAACACTCACTTGAAGTGAACACTAGGCATTGAGAAACTTTTGATTCAAAATATGCTGTTTTTCAAGTAGGTACTACTTACCAGAACTTGATCGTTTTTACTCATGATAAGAAAGGTGATAACCACTATAAGAGTTATACTCATTCTTCATTCGTCTTCGGAACACTCACTTAAAGTGAACACTAGACATTGAGAAAACTTTCAATGCAAACGCAGTTTTTCACGTAGGTAGGTCTGGTGGACCAGAAACTCGATCGTTCTTGTAGTTTCCGCTTAAAACTTTCTTTAATTTTTCTAATCTTTCGATCCTTATACATTTCCAATCCTGTACTTTGTGTTTTTGATGCATAATATACCTGAAATTGTTTAAAACTTGGGAAAGAAAAAAATAACGTGCGGAATGGCGCGAGCACTAAAACGCTAATGACGTTTGACAATCTGTGACAGCAGACGTTGAAACCATTTTTTTTTTTTTCTCTCGCTCATGGCTTCAACTTTAGTGGTATATGGCAGCACGATACGCTTTACTACATCTTGTAATCTTAATTTCGAGGACAAAGCGAAGTGTAATTGCATAATAATAAGCATAAACGGCCTTTATACGTCCCACTGCTGGGCACAGGCCTCACCTCAACTATAAGGTGGATTAAGCCATACTCCAACACGCGGGCTCAGTGCGGATTGTTGGAGGGGTGTAAGGTTAGTGAGCAACCTTAATGTCAGATGTTATCAAGCCGCCCTAAGGCCTCCGACTAGGCTTAACGACTGACATCTAACGACGTCAGCCGAGACCAACTGCTTACCGTGCCTTCCGAAGCACGGAGATGCCTGACATAGGCACACATCACTAAATTTCGGACGGGGTGATCACCCATCCCATTTCCAACCAGGCATGTGTTGCTTTACAATAGCGGTCGTCGCCGATCACTGTCACAACTGCGCCACGGCACCTCGTATAATATTATTGACTAGTTGAAAATGCTAAGGCCTTAAAAGATAAACAAAGTTAGAGCAAATGTTAACTATTTGGTTAATAAAGCCTGACCGCCATTGGAGTGTTTGTACCTTCATTCAAGTCAAACTAAGATCCAATTAGGTAGGTTGAAGTAGGAGGCTCTTCGGTGAATTTATCGGTAATTGTTATTTGATATGGTGTTAGTATAGCAAGGATTGTGTCATGCTTGAAGATGGGAATTATTAAATACTAGTGGTCGACCGCGACGTCGTCCACGAAGACATTGGTTTTAAACAAAGAAATATTTTTTAAATAAGTTGTAGCCTTTGTAAAGTTTCATTATAATACAATCAGTAGTTTTTACGTGAAAGAGCAACGCGGCACATCCATCCACACATACAAACTTTCGGATTTATGATATTCTTCTTCTTAGTCAGACACTCTTGGCAGAGTGGTCGTGGCTGATGATGAACAGGGTAGCGGCTCACCGCTGCCGCTGGCAGCAGCACGTCGCGCGATGTCTCTCCACTTATGTCGACTTTGTGCGTTGCGAGTACACTGTACCTGCGGTCGACTGTGTAGACTTTCTAATAAGGTCGATCCAGCGAGTAGGAGACCGGCATCGCGCTCTCTTCCCCTCAGTGTGGCCCTGCACTACAAGTCTCTCTATCGAGTCCTCGTTTATGATATTAACAAGAATTTTTACCTTTCCTATTAGAAGCCTATGGTTTGGTATTGAATATAACACACAGTTACACACAAAGACCTACAGTTTTTATAACTTTAATTACTTTTTGATGAATTAGCATTGTTGAAGTTGGTTTTCAGTCAGAACTTTCGTTTTTGATTCAGTAATTACGGTTAGCCGTGGTGAAAATAGCAAAGAGCTAATTTAATGATAAAGAAAAATGGGTCTCCGTCACAAAAAAATTGGAAAAAACGAACAAAAAAGGGGTAAAATAAAAGGTTTTATGGGTCCCATTGAGCACAGCCAATACTTCCACATACAAACTGAGAGCACGTGTGTTTCAAGGGTGTATGGTTAGTGATAAGCCTTTAGATGTTTTCAAACCATGCTAGGGCCTCTGACTAGGCTTATGGCTGACATTGTGCGACGTCAGTCGGAACCAAACACTTAACGTGCCTTTGGAAGCACAGATGTAAATCTGTGCTGTGCTGTGCTGCTGTGTGTACCTGGCGTGTTTTTTTTAAAACGGCGATTGATGAATATCCACTGTCAAATTTGTCAGATATTATTAGAGGCTGATTTATATAGCTGAACCTGCCTTCCAAAGCACGGAAAAGACAAAACGTGCGTAACACTTTTGATGGTGGTGGTCACCCATCACATAACTTGACCTGGCATGCGTTACAGCAGTAAGCGGTACCGATCTGCAGTTATCGCTTAGTCACGGGTACCTCAGGCCATAAAAAGTCTACGTTGTGTATAAAAAAAACTACCTGCACAACACATACGAAATTTTGAACACCCATTAAAACTTAGTACACTGACTCTCCTGCTTTTGTTACATTGCCAATTCGCAGAATACACCGCGAACAACAGCCGTAAACTTGTCAATACGGACATTAACCGACGAATACGGACGATAACCAGTGAATAGCCGAATTCTGTACGGTCTGTTTGCGTAAAATATTCTATGCATTCCCAATTGATTGGATAATCGAACACTGGGTTAACTCGTTTGTATCATGATTAAACTCTTGAGAGTTAAAACTGGACTATTGATTTATCGGTATTCATTAACCTAGAATTTATAAACTTCAAAGTTACTTAGCTCCTATTACTAGAACTTTTAAAAAGAACATTGCATGATTTAGCAGCTTGTTTAGACTTGCTTATTATTTATTTTTGAATACGTTGTTAGGTAAGGTTAGGGCTCTTAGTGACCTAGCGTCTCGGCGCAAAGGAGTCCCTTTGCTTTCTAAGGAAGTTGGTTATCTTCCTCACCTAGGCTTATATTATTTTTCTGTGCGGCTGAGATACGGTGTCTTAAAATCACTTATAATCCTACCCGTACACGTGAAGAATAAAACATTACTTATATTCTAATGTGTCGTAAATGTGGTTTACCTTTGACTGGATGCATTAACGAACCCTGTGGTTGCAAACTTTTATCCAATATTGCCAAAATTCACTTTTGGCTACGAGCGTCTCTGTACTCTAATTATATAAGATCACAAAATAAATAGTACTTTAACGATACTTTGGCTAATGGATTGGGGACTTGGAGACCTACCTTGCAAATGTGACACTGAAACCAAAGAGTAAGTTAGTTATAACAGTGCTAAGATCATTTGTATTTTCGCAGAAAAGTTTGAGAGATCAGCTGGCTGTCTAAAAGCATTATTGCACACAAAATGGTTTCAATACAAAAAACAGAACTCTGAATTATTGAGTAGAAAGGAATGGTTAGGGATGGGAATGCCTGACGGAAAGACAAGTGATGTATAAATGACAGTAAAACATACCGAGGTATGATTTTTGGCACAGTTAAGATCTACCAGCAAATTTTTATTAGCAACACACGAAATCCCCAAACAAAATTTAGCTTAATAAATAACGACTCCAAATGTCTTTACTGCAAAACCTCGAGAGTATCTGCCGTTTGCCTAGGATATAAGTATTTAATTAGCTACTGTACAAATAGACACTCCTGAAAGGACATTTTGGTTGCCTGAAATATGCCTTTAAATTGCCCGCTTACTACTTAACCTTCATACCTTCTCATTTTAAAAGAAAATTGGGTCTTGGTTTTCTGCCGATCTTCTTTTTAAAGAGCGACCAAATAAAACATTGATTTTTACAATTACCCAGAGCTGAAGTGTATTACTAGCCCCCGAATTCACAAAATCAATCAAGGTTGTAGGTCGGGTAGCCAAGCTGAAGTGGCAATGGGTACGCCACATCGCACGCAGAACCGACAACAGTTGTGAAAGAAAGGTTCTGGATTGGCGACCACAAACTGGTAGACGCAGCGTGGGGAGGCCCCCCACTCGGTAGACCGACAACCCGATGCAGTTTGCGGGAAGCTGTTGGGATGCCAACCGCCCTAAAGCCGCTCGATGTGGCGCTCTTTGTGGGAAGCCTATGACCAGCAGTGGACTCCTAGAGGTCATCAACCTCTAGGTTAATAATGATGATGATGAATCAAGGTTGAGCACGCTTTCACACTCATGCCATCCCGTAACTTGTCTATAGAACTTTATAGTGACAGCTATACGAGCTTAGTTGTAAGAGGTGCTCAAATTCGGTGGTTAAACCCTAGAAACTTATGCACGAATCGTTCATCATATCGTTTGCTTATCACTATATTATTAGTGATCAACTGTAAATTGAAGTAGCTTCTCGAATATTCTTTCTCACTTATGTGCGTTTCGCACATAGCGTTTCACGCTGCGTTTGGCCTCAAAAGGTCTCCACTCGAGAACGTTTTGGCCCCAACGGCCATCAGTTCTTCGAGCTATGAGCCAGCCGAATATGAAAGAACAATTATAAGTCTGGCTACGCGTAATAGTCCCCTAATAACGCGACTCTGAAACGCAAGTAATTACCAAGCGCGTAAATGAAATTTCGTATGCTAATTGACTAAATACAATTAAGGGAGCGGGCCTAAGATTGTGTGAGTGGCGCCTTCATGAAGTGCTGGGGCTTAGAGAGAATAGATGTGGTAGTCAAGGTTAGCATAAAAAGAGGCTATATGGGTAGGTCCTACTGTTGGGCACTAGCTGCCACTTAACCATTGATTGGATATGTCAATACGCGGGCTCAGTGCGGGTGGTTTGTGGAGTGTAAGGTTATTTAAATATTCACCATCAAGCCGAACAAAAAAAGCTAAACGACTGTCATTCTTAGCGACGACAGTTAGGAATTTCTTCTCAACTTGCGAAAAATCTCAAAATACGTTAAATTTCGGTCGTTATGGCCACTGCTGCTCTTCTGGCGCACATTGCTTAGTATCGAAACATACAAACATGTTTGCTCTAATAATACCCTGGCTAAGAATCAAACCAACGACCTTCGGATGTGAACGCAGGATTGTTGTTCAGGCTCATTGCGCCAAGGGGTGAAGCCTCTTATCCACTAAGCAGTATTTGAAGCCCGACATGTTTCACAACATGTTACCCATCCTGATGATAGTATCAAATCATAAGCGGCGCGTCAGCTTGTTGCCTAGTGGATACGAGGCTTAAGTTTTTTTTTTAAATTTTATTTATTAGGACAACCAACAAGACAAACACACATACCATATGATCATTTTTAAACAATAGGACTTAAAGCTAATTGTCGTCTTAATCATAGGCTGCCACGGCATGTAATGTGGACTACAGATTTTTATTAATATTTTAGACAATAAACATAATTAAGTCACTATGTTGCGTGTTATTTTTTCGAGTCAAAATGCTGTGTTAGTTTTCTATATGAATTCTAACGTTAAACATAAAACGTCCCTGTTTTTGTTGAGAGTTGCAAAATGTGTACAAATACGAGTCCGAATGGCAACACAGCCACTTCCAGCATTACATTATGTTGTTGTTAATTAAATATCAAGCTAAGGCTAGGAGCAGGTGGCGGGCCACGGCGCGATAACGTGTGGCCTACTCTATTTCGGCTCCGGTTTTTGAGGTAAACCTTATTTATGTTCTCAACTTGAGTTTTTAGTCGCAGTTTATTTTGGGATTTAACTCAATTTACTGCGCGTCTCTGGTGTAACGTTATTTATGGCTGGTAATTACACGACGCTGTTCGGATATTAACTCCTGAAGCTGTAGTGTGTTATAGGGTTAAATTAGTAGTTTTAGGGACATTGGCTCTTGCTGGTTAGACTTGAATTAAGTACTTACAAAAAGAAAACGTTGATTCAAGTTTTTTGATTTAAATGTAACAAATACTTTTTCAGGCTAATGTTTAAAACTGGCATAATCTGATCTAGACTGGCCTCTTGGATTTCACCTCCTAACCTTTAGGCCAGTCTGCCTGAAGGTTGTCTGGAGGAGATCGCTCTCTAGCGATAAGACCGCCTAAAGTGTACATTGTTCTTATTGTTGTTGTGTTATTTGCTTGAAATTTAATGTTTTGTACAATAAAGATTATCTATCTATCTCTTTTAGGCCAGTCCTCCGGGAAGATATCCAGTCGCTTCGCCATTTGCGTCGTGGTGTCAGCCCTCAGATGGGATACCCCCAGAGTAGCGAACAAGGTCTGTCTATTGGCATGTATTCTGCGTACTTAGTCACCCCAGCTCCTCAATGTGATGTCATTAAAAATATAATCCTAGAAGCTTTTTGTGGGAATTGGAACGGCGAGTTTGTTATGATTTTTTATTATTTAAGTAATAAGTGATTTGAGTAAATAAATAAGGTTCCGCAGTAGTGTTAGTTATTAAAATAAAACTTCTTAGCATGACCATTTGCATCATTTGGTATAACGTCGGACAAAATTCTCACAACTAAATGGCATGTTGAGAAATTGCAGCTTCGTGAAAAACCACAAAAGAACTAGGTACGATGAAATATACTCAATCAAGGAAGATGTAAGGAGAATGTAAAAAAAACTTACCCAAGATAACAGTACAAATCCTTTTCCACTTAAAACGAAATTCCGCTGCAAACCTCCAAATCGTTAAAGAATGAGTATACAAAGTTACTAACTAAGACGGCAAGGCTGAGTCTGAAGTTAAACTTTACGCGTGTTATGTAAATCGGCCGCGGACTTGTTGAAAGCATCTCTGAACTGGCTTCTTAAAAATTCAGAGCGCTAAGAGTGATACCGCCGTGGGCTAGATGTGCGACGGATTGGATATGGCATTATTTTTTGAATAAGTAAAAAAAAACATAGTTAACCAGTATTTTCTACTAAAATCAGGTCTATTTAGACCTAAAGATGATACTGCTTGTTAACAGAATAATAAAAAAATAACTGAACAGGACATACATTTTTACAAGAAACTTCTTAGCAGCATGTCTGTTTTACTTTTTTACTGTGAATAAAAACACCGATTCCAAGGCGAAGACAAATTTATTAAAGTCCTGAAGAAGTATATACAAAATTTTGTAACACAATGCTACCGCGATTTAAAGGAGGATAGGGACATCTCTGCGTAAATAGATGGAACTAGAGCCTATCACATGCTTCCTATGCTATCTGAAACTTGAAGTTTGCTTGTGTCAATGAAATTGATACGACATCTATCAGGAACTTTGCCAAATTAAAATATGATTGTTAAACTATTATTTACAATTTAAACATACTGCGTTCTGCTACAGAAAGCAACAATGTAACGAAGCCAAAAAAATAAATCTTTAACTCTGATGATTGCAGGAGAAAGGAATAATGTCTGTAGATGGGCTCAGTAGAAACACAAAATATACTTCAATGAATAAAGTAAATGTCTATAAAAGACCTTAAGTGTCACCGTTATTGAATTTAAAAATCATAAAATAGTATACAAAGATGGAAGATGAAAGAAAGATGAAGGTCAAACAATGACAACCGTCTTGGTGTAATTGTTGAGAAGTCGGCTACTACACCAAGGGTCGCGGGTTCGATCCCCACACAGTACAAACATTTGTGTGCACGAACATGTCTGTTTGTATTGGTCTGGGTGTTTCCTATGTACATTAAGTATGTATTTACAAAAGAAAAAGTATTTAAGTATGTTTATCCGTTGTCTAGAATCCATAATAACGGACTATAATAAGCCCACTTGGGACTAGATGGCGCTGTGTGGAATAATGTCCGAGGATATTTATTATTATTTATGAATGTTATGTACAGTTTGTTTAGTTGAATACAGTATTTACGCATCGTTTAATCAGATTTCAAATGTTTTACTTGCATTGCAGTGTCTAGAAGTACTAAACATTTGGAAACCAAATCGAATATGATATATTTTGAGTACAGTTTTATTATTGAATAACAACTATTTAAGTAATTAACTCGCCGTCACAGTGTAACGTTCCCCCCCTTTGTACTTTATAATATTTATAAACTCTATTTAAATAATGACGAAATAAACCCCTTCCCTAATGATAAAATAAATGCAGAATAAATAAACTGGCCAAGTGGATGTGATCGTCTAACTATGGTAGGACCGTTCTACGTTGTATTGTTTTGTAGTAGACCCAATATTCTTTTATGAGGTATGTAAGCAGTAATCTAAGGTTTGATAGGACTCAATTGACGAGAAATAATGTACCTAAACTGGATCTAAATAAAATGTGTCAAAGACTGACATTTTAAGTATGGAAAGAAGCGAAGATCTCAAATCTATTGCTTTAAATAGAAAAAGGTTAGTTAATTTTATAAATTGGAGATGAATTGTAATAAAATGAGATAAAAAAAAGGGATTACATTCCCTTTGAAAATGGCCATATTATGCGAGCTCCACCACGCTCGGGCCTGTGAAGGCCAACCCTTGAAGAGGTCCCTAAAGCCTCCCCCACGCTGAAGATATACCTACCTAGGTATAATTTTGCAACTCCTACTTGCAAAGTACCTAATTCCATTATTCCAATTAAACATTAGCAGATTCGTCACCGTTCGATCATTTATAGCAACAACAGTAACCTTTATCGTTCATGACCCAACGAGTGCCAAATGAGCCAATGCACAATAGGTACAATGAATTAATTGGAATGACAATCCATAACCTGTCAAAATGTACATCATGGTGGGTTGTAGATGAAGTATATAGGTATGTGTGTCGTATATTTTATGTGATACGAACATTTGATGTACATGCCCACAGGCCATGTAAGGTCATCACCACTAACATTCAAATTGAACTATAATTATTGAATAGTAATTAAATGAAAGGCTTTTAAAAACTTGCAGCAGGGTTTTATGTGGTAGAAACGTGAAGTTTGTTGTAAAGTAGCGTAAATAGCTAAAATCGATATTATGTCATGGTCAAATATTCACTGGGTGACAGTATTTTGTCACCCAGTTCATCTCAGATGTTCCGTAGGTAAAATAACGCATCGCATTAAAATGTCAAATTCACTCATGGCAGGGTTTAAAACCCTATAAAATACCAGTAGTACCAGTTATTCATTATCGTATGAAGTATAACCGAAAATCAACCATCATTTACGTATCATAGCGAGAATCGAACTCGCGTCCGTCCAAATCTTAAACAGCACTCGAACCGCTGCTCCAAACAGCCAGTTAATTATTAGACATGCGTCTGTGCGAGAATCGAACCCACATCCTTTTACGTCTCAATTAGTCCTCTGACCAACACTCTTATCACTTAATCAATTCGAATAATTATGAAGCACAACCCATCCTCGCAAGTAAATATTCAATAGTTTTTTTGACAGAACATCTCTGGTGTGGGAATTGAACCCATAAACCTTCTGGTCTCAGCCAGTGTAAACGACCACCGCGCAGCTTGGTTTGACAACTATTCCTATGGGTTAAGTCTAAAACGCATAACGGAAAGATCTGACCTGATAATATTCTCCGTCTCGCAAAATCCCCTATCTCCGCCTAACGTCTCGTACCGCCTTGTCTTGTACTCCTCTAATATCCAGTCTCCAGTCCCGATATTGATTCACTTTGAGCACTAGTTACCACTACGGTTAGGTAATACGTCTAGAGCTTAAGATTTTGACCATTCTTCCCGACGTCTAGATCATGACTCCCGCCAAAGTTTGATAATGCAATTAGGGTCTGATTTATGACCATGAGAAACAAAAAACACAAGGGTTTCGTTGTATCAGCATCTCAAGTGCCTTCGCCTCTCTAGCAGTTTTTGTTGTTTATAAGAAGTGTCAAATTTGAGATCTTTATTATACTAGATTTATGGCCGTTGAGCGTAATACGAATTTCAGTCATATGAGTACGTAGGTACTTAGGTATAACAGAACACTACTAACCCTTTTCAAAAGACGTGGGAACGAATTCTTAAATATATTACTGATAACTATCCTTACCGAAGAAATTTACAACCTGAACCAAAATACGCTTGTCTGTTCGTCCGTCGTCGGTTAGTTGTTCTACTTTGACTTAGACTTAGACGTCAGGCGTCAGGTGGCCCTGCCGAGTATAAATAAGGGCCGGCGCCCACTATCGGCATCGGCACGCTTCAGGATTTTAAGGTGGCAAATAGCAATATACTTTAATATTATGGCAATAAAGTAAAAAATTCCGTGATGTGTTCTCGTAAAAACAAAATACATTTGTTCTGTTTCTGTTTCGGCATTTTCTACTTTATTGTCATTATGTTAGAGTATATTACTATTTGCCACCTTAAAAGCCTGAAGCGTGCCGATGCCGATAGTGGGCGCCGGCCCTAACCCATTTACGTAATAACTATAAACTTTATTAGCGCGAGCTAAAGGAGTATAACGCCATCTTCCGGTATCAATCATAATTAATTTATCTGTTTGCTTGCATAAAAAAACGAATGAAAAGGGGTATCTAAGAGCGTTCCGTTACAACAGTCACACCATGGGCACCTTAAGACCTTAGAAACCGAAATCACAAAATAACATATCCATTATTTTTTCATAACTCCATGTCGCCTTTTTCGTAGTCCCTTACAGCATTCACTTTATCGCGCGAAACTTTTCACTTTCCACACGCGATTGACGCGAGCTCTCAGATAAATGGATACACTTCACTCCGCTCACTTCACTTCACTTTACTTCACTCCGCTCCCAGTTATCTTTACGCGGGAAAGTTTACCTTTCCATGTTACACTGTAGCTCTTTTCTAAAAGGCACTTTGCGGTTTTGTAATTAAGACCTCTAATTGAAAAATGGGGGGGTTTCTCAAACGAGTTCATTGAAGGTTTCGGAGATAATGAAATGAATGGGTTCAGTGAGGGGAGATTTATGCATTTCTGATTTAATTATTTGAGCTCACTGGACAAGTCAATGAAGCTTTTGTTATTATTTATGTTACACAAATACAAAAGAAACTTCTATTTGATTGCGAAAAAATGGTATGGATTTTTTGTTACTTTGCTTAAGAAAAACTTTATGTCACAATGTAAACTTGCTGACAGCTCGCCCATTGGCGCAGTCGTGACAGTGGGTTGGCAACGACCCCCTCATGAGTTGCCACGCCAACGCGAGTGGCAAGGGGGCTTAGTACCGGTTGTAGGGTCCAACCGCCGGAAAGCAAAGAGAACTCAGACGTGGCAGTGTGGTGGACAAGCCACCTACCCCTGCGGCCCGTAAGGGTGACACGTGGGGTTGCAGGGCCAGTGGGGCCTGCAGGCACCCTAAGGCGCATGGTTGGGGCCGCGGCGCACAATCGGTTGGTGGAGCCTGTGATCCGCGGCTGATTCCCTCTGTGCGTCGCGGCCCGGCGTGGCCTCCCCCCTTTGTTGGGGGGTCGGTTGGAGGTGGCACCATCAGGGGCTAGCACTGGCGGCGAAGCACTGCGTCATTAATTTTTTTTCGGTAGGATCCAGCTCCGCCGCCAAAGTGCCACCGTTAAATGCCGTGGGGTTGTAGTCGGTAGGAGTCCGACATAACCTCGTCATCCCCCCGAGCGGAGGGGTATCCATGAGGATTTCCCACGAAAAAACAAAAAAAAGTGGGTTGGCAATGATCGCTGTTATTGTGAAGCGACCTACGCTGGGTCGGAAATGAGATAGGTGACCGCAATTAAGTGATGAATTATTTGGGCACCTCCATGCTTTGGAAGACACGTGAAGCAGTTGGTCCCGATTAAAGTCGTAAAGCCTAGTAGGAGGCCTCAGGGCGGCTGGATAACATCTGACCTTAAGGTTTCTCAATCGATTTACATCCCTGCAACAATCCATCCTAAGCCCGCGTCACATGCGCCCGCGTATTGGAGTATGGCTCGTGCCACATCATAGTTGAGGTGATAGCTCTAAGCTCAGCAGCGGGACGTGTATAAGCAGTTAATGCTATATTATATAAACGATGCGTGAAAACAAGTACCAAAACCGTATTCCAAAAAACATTAAAGCCATTAACACGTGTCGTGTTTCGCTCACCGTTGCTGTGAAAGCCTCGTTGTAATTATTTTTGAAAAACAAGTTAATGCAAAACGAATAAGTAGCAACGAAAAGAACAAAATATAATAAAAGTCAATTTTCCGCAGCAAGAACACAATTAGCTTCATAACAACGAAGTTAAATGGTGCTTTTAAAAATACTAGCTCTGTATTTAAAAAAGGTTATCGTAACATTTTGTTAATTTACGTAATAGGCCGATAAAATGCTTTATTTTCATTGTAGGCTAATAAGATCTAGTTTGTACTTTAATCGCCCCTTAGGCAGATTACAGATTAGATTATTTTCTGCGCATTTATAGTCGTTTCGACCTAAGCTTTTACAAGCGCGTTTATTTAAGCTTCGAAATTTTGATTCCGGCTTGTTTGCTCAACCAAAACATCACGACTTGCACTTATAAGCGCGTCGAAGGACTTACGAGTTGCGTTTAAGGCGAAAAGCAGGTCCCTCCTCGCCTATTAGCGCTTCCAAAACCTTTTTTTTTCAACGAGGGGTGTGTGAGGCTCGCCTGCCGTGAAGCACTACTCATTAAGCCCCGGTGAACTACTTCAGCGCGTATCCAGTTGGACCCAGTGATCTCTGGTCAAGAACTCTATGCAAGTGGACCCCTGACACGCTATGCCGGCATAACCAGCCCAGCTCGAGGAGAGTTATACCTCCCTCTATACCCGCCGGTGTACGGCGGTGTTAGGTCACTCTTACAGTAACTGCCGCCCTACCTCAGGGCCAATTGGAATGGAAGCTCACAGCCCGGACCGTGTGCACTCCCAGTGAACCCAAAAGCCCCCTTTAGTTGAATCTTACGCTATCGTAAGATTCAACTAAAGGGGGCTTTTGGGGGAAATCGTAGCAGCATTCTAACGCCTCATACCCAAGGCAAAAAACCGGCTTCCCCTAAACTTGAACATCGGAAAGAAGACCCTGGTGCTCACAAAAACGAGCTTACTTACACGTGCGTATAAAACGCTAATCTAAAATCGCCCTTACGGCTATAATTCAGGCTCTTTGCATAATTCCAAAAATGTGTAAACTCGATAACTTTGGCCGTTGCCGTAAATGCCGGTGGCCAGTGGCTTATGTGGTCGCCTGAGGGATGAGTTTTTAGGGTACCGCTGAGGAATGCGGTGGTTTAACCTCGTTTTAGAAACTACGTATCGTATAAATTGTTACTGTATAAGTAGATGACTTTGTTTCGTTTGTGTTGTTGATATGTCGGTCATATTAACTGGCAAAGGCATCTCAGCTCCATTCAATTTACTAGGTTGTACTGAGTCAAAAAAATCTTCAACATACGTCAGATCTGAAATGGTAATTAGTTGACTGTATATTGCAAGTGTCTTTGCTGGAATTTAAAGATCCACTACTAATTTATTTTGTATGACAAAGTTTAACTATCAAGTTGAGCCTGAAAAAAAAAGAGTATCAACTCTTTTTTAAGAAATAGGTTAACTGTAAAGTTACTCCTTCCGTTTCTGACCCGTCGTGTGTTGATGTTTGTTTTTGACTCAGTATTGAATTGTATGACGCTAAGACGGCTTTGCCAATCGAGCTACCATCAGTTAGTTTATTCACCAAACAGCGGAGATTTCATTCCATTATCAAGTCATTCAAACGATAAAACCGATAGTGAACATAGGCGTCATATTATCTACAGCTCAAGTCCACTGACTGATAGTAGCCGCCAAAAAAAATAAAAAAGACTCTTAAATACCCAAACCGATTATTAATGAAGATTTTTGAAATGAGAGTCATATTTAAATGAAGTTTTAAACGGAACCCTAGCAGTGGTACAGACCGTGGCGATTTATTGGCCATTTTTTCGGCTTTATTCAGCTGAACGCTGTTTCGAAGCACTTTATTACGACATCAAGTTGAAAACCAACTTCTGTACTGACAAAACTGTCGGCCAACTTTGTTGCTGTAAGGGTTGAAGTACATCTGATTGTGTTTTAAGTACCTAATTATTTTATAAATTAGTTTTTGAGTTGGATTCTTATTACTGTATTTTGTAGCATTGATGCTATTGGTGTGGAACTACTTACCATTTTTTTCTGGAATTTTATGTCATTTTATTTGTTTTGAGAAACTCAAAAACCTGTCAACACCACATCTTTCTTGAACATAGCAGCTATATTTATTTTTTTAAGATAAGATTAGATAAGAAACATCTATTGCACACAAACACAACAGAGTAATTAACAAAGAGAAAAAACAGTTTTACATACCCCAACCTTCTGGGCAGCGATTCTCACCAATATCATTTCACATCTGGATCTCTCTGGAGAGCACGCTCACTTCAATTGTCTATTCGCTTCACCTCAAGTAAGTACTCCTCCACATTCATTTGGAAATAAATTTAAAATCAGTATATTGCGAAGATTTGAGTCTTGCAGAAGCCCAAAATCCCAGTGACGTATGACGTGAACCTTGCACACGCTGATTTTGTTTGTAAACAGAATCAACTTGTTGTCGTTTCTTATTGTTTTTGTGTATGTGTGAAAAGTTCACAAAAGGAATACTGTAATACAGTATTCCTACATACATACTACATACAACATACATACTACATACAAAACATACTATGTTTTGTGTTACGTAGGTAAGCTTAATTGTTGTATTTTGTTGACTACGTGCGTTATGCGTTAGCATTAGGATTTTACCTTTAAAGATGATATTTTGGTGAAGTGAATCAATAAATTAAAATAAAATACTTGTTTATTTCCTTCCAGATATCAGTCAACCCACATTTGCTTTTTTTAGCCGATTTGTCTGTTTGCTTTTTTATTAATTCGACGTTAAAGTTTGTTCAAGTTTTACGACGTGACTCACTGGGCGACGGTTACGTAGTTTGTTCCGAATTGTTTTCGACGAAAATGATTAGACTTTGTTATTGTTTGTTCTCTTAATAATGTAAGGTATTTTTGTTGCTTTTGGTTTTAATGCTAGGGATTATATACGAGTTTGTTTCGCTGTTAAAAATAGTTACAGTCTGCATATTTAAGTGAAAATAGGGCACGTTTTTTTGACAAACTCAATTTGATCAGATTCAAGATTTATTTTAATAATGTTAGTTACAACCTTTCAAATGAGTTTCTTTTTTAACGATTTTAAAGTACTGCGTAAAAGAGTATAAAAAAATGAATTTTGTATTTTTACGTTACTTAACGTTCAAACATGTTTTATGTCAATAAATGTTTTTTTATGATTTTTTATGATAAATCTCTCATCATCTGTCCATGTCTCACAATCATACGTCAAATACGATAAAATACTTAACTCTTCTAAGGTTGCGGAGATGAATTGCTCGGAAAACGCTTTAAATTTTTAAAAGCTATAAGAAAGGCCATATAAATATAATCCATCCATAATCACTGAACTCCACAGAATTCTAATAACTCACAAGAACTTGGCAATATGAATTAAAGAACTCGTTTAAGAACTCGAAAAAAGCAAGCAGAGGATTCGACCGTTCCGCGATCAAATTAACACGACCCCCGAAACTTCGTATAATTATAAAACGCGAAGTTCTAGAGAAGCTGCTTGAGAAAACGGAGGGCAATTCGGGAAAAAACGGAAAAGGCAGGTAGCTGTTCTCTTAAAAGTTGTTTTCAATCGTCGCTTTTTTCCTTTGTACAAAGTGGGGCGGTCATTAAAACTTTTTTGACGAGTCTGAGTTTAATTGTTACGGATATCTTGTTAGCTGTATCTTGACAATGGAATACTCCGCTGCGGATTTTGTTGGTTTTGTGGATGTCGTAAACAAACTTCGGATTTGTTTACTGTTTGATTTGGATGCTAATTGCGGGAATGCTGCGGGGAAACTATAAGTAATAACTACTATTTGTTTGAATTAATCTTTTCAGGTATAAACTTAATAGTTTATTAACTAAATTTCTTTTGAAATTTGAGAAACATTTAGCATTTTGATAATTTTGAATCTTTTTAACGTAACAAACGTAACATACGTTGAATGTTTGGTAAGTATCAGTTTGTGTCATTTTTAAAGCTAGTGAGAAATCACTAGCTATCTCACTGAATCATTCATTAAAAATTAGGAAACAAAATTCCCAGTTTGCAAATCAACACAAAAATAATCACAAAATCATCTGTCATGATATAAAATCAGATGAAATTGCAATGGATACCACTAAAGAAACGCATTATTTTATAAACTAAAGTAAACACTGACATCAAATGACCTAATCCTTTCCAAGCGTCCAAGGCATACATCAACAGAAACTAGTGCACAGTAAAAAATGCGCACACGCGTGTTGACAAAGCGTTTACGTCACCAGCCGGGGACAAACCGCCGCGCGCCGTCACGAGAGCTGGACACTGGATATGCCGCCTACATAATAAATCAGAGAGGAATGTTGCTGAAAACACTAAATGGAAACAACATCGCAAGTATGAGAATGAAATTGAATTGCAAGTGCGTATAATTACATTCATTTTATAATGAAATGAAATGGAAATAACAAAAGTTTTCATTCATTACAACTGAAACCGAAAACGGATTTACATTTTTCGTTAATAGAAGGTCGACTGTGCCAACGTACACAAACAACTGTCATTATTACCCCAAAAAAATTCATGAGCAACTTTGTTGCAAATAAAAACAAAAAAATAACAAAATCATCTGTCATATAAACCAGATGAAATTATAGTGGAAACCACTAAAGAAACGCATTATTTTATAAACTAAAGTAAACACTGACATCAAATGACCTAATCCTTTCCCAGCGTCCAAGGCATACATCAACAGAAACTAGTGCACAGTAAAAAATGCGCACACGCGTGTTGACAAAGCGTTTACGTCACCAGCCGGGGACAAACCGCCGCGCGCCGTCACGAGAGCTGGACACTGGATATGCCGCCTACATAATAAATCAGAGAGGAATGTTGCTGAAAACACTAAATGGAAACAACATCGCAAGTATGAGAATGAAATTGAATTGCAAGTGCGAATAATTACATTCATTTTAAAATAAAATCTATAGGGAAATGGAAAGAACAAAAGTTTTCATTAATTACGACTGAAACCGAAAACGGATTTACATTTTTCGTTAACAAAAGATTGACTGAACCAAAGTACACAAATGACTGTTATTGCTACCGCAAAAATACAAGAACTACAGCTCTGAACAACGCTTTTTATTATTTATAAAAAATCGTATATCACCACAGGTTAGGCTGGCGTTTAACCTACTTTGCCCCTGTTCAGCTGCTACGAGCAAATGCTGAATATTTTCAGAGCAACGTGAATCTAAAGGTAGCTTGAAAACCGCGTAATCTTTCAGATAGGCCAAATGTGGCCCATAACCAAATATGGATACTCATAGGAGGCCTTTGGGTCCATTCACACGTTCTACATTCTCACCTAATCGTTTTTTTTCTTTTGAGATAGGGAGCACACGAGCTAGAGGGTCACTTGATGGAGAATAATCACCTCTGCTCATGGACAACTGCAACATCAGAGGTGTCACGAGATACGTTGCTTGCCTTTCAGAAACGAATACGCCCTTATTTTGAAGCCCCCTATGTCGCACCCTTCCAGAAACACTGCCGCTTGAAGATCGTTCAATATTTTAGCCGACCGCGATAAAAAGTAATGCGCGAATCGCAAAAGTTGAAGAGCGCCAACCATCTAGGTGATGAACGTGGAACTTCAGCTTATGACGCGTTGTGCGGTGATGGAAGCGAAAGGCCGGTACAATATTATTAAACAACTGTCCAGAATGTTCTCTCCCCATTGTATCTGCGATACAGAACACAAAGGGAAAAAAATATGTGTGATTTTTTTTTAGGTACGTCTAAAAAGACAGTTTCTGATAATTTCGTTCTAACAACAAAATATTGTTGCGTTTGCGATGTGCGGTTAGATTTGAAAGCAAAATGTGGTTCGCGAGTATTAAACTGCCTATTTACATAGGAACTAGCGTCAGCTAAGTTGTGCTTGTGTAGAGATCCTAAAAAGGCTTTACCTTCAAGTTAATTATAAAAACTCGTTATCTTACCAAGTAAGCACCTTCAAAACCATAGCAGAATCTGAAGTAGCACCGTGGATCGCGGTCACCAACCAATCCATTGTAATCCTTGCCGCAATTTAGAAATTCAAATGAAGGGATGGACCGCAATTTTAATATTTCACGCTGCCAGTGTGTGGGTAAGCGAATTAATTATGCAAATCAGTTTGCGGCACATTGAAAATTAGCAGGCATTACACGGTTAATGATGCGAAGCTGTGGAATTCCCTCTGTTTACAGGAAACTGGGAAGCTTTTCCTTGGGTGGAATTGTTCATTTTCGTTTAACCCCCCCGCTGACCTCGTAGGCATTTTGGGCTGCTTGCGTCCGGCATGGTGAATCTATCCTTTTCGGAAGTGATTTAATCACTGTTTTTTAAAGTGCACAACCTACGTTGTAGGGGCAAAGCTCGATTGGCCAGACCAGAAATAATGTGAATTTCCAAATTACTGGACTAAGGTAAACGCTGGTGTACCCGCCACTGTCCCAGTACGCGCCACATTTTATAAAAACTCAATTTTTAGCTACTTTACTGACATTCAAAGGTTATCTTCTTGTGGATTTACATTCTCGATCATATTTGAAACAGTAAAAATAACACTCCAAAGTTAAATAGGCTATACTATCGAAGGAATCAGCCTTCAAAGTATGCAAACCAAATATTTCCCAACTTTTGACAATTCAGTGAGTTAACTTGGGACTTACCAGCTGATGATGTTTATCAAGTCTAGCAGTTTTGGTGAGCCGTACAGTAAAGAAAATGTTTTCTGTAAAAGTTTAGGCTATTTCCTATCCATTTAAACTATCACATCAAACATTTTTTTCATGTTTGTTAGGTTTTTTCCGTGTGGCGTGTATTGGGTCTTTCAAACTCATGCTTGGCCCAGTACTCGCCACAGTTTCAGGCTATTTTGGCAGTAATTGGGACACTTTCGAATTAGTTGTATCTTAATCCGCCACAGTGTTTTTTATGGAAGAAATGTTGAAAATGCTAAGCATTTTGGTAAAAACAAATAAGTAGGTATCAAGTTTGTTACTCAAATTTACATCAATTTCGACATATTTTATTTGAACGTGGGACTGGGTCGAACTCGACGCATGAAGTCTACGCTCCGACATACTCGCGTCCATAACAAAATCCAAGAGTGCTCTGAACTCGAATTGCTTTGTCTGGCTGGACAATTGCGTTACAGCGGGCGAGATAGTAGGTAACGGATTTGTAGAAGCTGTCCATGCGGTTGGATCCAGGTCCTATATGTATAGCGTGGTCGTCAGAACAACATGCAGAAACTTGTGACCACCAACCTTGACCTCATGGCTGAGTGTCGGTCTCTGGCACTGCAGACTACCGATGATGCTATAAACCGCCTACTGCTCAATAGACGTATCTGGAAGCCCTTGCGACACGACATCCGCGTCTTCAATACGGTTTGCATTATGAGATCCGGCCAGCTATACACCTCGGTCGCCAAATCTGTTACTACGGCTAGTACTGCCGAAGATGCCGTCAAAATAATCCAGCACACTGAACTAAACTAAAGATATCCCGGTCGTCAGCTACTACGAGATCAGGATGAGTCTCAAACAGAGAAGAGAAATGATTTGGAACTTAATAGCTTATGTTCAGCTAAAAAAGAACCTATCTAATGATATAAGACATTATGCTATTAGAGAGTAGCATAACGATTTGCATTCTTCTTTCTCACATGTGTTGTTTTGAGTGAGATACGAGTATTATCGTATTCTTTAAACCTGAAGATCGAGACCGCGTGCTCTGGATTAGTGTCTGATAACTGGCATTTAATTGCCAGAAACCAATTAATGGTTAATGGTTATCTGCCAACTTCATCGAATTGTATGAGTACAATACACGCGCACACTATCCAAACAGCAATAGGTAAAAAGCTGACAAACATGAAACTTTCCAAAAGTAAAGCCGCTAATCGATCCACACGTCGTCAATCGATCCAATCGCATCCACTAATTTGTCGCTGACAAAGGATATTTCAGCTCAATATTCTATAGACCTCAAGCAGGTATTTGGCTAAACATCAGATATAAGAGCTGTACTCCATAAATTTATGTACTTGAGCTTGATACAAGTTTAGTAATTCATCGTGATCGTCAGCCGCATGACGTAAATTTCCAAAGCAGCCGGTGGTAAACGGCCTGCATCCACTGAAATCTGCTGCTTTCGGTTATCTGTTAACCTTGTCACAACCTGCGTTTGCCTTCAAATGGCCCTAACGAGCATCAGTTCTTCGCGCTATGTGCCCTGCCCATTGCCACCACAACCTGCTGACTTGCTGGGCCACGTCGGCGTCCTTACTTTTTCTACAGATTACCTAGTTCCTGATTCGATCACTTGGCAAAATAGCTTTTGCCATTAGGTAGACTCACCTCGCTGTGCGGACTAGAGATGAATCTGAATGAGACCAAGGTAATGACCAACGGCTCCGATTCCACTTCCAACGTCAAAGTGGAAAATTTTGACATATAAAGGGTGGAAAGATATGTGTATCTAGGTCAAAAAATGGTTCTCTTGACCCATCACCAGACGGGTAAGGAAAATCAGGCCAACGCAATCACCAGACGCATACGATCAGCGCATGGGCCGCCTATTTAAAAAGAGACTATGTGTTCAAAATGAAATAACTCAGGAACAAAAACCTCGCATACACGACCAATGCATTCTGCCGGTGCTCACTTACGGAGCGGAGACCTAGGTTTATATTACCAAGAAGATCCTCAACAAACGCCAATAACTATCAAAGTCGCCCAGAGAGCAATTGAGAGAAAGATGGTAGGTGTTAGGCTTCAGGGCCGTAAAAGAAACGAGTGGCTCAGAGAACAAAGTAAAGTCACAGAGGTCATCGTATAATATCAATGGGCGGGCCACGTTGCGACTCATGGTGCAAGGCACTGGTTCAGTGGAGAGAAAACCGTAGAGAGGAGACCGTGGGAGTAAGACAACCGAGAGTGAGACCATAAACGCGTTGGCACAACAAGAGCTCGTTGAAAACTGAAAATGCTTTTCAGTCTGTTCTTCCTCTTGCAAACAAGTTAAGGTGCAGCTAGTAGGTATTAGCTGCTAACTCACCTACCCAGTTCAGCACATGCCATTCTGCAGGAGGAAGGGATGAAAACCGTAGTCAGGTCGGCTAACAAGTTTGATGAACTTTTGCTGGTATAGTGTCTGGGCCACTGGTTTTCTTTACGGTTATATACCATAGACCGCAGGCGGTATGATCCGATTAGAAAGCACTTACGCCGCCTATATCTGGCCTCGCACACCTGTACCAAGAGAGGTGGTACCAGCACCTAAGCCTTGCCGTTACGACAAGGCGAGGACTCATATAGGTGTTGAACTAAGGAAGCCCTTATTTACTTTGTCAAACTATTCTGAATAAAACAGATTAACTTAGCTTACTCGAAACCGAACCACATTTTACCTTTAATAGCACAAGTAACAGTCAATTCAAGTGGTGAAGGACTGGTCTCATCTGCTGGAAGAACACAAAAGCAGCAATATCACATAAATTAGCGAACCCTAGCCGAATGACTTCAATGTTGAACCTTAAGCTCTCGAATTAAAGTTCAAATTGGCATACATGTGGCGGCTTCTGGGACGATTAAACGGTTATTGGGACAAAAGTGGCGCATATTGGGACATACTGCCATTTTTTGCTTTGGACCGTTTTGCCATTTTATGGAGCTGCGTAGCTTTAAATTGTTTAGTCACCAAGCAAAACAACTAAATTATCTACCTCCTGACGTAAAAATATATATTTTCAGTCTAGTAGATTCTGCACAGCAGCATTGCAAAGTCAGGAAAGTGCAAAAAGTGGCGGGTACTGGGACGTTTGCCTTATTTTATACAGTTTCATTGATAGATTTGAAGTATGAAAGTTACGTGCTATGCAATGATGTCATTAGCTGGTTATTAAAAGAAAAATTAGCTACAGTTACACACAGTACTCTTTAATTAGGATCATTTATAAATGAGCTTCCTGCTGAAATGTTTTCACAGCCATCTGTTAGACCAGCATGTATGGTACTTTACCACATGACCTCATCATCACTTGAGATCAGGTGAGATCTTACGTGATGATGTGGACTCTGCGCTTGTCACGTTGTCAACCCAATCGCAGTTTCTGCTACGCTAGTGGAAGATTATCTAAAACCCAAATTCTAAAATTTTGTTCAAAAGGAAGCACTATTGTCGCATTTATTTTCAGTTCTACTGGCATGCAATATGACCGCAGCAGTTCAAGTGCGGATATTTTATTCAAACAATTTTATTCGGTAAAGTGTATCAAGCAACAGTCCACTTTAACAGCCGAAACACATTAAGTTTGAATTCCACAAACGCTTTCCGGTAAACGCTCCTCTGGACAGAGTCGATTCGCATCTGGGGGGCTAAAACGGCAACATTTTAGGTGTTTCATATATGAATCATCTAACTGACGTTTCATCTGGTGAATTGCTAAAAACGGTAAAACGGCGACATGAAAAGTGTTTCACCTACTTGACATTTCATATCTTAGACATATTTTTCTTTTTTAAATTTATTTCATGGCTTGGACTCTTAGACATACCTAGTTTGATGACCAAAAAAAATAGTGTCGCGCCTAATAATTGTAAACTTAACGGTTTTCATTAAACAAATATTTTCATCGAAATAAAACAACTTTACGGATTCTACTCGCGGTGTTATATTTAACACCGCGAGAAAAAAAAAATATAACACCGCGAGTAGAATCCGTAAAGTTGTTTTATTTCGATGTATAGTGTTCGCGTAAATATTAGAAAACATTAAATATTTTCATCATTACAACTAATAATTTAAGGCTTAAAAAGTAGCTTATTATTGAATTTGTGTGATTTCTTATCACTAATAATTGTAGAATGTTTTTAATTTACAATTTTTATGTCTGGCAATGAGGACCGTGACAGGTGGCCTAAGAACAATAATGTCACAGCTGTCAATCGAGATTGTAAATAATGTTCGTGAAAACTTGTGATAAAAATCATTTTCCGACCGGTAACGATGAATGAAGACAAGAAATTGGTGCTAGCTAGGCATGTTCTTGAGATTGAAGATACTTGCAAGGAGACATGACTCTGTAACAACAAAGCCCGAGTGATTTGCCAAACTTCTGCCTCGGCAACTAAGCTCGGCAATGGCGTACAAGACGACTTTATTTGGGAGCAGATTTTTAGGTTTTAATGCCGCACATTTTTTAAATAATACACATTATAATAACAAAAACGTTTTTTATTTACTCTATAATATTGGAATATTCACCAGAAGACAGCTAGTTAACGTAAATGTGATGAACTAAGTTCTCAGGAATTTCATTCAAAATGTGATAAACCTTCAGTGTCGTTTCCACCACGGTCTTGGAAATTGGTTCAATTTACTGTCACTATTATGTATTCTTGGTGTCATTATAATAATTCACAGTAACACATTTTACTACGAATACTTAAATTTATCCTAAAAACGATTAAATAATGTTTATTGCTACAGACCTACCAACTTATCTGTGAACTGAAGGAGGACGACACCGTCGAATCAGTGTTGCTAATTAATAATGGGGTCCCCAAAATTGAGTAAGTTTTACAAGTAGGTACTTTGTCAAAAGAAATAAATATTAGGTAAAAATTATAAAGTTAAATATTGTAAATTTCTAAATTAAAAATGAAAAAATAATATTAATTTGTAGTCAAGTAGGTACGCTAAACAGTTGTCCTTCAGGATAAAAAAATGGCTTTATTTAGAAAGTGAATGAAATGGAAATCCTGCAGATATTAAGGTTTGATAGCTAAAACAGTTACTAGAGAGGTAAACTGGAATCTGGAAAACTTAAAAATCATACTAAATGTTCCACACTTAAAACTTTCATTCAATGTGTGTGTATGTAGCCTCCCTGCATCAGGTACCTGGTACTATTTCCAGCATTTGTTAAGACCGTACCTAACCCCTAAAAACAATATACTAATAATCATTCGCAGTGGTAAGTACCTATTGGATGTAATAAAAAAACAAATTGCTTTACAATTATTTATTAAAAACCAGATTTACAGTAATTATGATCTTTAGATGAACCTGCACTACCGACATCATCATCGCTGTCCTTTGTAATTTATTTCTGTCTTTAAGACCTCTAGAAGGTTTTTAACAGTAGGGACCTCGTTTTCAGCAGAATCAAATTCAAATACTCTCCTCCGTATAACTCCCATGTCAAAATCATCAACGTGTATGATTCCACTTTTGCGTTTTCTATCCTTGCCTGGTGTCCGAATTTTAGTAACAGTGTCTTCCGCTGCATGACCTTCTTTATCTATTTTTGAAATGAGTCCTTGACTCACACCTGAAACATAGTTATTTTTTCGTCGAAATTTAAAAACCGGCAGGTTAGTTGGCTCAGCCATTTAACAGGTTGGGGTCGCTAGGAGAGTACACGGCGGGGGCTGTGTGCCTTCATTGCACATGCGACCCCGAGGAGGATGGCAGTGTGGGGTGGCCTCGCACTGTCGAACACCGGCGGGTGTGTTAGAGGGGAGGTACTACTCCCCTCGAGGTGAGCCGGAACCGGCACAGCGCGCCAGGGTTTTACCGGTAGAGTGCCTCCCTGGGAGAGTCCTCGGTAAACCCTGGTCACGCGCAGAAGAAGGCCGCCCCGGTGTTTTAGTGGGTATTCTCACCCCTTGCAGGGGTGGGCGAGTCCCATACCCCCCCGCTGCCCCCCAAGCAGCGGGAAGTGCGTAAAGGCATTTCACCGGGTTAAAAAAAAAAGAAAAAAAAGCCATTTAACAGGTAACCTATTAGATGTGCGTTACCGTTACGTTAACCTACAGTAAGAATATATACAAATATTCCGTGGACTTAAATATTTGGTTAAGTATATAGGTATTTATAAAAATAAAGTGGACAACACTAACCTGTTGCAGCCGAAATTCGTTTGTATATTTTGGTAAATGGAATAATCGGAGACCTCGCCCGAGCTTCTTCTTTAAAAAAGGTTTCAACCTTAAGAATAATGTTTCGAGCATCACTTTCAATGGCTTACGGCATATTCAACTTCATAAATTAAGAAATATCACAATAAAACAACCATAGTACTCAAAAATTGTTGCGCGGACAATCGAATGACATTTCAACATGGCGGCCGTAGTTCCAATTTTCGCCATTTCACAGATAAGTTGGTAGGACTGTATGTGAATTTGACAGCTCAGCGCTGTCACCTAGTAAGGTAATTTCGTCTGTTCGCGTCCATTTAGTGCAGTTGCTAAATTTGACAGTGAATCAAAAAATGCTCCAGCACTGATTTATATAAAAAATATATATTATGTATCCATTACATTCTAGTTTATTTTAGGATCAAATTAAAGTTTTTTCGAAACATTGCATTTTTTTAATAGACAAATTACAGAATTAGGTATTTTTCCAGAAATGACAATTAGCGTCCACTGTAGCCCATTTCGCGGGAATAATTTATCTGTTGCTTTACTGCCAGCATTAACTCTTGGCAGGGGACCCTTGCACATCTAACTTCCGCCTTGCCAGCTAGTCTCCCTAGCGCTGATTTGCATTCCTTGACAATCGCTGATGTTGTCGCTGGTTGTTGAATGCTTGCAGTGCTACTCTTACCTTGCTGTCGCTGTAGACCGTCACTTTTGTGACATGGTTGTGACGCTTGCCTGCTATGTAAGCGCAAACCAGAATGCATACATTTTGGTTTCAAGAACGCTGGCCAGCCTGCACAAGCGTACTGATCTCTTTATCGCCGAGCCATCATCACATAGTGCGTCTGTGCACGCCAGCAACCAAGAGTTTGATTGATTATTTCCTGAATCCGTCCGTGTAGCATATAAATCCACCTGTGTCTGTTCTCCAGTGGTCTGTCTATGAATGAATAAACAGTAATCAGGTCTCTTCATTTCGCATTTCATTTTACGCTTTCTTCAAATGGTCTTCAGTTTATGTTCTCTCTTCATCATTATTTCTGTCACCGAACACCTAATTAATGTTTTGACTAATAAAAATAATAAAAGGAATTACTTATTTCATTTAAAAATATAATTAGTAGCCGTAGTCTTAGTTAAAAATGTATCATAATTATGAACAATACATTTGAAATTATTTTTACAAGCAAGTTAATTTTATTTCATTCAAGAAAGAGATAATCATAAACCAAATTGCGTCCACCAATTTGGTTTCTGATTATCTCCTGTAGGTATAGTTTGCGGCCATAGCGGACGCAAACGCTAAGTTCTAAATAAGGTGTATTTAATTCGCGTCTACCTAATTTTATTCGTTAAAAATGTAGCTTAAAATTCATATAAATCAATAAAAAACATCCGAATGCGCCGCTGCACACTAAGTATTTGTCCTTATGTGCGTGTGTCTTTGAACTTAACTTTGAAGTATTAGCATTAGTGACGTATTTTTAACTGTTGTATTAGTTTACTTAATTTCGAGGATTTTCCGTAAAATGGACGCGAACGAGGTGGTGGACGCGAACAGGCGAACTGACCCTAAACATCTAACATTCCTCCAATTTGACGTTTAAAAGTGCACCATTTTACGAATTCCCATACAAAACTGTCAAATTGTATGAAAAACAAATATGAATCATAATATGTTCATAATATGATTCACCTAATAAGTTGCCATTTTACGATTTCAAAAAGTGTTTCATATTATGTTTCAGATATGAAACGTCAAATGTCGCTATTTTAGCCCCCCTGTATTACTGACAAGAGTAGTTACTCTGTGCTGTTGGCTGGATGATGTTGAGTGAAACTGGATGTGGCTTCAACAGTTAATGTTTTATTTTTATTTTACACTGGAGGAGGGCTCTTGACATTTTAATCAAACTGAAAGTGTTGGAAAAGTAGAACTTCACCATTTGGAAAAATCAATTTTGTATTCATAAAACCGGTAGTGTCACTATAATGCTGAGGCTCGCGCTGTTTTCATTATAACTCTTTTTTACAAGCCGACTTCCTTGATCGAGGATCCTGAGCATTATGCCCAACTTCCACCCTATTTTTATTCCATGATATGAAACTTTGTGCAGGTTAAGTAAGTAAAAAGGTAGCAGCGAGTATAAAACTAATAATGAATTTCAAGATAAACGAAGTAGGTTATTTCATTTTTTAGCATTAGGGATAATGCATTATCATCTTACTAAAGACGAACGATAAACGAAGTAACTTACAATCCAAGTATAGCTGAAGGGTACGCACACTCAGTTAAACAAAAATCGTCAAGTCAAATCAAACATCGACAGTCAAACACTTATTCTATGACTGCAGTTGCTTGGTAAATAGACTAACAATGAGAGTCATGACAAAATTGAATGTATAATAGTGTATGCAGTACAGACCTGTAGAACAATATTCTGTTCAAAAATGTGTAACGTATCCAGACAATTTTATTCCATTGCCGAAACTTTAGTGCGAACGGGAACTCAACTCAAATTCGCTATACTTGAGACACAGTTTTAAACCAAGCCCCAGGCGGGGCTTGCTGACTACAGTTCCTATCCCTCCCAGACTTACCTCTGGCAATCTATTCCAACTTATTGCAATTAGTATAATTGTAACAAAACACAAGTGCTGCTTCAAATAGTACCGTGCCTTATCTCTGGACTCATTTACTGCGCTGAACGCTGAAAGTCGGTTTAAATAGAATATCCTTTTTTTCTTTCCACTTCTTATTCTGAAAGTAGGACCAGGGAGCCTTTCTTATTAACTATCCACTTAGTAGCATCTTGAGAACCGTACTCCAGACGCCCTATCTTCGCTAAGAGGGTATCTTGAAATAAAGTAAGTGCCAAAAGGAAACTATTATAGACAACTTCTGCAACATAGAAGTTAAGTTTTGTTTTTCTTGTTTCAAAAAGTTTTGTCTTGTTCAGGTCTGTGCAAACTTCTTCTTTCTACTGTACGCTGCCTTCATGAGATTTCTCGGATTCTACTTTAAGCCACCACTTTGATAGGACTCATTGAGTGTGTGGTAGAAAAATAATGGTGACACTAAAACAGTTGAATATCTTATAGCCAGTCAAATCACTTTAAGTGTGCGTCTGATCTTTCAAGAGTTCCATCGATTTTTCTATGATCATTTCATCGTCAAATCCTGACCTGATGACCACATGGTCTTTGCTGAAGGGACCCTGGAACCTCAACCACTTGGAAATGAAAGTTTTGTGAAAAACATTCCATATCAGTATATGCCTCTTTAGGCTCCCTTTCTACCGGTACGAAGGTAGGCAGCAGAGCAGTGAAACGAAAAAAATGAGAACCAAAAAGAATCATACAGCATTGTTTATTTAGGTTTGAATCGCTGCATCCTTAATCGGTAAAAATAACATATCACAAAAGATACTGGAACGAATTGAAAATATTCTTGGAGTCGGTTGGAAAATACGTTCCTTGGAACCAATTAAATACTAATATTATTAATTTACAGGCTGACTCACGTTAGCAAATCGTGGTAATTACTTCTTAATTGCATTCTAATGTTTGCCTCTGCAATTTTAATTAGTGCAACGTCAAATAAACTTGTGACTTCACACAACTTTAATTCTATGCAGCTTTGCTGACAAGGTTTCATAAGGCAAGGATTTTTAATTAATTTCTCGTCAGAAAGAAAAGAAGTAAATTATGTAAGCTATAACAAGGACTCGGAGTTGTATATGCGACATGTTTTAGAAAATCAATATAAAACTTGGTCTTTGAACAATTTCATTCATCGCAAGCAGTTTAGTTGTTGTTTAAAATAAACACAACCAAATTAAGAACTGTTAAACCTTTTTTTAAGTAAGTTAAAAAAAGTTAAGTGCGTTTCTTGAAAAGCATACAACTAACGTTGACCGCTGCCCACGTTTTGTCAAGAAAAAGTTTTTTACCTATTTTAGGTATGAACTAATTTTAGGCTTATCGCCTTTCGAGGAACGTTCGTCAGATAATGTATCAGAAAATGCATCTGCAATCATCTTACAGTATTTAGAATGTTACAACAGTTAGCCACTGATTCACCTAAATTGTTTATTTTAACTCTGTATTAGCGAGGAAACCTGCCTATCATAGGCCTAACTCAGTCACCTCACCACACATGCTAAATAGACGAAGCGCAATGAAGCAACACTCGCATTAAGAATACATCTGTCTCCATCCGTATCCGTGCAATCGTCTCTGCGCCTAATCGCCCAGTGTTTATGCACCAGGAGAGCACAAAGCAAGTGCAATTCCATTCGCTGTGCAGTCTCCTTTATGCACTTCCTAGCTTATTTAATAGTTTCTTAATTACTGCTAATCTTGCTGCTGTACCTTGTAATTTGCCTCGCCTCGGTTGCGAGTTGCAGGAGCTCAATTTGGACCGGGATTTTTGCTTGGTTCGGATTAAGATGCATTAAGGCAATTAGGTGCTCGAGTGTGTTTTGTTTGAATTTCTTGTTTTGTCTCGCTATTTTTGCAGTTAGGTTAACTTTGCAACGTTTGGGTGGGTTTTATGCTGGAAATCTTAGTATTTGCTTTTAATCATTGTTAATGTAAAAGTGGTTGACGTTTTTTTAAAGGTATTTTTGGACCCTTATTAGGTATTTTTCTTCAATCGTAGTTCAGTTAATAATGTTATTTTAGAAATTGATACTGAACTAATAATATCGATTTAACTTGATTCAATTGGTAGGTTCCTTAATCGATTTTCTCACTCTATTTACATTGTCATTTATTAATTAATAGTTCGTGAAAGACCCCAACCCTGCCCTTGTTCAATTTTATATTTTTTCTAAAGACAACTGGTATTCAGCGTGTACTTGTGAGAAATTTCAATCGCACACTTTTATTTGTTTCATTGCGACATCAACTTTACCTCAAAATTTTTAACTATTTTAAAAAACTTAGACAAAGAGGTTTTACAAGTCTAGTCTCTAACAATCTGATTTTGTACAAAAAAACTTAATGTGTTGTTGTTTAAGTTTAAACTATTCGAAAATGTAGTGTCTGTGCCTTTATTGCAAAGACAGTTATTACTGTACCGTACTTGAAATTTGAAAAAAGACCCCTCCAATTGTCGGTTTTCCCGTGTCTGCGGGTAAAGTACGCATCGCAAAGATAAAACGCGTCCCGTAAACTCGAGCCATTTGCTGCGTACGGCTCATGTACTTTTATGTGCTTTGTCAAGTGAGTACCGACAGAGCTCGTTGGATCAAGAGTTTTTTCCTGGAGACACTTGCTGTTAATAGATTTAATCAAGAGCTACTCGTTAATTGAAGGACTCTGTCAATGTAGTTATGTGTGGTTATTTATTTATTTATGTAGGTACACGAATAACAAGATGATTGTGAGCACTCATTGAGCTAATTCCTTATAGATAAACAATGTTAATAAGCTTAACCAACCGGTGCAGTGTCACTGTGTCAGTGAGGAAAAATAGTGATACTATTTAGAATAGAAATGTTATTTTGGTTACATTAACGAAGTCAAGAAGTTTACGTCGCTAGATGTCAGTCGTTAAGCTTAGTCAGAGGCCTTAGGGCGGCTTGATAACATCTGACATAAAGGTTGCTCACTAACCTTACACCCTTCCAACAATCCGCACTGAGCCCGCGTGTTGGAGTATGGCTCATTCCACCACATAGTTGAGGTGAGGCCTGTGCCCAGCAGTGGGACGTATATAGACCGTTTATGTATGTAACGAAGTCAACAAAAGATAATCGCCTTAATATTACGGGTAGGTTGACAATAAAACGGTGTTTTTTTTCGGCTATCATTAATTTTAAGAGAAATACTAGCGGCCGCCCGCGACTTCGTCAGCTTGGACTTAACTTGAAAAAAAAAAAGTAAAATTTCTTTAAAAATTGTAGCCTATGTGCGATTCAGATGTATAAGCTACATTATTGTAAAGTTTAATTGAAATCCATACAGTAGTTTTTACGTGAAAGAGCAAGACGAGACATCCACACATACAAACTTTCGCCTTTATAATGTTAGTAGGATTATCCGCTTCAACAATTCAGAATCTAAAAACTGTTATGTTTTCAAAAGAACTGGTAAAAGTAAAGTAAAGTAAAAGTCAAAATAATTTTTATTCATGTAAACATATTAAAAATAATTTATGACAAGTCACAACATAAAAACAAAAAATAAAGTGATTTTACAATGTGGTTTTATAAAGGGTTGCTTGAAAAGCTGAGATTTTGAGCGTAGACAGTCCACAAGAGGGGTTCGAAATGGTCCTTACAAAGTCAATAATGCACTAGACTGCAAACTTATTGATCATTGTTATTCTTATCTTCAGCAAGAAGTATACACTTCCTGCTAGCAGCTTTCCACAAACCACCCCACCTGTCCATAGGGCGCCCACACGTTTGCTTGCGGTCGCCTCCCATGAACACACCCTCATACAATGATATTACAATGAAAAAGACGTAGATAGGTTATGCAGCACTGACAGTGTGTACAAAATAGCGTAATTATTTACTAAAGCGTAAACGACACAGATACATGTTGCGCAGTGTTGTCTTGAATTGTCAATGCTTTGCTCAGGTGGTTCCTGATTTTAAGTGTCACTATTTTTAGCACGAGCAACATTCTACATCTGTTTATTTTAACATCATTGCCCCCATCAGTTATCGGTTCACCGCCAAATGTGGCCAAAATATTGCCACTTGAGCTTTCTTATTCTGAGAGTTATGATGATGGCCTTGGTCACACTATGCACGATTTTGGTATTGGGTATGGAAAAAGGAAAGGTGTTATAATTATTTTAGCATTTTTCATACAATATCTCTACTAAAGATCCAATACCAGAAAGAGACATTCAATTTTGGCTTCAGGCGGTATCGCGCGCCTTTCGCAAACCAGGGCACTACATTAACCACTGTGCTACCGAGACCATTAACAGACCGGCCAAATCTTTCTGGTATATTTACCATATTATGAGCTACGGTGATTCCATCAATGTTAACTATAAACATTTAGTTAACATTGATGTTATAGTAACAATGTCTACTGAAGATCCAGAAACCAGAAAAAAACATACGGTCCTGGCTTCAGGCGGGAATCGAACCCGCGTCTTTTGCAAACCGGGCGACTGCGTTTATGCATGCGGCGGTAAGTGAATATTCTGAGACGAGTTTCCAACGTTTTCTCGTTTATTAGTCAGAAGCACTTCGGCTCCTTACGCAGGCCAAAGTTTACTACCATTTTGCGAGCACTTAGCTATTTTCCACATCACATTTTTATTATGAAACAAAAACCGCCTAATCATGTCGGAGTACACGGAAGAGCAAAAATAAAAAATAATTACGTAAATGAATGTTTAACCTGAGAACGTACTAAAACAAAAAGTGTATTGAGAAGGTTATTTTTTCATAAACTCATTTTCGTGTATTGATAAGCGGAAAATAACAAACAATAAAAATATAAACCCAAATTTTATGAGCCCTTTGTTGATCAATAACCATTTACGAAACAAAAGATTAACAATAACAGTAGGATAGGTATTTAATTAATTAGAGACTTAAAAAAAATTATGTAACATCAACAAAAGTAGCATTCGTCACTAAACTAGATGAAACTTTGTACTTATTTCGTTAGATATGTCTTAATAAAAACCTAATAAATGTCCATTTTCATCGCTTTTCACTGTGATTATTACCTACCCACTTAATTTAATTCCCCAACTCTTTCCTCAGTTAGTCGACGTGCCGTAACTTTTCTGCTGACCTATTAACTGGTACTTAAGTAGCTTTCAACATTAACGTTTTTGCATAACTGTAGGTGTTTTCCGTTCAGTCATTCCGGCTTGATAAGTGGAGAACAAAGTTGAACAGGCCAGTACAGTACAGTCACAGTATAAACAGTAGGTTATCTAAGGCCACCCGCCGAGTTATTAGCCTAGCGTGCACACAGACGCGCGGCACAGCCCGTCCGTACTGCCACCACCTTATTCCCCTCTATTTTATGCTATCGTGTGCGTGAAATCGCGACACGGCGCGCGACGCGTAAGCACACATTCAAACCGAGAGCGGCACGTTTGCATGTAGATATTTTACTGTTCCCTTTGTACTGTGGTACGGTTGTTCATGAACATCAAAACAGATTTGAAGAATTTAAATACTTTGATGAAGTAAGCTATAGTTTTGTGACAAATTGCGATTTTAAATTGATTGTTATTCAACTTCTCAAAATACAAATTCACAAAGTTGTATGTACTAAGTCCACAAAATAAACAGAATGACTTTAAATCTATAGTTATTATCATTATTACCAGACGTTGTAAATGTTATGAATACAGTAACAATAATTACAAGAATAACAATAATAACTCTTTTGTGAGGCGACCGGACTTAGCTTGAAAGCTAAGTCCGGTCGCTAAAAATTATGAAAACCTGGATTAGCAGATTTATCTGGTTCTAGATAGACTGAATGCCATCTTTATTTTTTACTTTTGCAGTTAAGTGTTATAACGCGTTCTTTTTTCATAGTGTCATGTTTTAAAAAAAAACAATAAATCCCACTTAAGCTCAGGCTTAATCATCTATTTTTTTCTACGTATTCATATACATATTTCTTTGATATAAAGAACCTTTTGCACAACCTGCCAATTAACGGACACTCAAGGCTCTAATGTTAGCTTAGCGGCCGCTTTAGCATAACGGACGTTTTTCGTTCCACGGGCCTTATCACAATCTCTTTAATTCAGATTGATACACGACAACATTTTTTCTAAATTCCTTATTTGTTCGGGAAGCTCCGGCACATATTCGCGTCCGAAATTCCTCAGTGTCTCAAGACGAAAGTCTTTAACCAGTGTGTATTGCCAGTAATGACATATGGGAGTGAGACGTGGTCGTTCACTGTGGGTCTCATAAGAAGGCTCAAAGTCACCCAGCGAGCAATGGAGAGAGCGATGCTTGGTGTTTAATGATGAGATCCGCAGGAGAACTAAGGCAACCGACATCGCTCGAAGGATTGCATCGTTGAAGTGGCAGTGGGCGGGACACATAGCGCGGAGAACCGATGGCCGTTGGGGCGGAAAGGTTCTCGAATGGCGACCGCGTACCGGACGACGTTCCGTGGGCAGGCCCTCCACAAGGTGGACCGACGATCTGGTCAAGGTCGCGGGAAGCCGCTGGATGCCGACAGCGCAGGACCGATCGTTGTGGAGATCTTTGGGGGAGGCCTATGCCCAGCAGTGGGCGTCGTTCGGCTGACATGATGATGATGATATTAAAAGTATTGTTAGAAGTCACGTTTCATGTGAAACATGGTATTCAATCGAGACCTCCATTGATAGGTAGTGACAGTGAAACGGTTTCTTATGTTAAACCAAACGTAAGCGATAGTAGCGTGGTTGACCACCCCGACCAGAATGTAGGGATGAAATTTTCGGCCATTTTTGCTTCAAAAGACACGTTCGGTTTTAAGCTGTTGGTCCCGGCAACAAATATTAGTTGTCAATTCTGGCATCTGATGGTTAGATACTAGCCTAGTAGGTAATTTACTCAGTTTCAATCATTTACAAAGAGCACACACACAGTTTTACAGTAAATGTTATTTACTGTCAAATCAAGTTATTTATTGCAAAGTAAGCTTGCCTGCTAACTGAGGTAGGTATTGCATTGTTTATGAATTTTTCAATAATTTCAAAAGACGTAAAACAAGCTGTAAAAATATTATTGTAAGGCCCCAGTTCAAGATGGCGTTGGTCACGCGAAATAACTTCATTTGCGAGTGAGGCGGGTAATTGCCTTTTAAGTAGTTGAAAAATATAATTTCGCGTAATTGTGGCAAGGGAAGTTATGTTGGCATCGGTCGTAATAAGGTTTAATTCGCCAAATAGCAGGCTAATGGCCCATCAAATCTGCTAAGCAGGAAAACGTCGATAAGATTTCTTTTACATTTCAAAAATTTCATAAGTATTGCTATGGTATTACGTGTAATTTTGAGTTGTCACTAGCATGGTGCATAAATTTGGCGGTGGAAAGATAACCTTATGTTGTCAAGAAATTAAAGTAATATTTTGACCACAAAGTGGGAAGAGCTTAATAAATTCCAGCACATCTGAATTAATGAGACATTAGTTTTATTTCTTGCATAACAATGAATCGGTTCAAATGGCAGAGTTAATGCCGGTAAGGCATTCTCTAACAGTTGACCATTATAGGGCTAAGCAGAAAAGATAAGTAGGCGGTGCAACAGTGTTAAAAGAAGAATACTTAAATAGAACTGTCAACATATTCATTGGATTCTATGAAAGTCATGCTTGCACACACGGAAGAAAGATTAATTGACAGAAGTTGTAATATGCAAGTATTTCAGTAAACTGCCTAAAACCAACTCCTTCACAAATCTAAGGTACGCGCCATTTTAAAAGTATCTTTAAATGGTCACTTACCACTATTGCTACATAATAATAATAGGAGGACGAGGTGTGATTGATATTCTCAATTTACACAATAAACAAATATCAACCTTAAGAAATTTCTTTCATGTCAAGTCTGAAACATCAACACTTCATAGTTCAATTACTGCAATAGACCACAAACTAACCCCTCTAAATTTGCACGACAGGAATAAACAAAGCAATGAACATATTATTACAAATCAACAGAAAATAGATGACTGGAGCAAAAAGTCACTGCATGGAAGGCACAGAGCCGATCTCAGCCAACCATTCGTCGACAAGGAAAAGTCGAACGCATGGCTGAGAAAAGGCGAGTTATTCCCAGAGACAGAAGCTTTTATGCTGGCGATACAAGACCAAGTCATTCCAACAAGAAACTACCGAAGATATATTACAAAAGAATTACAATCTGATTTATGTAGATACTGCAGCAGCGCCCCAGAAACGATACAGCACATCACCGGTGCTTGTAAAGCATTTGTACAATCAGATTATAAACACAGGCATGATCAGGTAGCTGCAATAACCCACCAACACTTAGCACATACACACAAGTTCATATCAAAACAACAGCCTTATTATAAATACACTCCATCTACGGTACTTGAAAATAGGCATGTCAAACTTTACTGGGACAGAACTATCCTCACTGATAAAACAATACATTACAATAGACCGGACATCACATTATATGATAAAGCAAATAAAAAAGCTTTCTTAATCGATATTGCTGTACCCAACACGCATAATGTTCAATCCACTGTTTCTGAAAAAGTTGCCAAATACCGAGATCTAGCAATAGAGTTGAAAACACAATGGCGAGCTGAGACTGTTTACATAGTTCCTATTGTTATATCCTCCACTGGCATCATTCCCGACAGCCTTAACAAAAGTATTGAAGCTCTCAAAATACCATCTTACCTTATTAACACCCTTCAAAAAGCTACAATTCTTAACACCTGTCGCATCACTAGAAAATTTTTGTCATCTGGGTTGACATCAGTAGGACTCCATCCTGCTACGCTTGACTGAGGTCCGCGTAGCAGGTTAATAAACCCACCCCTGTAGGTACCAGGGTGGAGAAATAAACTTTGAATAATAATAATAATAATAATAAATAAATAAAATAAATTTATTACTCAATATAATGATGTCGAATGTTTCAAAAATAGTGAAAGAAATCATGAACGAGTAGTTTTCTATCTTTCTGTAGAATCAGAAGCAATACAATCACATAAATGGCAGGTCTACAACTCTGTTAGTACGAAAAAACCATTTCAATAATATCTTCATTTGAATTTACTACTACGACAAATTGGCAATTTATTATCATTCGCATAACAATTTACACGACTGACTGAATTAAGTATTATAAACCACAGTATATCTCTAGAGACGCAAAATATAGTTTTCAGAAAAAAAACAAAATATTTTTTTTTCTCCAAGAATAAAGATTATTTTATTATTATTTCAGACATTGCTGTTAAACGCCCAGGGGGTATACCCATGACGTAGCTAATTTTATGACTGAATTTTGTTTTCACGGTCGATCTCACCTGATTTACAGCGACGATGTGGTCTACGATGGAACATGCTTGTATAAAAGAAACCTATTCACTCTTCGCTTGAAGACTCGCAATTGCTTAACAAGTGCAAGTGCTTAACACTGGACCACGGTGCAAAACATTATATACATAGGCTAGTAAATATAGGATATCCATTAAAACAAGCGCCTCGTCCAATTTTTGCGACACGCGCGTGTGGTCGGGTGTTTCACAGTTAAATGCATGAAGCCTGGAAGAGCCTTCCAAAAAATAGAATATGAATATTTTCCATTCATAAAAAAATGAATGGGAAAATGAATGGGAAACAGAAAAAAAGCTGCTTAAAAAACAAAAACAACTGGTTTAGTTGTTAAGAATGCTGTCTAAGTAACACTGAACTTGTAAAAAAAGGCTTAATAATGAATGGCCGGGTCGAAAATCATATTTTATAATTGTATACAACTACTAAGTTACAGTAAAGGTAGTTTTATGAGTTCGAAAAAAAGACAGTTGTAACATACTAACGGACAGACAGACAGACATGACGAATCTATCAGGGTACCGTTTTAACGGAGCCCTAGAAAGCATTAAAGTACTAGTATGTTTATCTGTTGTCTGTTGTCATAGTACAAGCTTAACTTATTCTGAAGCTAGACGGCCTTGTGGAATCATGTACAGTGGTATTTATTTATTTAGGACTCACTGACAAGTGGAGTAGTAGGAGGATGGATCAAAAGGCACATCCAGCATAGGGTACTGTTTCAACTGAGCCCTAAAAAGCATTAAAGCACAGTATGTTTATCTGTTGTCTAGTGTCTCATAGTAGTGTGTGGAATGATGTCTCCAACGTCGGCTGTCAGTATAGTTAAGTAGTAGGAGGATCAAAAGCCACATCCAGCATTTTTAATATCACGATTAATTATGAACGGAAAAAGTATTAAAATCGACACCACATCACGCTTCAAATTAAGCTAATGCGCCCGCGCTGCGTATTTCGATGTAATTAATACTACAGGAAGTGGGGGGGGGGGGAAGCTGATGTAATGTCCCCCTGGGAAAGAAATTGAATATAATTAATTAACGGTTCTGCGTATCTCAAAAATTATGATAATCCGCGGTTGGCTGCTCGTCGCGGCAATCCGTTTTTACATTTTCAGTGTTATGTTGTAGATAAAATTATGAAGATTTTTCAAAAGTTAATTTACCAATAGGTATTTAAAATGTTTTCTCGGAGTTGACTTTTCAGTATTTAAAAAAAAAGTTAAGTTCACTCATCTTTTTTTTGGCAAAATAAAGTTTTACAGGCGTCGACAGTAAATCAGAATGGACAGCATTTGTAGGTCTTACTAAAAAAATCTTCTATCTTATTTTCTTAACAATGTCTTTTAGTTCGTATTAAATGACTCATATTAAATGTTGAATTTAAAAACAAAAAAAAAAACTTAAAATTTTGTCGCACAACCGACAACGCATAAAGACGTTCACGCAACCCTCGCCAGCGCATTGGGGCAAAAACATCCCAAGTCGCAAAAACGGCCTTAATTGCCAAACGAACAATTTCATTCCATTACAGTCTCTTTACCTCCAGATAGCGGTTTTCCCATAGATTTATACGATTAATTAACATCTGTTATCGGCGTTTTTCTTCACTTATTCCCTTAATGGACCCAGAACGGAACCGGGCGGAGCGTTAAATTGAATTTGCTTGCCCGTTTTCCCCGTCGCTCGTTACGTTGTTATTTTAATTTGTTAGTTGACGATGTTGTTCTAAGGGCTTCACGTATGGGGGACAATAGATATTTCCATAGAGGAAGCACAAAATTTTATTTTTTATTTGATGTAAATAAAATGTTGTTTTTGTTTCCTCAGTTAGACTCACAAAGGTTTAGCACGATTATGTAACAATGTCATGTAGGATAGATTAATAGTTTATATGACTATAAACTAGTATCAGTAAATCGAAGACTGATGCCTCATGTGCCATGGCATCAAAAAAAGGCGTTTTGGCTCAACATTAGCCCCTCAGGCGTCGTAATTGCAAATCGATTTTTGCCTTATTTGTCGTGGCCGTTATTTTTGCAACTTTGCAAAACACATGGTTGAATTAAAATCAAGATATCTCAGGTTTCGCGAGATGGACATCGAATCTGACTATATGTTTAGAAAGCCAATGAAATTTGCTTCCTATTTATCACAATTTTTAATACAATTGATTGTTTTCAAATTCTTAAATAAAATGGAGAAAGTGGAGAAAGTAAAACTTTCTCTTTTTGTGCTATGACTCATCCTAGTTTGAAAACGAAATCGATAACTACCATATTTTAATATTATTTTCATTAGGTCATAGACTTATCTAGAAGATATAAGAATAATTCGTTTCTATATAAAGCAGAAAAATTACAATAAAACCTGACGCACAACAATAAAAAGGTGTCAAATTTCCAACCTAACTTCCATAGGCTAAAACTCACTTTTTTTTAATGGAAGGTATATGTCTATGACATTAAACGTCAAGCCGCGGTCCGAATTCAAAAGAAAAACACAACTTCACAGCCAACAATGCCTTCGGACCAACGCTAGAGCTAAATTAAAAAACCTCATAAAAAAGGGGCGCAGCGGGTACTAGTCTACTTTAAAAAAGGTTCTTCGGGCGCAGCGGGTTTTCGACACTTGAGGGGATTGTACCTTTTAAACTTGCTACGTTCCATCTTTAAGACAGTTAGTTAGTAGTGTTAGTAGTACTTATTGTTTCGCTTAGCAGAATGAAAGGCCAAAATGTATTTAGACACCACGACATTTAACTATTTTTGTTTCTTTTTCTAGTCACACAAACAACTTGACCTTCATCTGCCGTTTCGCATAAACCAATCTTATGCCAATAAAGAACCATAATAAAAATTCAATTCTAACTCCCAGAGAAACGGGGCAAACCTAAGAGGGCCCGAGTTCACATATTTTACGAGGCACTAAAGCTGGGTCGAGACTGGTTGAAAAGGCTCGTTCCATCTCCAACGCCACAATTCTACGGAGTTGGCACAATTAGCCAGTTGCTTTGCATAAAATACACCCGCGTGTTGGAGGGTTAAGTAATGGAGTGCAGCGTGGACTGACTTTTTGCTTAATTGTCATTAAATTATTAATTGTATACCTAAATTTGTTTTTTTAAGCGTAGTGTAGGACGTCCTCAGGCAAGGTGGAGTGATGATCTGCGCAGGATGATTGGCAGGAGCTGGATGCAAGCAGCCGAAGATCAAGTACAGTGACGTGCAAAAGGAGAGGCCTATGTTCAGCAGTGAACTACAACAGGCTGATGATGATGATGTAGGTATGATAACTTGTGGATCCAAAACGTAATCAGTTACATGGAAGAAAATTCAAGGTCACTAAACGATTTTGTTTAATGTTTGTCGTCAGTGTTTCGTTACGAGATTGAATCAGAAATAAGGAAATCTGATAACTTTAAATGGCAGTAACGCAAGCGACTGATGGCTGATAGGAATGATCTGGAAAAGCGTCCACTTAAAAGCCAACTCTGCTTTCGACATTCGTGTTGTTTTGGTTGTGATTGACTGGACAAGATGAAATAAATAAATAATAGATAAAATAAAGTTTATTTCGTTACAAGAAAAGCAATCATAACAGAATGTAGACTCTTTCTTGTAATTGCGACAAAGCAACTGTAACAGAAAGAGCCACTCTTTCTTAACATTAAATTGTCAATTTAAAAGTAGTATAACCATTTACAAAAAATTTTTGATCACATGTGTGTGTGTGTGCGCGTGTGTGTTTGTGTGAGAGTGTGTGTGTGTGTGACCGTTGTGGGAAAAAACAAACAGTAACTGTGCAGTTTCCTCATAGGTTTAGCCAATTCGTATTGCACGACAAGGTCTGTATATCCCACTTCTGAGCACATGCTTTAACTCAGCTATCAGGTATTGCGTAACATACTCTAGTATCCTAGTAATTTGGTTTGCGTGCTGAGTACAGATTGCTGAAGAGTAGGGATTGATTAGCGATGAGTCTAGCTGTCTAATGTTCTTACTCTTTAGGCATTCCAGGACTTCTAGCTGCCAAGCCGCTCTTACTCCTTCTAGTACCTTTCTTACAAGATAAATTAAGCATATACACTTGCTAATTGGGGGACGTAAGGGAGCTCAAACACCATCTTAGAGCTCCAAGCCAACCTCACCTTCACGCGGTGCGTCCTGATGGCCAACGGACGGGGATATGGCGGCCGACCGATGGCGGGATAACCATCCGGAATGAGTAATGTGCCGAAATACATAGGCCGCGACGGGCAGCAGCGTCGCGGCGCGAGAGGGTGCGTTCTGCGCTCGCCAACCCGCCTGCCAAGCGTGGCGAGTATTGGCAATTCCCCCCATGAATGACGGCAATGCACACAAGGCCCCTAGTCTCCGGCAGCCCCGCTATTCCTGGCTACGGCAGCGGTCATGGTAACGGCGGGGCAGGGGGTGCTAAGAATCCCCGGATCGGTTCGAGCTGCCACCCCCAACAGAAACTGGCCCTGGTAACACACAACGTACACACGCTCAGGACAGAGGAGAAAATTATCGAATTGGAGGAAAAAGTCAGTGGGTTACACTGGGACATCATCGGGTTATCTGAAGTCCGTAGAGAGGGTGAGGACTCGATAACCCTGAAGTCGGGTAACCTACTGTACTACCGGGAAGGTGACCAAAAGTCCCAAGGTGGTGTCGGGTTCCTCGTTCGAAGGTCCCTCATAAACAACATTGTTACCATCGAAAGTGTGTCGAGCAGGGTGGTATACCTTATACTCAGAATATCGAAAAGATATTCGCTGAAGGTCATACAGGTATACGCGCCGACCTCGACACATTCAGATGAAGAGGTAGAAGCTATGTATGAGGACATTAGTACAGCCATGCATGCCTCTAAGACTCATTTCAGTGTTGTTATGGGGGATTTTAACGCAAAACTGGGCAGGAGGGGCGATTGTGAGTCGAAAGTGGGGCAATTTGGGTATGGACGTCGGAACCCGAGAGGACAGAGGCTGGCCGAGTTTCTGGAAAAAGAGGGACTCTTTGTGATGAACTTGTAGCGACATCTATCTCGCCACATAGGAACTACGAATACAATCCTGAAACGCGCTATCAAAGTTTTCGGAGCGATTGCGCCTAGATAGAAAAACCCGACAACAACCGTCGGGCAGTAGCCCACCAGACAGAACACCCGTCTGGTCGGAGGATCCTCCCTTTTCTATGGGGGATGAGGAACTCTACACCCTGTTCCTCACTTCCCCAAATTGGTGACCCCTAGCATGAACATCAGCGCAGCCTTCCAAGCTACGTCATCGCTAAGTCAAATCACTTCCTCAAGCTTTCGAGCAGTGAGTCTCACAGCCAGCCAGCATCCACGGCTACAACGGGTATTCTGACCACCAGCATGCAGCGAACGCGCATTCCTGGTCAACACCCACAGCCGTCTCAGCGACCTTGGCACAGCACACTGCACTTCGGCCGGTCAGCTAGCAGAGACGCACTTCTCTCCTGGTCGACGCAGCAGCCAGCCACTACGCAGCACTGCACACTCCGACTCACTGGAGCATCACCCCGACTCACTGGGGCATCACCGCAGACAGTTCCGACTCACCGTGAACTATGCGGCATCGGGTTCCGACTCACTGGAACCTCCCACTGGCCCGGCAAGAAGACTCAGACTGCTAGCGACCTCCGGTCTCGGAGGGGAGTGATGTAGCGACATCTATCTCGCCACATAGGAACTACGAATACAATCCTGAAACGCGCTATCAAAGTTTTCGGAGCGATTGCGCATAGATAGAAAAACCCGACAACAACCGTCGGGCAGTAGCCCACCAGACAGAACACCCGTCTGGTCGGAGGATCCTCCCTTTTCTATGGGGGATGAGGAACTTTACACCCTGTTCCTCACTTCCCCAAAAACTCATTTTTCCAGAAGCCGCCTCACAGGAAGTGGACCTGGATAAGCCCCAACGGTTCCACGAGAAATGAGATAGACTTCATCATGACGACAAAGAGACGCATATTCAATGATGTCTCAGTGATCAACAGGGTGAAAACCGGCAGTGATCACCGAATGGTACGAGGCACATTGAATTTGAACGTCAGACTGGAACGAACTCGACTGATGAAGTCTACGCTCCGACCTACTCGCGCCCATATCGAAAACCCCGAGAGCTTTCAACTTGAGTTGGCTTATCGTTTCGCCTGTCTGGATACTTGCGTTACAGCGGACGAGATGAGTACCGGATTTGTGGAAGCTGTCCATGCGGTTGGGTCCAAGTTTTATAAGCCTGGCCGTCAGAACAAACCGCAGAAACTTTCAACCCACACCCTCGACCTTATGGCTGAGCGTCGGTCTTTGCCCCTGCAGACCCCCGAAGATGCTATGAACTGTCGACTGCTCAATAGACGTATCAGGAAGTCCTTGCGACACGACATCCGTGTCTTTAATACGAATAGTATTAAAGAGACGATCGAACGGAACAAAGGTTCCAAAGTGTTCGAAAGAGACAAATCTATTGGGCGCAGTTGATTGTCAAAGCTGAAGACGGAGGACGGCAGTGTGGCGTCGACGCAAGAAGCAGTATTGAGGGAGGTCGAGAGATTCTACGGGCAGCTTTACACGTCTGTCGCGGAATCCGCTACCAGTACGGCCAAAGATCCCAGAGCCAAACTAACCCGACACTACACCGAAGATATCCCGGACATCAGCCTCTATGAGATTAGGATGGCTCTCAAACAGCTCAAGAACAACAAGGCGCCGGGCGATGACGGAATTACCGCTGAGCTTCTGAAGGCAGGCGGAAGGCCGGTTCTCAGAGTACTTCAGAGGCTGTTTAATTCCGTGTTGTTCGAGGGCACTACGCCAAAGGCATGGAACAGAAGCGAGGTGGTACTGTTCTTCAAAAAAGGAGATAACACCCTGCTGAAGAACTACAGGCCCATTTCGCTTCTGAGCCATGTCTACAAGCTGTTTTCGAGGGTCATCACGAACCGTCTCTCTCGCAGGTTTGATGACTTCCAGCCACCCGAACAAGCCGGATTCCGAAAAGGGTTTAGTACCATAGACCACATCCATACGCTGCGGCAGATTATACAGAAGTCTGAGGAGTATAATCTGCCACTTTGCTTAGCGTTTGTGGACTATGAGAAAGCCTTCGATTCGGTCGAGACTTGGGCAGTGTTGCAGTCTCTCCAGCGTTGCCACATTGACTATCGGTACATCGAAGTGTTGAAGAGCTTATACGCAAACGCCACCATGTCTGTCCGAGTACAGGAGCAAAGCACGAGGGCAATTCCTTTGCAGAGGGGCGTAAGACAGGGAGACGTTATCTCTCCGAAACTGTTTACGGCCGCATTGGAAGACGCCTTCAAGCTCCTGGAATGGCAAGGACTCGGCATCAACATAAATGGCGAGCGTATAACTCACCTTCGGTTTGCCGACGATATAGTGGTCATGGCAGAGTCGCTTGAAGAGCTCGGCAGCATGCTCGAGAACCTCAATCGAGTCTCTCAACAAGTGGGCCTAAAGATGAACTTTGACAAGACGAAGGTCATGTCAAACGCCCTTGTTATGCCCACTCCAATATTTGTTGGAGGCTCGGTTCTCGAAGTTGTCGACGAGTACGTCTGCCTAGGACAAGTTGTCCAAGTAGGCAGGTCCAACTTCGAGAGAGAGGTAAATCGCCGAATCCAACTCGGCTGGGCAGCATTCGGGAAATTACGCGATGTTTTCTCTTCAAACATACCACAGTGCCTGAAGACGAAGGTATATAATCAGTGTGTGTTACCAGTGATTACGTATGGATCGGAAACGTGGTCTCTCACTATGGGCCTCATAAGAAGGCTCAAGGTCACTCAACGTGCTATGGAAAGGGAAATGCTCGGCGTCTCGCTACGAGATCGAATCAGGAATGAGGAGATTCGTAGAAGGACTGGAGTCGCCGACGTGGCTCAGCGGGTAAGCAGGTTGAAGTGGCAGTGGGCGGGGCACATAGCGCGTAGAACTGATGGCCGCTGGGGCCGAAAGGTTCTGGACTGGAGACCATTCGAGGCCAAACGCAGAGTGGGGCGCCCACCCGCAAGGTGGACCGACGACCTGATAAAAGTCGCGGGATCCCGGTGGATGCAGGCCGCACGCAACCGGCCGCTCTGGAAATCAATGGGGGAGGCCTATGTTCAGCAGTGGACTTCTTGCGGCTGATAATGATGATGATGATGATGACTTGCTAATTAGTGTTAGACACAGTGTCTAATTGTTAGGTATACCATTACTCAAGAGAATTGAAGACAAAGAGTTTGAGACTTAAGATTTGATTTAAACTTTAGATATACTTTCATTTTGTTCTGTGTTGTAGACTAAGAGCCGCGTGCTCTAAAATACCATTCAAGGTGAGCTTTATGCCAAAATGCTCAAAGCGCTGGCTCAAAATGTCACCTGAACCATTTTATGTCCTAAATTGTTCTTAGTAATTAGCTTTACCCAAACAATTTAAATTTGCCCAAGATAGCTATAATTTTGCGTCTGACAAACGTTAAGATTTCATATGAACTTGCACCAAACTTCCCGTGCACTGATTCGCGTTGATTACGGGGCGAGTAGTCACGCGAGCTTGTGTCGGAAATAAAGAGCTATCTTTGGCTAGAGCGAGCTAGAAATTAATTCTTTAATAGAGACACTATCAAGAGTCTGCCGGGTTAATCTAGGAAAATATTGCCTTAACTTCTAAACCCACTAATTACACTTTGAAGAAATGAAAGATTAAGTGGTGTTCAGTTTTGTTGTAGTTCACTATTTGATTAAAGGGCGCTTAATTTTTTTATTAACTGGGGTTGCTCTTAGTTGTAGAGCAAGTTTGTTACACAAACCACCCACTAATGGTTGTTACGTCACTTTTGATCTTGCAAATGTCAAACTATTAATAAATAACTAGAATTATCACCCAGTTTGGCAATAGCCTACTCTGGCTCAAGTACGCTACTCTTGCAAATATGCAAGTCCTCGTACCATTTTTTTGTTGACTGGCTCTTTTTTTTCAGAATATGTCAAACGAAGGAAATTTAAGACCTTGCAGCACGCCCATTGTATGAAATAATCTTATTTTAAACAAAACAATTCAACAACGAGCATCTTATACCTACCTAATATTAGTGTGACACCCTGATGGGTAAAGTGATCTACAAGGTCTACTTACTTAGTCTGGTCCCAGATGGCGACAGATACATTATTTCATACGTAACATCAAGTTTTTGTTTCGTGATCTCCATGAATTTTCAATAAGAAAATCTTTACTGCACAAAATATTTCAAAGTTAAATATTTTCACTTAAACACGAAGGCATCTACAATTTATGCGGTCTTATCATACCACTTTCAGTTCATACAAGATTTCCATCTGACAGTGCAAAAGCAATACATTTTGTATGTTTTAAGGAGAACTTACAATTCATTTCAAGAATCCTGACGCATTCATTACACAAATCAAAATTGCCGGCTTCAAATCCCTATTTAAAACGTAAGCGTCGTGCAAGCCGTCATCACAACAGCTATAAACACGAAAGCACATCCAAAGCGAAACCCTGCAGATTTCATAAAGATCGTATCTAATAGCCAACCTCTTATTAACGTTTACAATCGAACAATACATCACGAAACAATACACTAAATACAAACGAAATGGCGCCGAGGCATGCAAATCGCATAACCAATATGATTTCTAAGATACGATAGCTATCCAAAAGTTTATGAACCGTAAAATCGTCAATGCGGACTGCAATAAAACAAGGCCCTACTAGATTTTACAACCCTGTGGTATCTAATTTTGTTGGTACATGCACCTTTCTTGGAATTAGGGATGGGGGAGATTTATCGATATTGAAATATCTAGGGTGACAAGTAACTATTACCTACTTGCCATTCTGGAGAAGTTTAAAATGCATATATCTGGACCTCACGACTGCTTCCCATCAGGTGGAGTGAGGTCATCTTGAAGACCACTATAAAAAAAATAAAAAAACATAAGTATGCGATATTATTGATATGGAGAGAGGGAGAGTAGGCTTTTCCCTGGCAGTGGGATGGAATGAGCTAATTTAGATTTTAAATTATGTATTATTTGAAAATAATTGAAATTCACAAAATATTCACTTTTGTCTTCTCACTGAACAGAATTTAAAAGGATGAAAAACTTCTTACCTTGTTTTTTGTTGAAGACAAAAGATTCTATTGGTTCTTAGTATTACGATTCCTGGATTTTTTGTATTATTAATACGCACAACTTAGTCAAAGTTTCCTATCACAACACTCACGCAAGCCTTGTATTTTTAAAAACTACTAATGTCAAAAAAACTACATTGAGCTGTCAACATCAATTTTGATTTAAATATCGATATTTCATGAAAACCGCTCATTCCTACAAGGAATATGTGAGTTTGGTGAAATATTTTGGGTTGGTGCGGGCGTGAAAGGTCTTGGTGATCGTAAAGTGTTCCGAGCGATTAAGCACCTTTGACCCGGTGCTCGGTGTAAAACGGGCGATTTTCTTATAAACTTCTACTGAAGAATGTATTGGGGAAGTAGGGCGAGCTGGAATTTCTGCGCGCTGATTCGAATGAAGACGTGGATTTGGGGCTTTTGAAATAGGTATTTACTGGAAACAAAGGAATATTTGGATACTAACGAAATTCAATTTCAAATCCGAAGCAAGACTTCTTAAATTAAATAATTTTGCGAATTTATTTTCGAAAGCATAGATTATAATTATTTCAATACTTCAAACATTTTCCAGTAGATAATTTCATTCTACTTATAGAGGTATTTGTCTGGCAGTAGAAAAAAAATATATTCGAAATTCCTCATTCATTGAGTTTTTGTATCATTCATTATGTAACATTTTCATGTGTGTAGGACCGCGTGTGGAGGACGGTAAACTCAAGAAAGGAAAAACAATTCGTTCATTTTGATCGTCTCAGTATTCTCATACTCTAAAATCGCCATGGTCTCGTTCAATCGGTTTGTTGGTGTTCTTCCTAGAAGTTATGGAATGATCTTCCTGACTAGGTTATTTCCGATTACCTCCAGCCTGGGGTTTTTTAGGGTCAGCAACGTTGCCCTCAAAATTTCACGACTCACGCGTTCATAGTCTTTGACGAGTCATACAAATTAACACTATGCAAATAAATTCAACTTATGAAAATACAACATTTTAAATGCCGGAGAAGTAAAAGAGCTAAACTTTTTTTCTTTCAATCATCATTTTTCATCATCATCATTGTTTGTGGCAGGTATGGTTGGCCTTGATACCTTAAAGATGAGGCGTAAGCTCTTGCTGGCCATTCATTACTATTTGCTACTTGGCCACAAAATAGATAATCCTGCGGCGGCAGAACGAATTGGGCTTTACGTCCCACATAATTACATGCGTGGTGTTGGCCGCCGATGGCATCAGCTCTTTTCCGCGCAGGGTGGTCTGCGTACTAAGCATGCTAGCAACTGCCCCACAGCCCGCGCTATACATTTGCTCAATGACTTTTTGGGAAAAGTCCACGATGCCGATGTATTCGCTGATTCTTTGCAGCTCATTGTAGCGAAAGTGCGGCACTATTTATCGCATAGTACCTAATATTTAGATATAAGAATTAGATATATATTTTATTTTTAAGAATATAAACGTGTTGGCCTAATAGCTGTAAGTCTGTATTTCTGTATAATAAATAAATAAATAAATAAATAAATAAATAAAATAAAAAGCAATCGTCATTATGTTTTCCTTACAACAGTTAAAATCACTGATCAAATCTTACTACATTTTTAGATTAACCAGTCAAAGCGTTTTCTAGATAGACGGTCCAGTCCGCGATAAATTGAATTCCTTACCTGCAGCGTTCCCTCTAAATTCAACTAGAAGGATATTATACTACTCCTTATACGAGCCATTACATCGCACATTTGCGACTATAACGTATGGTTGTTGAACTCTGAAACTCGTGGCTCTTAATGGCCGCTGTGGGAGCGATTATTTGCTTTATAGTGCTGGTAGGGTCTAATATTTTAGCGCCATTAGTTTAGGACCTTGGTCCCGAAAAATCTAATAGCTTACTTTTAATGCAACCTTAAGGTTCTTGGAGCTCTCAGCTAGTTTTTCATGGCAAGTGGTGAGTTGTTTAATGCAATTATTTCGCTGATATGAAGCACAAGTTTTCTAATTCATACCCAGGATAGGCTGATTTTAGGAATAAAGTACATTTAATGTAGTAATGCTGAAAATATAATGTTTTTTAGGCTAATGGATGAAAGTCATATAGACAAAAAGGGGTTTCGATTTTGATATTTGAAGTACAAGATTTATGAGAAAAAGCTGATTGAAAAGTTGTTTGTGAAACAAATGTGATACGTTAAAGGTATAATAATATAATTATGTAAGACTATAACACATATCACACACACACACAAACAATCACACTGGTTTTAAATATCTTACGCCATTATCAGCGACGGCTTAGCATGGATACGTTGTTTTTTGTTTTGAAAGGAGATTACATTTACATACATACATTTTGGCCATCAGTCTGTTTTAAGTCATTTAAGTTACATATTTTTGGTCAATGTTGTTGATACAATGATTAATGAAAAACAAATAAAGGTTTAATCTGGTTTTCATTTGCGTGCTGAGACCTTAATGTAATTCCACGTTAAACTGATCCAAATGGCGGCAAACGAACAGTAATGACCCAAAAAGAAATTATCAGTACGCTCCCGCGCTATTTACGTCAATTTTCATTACGATGCTTTTTAGTTTAACGACAAAATTCAACGCGTCACAGAAAAGTGAAGTATAACCAAAGTGATTTGGGTAATTTTCATAAAAAAAATACGATAATTTTTTTTGTTGTACCGGCACACAATGACATCAACTTTTTTAAATTTTTGCTAAATGGGTCCTTTTTTCAGCAGGAAAATGGGGGCACAGGGGTACCTAAGTGAAGGTTGATGTGAACGCATCTGTACTATGCAAAGAATGTTGTAATTTTAAACAGTTCCTTAATATTTGTAGTCAAATAATTACTAAGCATACACCCCCAGAATTTTTGGACCCATCCACAAAATAATATGTGTTAGGTCAGTTTCAAATATAGCTATCTTATTTATAATTTTCATGACATTGTGCTCTACATTATTAAATTCTAACACATTCTTCAGACCTGTCTAGCTGCAGTTAAAAAACTTTCCAAGATAGGTAGCATGTTAGAAAAAAATGAGTGTTGCGCATAGTTCTAGGCAACGTTTAGTAAAGTACGCCTGAACAAAGTTGCTGACCTAAATAAACACTGATTTATTTTAACCAACCAAATCGAAAAAGTACATACTTGAGAACATCCACATTATTTATTCATAACTAAATGGACGATGTTCAAACAGTAAGTAAGAATGCTTTTGAGCCTAATGGTAGCAGGAATGATCGATATATTTAATAATTCAATAAGCTTAACCTAGTTAAAGGCCACGGGCTGAGCACTTAGATGTATTTAAATACTTTTTATTCGATATCAAAAGACGGGTAATAAATTAAAAGAAGGTATTTCTTGATTACGTCCAGTTCTTTCTAAGAAAATAATTATGTAAGAGTCCCCTCAACGGTTAGTACTTGGCGGATGATTAGTGATTAAACGAACTTACCTGAAGTGATGTTCTATCATAATTATACGAGTTGTTTCGTCCGAGAGATTAGATTAATTGTAGTAGCACGTACTCGTGTCGCCTTTCATGCACTATAAGTTAAAAGCAGGTCAAATGCATTATTTGTAAAAAAAATAACATTTTGACATGAACGTCACCCTCTGACAACGGTTACTCATTTAGTTGAAAGCTTTGAGCCTAATATTTCACCTAATGGGGCCTAGGGTGGGTGGGAGCTAATCTCTCGGACGAAACAACTCGTATAATTATGATAGAACATCACTTCAGGTAAGTTCGTTTAATCACTAATTATACTTTCGTTGTTTCGTCCTTCGAGATTAGATTAATTGTAGATTTTGAAAGTAAGTGAAATATTGGCTAGTAAATGAAATTTTTACATGAAACAATTTCTAGTTGTATGAAAATAATATAACGTAAGTATAACATAATGTGGTTACATAACTATATCTATTCAGAAATAATTATTATTGGATTCAAATTCAAAGTCTAATTCAACGTGACTTTGTAAATAGCGAATTCATCGGATTGATGAGTTTCAATCTCGCGGTGGTAGATAATAAAGGGCAAACACATTAGAACTTCCACTCCACCTAGCCGTTTTTCGGGTGAAACCAATACTGATGCCTGCTCTACGAGCAGCGAAGGCGCTGGCATGTCTGGTTGGAATGAGCTGAAAACATGGCGGTGTCAATTCCGCTTACTGATAATGTGTACTCAATCCAACGGCTAATGCTGTTGGTTGACATTGCCTTGTGTGGTCTTTAAAAACTAATATAGCGTCTTCTGGGCATATTTCTGGTCGTACTTCGTAGAAAGGTATGCTCAGATTAGGTTGTGGAGTGCCTGGGCGAGAGGTTTTTATCAAATCCTGTATCTTGATAAAATTCATTTAATGAATAGTTAGGACTCTGTGAGCTGTTATTAGTAAAAGTTAATTGTCCTAGACTGAGAGTAGCATTTGTGTATCAATTGGATAAGAAATGTAAAACTATTGAGGTCCCAGGTAATGTTGTACCTTGGCGCTGAAGCACGGAATCTATGGAAATCCTTGGAAAACCTTTGGATATTATGGTCATCAAAATCAACTCTCGATCCTAAGATCAATGATGAAGCAGAGCGACGACTGTTTTAATGATCCAAATTTAAAATCAGAATAAAATGAAACGGTCAGTTAAAATAAGTATTTGCGGATTTAACACCTCATACCTATTTGTTAATGTTATTATCTTGATAAAAGCTTACCCAACGTCGTATCGCGACATTATATTGTTTTAATATATTTACAGAACGGGGAGCCATCCTAATATTTAAGGCTGATGTGGGTACACTCATCTCCAGTAGTGCCGTTCCGATAACTTCCATGCAATCAACGTCACCTTAGGTATGCTGTTGGAAAGAGACAAAACAATGGTTTTACATGGTACGAATTCAACTAACTCTAATCAAAGAAGATCCTGGAAAAGAGGAGGCTTGTGTGGGCCAATTGGGACTACAACAAATACCCTCAGCCTGATCAATTATAATTTTTGTAAGGTCATAATATCATGGCAAATGGGGGAAAAGCATAAAATGAAAGTTGTTGCCAATTTAAAGTAAAAACATTCACCGCACATGCTCAAGGATCTCTATTCCATGATACATAATTGTCACATTTAGTATTTGCTCTATATGCAAAAAAGTGTATTCACAAAAACCTGTAAAATTTTACCAAAAACACTTGTTTTTAGTTCCCATTCAGTATCTAGGTGAAATTGTGTGACTCTGCATCTGCTATCTCACTGTCATTAGAGCTTTTTCTATGAAGCGTATACAAATACCTTAATATAGCATAACTAGGTATTTAGTTATTTCGATAAGGTGTGGGAATCTAACTCCACCCAAACGGTTGATATATGAGATAGCAGCCGTATTGTCAATACGCACTAATAACTGTCATTTTTTAAAAACCTCCAGCAAAGGTTGGTAAGTCTAAAAAAGCTGCCAAGAGTTTCGAATAATTCATATGTTTGACTGTTTCTCCGATACTCCATTGACCATTGGTGGTCTCCTCACCACACGTTTCACCCTTTTTTGTTAGCATCTGGAAAGAAAACAAGACAGCAATCATCTTGCCTAATAGGATTTACTGTTATAGCTGAAGATTTTTGCCACCAGGAAAAATCATCCTGTAAACATTTCGGCAGAGACATTTAGTTATCGTTACTATTATATTTATTCAGGGCAAGAAGCAAATACTGCTTCTTTTCATTTGCTTGGTGTACATCCAACAGTACTGGACTGCGTGGCAAGACGAAGTGAGGAGTCCGAGCAAACTTGCGGAACATCTTTATTTGCAACTATCCTGTCGTTGTTCTTAAATCTTCAATCTTGAAGTGATGTGTTGCAATGTGTTTATTAAATCTTTTTGAATTTCATATAAATCGATTTTTACCATTGGGCTTTTCTATTAAAAAATAACTAGATGTAAACTCTCCTGGACTGCAGATGATTTATATTAGGAAATAGCTCCAGTACTTTTAAATTCATTGATAACTAATCTATATCTTAAGGATTGAGTTGAAGGTAACGTTGCAAAGTTTGGTTCGCAGGTCTGCGTGATGGATTCGCATAGGGGAATAACCTTTATCCACAACAAAATAGCAGGATCATTGGTCAATAATCGTCACTGGTCATAAGCGATAGACGTTAAATAGACGACCCACTGAACCTACGGAATCTAGCGACGTAGGACCGGGCGCTGCTGCGAGCGGGGCGGCGGTCGCGGCGTCTGTTGCTGCCACTGACGCGGCGCTGACGTTAGAGCCAGTGCTGCAGGCTGCGACCTCTTCGGTGCTCCCGGTAATCTGCTCGGCAAAAGTGAAAGTCTCGAGTTCAAAAACTGGGTTGAAGCTGGTTTTGGTTTTAACGTCGGAATGTTATTCTTATTTAACGGTAATTTTAATTCGGCACCAGACTGAGAATTGCATTAGCAGCCTCAGTCAGTGGCAGTGTCAGTCAATTTCTCCCCAAACAAGAAGTCGTCAATATCTGTATTATACAAACAATCTTTAATTTAATTCTTTATCGTGGAACATATGAAACTCCTTCTCGTCATTGACTCAGTGTGTAGTGATTCACATAGTCAGCGTGTAGCTTCAATCAAAGTTTTAATGACGTTCTAATGACGTTTCTAGTTGAAGCATCAGAAATGCAGGAAATGGCTACGGCCATCTGCATTGATTTCAGGGTTCAACTTTGGTGGTAATGTTCTAAGCGCAAGGCCAGATCAGCTGATTTTTTGAGCAGAATTTATCATCCTTTGAAGGAGTCTCTCCCAACAGGTCTAGCATTTCGTCAATTTGGGTTCGGCAAATACAGTGTCAGTAAACATTGTTTGGGTTGGCAGTGCAACACTGACATTAGGTTCGGCATCTTGTACATGAGACGGGCCTGACTTAGTTTCCTCTTAACATGTTTATGGTAATAGTACCACTCTACTATCCTGTATTTTATTGAATAAAACATACTGTATTGTTTTTCAAATAAGATAAAATAAATTAATCTGTAATAATTCACACTGAGTCGCCTAAACATAGTAGATCCATTTACCAGCAAGCCATCCATTTATCACCAGTAGCAAGTTACGGGTGAGAAGCCTTTTGTTTTGTATAAAACAAAGGTCAGTTTTGATATACACCGAGATCTCCCCAGCTAGGTGACCACAAAATATTATAACACATTCCCTGTCCCATGAGTCACATGTGATTCTTAACAATGTACTTTAAATTGTGACATTTAATTGGCAGGTAAAGATAACTTAGAAGATGCATTATGGTAACATTCCTCTTAAATATACACAGGAGTCATTATTAAAAATATAAGTCTGAACTTAAACAACGTGAAGGTAACATTCCTTTCAAATGTACACAACACTAGTAAGACTATAAATATTTGTCGTAACCTAAATAACGTGAAGGCAACATTCCTTTCAAATGTACACAACACATAACATGGTAACACTCTATGAAGGAATCATCCCCTTGAGATGAACACATCACTGAGGTAACGTGAAGGTAACATTCCTTTCAAATGTACACAACACTAGTAAGACTATAAATATTTGTCGGAATCTAAATAACGTGAAGGCAACATTCCTTTCAAACGTACACAACACACAACATGGTAACACTCTATGAAGGAATCATCCCCTTGAGATGAACACATCACTGAGGTAACGTGAAGGTAACATTCCTTTCAAATGTACACAACACTAGTAAGACTATAAATATTTGTCGGAACCTAAATAACGTGAAGGCAACATTCCTTTCAAATGGACACAACACATAACATGGTAACACTCTATGAAGGAATCATCCCCTTGAGATGAACACATCACTGAGGTAACGTGAAGGTAACATTCCTTTCAAATGTACACAACACTAGTAAGACTATAAATATTTGTCGGAATCTAAATAACGTGAAGGCAACATTCCTTTCAAATGTACACAACACACAACATGGTAACACTCTATGAAGGAATCATCCCCTTGAGATGAACACATCACTGAGGTAACGTAAAGGTAACATTCCTTTCAAATGTACACAACACTAGTAAGACTATAAATATTTGTCGGAATCTAAATAACATGAAGGTAACATCCCCATAAGATGTACACAACACTGTTTAACAATATTTCAGGACTTACCTTCGCCCTATAATATCGGTACCGGCGGTGATGCAATCACCGTCGAATTACAGCCATCGGAATGTCTTTTGTTGCGCGAACGCTTGCGTTGGCGGCGTTCAAGTTTCGTCTCCATTTCCTTACTGAAATAAAAACTTTCGTCCTCCCTATAACTTCGTTTAGGTATCGTTATAATACCCAAAACACTTTTATAAGAAAATAAATGTGATGATCGGCGAAGCACTAAAACGCGAATGAGTAACCGTTGTCAGAGGGTGACGTTCATGTCAAAATGTTATTTTTTTTACAAATAATGCATTTGACCTGCTTTTAACTTATAGTGCATGAAAGGCGACACGAGTACGTGCTACTACAATTAATCTAATCTCGAAGGACGAAACAACGAAAGTATAATGAATTAGATTGATACGAGTATCAAGTAATACTTTACTGTTTCCGCTGTAGTTATTCAGATCACTTTAAAACAGTTTCTCTAAAAGTCTTAATTACTTAGGTTATTCATTCCTGAGTTAAATTTGTCTGTTTGTATAAAAAACACTTAGAGAAAAGTACGAAGAGTTTCTTATCCGGTCTTCCGCGACGCCAGTGGTGATTCTAATCTAAAAGTAAGTAATCTTAAAAGTCATCATCATTACTATTTTTACCCTCAACCTTATTTTTTAAGATAAATAAATAAATAAATAAATTTATTTGTGAAATTTATATCGCTTCTCAAAACAAAGAGTTTTATCTTACTAAGAGATGATTCAGCTCCTTACCATTACCTTCTGTATAGTAAACCAAACAATTAACCTACTTTTCGTAATAACCAAATTGCCTAATCAAATTGTGATAAAATATACGTAACATTAACACCTGACTCTAGAAAATGAAGACATCCATCAAACCGTCGCCAACTGCCGTATAATTATACCTATTAGACTTTAATCACCGTTGACAAATATCCAATTAATGACATTAATATCGGTAATGGAAATTTAACCAACATCGATGTTTTTCTTTTGTTTAACAAAACAAAGACTGGCTAAAGTAATTTGAGTGTCCTTTTGTGGTTATAATTTCGGTATCTTAAGTTATCTATCTTATCTATTTTCTTTCATATATCACATTAATTAGTTATGTAACACATTTTTTCCTGTGTTATTTAATAAAAGTAAAGACTTTTATTTCTTAAAGGAAAAACTTTTATTAGTAAAGTTTGTTAAATATGTTGTGAATACAGATTAAGTTGTAAAGGTTTGGTTTTTATATTTATAAAACCACGAGTAAAACTCGTTACTTTAGTTGCTTTGGTCAAACAATTATAATCAGAAATCAACATTTATTTATTTTTGAATCTTCGGAATTATCATAATCAACAGGTGATATGAATTTTCAACTAAAATGTAAAAGAAAATAAACTGAAATTTAAATTCTTTTAGATTCTTACAAGTCATAGTGTAACTTTGTAAGTTTGATTAAAGTTCCAAGTGTGTAAGTATTAAAGATAGGAAAACCAGAAAAAGACATTTGGTCTACTTGGCATCAGGCGGGAATCGAACCTGCCACCCGCCGTGTAAGTATTGTCAAGTTTTTTTTATTTTTTAAATATGAAATAAAAAGATATGGGAATACCACCAAACACCAACTGTTATAATATTATACAGCAGAACGTATTACTTTATCTTGTTGTATTACACAACCCCAAAATTAAGTTTTTGCTTGGAAACTCCGTCTGCTACTCAAGATTTTTAATAAGAAAACAAGGCCACTTAAGTCACAAGTGCCCTTGCCATAAAAAGGAAAGAAATCCAAAATTCCAGTTGAAATTAAGTTTCGTTAAGTCCCTAAAAGTAAAAGTTTGTAGGTACTATGATTGATTTACTTTTCGCATTGGATTCAACAAACTAAACTTACAGTAAAAGCCCTTGAACCAATTAGAAGGGATCGTTCTGTTTAGTCACGTATTTGCAGTAAGGACGTTGTATTCGATGCCGAACTAATAATAACAATCTCCAGAACACTTTTTACGGGGTGAAAGTGGGTTTTTACTTTTTTGAAAAAAAAGTAAAGTAAACTTAGTCTGTTCATGTAAATAGCAAGATAAAAATGAGATCTCTAAACTTATTTGAACAAAAACACAAATTCATCAAGTAACAGATAATGTTGATATTCCATATAATTCAAGCGGTCTTATCGCTACAAAACGGTCATTTATTCCAGACAACCTTCGGTGGAGGATTTTATACAGGAAATAGAGAGGTGGGCGGTGCAAAATATATGAATAAAAAATAAAAATAAGTTTTTTAATTGAAAATTTTGGCGCACTCGTTGTAAAGGTTTTATAAAATCATTTAACGGTTGCGTTTGAACAAAATGGTAAGCTGCCTGATAAGTAATGCACGACAATGGAAGTTATCATTTTTAACAGATTTACTCTACTAGACTGTAAAAAGAATGAAAAACTGAACATTCTTTCTTACTTCAGCTTTTGTTAAAAGCAAATATTTCTGCATTATTTGAAAAACAAATATTGATGAAAAAGAAACAATTCTATTACAAATTGTAAAACGCCAGTTAGTGACTACTAAAAAAATATATTTGCGCAAGTTTAGTGTATTACCATTGCCGGACCTCTGCGCCATTGCACCAATCGCATGGAACAAATAGTTCTCATCGGTTTACTTCAGGCTTCAAAGCTAGTCTGGTAAGCAAGAAGCATTGAATGTATCCGTCATTCACGCGAATTTCTAAACGAAGGCAAGCATGACGCAGTACAAAAAGCTATCAGAGCTAATTGTGTGCCAACGAAAAGAAAATTTCGATAGAAACAGAGATTGGCCGATAAGCGCCCATTATCGTAAACTTGGTGTGTTCTGCCCTAAACTTGGTGCATAAACGAGGTCTTAGGGTTACCAACTAAAAGGGTTTTTGGGTACAATCAACCAATAAGATGCCTATGTCAAGTACTTAGTTTTAGAGGTTATACTGGTATGTTAACATTGCGTCACACACGGCTCAATCTCTGCTTCAAATCCTCATGCGTGCTTCAGAATAGAATGATGTACTGATACCAAATGTTACCTAGGTTAAGTTTTTATTCAGAATATTTTTTTACTTTACGTACTTTTACTTTACTTTACTAAAAGACACGTTATGCAGTTAGTCGCAGACGATGTTGTTCAATGTCGATCGCAAAATCCAATGAGCGATATTGCACCATGGGCCCTCGTGCTGGAGAATGCCCCGTACGACCCCATCATAGTCGAGGTGAGGCCAGTGACTAGCAGTGAGACGTAAAGGCCGATGTTTGAGTAAGTTTTTGAGTTTGGTACGGCCACTTGACTGACACAATACTGAGTTTCTGAACTAATTACCTTGGTAATGGATGGCTAGACCTGGGATGATCTGAAGAGAGTCTCACAATTATAGTAGCCGACAGCCAACAAGGGTGTGAGGAAGGTGCTTAATTCAGCAGTGGACGTCATGTGGCTGAAAATAATAACGAAAAATTTGTACACCTAAAAACATTTGACATCCCAATCATATACCCCAAACTTGGTTACCCTCATGTTATACACCGTAAGGGTGTATTTTTCTATTTAAGTAAAGGGTCAGTCCAGAAGAAAGTATTCAAGAAGAATTAAGTTACTTCCGATCTTTAGTTCAGATTTATTGTATTGATTAATGATGAAAAATAACAGAAAACAAAGTTATCATAATGCTGAAATCAATGTCAAAGGATAATAATGATTTAAATTCCTTTTGAAAACACCTTCCTGACCAACTTTTCACACAGACAAATTCCCAGAAGAGTTAGAAAGGCACGTGCTGGCTTCAAACAGATAGCAGCTTTGTCGTGAGACCATACCCCTCTACCCCTCCTCGACAAATGATGCTGAATTTGTCTTCTTCTTCATTGCTTCTGCGCTGAGCTGCTGAAATGCTCCGTGATGTTGCTGGTTTATTCGTTCAGTTTGAGTGGAAAATGCAACTCTTTTTTTGTAAATTACGATATTCAGACTTCTAATTACGTGCAGTGAAAAGACAGGTTTTTTCGGAGAAATCTGTCAATTAAATTTACTGAGATCAATTTGACAAAACCCCATTGGTCGTGTACAGTCGTAGTATGAGATCATAAAATTATATTACACACAAATAAGAGTGGGAAGAAACAATTTGAAGAACACTACTTCATTACTTGGATTTCACTTCAGTTGGCAAAGTGTGGGCGTCTGAATGTTCCGTTCACCATGACATCAACAGTCACTGTGCTCTGACATCAACGTTTCAGATATGGTCGTGAGCGTTTGTTTTGTAAAAGGTACAAAAGACGGACCACAGACCACACACTGCAAGCAACACACTTTTGTTCCCAAGCTCGGCGCTGCAGTGCACCCACGGTTGTAAGCACTTTCATAGAGGTTCATAGAAACCAGTAGTGTCGCGTGCAGGTTGCGGTGTTATTAACCTACCTATCTGTACCGTACAAAGGTACAATCATTTACTAGGTACACCATGATATTGCAATAAAAAAGACATAGGGGTTATGTCAGTACTGACGCGAAGTCAAAAATCTACCCCTGGCGTACTAGAATTTGACCGTGTGTACAAGATAGTATGATTATTCACTAGAGCGTAAGCGAGACAGATACATGTTGCGCAGTGTCGTCTCAAACAATCAATGCTTTGCTCAGGTGGTCGAAAGTCCTGATTTCGGGTGCCCCTTTTTTAGCACAAGTTACCTATCTACGTCTTTTTATTTTAATATCATTGTAGATACTACTGTTTTTCTTTGCAGTCTTGGTACAGAATCTGCTGGCCGTCCATCACCAAAGCGATGTCACGTTCCACTTTATTGCTGTCTTTAAACTTTTCTGGGAACTTTGCAAACAGTGTACGTAGCACATCTTTATAATGGCAATAAAAGAAGGCAAGTTAAAATGCCGTTTGAAAGCTTATTTACAAGAAAATAGTACTTGGTTTTATTTATTACCTACTAACTGGGGATTCTAAATCAATTTGATTTCAGTAACTAAGGTCTTTTACAATTTTTATTTTTTGATGTAAAAACCAGTTATTGAATTTATTTCGTTATTTTAGGTATACGTACATAACATATTACAGTCGAATAACCACAGAGTTATTACCCACCTAAAAGTTTTGTTCCCGACTGTAACACTTAAATATAATACACACAGAAATTCAATTTAAACAATCTGTAAACACACTTTGAAACAAACGTTTAAACATTAAAAATAATGGTTTACTACTAACAACATCTTATTTATATTATTCTTACTGAATAAAAACAGTGATTTGATAAAATTTAATAAAAAATAATTATAAATAATTTAAAAGATGGAGGAATTTGTATGGCACTAGGAAAGTTAAGGAGCTCGTAATAACCGTTTACGATACAATTCACTTACATCTCAGTTCGAGTAATGAGCTTTTACTCCTTTTACTCATCCTCCAATTCTGATATAAGCAAACTTATTGAACTGCAACTAAATCTGGGGATACCTGTTAACATCATTTTGACTCTTCGGCTGACTACCTATGATGATTCAATTCCATAGTGATTCTATTATTCCATAACGATTTTAAACCCAGTTTTTACCGTAATGTAATTAAAGTTTACATTGTAGTTGTAACTATAGATGTAAATGTATGTAAATCCAGTTTACCCAGTATGAACAAGAAAATCACAAAATATCAAAGTAGTGAACAAAATTATTAAATCAATTCTTATTATTACTGAAAACAATGGTATAGAAAAGTACACCGGTAAAGTATAATCTGATGAAAAATTCAACTACTTATGCTAAGCCCACTTATTACTTGTTTAAAAAGTTACGGAAGTGACTTGGCGTAATAACGGTAATTTAGATTTCCAATTTCTTTCTCATAAATAATTGTAAGTACTGTTTATTAATAAATGATAGCATTTAACAATTTCATTAGCATACGATTGTATAAATACTTAAACAGCTCTTCAACAACACGTTAACTTTTGTATCGTTTTGTCTCTTTCCTTCATGTTACTGCGCCATTTGCGCGTAAGTTACATACACGTCAATTGCTAAACTATGAGTTAGCGTTGCATTCGTTTTTATAAATAAGCGGGTAAGTATAGATTGTTACTGAATTCATCTAATACTGAAGTGTGTTGTGACTAACCCCCTTATTCATAAAAATGAACGCAACGCTAAAGCATAGTTAAACCAATTGACGTGTTATGTCACTTACTCGCAAATGGCGGCAGCAATAAGAATGAAAGAGACAAAGCGATACAAAAGTTATCGTGTTGTTATAGAGCTGTTTAAGTTTTTATGAATAAGGGGGAAGTGTATTAGCAAAACACCAAATCATTTGCTGTGAGTGAAATTGCAGCAAGCAATAGCAATAGTTGCAGTACTATAAAACACATCGATAAAGATAAAATTGAGAGAGGCATCCATCACCAGTTAACACTATCGCCGTAAGAGCTTGCTCTTTGGAGATTGCAATTCAGCTACCTACGGAAGTCTTGTATTGCGATTGCCCTATTTCATTTTACAGTCTTAGAAAGGCAGGACTGGAAAATAAACTAGACGTTTTTTGTATTTTTTTTGTGTCACTAAATATATACCGTTAAATACGCCAACTTTGCCACCAGGGGGAACATTGCCCAAAACACAATTTATAAGGCAATCTACTAATATCTAAAAAAGTTACAAAGTTATGGCAACATTGATGACATTGATAGAAAGTAAACTATACCTGTCGCAACACAGAATAGCGCGTGTACTCCTGACTTCATTGGGCAATGTTCCCCCTGGTGGCAAAGTTGGCGTATTTAACGGTAAGTAATATTTTTGTACGTATTACAGAATGTATTGCAGATAATTTTTAATGAAGAATTAAAGTAGCATGTGTATAAATAAAATTACATGTACATAACATACACTTATGAGCTATGGTATTCCGGCGGGCGCCAAAACTCACTTCGCTCGGGGTGAGTTATCTTTTTTTAGCGATATTTTGTAAATTTTTTTCGGAGTGAAGCATATTGATGATTGTAGTAAGCGTGAAGCACCGAGATGCGAAGTGATGTTAGGCGAGATGCCACCCCAGGTAGTCAAGGACACATTGACTGTAAGTTGCAGCTTGGCACGCGTTGCCGAACGAATGGAAACCTAACGTGATAAAGGTTAGGGGTAAGGGGAAGAACCAAAAAAAAATGAATATCTGTTACATTTTGAATTAAGATCATTTTACCACTAAACTAAGCAAAGTATGTAGTATAGGTCAAAAAGAGTTACATAAACTCTAGTGAAGTCAAAAAAAACGATTTCAGCTTGTAGATTTATTCATTTTGATACTTATATTTGGTTGTTTTTACTGTTATGAACGATGCTTTTCGACCGCTTCTAGTAACAGTTCCGCCGAGCAGTAAAAAGTACAAAATAACAAAATAAACGTTGAAAACGTTTGTGACGATTGTAATCTCTCTAATTTATAGTGAAGTTCACATGTTAACGGTGTCGTAAATAACACTATTTAGGGAGTGTAACAGCAGGGCGAAATTGGCGGTGGCTGCCAAAAAATTGAACATTATTTTTTAGAAATGTTTCGGTTCTCAGTGGGTTCCCATGACCTATGAAACCTTTCAAACTACAACTGAAATACAATCCAACCAATCAAGTATGGGAATGGATTCCCTAAACATGATTGAGTGGAGTGATGGCTGGCTCACCCGTCAACTTGTGAACAGGTGCCCCTCAGGGAACCAGTCTGCTCAGGTTTACTTTCTAGTTATAATAGTGTTTTATTTAGTAAAAGTGTTCGACTGCCGGGATTATTCAATATAATTTGTACTATTAAAACGTTTCATTTAATAAACTTCTTTGTAGTTACAACCTTCCGACGCTCCGGGAGTAGAGTCACATTTATTCTGCGAAGAATAATATACTCACTTTGCTTTAATTGACTAACTTGAATAGTCTTTAACTATTTAAACAAAAGGCATGTTTCATTCCCTGCAACATGTTATCGCGGTAATTATCTAGTACAGGTCAACTCAGCACACACGAGCCGCTTACATGTCGAGGCAGAAATGAAATGAAAAATAAGGCTATTGTAAAAAATATGTAAATAAAAACGGTCTGTGTTTATCTCTTCTTTCAGCTTTGTAATAGGAAAATCTGATAAACTTAGGCACACGGTTTTATTTTGTTCAATAAAAAAAATATTTAATTGTTTTGTAAGTTTGTATTCAAACTGTTGTAAAGGAAGTTTGCTGATTTATGCCACACCTGCCAGAAAAGTATCGGTCTTAATGATTTCTTCTTTGCTTATGCTAGGACTTGTATTTTTGTATGTGGTGAACATAAATTTGAGTATAACGTTAGTAAATATTTCATTTTGGACAGTTACTCTGCCTTCGATCAATCGAACCAACCGACTACAACTTGAATGTAGGGTTTGAGTTTCAGAGCTACGAGTATCATATGGATCCCCTTATATCCCCTTACCGTGTGGAAAGCCCTACATAACATGATACTGCTTGTGTGCTAGTCAGGAGCTCCCACGTTACTTACCGTGCAGCCACTGGGTAAAAATTTCAAAACGCTGACCTACCCGACCCCGTTTCACCCCTCGCGTGCGAACCAAACGTTAACTGAGTTCGTTTTAATTTCACATATCGTCCATATGTTGTTCTGATGTATGAGTTATTTTGTTCACACGGGTATTTAGTTTAGAAGATGTGTTCATTTGCGCTTTATGGAGTTTTAAATAAGTTTATTAATGTGGCGTTTCATTTTTAAATGCCACATTTATATTGCTCGCGTAATTGCTAGGTGTGCCTCAAGGGAGTGATTTAGGTTCGCTCTTTTATTTAGTGTTTACATTTGTATGGAGTCGGGAACGATTACATTTTACGATATCAATTTGATCAAATAAATGTAACAAAGTATAAAATAACTCATTTCATTATCTGAGGTAGAGTAATAAATTGTAAATGGATCAGTATATCAGCTCATTTACTTTTTGTACTAAAAATATTATAAACATTAAATTTGCCAATAAAATAAAAATAATATTAGTCATATTCGTTATTTTATTCTTAACCAAATTATCGTCGCAATTTCAGCCTTTTCTGAGTTTTATAATCATTGTTGGAAAAACTTTTTCATTTTGTATAATGATAACGCGAACAATTTACAACTTTCGTAACTTCATATTTTCACCTTGTTAGTTCTTGAAAGAAAACACAGCAACTTGAGTAATACTTTGAAGCTTCAGTTCAGTTAATTAGGTTTAAATAAAATTTTGAACATTTATAATAGTTGTTAAATTGTTTTCTGGATTAAGTACCTATGATAAACGGATAACTAAACTAAAATCACGTTTTCCAAACTGACATCAATGTTTTTTTCATTAGGTCTTGCAGTGGAATTACAGCCACCTGTTATTCGACGGAAAAAAAACTGTCCGACGTAATAAGACTATTTCTAATCTCATATACTGGAGTGGCACTTCACATTTCGGTGCTTCACGCTTACTTCAATCATCTATATGCCTTAATCCGAATTAGTATATCTCTCATTTTGTATGTTAATAATTAAAAAATGATATTTGAATAGTCGCAAAATGTTGAATTTTAACGATAACTCACCACGCGCGAAGTGAGTCTTGGCGCCCGCCGGCTGGTCGATCTCACCTAGAAGGCTTGTCTAGATCAAAACCATTTGTAAGAAACAACATAGTTGTTGAACCTTCAAATGTTATACTCCTATTTCTGTTGGTAATTATGAGAAAATAGCTAGCAGCGAACTACAAAACAACTAAATTTGAATCGGCGGTGCTTACATTCTCATTTAGCCTTGAGACAAAGGAGGTGTTCTCGGAAGTATCAACTTCACCTGCAGTTACATTAGCTCTCTAATAACAAGCGCTGAATTAAAATTAATTTTAGATTAGACTTCATACTAGGGCTGGCTATGGCAAGATTTCAACTTTAAATCTGTTGGTTTCATTCAACAAACAAGAAAGGTTAATCTGGCATTTGGCGAGGCAAAAAGCGCAAATTGAAAGTATCGTAGCCCAGTGGTTAAGCACTCTGGTTCGGAACAACCACTGGGCCACGACGCTCTCTTTTGTAAAAGAATACATAGGAAACACCCAGACCAATACAATGCGCCGAAATGTTTTTAATGTGCGAGTATCGAATGCGCAAACTTGGTGTATAGTAGCCAACTTCTGAACCACTACACCAAATCAGTCGTCAAAAAAATTGAATGGATGTATGTTTTTCCTCTATTTTTTCCGTATGAAACTGAATTTCGCACTGCCAGCAGCAAGATGTATAATCTTGTAAAATTAATATTAATGCATTAACAATACAATTATACAAGATTATAAATCAACAGTAAATATTTTTGAAAATGACAACCCTATACCACTCCGTCCGAGTTTCTGCTAAGTTCCGTAAGTTAGCAGATTCCTTTGTGTTTAGCATTGCCGACTGTCTTAGGGGAAATGCTATTTACTATGCTTGTTAATGAAGACTGAACCCTATGTCCTAACAACAAGAGCTCTGGGAGGATTAGATTTTCCTTAAGCATGCTGCAACGTAAATTTAAGTGGTTTCTTCAGAGAATCAAGGTAATATTTGCTCAAAGGTGCCTGTCAGAAATATTGCCTTTAAAATAAGGTACAATTTCGCCAAACAAATTTTACCTTTGTGATGTCACTAAAATACTTGTATCATCTTTGTTTGTGCTCAACTCTATTAAATGACCGTCTGTATTATGCCATAAGGTTGTGAGTTGTTTTATTACAGTTTTCTTCTATGTTATCAGTTGCCAGAGTAATTTTTTTTAGGCGCTAAATTTAATGTTTTCATTTTTTTGCATTCACTGTAAGAGTAACACTGGGTACATAAAAATAAGAAAATATGTTTTTTTTTAATTATTTTTATTCTGGTGTTACTCTCACAGTAAATACAAATTTAACAACACCTCTCCAGCTAAAATCCGCCAATCTGTTCAGGCAGCAGAGCGTGAAAACATTGAATTTAGTGCCGAAAAATCAGCCATTCTGTTTTTTTAAATTTTGATATACCCAGTGCCACTCTCACAGTGAACACGAATCTAACGACACCTCACAAGCTGAAATCCATTCATCCATTTATTCGGGGAAATAGTGTTTTCTTTGTTGTTTCAAACTGAAGTAGCAGTCTAAGGGTTGATTGTAGACGGTTCCAGTCCTAGTTATAAATCTTCAAGGCGTCATTTCCAATAAGAATCCAGTACTATTTTTGTCTGGCTGGCACTTAATGGTCACTTTTTAATACAAATTTTAATTTTTAACTAAGGTTTATTCAAATAAAATAGTTTGTTAAGAAATTTAATGGCACTATACGAATTAATGTAGGTACCTGAATTCCAAATAAAAAATATCATTAATATCTGCATCATTGGCAAAAAAAATATGGCAACACTGAAGATTTTTCTAAAAAAAAACAAATTAGAGGGAGTTCAGTGAGGTTACGTGCACTTAAGTGAAGTGAGTGGCAAGTGGTTAGACCATTGATTACTGGATGGGTATCCATCCATGTATTACCGCCATTTTTTCTCCAGTTAACTGCCTGAACTCTTAATTACAGGCTCAAAAACAACATAAAAAATATCTTTCCCATTACCAAAATGAATGTTTGGCGCGGAGCATACGTTAGGTCGATGTGGTTTAGGCCGTTCCACTATGTTATCCATCGACCACAATTGCTTTGGTCTGGCAAACGAAATTTGGACGTGGTTCAGAGTTATTTTAAGCGCATTAAACAAGGCCCAACAGGATTCGCTGTAACTATTAAAACGGAATTGGTTAATCGAATTTTGGAAGGTTACAAAAATAGGTTTATCAACGGATAGTTAAGTACGTTTCGTAAGCAATCCCACAACTTCTAGTGCTTGTCTGCAATAACAACAAACTTTATCTATTTTGGAGCTAGGTGGAGCTGTGTGTAATAATGTGGAATGATGTTTGTTTATTTATTTCGAGAAGATGTGTGCCCATGCTATGGCACAAATACAAATGACCAGTTACAAATTACACACCCAAACCATCAGCCGCGAACACACACACACACACACACACACTTATCCCATATGCACTTACAAGCAGACTGTTGTACTTATATAGTTTATTTTCATTTTTGTGGGTTATTTTGCAATAAAAAAACGAATACTTGGATTTGAAATGGTCTTTACCATCTTCAAAAAACAATCACAAGTCCTAAATACAGCACAAAGCAAACTATTGCAAATACTATACCACCCGCTTGATGAAAGACGGAATTAAATTTCAGTCTATTGTTTTAAAGCAATTTGTTCAGCTGGCACAGCACAATTCATCTCTTCAAGAACAACAATGGTTATGAACCAGCACAAACAGATCTAGGTAAACGCTAATTTATAATAAGCGTTCAGCTAAGATGGAGGCATAGACTAATAAAGGATAGATACACCTTTACTTACGTTTCAAATACTTCAGATGTGACAGTGCACAATGGTGGTGGTCTGGTATTTGTCGATCTATTTGGTGTGAAGTTTAAGAAATTGGCTACTGCACCGGATGTCTTGGGCCTTATAGTCTGGACTGAGGTCATACAAGTTGTGAAAAATATGGGTTTGAGTTCCGTTTAAGGCTATCGGCTTCTTGGTACTTTTATTGCATTAGTATCTGGTCCCTTATTCTTTAAATTGACAAACTGGGAAGTCAGAGGCACATTATTTGTTGCAGTCACGGTAAATGAAACATTCAGAAGTCTACTTTTTGCCGAATGTATTTCCCCAACCCACCGTTATCCGGGTTGCTTGGCTTTTTATCAATATTCGGAGAGTGCATTCAAAATTGTACAAAAAACACAAAATGGGTATTCTGGCCGGATTTTAAGTCAGGGTCACATGGGTTTTAACCCAGAGGTTTTGAATACTGGGGCATGAAGCTCTACGATTTACAATTAACCCCAAATAGGTACGTATATAATTTAGTTTACAATCAATCCTTTCTGTATCTTTATATCCTTTGGCTCAGTTTAAACGAGGCACAGCACAGACTCTAATAGCGAAAGGAAGATAATAGTGCCATATAAATTTACCACTCAGACCAACGCCTCTTTGCAGTTCTCTTAAATATAGAATGGCAGTAAAATAATTAGTTAGCTTTTTATGATGATGCTCGTATTACTTATGCAAGCTTCGTGGGTAGTCAAATGGGATTTACGAATGAAAATCTCTGAGACATTTTCAGAAACGACTTACTGAAAAGCTATATTTTTTAAATCAGCGGCTGCCTAAGACTTTTGCCGCTTGACCTTTACTTTTCAAGAAAACTTGATATTCTGTGATAAATTGTAGCCTGTCTTATTCTGATGTATTAGCTATGATATTGTTAAGTTTCATTAAAAACCATTAAGCAACATGAAATAGCAACACATCCATCTCTCTATCCACCCACACATAAAAACTTTCGCATTTATAATATCAGAAGGATAAGCTGCACCTTCTATTTTGTCAAAAGTATATTTCCAATGTCCAGTGGTTTTTGCAATTGCATGTAAACATTAAAAAGTGGTGTCTTTTTTAAGTTCGTTGATATTTTGTTCTTCGTTTATTGTTCGCAATATTATTCACTTTGCTGCAATTCCTTATCGTACCATAAGGTCAGTAGTTAAAAGCTGAGTATTCTACTAACTCATTTTAAACTCGAATGCAATTTATTCAATCAGATCACTTAATAGGTACTTTGTATAATTTGCATACCCGTTTTAAAATCTCGCTTAACTCACTTAAAATCATTTAGTGTATTTCCTAAGCAAATATTTATAGAATCACTCTGCAGGTTTATTGATAATTAAACGAACTTACCTTAAGTGAAGTTCTATTATAATTACACGAAGGCTTTGTCCGAAGAAATTAAGAATAACAAAAATGTAGTAAAGCGTGTCGCGCTGGCCATCTACCACTAAAGTTGAAACCATAATCAAGAGAAAAAAAAAATGGTTTCAACGTCATATTCAGCTGTCACAGATTGTCAAATGTCATTTAGTTGAGAGCTTCTTCACCTGCAACATAAATTAGGGAGCCTCCGAGAGGCTACATAACTGCACATAATACTGTAGGGGTCCTAGGGTAGGGAGGGTCTTAATTTCTTCGGACAAAGCCTTCGTGTAATTATAATAGAACTTCACTTAAGGTAAGTTCGTTTAATTATCAATTACACTTCGCTTTGTCCTCGAAATTAAGAATAACAAAAATGTAGACTTTGAAAGCAGTACAGTATTATGTGCATAATGAAGGGATATAAAGAAGCATAGGTATCATATGAAACAAAAAAACAAAACCTAAAAAAAAACAGTAGGTTGCTTACAGTAGTTAAGTAAGCATTCTGAGAAAAATATTAATACAAATAAATTACTGTAACATTATTGTAAATATTACAACATAATATTGCAACTATGTTATGAGTTTCAGTAATACCGTAGTTGTTGTTGACTTATTTATTCATTAAAGAATGTGCATAACATTCCTAGGAGCTTCCTAAACTGTTCTTTGATAGAATTTAGCAAACAGAGAAAGCTTCACTCCAACCAGTTGTGACTCTAATAAAGTTAATTAACACCGGAGTACAGCAGAGGTACTTGCATGTCTGGTCGAATGAACAATGAATAAAGATGTATTTATCTCACTTTCGGTTAGGATCCTGTTAGGATTCCTATAATCCACCGACTAATAGTTTGAGACCCTACGAGATTGTACAGTTATTGAAAACTGACGAAAACAATATTTTCGTTGTTTATATAATCGTCCATGATTTATCCAAATAAAATTTAAAAGCCTCAGCAGGACGGAGGTCGACTAGTTAAGGAAGTCAAATTTAAAAAAACAGGGTTCAAGTAAACCTAGATGTCAAGTTAATCTAGTATTTTGATGAATATATTTTGAAATAACTACATTCACTCCATTAAATTAAAAAAAAATTAAATCACTTTTATGATACAGAGTTACTGCGAGTTCTAAAAGTAAAGCTGGATCACATGTCTAATTATACTTTGGCATAGGAAGGGTTTTATAAAACCCCCTTGATAAGTTATTTTTGTACTCGAACTTAAGTCTATTTTTGAACTTACTAACAATGATAACAACGGTACCATAATTCGCTCCATAATTCAATAGAATATTTAATAAATATCAATTCAGCTTCCAAGAAGTTAATATGATTTGACTGTCTTATGATAAGTTAAACCATTTTTTAAACGTAGTATCGCAATGTTGCTTGATGATGAAGCTAAGATTACGTCGGGAGACAAATTTATCAGAGGCAGTTTCACATAATTTCTATTCAATGTCAGGAGGCAAACGTGTAGTATTCGACGTTTGCGCCACTGCCAGAATTTTCTAGTTATTTAGAAAGTTGTGAGGGAACCTAAATTTCTAGTTAGTTTATGTAAAAATCTATTTTGGAAAAACTCCACTGCCCACTTGCTGTCTATCCTTGTATGCAGCCCCCCCCCCCTTTTTACTTACAAAAAGTGTTTTACTGAATTTTTCCACTTAACTAAAGTCTCCTTGAAGGTGGTCAGGTAAATTCATATCTTCATCATAATCATTTGTATGTTGAAATACAAGATATTTACACATCTCAAATACTTCAATAGAGAACCAGCCAAATTGAATGGCTGGGCGGGCATGCAAGGTAAAAGACCCACTAGGTAGTTGGTTTTTGATTTTGCATTGCTGCAGTCCTGTAATTTTTGTGATTTCATTTAAAATGTTATATCTTTTCTGGTCGATGAGTTCAACATGATGTTTGGTGACAATTAAGAATCATAAATGGGTTTTATTGTCATATATGACTAACTCTTAACCTGATACACTGATTATATGAGGTCCCAATGCAACATAATATCATTCAAGCTAATAGTATATACTACTGGTGGTCTATACCATGGATTTGTTGCTGGTTTGATTAGTTTGGTAAAAACCAAAGGAGCAGTGCTCAAACCAAAAGGCCCACAATGAACTCAAAAAAAAAAGATTCATATTTTGAGTTAGATAAACAAAGAATAAAAATGGTCTTTTAATTCAATGGATGCTATGGTAATATAACAATCCGTTGAAACAAATTGTTAAGTGGTTCTTAAATCATCAATTTAAAGTGGTTGGTTTTTATAAACTTTTCATCTAAGTTCAATTTAAGTAAATCTACTTTTCCACCTGGGTAAGTACTACTTAGATACAAACTGATTATTTCAATGAATCATCATCAGACTTCTCATGTTTAAATAATTCTGCGGAACTTAATTCTGCTGCAGGTGGTACATTGGTTTGGTAAACAGGTTATTTATAAACCTCAATCCATGACAGAACAACTGGCTCCACCAATGATCAATGAGAGACTGTCTGAATGACTCACCAGTATTATTATTTGCGGTGTTGCAAATCTGAGAGCGCTGCGGCGGCGCTGCAGGCGGTGCATGGCGGCGCTGGTGATACCAAGAGCCCGTCGGCAATGTCAAAGGTGTCGCCTTGGCAGGCAGACGCCTTAAAATTATTCCCGTACGGGAATAATTATAAGCCACTTTCACCACCTGCCTGGTGGTGAAAGTGGAAGCATTCAGTTTATTAAAAAATTGCTTGAAAGGTTGTCTGGAAGATATCGCTTTTAGCGATAAGGCCGCCTACATTGTAGAACTAAATCTTTGTAAGCTTTGCAATGTGATTGTTTTCTTAGTGCAATAAAGTTTATCTCATGCTATTTTATCTCTTCTTGATATTTTGTGTTGTTTTTAATATCAGCCACAGACCTATTAATGGCCTCAGCCGCCTGAAATATCTGCCTAAGTGTCACCAATTATATTTTCATGTATTTTTGTTGTGTATTATTGATCCTTGATATCTTTTTAATGAAAGAGCACACATATTTTCTCCTTAGCATTGTTTCTGTTTGTACAACAAACAGTCATAAATGAGCTTTCCAGTGTCTATTCCTGATTTTTATAAAGTATTACATTAGAAAGAGCCATTTCAGCATAATGGAGACAGGGCACCAATCCTTTGGCATCTTCTGGTATGCAGTATCTGTCTATGACCTCCTCCTTGTATATTCCCAGTGTAAGGAAATGGTTTAGATCTTTTTACCTTAATATGTTTGGGCAAATCTTAAGGCAAATCCTGCTCCTCCGGGTAAGATGAGACATAAGTGGGTTCTGACTGTATTATTATTGGCTCTTCAATTCTATGTGGTGTCATGAATAGGATGAAATCCTGTTCTGTCCTCGACGGAGACAGGGTAGTTTCCCACACCGGGACCAGATAGGGTAGTAACACAGTTATTATTATCTGACGGATAATCACTAAGTTTTCTTTCTGAAAATCACTAATATATGAAACTTTTAATTAACTGAGCACTCATTAAGGTTATACCTTAATGTAATGTATATAAATACATTATCAGGTTAGGAAGTTTGGAATCATCTCTGTAATCCATTCACAAACTCAGAGTATTAACTTTATTTAAAAAAATAATTAAATGAAGACTTATGCATAAGCACATACTCATAATACATGTATAACTGCTTTTGGTAGGTAACAATCACTTCAAATTGTACACAAGCATGAGCAAAATTGTGCACAAGCACATACTCATAATACATGTTTAACTGCTTTTGGTAGGTAACAATCACTTCAAATTGTACACAAGCATGACAAAATTGTGCACAAGCACATACTCATAATACATGTTTAACTGCTTTTGGTAGGTAACAATCACTTCAAATTGTACACAAGCATGAGCAAAATTATGCATAAGCACATACTCATAATACATGTATAACTGCTTTTGGTAGGTAACAATCACTTCAAATTGTACACAAGCATGAGCAAAATTATAGGGTAATAGGTTTGTAATTAGAAAGGTTATAGCCGCTCAGAGCTATACACATTCTTAATTCCTCCTTGGAAAAAAACCTATTGGGGCATACACCAAACTTGGGGACTGTCAATTCAAATGCATTGCATTCTCTACCAGTCAACCTGATTGTCTTTAACTGTTCTTAAATGAATAAATAAATGAATGAGAAAAGGTAAGTTATTACCTTATGAGCTATACACATTCCTCATTCTACTCTGGAAACACACAATTGAGGAGAACACTAGACTTTTAGAAAACTTCAATGCAAATGCATTGTTTTTCAAGTATGTACTTATCAGTACTTGGTCGTTTTTAACTGATGAATTAGAAAGGTCATAGCCACATAAGCTATACTCAATCTTTATTCGTCTTCGGATACACCCAATTAAGGTGAACGCTAGACTTTTAGCAACCGTCAATGCAAATGCATAGTTTTTCAAGTTACTATGTACTTACCAGTACTTGATCGTTTTTAACTGATGAATTAGAAAGGTGATAGCCCCATAAGCTATACTTAATCTTTATTTGTCGTCGGAAACACAAAATTGAGGGGAACACTAGACTTTTAGAAACTTTCAGAGCAAATGCATGGTTTTTCAAGTATGTACTTACCAGAACTTGATAGTTTTTAACTCATGATAAGAAAGGTGATATCCACTCGAGCTATACTCATTCTTCATTCGTCTTCGGAAATTGAGAAGACACATATTGAGAAACTTTCAATGCAAATGCAGTTTTTCACGTAGGCAGGTATCCGCCAGAAACTCGATCGTTCTTGTAGTTTCCACTTGAAACTTTCTTTAATTTTTCTAATCTTTCGTTCCTTATGCATTCCCAAATCCTGGACTTTGTGTTTTTGATGCTTAATATCCCTGAAGATCCTGAAATTGTTTAAAACTTGGGAAAGAAAAAAATATCGTGCAGAATGGCGCGAGCACTAAAACGCTAATGACATTTGACAATCTGTGACAGCTGAATATGACGTTGAAACCATTTTTTTTTTCTCTTGATTATGGTTTCAACTTTAGTGGTAGATGGCCAGCGCGACACGCTTTACTACATTTTTGTTATTCTTAATTTCGAGGACAAAGCGAAGTGTAATAAACGACTGGTGTATATTATTTTCTTTTAAGTGATTTCGTGTTTACAGAATCACTCTATATGTGTGTTACCCTAAACTAAACAGGACTTGTACTTTGAGTGACAGATGGGGTTAATTACTCACATTTTGCTTGTTAGGTTACACGCATAGGCTAGACTTCAAAAGTTAGGATCTAAGGTAGTTAAGGTGTCACTTATCCACAAGACAGAGATAAAGAGAATCTGAGCTTGAAATTAATGTGTCAGTGATTGATTGACTTAACACTACATCAGAATTTATGTGAGATTTTCAAGCGCACACCTAAAATTCGCATTTTTTGTTTAAGTAGTTATCAAAGTGTGTAAAGCAATGATATTACAATAAAAAGACGTAGATAGGTTGTCAGCACTGACGCGAAGTCAAAAACTGTCCATGGGAAAGACGTAGTTGATTTGACCGTGTTATAACGTGTGAACAAGATAGTATGATTATTTACTAGAGCTTAAACAAGACAGGTACATGTTGTGCAGTGTGGTCTTAAACTGTTGACAGTTTAAGACGATGGTAATGCTTTGCCCAGGTGCACTAAGAGTTCTGATTTCGGGTGCCACTCCTTTTACAGCAAGTACCTCTTTTTTATTTATAATAACATTGATTTATAGTGTTAGTGTTTTTATTTCATAAAAATTACGAAAATTCAATCTGCATGCTATTAATTTTAATAACCTTTTAAAGTTTCAGCAATGAAATTAACGATTCATACATTTTGTACAACTACATTAAATAAAATGAGACGACACAAAAGCAAAATTTATTAACTTCATTTCCTGATTTTTATAGTTTACTTTCAGTGAATTATGATTTTCAGGTTAAATGTGCAACTTAATTACCATAAATCGTAAAATTAAGGCGAAATATGGTCTGGTTTCGTATTAAATGATTAAATATACTAATTTAATAAATTCAGATTGTTACTTTTTAACTTTAATTTAAGTATTTTAAAAATCTCATGTTTCAATTGTAAAAATATCCATACTTACTTGAATACATAGTCTAAATTTATGAAATATTTTCACTAAATCAATATTTTTTCGCAGTCTAATTGAAAAAATATTTTTGATTTTCACATACCGATCAAACCTCAACAAACTTAATAAGCCTGCAAGCACGGACGAAAAAGAAGGACGGACGTCACCTCGTCTAATCATGAGTGAAGCATATTATCAGCTGCCAGTTTAGGTGGTAAAATGGCGTAGTTTGTAGCACCTTGCATGCTTTTTCAGTGGTATATTCTGTCCGTCCTTCTTTTACGTCCGTGTCTGTAAGATCTAAAATGGAAGCATTGCAAGGTTAAATCGTAAAAAACCGAAAACTTCGGGAACAAACCTTGCATTAGCGCCATTCCATTACCTCGTGAATATTCCTCATTGGCACATTAACTTCTTTCGAAGACGCCGCAGTGAATGGAATAATACAATTTGCAGTATAAAAGTTGTTTTTGACGGGACCGAAAATGTACTGCTTGTTTGCCGTTCTCTGTTTTCTATGTTGACGGGTGGGCATCAAAAACGGCGATTAGTAAAAAAATATTATTATTAGCCTAAAATTAACTTCAGCTAGATTGAAAAAACTGTTTTCTATATTTTTTTTCGAAAGAAATTGACCTATGTCTGTTTAACTAAATGAACTGTAAACACTAGATCAGAAATATATGACTATACTCGTAATAATATGACAGACGAAATAGTTTCTTCTTAAAATGATTTAACTTGATAAGGTTAGTGTTACTAACGGAAACTTCGATCTAAAGCCAGAAAGAAGAAAAAAGATACTAAAAACACAGGATAGGAGTCAAATGAGAATGCAGCAAAAATCTGCCTGCAACGAAAAACTGATGAACTTCTCAATTGTCAAAGACATTCATAAAAGTGCCTAATAAGTTACAAGTACTTTTAAGTAAGTTTTATTTACATTACACGTATACTAAAAAAAAAATACTAAAGTAAATTTAACTTAATTTAAGCTAGGCACAGCTATAGTAGGTTGTAACATCTATTTAACTTGCATCTGTTGCCGAGCTAGGAATATACCTGTATTCCGGCAGACAGCGCCATTTACCTTCGGACCTACTTCAGGAAATTTATGTAATATGAACCTATGTTGAGAATGTGTGGTGTGTCCTCTCTGTGTGTATAGTGATGGTGTATGGGTGGGTGTGTGAGAGGGTGTGTTTAAGAATATATAATTTGTAAGCAAAGTTATAGACAGTTACACTTTTTTTTTAATAATATATATATATATATATATATTTGTATGTGTATAATGTAAATAAAACATGTCCCCAAGGTGTCATACAAGTCAAACAAACCAAATGAATGAGTAGGAGTTAGCTTAACTAAGAGGTAAAAAGGTATTTTTGTAAAAAGAGTATGGACCGCTTTTTTAGTGGCTTCACATAAGGGTATAATATACTGACAACGACTCCATTTAATGCGAATCCTTGTATTTATCTGTTTTTCTTTCTTTTGTTTATTTTTATACATTTTATTTTTATTCTTTCACTGTGGCGTGGAAGTAATAATTTGGGAAGAATATTCTCGTAGTACTTTCGAGTTTTTTCACCGCTCTTATATTCGTACGTATGAACTGGAGCTGAAATTATAGTTAGTAGATTCTTACTCACTCATTTCTTTTTATTATTATGTTAGATATACTTAATAATAAAAACTGACTCATTTCTTATCATTATCGTGATGTCTACCGAAAAAAGTTTCTACAATATTTTCTGAACATCAAGCAGATCATTACTTTGACTTTTACAAGAATCCCACACTCGATGTATACGCGTACTAACGAACTCATAAAAAGATTCTCAGTATTATTTACTTCAATAATAAATTGTAAAATAATCTTATAGTTGTGAAATTAACCAACTGAAACAATTTGTTTTAATAACTACAACGTGTTTCTAATATAAAATGCAAATATTTTTTTATTGAAATGTATTAACTATTCCTATTTTATGATAAATTACTATTTAACAATTTTAACCCAATTAAACATTAATATATCTGGGTATAAACAACCAGCCGGCCGCATTTAACTAAATGCGGCCGGCTGGTTGTTGCTGTGGTGATGAACGGAACATTCAGAAGCCCACATTTCTCTGGGAAATCCACACCCAACCGTAGTTGGGCCAAGCCCATACTGCCACTGTCACTGCCACTGACTTGTGTGTGTGTTTTTCCTTCACCGAAGAGGTATCCGCATATTGTACAGTTAGCATCTAAATGATGTGTGCCCACGAGAGGTCAAAAAGGTATTGTCGGTTTGACAAAAGCAATTTTAATGCTGCAATAACAGAGTCGTATGTCATTTGAAGCGTCACCAAACTCTAAAACAAGTGAAACACTGTTTTAATCCTATAGGGATAAAGTTGCTTTTCATTAAAATTTCACACATATTTGACAACTCTGTACGCACTCATAATTTTGATGCTGACTGTACCTTGAACAGAAAGTAGATATTGTCTTGTCTAAAAATTTACTACAACTTTTGAAGAAAAAATGTCCAACCAGAAAAAAACATGTTTAGTTAAAAAGTTAAAGTGGCGAAGAGATATAACGAGGTCCTTTCTTTATCCAGAGTTCATAAATAGTAAGGAACAAGCTGCTTAAGAGATTACAACGCGGCCCCGAGCAATAGCAAGGCAACACTAAATTTCTAAATTTCTCTCCAGATGACACTAACAAAACTTTAGCTTCGTTCCGGCTTGTAAACATACGAATCATTTTTAGTAAGGAAAACCGCTGAATACCTTTCGCACCGCACTTAAACTCAATTTGACAAAGTTGATTAAAAATACTGGGTTTAATTTAATGATATTATTTACATTATTCAATTCAACTTTTCATTTCACCTTACATTAAGTTAGAGAAACCAAAAAAAAAGTTAACAGTTTTGTCTTATTTCTGTTCAATTATGGATAAATTGAACATAATGAGGCATACAACGAATTATTAATTAATGTCCGGAATACCACTCAACTCTGTTGAGATGATTTTGAAGTTCGTAATAGTCCTTGTTACCGATAGCAAATTTTAGCAGTGTTTTATTGCCTGCTGTGAACTAGTAAACCATACCAACTTTTAATTGCAAAAAAAACTATCTGATATCAAATGTTTTCACTTCTTAACACTGTTTTCATGTATTGTGTCTCCATTTTACCTAGAAGAGTTCAAGTATTGCAAAACGCGTTAAAAAACTTTTTTTTTCATTGTGGTCTTCAAAATGACCTCACTTTCCCTGATGGAAAGCAGTCCAGATATGGGGTTGACAAGCACAATGATGGAAAACTATGTTGCTAGTCAATCTCATTTTGAAGGCCTGCATAAATGCCTTTTCAACTAAGCGTTATTGCCCATTCTTATCTCCCGTGTGTTCTGCTATCCACAAGTTTCGCAGCCTGACGTCTATACAGCCACAAACAGATGCAAGTTTAATGTCTTTCGTTCGGGATAACATTTCAGAGCCACACGCTCGGTTACGTTGAATACACAGAGCATCGAAGAATGGTATGGTGGCAGAAATCGATGGGGTTCGTTGCCTTCAGTGATAGCTGGCTGGTTGCCTATATTTTTAGCTTTAGGTGTTGAAATAAACTTTCTTTGCCTACTAAAACTTGTACAACAGAATTTTTCAAAATTCGCCAAGTAAGAAATAAATTTTATCGAAACTGTGATTTAATAATCATTTTTTGAAAAGAGAATCATCGATCTATCTAGAAATAATATCAGAAAAGCTTATTCAAATTCAAATATACATTAAAAGCCGGCCGTCCGCTAGTCTAAACGGTGGATCAACGAACATAATCAAATGTATAAAACTAATTCATAAAATAGTTTAAATGTTGTCTAACAAATGAAGAAATGTAATTGAATTTGAATTTTACATGACTGTATGCATGTCATTAAATTTCAATTATATCCCGAACTGGGTACACTGATACACAATGAGGCATACTGATTGTTACCGTCATGTTACCGGTAACAGCGCCATCTTTTGCTATTGCTATGGGACACTAGATATACTTCTATTCTATTCTATTCTATTTAAGTATATTACTTAGATATACTTCTATTTAAGTATATTACTTAGATATACTTCTATTTAAGTATATCTAGTAGTAGTATTATCTCTATTTCTTTTTGTAAATAATACCTAATTTACATATCACACACGCAGACCAAGACAAACCTACATGTTCATGCACCACCAACGGGAACCAACATACTTGATGTTTGTCCCCGTACAGTAGGCCTAGCACAAACCAGTAATGTTTCGGTAATCGAAGAGTAAACGGTACTTTTTTTCTTAAAGACATGGCTAAAAGAAAAAAAGTATCGTTTTCTTTTCGAAAACCAAAATGTTTGCGGTTCGTGCTAGGCCTGCTGGTCTGGGTGTTTGTGTTTCATAGGTATAAAGTATGTATTTGCAAACGACATAGTGTTAGTGTGAGTGTGTTTATCCGTTGTCTAGTTTCCCAAAGCACAAGCATTTAGTTGCTTAATTTGGGGCTAGGTGGCGCTGTGTGGGATAGTGTCCAGTGATATTTTTTTTAAATATATTTTACATACCAGACTAAACAATTTACTGTGATATAATTTTACTAAATAGTCTAACTGCTGGAACTTATACTATTAAGTGAAACATAGTGCATTATATCTTGTACCGAAGATTTTGTCCAGAGATTATTATTCATACCGACCCTACCGCCGTTATCGGTTTGTTATCGGTGCTTTCCATCACCGGAGATCTGTAAATCTGACCACAATGTAGGTGGTGATTTGCGTTTAACTTACCTACCGTTGATGAAAAACCCCAGCAATCCAAACAAGACGTAGGGTAGAGGTAAGAGGCGAGCCCATTGCCGAATGGGCTCGCCTCTTACCATTTGTGTTAAAAATGTGCTCGGCAATGTTTGAGCTTCTAAATGTTCCGTTCATTATGGCGCTAATTTTGGTCGTAAGCGTATATTATGCTGTAATATCATGTCTATACATTTTCACTCAGCTTAGCTCTTGCAGAAAATATGTCTTTCTCCTTTCTTCGTTGGACGTTAAAAGAAGAGTTAGTGTTGTTTAAATTTGCTACACGTTTGTCGCCACAGCAACCCGTTCAATACTCCCAAGAAATACGTGGTCTTACTTTGCTGCGCCAAGTTTTATAGTAAAGTAGTAAGTTTTCTTTTCAAATTAGATAAGCGTTGGTTGGGGGACGTAGTCAGGGTTTTACGGGGCGCATTGTGAATTGTAAATAATGGACTTTAAAAATTCCAGATATATTTTTTATTGTTTTGTGTACGGCACTGACATCAGCTTTCAACTATTTTATTATTATAGTTTTGTTTCAGGTACTAGTATTATGATCATAACAGTGGATACTACTAGCTTCTTTGAAAATGTATGCGGAAAGCCTATTGATCGGCAGTGGACGCGACTGTTGATAATGATAATGAATATTGTTAAGCGTTGTTTCACTTCGTAATCTGAGAGTTAAAATGGATCATTTGATCAGTTCTTTTCTTTTTACTTAATTTTAAATCATTGTGTTTGTGAGAATGAAAACTTTAACGCAACAAAACTCCAAGAACGAAGAAAGAAAGTCAAGCTAGGTGATTTATACCCAACGTGGTAATAAGCGGGCCTACCGCTTATATCCGGGCTGTTTGTCATATTTCATCGCTGTTTTCTATCTAGGGAGCGAACGCCGCAAGTTGTATAATCAACACACAGCTGAGATGCGAAAAAATCGAGATCCTAATAGTCGGAAACATTCAAACAGAAGCCAAATCACAGAGGGCGAACCACGACGCTCAATATAAAAATAAACTGCCCTAATTCGTCTCTGTCCAGTGTACGGATAATAGCAAGTGTGACTCCGGGGCTCCATTGCACTCGCAAACTGATATCTTAAGCCAAGTTTCGTTAACTTATGGATTCGATGCCGTCGGACCGTTTATGTGAACAATGTTTTCCGAAGTTGCGGGGCCATTTTTAAACCCTCTCGTTTTATTGGTCCGTACCATCCTGTTGTGTACGTATTCGTATGCAGAATTTTGGAAGTAAGGAGAGATTTATTGAAGACTAGTTTGAAGTTGAACCGCAAACTTCAGGCATGTCAACTGTTTTGTGTTTGTTAAGTTTTTATTAGTCTTGAAAGAATAACGCAAAGAGGTTAAGTATTTAAAGGACTTAAATATAGGTAAAATCTTTGAAACTTGTCCGCCTCGAATATAAAAGATGATAGGTATAGCCTGCCTTGAGGGCCACTGGTCGTGGGATGGATGGTCGCTAACACAAACATTTTTTATTTTCATTTTACTTCATTACAGTGATTTTACAAAGCGAAAAAGCTAGAAATGAAATATGGAATGAGCTCTTAAATCTTCAGCTTTAAAATCTTTACTAACATTGTATTTGAGCTGATTTACCTATGTGGACTAGAGGTAGACGTATTGGTCAATAAGAATACCAGCAAGTGCATTGATATCGCCATTCAAACCGTACAGCCAATCTGACTTAACCCGGTGATGGATGTGGGCCCCAATCGACCACGAGGCACTAACAAATGCCCCTAATAAAATATAGGTAAAATCTTTGAAACTTTTCCGCTTTTAATATGAAACAAGATTCGTAGAGTCAAAGGTCGCGGGATTGATCGTCGCTAGCAAAGTTTTATTTTTTTATTTTACTTCATAACAGTGATTTTACAAATCGTAAAAGCTAAAACTGAAATATAAAATGAGCTCTTCAATCTTTGCTAACAATGTATTTGAGCTGATTTACCTATGTGGATTAGAGGTAGACGTATTGGTCAATAAGCTGCAAGTGCATTAATATCGCCATTCAAGCCGTACAGCCAATCTGACTTAACCCGGTGACGGATGTGGGCCCCAATCGACCACGAGGCACTAACAAATGCCCACTCGCCACCCGTTCATTCATCGAGGCTTAATTACAATTGCCGTAATACGAAACTACCGGTTGATTTAACACGTGAGTCAGGGACTAGTTTACAGTTGAACCGCAAACTTCAGGCATGTCAACTGTTTTATGTTTGTTAAGTTTTTATTTGTCTTGAAAGAATAACGCAAATAAGTAAAGTACTTGAAGGACTAAAATTTAAGTCAAATCTTTAAAACTTGTCTGCCTCGAATATTATGGAGATTGGAAGTGCCTGCCTTTTTGGCCAATGGTTGCGGAATTGATCATGACCAAGGACAAAAAAGATATTATATTTTACTTCGTTACAGTGATTTTAATACTAGGAAAATGACAAATGAGAAAAGCTCATTATGTAAAATCAGCTTTTGAATCTAAATAGATAGATAAACACTTTATTGCACACAAAATTAATGCATTTGTAAGTAATACATCTCATGAACGTACAATTTCGGCAGTCTTAGTGCTAGAAGCAATCTCTATTTAATATATTTGAGCTGATTTAGCTGTGTGCATTAGAAATAGATGTATTGGTCAATAATAATACCAGCAAGTGCATTAATAGCGCCATTCACACCGTACAGCCAATCTGACTTAACCCGGTGACGGATGTGGGCCCCAATCGACCACGAGGCACTAACAAATGCCCACTCGCCACCCGTTCATTCATCGAGGCTTAATTACAAATGCCGTAATAACTCCCGGTTGATTTAAAACGTGAGTCAGGGACTAGTTTGAAGTTGAACCGCAAACTTCAGGCATGTCAACTGTTGTGTGATTGTTATGTTTCTATTAGTCTTGAAAGAATAACGCAAATGAGTAAAGTGCTTGAAGGACTTAAATATAGGTAAAATCTTCGAAACTTGTGCGCCTAGAATATGAAAGATGATAGGTATAGCCTGCCTTTAGGGCCACCGGTCGTGGGATGGAGCGTCGCTAGCACAATTTTTTTTCATCTTTATTTTACTTCATTACAGTGATTTTACAAATCGAAAAAGCTAAAAATTAAATATTAAATGAGCTCTTAAATCTCAAGCATTACAATTTTTACTGACATGTATTTGATCTGATTTACCTATATGGATTAGAGGTAGACGTATTGGTCAATAAGAATACCAGCAAGTGCATAAATAGCGCCATTCAAACCGTACAGCCAATCTGACTTAACCCGGTGACGGATGTGGGCCCCAATCGACCACGAGGCACTAACAAATGCCCACTCGCCACCCGTTCATTCATCGAGGCTTAATTACAATTGCCGTAATACGAAACTCACGGTTGATTTAACACGTGAGTCAGGTCGAATGGGCCCCGAGTCGTGGGTATTTTTTTTGAGTGGATTATGGAGGGTTAAATGCCAACGATTATCAAAATTTACCGCGGTTTTGTGATTTGGTAATTTATTTGTGTTTTAGAACTACACACGGGTTTGTGAAATGTTATATAGTATCAACGTGAGTTAAAAAAAGAGTCATAGTAAAGAAATATATTTTTTGTGAAGCATTAGGCGACTGAATATTTGATGTCATGGTTTGAATAATAAAACAGTTATTTGAATATTTTTTCATGTGAAATGTATTTTCGAAGGAATTGTTTAAAGAATGAAAACTAAAATTATTTCTTGATTGAAAATCTGTTTTCGTGAGACGTGATGACGTGAATGAATCGTATTCTTTATTTTCATTTGTGTTTTATGCGTTTTAAAATGTTAAGCTATTTAATTGCCTTCAAATCATGTTATACATCATGAAGCATGTCATGATGTAAAAGCCAACTTTTAAATAATGCGTCTGCGAACCCATTTATTGGCAAGTCACTTTTAGTGTTACCAGTAAGAAATGGTTGGTGTTAATGATAGACGTTTGTTGGTCAACTGTTTATTTTGTTACAGAATATGTCACTATTTAAAAGTATACATTAAAAAGATATAAAGACATAGCAAAAGTAACAAAAAGGTAGGTTGGCATTGCTGGTCACCAACATGGCCCCCGACGGTGGGAACACCAGCTAAATTAGGAGGGGACCAACAATGCCAGTTTCCTAACAGGCCGACGCAGGACACCCCCTTTCGTGGCCACGTCCATTACCCTAACAACGCCGTCTTTTCCTGGATGTGTCTCCACTACCCGTCCTTTAGGCCAGCATTGTCTTGGTAGAGTCCCGTCCGCAATGCACACGACGTCCCCAACTTTCAGAGTTTGAGATACTGGGGGTGAAGCTCGCCGGGGCACTAGAGTTGGCAGGTACTCCTTCACAAACCGCTGCCAGAAATGGTCGGCTAGGCGCTGTGACTTTCGCCATTGGGCCCTGCTGGAGAGATCGGAGTCGTCGAACTGTCGCTTCAAGGAGTCATTGGATGAGGTGCCGATTAGAAACATAAATGGCGTTAAGGCTGCCTCAGCTTGTTCATCATCTGCAACATGGGTCAACGGCCTGGAGTTCACAATTGCTTCAGCTTCTAACAGCAACGTTGATAGAACTTCCTCCCGAGGCGATCTCTCTCTTAGTGTGACTGTTAGAGCGCTTTTGATGTTCCTCACCAACCTCTCCCAGCATCCTCCCATAAACGGGGCCGATGGCGGAATGAACTTCCACCGTATTTCCCTCGTGGAGGCAAACTCTGCGATTTCCGGTAGTATTTTGGAAGCTCCAACGAAAGCAGTGCCATTATCAGAGTAGATGCACGATGGGCTACCCCGTCGAGCGATGAAGCGGCGTAGCGCCATAATGGCGGAATCGGATGATAAACTCTCGACCATCTGTTATTGAGAGACGTTTTTTGGTCAACTGTTTATTTTGTTACAGAATATGTCACTATTTAAAAGTATACATTAAAAAGATATAAAGACATAGCAAAAGTAACAAAAAGGTAGGTTGGCATTGCTGGTCACCAACAGTTGGAGTCAATGATATTATAATAAAGACGTAGATATAGGTTACTGGTGCTAGAAAAATGGCACCCAAAATCAGAATAAATATATAAATATGCACAACAATCACTCCAAATACTATCAGGCTCTCCATTAACCACAGTAATAGGTACTCTTTATTTCTCAGCCAGTTAATGGGCACTTGCAAGGCGAAAAATGGCCTCCCCTTAAATGGAATGTTCTAGCCTGAATACCGCTATTAAAATGTTCTTTGAATTGTTATATTAATGATCGACCAATAGAGTTTACGGATAATTTACTATTAGCCAGAATCCCTTTGTTACATTTTAAGGTTTATTAAGTCGTAATTCACAAAGATTTGATTCAGTATTTTAATTTCAAGAAAAGACTGATTTTCTGAAAAAAGTTGAAAAGAAGAACAACATGCTATTTAGCGTATTCATACTTACTCATTCATATAGGAAAACTAGCGGCCGCCCGCGACTTGGTCCGCGAGGACTTAAGTGAGAAAAGAAAAAGTTATATTTTTTTATAAATTGTAGCCTATGTGCTATTCAGATGTATTCAATTCAATTCAATTCTTTATTGCGGGTCACATAGGAATTAGTTGACAGTGTTTAGGAAGGTACATGTGACGCCCTGTATTTAAGGGCATTGCAAACATTACATGTCATAAGTTGTCAGTTTACTTAACCTATTTATGTAAAAGCTGTATTATTATAAAGTTTCATTCAAATCCATTGAGTACTAGAGAGTAGAGGGAGAGTAGTAGAGAAATGTGAAAGTGCAACACGGCACATCAAGACATACACATTTTCACATTTATAATATTGGTAGGATATGAAACAACTACGCACTTAAAACTGTTAATTAATTAGATTTGTGGTGGAAAATGTCTGAATTAGTAGTTTCGAATACTGTAAAGTGATGTCCATTGCATTTTAATTGATTAATTGTATTTGCTGTGCGGTCTACCTCAAAACCGCATTTTGTAAAACAATACCAATGCGTGATATACACAGTGTAACTGTTTGCTTTTTGTTTCCGATAGTTGAGTGTTATTCATGTAGAGTGTCTAGTGTGAGTGTGACAAACGCACCGAGCTATAGTCCGTTCACGTTAAGAATGAAGTGATTTTAAAATGTAGTTCGAAAATATGCGTTCAACTGATCACTGTGTTACGGGGCGTGCTAGATCGAAGGACAATAGTATGAAATTACTTCATTTTTAACGCGAACGGACTATAGCTACAGCGTGTGTCATTTGTTTGACATTATGGTAGCGCCTCTGGTAGTAGTAGACGTAACCGTTTTTTATTTGTTTTGTTTTTTTCAGTATTTTAAATTGTTATTATTGTTGGTGACCAGCAATGCCAACCTACCTTTTTGTTACTTTTGCTATGTCTTTATATCTTTTTAATGTATACTTTTAAATAGTGACATATTCTGTAACAAAATAAACAGTTGACCAACAAACGTCTATCATTAACATTGGTGTCAGAAGTAAAAGTAGAAAATTAGGGTTAAAAACCTACAAAATGCCTTTTACGAGGTCTCAGAATAAAACGGCTACGTCTGCAGCTGTGCATCCCGGTGAAGTTCCTATTGTGTCTAAAAGTGCTCAAACAATGGACGGTGCATCTATCCACGGCGCCCCTGCGCCGGCCTCGTCCAGTGCCGCACATAGGCAAGCTTCCACGCACAGTACGGCGTCTACGAAAACCACTCATAAAAGTGGTCGATCAGGCCGATCCAGGGAGACCGTGAAGGCCCAAATCCTTGCTGTCAAGGCAGAACATGCTCGAAAAATGCTCGAGGCCGAGGCCGAGCGCGATCGTATAGCGGCAGAGCGTGAGGCAGAGCGTGAAAAGGCCATGTCAGAACGGGAGCGTGCAGTTGCTGAATTAGAGCTACAGGCCGAGTTAGCTGCTATTGAAGCTGGCTCATCATGCAACTCGCAAGCCTCAAAAACTCAACTCATAGAAAACTGGTTAGTACAGTCGAATGATTTAACCACTCGCCCTAAGCGTAATAATAAAGCACATTCGTTGGTTGACAGGGAGAGGAATGAGCCGTGGCTCTTAAGCGCAGTGCCAGAAGCATTGCCGCGGTCGGCGCCCGCCACGACCCGTGGGGACGCCTTAGCTTCGTGCTCACATCCTAAAGCTGGCGCAGTGCCGCAGCGCCTGTTGAAAGCGCAGTCGGCGAACCTCGCTGCGCATGACAGCGCCCTAACGACGTGCCTGCCCCTTGAGGTCCCATTGCCGCCAGCCATGCCAGCTAAACACACTCCACACACGCTTGGTTTACAAACACTAACTAAAAATAAAGATTGTTGTTGCTACATTAATAAAAGTCAGGATGAGGTAGGTACACCATTTATTCAGCTGGCTAAGGCGATCTCAAGCTTGGGGAAGAAGACGTCAAAGGTATGTGATATCCCTAAGTTTGACGGTCGCGCTGCGGATTGGCTTCTCTTCAAGAAGTCATTTGACCAATCCAAGGCTAACTTTTCACCTAGCGACAATGTAGCTAGGCTCAGCACAGCGTTGCACGGAGCAGCTAAAGAGGCCGTCGCTATTAGGTTGGTGGCAGCCGATGACCCGGAGCAAATTGTACAGGCGTTGGAGGCCAGGTTTGCGCAACCAGAAGTAATCGTATTGCACCAGCTCTCTCTTGTGAGAGCTCTTCCCAAGCTTGGTGCGTACGAGTCTTCGCGTGACCTGAATGTCTTCGCCTGCCGCATTCGTAACTGCGTCGAAGTTATTCGGCTGCTTAACCAGCCCGAATATCTCGCGTCACCAGAACTTGCTAATTCCATCATTGGCAAGTTGACTCCACTCCTTAGGTCACGATGGGCTGACTTTGCATCGGCGAGGGTTGGGACTGGCAAATTTAAATTAGAAATTTTGGCTGATTTTCTCGATAACGAATCAAAATTACAAATTAAATTTGGTGTTATTTTGTCAGAGCCGTCACCCGTCAGATGTCAGTCAGTACCTGCCAAAAGTCAACTTGTCAATTCCGCCAAAGACAAAGTTTTTCCTTACGCAGTTTCGTCATCGCCCGCCGAACCAAAGAGTTCCAATGTATGCAAATATTGTGCGAGGCCAAATCACGATGTCGCCGATTGTAGGGATTTTTCTTCTTTAGCCTTAGACGATCGTTGGCAGTGGGTCATCGATAGTAAAGTATGTCGCAGATGCCTCAAGAAAGGGTCACACATGTACAAGAACTGCAAGAAAATGTGTGAAGTTGAAGGCTGTAGTTCCAGTAAGCGCCACAATACTCTTCTTCATAGACCCCAGCCGGAGGCCGCGATCACGGCTCATGTAGTTGCTTCTTCTCAACAGACCGCTGAGGTTAGCGATGTGACACAAAAAGTAGACTCACCTGCTTGTTCATCCGCTACCATAGCTCATAATGCCGTACCAGCCGATCTTACAAAGCCTCTTCTGAAAGTCATTCCAATCACTTTAACCGGTAAGAAAGGTAGCGTAGACACCTACGCTCTTTTAGATGATGGTAGCTCCGCTACTCTTGTTGATAGGTCGGTGGCTGACATGGTTGTGGAGGAACAATCTACGGTCCCTTTGCAAATTAACTGCGTTGGAGGGCTTACTAAATTCACTAACGTTAGCTTTATTAATGTCAAAGTTAAAGGACGCTACAGTTCGGATAGCTTCGAGATACGCGCGCGCTCTATTCCTGATTTAGGTCTTAGAAGTCAATCTGCGAAAATAAGTGACGTGAAGCGCTACAACTATCTTTCAGATTTAGCTGATGTATTGGCTTACGATGATGCTAAGCCGACTTGTCTCATCGGAACTGACAATTGGCATCTTCTTTTACCTCAAACCGTACGCCATGGCACTAAATCTGAACCAGCAGCTGCTCTCACTTCTCTGGGTTGGGCTCTTTTTGGGTTTATAAACAGTAAAGCCAATCGAGTAGACTTCATTAACCACATCGACTGCAATGATGATCTTGAGTGCCTAATCAAATCTTATTACAAATTAGACTCCATAGGTATAGAAAAAAAACCACATTGCACTCCGTGCGATAAACGCGCTTTAGAAATTTTAGAAAACACTACAGTTCGTTTACCTTCTGGCAGATTCGAGACAGGACTTCTATGGCGAAATGACATCAAAACTGTTCCTGATAGTAAACGCCTAGCCATGTCCAGGTTTTCCAGTCTCGAAAAGAAAATGTCTAAAGATGTAACCTACGCAGCTGAGTATAAAAAAAACATTCAAGGTATGCTAGAGAAATCTTATGCAGAGCTGTGCACCGGTCCACCACTGCCTAACAGTACCACCTGGTATCTTCCTCATTTTGGTGTGATCCATCCGCACAAGAAGAAGCTTCGCGTGGTCCACGACGCAGCTGCAAAGTGCGAAGGTGTTAGTCTCAACTCGATGCTTCTACCGGGACCAGACCTTTTACAGCCGTTGCTCGCCATAGTTATGAGATTTAGGGAGGGTTGTATCGCACTCACGGCGGACATTAGGGAAATGTTCCCACAGGTCAAAATAAGAGCCCAGGATCGTGATGCCCAGCGATTTTTGTGGAGGGACAGCCCTCAGCTCCCTATTCAGGAGTATCGAATGGCCTCCATGATTTTTGGCGCAACGTCTAGCCCATGCACGGCGCTATTCCTAAAAAATAAAAATGCCATGGAATATGAGCAACAATATCCTGAGGCTGCGCGTTGCATTGTGGAGGATCATTATATGGATGATTTTCTTGGCAGTGTCTATGGTCCAGAGGAAGCAGCGCGCCTAGCTCTTGAAATTGTGAATATTCATAAAGCAGCCGGTTTTGAAATGCGTTCGTGGGTCTCAAACCATGCCGACGCCTTAGCTCTAATTCCTACCGACCTCTGTGCCATGAACACTGCCGAAGTAGAGCTAGGTCCAACTTCCCCTTCTCAAACTCGCGTTTTAGGGTTAACTTGGGATGTCAAAGGCGATTCTTTACGTTTCCTAGAATCTGTTCCAAATCTCCCAGACAACTTTACCAAAAGGTCGGTATTATCCCTCCTCATATCAGTCTACGATCCACTTGGCTTAATGACTCCACTAATTATCAAAGGCCGGATTCTATTCCAAAAAACATGGAAACTAGGACTTGATTGGGACAATACCTTACCTGATGTCCACATTCAAAGATGGAGGTCTTGGTTTCAGGAGCTCGAGAATCTCTCTGGTTGTTCTATACCTAGATGTTATTCAGGACAAAGGGTAGTAAAAGAGGCTCAACTCCATGTCTTTGCTGATGCCAGTGAGATGGCATACGCTTGCGTTGCTTATTGGCGGTTCACTCTCACTGACGGGTCAGTAAAGCTAGCTTTAGTTGGAGGTAAAGCCAGACTCGCACCCCTGAAACCAACAACCATTCCAAGACTGGAGCTACAAGCAGCACTCATTGCCGCTCGTTTTGCTGTCTATATCTCCGAAGCCCATAGAAAGAAACCTAGTAGAGTATTTCTGTGGTCTGATTCTATTACTGTCTTAAAGTGGTTGCGTAGCGACGCTTGCACATTTAAGCCGTTTGTTTCATTTCGTGTTGGAGAAATTTCAGATCTAACTGATGTTCAAAACTGGAGATATATCCCTACGGCAATAAATGTTGCAGACGACGCCACGCGAGACACTGGCGAACTAACAATGGATTCTCGCTGGCTCACTGGACCATCGTTCCTACTTTCACCTGTAGAGCTTTGGCCCAGAGAGCCAACATCCAGTAATTCCTTACCTACAGAAGAAAACAAAATTATTTCTGAATCGGTTTGTGTTTTGGTGGGAGGAACACCGGAATCCCTTCCTTTTCCGGTAGTTGCTGATCATCGACGATTCAGCCAATGGCTACGTCTCCTCAGAGCAACAGCTCGGGCACATCAAGTTGCCAAAGTGTTTCGGTCCAATTTACCTCAAAATTCAAAATTTGTTTCTACCGCGCTTCGCTTTTCTAATAATTTACCTCTTTTATCCGCTGACGAATTAAAATCGGCAGAAATTCATTTATTTATGACGATTCAATTAAATTCTTTTACAGATGAACTCATTTGCGTGCACGCGGGACGCCCTGTTTCTGGTCACAGTAGACTCAAGCACGTGTCCTTGCTCGTCGGTGGAGATGGTCTGCTTCGTCTGTCCGGACGCACTTCGGCCTCGGATTCAGTAGAGTCTCGTCCCATCGTGCTTGACGGCAAGCACTATATTACAAGACTTTTGATCCATCTTTACCACGCAAGATTCGCACACGCAAACAATGAACTCGTTGTAAATGAACTGCGGCAACGATTTTACGTATTAGGTCTAAGACCAGCGGTAAGGCAGGTGGCAAATAGATGTCAGACCTGTCGAATTAGAAAAGCAAAGCCTATGACGCCACCGATTGGAGATCTGCCCAGAGTACGGATGGCCCACCACGAACGGCCATTTACCTTTGTCGGCTTGGATTATTTCGGACCGATAAATGTCACGATTGGCCGACGAACAGTCAAACGTTGGATCGCCCTCTTCACCTGTCTAACCATAAGGGCTGTCCACCTCGAGATGGTCGAGAGTTTATCATCCGATTCCGCCATTATGGCGCTACGCCGCTTCATCGCTCGACGGGGTAGCCCATCGTGCATCTACTCTGATAATGGCACTGCTTTCGTTGGAGCTTCCAAAATACTACCGGAAATCGCAGAGTTTGCCTCCACGAGGGAAATACGGTGGAAGTTCATTCCGCCATCGGCCCCGTTTATGGGAGGATGCTGGGAGAGGTTGGTGAGGAACATCAAAAGCGCTCTAACAGTCACACTAAGAGAGAGATCGCCTCGGGAGGAAGTTCTATCAACGTTGCTGTTAGAAGCTGAAGCAATTGTGAACTCCAGGCCGTTGACCCATGTTGCAGATGATGAACAAGCTGAGGCAGCCTTAACGCCATTTATGTTTCTAATCGGCACCTCATCCAATGACTCCTTGAAGCGACAGTTCGACGACTCCGATCTCTCCAGCAGGGCCCAATGGCGAAAGTCACAGCGCCTAGCCGACCATTTCTGGCAGCGGTTTGTGAAGGAGTACCTGCCAACTCTAGTGCCCCGGCGAGCTTCACCCCCAGTATCTCAAACTCTGAAAGTTGGGGACGTCGTGTGCATTGCGGACGGGACTCTACCAAGACAATGCTGGCCTAAAGGACGGGTAGTGGAGACACATCCAGGAAAAGACGGCGTTGTTAGGGTAGTGGACGTGGCCACGAAAGGGGGTGTCCTGCGTCGGCCTGTTAGGAAACTGGCATTGTTGGTCCCCTCCTAATTTAGCTGGTGTTCCCACCGTCGGGGGCCATGTTGGTGACCAGCAATGCCAACCTACCTTTTTGTTACTTTTGCTATGTCTTTATATCTTTTTAATGTATACTTTTAAATAGTGACATATTCTGTAACAAAATAAACAGTTGACCAACAAACGTCTATCATTAACAATTATTATAATAAACATTTCGGGGGTGTCAAACTTGCAAAAAAAAAAACAGTTTAGAATAAGGAAGGAAAAATAGTCATAGAATTAAGCTGCCCGTCAGTGAAAGGGCAGAACAAGCAATAGGATGAGAGGTAAATAAAAACAACTATGCACAGTTCTTGACATTGTTTGACAGATTATGATGTTAATGTGTATAAAAACTAGACTATTTAAAAAAACAATACTTAACAGACTGAAAAACCAGGCTTAAAATTAAATAAAAATATGCAATCTAACAACACGGCAAGTGCGAGATTTATCTCTCATCGCGCTTTGTAAACAAAACAGTTTCATAACCCTGGTGAACGGCATAATAGAGTCTGAATTTATTAAATTCGTCCAAGCTACGTGACTGCCCCGGGCTGTGGGTTTCAACCCCATTAACCTTGCCTTGCCATGATTTAGGGCCGAAATACCGAATTCCCCCGTATTCCTTACCAGAACAGATTTTTCTGTGCGCATTAAAAGGCATTAATGAAGGGAATTATCGGTTGAATTTTGGAGTTTTATTTCGTTGATTTGTTCATATCGAACTTGGGAGTCTGTGAAATCCGATGTTATGTCGACGAGTTACGATTTCCAACTTCGAAAATATTTTGAGTGAACAATAATTTATTAAATAACTCTGGTAGGTCCTGTAACTTCGTTATCCTGTAATAACGAAAAATAATCACGCAACTTCCAGGAAATTAGGTGGACTTTAAATTTATATCTTCTGCGTTACCTTAGAAACACAATAAACTTAATTTACAGTACAGAAAAAACTGTTTTTAGTTACTAACTAAACTTTTTACTATCCACAAAAATTACTTTAATAGTGATTGTTTACCTAGAACAGAACTTGTTTTCTCTTAACCATATTCTAAAGTTTTAAAAACGACGCAAGTTTGTTTCCTTCCCACCAAAGTTGAAGTAGGTAACAAAAACAGTTTAGAAATTATTTTTTCACATCTTATATAAAAAACACTATTGATTAAAACGTTTTCAATTATTGCTTTTAAAATTCAAAACTAGAGTGCAAATCTTGTTTACCAATAAAATTAATAAAGGCAACCACAATCGGAATTGAATTCATGTTTGCTGCTGAAAAATACAAAATACGGGCAGTTGCCAAAGGCATTAATTAATTAATTAACCACCAGTATTGCAATTTCATTATTAAAATGGTGACCACTCTTCCGCTGCATTAAGTTTGTTTGATATGAAACAATACTTTTTCGACCTGGCATCCAAAAATTGTGAGGTGTTGATATTCTAAAAAGATTAATGTTCCTGCTTTTAGAGCAATATACATCATGGCAAACCTTTATCTATATTAATAAAAGATAGTCTGGTTTGCTACAACATTTATAAATCAAAAACTGCCAGTCCGAAATTGAGTTTTTAAAGTTGAATTTGGCTAAATTAATGAAAAAATGAATTATCCTGTAATTTTCCTGGGTTTTTTACCTATCCAATTATCGGGACGGGATCAGTGTATTTGTGGGTTGGTGAATCTGGTTTTAATTGAAATGTCATTTGATAACCAAAAAGCTAGTTCCGCCTTCAAGGCCCTACAGCATTTTTAATGTACAGCCTACTTGGGTTGTGAACTTTCCTTCAACCTTTATGTGGGAAGTCGATTGTAGACAGTAAACCTGTTGTTTATGGTTAGTGTCGACGTTATAGTAGAACTTTAGTGGTTATGCTAAAGATAGTAACTAAATTCGTAGTTACTACGCCAGGACTATGATATCTACGTCAGGTAGGAAATGTGTTAACCAAGATTGCACAATCAGATAATATTATACAGCTTAAATATAGCTTTAATAATTTGTTGAAGATTTCCATACAGCGTATATTTCATACATTCATCACTGACAATATTGACGTATTACAAGTGTTTGACACGACACGTGCTCTGGAATCAATTTCGCTGTAACGTGATTCCTTGTGTATATCACTCGATATACGATGATATTATATAAAATAAGTAGATAGGTTATTTGTGCTAAAAAAGTGGCACCCGAAATCATAACTTTCTAACACCTGAGCAAAGCATTGACAGTTTGAAACGACACTGCGCGACACATCTGTCTCGTTTACGCTCTGATGAATAATCATACTACCATGTTCACATGGTCAAACTATAAGTACGTACGCCGTCTTTTTCATCATAATATCATTGCTGTTATCTAATACACAGGTAGAGATTTATGCTTCTTGTTGACAAAAGATATAAGTATGTCTAATTTAAGACTGACGAATTCATTCACCGTTTTGAAAAATCCAGCGGTTAGGTGACAAAAACGAATATCGACATTGAAGGAATGATTTGTTGTAAACGAAGTGTTGAAATTAATGATGAAAGTTTGAACTAATTATCATAATTTTGGAAGAAAACGTTCAATAATAATTTTGTGCTGCTACTACAGTTTTTTACCGTTAACTGGTACAACAAACGCAAAGCATGAAATATTCAAAACAATGTTTTTTTATTATGAAAATGTAGGTGTTTGATACGTATATTTTCAATAAAATCATTGATAGAATATCAATGAAGTACTGTATGTAAGTTATTCTTCTCATAATACTAACTTAAGGTTTTACGAACCTTTGTTCATCAATCGCAATTATAATCCAAAACATAAAATTGTTAAGCCCATGCTCTTTAGCATACTGTGTATTTCCGAAGTAAAACACAAACTTCAACTCAGATCACGTGTTGAGGGCAAAAGTCACGTGAAAGGGGAACGTGGGGGCACGTGGGCGAAAGCCCCCACTCTGCGTTTCCGATATGGCCATTAAAATTTGCAATATTCTCTTGGAAAATAATTATGTTGATTTTATCTTACCATTTTCGGTTTGTTGAAATCGGAATTTGCAGGCTGGTTAAAGAAATAGCGGTTAATTGTAGCGATGACATATTTTAATGTGGATAGCCTGCTTTAACCTCCTTAAGCAGGCTATCCACAGGCGTTTACAACAACCACTACAAAACCATTGGAAAACGGGCCTTATGTCAGCATCATGAAGTGCTCTTTGTAAAGGTTAATGCCTCTGTATAACAGAGGCTAATCACTACTTCTTAATTAATCACACTATCTCGTTATTTTTGCTGAACTCACAAAACAAAGAAAAAGCGTTTGTTTATTATTGTTTTGGAAGCAGCATAAGATTGCTTAACTTTTCACTTACTATCACAACATAAAACATATTTCACTCAACTTCTGCTGGTGAGCTTAAAAATTATCACTTTGCCAAGATTTCCTTATGAAATGGTTTCTCAGTAGCGATTATTCATTTAATATTAAAGTTCATTCGAACAACTTGAATTTTAATAAATAATGTCCAAAAGTAATTAAGGCTCTTTTCCGTACCAAAAGCTAAATAGCCGTAAAATACAATTTCAGACAAAAGAGAAAACTCCGTTTTAGTCAGACACTGAACTGTGAGAAACAAAGGATATTATTCAGTTAATTCGGAGCTAAACTTAGGCATAGCGCAGTTTAAGAGATCTAAGTTTGAACTAATTCTTGTCACAACTAGACAGTTTGGATTATTGCTTCTTTCCGTTTTCTTAAAAGCTTTTTATTTAATACACTAGAGGACCGAAGACTGTCTTTAAGCGAGAGCCGATTTCTGCGTTACGTTGCGACGACGTAACGGAACTTCAGCCTCACCCTCAACACCATGTACTTAAAAACTACTGCAATCTTCTGCTAGGATGCTCAGGTCATAAGGGATGTTGTAAGGTGCTTACCTTACCATAGCTTCTATCAAAAAGCATCAGCCAAAGTGACAAATCTTGAAAGGGACTTATTGCTGTGGTTTTGTATGGATATAATAAAAGATTATACTTTATTGCACGAAGAAAACTATTACATGAAAAGGAAACACAGGTTGAGGATGTACAATTAAGCGGTTTTATCGCTAGAAGTGATTTCTTTCACACGATCTTCAGGTATAGATACGAGAGAAAAAGTGCGGTGGTGCAAGATCGAAATTGAAAGTTATTAAAATAAGGTTGTGTATTAAGAAACACAACTAGGTAATTTATGCAAAAAAAAACACAAAAGCGGTCAAAAATATAGATCTTCTGTGAATTATTCCGTTGTTTAAATATTCCAGTCCTTTGTTATAGAGTTCTCGTACGTATCAATGTTTAATGTTTGTTCCAAAACAGTGTTCGAGTCATAACTTGACCGTATGACAGGCTTTGTGTGCCTAATTTAATGTTCCGCCCAAATGCTCTATGAATTGTAAATTTTAAAGCTTTCGAGATGCAATTTATTTCACTTCGAAAACTTGTTTTGTTTCACTCTATTTTGAGCGAAACAATAATTGACTTTCGAACGGATTTAACAGGAAAATTATGTTTGCAAATTTGGGAATATGAACCACTTTGAAATTTATTTTCAGCATTTGTCTAGTCAAGTGTCAATAAATTGAATTTGAAGTTCATAATGGGTTCTGTTCAACTTGTAGATACGGAAAAAATATGAAAACTAGCCATAGAGAGCCATCACGAAGAATTTCATTGATTTCACTTGCAGCCTGTTTGCTTGCAGGTTTGCATAGAAACGGATGGACGACCCAATAAAGGTCGCAAGATTTTGGTGAATCCAGGCCCTGGATATCACTGGGCGAGACTTATGTTTAGCAAAAGCTGTCAGTAGGCTGTTGGTGATAAAATATATGAACTTGACTTGTTTATTAAATTATTTTCATCTTCAATCGCAGTCATGAGAAGCACAGTATGTTTAAGGTAGCTGGGGTGTTGCGAATTTTAAGTTAGATACAGGTGAGAATAAATAATTTCAGTTTTATATAAAGTACTCGTAGGTAAATTAATTAAATTATTATTAACCTGTAATTTCCTTGATTTTCTTCCTCTTGCCATTTTCGATCTTGATCAAAGTTGTTAAAACACAATATGATTGTCGTGAATTGTTATTTGAATGAATTCATCATCATCAGAGCCAGTAGCAGTCTCAAATCTATACTCTGCATAGCCAAAGGTTGCTTAGATGAGGTCTCCATCCAAAAAATCAACTGCCACTTGAGCTTACTTGGTAACCTCTGACCTTGATTTAAATGAATTACACTGAAAATTATTTTAGAAGCAAAAAGGTTCCCTTTCAGCCTACCGCTAAACGAACACTAAAAAGCCCCTAAAAAGTGAAGCTTAAGCATTTGCAGAACTTCCTAAGTAAACAGTGTCGTAAATTTCCCTTCCAGCCTAATAATCCAATTTGATTTCACCCATTTTGCAAAGACTCGCGAAAACAGTTCGCCACTGACATTCTGGCACAATTGTGTTCTTAAATTGAGGCCATAAGATCTAAATTGGTAGTACCAAGTTGGTACCAGTTGTTTAGAAGGAATTCTTTAAAATGCGCTAATGGGTACCTAATTGGGATATTGTTCGCGAATAATTAATGGTAGTCTGATAACAAGTTTATTGATTCCTTTGATGGACGATTTTATGAAGAGTTAAAGGGTTGGGACAATAATGTAAGGGCGGAGTGAGATAACGATTGTTTTAAGACAAGTTGATAAGAACATTAAAGATAATTTAATAATGAGTTTGTTAGGACGCTAACTTTTTTACTTATAAATTCTGATTAATTTTAATATCAAAAGCTGTCACTTATTATTTGTAAATCAAACGACTAGATTGGGTATAATTTTATCGTTTTGATTTCGTTTTAATATTTTAGTTTTCATATTGGCTCATAGGAATAAGGCAGGTTTAGGCTACTTTGTTATCTTGTAACTTTTTCTTTCATCAAGAACATCTAGGTATTTAAAGATTTTAAAAATCGTTTTTTCAATATTATTATGATTTGTGTTCTTTTAATATTTTTCCTCAGTGTCACAATCTCTTGTTTAGTCTGTACGATTTGGTAACATTCATATTTTTTAAAATTATTTACCGTATTATATAAAACTTCGAAATAAGTTAATTAGTGCACAGCTTTTTTTTAATTGAAGTGATTTGCTTGTTCAGCAAAGGCGCTTTAATTTTGTATATTAATAAGTTAAAGCCAATTGCATCTTGTATTTATAACAGATTAATGCAGACACCTACCGCATAGAAAATTTGAATAACAAATTTATTAAAAATTACTGAATCGTACGATAACTCGGTTCTGAACCGCCCTCCAGGTAGAGCTTCTGTTCATTAAGTCAGAGGTTGCGGGTTTGATTCGCGAGTAGAACAACATGCACCTGACTTACATTACCATGTTTGTTCTGAGTATGGGTGTTATTACCACAGTTAAAACAAAGAACAGTAAAATATTGTCCAAGTTTCTGTGAGCACGCTAGGCTAATAACTCGGCGGGCGGCCTTAGATAACCTACTGTTATGTTTACTGTATTATTACTCTGAGTATGTGTTCAATTAATATTATTACTGAAGTAGGTATTTATCAATCTCTGACACCCATAGTAAAAGTTATTTAGTTTGTGGTCATTAGATTATTCATGTTTTTAACCTTTAACATTCTAAAAAATACCATGCTAATTTATCAATAATTTAATGTTACATTCATTTGTGAAAATGCCTACCCCGTTGCGAAAGAGGCGTGACGGTATGTATGTATGTATGTCATATTTCATTCTTAACTAACGGAAGTCCTTCACGTACCTAGTTTTACTTTAAAATAGTATACTAAACGATTTTATTCTCTAGATTAATGCAAAATCGACCTTATCAATCTTAAGAAAAACCCTAAGTGTAAACTGCATCATTGCCCCACCCCGTAACGGTTCCGTACATGATATTTCTTAGCTAAATCGTTCGAAAGACGTTTTTCGTTTAAAATCTTTTAAAAATATGAGCTAAATTTTTCGTCGCCCAGCCCAATGGCACGGAAGGGGAACGTTTGACATTGGCGTATATTGCCTTGAAGCCATTTTAGACGTGGCTCAGAAAATGGCGAGTATAAAATAAATTAAAAGTCAACGTGACTAAAGCGGGTGGTATTTATTTAAAGCAATAAACTTGGACGCAACGAGTTGGTATAAATAATTATTTTGGGGATATTTGAGTGAACTGTGATCTTGGAAATCTTCGAACGAATTATACTGTCAGTTTTTTATTTATGTTGTAAAATAACATTATTTCCTAAAATAATATTAGTATTTAATATGTTTTTGACAGATACTTTAGTGTGATAGACTCATAATAATATAGTTTTTCAAGATATTTTGATCAAAAAAGCTTCACAAACAAGTATATTATTCAATAATCAATTCGATTCGCTTAAGGATATGGTTTGGTAAGTACTTTCCTACTAATACTTAATTGTAGTGAGGGGGTTGGCAAGCATAACATAACTGAAATTCAAAAGCTTTCACTTACAAACACATTGATAATCTCCAGTTCCATATTGAAACAAAGTGGTTATCACACCACAGTTCTGAAATAGCTTTAAGTCATTTTTACTTCTGCACAAAAAAAATCCTTCTTATTACCTAGACTCTGCGTAGAAACTCTTATCTTAGAATCTTTCATAAATTAAGTGAAACTTAACTCGAAAGAACTACTCGAAATGGAAATTCTTGAAGCGGGAAGATCTCGAGATACTGAGTGAAGTTTTTTAACTTGCTTTTCACAAAAATTGCAACTTAATGCGAAGCAGGCAATTAATACTGACTTGACTTATTATTAGACGCTTAGATTTTTTTGTGCTAGTCATCAATGAAAATCAACAGTTCACTCCCAAGTAAATTTACATCCATTAAGTAAGTTGATAGAGCTTTTGGAAAAAAAAAGTTTAAGGAAGAGAGCTGACTTAACACTAAAAAGTACCCACTTAAATATTCTTCTTCATGTACAGAGGTGCTCACACCAACCTTTACAAAACCATTATAAAATAGATCTCATGTCAGCAGCAAAAGGTGCCCATATGTGAAGGTTGATGTAAGTGCCTCTGTGCATTGAATGGAAACCATTTTGACGGCAAATGCAGTGTTAGACGCCAACCCGTAGGGCTGACCCGTATTCAGGATTCCGGAGAATATAGATCGCTTAGAAGGCTGTAGGGCTTATTGTTGCTGATGAATAATCCACTATCTATAGGTATATCAATAGGGCAAAATTATGTATATAAAAGAGGGTTGCATTACAACAGGTACAGAACTTGTGACTATTGTCAGGTCATCCGTCTTGAAATGGAAGAACTGCAAGAACCTTTCAAGAACTTTTTAGTCTCAACGGCTTTCAGTTTTTCATGCTATGTGTCCACTGCCATATATAACAGCACTTTATGTGGAGTGGGTATTTTTATTTCAAATAATAATACAGACAATGAATGATACATTTTGTAATTTTAACTCATGAACCAGTAAAATAATACCTATTTTAGCCTTCATTGCTACTTGGGCGTTTGCCTTGCCCTCCATCCCTCAAAGCCGCCGCCGTCCCCTCAATCGGATATTGTCGGAGATATTTACGTTTTTATCAACTGAAATTTACAGGCGGTTAAACTGTTGATATTTCAATAAAGTTGGCACTAGTCCATGAAAATCATCATTATTTTTTGCGCCAAAGCCATTGCTTATCCCAGACCTACCCACCAATAGGAGCTAAGTAAGCAAACAATAACAAACAATATTTTCTGCCACCGTCGCGAGCAATAGTGGCGCAAATCTGTTTTCTCTCAATGATTTGTCTCCAAACCGTACAGAATCTCAGCTGGGCGTCTGCCAAATGTGCAACGGACACAACAAATATAATTCTCACGAGAAAATCTTAATTGTAACAGTATAAGGTTGAATATCTTACAGCGAAAAGTTGGCGAAGTTTGTAAGTGTGTAGCTTAAATTCCGTTGGGCTTCTATCGCCAAGCGAGACTCGAGTGCTCTCGTGATCTTTCTATGAAAATTATATTTTATTACACTCTTAAGACGCGATACGATAGTAATAGCTGTTTACTTGTTTTTTACTAAGCCATCTATTGAAGTTTGGGACAAAAAACAGGAGACAACGAGCAAAGTTTGTGGGTTCTGAGGGGTGCGTAGTTTTTTATTTGTTATGAAAAGCCTATAAGAATATTCATTATTCGAAGCTAAGATATTTTTCAGACAGAACTATACAGGGTGAACTTTGCCGCAGTGAATATGCAGCATCACTTGAAGCCATCCAGCAACAGATGTCAGTTTTGAATGAATTTCAATGTTTAAAAATCTTTTTCTTATGGGCCGCAGCAGTGGTAAATCAACGAAACTGCCACGCGTGAGTTCTCTTGGCTTCCCGGCGGTTCCACCTTACCACCGGTACTAAAGCCCCACCACGCCAAGGCGAGAACTCATGAGGGTGCCTGACCTTCCGCAACTCAGCTTCGGGCATTGTCCCCGCCCAAAATTTGACCAAACTTGTGCAACCGCTTCAGACGACGTCACACGATACTGATCATAATTGAAATAAATTGGCATTGAATAAAACACCGAAACCAGCTAAGGTACAATTTAAAATTTCATTTCCCCGTTTCCGTTTGGCGCCCGCCTCCACGGCGCGCCGCGGTCCACATTTTTCACAATTACTTAGATGTCGCCGCCCTAATCCATCTTCTTTGTCTCACAGTCGGAGTCCATCGCTGAACAAATTGTGACATTGACTTCCTTTTGTGTAGACGGTACGCTGTAAAGGATTGGGTCATCATTGAGTTTTATTTAGATGTTTTTTGGAAGCTGTATGGCTATGTGGCTATGACAGGCAGGGGGGATAAGCCGATTTACTAGCTGAACGGCTGAGGGCCGCTTTGGGCACGGAGGCGGTGCGGGTTCACAGGCCCGTTAAAACCGCAGAGATTCGGATAAACGGCTTGGACGTATCCGTGACGGTGGCGGAGCTGACAGCTGCGGTAGCGAAGGCTGCTGGGTGCCCCGTCGAATCAGTGAAAGCAGGGGAGATCCGCACGGATAAAACGGGACTAGGCACAGCTTGGGTGCGCTGCCCAGTGTCCACAGCCAAAAACCTGGCGGAAAAGAAGAGAGTGTTGGTAGGCTGGGTGGCTGCCCAGGTTAAATTGTTGGAACCGAGGCAGATGCGGTGTTACCGTTGCCAGGAAGTAGGCCACGTACAGGCCCGCTGCACCTCCGATGTCGACCGTAGCCAGCAATGTTACCGCTGCGGTCAGACTGGCCATAAAGCGGTTCACTGCCAGGAGGCAGCACATTGCACACTTTGTGCAATGGCCAACAGGCCCGCGGGGCATAGGGTCGGCAGCAAGTCCTGCACGGCTCCACGCCCCAAGAAAGGAAAATTGCCCGCCGCTGAGGCCCCGACCCAGCCGCAGTCCAAACGCCCGCCACCACCCAGGGACGAGGAGATGGCCGAAACAACCGGTCAGTAATGGCCTTACGACTTTTACAGACGAACTTTAATCACTGCAGAATGGCTCAGGACCTTCTACATCAGAGCCTTCTACAGTGGTCAGTGCACATTGCTGTGGTGGCCGAGCCCCTCTTTGTCCCACAAAGAGACGATTGGGTGGGTGACTTAAACGGCGTCGTGGCGATTACCACCCAAGTAGCTGCGGGTGCTCCACCATTCCGGACGGTGGAGAAAGGATGCGGATGGGTGGCTGCCCTTGTGGGGAACACCTTAATTGTAGGGTGCTACTTCTCCCCCAATAAGTCCCTGGCGGAGTTTGAGGGCTTCCTATCAGAGCTGGAGGCGTTTATCAGCCGCAACCATTCGCGTCAGGTGCTCGTTGCGGGAGACCTCAATGCCAAGTCTAAGGCGTGGGGTTCTCCCTCGACTGATGCGCGGGGAGACGCTGTTGAGGAATGGGCGGTTGCCACTGGCCTCGCTCTACTGAATCGGGGCTCCGTACATACGTGCGTGCGACAGCGGGGTGGGTCCGTCGTGGACGTGTCGTTTGCGAGCTCTGCTCTCGCGCGCAGCGTCACGGACTGGAAAGTGTTGGAGGATGTGGAGACGTTTTCGGACCATCGATATATTCGGTTTGATGTCTCCACAACTCCGACGATACAGACCGGTCCGAGCCGGAATTCTCCAGGCAGGGATTGCCCCCGATGGGCAGTGAAGAGCATGGACCGGGAGGCCCTGGAGCTTGCTTCCATCGTCCAGGCGTGGGTGCCGGCGCCGGACGGTTCGTTTGGTGTGGATGTTGGGGCGGACTGGTTCCGAAAGGCACTGACACATGTCTGTGATGCAGCCATGCCCCGGACCAGGCCCTTCCCACTCAGACGCCAGGTGTACTGGTGGTCCGCAAACCTCACACAGCTTAGACGTGCCTGCGTCAGGGCGAGACGCCAGTACACCCGATCTCGGCGCAGAGCGCACCGGGATGAGGACCAGGAGGCGCTCCTATATGGGGTGTATAGGGAGGCCAAGAGAGAACTCAAGGTGGAAATATGCAGGGCCAAAGCAGACGCACGGAAAGAATTCCTCAAAACCCTCGACAGAGATCCGTGGGGGCGGCCCTATCGCATGGCGTTGGCCAAATTGCGACCATGGGCCCCCCCGTTGACGGCAACGTTGGAACCCCCGTTGCTTCAGTCTGTGGTAGAGACATTGTTCCCGGCGAGAGGCGAGTTTACCCCTCCGTCGATGGTGGCAGCTGGCCTTCCGGACCAGGGTTCGAGCGAGGCGCCCCCGGTTACTTCCGACGAATTCGGTGCGGCCGTGTCGAGGCTACGAGCAAAAGCCACCGCACCAGGCCTTGACGGTATCCCGGGGCGTGCTTTAGGGCTTGCATTAAAATGGCTGGGGCCGAAGCTGCAGGGCTTCTTTTCGGAGTGCCTTGGGCAGGGCCTTTTTCCGCGACAGTGGAAGACAGGAAAATTAGTCCTGCTCAAGAAGGAAGGGCGCCCAATGGATTCACCGTCCGCCTACCGCCCGATCGTCCTCTTTGACGAGCTGGGCAAGCTTTTTGAGAGAGTTATCGCTGCCCGACTCGTGAAGCACCTTGAGGAGGTTGGTCCAGACCTGGCAGAGTGCCAGTTTGGCTTTCGGCGGCGGCGATCTACTGTGCACGCCATACTAAAGGTCCAGACCGAAGCCAAGGAGGCTGTAGCCAGGGGAGAAGTTGTTCTGGCGGTATCTTTGGATATATCTAACGCCTTCAACACCCTCCCCTGGGCATGTATCAGAGAGGCTCTAAAATATCACGGGGTCCCTGTATACTTACAGCAGATCATAGCGTCGTACCTCTCCGACCGGTTCGTAGAGTACCCTGGGCGGGATGCGAGGCTTAGCCGGTCGATGTCGTGCGGTGTTCCACAGGGGTCAGTCCTCGGTCCGCTCCTGTGGAATATCGGTTACGACTGGGTGTTGCGTGGCGAAAATCTGCAGGGCGTTGGCATAACGTGCTACGCGGACGATACACTAGTCACTGCCCATGGAAAGTCGTTCCGAGATGCTGCCATACTGGCTACGGCCGGAACGGCCCATGTCGTCAGCCGTATTCGGCGTCTAGGACTGGAGGTGGCATTGCACAAATCCGAGGTTTTGTGCTTTCACGGACCTCGGAAGGCCCCTCCGGCCGGGGCACACATTGTGGTGAGTGGAGTCCGCCTCGCCGTCGGGTCGACAATGAAGTACCTGGGACTTGTCCTCGACCGCCGCTGGGACTTCCGCTCTCACTTTGCGAGGTTGGCGCCGAAACTGATGAAGACGGCAAACGCGCTGTGTGGAATTCTGCCCAACTTAGCCGGGCCGGGTAGCAGTTGCCGCACACTGCACATGAATGTAGTGCGGTCTATCGCTCTTTATGGGGCACCAGTGTGGGCTGAGGCCCTGAACAGCCATTGCACCGCCATTCTGCGCAGGCCGCAGAGGGCGATGGCTATCAAGGTCTCACGGGGATACCGCACCATCTCTTTTGAGGCGGCCTGTGTGCTGGCACGGTCTATGCCATGGGACCTAGATGCGAGGGCCCTTGCTGCCGTATTTTTCTGGCGCGAGGAGGCGCGCGGTTCCGGCAATTACCCAGCACCTCAGGAGGTGGACCATCATAGAGCTGGTCTGCAGACAGAGGCGTTCTCAGCCTGGCAAGCCCGACTGACTTACCCAGGAGCCGGACTCTGGACAGTGGAGGCGATTAGGCCAATCTTCAAATACTGGATTGAGCGGCGGCACGGCTCTCTCACCTTTCGCGTGACACAGGTCCTCTCGGGGCACGGTTGCTTCGGAAGGTACCTGAACCGCATTGGGAGAGAGCCAACCACCAAGTGTTACCACTGTAACTGTGACAACGACACAGCCCAGCACACGCTGGAGGAGTGCCCTGCATGGGCCCATGAGCGCAGCGTCCTCGCTACTGCACTGGGAGAAGACGTTTTGCTGCCGACAGTTGTCCACGCAATGTCGGTCAGTCGGAAAATTTGGGAGGCAATGTCCGCAAAAGAAACTGCAGAGCGTACTCGGGAAAGAGAACTCCCTAGTCGTCAGAGGAGGAGACGCCGGGGCACGGGCGTAACGCCCTAGGATGTCCCCTTCGCCCTGTGGTCTGGGGCGTAAGAATACAGCCAAGGTCACCCCCGCCTGTCGTAAGAGGCGACTAAAGGGGGGCCCCGGGGTCGCTAGGAGAGTACACGGCGGGGGCTGTGTGCCTTCATTGCACATGCGACCCCGAGGAGGACGGCAGTGTGGGGTGGCCTCACACTGTCGAACACCGGCGGGTGTGGAAGAGGGGAGGTACTACTCCCCTCGAGGTGAGCCGGAACCGGCACAGCGCGCCAGGGTTTTACCGGTAGAGTGCCTCCCTGGGAGAGTCCTCGGTAAACCCTGGTCACGCGCAGAAGAAGGCCGCCCCGGTGTTTTAGTGGGTATTCTCACCCCTTGCAGGGGTGGGCGAGTCCCACACCCCCCCGCTGCCCCCCAAGCAGCGGGATGTGCGTAAAGGCATTTCACCGGGTTAAAAAAAAAAAAAAAAAAAGGCTTATGAATTGCAATGCTCAGGGTGGAAATGATGTATATGCGCTGATGGTTTGTATGGTAAAGTTGGGCTTAGCTTATACCAATAAGCAGATGCCTTGTTTACTAAAGATCTGAAAACCAGAAAAAGACATTTGGTCATGTTGGTTAGTGCAATTGCCCGGTTTGCGAAAGATGCGGGTTCGAGTCCTGCCTGATGACAACATGACCAAATGTCTTTTTCTGGTTTTCAGATCTTTAGTAAAAAAGATACTGCATGGAAAAATGCTAAAAAATAATAATAAAAAACACAGATGCCTTGTTTTGGGTGGACAAAAGGCGGAGACTCAAAGGCGATGAAACGCTCGCACACTCTTTGGGACCAACTCCATAGTTTGAAGCATCAGCGTCCGTCAGTATTTTTCAAGGTGTACTTTGGAAAATGTGCGCATTAACTTCATGACCTCAAGTTTCCACGACCGCACTACCGAACACTGGGATGGCTTCCATACGCATGTGGTGGACTTTCCAATTATCCGAGATAAAAATCTGAATCTACTATAAATCTGGTCAATAATAAAAGGTAGGTATTTTAAACAGTTTCTACCGGCTGAACAATTCGCATGTTCCTTTATTAAACAACAATGACTCAGTTCTCAAACATGCAACAGATTGAAATATGTACAAACTTAACTACCAAACTTTGAACGGAGCAATCCGTGGTTGTCTACCACAGAAGCTTTGTTTGAACCAAATTTATGCAAGTACAGTTTTAAATAAATAAACCAACTTTCAAGATCACAATTGCCCGTCGAACAAGACTCCGCCAACTCGGGATAAATTCGAAACATTTCGGCGCTTTGTTGCTAAATCCGGCCGAATTATATCCCACAGGAATAAATTATGAGGGCAGGCCATTCCCTCTCAGCACGGCAAAACTTTAATTAAGCTGCATTTCCACAGGAATGTGCTCCCCTTTCAGACATTTAGCCAACTCGGTGCGGACAAACTCGCAACTTATAAAGCGTCATTCAGACGTTTGGGATGTTCAGAAATTGTTGCTGGTTGCTTTTCTTGGTGGTGTGAATGAGCTAAAAGCTGCACAAACAACATCTGATTGCAAACATACTATGTGTTTAAAACCAATAGGTACTGCTTATGTTCAAGTCATGAACGAAAGGGACCGCCCACTTTACGTATTACTTTTTTCAACTAAACCTTTCATTTTTTTCGAGCTGCATATTTATTTCATTTTCATCATCTGCAGTCACAAGATGTCCACTGCTGGACATAAAGCCTCCCTGATAGGTTTCCAAGGCGTTCGGTCTCCACTCAAAAACTTATCGGCTCCAACGGCCATCAGTTTTCCGTACAATGTGCCCCGTCCACTGCCACTTCAAACAGACAACCCGCTGGGTTTCTTTGGCAATCTTAATTCCTATTTCCCTAAGTACCGTAGTCTTCAGTAAGTTAGTATTTACAGTTACTGGTCATGTTTTGTGTGGTAGATAGTGTGAAAAAACAGCATCAATAAGAATGCCCAGATAAGATTATTTTAAAACTTCAATTAAGCTGCTTTTCCACGGGAATGTGCTCCCCTTTCAGACATTCAGCCAACTCGGTGCGGACAAACTCGCAACTTATAAAGCGTCATTCAGACGTTTGGGATGTTCAGAAATTGTTGCTGGTTGCTTTGCTAGGTGGTGTGAATGAGCCATAAGTTGCACAAACAACATCTGATTGCAAACGTAATATGAGTTCGAATCCATTGTACTGCTAATGTAAAAACCACGAAGAAAAAGGACTGCCAACCTCACGTAGTACTATTTTAACTAAACCTTTCATTTATTTTGGGCTGCATATCTAACTGTTCATCATCAACATTAAAAGCCACAAGACGCCCACTGATAAGCAATAGACCTCCCCGATAGATTATCAAAGCGCGGGCGATCTTCACTTGAGAACTTTTCGGCCATCAGTTTTCCGTACAATGTGCACCGCCCACTGCCACTTCAAACTGTCAACCCGCTGGACTAACGTTGGCGACCTTAGTTTATATTTCCCTTAGTTCCATAGTTTTCAGTAAGTTAGAATTTAAGGTTACAAGTCATGTTTTGTGTGGTAGATAGTGTGAAAAAACAGCACCAATAAAAATGCCCACGTACGAGAATATTTTGAAACTTCAATTTAGCTGCATTTCCACAGGAATGTGCTCCCCTTTCAGACATTCAGCCAACTCGGTGCGGACAAACTCGCAACTTATAAAGCGTCATTCAGACGTTTGGGATGTTCAGAAATTGTTGCTGGTTGCTTTGCTAGGTGGTGTGAATGAGCCATAAGCTGCACAAACAACATCTGATTGCAAACATAGGTACTATGTGTTTAAAACCAAAAGGTACTGCTAATGTTGAATTCACGAACGAAAAGGACTGCCTACCTTACGTAATACTATTATTAACTTAACCTTTTATTTCTTTCGGGCTGCATATTTACTGTTCATTATCATCATCTGCAGTCGCAAGACGCCCTCTGCTGGACATAAAGCCTCCCCGATAGGTTTCCAAATCTTCCGGTCTCCAATCAAAAACTTATCGGCTCCAACGGCCATCTGGTTTCCGTACAATGTGCCCTGTCCTCAGCCACTTCAAACAGACAACCCGCTGGTTTTTTTGGGCAATCTTAGTTCCTTCGCCCGCTGCCACTTTAACTTATTAATCCGCTGAGCCTAATCGGTGACCTTGGCTCTTAATTACCTTAGTTCCTTTGTTTTTATTTAGTTGGATTGTACTGTTACTAGTCTTTGTACCTAAGTAGATAGTGTTAAAAAAATGAAAATGGTCCTCTACCTATCAAGGTAAGAGTATATTTCTTTGTTACTCCGTAATAATAAAAAAAAAGTTTCCCTACTAGCACGGCAATTTTAACCTCAAATGGAATTATGTCTGCATTTTATTTTAACGATCTGTTTAATGGACTCATTGTTAACACTTGGAAAAACTTAACTAGGCTTTAAATCTTAAATAACTGCATTCACAATAGGATTATTATTCTATTAATGTTTCCTTTACATTTAAAATTTATTATTGACTACCCGAGGGAGCCTTTGGGGAGGGGAGGGGCCTTTGGGGTAGGCCTATGCCCAGCAGTGGGCGTCGTTCGGCTGACATGATGATGATGATTGACTACCCACTTAACATTGTAAATACGTAAGTAATTTCTTTTGTAAGTAACAGTTTTTTTAATAATAAAACAACTTACAATATTAATAGTGTTATTGTTAAATGCAAGTTAACCTTTGTTATACTGGTAAACGGAATATGTTGAAGCAAACACTACCCAAATTCACACAGGTTTCTAGTATAAAGCTATCGTTGCATAGAAAATAGTAATTAATTTCCACTTATGAACTAAATTAACTTCTTGGATCCGGCTACTGGGAATAAACCTGAATAGACCTTAATGAAAGCACATTCCTCATTCTTTATTCTGAAAAAATACATATTTAAATTTATGTAGTCATATGCAGTGCTCCTAAGCAACTGAAAATCCCAGATGTAGAGTCTGACCTTGCAAACCCGTGGCTGATCCCCCCTGTGCGTCGCGGCCCGGTGTGGCCACACCGTCGGTTAGGCCAGCGAAGCCGCTCATGGATGGTTTTGGTTGCGTGGCCATTAGGATCTGCGTACGTTGGAAGCAAGCGGGTTTGAGTGATCTGGCTCGCATTTCACGGCATCCACCGAGTCCTCTTGTGGCCTCCCCCTTTGTTGGTACGTCAGTTTGAGGGAGCTGTTAGGGACTATCACTGGGAGCAAAGCAGTGCGATAAATGTATCGTGAATCCAGCTTCACCCCCAAAGTGCCACGGTTGAGTACCGTGTGGTTTTAGTCTGTAGGAGTTCGACATAACCTCGTCGTCCCCCGCGCGGCGAAATACCCATGAGGACTCCCCCCGAAAAAAAAAATTGCACCTATTTACGAGTTAACAGGAGATCTTATATTTTATTCAAGGTCTCAAATGTGATTTCAATTTTACTTTGTGAATAAATAACTAAGCTATGAACACCAGGTGAAACATTCGTAAGTGCTGACGACACGCGACGAACTTCAGCCAGACAAATAAAACATACTGAAAGCACCTTCATAATTTCAGTTCTGTATTGCTTTTATCTACTCACTTAGCAGTTCGACGATATCAGTTAGAAGCATTAAGGTAATCTAGCCGTGTGAATGACAATACACGGCTGAATATTCACGGCATTTGTCTTATTTATTGTTTCTGCACCTAAAGGTTGTCCAAAAGCAACCTCCTCTTGCGATAAGACTGAATGAAATTGTAAATACACGTATGCATGTAAGTACAGGGTGAATTTTTCGAGGGGGCGCGATGGGGTGATAAGTACGTATCTATGAAGGATATAGAACAAACGCTCAGGGGAGTCTCGAAGCCATGGTTTTGGTCTTGAAAAAAGGTCACCCTGTATTATATGTTTTAGTTTGGCTCAAAGCGACCATGCCCTTTTTTTCAAATATAATTTATCTTCAAAGTAAATGATTAAGCTGACCACGCCCACTTGAAAAAATCACCTGTATACAATAGATGCTTGTCATCTACTGCTGAACGTAGGCCTCTCCTTTATTGTCCAGAGTAGGTACGCGGCCTACTTCGCCCAAAATCCTGCGACTTTTAGTAGGTCGTCCATCCACCCTACGGGTGGACCGACAATTCAAGAACTTTTTGGTCCTAACGGGCTCGGACTCTCAATTTATTTCAAACCGCAATATTTTAGTCTATTTATGAGTAAGTAATTTCAGGTAAGAATAATCGGCTACCGTAAATTCAAACTGAAAACGTCAGCCAAAAACTCCCAAACTTCTTCCACATTTAAAAACCTCGACCATTCATAATCGCCAACGGAGCTCGGTCGCCGAAAAAGCGAAAAAAACTCATACTCACACGACGACATAACTTTTTGCCCACAAATTTGTCCTAAACGAGATAAACAAAGGCATGGACGATACGGCGCGAGTCGGCGTCATGAATATAAACAGTTGAATTAGGAGCGGTACGGAAGAGATATGATATACAAAATGAGTGAATAATTTAATTTCAACGGTAAATTTAGTGTGGTCTCTTGTGCTAGTTTTTTGGGCGGGCGGCCGCCCTGCGGACTTTTATGGCAATGCCGTGTGTTTCACAGTTTTTAGCAGTTTCGGTTTAATGGAACACGTTACTGTGCTTTTTATTTTGTGTTATATAATAATGTGTGTGAACCAGTGATAATTTATGGATATCGAAGCTCAACTATAGGACTACTACTAACAAGTTTATGTATGGGTTATAGTGTCTGAAATAAGAATGTTTGTGAAAATAACTGACGTGACCCTAAAGACGTAGGTATGTTGAAATATCATGAGGGAGAGCAAATACTCTATACGAAAAGTTGATCACTGTTTTGCCACACAGGTAGTGAAATGGAAACCGGCCTATGGTTGAGTGGTGAGATGCGTAAGCATTAAGTTCACGTTCTGTTCTTTTTTGTGACTTAAAGATAGAATAAAATAAACATTTGAATGTCTAGACTACTTCTGAAAAACTATGAAAAAGGTCTAGGTTTTGCTGCAACAAAAAGGTTTAATATTATGTCTGTGATTTTTTTAATGCCGTAAACACTGCCAGCTACACTCACTTACCTGTTAGGCTGCAAAATATAAAATACTACCTTTAATATGTACCTACCACCAATAAACACAAACCGGTTCTTGCACTGAGTAGGTAGTAACCGTTTGTAAAATTGTTAATTTGCAAATTGAACAAGTTGCCCGAAAATTGAGGGGCAGAGGCTTTCATTAAAATTGTTCAGCCACAACGATTTATAAGATTGTTACTGGGATTCGCGAAATAAAACTAATTAAAATGGAACAGACGAGTAATGTTTATTAATCGATAGAAAATATCGATACTTTTTGGAACCTCCTAGTGTTTTGGCAATAACTTTTCAGAATCAGTTATACTGAAGTTAGCGCTTCATGGTGATATTAATATCACAGCAATAACGATTGAAACATTTTAGATAGTTAGAGTCTGCATTCTTAATGAAAATAGAATTCAGTGACGTAAAAAAAAAAATTAACGGTATAATAAGTATAGACAAAACCCATTTTCTTGTGTGTTACATTCCTGGTAAAGTTGAATAACATACAGGTAGCAAGCCTTATAACCTATATTTTATAACTTTGGTTGACTGCAAACAAACAAATCCTTTCACTGTTTCCGAATATGTGGTTTACGTAATTGCTACTTAGTTAATGACGCTGACTGTTATAATTGTCATCAAAACATCGATTTCAACGGACTCTTAAGGGCGGATGCGTTACTGAAGGTTGTCTGAAAGATATCGCTCTCTAGCGATAAGACCGCCTAAATTGTACATTGTTCTCTGTAATTTGCTTCAAATGTAATGTTTTTGTACAATAAAGAATACCTATCTATCTATATATCTATCTGGTCTTGCATGTGATTTTTTTAACATAGTTGTGTGAAATATCTGTGACTACTTACCCCTTTGCGATGCAATTTTGGACCATCGATACCATAACTCCCAATATTTGGACAACACTAAAATGGAGTCCTCCGCGCCGGCTGGCGGGATGTTGATGACAGTATTATTTAATTTATTTGGCTTATACTTACAAGTTTTGTAATTACAGAAGTAGGATTTCGGGTATTATGTAACAGCTCAAGGGTTTCGCTGTGAAATCATAAAATGGGACGTTTCAGAAATTAAATTGTCGTTTGAGTTCGTTTGGGATATTTATGTTAGTAATTATTACTCTTTGGGCGTTCTTGACAAGTGAGTTCGACTTGTCCAGTTGCTAAGACATAATGAAAATGAGTACACTTTATTTTAAAATTATATTAATTTTCACAGACCTTCAATTGGCTTGACCTTTTTTTGAGCTGTTCTAATAAAAAGGTCATTAATTGAATTGCTATTGAGTAGCCTGTCGAATCACCTATCGAATGATACGCAAAAATGTATACAAATAAGAATATAAATGAGCTAAAAGCAAATCTTCAAAAAGTGCGATTTTTTTGACGCCGAGTGTATTATACGAATCAGCTAAGTAGGTACAGCCATAGGTGTATAAGAGTTTGAAAATTAGTCATGTAAGAAAGTAAGATACTTAATTCTAGTTCTGCTTACAAAACATCCTGCTTTCCCCTCAAAAATGAGGTTATTCTCATTAATAGTCCATAAATTCCCCATTATTAAAAGCCTTTTACTTGAAGCCCCACACGCCCATAATTCATCCCCGCAATTTGCGTGGTAGAGCAGTCCCGGGTGGACTATTCCGCGGATACATCGGCATCGGCCCGAACAAATAGTTATGTAATATGTTACGGTAATATGTTACGTGCCGTTACTTGGTAGAAAATTATTTTCATGATAGACGTTAGGGTGTCTGGTTCATTTTAATATTGCAATACAATTTTTGTTGGTATGTAAAAAATTGTCAGGCTGTGATTTGTGTAATGAATCAATTTAATTACTTTTTAGGCTAAAACAATTTTATAACTAACATTTAAGAAATAGACTAAATAGTATGCTTCTGGTTAATTTATGTGGCACTTTAAATCTCTTGACCTCTCCTCATTTTGTTGTGCGCATTAGGAAAAAACACTAATATACGAATATTTAATTAATAAATGAATAATTAAAACGGCCCTCTCCCAAACAGTGTTGCCATCGTGGTGCACGCCACATTTCTCCGAACGTTTTTTTCAAAGCAACGTAATACATACTTAAATTGCAAGCCTACTTCTGTTATTCGGATTACTTGATTCTTATCGGTGTTTTTCTTCACCGGAGAGCTAGCCTCAAATTCTACAGTGAAAAAATTTTTTGGGAATATTTAAACTATGACCAAGCCTATTTCCAAGCCTGTATTTAACTGGCCCGCGACTCTCACTCGACTCTCGATAATATCCAATTGTTTTAAAAGTTAAAACAGTTTAAGTAGTTAAAAAATCATTGCAAATCATGTTGTCTATACAATCTTTGGATTGCTGGTTAGCCTTTCAGTAGTGATTTCTTCACCGTGGACAAGAAATTAAATCTGAACCAGGAACTAAATCTTGCAGTTTACGGTTGCAGTTTTAACAATTCCAAGAAGGATCGCAGACCGCAGTCTGTGATCCGTCATGGAATTGTACCTTAAACATGCAGAACAATTCTCACATTCGAAAAGCATCCTCAATTTTATTGGATTAACCGTAACGATTCATATAGTGGAACATCCCTAACGTTTATGGAGCTACAATTCTTCCAAGAATCTCCTGTTTATGCCAAGACCAGTGTGTGCTGTGTCACAACTCCCTATATTCACCGGAGTAATAATAAAACTGTGTCAGCGAGTACTGAGCCAAATTTTACTTTTGCAAAAATTTCAGCAATGTTTTGCTGAAATCCACCATCAGCGCTAATGTGAAATACTGTGCGGGCATTAACGGACATGGCAGTTTTCGGGTTGCCCTGATATATGGGAACGAGCAATTTATGTTCTCATTACATTCGTTTGCAGGGGTTTATTAGGACTGTTTCTTTTTCAAACAGGTGTATTTGTACTATTATTTTACGGAGTCTTTTGTAATCTTATGGGGGTGAATAGTTTCGTATTTTAAAGGTTCAGAATCGAGACAAACTGCAGACAGCAGGTGCAATCTGCAAAATATAGAGCAGCAGCGGCACTCATCCTGCGGTCGCAGTGAGCAGCAAGGGAGGGTTGCACCAGCCTTCGGGCGGCACTGTCCCCCTTATTCATAAAAACGAACGCAACGCTTAAGCATAGTTTAAGCAATTGACGTGTTGTGTGACTTACTCGCAAATGGCGGCAACAACAAGAATGCAAGAGACAAAGCGATACAAAAGTTAAAGTTTTGTTGAAGAGCTGTTTAAGTTTTTATAAAAAAGGGGTGTGACGCCACGATTAGAATGAGACTTCAGGCACCTCACCGAAGTGCGGCCTGCAGTTGCAGTTTTGCAGTCTGTATTTGCAATGTACCTTAAGAGATAAATCTTATGGAGAATCTGCCTAGATGTGAACTAATTACCTTAAGGCCGTTGTAATTTTCTTTCAATTAGAAAGTTAGATATCTCTCTCTCGTAGTTCTATAGTATTTGTCTCATCATGAAAAGATGAATATAATAACTTTTCACAGTGACAATATTTTGACATACTTTCAGTTGGAATGTTCAGTATGCCTTTTTTCACCATTCTGCCACCAACCACTACTCTGTACGAATGCATTTAGGAATAGTATAACCAGCTACATTCACTGTCCCTGTGGGTCGTCAAATTAAAGTTAATGTTATAAAAAATGTACATGCAAACCGCAAATTCAATCATTCCAGGTTCCCAAATTGTACTAATTGGCGTACTGACTCGACCTACATTTAAAAGTGGCCTATTTAACTAAACCTTTTTGTTTGAACGTACACGACTGCCCTACTTTTGACAGCTGACTGCAACCGGACCTACAAAACGCCAGTAAATGTAAATGAGTTTGAATATTTTCGCCATTCCGCGTCTGTTTGTAATGAATTGTCAGATCGCAATGCTTCTGGCTCGGACCGCGAATTGTGCAATTACATTAGTAAAAATGTTTTAAATCAACAGTAAATAGAGAAGAAAAAGATATGTTTCGGAACACAAAACCGACGACTGATTAAGAGCTCTTTCACATTAGGTTGCAAGCCGAGCGACATCCGCGCGGCAGTCGTGCGGTTCACAGGCGGCTAACTTCCATAATAAAAAAGCAGCGCGGCAGCAGCGCGATTTGTGTAGGCAATAAGATGTGAAGGCATACGCTGCAGTCGCACGGAAGGCGCGCTGCAGCCGCTGCTTGCGACCTAATGTGAATGAGATCTTAGTGTTAGAAATTGGCTATTAACCCAGAGGTCGCGGGTTACATCTTTGCTTAGTTTAAACTAGTTGCATCTGCAGTTATTTTGAGAGCAGGAGCATTTCCATTTGTATTGGTCTGGTCTAGGTTACAGGTTTAATAAGTATATATTTACAAAAAACATATTCAAGCATGTTTATGCGTTGAATTATAATAGTACCCATAGTACAAGTTTAGGTCTAGAAGGCGCTGTGCGGGTTAATGTTACTCCGTCTGGCGAGCAGGACACTTATCTAAAATTTTGCTGAATATTGTACTTTAACTTGATCGCAGTGGAGATTATTTGCTTGAAATACTTCACTGTACTTTCACAATACAAGAGTTAGGTATATGCATTTCAAATAAAAGTCTAAAACTTTGAAGGCAATTAGATCACTTTCAAAACTAAACCCTCCCTCCCAACATCAACAAATCTGATCAACTTACTGGCTAATCGAGTGCAAATTTAACCATCAAAAGGCAGAAATCTTTTACTAGTTGATCGCAAAAGTTGTTGCAGGAGATCAAAGTTATCTGCAACAAAAGTAACCTCTTTGATTAATGTCGTGTGTGAATGGGCGGCCCTGCTCTATGATGAAGGAAAATGATTGGATGTGCTATTTATTATCACTATGCTCACTAGTAGACTGTTTAGTAGTTATTTAACACAATGTGTGCTCATGACTACAGGGTGAATTTGAAGTCAGTCGACAAAATTTAATAGGATGTTTAAGATTTGCCTTACACCAATATAAAAATAATTTCAATGTTAACGCATCAAAATATCATTAAAGTTTTACAGCTGTGACACCGCTCACGGTGAACGCTTCTTTACACAATTGGACTACCTACGACAAACTGTGCATAACCGCGCCTGAAATAAAACATAAAAACACTACTTCCTATTTTTGGTTTGACTTCACAAAATGAATGTGTATTGCCAAATGTTTTCGGTTTCAGCCTACATATCCCAGACGGGGTAGTCAAAGGCACACTGTGGTGAACGTAACATTCAAAAGCCTACACTCCGCCGAATCAGACCTTATGTGTTAAGGGACTAGTATACCGCCCTTCTAGTTGCAGCCTGAGTTTTACAAACTGTTTTCCACAACAAAGTTAGTTGCAAGTTGTTTTAATTTGAACTCCAAACCGCACGGGTTCCTAACCTGAGTATGTTATGTAGTATGAAGCACGACACCCTCCTAATACAATTTTTTGTTATTATTATTCGTTACCAGTAAAAGTGACTTGGTTACCTTCAATTTATGATTTATTTTAGCGCCTTTCAATAAAAGCCGGAACCAAAATGCTTTCGAAGAATACCACATTTTGTCTTCGTAGTTTGACGTTCTTGCTCATAATTTACCGTCCTATCGCGGGCGTCCACTCACTGCGATGATCCTGGTAACATATCGGCCGCTATTTCGTCTCCCGGGCTCATTTACTAAAGGGTTGTCGGCCGATACCGATACCAATTTGTTTTAAAACCTCATTTTGGTCGGGGTTGGAATGATTATTTTTTGTCTTGGGACCGACTTATATTTTGTAGAGTTATAAGACTAAGGCCTGTGCCCTGCAGAGGGAGGTATAAGGCCATTTATCACAAAGAAATATCTGTACTGTTAAAAGTATTTATTTTAAAGTTAATATCTCAAATGTTATAAAAATTGCTTAAACAATCTTTATACATTAATTTATTCCACTAAAACATTCGTGTTTGCATATTGCGAACCCAATTATAACAAATATCCAGATTTCCTAAAACAATCCGACATAAAGAGAATCGGTAAAGGTAAAGCGCAATCTGCAAAGCTTCGTCTCTTTGTCGTAGCAAAAACCTTTTAGCATAGCGCAGCATCAATATATTCACTACACCACAGCGTGGACTTTAGTTTGAAGGTATAAGAGTCAGATTTGAGTGGCTGGAGGCTATGCTGGTACGTGGATACTTGAATCCACTCCAAACGCACTCGGCAGGTTTGGCAGAGGAACACGCGGATTCATTTCCTTGTGACCTCGTTGAGATTGGCCAAGCGACGATTAGGCGTTTATGTATAACTGGTGGAACCTAAATATCTCACTTGTATTAGGTATAGTGAGCTGAGTTAGCGTAAGATCCTAGTTTGAAGCACCTAAACGTTGATGAAAGGTTAGTAAGAGCTGTCTAAGTACCACCGGCTTGACTGAACTATTGTAAACGGAGAGTCCAAAAGAGTGCAAAGATTTCATAAATATAATTTTATTATGGACTTATTGGACAAAAAGACACGACACCTAGCCACAAAAATGTCCATGAGAAGAAATTAATGATAATTTTTGCCCTTCTGACGAGCTGCTTTTTCTGTAAGAGTTTATTCTCGAAATATTTTTCTTTAGGAAGAGTCGATAATTTGATCTAGGTTAGACATACACAAGTTAAGTAAAAGTCACAAAATTATGAAAGAAGATTGAATTCCCTAAACGTTACTTAATATCATCCCACTTAACTCGATCAATTTACTTTTACGCTTTTCAAAGGTTACACCATATTGTCGTCAACACCACTATTAAGTAAAACAGTCAACTAATACTTATGTATTTAGCGGTTGTTCTAACCACTTTACATAATAATACAGCCGCATTACCGTAATTTAAATCACCCCAAATTGGTTCTATAAACCAACATCGATTTACCAAACATTACAAGATCCTACATTATTAATTTGACTGTTAAGTTAGATTAGAGTCATTCGAGTAAAGTAATGACCTTTCTAACGACCTCTATAACAATTGCCTTAACCACTCATAAAAACCACATAAAATATAACAACTCTTTACAATTATGGTGGTAAAGGCTGAATTCTCAGTGAAATATAGCAGTTTTAATTTTATGTTTTATTCTGAGCTAGTATGTACAGAGGCGCTTTACAAAGCCTTTGCAAAATGGGTCTTATGTTAGCGGCATAAGGTGCCCCTATGTAAAGGTTGATATGAGCGCCTGTGTACTTATATTGACTATTCAACTTAGGTGCAGACTGCTGGTAGGCGTGTTTGCTATAAGTACTCATATTCCCCCTCATGAGTTCTCGACGAGGCGGGGGGCTTAGTACCGGGCATGAGAACGCAGGTGTGTCACTGTGGTTGACTCACCACCCACCTTTTGCAGCCCATAAGGGCGACAATTGAAGTTGTAGGCCAATAGAGTCTGCGTACGGTGGAAGCCAGCGAGCTGGAGTGCTGGGGTGCACTGGCTCGCCTGCGGCGTCCACCAAGAAGGCGGAGGTGCTTGCGTACTCCAAGCGCTTTCGTGCCATACCCCTTTTGTCGGGGGTCGGTTAGAGGGCGGAGGGCCCGTTAGGGGCTGGCACTGGCGGCCAAGCAGTGCGATGAATCCATTGTGGATCCACGCTCGCCACTAAAGGGCCACGGTTGAGTGCAGTGAGGTTTTAGTCGGTAGTATTTTCCCACATAAATAATAAAAAAGTACTCATATTCGTAGTTACTTGCAGTTGGTACAAATTAGTTTATTCCTTAGTTATGATAATGCACGACTTTGCCTGCGTAGTTACAATTTGATCGCCTTATTTTAGAATCAGTTTGACTCCGAAAAATAAGATAAGGTAAAATAAGACAACCCTTAAAATAGTAATGTTTTTATTTCCATGTTGGTTGTAGCTTGATGTGATCCTATAGCCTTTAGAACTATCCAACAAAAAAGCATTTTTCAATTCAAACTATTTACTTATTGATCAAACTCTTCAGCTTTGCAATGTGGTGCATTGTTTCCTCTAACGAAATGACTATGTCATTCTAATCTTTTGCGGAAATACATGAGTACAAAAATTAAAAGAGATATGACGCTTATCATTGACGTTAAGCTAGCTCGCATAATATCCTGAGAGGTATGCACATCTCTATATTCTAGAACTTCCACATTAGTCTTACCTAGCGAGTTATTTATGTTCCCGATCTAACGGCTATATTTTACTAAGAGCTTATAAAACAGTGGTCGTACTCTAACAGTAATTGCAGCCTGCTGAGTGCTCAGTCTCAGGATAATCAGGAAATATGGGGGATACTGGCTTTTACGTCGTCTTTGCCGGCCGTGCGAACTGTAGACCACATGCTTTGGCGAAAATTGCGGAGCTCCGGCAGAATTTAATAGAATTTGCCAGGATTTGAATATTTTACGAATAAGAGTGAGTAGATGTGGACATAAGAATTTTCTGGAAAAATCCGAGCTTAGCAGTAACTCGGTGTTTGGGGCTAAAAAATGGAGGAATTTTATATTGTTGGTTATATTTCACAGTGCTATACTTTCATCTTAATTGAAAATGAAAGAAGCTTTTCTTCCGGAAAATGTAGGTACAAATATCGCCTGAGACTTGAATCAAGTGAAAGAGTAAGTAATCTTTTATCATCACTATTAGCAGCAGAACATATGAGTGCACAGCCGGAAATGTTTCGAACATGAATTCAAAATCACCTGGCGAACATTTCTGACTATTAAGGAAACAACTAATATACAGTCGCTTTTAGACGGCAAAAACAAACAATAACCTTTCATCAATCAATCAAAAACGTGGAAATTGTAACGCAAAACATAGATGATTGAAAAATAGTCGCCAATATTCAAACAAAGCTATATTAAATTACTGTCAACAACGACGAAATGTGTTTACCGTTTCAGACCCACCGTAAAACCTATCAATCACGGAATCCGGTTCAAACCGGTTGGATCCAATCCGGGCCTGTTTATACTACACTTGTTTACCCCACATCTAGTTTCGATGGGCAAACTTCATTTTCTGTCTGACACATCGGTCTCGTAATAAAAGGTTTCAATCGATCAATCTTGACTTGATCAATGCGAAGGTGTTTTTGCTAATTTGGGAAACTACTGCCGTAAAAGAGTGTTGAGGAAATGAAAATCATCGTGAGGTACAATTGTTTTTGTTTTGGGCTTGTAAATCAATTTGATTATTAAAAACCATCTTTCGCGTTTGACTTAAATTAAAATATCAAAATATCATTAGACAATATTCAACACAGCGATATCTAGCTCACATTCGCAAACAGTTTAGGTGCTGAGACTAAAGTATGTCAGCAAATCTGAAAGATACATATAACAGTATACAGTTAACGTGTAAAAATAGGTAAAAAATAAGTTTTGACTTAAGTTGATTTGGCACAAAGACAAAACGTGAACACAACTAGTCTTGAGTTGATATTTTATTAATAACGAGAATAAGATCAAATTCATTTTATTGCATTCTAGGACGTTCCATTTAAACAATAACAAATCAGCAATTTATCCATAAGTGTACTCATAAGTAAGTTTCATCCTTGTTTAAGTTTAAATCTTTTAACTTGACATAATATCACAAAATTAACATAATCTCCATTCAATAGCATTCATGGGCTCCCCTACATCCTACTTATTGACAAGTTCTAAGCTAGCTGTGCCAACACGTACAGCCAATACATTCCAAGATCTTCCCACTATCTACCTCGCACTCTAACCCTAAAACATCCTTGATAAAACATTCACATACACAAAGAAGTTTGCTCGCCAAATTCGGCTGCCCCATTTCAAAACCTAGTAAGAACCTAAAAGCTAATTTTTCAGGAGACCGCATGAACGTAAAATAGGTCAGCCTTTGAAAAATATTTATCTTGGGTAAGAAAAAATCTATGGGTTGTATAAAATATTAAATACCAATCACTAAGTGTTTTTAGTATATGGATTTATGTGTTTATAACATATTTTAAACCCCTTACTTACTTTGAAAATTGAGATGAAATGTTTCAAAACATAGTAGGAGCTTTTACTAGGTTTTAAGTAGGTACATAATAATATAGTAAACTAGTAATAGTAAACTCAGTATTATCTCAATCTTTCAAATCTAGTATATACTGTGCACAAACCACATGAAAACCTAGTAAGTCTCAACGATTTACTAGATTTTAAAATGGTTAATGTGGTTTGCTAGGTTTCAAAATGGTTATGAGGTGGTGAATGGTGCACTTACTAGGTATCGAAACTTTGAAATCTGTGTTTCTAACTGAGATTTCAATGCTGGTGTTTTTGCATTTTGAGAGGTGCCCGTAGCGCAGTTGTGACAGTGATCGGCGAGGATCGCTGTTGTAAAGCAACACACACCGTGTCGGAAATGGGATGGACCCCCACCGATATTTAGTGATGTATATTTTGGGCATCTCCGTGCTTCGGAAGGCACGTTAAGCAGTTGGTCCCGGCTGACGTCGTTAGATGTCAGTCGTTAAGCCTAGTCGGAGGCCTTAGGGCGGCTAGATAACATCCGACATTTAGTTTGCTCACTAACCTTACACCCCTCCAACAATTCGCACTGAGCCCGCGTGTTGGAGTATGGCTCAATCCACCTCATAGTTGAGGTGAGGCCTGTGCCCAGCAGTGGGACGTATATAGGCCGTTTATGGTATGGTATGGTTTTAGCATTGTGTGAGGACTTACTCAGTAAGATTTATGCAAAAAACTAGTTTTGCAAAAAATGTTTCTTACTAGGTTTCGAAATGAGACAGCCGAATTCTGTGAGGGCGAGGGAATTTATTGGACACCTTCCGTTTCAATTTGCGAGTGTCGGGGAGACGTTGGTGTCATTCCATTGGGACGGCCCGTGACTCAGCCAGTGTTGTCTGATAGTTTTATGTGGTTTCGATAGTTGGATAGTTGGGGGAATGTATATCGATAGAAGTGGGTGGTCGAAATACAAAGGCTTATGAATTTGGAGCTACTTAATAGTGTCAGTAAACTAATAAAATGAACGTGTTTTAGTGGAGTCATGTATATATATTTTTTTTAATTAATTTAATAATAGTGTAAAAGCTTTGTTAAACTAAAGTACTGTCTCTATCAGCACAAAAAAGCTTCCTGAAAGTGCCGTTTACCAAACAGTTAAAACTATTCAAGACTTTTATTAGGGCGCAGAGGAATAATAGATTAGGTGATGGAAAAAGGTAAATTTTTAAGCAAATCAGAAATTTTATATCTGGCTCTGATCTGAGGAAAAGTCTGAGAATTATAGTCGTGTATGTTTAGCGTTCTAGCTCCTGCTTGCAAATCAAAAAGCTCACAGCGGTGTTTGACATTTCTTTTAACATGAATTTCTTTTTTTACATAATACATGTAATCCAATTTTTAAGTCACATCACACATAGTTTCAAAACCATGTTAAACAGCAACAAATTAATACTTACTGCACTCTCTCTCTAGTCTAATATAGTGGCCTCAGTTAAAGTTTTATAGCTGTGAAAGAGATGAAAACGGTAATATTACTCAAAACCACTTGCTACGAAAGAGATATCGACAATATTGGCTCCAGCACTAATTCCGTTTAAGGAGCGTCTTGACCCCTGCCCACAAATGGATGCGTAATGCCGCTGAAGTGGTCCTGACGGCGTTCCACGCGTCGTTGTTCGGGACACGGGCCAGTCAATTCGTCACGCGAGACGGTACTCTTGGGAAATGACGTTTCGTTGCTTCGCTAATTTCTTTTTTGGTACTCTTTTTACAAATAAATGTTTGTTCCATGAAACTGACACATTTTTCAATGAATTTCTTCTGTTTCTGCCAAAAAATGACCTAATGAAAAGTCCGAGAACAGTATTTTATGTTCAGTATTCTAGCTCTTGATTGCAAATTAAAAATGCCTTTTTCTTAATGAATTGAATGAATTGACCTGCTTGTGCCCGGTACCTTTGGGTACGCTGATGACACTACAATAGCGGACAGATACGAATCCACTTCAAGGGCCACTGCGGAGGATACCCGGTCCTGTCGCGAGGGTTTGATGGAGCGTCTCAATCAGGCTTTGGAGCGTGTTTCTGACTGGGGTGATGCTAACCTTGTCCGCTTCAACGCTACCAAGACGCAGGCGTGTTTGTTTTCTGGTAAGCGAAGTCCTTTCCAGCTGTCTCCAACTTTTCGTGATGCACCGGTACCAATAACCGACCACCTACACCTTCTGGGTATGGAAGTGTCGTCCAAGCTAAACTTCGGCCAGTACATCGAGTCTGTAGCTAAAACTGCTGCCAAGAAGCTCGGTATCCTGTCCAGGGTGAGGCGGTACTTCTCACCGGCAATGCTGCTTCAGCTATACAAAGCGCAAATTCGTCCATGCATGGAGTACTGCTGTCACCTCTGGGACGGATCCGCCAAGTACCAGCTGGCCGCTCTAGACTCGGTGGAGAGGCGTGCTGTGAGGCTTGTGGGTGACGCTGACATCACAGATAAGCTACAAGACCTTGAACACCGCCGGAGGGTAGCTTGTCTGTCGGTTTTCTACAGGTTGCATTTCGGAGAGTGTGCGAGGGAGTTGCATGACCTAATTCCACCAGCTCCTTTTCTTCATCGGACCACTAGGCGCAGACTGGCTTTCCACCCCTATGTTGTTGACATCCCGGCCATCCGCACCAACCGTTTTGGTAACTCATTCATAATGCGGACAGCAAGGGAGTGGAATGAGCTTCCCGCTGAAGTGTTTCCACAGCAATATAACTTGGGCCTCTTCAAGAAGAGAGTGAACAGCCATTTGTTAGGCCGGCATGTACCACCTTAGGCCACATCATCACTTACGATCAGGTGAGATTGTGGTCAAATGTGCGCCTAATTGAGATGTAAAAAAAAAAAAAAAAAAAAAGAATTCTTATTTAATTGTTAACATCTCGTGCCAGAGCCTAGAACACATGGTTTCAAACCATGTTCAACAGCAAAAAATAAAAGCAAGCTGCCCCTATCGGTGCCTTAATTATTTTCATGGCTGCGAAAATGAAACAAATGATCATATTTTTAAAACTACTTGTTACGTAAAGAAATATCGTCAATATTGGCTCCAGCACTAATTCCGTTTAAGGAGCGTCTTGACCCCTGCCCACAAATGGATGCGTAATGCTGCTGAAGTGGTCCTGACGGCGTTCCACGCGTCGTTGTTCGGGACACGGGCCAGTTAATACGTCACGCGAGACGGTACTCTTGGGAAATGACGTTTGGTTGCTTCGCTAATTTCTTCTTTGGTAATTTTACCTCAGTTAAATATTTTTACCATAAAACTGACAGATTTTTCAATGAATTTCGGCGGTTTTTGCCAAAAATGACAGGTAGCTGACCTAATGAAAAGTCCAAGAACAGTCTTTTATGTTCAGTATTTTAGCTCCAGTTTTAAAAAAAAACTGCTTTTTTCATTTGATTTCTTATTTTAAACCATGCTCAACAGCAACCTATCGATGCCATAATTATTTTCATGGCTGCAAAAATGATACGAATGATCGGATTTTGAAAACTACTTGTAACGTAAAAAATATCTACAATATTGGCTCCAGCACTAATTCCGTTTAAGGAGCGTCTTGACCCCTGCCCACAAATGGATGCGTAATGCTGCTGAAGTGGTCCTGACGGTTCCACGCGTCGTTGTTCGGGACACGGGCCAGTTACTTCGTCACGCGAGACGGGACTCTTGGGAAATGACGTTTCGTTGCTTCGCTAATTTCTTCCTTGGTACTCTTTTTACAAATAAATGTTTTTTTCATAAAACTGACAGATTTTTCAATAAATTTCGTCAGTTTCTGCCAAAAATTACAGGAAGCTGATTTAATGAAAAGTCTAAGAACAGTCTTTCATGTTCCCTATTCTAGCTCCTGCTTGCAAATACAAAAAACCTGTTTTTTTCATATAAATTCTTATTTCGAAATTTAAAACAAATTAAAGCGAGCTGCCAGTAAGATGCCTTAGTTATTTTCATGGTTGCGATAATTATACGAGTTATCAGATTTTTAAAAACTGGTTGAAGAAAATATCGACAATATTGGCACCAGTACTAATTCCGTTTAAGGAGCGTCTTGACCCCTGCCCACAAATGGATGCGTAATGCTGCTGAAGTGGTCCTGACGGCGTTCCACGCGTCGTTGTTCGGGACACGGGCCAGTTACTTCGTCACGCGAGACGGGACTCTTAGGAAATGACGTTTGGTTGCTATGCTAATTTCTTCTTTGGTAATTTTTCCACCGTTGAATATTTTTTCCATAAAACTGACAGGTTTTTCGATGAATTTTGTCAGTTTCTGCCAAAAATGACAGGTAGCTGACCTAATGAAAAGTCCGAGATTAGTCTTTTTATGTTCCCTATTCTAGCTCCTGCTTGCAAATACAAAAAACCTGTTTTTTTCATATAAATTCTTATTTCGAAAATTAAAACAAATTAAAGCGAGCTGCCAGTAAGATGCCTTAGTTATTTTCATGGCTGCGAAAATGATACAAATTATCAGATTTTTAAAAATTAGTTGAAGAAAATAGCGACAATATTGGCACCAGCACTAATTCCGTCTAAGGAGCGTCTTGACCCCTGCCCACAAATGGATGCGTAATGCTGCTGAAGTGGTCCTGACGGCGTTCCACGCGTCGTTGTTCGGGACACGGGCCAGTTAATTCGTCAGGCGAGACGGGACTCTTGGGAAATGACGTTTGGTTGCTTCGCTAATTTCTTCTGTGGTATTTTTTCCACGGTTAAATATGTTTTCCATAAAACTGACAGATTTTTCAATGAATTTCGTCGGGTACTGCCAAAAACGACAGGTAGCTGACCTAATGAAAAGTCCAAGATCAGTCTTTTATGTTCCCAATTCTAGCTCCTGTTTTTTTCATATAAATTCTTATTTCAAAAATTAAAACAAATGAAAGCGAGCTGCCAGTAAGATGCCTTAGTTATTTTCATGGTTGCGATAATTATACGAATTATCAGATTTTTAAAAACTAGTTGAAAAAAATATGACATTATTGACTCCAGCACTAATTCCGTTTAAACAGCGTCTTGACCCCTGTCCACAAATGGATGCGTAATGCTGCTGAAGTGGCCCTGACGGCGTTCCACGCGTCGTTGTTCGGGACACGGGCCAGTTACTTCGTCACGCGAGACGGGACTCTTGGGAAATGACGTTTGGTTGCTTCGCTAATTTATCTATAGAAAGACATGTAAATTTGTAAGCTGGTTTAATCAATTGTATGTTTTTTTCTCTCAGTTGTATTTCTTTTCTTGTTGCTCTACTTTAATGATTGCTCGAAGAGATCGCTTTCAGCGATAACGTCGCCAAAATTAGCTATATTTGAAGAAGTTCTTGTTAATTGAACATGTGAATTTGAAGTTATAGCGCTTAACATAGCAATTTAATGTAGGTAAGTTATTTCAATACAGCAAATGTACTTTCAAAAAATTACAAAACGCAAAAAAACTCGCTAGACATCATAACCACGTCAAAAACAAGTCCACACGCAACGCAAACCAACCAAAACACCGAAACGAGAATTTTAAAACTCCAAGTTGCGTTTTTTGAATTTGGCGGTGAGTCTGATTTTAATCTGACTGTGGACAAATCAGCCCTAAATTAGGGCTTAGGGCCCTTAATTAATTTAGTCTCGTCTTTTAAAAAGACACACAAGCTTTATTTTCATGAATCAGCAAATAAAGGTTGTTAGTCTTTATTTATTAATTACTTAATTTAAATATCTGCATTTAAACTTGTTGTGCTCACTATAGCAATAGTTTAGTTTTTTCAGCCCAGGCTAATGAAAAATGAAAAAAAAATTAAAACGTAAAAACTCGCCAGACATCATCATCATGTCAAAAACAAGTCCACACGCAACGCAAACCAACCAGAACGCCAAAACGAGAATTTTCCAGCACTGGGACTGAACGCTTCAGATATCAAAGACAACGGCATGCGCCATAACGCCGGTACCTGCGCTTTGTTGTGAAGTGTGCTCATTAAGAACTTGGCCTCTCTGTGAAAAATCCCATTCGAATCGCTGACGCCACTCGACTCGTACTCAAATAAAGCCGATCTCGACGGCGTAATTAATTCTTGGAGGCAGAGATTCTTGTTTGCCGTTCAAATCGGCAATTGAAAATTGTCGCCTCACCTTCGGCGGTGGGAAGGTAGTGGAAAGAATTACCTTTGTTCGCGCAATTCTAAGGCTAATTATTTCGTGGATGTGAGGGGAATTGATAGTCAGAAGCTATGAAAGGATACGGTGGAAAGACTGAGAAAAGTTGAAATGACTGTAGGGAAATTCTGGATGAAAAATTACGGATTAGCAGGTTCTGTAAAGTAATCACATGATGATGCAGTGGCTTTACTTTGATCTCTTTTAACCTGACAGTTTCTGTCAGTAGAACATCTTTTGCGCTTTAAATTATCAAAACAAGTCAAGTTTTGTTTGGTGAATGGAATAATAAACTTTCATTTATTGTTATTTATCGCTTTGTGTGTTATTTTGCGTGAACTGAGCTGAAACTGATTCATTGACTTGTGACGGGTAAAAAGTTATCTTATCTAAACGAATGAACATAAAATAGGTTAAGTAACATAATTCAATTTCAACTAATCTAATAAAAGTAGATGGTACTACAGATTCACGAAAACTTGTCAAACAAAATCCACTAAACATGACCCGAGACAATAATAAAATTTCATAACGAAATCGAAAGAAAGGGGTGAACGAACCGCAACAAAGCAATTTGTAATAAAGAACGAGACACAAAAGTGGACGTAGAAGAAAATCAGTGTCAGTTGAAGGCGCGCGAGTGCAACGGCTTAGGTTTATTTTAGTGTTATTGTGGTATTATCTGAGCTGTGCACCACCTGCGCTTGATATGGCGGGGTGCATACGTCAGGATTTTGCATGGAGCATAACAGGGTAGCAAAAAACAAAACTCTTTTAATTAAAATGTACGAACTCAAAATACCCGAAATCCAAATATCGTACATTTTAAATTCCAAGTATTTGAAAAACAAAACATTTTTAATGCTTTACGCTTGGACAGCTCAAACTCAAAACCTCTTACTACAGAACACTATATCTATAAATACATGATTATATGAGTTTATAATATTCTAGGGAAATTAAAAACATGTTTTGTGGAACTACATCATATTCACATTTATTTTTAAGTCATAACTGAATAAATAACTAAAGAGGTTTGGTCCAAATAGTAGTAAGTCATACATTAAGATTTCCTATTGTTTTAAACCATCATAGGGGAAATTCCGTCATGCTGTGATACTTGCCTGACTAATCGACACCTGTTAGGGCCATAGCCCATGTAATAGCCCACTTCTGAGGGCCCACCAAATCGGTTAAATAATTTGAATACAAAATTCTTCCCACACTAATGCTCTACATACTCATCGTCCCGTATGTCCCAGCTAAGCCGGCTCGGCTTGTCCCGCGTCCCGCGGTGTCCCACGCACTGCCGACGTAAACCTGGGATTTTTGTGGCTTTCTACCCAACTGTACGCTCCACAAATATGTCTCAAACGGCGCTTAAAGCCGTAACACTTTTATACTTGCAGGTACACGAAGATGTGGTTTGATTCCATGTACCGTAGCATCTGAGAAATATCTTCGAAAATGTGCATGATTTGTTTGAGCGTAAATAATGCTTTAAGAAGTTAGTAAGCTAGAGGATTTTGTCAGAGGAAGGGAGATAGTCTCAAGCTAGACAAAGGTTAGTCAATGAAACGTCGTAAGTTTAATGTTACTGTTAGAAATCTTTACCCATTCGAAATTGCTTATATTTTGGTACGTCCGGCCTTAACATCTACTTCACATCACATCACATCTACATCTTTGTTCTACTTTTCATTCTTGGACATTGATCTACACAGCGCTATTAAACCCTTATCTAAGCTTCAAAGCTTCTGATATGGGCATTAGGCAACGAATAAATTAATACTTTCTTTGTAAATACATACATAAGTACCTATCTTAGTTTGTTAAAACGGACATGTTCATTCAGACGAATATTTTGTACTGTGCGTGGGTCAACCCCGCAATTTTATTGTAAATGGTTAACTTTTAGGTCCATTTAGCTGCGTGATAGCTTTTGAATTCATTTCAGTAATAACATTCACGATATAAGTTTAACTTTGCAGCTACTAACATCGCCCAGGTTTTAATGGTCTTATGTAAACGATGTTAATATATTTAAAGTTTACGTTGCCACTTACCCCGCTTACCTAGCAAGCGGGTTAACCAGCTCATTGTACCAATATCCGTCTCTTATTAGTATTGGATAACAATGTCAGTGGGTCGCAGGTCCTCCTACCCAAACTTACGGTTCCTGAAAGCAAATTAAATGCGATACCGCAAACTATGTAAACACGACTAGCATTTGTCCAACAATGGACCGAGTTATTGTCTTGTAATGTTTCAACTTCCATTGTTTCACTGTTGAAACATCCTAAGGGACTCCCTTTGAACTTGAACAATGATCAATCTTAAGTGAACTTTATAATCTGTCAAAGGGAGTATTGTGGAACTTTTGCAGCGTTCTGTGTGTGGATTTTGGCTATTTATTAAATGCCTTGGACATGTCAGGCGCACTTGCCACGCTCGATGGTTGCGCAGTAAATATGACTTTGATTTATTGTAAGAAGCACATTTTCAATGTAGGTAACCTTAATGTTCAGAAATAATTTTGGGAAATACTCAATTTGGACGGTAAGTATTATTGCAATAAGTAATTTAGGATAGCAAACACAAGTTTGCAATCGCCTGAAAAACATTATCATTCTATTCGTCTGATACTTATGTAACGCTGATTGCGTTTCAAAATATTTTATTTCCCTTTCTAACATTTGAAACATTTATTTTATTGCAATAAATGCTGTTTGTAGTACTTAACTCTGCAAAAGCAATAGTAGCAGACAATAATATGTGTCTTTCCTTCTTACCTTATACCGAAACTGATTGTCATTGCTGTGAGAGTTTTGTTAACTTATTATAAAATCGTCGTTTCTCTTTTCAACGAGGCTGTTGGTGAAGGATGCATACAAAGTGGCAACTTAACCCTTACAAGTTTCTAGAGTTTGAGAAGAGGCATAATTAACGCACCGTTTTTAAAACTACTAAAAATCAGTCAGCAGCCGATTAATTTGATGATAGTGATAGTATTGCAATGAAAGTTGTAAGAGGTGATAAATAAATAATTGTTGCCGTTATGGTGAACGGAACATGCAGAAGTCTACAAATCGTCGATCTAATTTGAACCCAACGTGATAAAAGGCGAGCCGATCAGTGGTTACCGGTCTGATTGGAAGTTGGGGCAACACGGGCCACGAGCGAGAATTCTTAACAACTGGGCCTTGACAGTTTTAATATCAAGTAGTTTTCCCGACAGACGTCGTTTGTAAAATGCTATGACAGTTCAATCATTAAATATTTGGCAGCCAAGAAATATTCAAATTCCGTCTTGGCAGGTACAAAACTCAGGTAAAAAAACTTGGAACAAAACCCTGGAATATTTCACCAACCCAAAAATTAGAAAAAAACATTAAAATCGTTTCACCTTTTGGAGATCGAGTAGTATTTTATTGCCAGAAAAGAAAACACTTTGTTTTTTACTTTATTTATCTATACAAAAATAACTAAACTTACAGACACTTTGCAACACGCCAGCAAAACAAAAATCCAATTAAAATTAAAATTATAAATTGTTAAAATAAATAGTAAATTACACTAGAAAAGAATCAATTTATATAATTCTGTATTTAGAATAATCATTATATGAACTATAAAATAATCACTAAGTTAGAGAAGTCCGTCCCGAACGGACCGCACTGAAAATGCCAGCGCAACCCTCTTTAATTATTTAATATTAATGGATCGACATCAACTAAACCATTAGTTCACTTTAGGGGCCTCCTAAATAAATTAGGTCTATCAGTTGTTAGAGAAATCGTTAAGTTAAGGGAAATGATGGCAGAATCGGATAATTGACCCCTTTTAAATAACACTTTGAACTTCTTAGCCTGTGGAATAATTATTAATGTATATGGTGCTAAATGTGAACATTCAAGGTGAAAATCAATGAACATTTTTAAGTGATGTCATGGGATTTCTAGTTTGTTCCACTTAATACTGCATTTTGACGGAAGATCAAGTGAAGTGGCCAAAAATCTACATTCATTAACATAAAATCTATAGCAACCTATCTCCATTAGTTTACCTTATACAGTATTTCATATACCATCTGCTTATTCTTGTTACATGTTTTTCTCGTTTTTATCGCTAACATTATTTCAACGTAATACTTTCTGAAAGCATTGCTAAAAGTTTTAAATTAAAAAATACTGAAGCTCCTTAATTTTTTTGACACTCACCAACTTACGCTTAGAAAGTCAGAGGCAGATTGACTGTTGCTATCATGGTAAGCGGATCATTTAGATGCCCACACTTCGCGGATCGAAATTGTTCGGAACCCAGAGTGCCTAAGTAAATAATTTCTTTTTTTTCGATGTTTTCCTTCCAGTTGAACAATGACCACCACCTAAGTTCAAATTAAGCTGGAACACCTACTGTGTTCCAGCCTAACTTGAACTTAGGTCCATCCGGCATCAAAGTAACCACTATGCCACAACGCTCTCATTACACTGATATTTGAACAAATTTCTAATCTTCCCCAATCTGTAAAGGGAGTGATTTCCCAACCATGCTTACGTTTGATCCAACATTCATCTGTTGAACAAAGACGTCAACAAAAAGATGCTGCTTGGAGCCGCAAATTCTTCCCTTTTGAAGACTAATAAATAATTTTGGAGCCCCCTTCAGGGGTTAGCGCGGTGCCTTTGATGTAAAAAGCCACTCCATAAGTGCACGCACTCAGTCGTCGTGATTAGAAGCCAGTTAGGGTGGCCGGGCTATACAATGGATATGAATTTTAAATGAGGTTAGGTTAAGTTTAGTCAAATTCGGTTGCATGCAAATGGATGTGCTTGTTTACAATTTCACGTTATAGAGTAGGAATGGTCAGTAAAACTACTTTTCAAAACGTCGAACTCTATCCTTTTTAATCAGTCTGTAAAGTGTGTGGGGAGAGAGACATTGATGAGATTTATGTACCTACTTTATTGCACAAAGAAAACAATTATACAACAATAATAACGAGATTTTTGATGTACAACTACGGGGTCTCTTTGATCTTTTTCCTATAAACCAAAGTGAAACATTATAATATTTAAATAACATGCAACTGAGTATTATTCGATGGAGGAATTAAAGACCCTGAGTTATAAAAACTATTTTATTGTATTTTTTCACATAAAAATATACTTAAGAAAATTGTGACATAATTTGCAATCAGTATCAAACTAAATACCTACGTTTCCTATATTGTATAGCCACTACCTATCTAAAAAGGTCACGGATATTTAAAAAATCGCCGTGAACTCAGTTTCATTTTAAAAAAAACAGACGTAATATCAAGCATTAATCACTTGAATTTAATGCATATTCAGTAAAGTTGCTATACGTGAAATTTAGGATGTTATTTAGACCTAATATTAAATATTTAAAACATCCTTCGTAGGCACCGTTGTCTGTTGAATGTGATTCAAACTGCACTTAAGACGCTTGTGTATTTCGTATTTTTTAAACTTTCTATATAATTCTTAATAGGTTTTACATGTCCTGTAATATTCATCTCCTTCTCTTCGGCTGAGTTGCTTTGACCTATTTCTGTCATATTCTTAGTGATTGAGCTCCCTCCAAGGTTATGAAGAGACGAACGAACTGAAAGAATAAGAAAAGGGTAATTATATTCATGAAAAATATCATATAGGGTGAGTTTTTAACGTGATTATAGGATTTACTACATTAAATATCCACCTAATTTAAAAAAAATACAAAAATAAAGATGAACTATTTAGATTTATTTTATTCGAGCAAAAGGTTTTTGTTTACTCATTTTAAATTCTTCTAACAAGTTGCACACTCCAAACTTTGTGTTATGCCTTGCGGTTGTCTAGTATAATTTCCTGGGCAATAAGTCAGCTAATTGTTTTTTTTTTAATGTTGTGCAAATAAAAACCATTGTCTAATATTATATATCTTAAATAATAAATGAATCAGAAGTACGACTTTGACTTACACTGAAAATCTTTCTTAAGCTCTCTGTTTCTCTTCTAAAGGTTTACTAATTACCTAGGTAATTCTAACCTCGGAGTTTCTAATCGCTCTTTACTCAGCTGAACAAGCTTAACCTTTTAGTAGCTTGCTGAGCGCTAACCTATTTATAAGCTTTTGTATCAGCTTACATTTTCTAAGTATTATCATAATTTAATGAAACTTGTATCAAACCATAAACAGCCTATATTACGTCCCACTACTGTACACGGGCTTCACCGCAACTGCTATGAGGTGGAGCGAGCCATACTCAAACACGTGGGCACAGTGCGGATTGTTGGAGGGGGCAACGTTAATGTCAGATGTTATTAAGCCGCCCAAAGGCAGACTAGGCTTAACGACTGACGTCCACCGGGACCAAATGCTTGACGTGCCTTCCGAAGCATGGAGATGTCCGAAAAATACATCATTAAATTTCGGTCGGGTCGATTTCTGACCATGCGTGCGTTACTCTACAACAGTCAATTATGATTTAAAAATCTTGCAAGGACATCTTATTAAAATATAAGGGGTTTTTTCTTACCTGGCCTCATAGCAACTCTATTCATAATATCGCTGAATTCTCTAAAAAGAATATCCACCATACTCTTATTTCCATACCACACGTCCATTGCAGAATTAGCCGCCCATTTCGAGGGTCTGTAATCCCTCCTCTCACTCGCTTTCTCTTCTCTGAGTCGTGGTCTTCTTGAATCCCCTTGAAGAACTATCACTATCAAAATGAAGTATAGGATTATTTGACAATTTTTCGTCTCGAACATTTTTTTGCAATGGCGATAATGATACTGAGTTGTAGTTCCCGGTACCTAGCCAATTATTAGATTTCGTTTGAAAACATTTACCGTACTTCATCCATTGTTCTTTGAATGCTCTGTCACAAAACTGAACATTTAGTAAACAGTCTTTCCCTGTTTTGTCTGAAGTGTTTACTAATAATTTTACATGACAAAGTAACTTCAAGGAACTTTGCATCTGTAAGCGCATATACGACTTAATATCAATTTTGATAAATTTCATGGTTCTCTACTCACTCTATGACAATGTTCATAATCATTCGATGTTTGGCGGCCGGAGAAAAGGAACAGAAGAAAATATGAAGATATCAGCTTGGTTAACTTGGTATAATTTTGGACACATAAACAAATCGTAAATCAGAATGAGACCTCTGTCCACGTGACATAACACAACATAAAACAAAAAAAGAGGTTTTGCTGTCGAAACATTCGATAACATAACATACTCTCATGACCATATTCTTAATGGGTTAGTCAGAGGAGCCTACTTCCGTTATCTGAGTTGCTTGTGTTTTATGTCGGTATTTTCCATCACCAGAGAGTTGGCCGCAAATTGATCTCAGGACCAGTCCACTCACTCTCAGGACCAATCGAAACACTCTGACTCGGAACTCGAGTCAGAGTGTTTTTTTTTTCATCTGTAGGGCGCAAACGAGCAGTCATTTTCTAGGTAAAGTCACAGATGACAAATTATGAAATAATATCTTGTTAACAATTGGTATTACATTGTTTAACCACTGGGCCACGGAGCTCTCACTGTTCATCATCAATCATTCAAATAATCAATGATACGAGTAACGAACTATTCGATATCAACATGAATAACCTTGATATTTTAGAAATGAATAACTCTGCGTCAGAACCCGTGTGATTCCGAGATCAGAAGACACAATATTTTGGCTTGTGCAATCTTGGCGGCTCAACTGGCGCCCATAACTGCAGTCGACTGATAGAAAATGTCTCTAGGGATTAAGTTCGGCCATTTGTTCATTTGTTATTTTATGCAATAAATACACGAAACAGGCATACCTACAATGTTTCGTATTGGCCTAACCATAGTTTTGTTATTTAATTTTCATTATGTACATTTTCTTTCCGGATACGGTATTATTGCATTAGTAACCAAGAGTCAATAACATTAGATGTGAGTGAATCCATTGGCGTCCGATTTGTGACTGCGATGTTAACTTGTCTCTGGATGCGGTAACCTAACATCGACTTTATTTTATTTACATAAAAGATTAGTTAGTTTCGAAGAAAACAAGACAATTTGCTTGCTGAAGAATACAAGCATGCTGACGATGACAGCAGGCGTATTTCTAGACTCTGACAAACAGATAGTTAAATCCTCATTTGTCGAAGACCTTCGCCTTCAAAACCTCGTTAGGGAAGACACTTACCCCAAATTCACAAAAGTCAATCAACGCTAAGCACGCGCTCACGCTCATGCTGTCCCGTAAAATGTCAATAGAACTGAAAAGGGTCGTTTGTGAGTTCGGTGGTCACACACACAATCGGATTTTTTGGTGCCAAAATGTTTTTTAATGTAATTTCAATTTTGTGGTCGGTCAACAGCTCATTAAGCAGAATACCCATTCCCATGTTTGATCTTGCTCTAGCCAATTGTCAATTTTTTGAAATAGAGCTAGAAGGAATGAGCGCAAATGTTTAAATAAGCCATCACTTCTTATTCACCACAAAGTAAGCAGATAACTCATTTCCATCGCTACGATCTTAACCAATTTGAGAAAGTGGCTAAGTTAAGGTTTTTTTCCAACAGTCCAATTTTAGCGATATTTCAACAATATTACTTTCTAACAATATGCGTTCCCGTATTACAAACTGTGTAATGATAAGGTCAAGAAAAAAAGGCCACAGTAACCCTTAACTGACTCTGATATTGAGTACCTTTGGAGTACATAAAAATAAGGCTATTTTTCTGATTTTCATTTTTTATTTTATTCAAAATACAACAATCCAATTGCAGCGATGTCTGTCAGTCTCCATCCGATATCTTCTTACATCGCTGTCTGTACGCCACGAGAATACAATAGTTTCCACTTTCATATATTTACCTCCATTATTCAATACCCATCCGATGCAACACTAAGTAGCCGGTGTGTCTGAAAGGAGCAAAGCAAATGTGCTTAAAAGATTGGTCAGATTTTAAAAAGAGGAATCTTTAAAACCTGTTTATAAGTTTTCATGAAAGCCAAAGGTTATTTTGGGATTGGCAGAGGTGGATTGTGCGGAAGTTATAAATCACTAGACATTATTCCACACTAAGCAACTAAAGTTATTCAAAACTAAAGGCCATTTTAATCCTAATGAATTAGGTAAACAGGCTTTTCACATCAAGTCTAGATATTGTAGAGCTCCTAAGAGTCTGCTACTTGATATTTTGGTGGTGTCCTAGTTGATCAAACTTATCACGATGCCCATGAGATAATCGTGGAGAGCGTCGTGGCCTTGTGGTTAAACACTCTGGAACCCGGTGGTCCCGAGATCAAATCTGTGTCGTGAGGGTATGTTATTTTATGAGTAGTGACAAGAAATTAAAAAAAACACTTCTTAAAATTCGTTTATGAGTTTATTTCTGAACCATAATAAAAATATAATAATATTATTGTCTATTTATTTACATGAATATTATTTTATCACTTCAAGGTGTGAACTTTTGACGGTGGGGTTCTGAAACAATACATTCATAATTAGATAAAGATTCATTTATTTGCAAAAACATATGTTATTTATTTGTGGTGGTGTTAGGTAAATGTCGTTGGTAGATCGTTTATAGTATCTTATTGATCCACTTGTAAGCAGTGGTAGAAGAAGGCTTAGTCCATTAGTCGACAAAATTAATAAACAGCCAGTAAACTCTGGCAAGCCTAGTCTAGTCTGGCAAGTGGCACAATATAAAGACATTCAAAAACCTTACGGCCTGTACAAAATGACACTTAACGAATTCGAGTCGTGCTACAACGCAGCATGGTTTCACAATACAACGTCGTATAGTGGGTATCTACTACGACCAAGCAGCGTTCTCACGATGCCGCGTCGTAGCATGATGCAACGCGAAGCTATCGTCTAATTGTGTACGAGCTCGTAGAGGAGGTCTTTAGCCGTATAGAGGTTTTTACAGATGTAATCAAACAATTGCTATTACGAGTACAATCAAGGAAGAGTCTGTTTGGTTAACCAACAATAGTTAAACGCGCTTATCTCAGAACTGCTGGTTCTTTTTAAGCCGGTACCAAATGCAACTGCCGCCCAGATAATATTCTCAAGAAAGTACATCACTAAAGTGATAATTTTAGTAATATTAATAATGATCAACATACTACTGACCTTTTACTTCCACGATTCTATCGATGGCCTTAGACCCGACATCCCAAAGTTCTCTGGCCAGCAAACTCATCATCGTTCTGTTCGAGTAAATAAAATCCATTGCCTTCCCAACCAGCTTATCTGAAGCACTAAATTCCTCTTTTTCCACCTTCTTGAACTGTTTCTTTAGTTCTTGTATCGTCTTGAAAGAGACTGCTCTGTGGATTTCTGAGATCAATACAGAGGAAATGGTCAGTAAGAAAAGACGTCGATACATCTTTGTTGTGTACGGCTAAATGTACAGTTGATACCTGAGGTGACATTGTTTGTAACTTCCAAGAAGAAAGTAAAGCGTAAGACACACAGCGTATTAACAAGTTGCAGAACAACAAACTAATGTTTTTCCTACGTACTTACTGGGGCTATCGCGAGTGGGTCACGCCGCTAGAAGCGCCGGTGAGGTTTCCGAAATACCACTTCACCTTTTCTGGGATTCGTGATTTTATTTCTATATTTAATCTATTTACAAATGCATGTATCCATAGTCTTGTTTTAACTCTTGTTTTAAAGCTGTATTTCAGGACCTCACTCAATTAGTATATTTTCGTTTGATGAAGGCTTATAATGAATAAATACTAAGTAGTTAATAATGAAAACTTATTTTCACGTATTTTAAAAAGCCTCTTTACGCTATGAATTATTAAGTTTTTTTTTCATTATTGGGCACCTCGGTGAATTTTAAATATTTCTTGCGATATTCTTTTTTTAGGCTATTTCTTATCAATATCTAAATAATAGGTATGACTTGACAGACAAAACATTATTTGATTTGAATGAAATGAAATTAATGTTTTGTATCATTTCCCTATTTAAAACTTACGGTTACGTTGACTTCTCTGGAAATCTTAATAACAAAATGAAGACGCAGCGTGAATGCCGCTGTATGAACAACACATTCAATGAATTAAGCAGTGTTGTGTTATTTTACAATTTCTTGGAGATCTGCTCATTTACAAGCAAAGATATAAAAAGCGAGGTAAAAGCAGCTGTTTTAAGGGAAGCCTTGGACAACGTACTTCTGACAAGTTTATGAGAGTAACAGACAAGATCGTATTTTAACACATGTTCAAATGTGTCCATATATGGGGAATCATACCAAAGAAAGTGAGAGGTCTATGGAGCTGTTGGGTGTGTTTTTGGCATGTTGGGTAACCATGAGTATCAAAAAATCATCATCATCACATTATCATAAACAGCCGCAGACGTTTACGGCCTTTTGCATAGATTTCCAGAGCGGTTATATCCTGCATACTAGACACTCGTCCACCTTGCGGATGGGTGATCCACCCTGCGTTTTCTTTCAAATGGTCTCCATTCAAGAACTTTACAGCACAAACGACCAATATGCTACTTGACTGTATTTATTTTATTTATTATCGAAAGACCTTACAAATTATGTATACAATCTTTAAAAAATCACTTCCTTATGATCAATACTACCTGAGATATCTCACTTTGAAATTCACATTTTTGGACTTGCCCAAAAACGTTTATTATGACGTCACGTTCACTGTTTTTGTAAGGAGCGCGTAAGAACTTTGTGCGACAGCTGAATTAAATATTACGTTCATGAAAATGGTCTCCTAACATAATTCCTTCATAATAGTATGGGTTAGAAAACAGTGAAATTATTTTACAAAAATTCAACACTCTTGAAATGGACTTGCCAACCCAAGTTTGCAGGCCTATAATTGTGGTCTCATTTTGAAACAAATTTTGATCGCGTTTCACAATAAGATTTGAATTGAATTATCATTTTTGGTGAACATAAAAAACATGCAATATGACTCATAGTCATCTGCCCTATTGTTTTTCGTGATGTGTGCAACGCCCAAGGAGAGATTTGCTAAACTCTAAAAAGAGTTGAATGAATGAATGCATAATATGTTATTTGAATGCTAAGTTATATGAATGTATCTCAACAAATACCACGAATCCTCCCGCGGTCATGACCCAAAAAACTCAAACATAAAACTTTTAGTTCGATGTTTATGACAAAGATAAACAATTTATCTGCGTGCAGTTGAAATGTTTCGCGTCAGTACGACCCATAACTTTATTCTAACGTAGTTTTTATGAATAACGCCCGAGAGATTGTTTTTAAGTGCACTTTTATGTGCATAGTTTAGCCGTTATGCCTCTGTTTATGGAATTCATGAACATTATCCGCTAAGTGTTAGTGTTTTTGTTTTACTTTACATACAATAATATTTAAACTACTTAATGCATACTAAGCAGATAGAACTTTGGAATAAAAGAGTATGTTAAAGCACGTAATATTACTGCACATTATCATACAGTTAGATGCTCGAATGTGCCGCCTAGGCAAGTTTGAAAAATGTGAGGTATCGTAAGTGTAGTTTGAAGTATTTATTTTGGATGTAACTACAGTGGGAATAAAACAAAAGTTCAAAATCACTGTTGCTTACATTTTAATATAAACGGCCTATAAATGTATTCGTCCCACAGCTGGGCACAGGCCTCACCTCAACTATGAGGTGGAACGTGCCATACTCCAACACGTGGGCTCAGTAAGGATTATTAGAGGGGTGTAAAGATTAGTGAGCAACCTCAACGTCAGATGTTATCAGACCGCCGTAGGCCTCTGACTGGGCTTAACGACTGACGTCTAGCGACGTCAATCGAGAGCAACTGATTAACGAGCCTTCCGAAGCACCATTATCATTTGCTCTAAGCTAGAGTTCTATCATCAGCGGGCAAAAAAATATAAAACAAATTTTATGGGGCTCAGCAAGCAACGAAATCTTTTCCTTTTTTTCTTGAATCATCACTAACGTTATATAGAAAACTATGTACTTACTGATAGAAATAAACGTTCAACTTAAACAGTAGGTATCCCCAGTTTGCGCTCACTTTGCGTCGAGGTTTAAATATTCCTGTGCATGCAGCTCCAGTTTACGGTCAGACTCAATCGCTGTGGAAAGTGCAAAACATTTTCGCCTAAAAGGTAAACTGATGTCTTCACCGTACCGAAAAATGCGATGAGTGAAAAAATGGAACTCACCGCCAGCAAACGTGTTTTCAAAACGGAACTATTTTGTAGGCCGACATTCACTCGTTTAACTAAAGCACATATAAGCGACCAGGCTGTTGATTATTTTCCTGAAACTTTAAGTTCTTTACTTAAATTATTTTTTAAAAACTACAGCGTAAGTGAAAACAAACTTCACCTATCGGGTATAAAAAATAGCTGTGTGGGTTAATTGAATTTTAAATATCCTGACACTGCAAGTTGTCTGATAGATTTTGTTATAATTGAAGCTTCCTTTTTACATAATCTTGAGTAACGATGTCCTTTATTGCTAAACAGTTTAAATGTGCATTGGTTACATATGCACACAAAAACGTATTAGTACTACGTGGTAGGTACTACTGTGTACTGTCTATATGTTAAATTATAGACAATATTGTCTATGATTTGAAGAAATTTTCGTCGAGCTGACACAGTTTGAATTCATAAATAGCTTTATTTCGTATGCTAGCAGAATAAAGCTTACTTTTGTGCAGTGTGCTTAAATATTTAAGTTATGTGCAGGACTATGGCGCAAAACGCAGTGCAATTAACTTCTGCTATTTTAAGCTCATTTGCAGTTTTTGTTAAACTATATGAAGTTTTTGAAAGCTTATTTTTTGACTTTTTTTTGATCGAAAGATTAGCCACTTGTGATTATGCTATGGAAAAATATGTTTTAAGCTGAGAATTTTGTTTGTCTTCGGTTTGGTTTTTAGAAAGTCAGTTGCTGGTTTGTCTAAGAGGTACTTTTTATAAAGATTTTACTTTTATATCTATAAGTCGTAGGACTTAAGGTCAAAATAATCCTTTTTAAAAACAATAATTTTTGCTGACGCAGGAATCGCCCCCGTGAACCTTTCGAACGACGCTACTGCGCCTAAAAGTGAAACCAGATGCTACTAACATTATGATATAACGTCGTTGGCTGTCAGTCATCTTTGATGTAATGTTTTAGAAGTAGGTATAATAAAATAGCTGAACAAAAGTTGACATAGAAAAACAAGGAAAAACAACTCGGTCGAAGTATCAGGCGGGATTCAAACCTGCATCTGCCGAAAGCCGGGCAACCGCTATTTCAATTAAGCTACGGTCAAATTTTCCTGGTGTATTTTTTCCTATAAGCCAGGGTATTCCATCAATTTTTGTTTATGCAAATATTTTTGCTTTCCATTAAAATGAAACAAAATTCAACATTTTGGCATTCAACAAGTGAAAAGCACTAAATAAACTCCTTAATATGACAATCAAATAATATCACATGAATTTTAACTCCAAATGACAGAAATTTCAAGATAAATGTAGTTCTGTTAGTTCAACATGATGCAAATTAATGAGTTTGCTTTTCCTCATAAGCATCATAAACTCTTCGAAATCAACTTAAATATTCACGTTTCTTTTCTACTGTACAGAAGACAATGCTCATGAAAAGATGGTCTATGCTGTCTACATTTGCCTAAATAGCCAATTAAATATTATGGTTCGAACAACAACCAGTTTACAATTTCCTTTGTTGAATATTTTGAAAAATTTAATAAATATTTTTTATTTTATACAAGAGATCACTGTAGACCAATCTCCTTTTTTCTTCATTAAACCAAAAGTTGACGATACGTCCAAATAAGAACAACAAGTACCAAATCACCCCACTCGCATCCGTATTCCCGACACGTATCGCTAATATTCCGCGGGATTTTGCGCTCTCGATCGATTTCCTTTATTATTCCCGACAACTTTCGTATAAGAGCTGGCAAATTGGTGTTTTCCTTAAGTGGCGGTTTGGATTCAAGGCACTGTCTAGCCTCTGTGCTTGGTCTAAGTAGAAACGGGTTTTGAAATAGAGCAACGTTTAATAATAAAGAGGGCAGCAATTCTCTAAATCATACATATTTTTACCCGACTGCACAAATAAGAGTGTTTTTATCGGTCTATGTATGAATTGATGTTTCTATGTGGCGTTGTAGAGACAATTGTGTAAACCGATTATGATGATTCTTACGTCACTGAATTTAATTATTCTTGCAAGTGTTACTTATGGAAGACAAAAACCGAGATTCTCGTAACTACTCGTACATAATGGTGTATCGTTGAATAGGTATTTAATTAATAAAAGTGTTTTTCTTAGTTTTTAATATTTTAGTCAGAAGGGAAAGCAATAGCAATTTAGTGGTAAAAATAATTTCGCTTTAGAGTAAAAGATTTAAAAAAAGACCCGGCTGCACAAGAAACCCAAATTTTCATGTTCAGTGTCCAAAATTAATGTTCAGTTCACCATGTTGAAAATAACTTACGAATATTATGGATTATAATTGACATTTTTATACGATTCCTGTGGCTAAGTGCCTTTTTTTTTTCATGATTAAGTAGGCGCGCATTTGACCACAATCTCACCTGATCTTAAGTGATGATGCGGTCTATGTTGGTACATGCCGGCCTAACAAATGGCTGTTCACTCTTTTCTTGAAGAGGCCCAAGTTATACTGCAGTGGAAACACCTCAGCAGGAAGCTCATTCCACTCCTTTGCCGCTCGCATTATGAAGGAATTACCGAAACGGTTGGTGCGAATTGCCGGAATATTAACAATATAGGGGTGGAAGGCCAGTCTGCGCCTAGTGGTCCGATGCAGAAAGGGAGCTGGTGGGATCAGGACATGCAACTCCTTCGCACACTCTCCGAAATGCATTCTGTAGAACACCGATAGACAAGCGACCTTCTGGCGGTGCTCAAGGCCTTGCAGATTTTCTGTGATGGCAGGGTCACCCACAAGTCTCAAAGCACGTCTTTCCACTGAGTCTAAAGCGGCCAAATTGGCGCGGCGGATCCGTCCCGAAGATGACAGCAGTACTCCATACACGGACGGATTTGCGCTTTGTACAGTTGGAGCAGCATAGCCGGTGAGAAGTACCGCCTTACCCTGGACAAGATACCGAGCTTCTTAGCGGCAGTTTTAGCTATAGACTCAATGTATTGGCCGAAAATCAGTTTTGACGACATGTCCATACCTAGGAGTTGTAGGTTGTCGGTTATAGGTAGACTGTTTGATGATATCTGATGAACAGAAATATATTTTTTTCAAAAGCAATCATTTTTTTTTAAATAAGTAATCTGCTAGTTAAAAATCAATCCCACAACTGACGTTGCATGCAACCTGAATCACAACTGAGCCAGAGTCAAATTTCAATATTTATTCGACATAAATCGAGTATCAAATTAACACGCTTTAATGCATTTTAAAACGAATTATATTCAAAGGATATCAATAAAAACATTCGACGATCAAAGCAAATGCATTTTAAGTGCACTGCTTCATAGTGCCAATGAAACGAATAAACGAAGTACTTTCTGATGCAATTTCATTTAATGTAAAGTATTTTCTTATTAATGACTATACATTTACGGCTTTTATTTTTGTTTATGGTTCTTTATTGCTTATTTTATTATGAGTAGAAATTTATTTTTTTATACAACTTGCGTAACCATCCAGGTCCAATCCAATCCAGGGGCATCACTCTCAAGGTATCGAATTTGAAAGAACCCTCTTTGAAAAACTACATACTCATTGGGAAATTAGCTACAATTTTTAGCGGACAAGCGAATTGGAAAATCGAAAAACCATGAAAATCTAATAAAAATGTATTTCAGTTGATCAATGTGAGAATAATAAATTTCATTAAACTATGTATAACTTGCTGTAAAAGTGAAAGCCACTGCTATTGAGTTGTAATTTTTTTTGATAAAAGCTTTTATAAATCAACATACCATTAATTACTAACAAAATGTTGCGACTGTAATTAAAACGGGTTCCTTAACAACAAAAATAGTAGTTCCAAAATGGCGTCTAACTCCTTCGCCTTATCGGGACTGCGCAGCGAACGGCGGACTCTCAATACTATAATTTGCATTTAGGATGTTGTTTGTTTTGAAAATGGCTATTTCGAGGGTAAAATGGGTGACGCGATAACGTTTAGGCAAGTACGGTAAAATCCCGCATTCATTGCACGTAAAAAATTGAATCTTATGTTTTACTGAAAAATCACATTCATTGTCTGTATAATTAAATTTGGATGCTAATCTTTCTGAAATAGGAGTAGAACTTTATAGTGGTGAAGTGAGATGATAAGTCTATTAATTTATGGAATAAGGCACGCCAACAGTACATTATATTAACAATATTGTAAGCCTATTGCCACAATAAGCTGAACGCTGAAAGTCGCAGGTTCTTGCACCGTCTAGACTAAAACACCAAAGTGACGAACATTGGGTTTTCTTATTTAAACCACAAGCTTTGAACAAAAATAACATTAGATACTCTTATGTAACAACCATACTTTGAACTTACTTATAGAATGTAAGTGTTCCCAGTTAAATTTAATTGAGCCCTGGTAGCCTATGCCTAACTTTAACAAAAGCTTTTAGCTTTGCAAGTTACTCATAGCAGCCCCTGTGCCATGATGATACATGCCAAACTATTCTACGAGCTTAGCGTATTTTCCATTAGAGAGCCATTGTCACTTCTCCATCGTGACTGTATTACTATTGCACTGTCACTGAATTGCTGCCAAAATGCATTGCTAGCAGCTGGTCTTAATTAGCTTCAATGCGAACAACTCAACCCACTAAGGCCTAAAGGTTATATCATCTTTACTGAGCTTTGACAGAACAATCCTTACGTAACCAATGTCACATCTTCAAAAATACAAAATACATCTTAGGATTACCCAACGGTACCTGTGGGCTTTGGTTTTTTCATACAATTACGGATACTACTAATTTTAAATAATATCAATGTTCTTTAATATAACTTAAAAAATAAAATTATGATTCAGAAATCATTGGGAACAAGAGACTATAATTTTGGAATGGGTAAAATTAAACAGACAGTACCCAGAACCTTATGTTGAAAATTCGAATAGTATCAAACACGTCCACCGTATCGGCAATACGAACGAATAGAGTACGTTCAATAGTCTAATTTGCATTCGGGACGTCGCTTGTTTTGAAAACGGCGATTCGAAGGACAAAATACGGTTTCAATTTTCCGTTTAATAACACTTCTGATCGATGACGCCTTGTTTGAAGTTCGAGTTGGAATGGTTTCTGGATATCGAAGGCTATTTTGGGTAAGACAGAATTTCTAGCTGCTAGGAATTATGCCAATTGCTTTCTGCTAGTACCTACCCCGCTGAGTGAGCTGCATTTTGAAATGTTTCCTTTTGAAAGTTTAACGTTTATGCCTTCTTTTGGCATGTTATTGAATAGCGTTGTTTATTTGAGCCTCTCCAACTGCGTAGAGACATTGCCAGGTTGAGTGTCCTCTACCGCCTTTACAACGGCGAATGCTCTGAAGAGTTGTTCCAACTGATCCCGTCCTCACCCTTCCACTCCCGCACCACACGCGCTGGTCTGCGCCAACATCCACACACGATCCAGCGACTGTCGGCCCGCACCAAAAGGTTCGGTGATTCGTTCCTGTGTCGTACTATCCAGACGTGGAACGCTCTTCCAGCGCATGTGTTTCCTTCTTCCTACAATCCCGGGTTTTTTAAGCGGGGCGTGAAAAGGCATTTATGCAGGCCTTCAAAATGAGATTGACCAGCAAAGTAGTTCTCAATTACTGTGCTTGTCAACCCCATATCTGGACCTCACGACTGCTTCCCATCAGGTGGAGTGAGGTCATCTTGAAGACCACTATAAAAAAAAAAAAAATGCCTTTTTAAAAAGCTCTACTACTGAGCTGAGCGGAGCTACTAAATTAAGGTATCAATACAGTACTGTAGTAGAGCTTCAGTAGTAATCTCGAGACTAGTTATAACATCTGCAAATTTTGCGAATTTGACCATGTCATTGTAAGCTTCAGTTAAACTGAAATTGGAATTTTAGGTGCACAAAATGAAATTTGTTAGCTAGTGATATTAGATAGATAGATATTATTACGAAAAAGTTGCTTTGAAGTCAATGAGCTTCATGCTTCAGTCACAAATGAAACATATTCAAGAAAAAAAAAAAACATTTACTTTATGGAAAATGAATTTAGTTTACGGAAATAAATAACCAAGGTAAGAACTGTATTTTATAAACGTAAACCCCTCACAAATCACAGAAAAGCTGGTAAGAACAAAACCCTTGTCTAAGCAAAAGTAAAATAATGCCGTTCTGCATTGTAGGCAACGATAAGTACCTATTTACATTTTTCTTCTTCTACTACGGTAACAAACTAAAGCTAAATAGCAGAAAAGTACAATCTACTTAAAATTGTGATACCAAAAGTTTTTCAGACTACTGTAATCTGCGTCCCAACAGAAGTGAGTTTGCACTAGGCAACAGATGTAATCCAATTAAAAATAATTTTAAGTTCAAATCTTTATTGTCCTTGGAATCGAGGCACGTGTTGCCATCCTATGTTTTGGAACGTGTGAATTTAATTAGTGTAGCTGGCGGTTAGTTGCGCTGTGACCAAAAGCCACAAGCTTTTTTTTTCTTGTGGAAGTCCTCATGGATATTTGGCCCCCGGGAGGGAAAGAAGAGGGTAAGTCGGATTCCTACCGACTAAAACCCCATGGCACTCTACGGTGACACTTTCGTCAGCAGATCCACAAAAGATATACCGCACTGCTCCGCCGCCAGTGCCCCTTACAGGGCCCTCTTCAACCGACTCAGGGCTCTTTTAGGCCCCATTTGGGCCGCAACCCCACGTTTCTCCCTTCTGGGCCGCAGCGGTTAGGTGGTAAGTCCCCCACATTGCCACGCCCGAGCTCTAACTGAGTACCAAACCTCTCGCGCCAGTACTTGGTGAGAACTCATGAGGGGGCCTAATAACATAACCTGCCAGTAAGCAGACTAGAAAACATTTAAGTATTTCCTAAGCACTGACGAATGTCGAAAATCCTACATTTTCACAAGAGATCTGAAATGAATTAAAGTGTCTCGAAGCTTATTTAGTTAAATCCAAATCGCTCGAAGAAGTGTAGCTTCTACAATGTTCCATTCACCAGCTATTGTACTTTTGACTATCCTATTTGGAATATAATACCTAGTGAGCGTATTTACGTCCGTGAATAGGTACAAACTCATACAGTTTTACCATGAATTGAAATAGCAAGAGAACAAAACAACTTAAGCTGTGGGTGATTGTGTGCAGGAACAACGTGGCCTTAATTAGATGAACGTTCTGATTAAAAGTGAATGCGATCGATGGCCTACATGCGGGATGAGCACTACTGCCTTTGTTTCCAATTAACAACAGAATGCATTGTGTGCAAGTACTGGACTAGGGGCCTATTTTCTGCTACAGCTTTGAAGTATTTGAGAATTTAGCTGATATCAGCGCCACAGACAACCTTGGACTACGTGACTCGCTTTGGGGAGGATCAATAATATTTATGATAACACTAGCGGCCGCCTACGACTTCGTCCACGTGGACTTAAGTAAGAAAGAAGTAATATTGTTCTTTATATTATATAATATAGCCTAAGTCCTATTCAGATGTATATGCAATTTGTTGTAAAGTTTCATTCAAATCCATTCTGTAGTTTTTACGTGAAAGTGCAACACGGCACATCCAGACATACAAACTTTCACATTTATGCTATAGGTTCTAGCGGCCGCCCGCGACTTCGTCCGCTTGGACTTAAGTTGGTTAACAAAAAGTAATATTTCTTTATGAATTGTAGCCTATGTGCGATTCAGATGTATAAGCTACATTATTGTAAAGTTTCATTAAAATCCATTCAGTCGTTTTTACGTGAAAGAGCAACACAGCACATCCAGACATACAAACTTTTACACATACAAACCTTTAAAATATTAGTAAGAAGTAGTATTATGTGCAAAAAAAATGACTATGACATACGGACGGACAGACAGACAGACATGACGAATATATAATCGAAGACGTCACTGAATGTAAAAATTGCAATAGCATTGAAACTCATTGCAATTTTTTTCATCATATCCATTTTCAAAATAATTACGGTGTCGTGTAAAGGGGATTATTTAATGCAAAACTCAAAAAACAGGTCACAAAGGCATTGACTAACGACCTATCTGGGCTGTAAGACTAATTTGAAAAATAACAGTAACGTTGGAACACGAACGAGAGCGTGGAGTAATGGCTGCAAACATCCATTATGGTAAAAGCAGTGGTGTTAGAAATACTGACTCCTGCTGTAGCTTCGCCTCATTTTTCTTGGGCTTTCAAGGAGGATGTAGAGTTAATGGAAGTGACAAAGCTAACAAAAATGCTGAGACGTTCTTCCGATACCGAACCATCAGTATAGTGTAGTGTCAATGTAGTGTATATCTTTTTATTGTGGGGAATCCTCATCAGTCAAGAATAACTGGCCCCCACCAACCAATTGTGGGTTACCTCAGGGTGCTTGCAGGCCCCACGGGCGCTGCAACCCTACGTGTCGCCCTTACGGGCCGCAGCGGGTGGGTGGCAAGTCCATAACACTGCCACGCCTGAGCTATCTACACTTCACGGCGGTTCACCCTACCACCGGTACTAAGCCATGCCGAGGCGAGAACTTATGAGGGGGCTCGATGTATACCTAGACTCGTTGATGAAAATGTTTCGATACAGTCGATGCAATGGTTGTCGATATCATGAACAACACCCTTATAAATAAGCTAAGCTGACAAACGTTGCCCTGGCAAACGCTCTAAATTTTAAATTTCCAGCGCCATTTTATAAATTATTTGGGAATAAGCTTAGAACAAAATCTTAAAAATAACAAAATTAGAAGCCGCCTTGTGGGGATGTGACCGCTCATTTAGCTCCCTCGCCCTAATTACCTTCTGGGCATTTCAATGTTTTTATCTTTTATATAACTATCATAATCTAGCTAAAATAAGTTTTGGTTTTGTTTTGTTAAATGTATCGCTTCCAGCTGGAACTAAATATCTTTGTAGCAAGCAAGTCCACGACAGGACACAACACTGATGGCCTGATATTCGCTAGTTGCACTACCACTTTAAAAGTAACACTCTTTTACACTATACTGCTTAGTTCATCGTACTCTATTGGACGTAAGATGATTTGTCTTGAGAGTTTGTTAAGAGATTAACTGGCTCACATACGGGCAATAAAACTTATTGTTTTAGACTGGTTCATTGACTCAGTTAGTGCTTGGGTGGTTGGGGTAAGTTAGTAGTTTTTGTTAAACAAGATCAAACGTTTATTCACTACTAGCGGCCGCGTGGACTTGGGTTAAAATAAAAATGTTAAATGTTAAAAATTCAGATGCATGAGCTATATTACTGTAAAGTTTCATTAAAATCCGTCCAATAGTTTTTACGTGGAAGAGCAACACATCCACACATACAAACTTTCGCATTTATAATATTAGTAGGATGAACGTTAACATAAAAAACTTTTTCCATTTTTCCAAAACGTTCTTGGCTCTGAAACCTGTCAAATGGAGAAAATTTAACTGACACAGCACAATAGCGTTGAACGACGTCTGTCAGGCGAATATAACGTGAAATATTCTACAAAAATTGATTATATTTTTCATTGATCTTTGATTTTTAAATATTCACAACTCTATTTGCTGAAATTTTACTCGAATAACACCTACAAAGTTATTCAGTTTTGGCTGAATATATTAATTGAAATTGGCAATGAAAAAAAAGTGAGAAATCCAACCGATCCAGCCAGATCAATATGATAGTTAATTGGATAGGATGGGGCTTGAATCTCTAATTGGAAGATTACTGGTTCGATTCCTCGTTCGAGTGTCGATCCGATGACGAGGTCGAGAAAGGTTGTGGCCCAATTGTCGCATTGTAGAACCAGTTTATTTCAATAAAAAGTGAAAAATTGGGTAAGAAGCTGAACCAATCGACTCATAACCCACTTTGCCAATAATTCATATATGCTTTCACATTCATCAGTCAGTGTCAGTGTTGTTAAATTTTGATTAAGATACGTTTAATAATCTTAACTCTTTTCACTGAAGTATACATTTCCTTCAAAAAGCTTTCTCAATGGATATTTATTTAGCTTTGAGTCCAAATTGGTAGATAAAATTAAGTATATAAATTAATAATTTAACTACTGATATGAGTTCCTCATTTAATACTATTTCATCATTATGGCCAAACTAAATTGCAGTCGATCTTGCGTACTTAAGTCATTCTTTTTCATTCCTACCATTATCAAGCACTGAATACGATTAAAAAGTACTTCGATAAAAACAGACCCGTATAATAATAATATGAAAGAACAAACATGCCATTTTTTAATTGTGGTTTTTTGAACACTCCAAAATAGCCATGTGGTTCATTATGGTAAAATCCGCATAGCTAGGAGGAACGTTTAACCACATTTGGGGGTGTTCCAACATGCAATAGGGAAAACCACAACAGAAAATTTCAAATGTTAATTGCTTTGCGCGCTGACCAAATTTAAACAAATAAGGGTCTAACGCAATAACCTAATTTTTTCAAAGAAAACACAGTAATTTACTAGCGTAACTGAAGACAGTTTTAAGAGTGTTACGTCAGAAAAATAATAGCGTAAAAGGTATTCATTCTCCACAGCCCTCATTCACTAAACTTGAATCTGTTTCATGACAGTGCTTTAACTAAGTAATCATACATACATGGGGTAGGTAGACGACATTTTTTCTTCTTTTCGTGAATGGAGAAGTTGACCATTGCACCAAAAACACAGATTCAATACAACACAATACAAATATTCTTGAGCATGAACACGTCATTGTACTAGTCTGGGTGTTCCCTATGTGTAAAATATAAAGGTATGTAGGTACCTAATTACAAAAAAAAAAGTAAAAAAGTAGTACGTTCATATACGAACTGCAACGTTATAACCAAAGCAGGTAAAAGCATCGGCGTGTCGTTTGGCTTTTTCATCGTAGACGTGGAAGTGTTTGAGGCTCGGCGCATTGTGAGGGCGAGACACCATTCAAGTGGCTCCCTTCACATCAAAGACAGCCTTCGTTTGAGAAACGCCGACTCTGTGTACCAAGCTTTGCCGGAGCTGGGCGGCAGATTTCTTTTCAAGAAAATTCAAGAGACCGGACGCGAACTGAGATTTTTAATCTGCTGATTTTTATGGTGTAGGAAAAAACAATTTTAAGAGTGCTTTATTCCAATCTTCTTCTTCCTTGTGTCCTCTTTATTCTTTCTTGTATTATCTTATTTGAAACTGACGTAATTGGAATTATGAAAATTAGGTGGAACGATTTTTTTGTAGTCATTTTCAAAAGGATGAACCAGTCCTGAGCAGAAGTCACGTTTAAGTTACCAAGGTTCACCTTCTTTAATATTATTAAATCAGGTTCATCATCTTAACAGGTTCACAGTCCACAGCCCACATATGGGCTGCGAACAATTAGCTTCCAATTGTTATATATTTGTGGACAGTGAACCTGTTAAGACTATTAAAACGATTGTAGATAATGTACACGCCTAGGGCGCGGGCAGTGGTGAATGCAAATTCGCCTTGCTATTATGGTTAAAAAGTACGACTATACCAAAGGTCGCGAGTTCTGTTCCCTAAAGTACTAGCTCGTTGGAGCAATGGATAGTGGTTCTTCCTATAAACTCGCAGTCTGGGCGTCCGGTTATGTTGTAAGCTGTCCCATGTATCTACTAAAAGTATTCTTATAACTCACAAATTTATTCGTAAAACAGTCCGGGTTACTCTCAAAACTCATCAATATCAGTGAATCTTCTTAAGCGACGTTAACTCAAAAATTCTACGTAAAGATTACCATGTCTCATGTCTCCGTTGTTTGTTTCATACGCAATACGTCAATGTCATCATTATTCATTCTGTCACTCCCGAATCAGAGGTTGAGCATTACAAATCTTTCCGCAAGTACTCCTACACATGGAATTTGCGTATAGAACTCCTGATCGCTGAAAGATACACACAAAATCAACCTTACCTTCAAGTTAATACAGACTTAAAATTTAGTCGGTCGATTTTACGGTGTTGATAACTCTGAATTATGAAACTAATCTGAGTCTTACGTGGGAAATAACAGAGTTTACAATTGTTGGATAAGGTTTTTTGAGTATCGGTAACAAATATTCTTTTTCGAATAAGGAAGTAATCCAAATTGAATCTCGAGGAGTAATTTAATTTCCACCACCGTCCTTTGGAAGCGTTCGGCGATTTTTATTCGTTGGTAAGTTAATTTTTAACGTTAAAATGTCGTTGAAAGCACCGATTCCATTAAGTTTTGTATAAAATAAAATCTTTGAGGTAAACGGAACTGCTGGAAAGTTAAAACGGCTCTAAAGGTTAGTTTTTTTTTTCATCAAAATAAATAAACACAGTTTATTCATTCAACAAAGTTGATGTTGTCTAGTGATTTTGACATAATATAGGCTTATGGCTCTATTCTAAACGAAGCAGTAGAACGCCGATTGTTGCCATCATGTTGAACCAAACATACAGAAGCCCACATTTCCCCCAACGTAATATGTTACAGCTGCATCGTGAACTGAATAATGTGGAACCACTTGTCAATCAGGCTTCGAAAATTAACTCCTGATAGCATACCAATTTGAAATTTCCTTGAAATGATGACAACAGGTTTCAGAAAATAGTCGTGAGAGTATGAACGTAAAATAATGATATAATTCTAACACCGTGGGTTTCAGCAAACAACCACCAACGCTTAATTAAAAGATAGAGCCCTAGTATTAGAGCTCCTTTATCTCATTGTTCTGGTCGCGTACGACGCATGTAAATCCTTGCTTTGTGCTGTTGCCAACAAACGCGTCTTTGTTTTCTAATTCTATCACACAAAATAGGAATAGGAAGTAATTATATTGTTATCACTCAGAGCGTTAATCTTACAATACTAGCTTTGCATTCATGGTAGGTAAATTATTTTGAAACATTTAGCACCAATTTTTCTGATTTAAAATATAAAAAAGAAGATTTTTTTTATTTTCCGTGACGGCTACAATCAGTGTGCCTTTGACTTCCAAGTTTGGGATATAGTTGTGAACGTATGTTATCTTATGTCTTCAAAAGTTCATGATCAATCCAATCATGGATTTATTTTTAATTTATTTATATATTTAAAATAAATTTACAGTGATTACCAATACACCAGCAAGTCAACAATTTTATAATAAAATACAAATTAATAATATAATTATTATGTCAAAAATACTGAATGATGAAAACATGCACAAAAACTAACAGAAATAAAAGAAAAACAAAAAAACACGAATAAAATAACGTACAAAGAAAATGTCAGCAGTAATTAAATTGATTGAATTGAATTAATTGTGACAATTTAACAAATCGTAGGTGTCAGGGAAGTCAAGCGTGCCTCATTGTCAACACCTATCACCCTCGTGAACCTTTATCAAAGCCATCAAACGCTCTCTCAAATCTCACCTATTGTTCAACCTTCAATTTTCCACTAAAGATCATCAAAGTAGCCTTAACTTTACGCACGAAATTTTTCCTACCGATCTCAATAGCGAGTGCACGTGTCTATCTTTAGGTACACAGGCGTTTGATGTTTGAGTGGTACTTAGCGAGTGCGTCTGGCGCTGCCAAGGACCCTTCTGCGTTGCCTTAGACTTCAAACGAATGATTCGCCTTTACACCTTGGAGAAGGCAGTTACGTTGACATCAGGACCTAGGGCGAGAGTCTTTGGCAGTTTTACAAATCGCTAATTAAAAGTCGTCACTTCATTAAAATTTTGCGGTTTTAAGTGCAAGGTATGTTGATATTGTGGTCTAATCATGCGGTCTTGTTTGCCCACTGATAGCACCTAAATATAAACTACTTACTCAATTATGTTCAAATCACTGAAGTGCTCAATAAAGTATGTATTTCTTACTTTACATCACAAGTCATGAAATGTTTTTAAATTCAAACGATTTAAAGAAAATAAGTATGTCACTTTAAGAAGTGAGCCTAAAAGTCGCTTTTAAGCCCGTACGTTCTTTTGTCCTTGTCTATCCCCGAAAGGTCACGCACTCACTGAGTGACACTTCAAAGATGAAAGGGAAAATGTGCCAACATTGCACTTCTTAAAAACGAAACACGCTTTGAACAGAGATTTCTTTCAGCTGACTTACAGTCACAAAGGCAATTGATGTTTCATTTTGGTAAGTTTTTTGGTACTGAACTGATTTTGCTGAGCAAAATCTAAAAATTCAATCAAAAGTTTGGTGCAAATGTAAGTTGTAGTAGTGATGTTGTTGTAGATTTGACTTCGTATGTGAATGTTGATGTGTATGTATAAGTAAAAACATTTTTTTAGAATTTATTAAGAACTAGCGACCCGCCCCCGCTTCGCACGGGTGCAATAGGATGTTATTAGGTATACATATAAACCTTCCTCTTGAATCTCTCTATCTATTAAAAAAACCGCATCGTAGTTGCACCGTTGCGTAGTTTCAAAGATTTAATGATTCAAAGGGACATAGGGACAGAGAAAGCGACTTTGTTTTATACTATGTAGTGAAGATGGCATACATGGCACACTGATCTTTAGATTATACAAATAGAGAAAAAAAAGCTATTGCGTAGAGCGAGATCGAAAACCGACAGAAAACGATCAACTTGCGATTGCAAGATCTATATCGCAAAGTAGTTTCTGACCATAGGTAATGTAATCCTATAAGATATAGCGTTTGCTGGAACCGGAAAATAGCCATATCTGCTTTAGAAGCAAACCTGGAGCTGACGACAGTCATCAAACAACGATACCTAGAAACAACAAAAGTCTAGAAGGTAAGACTCAATCAAATTACCAACATTATTAACCTTAGATTCGTCGCTTCAAATTGATAAGTACCTAAGAAGAGGAATTGATTTCAAGTCAGCTTGCTAATTACCTAAGCGTGTTTGTTTTACCCCACACATTGGTAGTGATCTCCACCATTACCGGTACAACAAATGAATACCCTAACGCTGAAAGCAACAAAAATAACTCCAACCTTGTGGGCTAAAAAATAAGGGTCATTTTCCAACAACGGTCTTAGCAAAAGGTTTACCTCAAGCACAGTCAATAGCCATTGACTAAGTGCTTCATTACAACAGTGCTTCGCTTTGAATGGAATGGGAATGAATTAAGACAGTAGTTTAGGGTTAGACATATTTAACAGTTAGATTTCTTAGTACTTAGGTTTATTAAAGATTATACTTCGTCGCTGCATCCTCGGGATTTTATCACAAGGTAGTACATTTCTTAATGTAGTGGGCATCAACACGTTTTAGAGCTGGTATCACTGAAACAGAAAAAAAAAAAAAAAAAAACAAATTCCCTCCCTACGGTAGGTGCGTCACTCTGACAGGTGACAAGTTCATCATTCGTTTCTAGTGTTCGGGCATCGACACACCCTCTCTCGTTATATTTTAATATAACGGTTTCTTTAAGTGCTGAAGTGTTTGCAATAGTTGTAGTAGTGTAAATTGATAGATCCTAAATGAAATACAACGTTAAGATCGTACTTACCTTTCGTTTTAAACAATAACTAAATACGATCTACAATAAAAATCTACCCACATTTTCTTGCTCAAAATGTTTTAATAAGAGAACTCGTGATTAAAAGTGAATCTTCGTATGACTGTAAACAAAGCTAAGCAATAGCATGACGATGCAATGTTTAAATTTAACAAAACACGTCAATGATGAGACCGTGAAGTGGTCATAATCAATGTTGGCATTAATTTTAGCTGTTTATGATCCTGTTGAGGCCTGTCCAAAATGGACCCACCGTAACGAGATTACGATAAAACGCACACTGAGTGAGTGTTTCCAACAATCGAGACAAACAGAAGAAGAAGATCCTGTTTTTTCCCGTACCAAGTTGGTCGGTGCATTTTCAACAAATAAGCCAAGCAGAATAAAGGTTCCTGTTTATTCCTGTCCAAGAGGACGTCCCGTAACGAGAGCACGGCCAGGCCCACAACGCGAGTGTGGTTTCGAAAGCATTTTAAGGTGAAAATCAAATCGAAGACCAAACTGTAAGTTATTTTGTGCTATCCTTGCATAACAAAAACCTTTCTTTTTATGTACACTAGTACCTAAAAACTTCAAGAACTAGATTGTAATTTCAATTGAAAACTGCAGACTAAGAATAAGTCTTAGTAATGGTAGTACCTGACATTAAAATAATGTTTCATTTTGCTACTACACAGATACATCTGAGTAGCCACGCCACAGCTTTTGTAGCTATATAGCTATGGCTAATATCATAACTTATTCTAGTTGCTATAAATTTTATATTTAAATACATTTGATACCACTTCGTGGTTACCGTTTACAATATTCATAATATGATGAAGGCTAACACCCGTGTTAACACGGGATAACCACTCACGTAGGCTTGCTGCCCACGAAGTTCACAGCATATGCTTTATATATAAGAAAATGACAATCCAATGCGGATTTAGCAGAATGAAATATTCAATTAGCTATGTAATTAGAGGCCGACGCCAAAAACCATCCCGGTGAGTACCGGTGCCTAATTAAAATACTTATAAGTGAAAAGTGAAATATTTTTTATTTATTTACTTCTTAAAAAACCTGGGGGTTGGCCGAGAGTCATCACGAAGGTATCGTAAAAACCTGGGGGTTGGCCGAGAGTCATCACGAAGGTATAGTAAAAACCTGGGGGTTGGCCGCGAGTCATCACGAAGGCATATAAATATAGAAAAATGATCTCAAATTTGAGACTTAATAGCTTGATCTGTACATATGGAACAAACCTGGGAGTTGGCCGTGAGTCAACATGACGGTAACGATATCGCAATATCTGAATTAAGGGCCTATATTCAATCCGTGAATGGCCCATGAAATGAAATAAAATAAAATGAAATAAAATAAAATGAAATAAAATGAAATAAAATGAAATAAAATGAAATAAAATGAAATAAAATGAAATAAAATGAAATAAAATGAAATAAAATGAAATGAAATAAAATGAAATAAAATAAAATGAAATAAAAGAAAATGAAATAAAATGAAAAAAATGAAATAAAATGAAATAAAATGAAATAAAACGAAATAAAACGAAATAAAATGAATAAAAATGAAATAAAATGAAGTAAAATAAAATAAAACATAAAATGAAATGAAAAGTATTTTCATAGTGATTGCGAAAAGTCAGGTATGTATTTTAACCTAGCCTTACCAGTATTTTTCTGGAAATTACCTTGCTGATGGTTTGATAACCTTACCTGGTGGCAGAGAACCCATGTAAGTTTTCCAAAATTTTCTTTATTATTCAAGAAATAATTATCTATGACTAGCAGCCGCCCGCGACTTCGTCCGCGTGGCCTTAGCTGTATGTGAAAAAAGATTTTCCCGCTTTTCTGTTGAAATTTTGCTGAATTTTCTTTACTATACACCTCACGGAGCGCGGGACCTTTCTAACGAATACAAAACCGTGGAAATCGGTCTGTGCGTTATAGCGTCAGAAAGGAAAACCCGGCTTAACATTAAGAAATATTATTAGCAAAAACTAGGAGAGTAAGTTACTAACTAACTTACTTTAGTACCTACTGCCGTTGGGTTCTATTTGGGAATAGGTTTTCCAAACAATAGCTTTAGCTGAATTAAGTTAGGTGACTAATTATGTGTCACCCACCCAACGAGCACATACAATGCAGGGCATTTAAATTGTTGTAATAAACCACTGCCCAGTGTACTTGTATATAATTACGTACCACCTTACTTTACATTTATTTCGAAAATATTAACGGAAAAGTTGCAGCTCAAGCTGCTAACCTGTTTCAATAGACGTCGTTCTTTGATCCCGAATTTACTATGGATTAAATATTCGAGTAAATTAGGTTTTGTTATTGGGTGGTATATGTATACCTGTTCTTGTGTGTGGTAACAGCAGAGTTCATACAGTTACCATTAAGTTTTTATTTATAACATGAAGTTATCTTAATATATATTCATCTTGGAACATAATACTGAAGCTGCAATGATCTTTTGACTTTTGGTCATTGGTCCTTAATTTTATTGCGGTTTTATAGTAAACAGGTTAAATTATAATAAACGTTACCTATCTCACATCAAAAATTGTATTCAATAATATATCATATTATTGAATATAATTTAATTTAGTAAATCCTTGATATCATATTCAATTTAGTAAATCCTTGATATTGATTTCCCTAGAACTCTAAACATCTACCTTGTGATAAAATCCCGAGGATGCAGCGACGAAGTATAATTAATGATTAAACGAACTTACCTTAAGTGAAGTTCTATCATAATTATATGAGTCGCTGCATCCGAAGGGATTTTAGCTCCCACCCTACCCATAGTTACCATCATACCTTCTGGTAACTGACCCGAGTAACTTTAGGGAAATCTGTCTCTAAAAGAATGATGAACTTGTCACCTGTCAGAGAGACGCACCTACCGTAGGGAGGGAATTTGTTTTTTTTTTTTTTCTGTTTCAGTGATACCAGCTCTAAAACGTGTTGATGCCCACTACATTAAGAAATGTACTACCTTGTGATAAAATCCCTTCGGATGCAGCGACTCATATAATTATGATAGAACTTCACTTAAGGTAAGTTCGTTTAATCATTAAAAAAGGTTAGGTAATCTTTTATTTTTAAATTAAAAAGTTCAAGAAATTCTCATTTATAGCAAAATGTTAATTATTTCTGAAGTTTGCTAAATCAAAATAAACAAGTTTTGTTTTAAACAATTTATACAGACATTGTTTAAAATAATAAATTTTACAAACAAAGAAATGTTAAAAATTGGTAGTTGGCAAACTTATTTTTTTGTGTTTTAATCACAAACCAGTTTATATACAAACGATAAACTACGACATAATCATTAAACTCTCTATAATAAATGTGTGACATCAGTACTGAAATCATATTGACATCTAACTATGCAGTTTGTTCCTTCTACAAACTGTAGAAAGATAGAGACTGATAGAATAATAATAAATATAAAGTAAAGTAAAAAAACAAATTTACTCATGTAGGCTGATAACAAGCATTCATGACATTAACCTTTCGACTACCAAATTCAATGCACACAGTAATCACAGTAAATGATTTCCTGATTGATCTTGTCTAATCTAACATTGAACACAGAACAGACTTAAATGTCAGAGGCAGTATTATTTTTAGCCATAGATTGATGGAATCCACTACCTTCGCTGTTGAAAAGCTGGACATCGATCTATTACGCCAACGGCCCAGCAATCACACCACGCTTCGCCACCAAACCTGCGATTATGAAACTTAATTAACTTTAAGTTAATTACAATTTGCACAGACAATAAAACGCGGTATTAGCACCTACCCCTCTATGGAATTCCGTGGCAGTCTTCAATTATCACTCCAAACATGGAGGATTAATTAAATTTTGCGATACTATGAATGAATCGGAACGAAATAGGGGAAGGGTTTCTAATAAAGTGGGTGTGAAACAGCTTTGTGATTGGCGAAATTGGTTTTTGAGAGTACATTGGCATTTTCAATTCGTGAAACATTACACGCACGAGCATCCCCATTTGGATTTTATTCAGTTCCGATTAGATTTTATCGAGTTCTGATGATATTTCGTCCAGTAAATTATTTTGGAGATTATAAACTGAACGCTTAACAAACTGATGGGTTGGTATTCAAGATTAAATAAGTTGAATAACAGACGCTCAAGACTGTTTCGAGAACGGGCTAGTTAGAGGCATACTGACTGTTCGAACAAAGCACTCAGCAGCCTACACATGCATTCTCTTACCACGAAAGGGTTTCGTTTTAAGAGGCCAGCTTACCGTCTTTATCCAGGTAGCTTAGGTTTTTTTTGCTACAAAAAACATTGATTAGTGGATTTTTAAAATGTTAAAAATACTAAATGTAGTCTATCCACGTTATTGACATTGTTTTCTATTTGTCGTTTGCTTGTAGATTTTGTTTACTGTATTTGTTTAAATATTTGCATTTTACTTGTAAATATCTAAATAGTTTTTAGCATTTTTACAGAAATTATAAAAATGATTTCATGACAATAATGTTTCCTTTCTTAGTTTTTATTTATTTCATGTACATTGTTCCTTCTTCGTGATGAAAGCTAAATAAGTATCCTATATTGACGCTAGAGCCTTAGTTCATCATAATTTGCTACTCATAAAACGATTTCAATTGTTTCATTTGTACTAGTTTTTATTCTATTGGACTATGCAGCACTTCAAAAATTGATCTTATCGCCATAACATTCATCATTCACCAATTTATTTATTACCATGCGGGAACAAACATCATAAATATCACCTAGGAAACAAAAAGAGTTTCAGCGAAAACAAATAAATCCGACTATCTATAAATATTTATTCCGCTATCGGAGAACATAGCTCCGTAACTAAAGATCGGTTCCATTAAAATGTAAAGGATGCTCTTGTCTCGAGGATTTGCAGATCAATGAAGAACTAATTGGACGTATTCTCCCCGCTGGTCAAATAGGAATTCTATGTTGTTTACTTTAGTTACCATTTTTAGTTGAATTATTAGCCTTATTTTTTTGTGAATCTGATAGAACGTGCTAGTTATATCAGTGTTAAAACAAGGCTGGAGGTAATTTGAATTCTCTTTTTTGTCTTCAAGTTTTGACAAAGTTTTAATAGAAGCATATTTTTGCTACTTGAGTTTACTTCTGATAACTTTCGACTAAATCTTGATTATTTTTTGAATACAAATAGTTAAGTACTCGTAGTTTGCTCATGAAACTAATTTCTTATTTTTTCCTATTTTCATTCATCAAAACATGATTATAAGAACATAATAATCTTAAAGATGAAGAGTAAAAAATCCTCCCCCCAAATAGTGGCAACAGCTCATGGCATAGGTATAAAACATACAACATCATTGTCTTTACACCGGCGGTAGAAAAGCCAAGAAAAGGCACATGTGTTCCAACAAACTTGCTAAGATTGATGCATTGCTGCGCTAACAACTACTCAAAAAACACTTTTCGAAAAATGACTTGAGTATTTTGAAATCGTCAATGAAATATCAGTGAAAATTTACTTGCTAATGGACATGAATACTAAAATATTAAATGTTTACCTATCGATGACCCTTTCTTACCCCTCTTGAACTTCTCCAAAATTCGTCTAAGATATATTCTCTTCCAAAAGTTCCATTCACCTATCAAACCCCTCTAAGAGACTAGAACAAATGCTAATACAGACCCGAACTAATATAGTCTCCTTTCTTTATAACATACAGTACTTCAAACAAAGTCCCATTTGAATAGAAGGCCTTGGATTTCGAGCCAAGTAATCACAGACCCAATCGTTTTGATTGACCTTTATGCAAATGTCGACTTTGCCCAGGAGCTGGTAGGTTGCTTAATTGAATAATTAACCTGCCGAGCGCACTTTTGTATTTAAATAATCGTGTTTATCCGCAGGTACTGTTATTGCTGATTTTTCGTTTCCTTTTCGCCCTTTTCACGATTAGACTGCGGGAGACGTTTGAATGGAACATTTTTGCTTCTATCTACGTTCCTTTTAGATTTTTTGACTGCAAACTCTGAAAAAAGTTTTAATGATAACATCTCAGTCAATTTTTCTGATCATCGCGGCATCGTCAAGTAATTAGAGTAGATATGTCATTTTTTTATTAGAGTTAACAGGTTCACTGTGCACAATTAAAACCTAATTGTTCGCAGCCCACATGTGGGCTGTGGACTGTGAACCCTGTTAAACTGACAGATTGCAGTAACTTCATGTCCAAAATGTAGAAATTACTTTTGAAAGGCTAGACAACAATTCACAGATTATTTTCAATACTCTAGCTGACCCATAGATCTTGTACTTTTAAAACTATGAGAGTGTGGAAATCTTACGAAAAATGAGATTTGAGATTTGGACAATATTTTCAATTTTCTCCCTCATAAGAATATTTCTCGAATAGCAACAAGCATGTACAACACATTGAGCAGTTTCTTTTTATTCATGTAGATTCTGCTTACAGCTGTTAATAAACATAGCAAACTCCATACTAAGGCATTGTTCACTGGTTGGAAAACTAACAGATTTGTTGTATTTTATTTACAATAAAAATTACAAACCACTGCGACGCGTTGAAAAATTAATGACGTTTCCAACGATTCAATATTTAAATCGGAATTGTTTTCCTATTAATGTGAAATGCGCTTTTTTCATTTCATGTGTATTTTATGTGCGGACTTTTGAATATTTAATTTTTATTTATACATTGAATGTGACAATGTTAATTTTATATTCAGCTATCGCTCGTACTAAAGCGTTAGTGCCTTTTTTAGTTACGTCATCCAAAAACGCTCTTTTCGAGAACTTTAAGCAAAGCCTGAAACACTGCTTTGTAGAGTTATTAAAGAAAGTACTATGCCAGTCCAAACGCACTCTGGTTTGTAACCGTACGGTTTAGATCTCATGACTGGACAAAACACCTACTTTGTGTTTATTATAAATTGTATTTTATAAATAATATAAACTTTCTGGTGACGAAAGCCACCGATAAAAAACCATTGACTCCTTAATTTCATGTGAAAGCCTTTGTTTTGTGCAGTTAAAAATACTTATCAATATGTTGAAAGGCGTTTCAAGTTCATGATATTCTCACTTTAAAACGGCAGAGAGAGAGAGTAGATATCATCTATGTTGACTAAGTATGTCACGAGACATCATAGGTACAACACAAATCTTTTTTATTTACATGACTAAACTTAATGAGCATTCAATCAGTGATTTTGGCTCCGCATACCGAACTAAGACTCAAAGTACATACTCAGTAACTTTCTATTAATAAAAGGTGAGAAAAAAATCCACATCCAAAAATAAATAAAAAGAAAATAATATCCATATTCGATTCAGAATTTGCAACGGTCCAAATGACAGCAACAACGGCAATCAGTTGGTCTCACGTCGACGACAAAAATTTTGCAGCATTATTTCGCTAAAATACAGGTTGTTATAAAAATAATTTCGCCCTCCCAAATCCATGGGCACATCCAGAGACGGTGTAATGGAATTTTAATGAGAATTTCAGCTGTTCGCCGTAATTTCTTTTTTTTTCACTGCCTGAAATAAAAGAGGGGTATTTATTGGAATCGATAACAGAGCCTTCGCCCTCGGGAGATAATGCCGGCAATCGTGACCTTATTTTTATTGATTACATTCCGCTCTCTGAAGCAGATGTTAATAGACTTTTACGATTGTCTTTAAGCTTGACAGGTTATAGATAATAACTTTTGGCATGCCTTTCTTTTCTTTTATGGAATAAAAAGGGAATTATTTTGACGTCTGTTGAAAATATTAAAAACTACTAAACCCGTGGTCCTCCTGGTCAGTAGCCCTCGACTGAAGCGGCTAATGTGTGCGTGTGCGTGCGTGTGTGTGTGTGTGTGTGTGTGTGTGTAAATATGTGTCCGTATGTGTTGACCTATTGACTAGGAGTATGATGTTTTGTTTGAATCAGTTCATATTTCATGTTACAAGGTGTGTATCATCATTCTGTACGACAGATCATCTATCTCTCACACAGCAAGCGAATAAATATAAACAAATGCTCGAGAGCATTTTGGCCAACTGATAGAATACTAACTTATAAAAACTAAATACGAGTGATACGATTATTACTGTCAGAAGTATTTTCTCAAGTTGGTATTATTAACATTTATTTACTCCGTGAACTATAGAAATACAATACATTCAATTCAACCTCTTCCAGCAATTTATACAGGATGGCCGAGGAGTTCCGCAATACCTAGACAGATCGTAATCTTTAAGGTGCTACAAGTATTGTCATTAACTCGCCAGATCGAGAAAAAAAACCAATGATACGTGAAAATTAGGGAACAATTCATAAAAATAGTTCTAGCTCCTAAACTAAGCAAAATCGTAGAACATACAAGGGGTTGATTTGGATACACCTTGATATAAGGAACCTAAATGTTAGTTTTGAACGTCTACTTCCCGGCCACCCTGTATACACGTCCTAGACTCAACCTCCATGGCTATTGAACATACAAAGATTTGAGTAGGTCTGCCACCTCACGTGTTGGAATTTAATATTCAATAACTGTGTAGTGTTAGTTCTATGAAATTGTTGATATAACCCGACGTATCTTTTAACGATCTTCAAACTACAAAAATAAAATTATTCCGAAAGAACTCGAGGCTAGCCACAAATGAAATACTTATTTAAATGAGTAGTTTTAGTATCATTATCTTTATTAAGCAGCTAAGCTGAAGTTTATGCTTAGCTAAATAATATTAACTGTTTGTTGGTGGATAAAATTACTGAAACTCTTTGCATAATTTTGCAGTCGAGCAAGAATGGCCGCCTGTCGAGTGGAGATAAACCGTGTTTTCTGTCTTTTATTTTCGAGGGAACTTTAGTACTGCTGACGATATTTTTATCAGCAAAGAACAGAAGTTTGCTCTTAGATCTGTGATTGTGTTAACTGCAAGATTGCTCTTTTTCGGGTTACATTTTTAGCATAAAATGTATTCTAAATCTTTGAGAATAGAAGCTAGTTTTGATTTGAATGGAGAACAGACGAGTTGTTGACTACTGAGCAGATTTTTTTATCAAGAGCCTAGCCTTTGTGAAGCAGCCATGGTGGGTATTAGATCAGGATAATACATTTTAATTTTTATTATGTTCGAAGAAATCGTCAGATTGTTAAATATAGAGATTTTAGGGGTATGAAAGGTTCATGAAAAAAAAGGAAGCGCAAGGTGTGTGCGTGGCAAATGGAAACCCCGTTGGAAAAGAGGCGTGATAGTATGTATGTATGTTTTAGGGTCTCTTTGCATCATTTCACAAATGCCATAATATGACTTCTATCGATTTATAAAGTTGCAAAGAGCGCCAATTTGTTTTCGAGCCCTAGAGAAAACATGAAGGCTATTCACAAAAAGGTCGCAGGTTCAAACCAGGCACCAGCACAAAATGTTTGTTAATAAAAGTAGGTTTCATACTTCGGATTTCAAAGTACTTTTGTTCTGGTACAATAGAGTTGGATTGCCATACTTCATACAGCACTCAAAAGACATGAAACTGGTAAACCTCTTCAATTTTAAGACGTGATTTGCTCGCAAATCCCGTAATTCTTCCCTACGTATCTCCGGCTCTATCCGCGAAGATTCAAGAGGATTGTACCGCGACCCCGGGGACAGCATTATAAAACTGAAAGACGGATTCGCTAAAGTTGTCGTCGACAGATATTTTTAGGGAACATTTTTGCAACTACATACAACCATTCCACATTTTTTTTACCTAACTAGCAAGCCTTACTTAGAGCTGTTTTTTCAATAGTCAGATATAAATTATCAATCTAATAAATTACAACTTGGCAGAATTATAAATGTATGTCAAAATTATATATTGCAATTAAGGACACAATTATAGATTTCGACATCCAACCTTTCCAAATCTGCCGACTTGTAAATTATATGTCTGATTTTTATCTAACTTAGAGCACCTAAAGGCCGCGTTTAGGTATCAACTATGAAAATATTCTTGTGAACATGTCTATTCGTAATGGTCTTTATGCAACCTAAGTAGACAAGAACTAAATCTACTATATAAAAATAAGTCGGGTTTTACTTCCTGACGCTATAACTCCAGAACGCACGAGCCGATTTCCACGGTTTTGCATTCGTTGGAAAGGTCTTGGGCTCCGTGAGGTTTATAGCAAAGAAAATTCAGGAAAATTTCAACAAAAAAGCGGGGAAATCTTTTTTCACATACAGCTGAGTCCACGCGGACGAAGTCGCGGGCGGCTGCTAGTTATGTATAAAAAATTTTTTTTTTGGAATGTTCTCCGTTGTAGTTCCCATAAAGTGTCATCTTTGCTTATTGATTTGGTATAAAGAGAAATGCGTTGATTACTCATAAGATGAACACGCCTATTTTGCGCCAGCATTGCTTTTAGGATGTTTTAATGAAAATCACCAGGCGCACTGGGTTTCAGTACCTACGTCACCACCTCACTGTAACATTCCATCTATACGCATGAACAATTTGCTTCAACTGTCGCCATGCGTACTGGTAAGGAATGGAACGCTTTGCACTGAGGTTGGATTGGAGTATATCTCGTACCAATTCATAGAATAATTGAGGAGTGGCCTGTGCCCATCATTGGGATGTTCCTATATATACTGTTTGCTTGAAATATTTGTGATGCTCTTTTGGTGATTAATACACACAAATAATAATGTACTTTAACGTTAATCTGTGTTTCTTTGCTGTTGATTTCTGTTGTCTGTGTCTATCTATCTAATACATAGGTTTTGACGAGAAAAATTATAGTGCTTTAAAATTCCTCAAAACAACAGCACTTTTATTTGCAACTACTCAAAGCCATTAGCGCCCGCGGCTCGTGCATGAATATTTGGTCCCCACTCGCGTTTAAGCTGCGTCCTACTTCTGCGCTATCGCAATCACGCTCCGTCCTCATTCCGGCTTCACGTGCTAATTCTAAGCGCTTTTTGAGATAGCTCTTGTCCGTTTTTTGGCATTGCTGCTCTGATAAACGCTCCTGAATCTCAGGTGGCTACAGAAATTATCGCAAAGGGGACTGACCTGACCTGATAGGCGGGCAAGCACGTACAGTTTGTCGTGTCAGCTTTTTGAACACAGTAACTTTATTACTACAGTTTGTAGTTGGTTAAAATTAACAATGAGTGCGTCTTTATTATATTATATTTTCATATCAATATGTAATCAGTTCGAATAAGACGTTTCTGTCAACATCCCAAAATATAACGTCAGTGGCAAAGGGCTAAAGGGGGTCACTCAAAACAACTCTTGTATAATAGGCATGATGACTGTATTTTCTTTTTGTTTATTATCGAAAGACCTTACATTTATGTAAACAATCCTCAAAGAATCACTTCATCTGGATCAATACCACCAGAGATATCACAATTTGAAATGCACATTTTTTGGACTTGCCCAAAAACGCTCCATACAAAAGCGACAGTGACGTCACTATCGCTGTCACTTTTGTATGGAGCGTTTTTGGGCAAGTCCAAAAATGTGCATTTCAAATTGTGATATCTCTGGTGGTATTGATCCAGATGAAGTGATTCTTTGAGGATTGTTTACATAAATGTAAGGTCTTTCGATAATAAACAAAAAAAAAATACAGTCATCATGCCTATTATGCAGGCCTTCAAAATGAGATTAACCATTACTGGAGGTACCATTACCATTAAGGAAAGTAGTTCTCCATTACTGTGCTTGTCAACCCCATATCTGGACGTCACGGCTGCTTTCCATCAGGTGGAGTGAGGTCACCTTGAAGACCACTATAAAAAATAAAGATAACTCTGGCGTAGAAGTGAAGTGGACTTTAAACCTCTGCCACCGAGACTTGCAGAGGAACCGATGCAGTCCGCTGTTCGATAACAGATGAGGTAACCACGGTTCAGTGGAGCTGAACCTCTGAATTCATTCATTTGCTTGGGCACACTACCTGGTTCACAAAGTCGGCAAGGAGGAAGACTGCAAATATTCCCGCTTCCTTGGCCTTAGCGAGCCAAATCCACTGAGGATGAGTAGCAGCAAAGAAGTTATTACAAACTTTTGATAAAATACCCACCAACACCACTCTCAGACATCTGATTTTAATATTCATGAGAAACAAATTGGAATACTGGGGCAAACGACCGGGCTTTCCCAAGGATTAGTTATCGGAATTCCTTAATTTTGCTTTGTGATTAGATTTTGCCAAGTTAACGATCTCATTTATTAACTTAGTCCGAGGCGTTATTTGAACTTTGTTAATTTGTTTTCGGCGACAAACTATATCGGTACTAATTGGGCTCTGGAGTATTTTGCATGGAGTTTGTGATTGTGTAACAATGGAATTACGCTAACAATCATGTTTGCAGTGCTGCAAAATTAGAAAATATATATTGCAACAAAAATGGAGACGAAAAAGAAAATAAAAATTGTGAATATGAAATATTCGTTAATTCAAAAATGATTTAAATGCATTATGCCCTCGAAAAGTTCTCAGCCCAAGGCAAGTTTTTTCACTTTCAGTACGAGTTCGAGAAATTATCTGAAAATTACTCATTACAATCTTTTTACAACCCATTTTTCTTTAGAATAGCTTTTTGAATCATTTACAGTTTTTCCTTCATAGCTAAAATATAATCAACGCGTTCCATGCGGCATCATGACCAGTAGCAGGCCATCCTTGACTTAGCTATTACGCGTAGCAGAAAAATGTGATTTTTCATACATTATTCCATGAAAAAAACAGAGACAAACAGATATTTCTGAATGCTATATCTTTCACCCTCATTCACTTCCTGAAGGATTAGTATCAGATCCTATCCTTTGGCAGCGTGCGTCTCCCATATATTAGCTGATTGGACCAGCCAAGCCTAGCTTTAGGGCCAACAGTCTAATCAGATGCCTTCACAATATGTCCCACGCTCACGATTTTACCCCAAACGGTGCAGTTAGAGGCAGGCAGAGGCAAATTTAGATCACACGTTGTTGGAACCTTATTCTAACTTGTGTTTTTTTCTTGCCAAACTAAGAAGCATATTTTGGGCAGACAGCATAAAAACAATGACTGACCAACTAACTATTGATAAGCAGCTATTGATGAGCTTAAGCTGCCTTATCCACCATAAGGACCTCAATATTGCTCTTAATATCTTATTTTAGATGTAGTTTGTTGTAAAGTGGGAGTATTTTCATTCATTCTCAAGTTTCATAGTCTTTTTCTTTTTTAATTTTGATAGACAAGCATTTGATTGATCGTAACATAAATTATCCTCGGAAAATTGAAAACTGTCAACTAGTACTTATTCTAATTTTATAAACGGCATAATGTCGTTTAATAACATAATAAGCATTCAGTCTAAATGATAGTAGATAGCACTAACGGTATTCTTATTAATTATTAAAACAATTCTGACGTAACGTCCAGCATTATCATAGCATTTATTTGTTCACATGATAATTAAAGGTTAAACTCTGAATACTATAAATTCGTAATTAGTGTATCTTTGCTCATTTTGGTATCATTACCACGTGTCAATATTTGAGAAGCCCTCGTTGGAGCGGTGTGTGACGTTGAATAAATTGGACGATCAACTGCAAATAAGCTTAATTTGGAAAATAATTTCATTTATTGGGTCATTTTCCAGACTACTCGAGGTTTTAAATAAGTGTTATAACATTGATACATAGGATGTGCTTTTAAACATTATTTTTTTGAACGGATTGGTATTCAAAATCTCGCCGTAGAACATTTCAACACATGTTATAGAACGAGTTAGCTATTTTGAAAATTATTATAGATATCCGTTCAGAATGTTTGCTTTACATAATACGGAATCGATGTATTTAAGAAAATACCAAGTTCTACAAAAAATGGACTTTCTTTGACATCTACGTCAAAGAGGGTCCGTTTATTGTAAAGCTGACTGTCCCGACAGACATCATTCTATCAAATATGAAGACTTAAATAAATGTTTCAAAACCATTATTTACAAAAAAAATATTTAAATCGTATAGGCTGTTCGTGAGTTTAGGTGCCTAACGATAAACAATCCATTTTTCTTATCTTAGTGTGTGTTATCACTCACATACAAAGTCATTTAATTTGTTTTACATTGTAATTATCATTTTCATAACGAAAACTTCCCCGCATGTAATCTTTGATTTACTTACAGAAATTCCCCTTAAACACCCTAACAAAAACTGTTCTGGTTGCAGAAAAATAAAACAGCAAAAACGTTAAACCAAATGAACAAATTGCGACCATCAAGCGAGTCGCGATAATTTCGCCGAAACTAAATCTTAGTGATCCTATTTAATTAAAACACTAAAGTTTCACCAAACTCAAAGGCAGCGAGATTATCTACTTACGTAATCTCTCTTTACCGTTTGAAGGAACTATTTCAAGAGTATCAGCCAAATGTAGTGTACTTGGATTATTCCAGATCTTGCAGTACGAATTTAAGTTGCGTATCACACTTCAATATGGCGGAAACTCAAGGAACTTTGTAAATGGCTTGTTCGCAAAACGCGGGCATCCGCGAACCCGAGTGTTTATATCTTGTTTTTTTATAATGAAAACATGAAACCATGTATTAGGAAAGTTAAAAAACGAACAAAATACAAGTAGATTCTCATCACGAATGGGTGTTATTTTTGCTTGGACGAATTAAAACTAATTCCTCAATATTATTTTCTGTTAACTATGACTGTTAATCACGTTGACTTCAGCACTTAAAATACTGAACTTAGGTACCTAAGTACTAAGGGTGCGTCAAGAAATCCATGATTCTCACACAAAACTTCATTAAGGTGCGGCATTAACATTATTTTGACATGTCTATTTTCACTAAATGTAGAACATAACATAACATTTTTATATTTATTTTAATTTTTATGTTTCATGGTTTTCTATCTTGGGTGAAAAGCGCTAAAAAGGCATCAAAATAACACAACCTTACCCAACCCAAACTTTAAATGTAGTTTGTGCGGAAGGCTATGCCGTTCGCGGATAGGCCTTTACAGTCACAAAAAAGTGCTCTATCCCCAAGGTCACTGCATACATCGTCTGAAAAAGACGCAAAGGCCATTGATGATGAGAACATAATATTCAAATAGACATTCGGAAATATCCGCTTGTCTCTGTTTATATATATCTAAAAAGATGAGCGAGCTAAAGTGGCAATTAGACCACGTTTGCTGTAGGGCTGATGGGCAGTGTGGGAGACGTGTTCTGGAGTAGGGACCACAGATAAAATGACCAGTAGGCATACCAATGGCTTGAATGACTGACGATATGAAGGTGATCGGATCAGTAAAGCAGAGCATCGTGTGTGGTGACGTTCTTTTGAGAAAACCCTATGTCCAGCAGTGGACGGCCTCAAGCTAAATAATAAAAAAAAATCTCCCCTAACTGCATCCAAATAAAACAAGCTCTATTTTAGTACAGTGTCTATGTAAATGGAACGGAAACCGAGCAGGTAATGCATTATACGCTCATAACGAACTCGGTCCCTTGAATGGCGCTTGTTAGTACTGGATTTATTTGCGTTCTTTCGAAAATTTGCATCTCCACCGCCGACTGAATACCAAAATTATTCGTCGCTCCCGGACGGTTTGCAAGAGATATTTATTACGCGGTGTGACTGTATCGGCTCCGAATTGGTAACAGCGTCTTAAATTAACACGATTTGGCTAATTTTTCGATGAATTGTACAAACTCCTTTGATGCTTCCAAAGAAAAAGATTTCAAATGATATTTTTAGTGTAGGTACTACAAATAATTACTTTTGATAAATACAAATCGATTTTAATTTACTTATTTAAATTAAAAGTGCATAGATTATTATCCACTTAAATTGTACATTTTAAATATTTTTTTGTTTGGTTACTCTGTTTTGCTTGCTGGCACATACAGTGTTTCTTATCTTCTCCATATTAACATTATTACTTCAAAGAGAAATACAATAATGTTTGTAAAGATCTAACTTTATCTTTCAGGAAGTTTACAAATTAATACATATCTAACAAAAACATCTTGAAAATCTTCCTAAAATAAAAGCTAACGAATGACAGTACAGTGAAATGAACATAAATGAGAAGAATTACTTTTCAGCTTCCCCAATATTGTACAAATGTCCGCTTTACATTTGATGAGACATTTTTATCCGAAACAAACAACTCTGACAAATGACCGCCCGCCTTCTCCGACGTTTAATATAATGATTGAAGGTGAACGGAATTCCCAACTGTCTAGGCTTCGATCCAGTGGAACATTCATCATTTCCTTTTTTAGGGTTCCAATGGTAAAAAAAACTACTTATGGTTTTAGTTGTTCAAAATCCTCATAATAGGTTTACTTAATTTTGCAGGTTAGAAAAAAAACAGGTTTTATTTGCAAAATATTTAGCTTTCAATCAAAATGTTTTACAAAAGTTGAACAACAAATTTAACTTGTTTTTAATGAGAGTGATTTTTTTTAAGATACCTTTGCTATGTCCACCTAGATGAGTCAATAGATAGGCTGCAGGATAACAAATAGTACCATGACGAAAGCGCCAACCATTTTGTCTGACCATGTTGTTTGCTATGATTTATAAACTATGTTCTGCAGTAAGCGCTTAGTTTCTTTTCTGCAAACTATGATGTTCCAAGCTTAAAAATTAAAATGACTTCTTAAATTAATCATAATAAATGATACTCACTATCAAACATTAAGTCTCAAGACTACAGAACCCTTGATAGAAATTTTCAACACGCTCAAAAAAATAGTCAACTGTTTTTCATATCAAGTTTCAGTCGAATTTTGACGCTCGAAACTGTTCGATATGACGCCGGAAAACTTGACGACGTCATAACAACGACTACGGGAACTAGGTCAGAATGGTTTAGTGAGTTACCTGTCGACACTTTTGGCTAAGAATTTCAAATAACAGGACTACCGTTTTTTCCTTCTGGGTTGCAGTTGGCTGGCAAACAATTTGATAATGTTTGTCTCTAAGTTTTGAAGAGAAAACTAACGCAATGGTCGTTTATTTTGTTGAAAATAAAATGAGATAAGGCTTTATGACACAAAATGACACAAAATAATAAATTATCAATAGTCGGGGAAGAAAGGTTCTGGAGTGGCGACCACGAACTGGAAGACACAGCGTGGGGAGGCCCCCCACTCGGTGGACCGATGACCTGGTACAGTTTGCGAGAAGCCGTTGGATGCTAACGGCCCAAAGCTGCTCGTTGTGGCGCTCCATGGGGGAGGCCTATGCCCAGCAATGGACTTCTAGGTTGATGATGATGATGATCAATAGCCATAAACTAAGTATGACGTCCACTGTTGAACGTAGGCCTCTAAAGCAGCCGTTGGTACGAGGCCTGCATTCACCGAAGCTCCGCGATTTTCATCAAGTCATCCATCCACCTAGCGGATGAGCATCCACTCCAGATCTTTTCGGCCCTAACGGCCATCAGTTCATCATATTATTCACCCCGCCCACTGCCACTTCAACCTGCTAACCCGGAAAAAAACAGTTACATAAACATTGGGTAGAAGAACTTTTTAAAATATAGGTACTATTTAGGCGGCTATTCCGCTAAAAGTTAACTCTTCCATGCGACCTTCATACAGAAAAACAAATAAAAATATAATGTTTTACTTATCACGCCACAAATTTTCCTTTTTATATTCTCCTGATGCAGTACATGAAAATAGAAGCTCGTTCCCATGTTCCCTGGTCGAATTTGGGACTTCCGACCCCCAGGGTACTGATTTGGACGTGACAAGTAGGAAGTACACACATCGCTAGGAGAGCTCTGAAATTTTTATATTATAGAAGCACTGCGGATTTTTATTATGCAAAGCTACGAATGAAAATAAAAATGGTTTATATTTGCCAATCTTCGAAATAGCTGGTGCTGATCCCATTTTATTTCCACGAATCCTAGATGCCTTTTCGGTCTAATTAATCCTTGAAAACACTGTTCAAATGAAAACCTGAATCATGTTGCTTTTTTGCTTTGATTAAAAGATAACAAGGCTTTTTTGTGTGCAGTTCGCAATTTACTCTTTGTGTGTACTTCTAAACCTGTAACAAAGAGTGAAATGAATACGAGTCCTAATTTACTGTCAGCTTTAAAATGATGTGTTCTTACAGAGTGGTTTAAAGGAATAAAATGTTTGACAGAAGCAGTTGTGATACTACAATAACAGTGCCGTATGTCATTCAACGCTTTGAGTCACCAAGTATAATCTATTTTAATTGGTAGTCATAAGGTTGCTTTTTATATACTTAAGGCATAATGACTACTCTGTTCGCACATGATTTTGATGCTAACTTATTTATTTTTTATTTTATTTGGAACTAGGCAGCCATTTGACCACAATCTCACCTGTTGGAAAGTGATGATGTGGTCGATGGTGGTACATGTCTGTAGTAAGTGCCTATTCACTCTTTTCTTGAAGAGACCCAAGTTATATTTTTCCGGAAACACATGCACAGGAAGCGAGTTCCACTCCTTTAAACTTCAGCCATGACTTTTTCTGAAGAACTCTTTTTGCTAATGGTACGTTCACATACACAGTGATTGTTAAGAGAATGTATAAACATGGACAAAGGTATCTTGTCAACAATATACTTAAAAGGTGTTTGGACAAAAAATATCCTCAGGTTAGACCTCTTTTCGTACCGCGAGATTTTTAAACCGTGGGTTGTTTGGTTGTTTATGCCAATATTTACTCAGTCCCTGTTTGCGAGACCCAAAAAAACCTATTCCTGCCCAGTTTTGGTAAACACGACGATAATTAGTCGCCGTGTCGGCGTGCCCCCTGGGGCGCAGTAAAAAATTTTTTGCCTCGTTAACTGCATTGTCCCTAATGTTTTATCCAGAATATCTTTTGTTTCAAATAGAATGTCGAAATTTTAATATTCATCGTTGCTAGCTTCCGAAGTGCCCCGGTAGTCGGTTATGAATATTCTAAAAGTGGACTCAGTGGAAGATAATTTTAGTTCAAAAGGGGTACTTAGATGTTTGGATTTGTGTTACGCGGATTTGTTTGAAGAATATTTTAAGGATTAAATGGACTCTGTGAAGGCGATATAAAGTATGGAAATCTGTTTAAATACAGCGCTCTGTTTGAAATATGTATGTTGAGAAAGTGTATCAGAGGGCGTTCAAAAATGGGTAAGTAGGACTGCAAGTAAAATCCATAGAGTTGTTTCATTTTAAAAGCCTTTACACCGCCACCACACCATGCCATCTTAGTTTAAAAATGACAAAGAACCACATGCAATATTTCAATGACATACTTTACTAACAAAACTTAAAAAAATAAATATAAGTAGGCATTATAGATGGTAGTGAGTTAATTAGTAGGTTGTATTTCAATAAGTACAAAATATGTTTTGTTTTTTTTTAATGTAAACTTATACTATAAGTTAACTGATAGTGATAATTCTGATCTTAATATTGTGCACAGCTTTTTTAATCGTCTGCGATTGACTAGTACAGCATGCGTCTTGGCGTTAAGTCTGCTATTTGTACTTCTTTTTCAATTGCCATTCAGAAGAAACAAATAAAAACAGAACAGTCTTGTCTTCGCCACACTCACGCATTACAAAGCCAAAGCTAATCCGATCACTTTAAAAACCAAAACAAAAGACTATTGGCTTCCTGATAAAAGCGCAATAGCCACAATCCGCGGGCAAAAATAAAAAAGATAAATTCCTCCCTTTGCATTTTATTCCTGTTTTCATTCCGCTGCCCTCCCAGCTTCTTTTGTTCTGAGTGATTTATGAAGTACTCTAACCTTACAAAACATTAAACATTGGAGCGAGATGCCAGTAAATAGAAATAAATTTAGGTACACAAATTCGTGCGGAGAAAGCAAACGGTGCCGAATAGTGCGGAAGACTTCAAGATGTTTGATAATTAAATAAACGAAAAAGACACATTGTTTGCATTTGTTTCGCTACAGAAACTTCATTGGCTTGGCTTATGTATTTCCTAATGCGACATTATTTTATAATACTTTATTATATATGCTTTACTTTTAGGTCATTCAAAGTAACAAATAGAAAAACGAGTAGCTCACAGTGTTTGTATGGTTTCATGGCATTTGCAAGTGCTTCTTTAGTCATAAAACAATCAAAAACTCGCCGTCAATATCAATTGAAGCAAACCTAAAACTTTGTATTTTTTCGTAATCCACACATTAGTCTTAACACACATTTAACAATTGAAAACACAAAAAAATGTCTAGGACAACAAATTACCTGCGGCACCAAGATAATCTAACTGAGCAAAACTTGGACTTTTGTTATTTATCATAAGATAAATAAAAATAGTTCTAAATATATAGCAGAAAGTTAAGAGAGCGTCGTGGTCCAGTGGCTACTCACCCGGAATCCGGTGGTCCCGAGAACAAATCTGGCCGAAACACAGCGGTAAAGACGTTAGGCTCGCCCTTTACCACGTTAGGTTTAAATTTTCTCGGCGAAATGTGGGCTTTTGAATGTTCAGTTCACCATGACGTCAACAACAGCAAGCTTCTGGCTAACCCATTAGGGATACGATCGTGAGGGTATGTACAAAATCTACTAAATATAATAGACCTTTTTTTTCCACAACAGTACCTCGATTACCTCAGTAACTTCCCCTAGTTTTATCTCAGTCATAAGGATAGGAACAACAAAAAGAGGAAAGCAATAAAGAACTTTTACCCCAAACTATTTTACTTTATAAGACATTTCAATTCCAACGACAAACCACTAAGATATATTTTACAACCTTACGTACTTTTGTTATGAAAATGCATTACGGTAACGGAAGAAATTCCCCTTCTTTATAAAATATAGTCGAGAAACGCAATAATAGACTGTATGTCAACCACATTTGCATGTTTGGAAAAGGTAGAAATAAAAATGTTTTTAAACCTTTTGCTGAGAACATTATGTTAACAACGTTGGTATGAAACCTTCATTGTTTTATTAAATAACTAGCTGTGCCCGCAGCTTCGCTCGTATTTGGTCTGTCACAAAAAGTATTCTTACACAATATCATTATTATGCCCCGCGGTTAAACCTGTGTGATCATTATTTTGTTCCGGAGTTATTTTAAGCTTAGGATTGTTGGTTATGAATTGGAATCAAAAGTAGGGATCAAGAATAAAAGTGTGTTAAGTTAAATTCATGTAAAAAATAACTCAGTTCTTTGGATTCGGATTGGACTTTTATCATGATTTTTATTGTTCACAAAATATTAACATCTACTCGAGGAATTTCATAGAACTTTTGGGATGACGCACAATCCCATACATTTCTCAAAAATCCCTCTAAACGAATGTGAAATCATCCTGAGTTATAATAATTATTATTAGGAGCCTGTCATATCCTACTGCAGGGCAAAGGCCTCCCCATTCCGTTTTTCACTGATGCCGATTTTGTGCTTTCTCCGGCCAATTGCCCACAAATGAGTCCAGCTCGTCCTGCCATCGTATTTTTGGCCTACCACGAGAATTTTTTACGTCTTTAAGCACCCGTTCCGTGACCCTCGTTGCCCAGAGTTCTTGCGGCAAGCGACAAACGTGGCAATTTTAGTTCCACTGCAGCTGAGCAGTTTTTTGGGTTACGTCGGTCATGGCGGTTCCAGAACGCAAATCACTATTTCAAATGTGGTCTGCGAGTTTTACGCTCATAACTTACTGCGTTCCTTAACACTTAGGGACTCGCGCCTTAATTTGTAACACTAACACTCGCTACCGGGTCCAGCGGACCCACTATGATATCACGTGTTTATTTCTAAACTTCTCAATTAAAGTGGTTTTTATTTTTTATTATCGTTAATAATGTTTAAAAGAAAGACATATAAATAATAAAAAAACGAAAATTTATTGTTTTTACTTAATCATTAATCCGTACAAAAATAGAAGGAATTTTGGCTTAGTTTTATGACTAAACTTTGACCAATAGTTATAAATTCTGTAACTATCTATTTTAAACAAAATCTTTTACACCTTATTATACAACTAGAATGTATCTACTAACACAAAATAACAACGAGAGATCAATCATCATAGGAACAAGTAAAATCAACTTCGAAAATCAACAAATTTTAGATTATCTTCTTTGGGATAAAATCACTTTTAAACATTGTTTCTATATCAAACTAAGCAATAATAATTTTCACAAATCTGTTTCATGCGTTCTCCACAAATGTTGCGCAAAAAACCTAGGTTTTCCTATCTTTCTTCCAGTTACATAACCCGCTACGCACTTTTCGTCCACTCGTTGGTAGGAGTGCGTAGGATGCTGCAGATGGTTCTACTTCTGGTACCTATTATGTTTCGGATACGGATTTTTGTTCATGTTGTCTCAAAGGCCGATTTTTCGCCATTTTCTACGAAATAAAGTTCCAAAACAATAAACAAACAGAAATAATTTGATGGAAAAAACACTAACGTATTTAGTCGCTACCGGGTCCAGCGGACCCATACGCACCTTTCACGTCCGTAGCACTCACATGCAGCGCGCAAACTGACGACTTAAACCGCCATCTACCGCGCCATACTATGGTCAAAAGGTACTGAGAGCGGCAGCGTCGCAAACTTCATATTTTCTAAGTTATTCAACAAAATACAAGGGACTGGGTCCACTGGACCCAGTAGCGAGTCCTTAAGTGTTAAGATAGCTCTCTGACAAACCTCGAGGGCGGACCTCTGACGACATGTCAAAGACCAAGTTTGAGCGCCATTGTGAGAACGGGAAGGATGCACATGTCCATGGTTTACCCTTGTTTGATCGAACAACGTTTCGTCGAAAATCAGTTGGTCGAACAACGTTTGAGAAAATCATCACTTTGTATAATATCATTTGATAGAATTTTCAGTTCGTCGAATGTTTATTTGCTATAACAACGTTTGCACTAATGATCAAAAGGTAGAATGTTCATTTGATGTAATTTTCAGATGGTATAACATGCCAAGCAGCATGTAATGAGGCAAGTCGTTTTTTGGGTTTAAAAAAAAAAAAAACCAAGAAGGCTTAAGGCGGGAGCTACGCTCCGCTTCGCTCCCGCCTTAAATCTTCTAACCTGATCTAACCGAGTCGGTTCCGCCCAAACTATAGTATAGGGCAGTGACGAAATTCGATAATATGAAATTAGTTCAAATGAAATTCGTTCAAACAAATAATTAAATCAAATAAAAATTTACCAATTAAATATTCGGTCAAATGAATAATTCTACGAACTGATATTATTGCAACTGAAATTCGACCAACTGATTTTCGACGAAACGTTGTTCGATCAAACAAGGGTAAACCCATGTCCATGAGCCTGCGCTTCAAGAAAAATACCTTGTGAGATAAAATACTTTGGGAAAATAACAACCGGTAGATTTATGTTTTAAATGATTCACAAAATCTTAACACTTGCTTAAACCTTCGGTTTTGCCTTACATCAGCCTATTACAATACATGTTTCATAATACTCTCACACAAATAAACACAACATAATAATGTTGAATCGTACATAAACATAATCAAATATTCAAGACAATTTATCAATAATTTAAGTCGAGTAATTCCTATGCACACTCATTGAATATGACCCGAGTTAGTACCATCTTGTACCAGGTTACCAAGTATAACGACATTAAATCAGCTTCTTTATTTAGTCACCACATTACACAACCTCAAAGGTCATTGTTTCGAAAATGTGATTATTAACTCAGACCTGCAGACGTGTCTTTCGTCACGACTTTCAATGTGGAGAAATTACTTTTTACACGAAACTTAGAAACTCGATCGATACTGATTTGGGCCGTCACGAATATTTACAGCCCTCGTTAGCAGTTTTGTCAAGGCTTCGAGGTTACTGACCTTATCCAATTTAAATAATGTTGCCCGAGTAATTTTCATTTGGACGTCAGATACATATGAGTACTGATAAATATCTGACAAACAACAACTATATTTAACAGTGTTAAGATGCCAGTCGTCTACTTTTGATGAGCCTTAAAAATATAAATAATCAATTCGGAAAAGGAATAACTTCATGAATCCTGAAAGAACTTGTGGTTTCATATTTTCTATCATTTTCCATCTCGAGATCTCGACTACTTACTTTCGTTGCAGCAAATCACAGGAGGGTAAAGCAGTTAAATGTCAGTCCAATCGGTAGTAATCTTCAACGTCTAAATGAAAGCTCTGTATTTAATTATTTAAGTGGAGAAAATAAAATAACTTGTTTTATTTCGACATGTTGTGTTCTCGTTAATGTAAAAAAAAAATGGTTTTATCAAAAAAACAATCAAATGACATATAAACTTAATTCAGGTTTCAATAAGTGCCGCCGGCGATGGGCCGTTCGATAAACCTTCGATTCAGCGGTAGATGATTACTAAGATACACAAGTGACGCCCATACCACAGTATAAACATACAGTAGAACATCTACATACAAACGTACCACTCTCGGTTTGAATGTGTGCGTGCGCGTCGCGATTTCGCGTACACGCTAGCATAAAATAGGGAGGCATAGGGAAGCGGCAGTACGGACGGTCTGTGACGTGTCTGTGTGCACGCTACGATAACTTGGCGGGCGGCTTTAGATAACCTACTGTATGTTTATACTGTGTACATACGCTCACAAAACTTTCCAACCCCCATTATAAAAGTAAATCCAAACGCTCAGAATTTATTCGCGTCCGTCCGTTTGTGCGTCACAATGAATTATCGCAAACTACGGCTGCTTTGTGCCGAGCAAACATGTAAAATGATTAAACATCGCCGCAGGGAAATGACGCCAAATTGAATGGGAATAATTACGGAAATGCAGTTCGCGCTGTGAGTGCGCATAATGTGATATTAATTTGTTCAGTGGTGCATAATAATATATATTTTGTTATAAATCTAAATATTTTTTGGCATTATTTATAGTCTTCAACTTGTTTAACAAACGCTGCGAAACTGATCCTAACCTGCGATCATGCTGTGAAATCAGGAGTTAACAGGCTCTCATAGTTACTTAAATATTTCATCCGAAAAGTAAGTATTTTGAATTATTCCTGGTTTGAAATAAGGACATGGCTATTATTTTGATCATTTTGTCCGGCTTAGTTTTGAAAAATCTTCAACAGACTTTTTTAGTCTGACTCAAATTTTAATCAGCGACCTCTGAGGTGAATGATCTTTTGACCTTGCTATCGCGGCGTTTGGAAAACATTTTTATCAATTCAGTACTTCACCTCATTTAAAAGCCAGATTACTTATTTCATGATTTGATTCCATGATTTTGAATAGCGCACTTTTTGTCCACATGAAGATTTCTCATGGAATATTTCTATGAATATCTCATGTAACATCCGAACGAAATTCGAAAACGTCTACCAAAGCTGCATTCGAACCTTACGTACCCCATAATGATCAGCCAGTAAAATACCCAAACGAACGCGTGAATAAAATTCTATTTGCAATTTCGTATTTTCACTTTCGCGGTGACATGGACGGAATGGCTGAATGTGTTCGGTATGAAAATTTAAGAATGTCTCCGGAGTTCCCAGCGGATATGACCGCGGTACGTGACGAATGCTGGAATATGTAGCAGGCCGTATAGATGTATAGAAGCTGGATATGTTCTCAGTAGATCTGTAAATGTACCCCAACTTCTCTAAAATGAGGGGAACAGTCGTGTAGGGACTACCTAGGTCCTTGTCCACGTGAAAAGAAGGATTATTCTGTCAAATTGGGTTATTATGTGTCTTCCTAAAACACACAGCGTTTAGGGTGAAGAAGCTGTTCATGGTCTTATTTAATATTAGCAACACCTTACCTTAGTCTTTGGTATTTTTAGTTCCAATTTCTCACCAGGAGGGCGCCACCATCTTTGTAAAACTTGTGGCGACAAGTATTTGAAATCATAGCGTTTGTGGTTTTCTGCAAAAACGGTCACGTAAAGTGAAAATTCCAATTTAATTGTGAAAACAGTAGTGAAGTGTATCTGTTTTTGTGCGCTTTCTTATCGCCATGATCGTAACGGTAAGGAAGAATGTTTGCAAAGTCAAACCCTGATGCTCCGGATGGAAATCGGGAGATGACTCTTGACTCGAGGCGAACAGACGAAAGTAGGTACCTACCTACTTCGTCTTCTTCCTCGCTTTAGGAAGACAAAAAGCGAATGGATTTCGCTAGTCCTCCACTAAATGAACGTCTTAGACGTAAGTAAAAACAATATGTTCTCGTAGTGATCTGCGTGTTGACACGTTGATAAGTTGCTTCCATGTCTCAGTACCTATGTTACAGAATTGTCAAAGTATTTAAACAAGCTTCTAGGACAATATCTCGAAGCAAAATTGACCAGTTCTCAAAACGATTGCACAATCCATGTCAATCAACTGAAACTCTTATGGTTACTTAATGTCAAATTTAAATGTCATCATCATCATCATCATCATTTCAGCCGAACGACGCCCACTGCTGGGCATAGGCCTCCCCCAAAGATCTCCACAACGATCGGTCCTGCGCTGTCCGCATCCAGCGGCTTCCCGCGACCTTGACAAGATCGTCGGTCCACCTTGTGGAGGGCCTGCCCACGGAACGTCGTCCGGTACGTGGTCGCCATTCGAGAACCTTTCCGCCCCAACGGCCATCGGTTCTCCGCGCTATGTGTCCCGCCCACTGCCACTTCAGCGATGCAATCCTTCGAGCGATGTCGGTTGCCTTAGTTCTCCTGCGGATCTCATCATTTCTGATTCGATCAAGCAGGGAAACACCAAGCATCGCTCTCTCCATTGCTCGCTGGGTGACTTTGAGCCTTCTTATGAGACCCATAGTGAACGACCACGTCTCACTCCCATATGTCATTACTGGCAACACACACTGGTCAAAGACTTTCGTCTTGAGACACTGAGGAATTTCGGACGCGAATATATGCCGGAGCTTCCCGAACGCTGCCCATCCGAGCTGGATTCGACGAGAGATCTCTTTCTCGAAGTTGGACTTACCTAACTGGACTGCCTGTCCCAGGTAAACATAGTGGTCAACAACTTTGAGTGTAATGTTCCCAACGTTAACTGGAGCGGGTGCAACATGGGCATTGAACATGATTTTCGTCTTGTCCATGTTCATCCTAAGACCCACTCTTTGAGAAGCATTACCGAGATCTTCGAGCATTATGTTCAGGTCTTCCAAGGTCTCAGCCATAAGAACTACATCATCGGCGAATCGTAGGTGTGTTAGGTACTCGCCATTGATGTTGATGCCGCGTCCTTTCCAGTCCAGAAGCTTGAAAATATCCTCCAACGCAGCTGTGAACAATTTCGGAGATATGACGTCTCCTTGTCTCACGCCTCGCTGTAGTTGGATCGGATTAGAGCTCTGGTTCTGTAATCGGACCGACATGGTGGCGTTTTGGTATAAGTACCTAAGAACCTCGATGTACCTGTAGTCTATTTGGCACCTTTGGAGAGACTGCAACACTGCCCAGGTCTCAATCGAATCAAAGGCCTTCTCATAGTCCACAAACGCCAAGCAAAGTGGCAAGTTATACTCTTCGGTCTTCTGTATAACTTGCCGCAGCGTATGAATGTGGTCTATGGTACTATAGCCTTTTCGGAACCCGGCTTGTTCGGGAGGTTGGAAGTCGTCAAACCTGCGAGCGAGACGATTCGCAATGACTCTCGAAAACAACTTATAGATATGGCTCAGAAGCGATATGGGTCTGTAGTTCTTCAAGAGAGTTTTGTCACCCTTCTTGAAAAACAGCATCACATCGCTTCTGCCCCATGCCTTTGGCGTTCTGCCCTCAAGGATGACAGAACTGAAGAGCGTCTGGAGGACCTTGAGTATCGGCCGACCGCCCGCTCTCAGAAGCTCTGTTGTGATTCCGTCATCACCCGCCGCCTTGTTGTTTTTAAGCTGCTTGAGAGCCATCCTAATCTCGTACAGGCTGACGTCCGGGATATCTTCGGTATAGTGTCGGGTAAGCTTGGCTCTAGGGTCTTTAGCCTTGCTTTCAACAGGTGTTTGCGTGGAATACAGCTGTCCATAGAAACTCTCAATCTCCCTCAGGATTTCAGGTGTGGACGTAATGATGCTACCTGCCTCAGTTTTCAGCCTCGTGAGTTGGCTTTGCCCAATAGACAGATCTCTGGCGAACACTTTGGAGCCTTTGTTCCGCTCAATGGCCTCTTTAATACGCTGGGTATTAAATTGGCGAAGGAATTTAAATGTAGATAGCTTATTTTAGCTTATGGAGAATGTCTCTCTAAAATAGTTAAATTGCAATAATACTGATTCATTCGATACTGATGCATAGAAGACAATTCGTTATGAATGGGCTTCGCAATCAACGATTGCAGCTCAGGCTTTGTACCTTTGAAAATTAATGGCGAACTGTGCCATTTCAACAATCAGAAAGAATATTTACTTTCTACTGAAAACCTGTTAGCTGGACTATTAATGTGGTGTTTGAACAGCATCAATTAATAAAATCTGGTCCCCAGAACTTGTCAATTGGGCTGCCGCTCATTCTGAGGGCCTCAGTACATTGTTCAATAAAGTAAGTGTTATTTGTGGTCCACAAGCTGAATGTAATAAAATGTGGCTATGCAAATTATTTGTGGTAAAGGGCTGAGTTTATAGAATGTATCGCCAAAAATAAAATGAATAGTCCAGACCTGAGAAAAATTACACCAAAGGTTTTCGGATGGAAGTGGTTCGGTTGTAGGGGTCCAAGTTCAGAATATTTGTATGATTGTAAAAATTTACCCCAGTTATTAAGTCTTAGGGGGCACTCAAATGTGGCTGAATTGAATGATCTCCTGCATATTTCAAAGGTGAATCATTTACTTCTACTTACTTTTTAAATGACCCCGACTCCCATCAGAACCCCAGAGCACCACATGAACCGTTATACTCATTGGTGGGGGGGGGGGGGAAGGGGCTCCCACTTAAGATATTGAGAGCCCCAGTAATAGATTTCAGCTGTTTTACCACAATGTCACCTACCAAATACCGGGGTGGGATAAGATCAATTTTCGACCTCAGAGGTCTCAATGGATTTGTGTCAACAAAACCACCACCACAAATATTTTGCAGGACTTTACAATTGGATTACAGAAATCCTTCTCTGTATGTCATTCAGAATTCTAGTCCATCTAGACAATTACCGTTTGGTCAACCAGGACCATTCTATTCTGGAGAGCCAAGTTGCGGAAACTATGGCACTCCTACAGACTCGAAGCTGGCATATCAACCGCCTTGATGAGTCTTAAAGCCAATTCAACAGGTAGAGTACTTGGGCTTACTATAGGACACTCTGTAAAGTGTCTTATTACTGACTGCAATAACTCTGCTCTGGCAATTTATTTTATTAATATAAATATATATATAATAATAATAGTTGCACTGTAAAAACTCAAAGTCTGTTAATCAAACTTTGCTTATCATGCCCATTCTAAAAAGGCACTCAAAATTGCCGAAACTTCAATTATTCTCTTTTTGGAGGTTTCATGCAAGGCTAACCAAGAGAAAGGAAGATGCTGTCTTCAAAAGCAAGGTAAAGTAAACCTAAACTAGTGGTTGACAATAGTCTATAATAGAGCACAGCTCGGTCCCATAAAAAAGTTAGAGGTCACTCAGTACCTAACATTCGATGCAGCAGATGTAGGCTGGGGTCCTCATCTCAATGACAACGTCTCAGCAGGCAAGTGGTCACCAAGTCAGAGCATGGTTTTCAAATTTAAAACAATTGTATGCTGTTTTTGCTGCCATCAGGTGCCAACAATAAGTTCTTTTGAACACTCATATTCTGATTCAGTCAGAGAATATTACAATAATGTCATACATAAAATAAACAACTCGCTCCATTGCCACGTCAGAATTGACAACCAGACTCTTGGAGCTAACCGAGCAGCTTAACATATTGCTGTCGGCTTGTTACCTCTCGGGGAGGCTAGACAATAATGTCATACATACACTGTCAACTCGCTCTTTTGCCATGTCAGAATTGACAAACAGACTCTTGGAGCTAACTGAGCAGCTCAAGATAATGCCTTTGGCTTGTTACCTCTCGGAGAGGCTAAAAAATAATGTCATATGTACAATAATAAACAACTCGCTCCTTTGCCATGTCAGAATTGACAAATAGATTTTTGGAGCTAACCGAGCAGCTCAACACATATAATGCTGTCGGCTTGTTACCTCTCGGGGAGGCTAGACAATAATGTCAATCATACAATAGTAATCAATTCGCTCCTTAGCCATGTCGAAATTGACAACCAGACTCTTGGAGCTAACCGAGCAGCTCAACACATATAATGCTGTCGGCTTGTAACCTCCCGGGGAGGCTAAACGGAATAGCAGACCCTCTGTCAAGAGGTCGAACTTTGCCCCAATGGCACTTACTGCCCCAGGCCACGGAGGTCGTATTCAGAAAGTGGGTTATTCGCGAGATAGCGTTGCTGCGGTCCAGCCCAGCTGTGGTCCCTCTTTAGGGCACCTTATACTAAAACGATGACTCAGCTCTTGTCTGCGACACCTTTAGTCGCTAGTGGATTTCGATCTAGCTTGGATATTCTTACTGTCCAACTTGTTACTTGGATGCTAGCTCACCCAAACTCAGCAAGGGGAAGCTAAATTCTAATAGCTCCGCATTGAAACCAATGCTTTTGGTGGCCGGGTCTGAGGTGTCGAACCTTGAATGAGCCAATTCCAATACCATACCTGCGGAAGGTACTTGTACACAAGTCCACGGGCCTCAGCCCTGCTCAGGTGGCCCAGTTGCAACTCCAGCCTTGGATAGTTGGGGGTGCTCTGAACAACTAGCAGACTAGAATTCAAGTAAGCAAGGTCTCTTGAAAGTAGTTGGCGAACATCTTTATTGTTTGTTGATAAAACTTCTTTGAATATATCCTTTCCTAACATTTAATAGATTCTTTGGTGCGGAACCAGAAAGATTAATGATAAGTCCCTAAGAAGTGTGCTAAAGACCTTTTCTAGCAATTATATTTTTGAAGCTCCATCGGTGAAATGTGGCCTTCTGTGTGTTCTGTTCGCCATGGCGACGGCGGTCGGTGTGCTTCTGACTGACCCGTTAGGGATATGGTCGTGAGAGTATGATATTGTTGAAGGAAGGCTTTGCTGAAGTACTATCCTTTAGCATAATCAGCCATTCTTACTTACTGTAAAACCTTCAGAAACTGGAAGCCATTTGTCTCGCTAAACCCAAGCACATCCGCTGTTTGGAACAGTAAAATATTATTTCAATGATTAATAAATTCAACATGTTTGAATACACAAACCTCGATATAGCCAGACCTGCTGCCCTGATACTACTTCTAGTTTCTGGCCATAGAATACATGAAACTAACATCAATATTAGTTACCTGTAAAAAATAGTTTTTCAAGACGATAAAGTGCACTTATGTCTTGAATTTGAATTTATGATAGTGGAACTAACCAACAATGGGAATGGTTATTATCATATCACCCAGACTTGTTTGACCAATTTATCACATAAATATATACATATATATTAGGGGTAACCAATACCTACTCGACAATTTGAAGGGCATAATATACCACAATTATTAAATTACAATAATTGGTTAACCTAAACCTGCTAAAAAAACTATGATGACAGATCTAATTTCAAGAAAACTACCATAGATCCATCTCCCGGTAGCATACCCAATACCCAATAGTTACCCAATAGTTGAATAGACAGTTGACCCAAGAAGGAAATTTCAGACAGAGGAAACTGGGAAAGAATCTCTGCATGTACTAACTGATCTTTATTGTCATCAAGTCCAACTGTTACTAATCTGTCAGAAGATTTGTTATATTCTAACTTTTCAAATATTTCATATATTTAATTATTGTTTATTTTTGTTTATATTGTTATTACAAAAATAAATCATTTAGTGATTAATGTGATCTCACTAAAAGTTGATAGCAAAAGTAATAGGTTTGTTTCTAAGCAAACAATGAGAACTCAATTCACAATTGTGAGAATTATCATTATTGATAAGAAGTGAATGCAATTAAGTATTGTTGTTATTTGAGCAAATTATATAATTTATTGCCTTGTTGATTTTATTATATTCTTGATTTTAACTGTGTTGATCCCTAATTATTGTGGGAATTAAACTTTAATAAAGGTTTATCCTTGTGCATAGTTTCTTACATAAATCATTGATTATGTAAGCATTCATGTAATCATCACATAGCGTTTGTGTTTTTAATATTTACTTCTCACCAGCAGATAACAAACAGGTCTTCACCCTAAACGCTGTGTGTTTTAGGAAGACACATAATAGAACTGTTTTGCATTACAACAAAACAGATGTTATGTGTTGAATAAAACACACAGCGTTGCAGCAAGTGGCTTGCAGGTGAGGGAAGACTTCTATGATTTCAAATACTTGTCGCCACAAGTTTTCCATCATCATCATCATCATCATGTCGTCCACACCGTGTCCGGCGATGGCGACTCCTGCAAACCATTCAGGTTGGGTCTTTCTGGCGATGGGCTCTGATGTGACTAGCAAGACCGAACTTGGACTTGAAAATTCGGTTGCAAGACGCACAGTATAACTGGCCAGCCGAATTGTACGTGTAGGTATAAGAGGGTTTTGGCATCGTCTTCCGTATTTGGCGCTTTGCATCAAGGTTTTCAAGACGCTTAGCCTCAAAACTGTTCACGCTACAATGTACAGTTTGTCGCCATTCCGGTCTGAGACGTGCGCGATCCTCCCATTCATCGGTTGGTATATTGCATGCCAGGAGGTTGCGCTTCAGGACGTCTTTGTAACGTAGATGTTGTCCACCTTGCCTGCGTTTGCCACTCGACAACTGAGAGTAGAAGACTGCTTTTGGCAGCCTGCTATCAGGCATACGCAAGACGTGACCACTCCATCTCAGCTGGTGCTTAATGATAAGGGCTTCCATGCCAGACAGGCCCGCGCGACGCAAAACCTCCGTGTTTGAAATGCGGTCCTGCCACCTAATCCGCAAAATAGACCTCAGACATTTCAGGTGGAAGCTGTCTAATTGTTTGATATCTGCTTTATAGCAGCACCAAGTCTCAGCGGCGTACAGTAAGGTAGGCAGGACAATTGCTTTGTAAACTTGAACCTTTGTTTGCAATTTTAGGTCGTGCGAGTTCCAGACACGGGCTTTAAGTTTGCCAAAAGCTGCTGCGGCACCTGCTATTCGGGCTGGTATCTCCGATGCTAGTGTGTTATCGTGCCTTAATCTGCTGCCTAAGTACTTGAAGTTACCAACCTCTTCCAAAGCAGAGCCATTCAAAAACACAGACGACTGGTCACTGCTACAACTACGGGAAGGCTGCTTCAGAACCTGGGTTTTGCTGGTGCTTATAACCAATCCGAACCTGTCACATGACGCGTGCAAGGAGTCCACGTAAACTTGAAGAGACTCTATTGAGTCTGCCATAAGGCAAACATCATCCGCATATAAGACCTCCATAACAGAGAGCCTGGCTACTTGCCGCTTAGCTCTAAAACGAGAAAGATCGAAGACACTCTTGTCTGTTCTTGAGCTCAGTTCAATCAGATCATTGCAAGACCCAACTGCATCTCGCATGACAAAAGAAAAGTAAAGGGAGAACAAAGTGGGAGCCAAGACACAACCCTGCTTCACGCCACTGGTCACTTTAATTTGGTCTGAAAAGTCGTTTTCATGCCGAACTCTAACTGACATGTTTTCATGAAACTGTCGCACTAGGTTTAACAACTTTTCAGGACATCCAGTTTTCTTCAGCACAATCCACAGGGCCTCGCGTGGTACTCTGTCGAATGCCTTTTCTAAATCCACAAAGCACATATACAGGGGACGGTACTGTTCCAGGCTCTTCTCCTGCATCTGCCTGACCACAAAGATAGCATCCACTGTACCTCGGCCTGGGCGAAAACCACACTGGGTTTCAGGAAGTATAGTTTCTGCATGTTGGGATAGACGTTTGTTTATAATATGGGCTAAAATTTTCCCAGCTACCGAGAGAAGAGAGATACCTCTGTACGAACTGCAATCAGCTATGTCACCTTTGCCTTTGTACAACTTACAAATGGAGGCATCCCGCCAATCTTGCGGAATAACTTCACACTCCCATATTTTCAGGATAAGCTCGAATAATCTACTCTTAACCTGTGGGCCGCTGCATTTGTATACCTCTGACGGTAAACCGTCCATCCCAGGTGCCTTGCAATTCTTCATCCTTCGCAGCGCAGCGTTGAAGTCATCATATGAAGGAGGCTGCGCTAGTTCTTCAAGTGTCGGTAGACTTTCAAGGGAGTCAATAAACCACAAGTCAGAGGTCTGCGTACTTGGATTGAGAACATCATTAAAATATTCTGCCCAACGAGCTAGAACACTCTTCTGGTCAGTTAACCGTTGAGTTTTATCTTTGTTGTATATTGGGGCTATCTTCTTTGTTCTTGGGCCGAAAACAGCCTGCAGGGCCTCAAAAAAACTTCCTGATTGATTGGTATCAGCATAATGCTGAATTTCCTTGGCTTTTTTCAGCCACCATTCATCTTTTAAAACACGCACTTTTACCTTCAAATTATGATGAGCATTTTTCCGCGCAGAGATATCTGATGAGTGAAGAGAACGTCTGTGATTCTCAACAAGCTTCTTGATCTCCTCTTCGGAGTCATCAAACCAGTCTTGGTTTTTCTTTACCGGTTTCCCAATAACTTGTGAGGCACAATTATGGAGATTTTCAGCAAACATATGCCACCTCTCATCGACAGACGCTTCTTCGCTTATCTCTGGCATACTGGTAGCAAATGCACCATCTAACTTCTCTGCTAGGTCCAAGTTGCGAACAAGCTTTTCGCAGTGTATTTTTGCTGGGATCTTGTGAGCTGCACGACGTGGTGCCTTTAATGTGAACCGCAGTTTTGATCGTACAAGGCGATGGTCGGTCCAACCCTGAGCACCCCTCATTGACCGGGTGATCAGCACTTCACCGAGGTCTCTCCTGCGTACTATCACGTAGTCCAGAAGATGCCAGTGCTTAGATCTTGGATGCATCCACGTGGTCTTAAACTTTTCCGGCAGACGATAGCAAGTGTTAGTGATGGTAAGGTCAAACTCGGCACAGAGAGTGAGAAGATCAACGCCATTGGCGTTGCATTTCCCCACCCCATGACGCCCAAGAACCCCATCCCAAGCACCGAAATCGCTACCAACTCGAGCATTAAAATCCCCGAACAAAACTATCTTATCAGCGGATGGTATTTTGGTCAGGACTTGATTAAGCTCAGTGTAGAACTTAACCTTTTCTTCATCTGGAGATGGTAGTGTGGGAGCATAAACACTAATAAGATGTAGGTACCTTTTCGACGAAATTTGAAGTCTTAGCGTGATAATTCTGTCATATATGCCTTTTGGGTGTTCCTGAAGTGTTCTTGCTAGCTGATTTCGTACAGCAAATCCAACTCCACTTGCTGCTCTCTCGGAGCTGGGTTTTCCGCTCCAAAAGTAAGTGTAGCCGCCAAGCTGCTCGCATAGCTGCCCTGAGTCACTGAGATGGGTCTCACTTATTGCAGCAATATCAATGTTGTATCTGGCCAGTTCCCTCGCGATCAGAGCTGTTTTTCTCTCGGGACACAAGTTGGTGTCGTTGTCCAGTAAAGTACGAACATTCCACGTTCCTATTATAAAGTCCTTCATCTTTGGTTTATGTTTCATTTTTCGACCGCATTTAGATGGTGAACAAATGACCGCGGTTAGCCATCTGCTTATGAGAGGAGACAGACTATTTTTAGGCCACCTTTTCTAGGCCCCTCCCCGGACTGGGGAAAGCAGAGCGCTCCCTAAATAGGGCTGCTTTGTCGCCACCTGAGCTGCCGAACAAGTCCCCTGCCTCAATCGGGACCCAAGACGACCATCACCAGGAGACCGCCTACGTGCAGATGCCAACTAAGGTTCAGACACACCGATCCTCCCCCCACCATCAGCTCTCCGTCGCCGCAGGACTTGTGCTCAAAAACCAGGGAATATGCAGGAGTCATCTGCGCGTGAGTATATTATAGTGGACAGACAGTTGCGCGGGTGCAAATCCACTCTCTCGACCTCCGCCTCTCGAAGCCGGTGGACCGGGTGGCCGATACGACCGGCAAAAAGTAGAGGTTGCAGGAGATTGGCCACACGTCACTATACGGATCCTGACGTGTGCCCTTTAAGGCACTTCCCCTTGTGCCTTGCCACAGCGCTGTTGAAACCAAAGCATTTGTCTACCGACGTTGCATGCCTCCTACACCGAAGTGGTCTTTTGTTAAAGAATGGCGGATCAACCATAGACTGACTGCACTGGTAGTATAAACCGCCAGTGGGCGGTGAGATCGTCACTTCCCTACGCCACAAGTTTTACAAAGATGGTGGCGCCCTCCTGGTGAGAAATTGGAACTAAAAATACCAAAGACTAAGGTAAGGTGTTGCTAATATTAAATAAGACCATGAACAGCTTCTTCACCCTAAACGCTGTGTGTTTTATTCAACACATAACATCTGTTTTGTTGTAATGCAAAACAGTTCTAATTTATCCACTTGTAGTCTGAAAGAAACTTAAAGCACTTAAAGTAAGCAGCTTCTGCCACAATTCTAGGGTAATTAGCCGTGCTTATCCACTTTACTTTAGGCAATATAATTTTTTTTTTTTTTTTTTTTTCTTTATGTATATATATTATATATATTTACTGTATGTGTATGTATATTACTATTGTTATTTATTTTAATTTTATCGTTTTATACTACTTTATGTATTTTTATCACTCAGTATATTCATTAAATTATGTATCACCCTCATATCTTTTTAACTATAGCAAGTTGCACAGCCCAAACTTCCTAAATTCTCTGTTATGCCTTGCGGTTGACTGGTAGAGAATGCCTCCAGGCATTAAGTCCGCCAATTGTACTTTTTTTTCTTAATTTTGTGCAATAAAGAATAAATAAATAAAGAAACTGTTAGAGCAGTCGCAAAACATTAGCCATCAACACTTTTAAATTGCATCGCTACATTTGAATTCGAAATTTTGCAATGCTACGTTGCACTAGAAATCAAAAAGTCCAATCTTCACTTTTGGCTAAAGCCGGAGGTACGGCGAAAGTGTTGTTGTAGGTGCCGGTGCCGCAGACAGTGGTCAGCGACGATCGCCTTTGTAAAGCAGCTCATGCTGGGTTGGAAATGGGATAGGTGACCACCCCGACTAAAATTTAGTGAACATTAAGGCATAATATCTGACATTAAGGTTGCTTACTAACCTGACACCCCCTCCAATAATCCGCATTGAGAATAACGTGTTGGAGTATGGCTCGCACCACCTCATAGTTGATATGAGACATAAGTCTCATCTCAACTATGAGGTGGTGAGGTGGTGGGCATAAGCCCAGCAGAAGGATATGTGTGAAAACAGAACAAATAATAATACCAACTCACTCATTCCCAAACGGCAAACACTGCACGAACAAATACTGGCCACATATTTCGGCTATGCTGCGTCATCGATTCATAGCTATTTTCACACTCCCATAAATTCTTTACGAAGTAAGCCTTTCGTGAGATATTTTGTGACCCGAAACTTTTTTACTCTTCTCTCTTGGGATACCAGTTTACCACATCCAGATGCTGTTATCTTCACCCGTACATTCCAATATACGATACTCTTTCTACTATAAATTTGGAGTCAGACTTAACTTTAATGTTTGTTTGTGATTACGTTTTCGTGTAAGCGGTAATAGAAAATACTGTAGACGTAAAATATATAGGTAATTATTAAATATTATGCTGAAAATAAAATAAAATAAAAAACGCGTTGTTAAATTACTCAGTGCATTAACCCCAGAACATAAGTATTAAATAACTGTTTCCCTGTAACTACTATAGAGAGAGGCGTCGTTTAAAAAATAATAAAAACATTGTACAGTAGCGGCCAGATAAACCTTTAAAAGCCATTGCAAATGAGTGTTATGTCAACAGCATAAAGTGACCCTATAAAAAGGTTAATGTGAACGCCTCTGTAACTATTTCTGCACTTCTGGAAAAATGGCAAAGAAATTAGGGGCACCTAATGATGATGAAACAGGGAAGCCAAAGACTCGTTGACTGTTGCTGTCATGGTGAACGGAACAGTCAGAAGCCCACACGCTGTGAACCTTGATTAAAATCAAATGATAGCTACTTATTTTGCTACAGTACAATATTATTTCTTATGATAAAAAGACGGAAAAAAGAGCACCAAAGTAATTTCATTCATCATACGAAAAACATTAAAACAATCTTACTTCACGTAGCTTATTATCGTAAGATCTCGTAATGTTCCCATAAAACGACCTTTTTAGACGACACGAATATTTCCAGCCCTTCTTATATATCGCTGTACCCTAATTTTGTCAAAAGGTGAATACTTCGGTCAGAAGGGTAGCCAACGAGGGTACTATAAAACCAAAATGACTTATAGAAGCCAATGAATATTTCACAAATATACCTATAATAACTACTTCATCACTCAATTCTTCTTCTGCCGAAGCTGAGAAATTGCTAGGGAATAGCGTCTCACCCTGTAAAACTTTGTTTAGGTTTCATTATATAACTTCAACTGATATCGTCCGAACCTTCAGGTCACTAAATATAAAAAACACAAGTGACTTGCATGGTATGTCCGTAAAGTTATTTTGCAGTGTTATAGATGTTATTGCACCCTACTTAGCAACTATTTTTAACGGATGTGTTGATGAAGGGGTGTTTCCGGACCTCATGAAACATAGTAAGCTCATACCTTTGTTTAAAAGTGGAAGTAAACACAATCCTAGTAATTTTAGGCCGATTTCTATTCTACCAGCCCTAAGTAAAATTTTTGAAAAAATTATTAATGAACAATTGGTTCAACACTTTAGCGAACATAAGCTGATTCATAGCGAACAGTATGGTTTTGTAAAAGGCCGATCTACTTCGGATGCTGGCATTGCACTGATCAAACATGTTTTCAGAGCTTGGGAGAAGTCACAAAATGCTATCGGCATTTTTTGTGATTTGTCAAAAGCCTTCGATTGCGTTGATCACCAAACGCTCATACTTAAGCTGCAGCACTACGGTGTCAGAGGGGCTGCACTCCAATTGCTTGTGTCTTATCTAACTTTGAGAATTCAAAAGGTGAATGTTAATGGAGTGTTGTCTTCTGGATCTTCTGTCAAGATCGGGGTCCCACAAGGGTCCATTTTGGGTCCTTTCTTGTTTTTAATCTATATTAATGACCTACCTTTTTATGTGGAGAACTTCTGCAAGATTGTTTTATTTGCGGACGACACCTCTTTAATATTCAACATTGACAGAACCAAAGACAACTTTGACGATGTAAATGACACCCTTGCAAAGGTAGAAAGATGGTTCACTATGAACAATTTGCAGCTAAATGCTAGCAAAACCAAATGTGTCAAATTTGTGCTTCCCAATGTTAGGAACGTAAACACCAATTTGCAATTGAATGGTGATTCGCTAAAGCTAGTGGAGTCAACCGTGTTTTTAGGGGTTTCGCTAGACTCCAAACTTCAGTGGAGTTCCCATATATCGACTCTTGCTGGAAGGCTTAGTTCTGCTATTTTCGCTGTAAAAAAAATAAGGCAGTTAACTGACGTTGCAACGGCTCGTTTAGTATATTTCAGCTACTTTCATAGCATAATGTCATTTGGCATCATACTCTGGGGCAGAGCGGCAGAAATAAACTCAATTTTTGTTCTTCAAAAACGAGCTATTAGATCAATTTATAAACTTGGCGCACGGGAATCGCTTAGAGATCTGTTCAAAGAGATAGGCATCCTTACTGTAGCTTCTCAGTACATATTTCAGTGCATCGTACATGTCCGACAAAATATCAGTAAATTCACTGCTAAAAGCGACATTCATAATAGGAATACTAGGGGAAGGAACAAATTGGTGCTTCCGCTGTTTAGGTTACAGAAAGTACTAGGTTCTTTTTGGGGGCAAGGTATACTATACTATAACAAATTGCCAGATAATATAAAACAACTACCTGTTCACAGGTTCAAGAACTACGTCAAGAAAACCCTCTTGGGGAAGGCATATTATACGACGTCGGACTACCTTGAGGACGTCAACGTCTGGAAACAAACTTTATAATAACTTTATTTTGTTGTTTGCTCCTAACATAACCACACTTAATAAGTAAATGATTATATTTATGTTGTTCTTCATAAACTCACCAACAGCCTTGCATTGTATAACTTAAAAATCTCACTTTGTCCCACAGTTTAGACTAACATTTGATTTGTTTGTTTCTTGTGAATGTATATTGTTTCCTATAAACTAACCAACAGCCTTGCATTATATAACTTCAAAATCACACTCAGTCCTACAGTTTAGACTTACAGTAGCTTCTTTTGTCTTTTGTTTTACTGTGAGTAACTCGAGCTAGTCATGCTCACTAAAATGTTTCTGGGGTGGTGGCGTTGTGTGGCGGGTCATTCCATTCCCTAAAATATGGTTGAGTGGGATGATGGCTGCCTCACACGTCAACTTGTGAACAGGTGCCACCTTCGGGAACTGGTCTGCTCAAGTTTACTTAGTTAACCCAAGTTTACTTATTAACTTCCTGTTTTATTTATTTTCATGTCAAAACTGTATGACTTGGTTGGTTTATTCAAACATTCACTTTGTACTGTAAAACATTGGAAGATTTAAAAAGAGTAACTGCTGAGTTTCTTGCCGGGTCTTCTCAGTAGAAACAACCTTCCGACCCCGGTGGTAGAGTCACATTATGTACATGTATTTTAAGTATTGTTTATACATTGTATTATTATGTGTATGTTTATTAAGTGGTCATAATTAAGATTCTTGACGATTCGAAAGTACTGTTTATTGGTCTACTTGAATAAAGAAATATTGAATTTGAATTTGAATTTGATCAAAATCGTATGTAAAGCGGAATCTAATCAAAGAGGAAGTAGTATTTTCAATGTTGGTAAAAAGGCGGGGTATCGTTCTTTTATTTGAAGAATTTTATGGTTCGTATACGGAATTCAAAAGAGGAATGTCAATGTATCGAGTTAAACTCTGTCTGTATGTAGTATTAGGGTGGACTTATTTGCAATGTTATTTGTAATTTATCGCAACGTTGGCGAAGTCAGATCAATCAGACATGTTTGATTGCATTCGAAGGCATGGGACGAGTACGCGCAGTGATTTCGCTTTTTCTAGTTTGCGATTTTGCAGATTGTATTAGATAAAAAGAATCGATGAAAGCTGTCCGGTGAGCCCCAAGTTCGAATTCAGCCGGGACACCTACTTTCTGTTTATCTCCCCTTCGAGAAAACCGATAAAAAACCCAAGCAAGCTGGATAACGGCAGTGGATTTGCTCTCTCTCTACGTTTTGTTCAAAATTAGCTCGGCAAAATGTTAGCTTCTGAATGTTTTGTTCACCATCCAAGCAACAATCATTGTGCCTCTAACTATCCCTTTTTGGATAAAGTTGTCAACTTGAAACTCCAATCTTTTCCTCACATCTTTGTGGTAATAGCTCAAGCAATGTTCTATCTTTGAACATCAAATTGCCAATAAATCTTATTTGCGTTACAGCTACCTCCGTGGTGTTTCAACCCCACGAACGCAACCAAAGCAGTGACGTAACCGTGTACAGGCTTCCAGGGGCGTAATGTATGGCGCCCATTACGGGCCTAATCTTCAAGCCTTTCTCATATAAATTATCAACCTCACTGCGATATTTACCGTGAATATAGGGCGCACCAGCGGGGACTCTTTTAATAAAGTCGGTTTGTTTTACGGGTTTCATCGTAAATAATTACAGTTTTTCGAGGTAAATTCACGCACAAAATATTAACTCACAGAGTTGATACTAGTATTGAAAGCACATAAAACAGAAATGAATTTAATTAGCGGTTAATTAAGGCTTAACGGGATTGTTACAATCTCTTATATCCAGACAGTATCACTGGCTTTTTGTTCTGCAAATTTATAATTATAACAAGTAATGTTTATGTAGTAAAACTGTGAAATGGATTTTAGTTCATTTGCGAGAACACAGCACATTAACGTGTTACACAATTTCGGAGTTAAGTGTCATATTAACCTTTTGTTATTCTATAACACTGCAGTATTTTTTTTAATTTTGTAGAATCGAAAAGATAATTCGAATATTGTGAAGACCGTACTGTAAATACAAAAAAAGCGACATATTTTGATACCAATGCCTAAAATTGAAGGGGACTTATTTTTTCTTAATTATAAGCCTCGGTGGTAGGTGGTTACTTTGAACACAATTAAATAATGTATTATGTCGACATTCTAGAAATGTATTGTATCTCATTACGCACTTGTTGTTGTTGTTGTGCGAGTTTTTTTTAGTAACTTAAAATGCAGGGTTTAACAGAATGCTACGTTTAAAACGAAGTCGTTCGTTCCGGCAAAAATACAAAATGAAGTGAGCTTATAATTTCACTGAAATCAATAAAGTTCAAAACATTCATGATTTATAGTATTCCGTGCACACAGACCACATTGTAAATTCAACCATCCAAAAATATTTTGTCAAAAAGGACGCGAATTACATGGCATGATAACTAAAGATCGGCGGACGTCACTCCAAAACAATTTACCGGTTAATATTCATGAAATTCAAATTGGATACCTACCAGCCGAGTTCTCTGGCTTTTTAGATAAATACACCGATAAAACTTTACGTTAACTTTGGTGATTTTGATTAGAATTTGATGGAATTCGAAGATTATGGAAAACAATTTTTGGAAGTCCGATCTGGGTTAGGTTTTTTTTCGTTTGTTTTTATGTCGACGCACAGTTTTATTGTTTTGTGAGAAATCATGGGAAAGTTACTTCAGCTGTCGTTTTCTCAAATTTTGATTCGGACCCCTGCAGTGCCGCAGTTTGTCGTGCGATGCGGCAACACAACAGTCCTGCTGTCGAGCGTTTGCGGCACCGACGCCGCACTGTTGCCACACCGTGCTCTTTGTATGAAAACAAACGACCGGCCGTGCGCCGCCAGACAAACGAACCGCTTCGGCACTGCAGCGGTCCAATACGAAATGCCTTAATTGAGAGCGCTCTTATAGTTACTGAAAATTCCTTAAAGAGGTAGGTAAATAAAGTAAATAACTATACAAATTAGCACTGACTGAAACAGTATCTACAGATTAAAATATAAAGAACATAACAAAAAGACGAGGTTTTATCAAAGTGAAGTTTGAAGACAAAGAGCAAGGTAAATCTCATTGCCTCGGGCATCTGGTCCTGTTCTGTATATTGAAGGATTCTTACCCACTTTCCCGCTTCACTGCATCACAACATTCCTCTGGCAAGTTGGTGTAGTAGCATAAACAAAACAAATAAATCGTTACTCAGAAACTAAAACTATCAGTGGCAGAAAACTAAAAAACAATCTATGAATCATATTTTTATCACAAAAACGATTCGGAAAAAACTTTTCGGCTGATTTTGCTTTGACAAAAAATTAGAGGAACCCCACAGGAAACACTCGAGTACGTGACAAATGCGCATGGAGTGACCCGCGTTTGATGTATGGACGCTGGCGGATATTGGCCTTCGTATATTACATACAGGATACTTTAAGGCTCCAAACTTTACGAACAAACGGATCTCTTTCAAGATAGCTTCGAGTCTGGAGATGAAAAAGAATGAATTGATCTGAGTGATTTTACTGCAACATTATCTGACCGCGGATTTAGCAGAGGTATTATTATTAGTAAGAAATTTTATTAACAGGTGAGGTGCCCGTGGCGCAGTTGTGACAGTCATCGGCGACGATCGCTGTTGTAAAGCAAAACACGCCGGGTCGGAAATGGGATGGGTGACCACCCCGAAATTTAGTGATGTGTATTTCGGTGCTTCGGAAGGCACGTTAAGCAGTTGGTCCCGGTTGACGTCGCCAGATGTCAGTCGTTAAGCTTAGTCAGAGGCCCTAGAGCGGCTTGATAACATCTGACATTAAGGTTGCTCACTAACCTTATACCCCTCCAACAATCCGCACTGAGCCCGCGTGTTGGAGTATGGCTCATTCCACCTCATAGTTGAGGTGAGGCCTGTGCCCAGCCGTGGGACGTATAAAGGCCGTTTATGTGTTATGTATTATTAACAGAGACTGGTGAACATACCTTAAAGATAATAAACACTTAAAGGAAAAACAAAATTGAAAATCTCTTTCATATTAATGATAGTTCTAAATGGGGATCTAATCCTTAAACTTAAACCTTTCACTTCTTTCATTATTTCCCACTGCATGTTATATCCATGAAATCCAACATTGTCGCGTCAGCTATTCCGATAGTTTTTTTAAAAGGATTGACTTAATGCATTTTTCTATGTATGTTCAGATATCCCTGGACATTATTCCACACAGCGCCATTTCTAGCCCCAAGACGAGAAAATTAAAGCCCGTTTTTATGAGATACTAGATAACGGATAAACAAATGTAAATACTTTTTATTTGGAAATACATACTCAATATACATACAAAATAAAATACCCAGACCGATAGAAACAGACATTCCTAAGTAGGTTTATTTAATTGCATTACACGTGACTTACTATCTGAAAAAGGCACACAAATGTTTGTGCTGTGCGGAGATCGAACCCGCGACCTTTGGCGTAGTAGCCGACTTCTCAACAATTACACCAAATCGGTCGTCAAAACGTGATAATATGTAAAGTAAGTACTTATTGTTATTCTATGAAGACCCACTTGATTAACCAATGGGCCTAATACCGAGAGTACATGAAACACCTTCGCACGAGAACGAAGTCAACTGACTGTGCGGTATCACATTGAACGGAACACTTGCTTATAGTTCACGCTTCACCGAGCGTATTCGACATTCACAGAGACAGTCTCAAGTTCTTGATCGAACTCACAGTAGGTATTCAGGTAGGACTGAAACGGATACCACAAAGGTGTCGAATCAAAGCACAAGGTTGCCTATGTCTTCGAAGTTATGGCGTATAAAATGAATCTCTTCTTGATTAAGAAAATTATAGTTAATTCAGTAATATGTTCATACTAGTACACAATATCAAGTTTTAGATAACATAAAGCTTTTTTATGAACTTCCGTCTCATGAAGCGACCAGATTTTTGGGACTTCTATCAGTGGCTATGATGGTGGTATGTCTACGCTAGGCCAAGCCTGAATCCTCCTGGTTTCCAATGGTTATTTCTCCCATTGATACTAAGATATGTCATTAAAATGATATATCAGAGCTTTTCTGCAAAACATTTGTGGCCGGTAAGAAACCTTTTTTCATAATTATCTATCCAATTCAAGTAACACTTAATAATACACCAGCTGCAGCAATACAGAAGAAGTAAATTATCCCTTAGTCGTTCAAAATTACCTTAGATTGCAACTTAATTGAAAATCATTGAACGTGGCACGATTTAATGCATTTCTGATTCTATTTACAGGTACGTAAGGACTGACCTGGATATCTCTGCTGGCAAATTAAATTAAAAGCGACGACGCTTTCCAGCTGGAGAGAGCTACTTGCATTCCTCCAAGAATATTACGTCTTGACTACCTCCTCCTCGGAGCTTTTAAAAATGCTGTTGGCATAGTTTAGCAATTTAAATATGGCCAAAACTGAGCGTAGTAACTTAGTTCGTAATCATGACACATGGCACTGCATATCTTTTAATGATCACAATGTGATCATCTTCAATCAATTTGCTTCTATAGTAAATTGATTCTGTGATGTATAGAGTACAGTTTTGTATATTGTGATTTCGAATTATTAAAAAAAAAGTTTTTTAGTAAATAAAGTAGCTAGTAGTAGTAGTAGGAGGAAACAAAATGAAGTAAGTAATGTTAGGTACAACAGGTATTGTCTTAGTACATCATCATGTAGCGCTACTATATTAGAATCAATACATGTACTCGTACATAGAGATTAACATTCACATAACGTTTGAATCGTATAGCATTCCCAGGAGTTGGATAACTCAAAGCCACAAAACAAAAATCTGTCTTAAACTATTGTAACATAATTTGAACTGGGATGTTATCTGCGACTTGGTTGACAATAAAATAGTTTTTAACGCATTCAACATGAAGAAAAACACAGGTTTCGATGTCAATTAGAAGCCAGTGTCTGAAAATGTTATTTAGCATGAGATTTTATTAACTAGGTATTTGTAGCAGCTCACTGTTTGTACCTTTTTGTACGCAAAAAAATATAATTAATGTATTTAAATAGATCATTGGTTGCTTGAATGTCACTGTTTTTTTACGGTTGGAAAACATTGCCTTTTCACAGACACTTTTACAAAGCTCAAATGTTTTCCTAACATTACCCAAATAAACATATTTTCATTTGCTAAGATACAATTATCTTAATAACGCAACGTTTAAAACACCATAACTTTTGCAAAGAGCGTTAATAGATAATATTTAATGAGCCAGAGGGCCCATGCTAAAAGGTCTTATCACCTCTCCTATCTGTGCAAATTAATAAAGGCACAGTTATTTTGGGCCGCTGGTCGACTCGCGTGACGCCTAACACATTTTAGATTCTAATCTAATTCTTGGATTTACTTTCATTTGGAAATTATTTAAATGGAGCTTTTAAGTCTTCCGCCAACATGCCAACATAAAAGATACGAATGGCAACAATACATTTTCTTTGTTAATAGACGCAAAAATGTAGGAGGGCTTGCTCGGAAAGACACGCCATAATCAATAAGAGACAGAATATAATTTGGTATATTCTCTTCGTTTTGAATGATAACCCTGATAAGGAAAATTATTGCAACTTCTAAAAACAAACGTTTGCTGTTACTTAACTTAAACTTGCCTCAGGCAAAGGCCTGCTTCACCCTATGCATGGCGGTTCCGGTCTTGAGTCTTTCTTAAAATCTTACAGATTAGGACTGTACTAGAAATGTTATGCAGCCAATAACTTAAACACCATTTTTTTTTTTCAAACCTGTTTACTTCTGTTTGGATATTTTGTTTTTTGACCTTGGTCTCATGGTATAAAACACCTGTGATCATTTTCACAATCATAATTGGCAACTCTAAAAAGTCCACAGATGAAAATAGTCTTCTTGAAAGACCACAGTGACCGGTTGTAGGAAAATCTTGCGGTTTTTATTAGATACTTTATTGCAAGAAAAAGTATCTTAATAGACCAGCTGCTGCCATACTATTATTATTATCCAACAGACTCCATTTCACGATTACCGAGATATTCTTCACTTTTGTTTATAAGTAAAAGATCTCCTCAAACCACAAACACGATCGATCCAATCTGAGTTACTTGCATCGTTTCGCTACTTCTCAAATTCAGGGATTTACATTAACAATATCTATCGGAAAGTTTCGAGCAACGAGTCGAAAGCCAGATTATCCTCTCGAATACGTATGAGTTGAGATTTTCGTATGTCGTACAGTTGATAATGCAAGTGAGTAGACGGGTGTCTTTTCGGGTAAGTTTGTTAGTAAGCAAGCCAGAGCGTTATCGGAGACAAAAACAAAGTGTTTTTTTTATTTTTTTTTGGAAATGGAACCGTACTACTCGAAAGAAAAGCATTTATTTGATTAGATGCTTAGTAAAGACACCAATTCAAAAACCTTAAATAAATGCAAAAGAGTTTAAGCGATAAGGACATAATCTAGCTTCCAGACTCAAATAAAATATTATGGGTTAAGAAAAAAATATAGTGGGTTACATCTCCAAAACAATAATCTCATTGGCCAGCTTATCAAAGTTTTGCACACTTTGATTAAAAACAAACATACAGAGGACATCCTGGTTATGCCTACAGCTGGGCACAGGCCTCACCTAAACTATAAGGTCTGCGAGCTTGTGGAATAGTATCATAATAAACCTTATTATTAGATATTATCAAGACGCCCTAAGGCCTCAGACTAGGTCAGGCATCATCGTCATCATGAATCAACTGCCTAACCCTCTGAAGCACAGAGATGCCCGAAAATAAATCAGTGATAATGTCGGTTGGGGTGGTCACCTATCCCATTACCGACTCGGCGTGCGTTTCTTTACAATGTTTTTCTTTGGCAAATGTTGCCAATTCACTGTCGCAACTTATCTAAAGGCACCTCACTTAGCTCATCTTTCAATAAATTGCAAGGAACATCAATAAAAAAAGAGATAAATAAAAGCTCGATTAGTTTTCTTCCCGTATTTTCCATCAAGTGAGCACCACGCGAAACTTTCCACAGAATTGAAACTGATTTTGTGAGAATGTCGAGGGTGACCTTGTCGAGTACTGAAATATTTATTTTCAACAAAAAGACAAACTCTGCGCTTACTTACTTCATTAATAAAACTCACATTGTTGAAGAGTACGAGATAACTTGCGAAGTAGCATTTCATTTGAAGTTTTACTTGATATTTGTTAAGTTTAAGATTTAATGTGAATCAACAGGGTGTTTTTTTCCTAGAAGTTTATGGTTTGGCTTACTATTCCTAGTTGAAAAATACACTCTGTACGCTAAGCGTTGATAGGTAGGGAACTGTGACAAAATTTTCGTACTCATACCTTCTTGAGATTACAAAACAAAACAAGAAAAAGACATTCAGTTTTGGCTTCAGGCGGGAATCCGGCAGGTACTAAGATGATAATGCACTATCTCTAATGCTAAAAATAAAATAACTTAATTGTTCTTGTACGTAAATTAAGGCACACAAAATTATGGACCAAAATACACAAATAGTCTTAGTAAACCAAAATAATGATTTACATTGCTTCTTACATTAGTTATTTATGTTTTAAGCTCAATAAAACTAAATAAGGACTCATTAACTACCACTCAATCTAAATGTCTTTTCATGTCAAAAACTTCAATAAAAATAACCTTTCATATTCACCTTTGTCCTCTACATCTAACAAATAAACTGAGGTCAAAATGTCGTTTGTAATTTCTTTAGACTTAATGAAACTTATTTCAGTAATTTGAATTTCACTTGGGAGTTATAAGAAAGGGGTTGGTAGTAATTATTTAAGGCTACATTTGCAAACCACATAATTAAATTACGTACGTGAGTTTGACAACATCTGAAAAGCCTTTTACACACATACATTTTGTTTTAATGCGACTTTGAAAACAAAGAAGCATGCGGACCGCCATTTTAGAGAGCACAAAAAAAAGGTTCGCATTTTGGCTTCATCGGCAACGATAACCGATTACCTATGTGAAGGCAAGCCTGCTATGCTATTTCGGTTGGCACCAAAACTCACTTCGGTCGTGGTGAGATATCATTAAAATTCATTTTCTTTGCGACTGTTGTCGTTTGAGAGAAAAGAATTCAGCCAAATAACATTTTCAGTTATTAACATACAAAGTGAGATTACTAATTCAAAGTGGAGCGTATTGATGATTGAAGTAAGCATCAAGCACCGAGATGTAAAATGATGTTAGCCGAAATGCTACCCCTGGTCATGTAATGGGATTTGTGACCAGCCCTACAGAAATATAATGTATTTTTCGGGCATCATTGTGCTAAGGCTGGACGTCCAGTCGTTCAGCCTAGTGTTGAGCCCTAAATAGATAGACTTCACAATAGAGGGAATTGAAATTTAATATTATTGTCCGGAAGGATTTTTAATCAGGAAATATAATTACGGTAATTTTAAGCCAAGTTAGTCTCACTTCCTGCGTTATGCTGGTTTGAAGTTTCTTCTCAATGGAATTTGCGGACAGTGCGGCATGTTATGAAAATGGCAGCATGGTCATGTAAGTGCTTTCGGATGAGTCAATAGTCCGGAGATGGTAAGGATATTTTCGGATTACCCCAGTGGTGAAAAGCACCCAGTGGCACAATGTAAACTTGATCCATTTGCCAGATTCTAAGAATTTCTTGTTTTATGCCAGACTATTTGTTTTTTCTCAAATGATAATTTTAATTTTATTTTTTTATTTGGGATTTTAATTTATTATCATTTTTTTTTTGAGGTGCCCGTGGCGCAGTTGTGACAGTGATCGGCGACGATCGCTGTTGTAAAGCAACGCACGCCGGGTCGGATATGGGATGGGTGACCACCCCGACCGAAATTTAGTGATGTGTATTTCGGGCATCTCCGTGCTTCGGAAGGTACGTTAAGCAGTTGGTCCCGGTTGACGTCGCCAGATGTCAGTCGTTAAGCTTAGTCAGAGGCCCTAGGGCGGCTTGATAACATCTGACATTAAGGTTGCTCACTAACCTTACACCCCTCCAACAATCCGCACTGAGCCCGCGTGTTGGAGTATGGCTCATTCCACCTCATAGTTGAGGTGAGGCCTGTGCCTAGCAGTGGGACGTATATAGGCCGTTTATGTTATCATTTTTTTAATTTCATTCTGCCTGGGTAAAACAGTCATCAAACAACAGGTGGTATTGTAGAAACCTTGCTTTTTTTAACCAACTCTCACACAACAGTTAAAACAGGATAAAACCAAACATAAATTATCTCAATACCTCTAATTACAATAAATATCGCAACATTACAATAAACACTTAAAAGTCGGACTGTAACGCTGGCATAATACCGTTTCATTGGCTCAATTCGATTGCAATCGCTTGGATACAGCTTAAAAGCGGGCTTTTACAGTTAAATCGAGCTTAATGGTCCGCGAAATAAATCAGTTATGCCCCTTTCGGGTCCGCATTAAACTTAATTGACAGTACCTGCAACATTGATTGGAGTATTTCCAGTCAGTTTTGTAACGGAAAATGACGACCGTTCGGATTTGTTGGGCTGAATTTAGCCTCCTCGAAACTTTGCTTTTGTGTATCCGACCAGGGTTTTCATAGCAGGACCACTTTGTATTTTAAGCAACTTTGGAGACAAGTAATGCCGACTGCCTGCTACGTGGTGGTAAATGTGTAGTAACTGAATCATATGGACACGTTAACAAAAGATGAATCACAATACATAAGCATGATCGTAGCCTCAGGCGACGAATCCTGCAACAATAATCCATGTCGTCAGTCCGAAGAAATATTATTAGATTTCAGAAATGTTCACGATGAAATCTCAAAAGATATTTTAAAGATAGTATTTGGTTGAACCTGCAAATTCATCAATCAGATTCGTGCAAGAAATGCGGGAATTTGGTTCGTGCATTGAAAATTTATAAGCATTGTGTGTGCAGAGCCGGCAGAGCTGTAACATGGCGGTGTTGTATTCGTGGTGAGGTATCGCTTGTATTTCGTGGGTATACATCGCTTTAAGAATTTATAGTCGTTTTGTATTTAAGAATTTGCAAGGGGATTGATTTGAAGCATGGTTTATATCAAATTAGGATAAAAAAATAATCAAGCAATAATATGAAAAAACAAACGAAACGTGGTGTCCGTCGCAAACGAAACTACAAACAAAAACTATCACCGACTTTTTGTAGGTAATGCACGTTGAGCCGGATAACCATCACGACAGCAATGTGGTGATATATTTTCGGGCGTTTATATAAGCTAAGCAAGTCGGTTTCGGCTGACGTCACTTATTAACCGTCGTTAAGCCTAGTAGGAGGTTCCAGGGGTTTGATGACATTAGGGTGATCATTAACCATTTACCTGTTTAACAATCAGCAGTAAAATTTCTTGTTAGTTATAAGATTTTCGTCATCCAATATACAGGGAGACGTTAAACTACTGGGACTGACGTAAAGCAGATAATTCCTTGCTATTTAAGTGTTGAATATATTGTTCGCAGCCGCAGCTGACTGAGCCCACCACACTGCCATGTCTGAATTCTCTTGGCTTCCCAGAGTTCCCACTTTACCACCGGTACCAGAACCCTTCGCCATGCCAAGGCGAGAACTCATGATGGGGTTGAAAGTGTTGACCTCTACCAAACAAAACTACAAAATGTCACCATTATTTATGAAAAAGCAATATGTAATTTTTCGTGAAGACCTTGACGTATAACCGTGGATTTTATAAATAGCTAAATGTTACTGCTAATGGCATGAAGTTTATTTTAGAAGCTAGGCAGTCATTAGTCAAATTTTTCACAGCCGATGACGGCATTTGTATGCCCCGAGAATGCCTAACCATTGTTTTCTTGTAAATTGACAAGTCATTCAAACTTCAAAACTTTTACTTTCTGTTGCACTACTAATTTTGTTACTTACATGCGCGGAAAGCTACATGCTGTCACCAATATAGGTACTTAATTTTCATTGTCATTGTGTTAATGCCTTGAACATTATTGTTTTTATTTTTATTATTATTGACTGGTCAGATCACCTGATCACTATCTCACCTGGCGGTTTGTGAAGATGTGATCCACGGTGTAACATGACTGTCCAGTAAATGCTTATTTACTTTTCTCGTAAGATTCTTGTGACCCAGATTGTATTGATGCGGTAACACATACGGGGAGGTGCATACCACTCCCTTGCTGTCCGCATTATAAAAGAGTCGGCGAAACGCTTTGTGCGGATGGTTGAAATGTCAACAACGTAAGGGTAGAACTTTTAAGTGCGTCTAGTTCTCTAGATGGTAAATAACTGCTGGGATCAGTTAGTGCAGTCCATTCATTCATAGTATAATCAAACTGCACTTGGTAAGTTGAGATTCATACTATAATAACACATTACTTAATTATCCAAAAATTAAAACGTTCAAGAAACAACGCAAATTTCAACGGGCAACTAAACTCTATATTCTTAGCAGTGGCAACATCTTCAGCAACAACTTTAATCACTGCTCGCTATTAAGTTTTCCGCAAGGAAATAATGCTTCATTAAAATTTTAACGGGCGGTTTAATTTTCTATATGGAAAGAGATTTTAATGAAGCGTGGGGGAAACAAGAGTTTTAATCTAGGGCTTATTGCCGTTCGCCGGTGGAATACACCGCTTGTGAAATATTATATTTTATCAGGTTCACTATTATGCAACGTAGAAGGCTTGGGATTTAAGTTAATATGACGTTGAAGAGCTAAGATATTGGATGGGGAAATAATATTACTGCTGAAAAGGCATTTTTGAAGAGAAAATACTGATTTCCTTTGAAAAAAGGATGTAACGATCACCTTTGTTTTACAAAAGCTTTTGTTTATTTGCCTACTATTTCAAATATTAGTTACGATACTAACAGTGCGAGTTTTGAAACTACCATGGTGATAACTTTAAAATACAAAAACATATTATTTATTTTGATGAATATAGGTGACAGTAGTTAGTCATCTACTTACATGATTCATTGATTTTCTACATCATAGCAAATTAGTCTCCAAACTGGTTTTCTGGCTGAAGATAAAACTAATCTAAAACCTAATAATAATATTATTAACGGACTTTCAAAACGGAGTCTTTTGGCCTTCATAATTCATTTAAATCTAATATCATATTCCAAAATGCACAAACCAAATCTAAACAATGGAATGGAATGGACATTGGAAAAGTCCATTTTGTTCAAATACTCTCAAAGCCGGTCACGGATCGGTGTCGGATTTTGAATAAGAATATTTCTTTCGTCGCCGCCTCTGCGATGCACTTATGTTGTGGTGCAAGTCAAAAACTCTTTTACTCGTGATTTTTTTACAGAATATTGTCACTATAGATAACGTTAAGTACTCTTTAGAAACACCATCAAATACCATTCATAAGTTTTGCTAAAAATGTGTAGTACGTTTTGGTTCTCAAGCCTCCCAATATGCGTATGCATATTTTGAATGGCCTAGGCGGATAGTAATAAAAACCATTTATTTTCTCTCACAGAAGAATAGCACAGAGTTTTTACAATTTCTTGTAAGAACTCTGTGCCGAGGTGCCCGTGGCGCAGTTGTTACAGTGATCGGCGACGATCGCTGTTGTAAAGCAACACACGCCAGGTGGGAAAAGGGATGGGTGACCACCCGACCGAAATTTAGTGATGTGTATTTCGGGCATCTCCGTGCTTCGGAAGGCACGTTAAGTAGCTGGTCCCGGTTGACGTCGCTAGATGTCAGTCGTTAAGCCTAGTCAGAGGCCTTAGAGCGGCTTGATAACATCTGACATTAAGGTTGCTCACTAACCTTACACCCCTCCAACAATCCGCACTGAGCCCGCGTGTTGGAGTATGGCTCGTTCCACCTCATAGTTGAGGTGAGGCCTGTGCCCAGCAGTGGGACGTATATAGGCCGTTTATGTATGTATGTATCTTACAATTTCTTATAAAGCTATTTTTCACAATTTGGCCTTGTGCGTGAGAAACTGATGCCTGATTTGGTTTGATTAAAACCCGTGTGTAAACGTCCCCAGTGTTTCACAACTCAAGGTGGTCTGTGTACAATCCTGGTGGTGCAATATTCTGGATGGGTTGTATTTTGACAATACAAAATACTTTATCTCATTTGGACACCACTTTAATAATGTTAGTGTTAGTGTTATTTCAACGATATTAAAATGCCACAGGTACCATCACGTACCCGCCATCAATTTTAACAAAAACGGAAAACGGACATACAAAACTAGTACTTTATCATATAAAAGGCTTTATCCTATGCCTTTGACCGAGGTATTAGCATAACGTGGCCAGGTGTAGGTGAATAACTGAGTCGTCGCAATGCGGTATGAGATCTTACATTCATATTATTATTGTGCCGACCAGAGATGTTGCTCTTCAAATTCTAGCGAATGCCAACTCCATATTTATTTTTTATAAGATGTATCATCATAACTCCTTATTGAGTATCTTAGCAGATACGTGATCAGCAATACTTAAAAGTTGAAAATGGGAGTCGTATAACTCAGGTATAAGCAAATTAGTTTAAAGCTCTAATCAGTTAAAAAGTGTTGACAATACGTTTTTTAACAAAAAACCTACTGTAAGCTTCACGATCATCATCTTCGTCAACTGAATCTTAACTTTATATCAGGCGTGGTTGTAGGTTTTTATACTTATAACACATCTAGGTAATCAAACTATGTAAACTAATCTGAAGGTAAAAGTTTTTACCACAGGCAAGTTATTCACCAAAACGGCAGAAATGATTATAATATTACAGACCAAAATTATTCAAACAAGACGCAACTACATAAAATATAAGATCTCACTTCCACACAACTAGTCTAGGTCGTAAATTTCTTATTACACCAGCGTTCTTCAATAGCGTGGATGCAAGCAAAATCTGAATACAGTGCAAACGTCAACTTGGCTAACAAGTGCTCCGACTGGAATAAAATATAACCCTGCTGCACCGACGCCGAAACGGTTACCTCGTCCCAGTTTAATATTTATGGTGAAATTTTAGGCTTTATCATGAGAAATGTCTGGTGACGTATGCCATTCTGGATATTTAGAAGTATAATGAAAAGCGCACCATTTGACACACAGACAAAATTAGTGAAAGTTGTTTTAGCTATTTAGTTGTAGAAACGATAGGTGAATAATATTTATACATTTCTACAATAATGCTGTGCCATTAGCCTTTTTGTAATTAAACATGTTAGTTAATATTATTATAAGTAAGGTGTTACAATAAGTTTTAATTTAGAGCGTTCTTGAGCAAAGTTGTACCTGTAACACCTTCCACACTAATGAAAGGCAATTGTGCAATTCTAATAACTAACTTACTAACACAGGGAATAATTTCCAATTCTAACTATCATCGTTAAACTTAGTCTCGCGAACAAAGCACGATAAATAACAAGCTGCATCAGCGGCAATGCATCGTGTTGCATAGTTCTGGTGCAACTCGGTCCTTTCTCGACGCCACTCGATGCATTCTTCGCATCGACAGCATTGCCATTGCCAGGTAATAACAATTTCATAAAGCCGGCTGGATGAAATTAAATGAAATAAATTGGATTTACTAGAGAAAAAATAAAGAGTTAAAAATAATAATAGGGAAAGCTCGCAACATTCACCTTGTTGTAATAAGTGAAAACATCTTGAATGATTTTCAAAAAGACTCAGCTCAGAGTGATGGATGTTTTTATTTTGAAAACGAGTTTCAAGTTCAGAAATAAGTAAGTCTTTATTTCAGAATCATTTTTCAAGTGTGGTAGTAAGCATGTCTTTAATTTAAGAATGGTTATAATTAAGCACGATAAATAACAAGCTGCATCAGCGGCATTACGTCGTGTTGCATAGTTCTGGTGCAACTCGGTCCTTTCTCGACGCCACTCGATGCATTCTTCGCATCGACAGCATTGCCATTGCCAGGTAATAACAATTTCATAAAGCCGATTGGATGAAATTATATGGAACATATTGAAACTACTTAAAAAATATAATAAAGAAGAAAGAAAAAGTCAAAGCTTGCAACATTCATCTCATTGTAACAAGTGAAAACATCTTGAATAATTGTTCAAAAGACTCATTTCAGAATTAGTTATATTTATTTTTTAAGAACGACTTTTAAAATCAGAAATAATTATGTATTTATTTCAGAAACATGTTTCAAGATTGGAAGTATGTCTCTAATTTAAGGATGGTTTTAATTAAGCACGATAAATAACAAGCTTCATCAGCGGCAATGCGTCGTGTTGCATAGTTCTGGTGCAACTCGGTCCTTTCTCAACGCCACTCGATGCATTCTTCGCGTCGACAGCACTGCCATTGCCAGGAAATAACTATTTCATAAAGCCATTTGGAGGATAATAAACATAATCAGCCTAATACTTTTCACTGCTGGACACAGGCGTCACCTCAACTATGAGCCGGCACGAGCCATCACATACTCCACCACATGGGCTCAGTGCGGATTGTTAGAAAGGGTGTAAGGTCATTGAGAAACCTTAATGACAGATGTTATCGGGTGGCTTGATGTGAAGCCTAAATTCTACGTGGTATCGGGATACAATTCCAGGAAATTGTCATTTTCATTTTCATTACTAATTTTAGATAGTTTCAATGCAATTCCTTCCTCTACGCATCACTTGATGCATTCTTCATATTAACGGCATTGCTAGGAAATAACTATTTAATAAAGCCTGTCAGTTGAAATGGCTCATTGTTGTTGAAGAGTAGGTTCTTCTCTTTTAATATCGCATCCGATATTTATTTTTATAAGAGACCACAGGTCCAGCTCATCATTCGTTTTATTAAAACTTATTGTTTTTGTTTAAATCCTACTAAATCCTAATATAAATGCAAAAGTTGCTGGAATTTACCACCAGCTTGGGAGCCTGTATACGCTTGATCAATCCCAGAGGGCAGCACAATACTGTGAGGTCTCAGGATACGGTTAGTTCGTACTGCGTGGATAGGAACATTTCCAATAATGTTAGTGGAAATGACGGTAGTTAAGTGAGGGTTGCTAAAAATTTTGTACTGTTTTGTGACATAGAACATCTTTGTCATCCCGTGATCACGACTGCTGTAAAGGAGTCGAAACGTCGGGTTAGAAAATGAAAGAAAATATAACACCGCGAGTAGAATCCGTAAAGTTGTTTTATTTCGATGAATAGTATAGATTTACTCATCTGAATAGGACATAGGCAACAATTTATGAAAAAAAACTTTGGTCCACGCGCACGAAGTCACGAGTGCCCGCTAGTGTATAATATAACATCTAAATTCAAAAATAACTCGAGCGCGTTATAATGAATATTGAAATTGATTAAATCAAAGTTTTTAATATAAATCGAATTTACATAGTCGTTTTGAAGTAATCCCTATTCATTGTGTAAATCTCCTTTCTTTATCACTTCTATTTAAAAATAAGCCAAAACACTTTACACTGTAAACTCAAAAGTACTGCATTGTGCAGCAAACGTATAGCATCTGTATTTTTATTATTTGGTGACAGCAGTAGTTTCCAAACAAGAAGTATGGTAGTTTGCCAGAAAACTTTATACTTTATCGTACCTACATTCCTAGGTTCGTTAGCAAAATGAAACTCGTTACTCAGTGGATTGAACTAGTGGGAAAACCCATTTTAAAGTACTTACACCCAATTAGAATTCGTTTGCAAAATTACGCGAGAAAATATTTGTGCTGGGAAAGCTTTGTTTGTCTAATGTAAAGGCTTTTACCAATAGGCTAATGTAATTGGCTAGCGAAGTATAGATTTGTTGTTTAGCATGATCAATGCGGTTGGAAATAATGTTTTACTGTCCTACCAAATAGTAAATATTATGGTATAGAAACAGATTGAAAAAATAAAGCGGAAATCGGTCACCTGAGAGATAAACCACTAGACCACTGAGGCTTATCACGAACCGCTAATGTTTTTGTAATGAAAAAGTGAACGACCCTTTTTTTAAAGACATTTATCAAAAAAATAGCGGTTTGTGCTAGACCTACATGAATGTAAAGCAATAGTGTTAAATATAGAAAAAGTAAAAAAATATGGATAATATCATAATTTTATCCGACGGCAAAATATAGAGTGAACTAAAGCTTAATATAATATTATTGAGTATTAACAGTTCAAACTTCAATGTATTATACACAACCGTTAACTTATCATTTATCAATTAGATTTGCACATTCAGGCAATTCTCTGGAGTCCATCTGTCATTTGTAACTATTTGCTGTCTGTATTAATTATCTCGAAAACAATAACTTTTAAATGAAGTTTACTATCAATTTATTGACTTGCAAAAGGTTCTTCTTACATTGATAGGAATTATTTTAAGAAACGAATTATTAGGTGGTTGGCGCTTAAATTTTCTTATTGAGGTACTGGTAAATATTATAACAATTGTTGCTCTTAATGTAACAAATTCTACATTGGTCGAAAGTTTGAGCATGATTTAGGCAATTTTCCAACTCAGACTTTGCAGTCACAAGATCCTTAATTATTCTTATTTAGGAATGGTAATGCATACTCACCAATATTGTCAAAAACGGACTTATTAATCGGTTTCTAATAGTATTGAAGACACAAAGTCAATAGCAGCAACACATTTGTACCGCTTTAAGTGCTTTTAAGAGCCACCCAACCGCACACATCCTAACCTCAGGCCTCGTAGCATCGTAGCACTCGTAGACCCGTAGCAAATTGGCACCGTAGTCGGATCTGCAGAATATCACCTCATATCTTGTTTAGTGGCGCAAACATTGTTAGGGCGTCGTAGTACTCCTAGTAATATTATTTTGAATGTTACTAGTGAAGAGCACGCCTTTGTTTGCTACGGTCAGAACTTAGAATTTAGATTTGTTACAATTATAATAACTGTTAGTCTGGAAGGCAAATTTGTAACAAACAACCGTCTGTGAATTTAGCTGAAACTCCAATTTAGTAATTGTTTTTCTTCTGTAACATTTCAAAACTCGAACAAAACTTTGCCCAACTCTTTTCTCTACTTTTCAAAGTTTGTTAGCTAGCAAATGCCGTTTGCAGAAAATTAATGGCGAATTTTTCCAGCTTTTAACTTCCATTTTTCAAACGCCGGCCTTTCATTACTTCCATTTTGGAATTGTTTACGGAGATTTGTTTGGCTTCGAACTTAAGTCTGACAACGATATTCCTGCGTAGATTTTAAGTAAAACGTAGGTAGGTAAGTAATTCCTCACAATACTGGTTACAGTTGCCTTGGGATCTAGGGTATTCTGTTCGAGTATTAGCTTAAGTCCAGGCCAAAGCCCTTGTATTACATTTATCTGTCATTTATTCAAGAAAAAAATTGAACATAAAAATCAGTGTGTTTTTATCTGGTATTTCTATCAATGTCTATATCTATATTTAAGTTAAAAAGATAAACGTCATTTTGATTTCTCAGATTTATCTAGCACCTCTCTAGGTCCACTAAGTGACGTTTCACATTTGTTTGTACTATTCTAAATGCCTTACTTGAAAATTTGACACCTAACAAATCGAGATCCATATAAAACACTAAAAACCCTTTTTTGAAACAAAAAGACAAAAGTATTTACTAAGTTCAGTCGCACTGGAACGTGCCATGCCATTGCGAATAAATAACGTGCAAAACGGCTGTCAAACTGGCTTGAAAGTAACAGGTCCATTGGACCTGGGTTTAAAAAAACCACTCCCAGCACGTGCCTGCTGTATATCCCTTTTTTTTGTTTTAATCAAAGTCCAAAACAAAAACACGGCCCATTTGCCCAAATACATACTTAACCAAAGATAAAACAATTGCATTTACTACCAAAAGAGAAAGGAGAAAATGCTATATCACAAACGTTTCTATCTATTATCTTCATTCGGCGAGTCAATTTATCAGAATTTAATGATGTGGAAATAAAATATCGATTGTCGGTTAGGAGTAGTCCTAACAATTTATTTGTTGGTTGATTCGGACAAATAGGTTTTGGTATCTTTTTTTATGGACCACGTCGAAAGTTATCCGTAATAGTAATATTATGTCATGTGTATGTGGTAGAATATTGTTGTTTTGAGATAATGTACGAGCTTTCTTGATAAGTCTTACCTCATAAGATTGCGTTTATCGTTTGTAACAAAGAGAGACCTACAAACACTTCTTGAAGAAGTCCATGTTGTGTGTTTATTCATTGGAGTGGGAAAAAGTCTGCTCATGGTGAAAAGTGGTATGATGGTGTGAAATAACTGCGGACAACATAATGTAAAGTTACTACAAACAACTCTGTTGTAGGTAGGTACTATCAGCAGAAACCAAGTAAAAAAGATTAGTATTTTTTGGTGCACAGTTTTTCATGTTGTGGTTATGTGATGAAATATCACAAAAAGGGCAATATCTAAAAAAGGCAGTCTAGCCTACATAATAGAAAATCTTCGTCTTCAATTAACCAACCTTCATGAACCTCTTAACAATCGTACACAAACATTAACTCCAACGAAGTTGAAAACAATGATAAAGTAAATCGCGAGTCTCCAAGATTCCACAAGAAATCCCATAAAAATGGGGGTAAAAAACACCCCGCTGTTTGGTCGAGCGATAAAACAGGCGGGAAGAGACGAGACTAAGGTTCCGTGAACAATGCCAACTTTTAATATATTTTTGCGGCTTATTCGTCTTTGTGTGTGTTTTGAAAAAATGTGTTTTTATTTTATTTCTTCATTGTTATATTCACAACGATGACAATAGTCTATTTGACTTGTATCAAGTGAGGGAGTGCTAACAGGTTCTTATGTAGAGACGCCTTCAGATTTAAGTAACCTATCTCCGTACCGAAATGACATAGATCACTTAAATTTAGGGCGTACCGTGATATTTATACCGTTTTATGCCATCCATAAAGTTTTAAATTAAATTTCATAACACCACCATCATTAGGAGCGGTTTAAGACCAGCGCTTTATAGGCGCGCATAAGCTCGCTTTTGGATCGCATTAGGCCGTGTCGTACAATTCCGGTTAAGCAAAAACGCCGGAATAAGCTCGTGTACTCGCGTCCCATTGTGGCCAGTGTGTGGTCATACTCGAACTCGGCAGGCGTGTGTGGCTGCAGCGGCAGTATCAGCGACCCGTACAGCGTGCTACAGCTGCGAGTGTGTGCCGCAGGACAAACGGACATACCTGGCGGGCGTGTGCGGTTGAAGGTGTAAGTCCGAGGGTCTGCAAATAACACTATCGGCTTCTATAAATCTATATAAAAGCAATTCAAAGCGTGGGAGGACGACAGCGCCGTGCTTAGAATGAGACCGCGAACAACATAGCCGCTCACCGCAGTGCGGCCTGCGGTTGAGGTTGCAGTCTGCAGAAATGTACCTTAAAGCATGAAACATAGCGTGTGTCGTGTGTTAATGCGTTTCTGCCTTCATGTAGACTATTAAACAAACCCACCAATCAGTTTTACAATATAAAAAATAACTTCCAAGCCCCTATAATGTGCATAAGTATGTAATTAAATAAATAGGTTTTTTCACTAAACTAATGAAATTAAGTTGAATACGCGTGTAATTTGAAAACCCTCACATAAACGTCCTGCCACAGATACGAGTATGAGTGTGTGATAGACACGTGGTATAATTGAAATTCATTTAATTTCATAGTGAATGGGTCTTGCTCGATTAGGGTTGTCAAGCATTACAAGGATATCCGGTAAGACAGGCTATAACTATTAACATCAACGCCGTTAAGTTACTTAGAGCTCAACCCGATTAGGCGAACAGTCAATGGCTTATTGATAATTGCTGATTAGCTGATTCTAATGTAGGTAGTTTGCGACGTTACGTACTTTATGGACACTCCATATAAAATGTAAAGAGAGGCAGAGTGGAAGCAAACAGTCAGCCGCTCACTGTTTGCCTGATCATGACGTTCTCTAAAATATTTTAAGGTTGTATATTATTATCATCAACTCTTCAAGAAAATGACAGCTTTTCTGTCAAATAACCTGTCACTTGTTCATACATTGTCATATAGGTTTATAGTAAACTATTTATTAGCGCCTGCGACACAGACTATGTCTAGTGTGGGTGCCACTGGCAAAACTGTCACAATAATCGCCACATTAAATAATGTTAATATTTTTTATTCTTTTATTGTATATTGTACATTTAATGTACCTACAACGTGTTTATTGAAATAAATGTTTTTGTATTATGGCCTCGGCTGTTGAAATTGCATAGCCGAGACCAAAATAAGAAGAGCAAACAATAGAATAAAAAAAAAAAATCTTAACCAAATGCTACTTGAAAGGTCATCAAGCAAGAATCACGACAACTGCTCAAAGAGAGAAAGGCGTTTTTACGCTTCTCTAAAAGAAAGTTTCCCATACCTACCTTGCTACGTGTTGAAATTAAACAATAGATTTGAGAAAGGTCTTGAAACAGACACCAATTGTTGTATTCCAATCTTATGACTTTTTAGTAATAGTCAACACTTTGAACACGAAATAAATTAAATTATAATTTAAAGAATGCTAAAACATTTTGAATCTAATTAAATTGCGAACCCTAATTCAATGCGCCAGGAGTGTTCATGAAATGTATTCATTAGAACAAAATTGCAGTTAATTGGTAGTTTGTTCGAAATGTTAATAGAGCATCATTATTGTTGCTCGACGGGAGAATTTCAAATGCATATTCTATTTAACAAAATGTTATGTGGTTTCAAACTGGTATATTACAGATATGGGAAACCACAAAATGGAATTAGGCCTTAAAGAGCTGTGTTATTCTACATACTATCAAAACTTCATTAGTGTTAGGTTTCAAGCTTAGAATTCTTGACTTCTGTAACTTTTAATTATTATGAGTTGCATGGTAAACGCAAGAGCAAAGTTTACCTAGAGATAAGCGTTAATTACATTGGAATATGATACCTACTTCAAAGAGCATAAAAATATTTGACAAGGGAATAAGATTTTTTACAGTTATTTTTAGATTCGTACACAAACAGAAATGATTACCAACGGTGAACACTTAGCACATAACAACTTGTACTTTTACTACAAGTTAGCTAATCACTGTTAATATAATGGTCATGGTCTGCTGGAAGAAATCTCTCATTAGAGAAAAGCTCACCTGTACTATGTTTATTTTTAACTTACCTATCAATTTGTGTACAAACCAATAAATAAATAATAATCTTCCAGCAGGCAGCAGAGGTATACCAACAGTTGAACCCTTAAGCAAATCACTGTAATTCTTGAAAATCGAATGAAGTGTAGCACAATATAAAAGAAAGGCTACTTATAATTTGATTCCCGCTATCGAAGTTTCTGCGTTGACCTACCTGTCCTGTCAGTTAGATAGGCCAAAGCCTATGGACGTGTGGGGTTCGGTTACATAATGAAAAGTAGAACCCTGCTATTGGTAATTTTATTTGTTTTGAATGTCGTGGCGTATTAACTATGTCTTGAAACCCGTGTGGTCCCGAGTTTGAATTTATCGGAACATCTACTTCGTTTTCTCGGTAGCATCAACATTGGCTCCTGGTAATAGTCAAGTTTAGTTATTCTATTGATTTATTATACAGTGTGTTTGGGAACCGGTGTCCGACCCGTTAAGGTGAAGTAATATGATCTATTTTATGAATAAATCCACCATAATTAAGCACTTTGCCCCAGTTGTTTTAAAATGGCCGCCATTTTATTTATTTTTTCTCGGGAGTACGGGTGGGTTATTTTAGTTTGCAATATCTGCCGATTTAGAGGTCCTACAGTCACAAAAGTGGTATCGTTGGACAGCTACAAAAGTAGGCAATAAGCTGACAAAAAAGCATTTTTTCATAACTCCCTTAAAATACCTCAAAGAAATGTTTGAACTTGAAAATTGTGATAGAATTTGTTAGTTTTTTTTACATTTTTTTTTTTCAGAAAAACTAAATTGTCAACATACATTTATTTTTAACTTTTTGGATACCCAAAGACATCACCTAAACACTGAAGCAAAAATCAAAGTTCCAAATAAAATAGTTTAGAAGTTGTGACAAATTGAATATCACCCTGTCATCAGAGACCCTTTGAAACGCAGGTAAAATTTACCTGAAATAAATTAAAAATTAAAAAAAAATATTTAAAAGTGCTTAATTATGGTGGATTTATTCATAAAATAGATCATATTACTTCACCTTAACGGGTCGGACACCGGTTCCCAAACACACTGTATAAATAAATATCACTGAACATTATTCCACACAACGCTACCTAGCCCCAATTTAACTAAGGAAGGCTCGTATTATGGGATACTAGACCAGATGCCTAATACACATTTATAATAAGAAACACCCAAAAAAATTGCAAACAGACATGTTCATGCACACCAATGTTTGTACTGTGCGGGGATCGAACCCGCAACCTTTGGTATTATAGTAGCCAACTTCTGAATCATTTCACTAAGTCGGTCTCCATATCTTAACGTTACGACTTGTCAGTAGACCTTTCATAATGGTTAACATTTTTTTTTCAGTCTATTTGCTTAATATTTTTTAAAACTTACTCTACTAAGTTACAGCTCTTCCAAACTTCAACTGTCACCAACTTCACCATGCAATCTTTGGAAAATCTAGTTTCATAAAGTACATTAACAGTTTCTAGAAATTTATTCTGCGAAACCACCTGCGCAATAGTCAAATCCGTTCTTTACCAGGATTTTGTTTTATTTTCAAATCATTGGGCGACAGGTGCGGGCGGCTGAGTGGATCCACGGATTCAATCAAACGGATTAAATCCACTGGATTGAAAATAGTTCAGACTTGGGAGAGGATTGGATTCTATGTAGTCGGTATGTTGTATGATCCCGATGAGTTGCAGCGGATAACAACGTGCTAAAAGAAAGGCTTTCATCTTGCCTACAACAGGTTTTCAATTTTACCTTAAAAATGTATCGCATTCACATTTTATAAAAAAAAGGTAAGTTAGATATAACAATTTTATGATAAATCCCGGAGTTCAATTGGAAAGTTGTAAATTATCTAATTTATTTTTAGTATAAATGAAAAAATGACATTAAAAAACTCATTTATTGTTATCACCTTGTTACAAGTAAATATTAAGGTCGCTGTGCTGCATCGTTTGTATCTGAACGTTTGTTTTTGTTGTAATTTGGTATTCTAAAATCCGATAAATAAAGTTATCTGTAATTTTTAATTAATCCTAATACGCACTGAATAGCGTTGCTGTGTTTTGAGTTGGGTGATCTTTTATCATCCTGTCATTAATTTTTATTATCCAACGGCTACCAGACTACATAAATCCACGTTCAATTTGACATGAAATTTTATGTTGTGGTAAGTACATAATAGAGAGCATAGAGTGATGAGTGACTCTCCGATGATGTAAAACACTGATGAAAAACTCAAGCCGCGAGACGGCAGTGGGCTTGCCCCTTACCACGTTGGGTTTAAGCTCGCGCAGAAAAGTGTGGGCTTTTGAATGGTCTGTTGTATCATAGCCGTGATCGAATGTTACATAATCATCATCATCATGTCAGCCGAACGACGCCCACTGCTGGGCATAGGCCATATATATGTTACTGTAAAAGCCCGAACTACGGTAAATCCTAAGATTTACCGGTAAAACCTAAGATTTACCAACCCTTATTGGTAAAATGCCGAACAATTACGTGATTCCAACTTTTACCACCATTCACTTGGTAAATCTTAGGATTTACATCAAAGGCTTGGTAAATGTTGAAAAAACATGGTATTTAATAACGTGGTCGGCGCGTAATTCATCAAGATTACTTTGTTATTCTAAATGTTATTTGAGAAACTTACTAGTTACTTGTCTTGTCATTTGCGGCGTCGTCCGCCGCGACCTCCGCTCGTCTGAGGCGGCGTTCGACGTTACAAATCACAAAACGCTTACAGAAACGCTTCTCCTTGAATTAAAATTATTTACCTTTGTTTTTTTTAAATAATTAAATTATCTACTTAGAAGCATAAGGGCTCCTTTAATGAGACGCGGGGCGGGTCGCGAAGCCTGAAAAACAAACGTACTCGTACGAAGATGTTGTCTAGAAGTATGAGACCATGCCCACTAGCCCGTTCCGTTACCGTCCAGCACCGTCGCGTGCCATGCACGGACCGGCAAGTATTGTCAGCGAAAACATTTTGCCAGTGGCGATACGCTATGTGCATGACACGTGGCGTTGCCACACCGGTGCGCTCAGGCGGCGAAACGGTGAGCACCCGGGTTATAACCGCGTAAGATGGCCCTTATAAACGCGTCTGCCTCACTCGAAATCAGATAAATTACTATAAAGGCGACAGCGGCGCACAAAGTACCACGTTACTAAGTACCAAGGTTTTTTCACATTTACCATGCCTTTGATGTAAATCCTAAGATTTACCAAGTGAATGGTGGTAAAAGTTCGAATCACGTAATTGTTCGGCATTTTACAAATAAGGGTTGGTAAATCTTATGTTTTACCGGTAAATCTTAGGATTTACCGTAGTTCGGGCTTTTACAGTAACATATATATTACATAATACAAAAAATTAAATATTATAAAAGCGTTGAAACAAATGAGCAGCACGAAAGTGTTCCGATATTTCCTGCTAAAATAAGCCACTGTATTTAGGCAGTTATTACCAGATTTGATTCACACTAAACTGTTACCACTAATGGAAATTACAGTATTACGATAATAACGATAGCGAAAACTACTAACAAACTTTGCTAATAACATTCAGCTGAAACATTGTAATATTGTGTATTGTACCTTTAGTTTCGATCTCTGATAAATTGATATAGTTTTAAAACAAAATCATTATTACTAACACTATTAGTTTACACTATTTTATAAGCTGTTTTATTACTACCACATGTATGGATTAAGCTGGTCTGGAACAAATTATTTGTTCATATTATGCTATTTTGTAATTATCGCAAAACGTTACTAAATGGTTTTTGAATATACTTCAAAAACAAACCGTGTGGCGGTGCGGGCTTCAAGAGCCCGGACTTCAACTTACGGGGCATTCCCTTACAGTTATCGTTCTAAACGTACTTTCTGAAATAGAAATACCATTCTTGGTTTTTGTTGTTACAGCTCCCTTGCTACACGAAGTGCCGCCCTCTGCATGGTCAAGCCCGTCGTACGAGACCCATGTGGAAAGCCCAGCAATCGACCTGCACGCAGTACCTCAAGTCTTGTTTAGCGATTTTCACTGACATCATTTCACATAAATCAAAGCTTGGGTGGTAGTCCGGCAAATATCATCTCACTTCTCGGTGCTCCTCGCTTACTTTAATAATCAATACGCTTTACTTGAATTAGTATCTTCTCTCATTTTGTATGTAAATAATTAAAAAAAAAATTGCTAAGTTCTTTTCTCTAAACGATCACAGTCGCAAAGAAAGTTATCATCATCATCGCACCACGACCGTAGTGGCGGTATTTGGCGGTAACCGGAATAGCATGGTAGCACGCTCATTTGAACCGCCTATTCACTTCACCTGAAATAAGTACTGTCCCATATTTGTATAAAACTAATTTTAAGTCTTATTCAGTTTAGTTCTTTTCGCTCAAACGATCACAGATAAAAGTTCATTGAGTTTTACAGACGGCCAAAACCAAAGTGAAGTCAAGTGTGCATTGAGAATGACATCCTAGAATGATCATGCCATTACTATTTGGTTGTAAACTGACAGCATTGACATAAATCATAACCTTTTCTAAGGAATAAGCATAAACTTTTTTTTAAACATACTGATAGCTTAACTTCTTAAAGATGTTTGTCTGTTTTAATAAAATCATTTTCACCGTCTCCAATCTGTGACTATCAATATATTATTCTACTGTTCAGAAATGGTTTCTCCCAATATATCTTACCAACCGATAAGTATTTATTCAACCACAATATCACTGAAACGATTCTGTGCTAATAATAGGTAATAAACCTATTTTGTTGCCACCTGTTACTAAGGTCGGAGCATAGAGCGATCCCTAACGCTCATAGTCTCTTAGGTAAATTGGATTTGTGAATAGATATCTCTGATTGAATTAGCCGGTTCATCGACGCGCTTTGCTCTCAGTTATGCCACAGAATAAGTTTTATCAGTGGTGCATTTATCAAGTTTTTTTTGAGAAGTTCAAAAATAACCCATATAAAAACCGTGTGTAACACGGTGTATTATTAAATGGCTCACTTCTGTGAACTTTGTGTGGTATTTCTAATATAAGCACCTGCGCTAATATATTTTTTTTTAAGTAACAATAATAATTATTTAATTTTTTAGTGGAGGCTTATGAATGTTCCGGTCACCTCGACAGCAATAGTCAGATATCGTTGTGAGAGTGTTTTTTACATTGTCTATCTTCATTGATAATTTATTTATTTATGAACGGTTCTGATGCTTTAACCTCGACTTAAATATTTTGTCCTTTTTTTGTTTAATCATCAACATTAACGATTTTTGAATTATCGAATTTACTCTGTGACAGATCTAATTGGATTTAGTTATTTTTTCTATTTTATTTTCAAGATGACCTCACTCAACCTGATGGGTCAATCTCATTTGAAGGCCTGCATAAATAACGACTTTTCACACCCCGCTGAAAAAGCCGGGATTGTGAAAGAAGGAAACACATGCGCTGGAAGAGAGTTCCACGTCTGGATAGCACGACACAGGAACGAAGCACCGAACCTCTTGGAGTGGGCCGAAAGTTGTTGGATCGTGTGTGGATGTTGACACAGCGCAGCGCATGTGTTGCAGATGTCTTCTTATTTTGATTGTTATAAATCAAAATGATTGACTTACATAATATAACCATCTGTTAACATTACACTGTGGCCACTTAATCGGTCGCTATTGGCGAAGGAAGAATATTCGGCTTTTTGTATCTGGCAAATGCAAAGATGGAAAAGGTCAACCGGTAGGAAAATGCTTCGAATGATTACTTTTCCTCCAGTGGATGAGGTTCCAGAAATTCAAGATCTCTGGGATAAACTACTTATATTCAGACACGTTAGAAAAACTAATGGAAAAAGTTTAAAAGGGAGTGGTTTTCAATTTTCATAATTCTTGATTTGCAACAGGAAAACCTTCCCGCCCTATTGTCTTATTAATGAATTTCTCGAATCGTGTCATAAAGCACGAATAATTTTATCATGCTTTCACTGTTTTTTTTAACATTATTTTACTGTTATTCAATTAGGTGACAAATCCATAAATCGAAAGCCGTTCTCGAAAGTTCTCGGGTTATTAAATATGTTGTAACAAACCCACTTTTGTTTCATTTATAAAGATTTCACTTGAAAATTAACCCAAGTCAAGCCAGATCCCTGAAATTTTCATCACCTGTAATAGGTAATCCGTTTAGGCACAACAAGTCGAAAATTCAATATTCTACTATTATTAGGTTTCCTACTTCAGACGATATCAAACAGTAAAGTAATAGGCTGATATCTGTTCCTAAGGCAACTTCAAAGCTTAAGCTCATTCGCAAGTGGATTGTATGAGCTTCTTTGATCGTCTGCTTATTCATGTTCACAGTCCTGTAAACTCTGAATGTAATATTTCCATATGGATGATTTAGATAGTTTATTGGTTTTTTTATTAAAGCAGATTTATTGAAATTCTTTTATTATTAAGTCTTCAAAGAATCTTTAGATATCGTTCGGTATCAATCACTGCATAGTGTAAATCAAAGTCGTATGTTTGAATCTTCAAAACTACGCAAAGGATTTTGATGCGTTTTTATTTAAAAAAAGATTGATTGAAGAGGAACGTTTATATGAATAATTTAGCATAATATAACATAACATCCCATTGCCCTCATGCGAAGCCGGGGCAATATATTCCGAACATTTTAAACCAACTATTATTTTATGACTTAAAACTCATCTACTTGTTACTTTTTATTCATTGTATTAATTATTTTTATGGTTGCTTTAGACGACGGAAGACATAAGAAGCAACGGAAAAATATTATCAAATATCTGAGGAAGTATTTCAGTGGTGAAATCCTAGTGAGAAGATAACTTAAGAGGAAATATTAAAGTGTTGTCAAATCTAATGGGTTCGAACAACTAATCAAAAAAGTAGCTATTCAAACTTTTCATGTTATATTTTCCGAACGAAATGGTTGGGTAAAATCTGCATTAGATGAATAAATAAACGGGTGAAAATAAACGAATTATATTTGTGTAAATCTGCATAAAAATATTTTCTTTCCTTCCTACAATATAACAAAATAATATAAGTACACAGTGCGGCGGCAAAATTACAATATACAAAAAAACTAAGTGAGAAAAAACCTCACCTATCAACTTGACTTCACTGAAAGAGACACAGCTCACCTAAGAAGGAAAACGGTCTGCTCATTACAAACCAACGTAAAATAATTTATGTAGCCCACTTTTTTGCCACAAGTAACTCCCACAATTACAACTCACATTTGGTACTGTGTGATGCAATAATTTAAGCTTACGTACACAATTCTCGCAGAGGGGAACAAATGAAGTGAGTTGGGTGAGTAATTTTGTGTACGAGGACATTTTGAGACCAGTCCTGTGCTTAGAAAAATTATCTTGGTTCGTGCTTGATGTTTTTTATGAATGTTACTCATTTTTAACCTTTCTTGGAGAGGTGAAGTTATCAAGCGCTCTTGAATTTCTGACAGGAACTTAATATGTTATTTGCATACATATTGATTTTTACCTTGACATAGTAGTATAGAGCCAGCTAAATCAAAAACGATTTATGGTTGTGGAGCTCTAAACTGACTGTAAACTGACTGTACTGTAACTGTATAAATTAACTATTTTTGTACTTGCCTTTATCACGCTTTAATTTAGGAGAAAAAACGCTGTGCAACCAATAAAAAAAAAATTGAAGCTGACAAAAAGTGGTAGGTGTAACTCCCTTTGTTCGACATCCAATGAAAGTATTTTGGAATTGTCTGCCAAGTCCCTTCGCCATTCTTAGATAGTACCTAATACGAATTATTTTTATAGAATTTTAATGCATAACCCAGCTGAAACGTGGCTTATCATACACTAACCTGTTCAGAAAAGGTGAACTAAACTTGTTTTTGAAAGATTTCGATAAAATTAGTTATGTTGTGTTCAAAATTAGAGAGTGGTTTTACATAAAAAATACAGTCCTTTTGTGTTCTCATAAATAACCTCAAAATAATTATTTGTAAGCTCCTTTTGCAAATAATGTTTAACCTACTTTAGGTACAAACCACAGAGTCGTCATAAAAATGGCAGCCCTTTTTGTATTACATTTCTTTTATGAGGCGTTTCATCTTATTTGTTAAGGCTGACTCTTTGATATTTAAAGTTGATTATCTTCATATTTGTAAAAGAAGGTAAATAAGAGCTTTTCATTCTTGGAGATGTTTTTCATTAAAAGCGTTTAGATGTCAAGATAAAATCCAATTTGTTACCAGTTTCTTTATCTTTGTATGAAAATAAACAGTATTTTCACGACAATCTGTAAAGCCAGAAAATTATCTAATTCCATGTATTTAGTTCTAAAATGAAAATCATCTTCAAATTTTACACCTTTCTTTTAATTTAAATAAATTCCGTATAGCTTGAAGCTCAAATAATCTCTGTGTTTATTTTGTAGCGAAATGAGATCCCACGGGTTTTCTTAGTAAACAGACTGAAAACAACTAAGAAATTTCCAAGAAAATCTCACTAAAGTAGATCAATTAACTAATCTGGGAATTTGCTCAGCTCGCAAGAAACGTAGTTGGTAGGAACTAGGAATCCTTTAAGATTTTAACCCGCCACCGCGGCACAATTAACATTTGAAACTCTTGATTAATTCGGAACACTATTTTATTTTCTCGTTAATATTTGAATAAACATTTTTCAATTGATTTTTTATTTTCAACAATTTTTTTTTGGAAAATGTTTATTCAAACATTTTATGATTTTTATAAAACAAATGATATAGCTTTGGGCTATAAAGAAATTGTGTTGCTAGCCCAATTGAGCTAAGAGAATCTAGTTTTCTTCTTAGGAAATCAAAGACAGTGTAGGCACCTCAAAACACCCAGGCACTTAGGTAATCCAGTTTCATCGCCAACAATTTCATGCTGGTAATGCTATCGGTGTTGTAAGTGTATTTTCCCAATGCATAAAATTGGTAGCTGTGTTACTAAAACTATTTCAGTTAGTATACACTGAAAGACGTTAGAATGAAAAATAACACTGTCATCTTAATATAAATTACGTTTAAAAAAAAAAACAAACTTATGTGAGTTCTCTGTGAATGTGGTCGAAAATGCCCACGAGAGCGACTGAGGGTTAACCGTCTGAGAGCATGTGTAGAGCACGAGGGCGTAAATCGTTTCAAATGAGTGCTTCATGAGTGCAGATAAATTACATTAAATCTCCCGCTCACGTGCCGGAAAATTCACCAATGTTTCACTAGAGGGTTAAGGTGGACATGCTTTAGGTTTATTTGGTTATTTGCATCATAAAAATAGAAAGGAATTAAATTGGTCATATTGAAACGTCATCATCATCATCAACCTGTTATAGTCCAATGCCGAACATAGGCCTCTCCTTTTGCACGCCACTGTACTCGATCTTCGGCTGCTCGCATCCAGCTCCCGCCAGCCATCCTGCGCAATTCATCACTCCACCTTGCCTGAGGACGTCCTACACTACGCTTGCCGAGACGCGGTCTCCACTCAAGAACACGTTTACTCCTACGGTTGTCGGTTCTACGGCTAACATAGCCAGCCCACTGCCACTTCAGCTTGCTATTGAAACGTGTCGCACTTCAAATGTTGAAACAAGACTAAAAAGTTACACATTGCTATACCTATGGCTCTAAATGTAAGCGATGAAGCAACTAGCAACTAATGAAAACCCTAACTTTCAATGATAGGAATATATTATAATTACAGCTAGTTAAACAATTATTTATGGTCCAATTAAATTAAATTCTTATAAGAAAATCAATCGTGTTGTAAAGATTTACGATCATGTATATTATCATCATCAGCAAGTATATTTTACCGATAAATAGTGATAATTCAACTGTTTGAATTCAGATAGTAATTCATTTTTAACGATGTCATTTTTAGATTGATGTCCTACGTAGATGGACGTCAATCTAAATATTCAACAATTAATATAAAAAACATACCCTAAAGTACCTACGAGTATACACAATTTTATCTTCACAGGATATAAAGCTTTCACTTATTTAACGTCTTCGTTTACTTTTCTTTTTCAAAATTTAAATTCTACGCTTCAGAAATTACTTGAGAAAACGGAAAGCGCTCTTTTTAAAGGCAAATTTATGCACGCCCTACTCACAGTCCTCGCTACTTAGGTTATTTTAAGGACTTGCGTTAGAATTATACGCTGACAGATGTATTTTTTGTCTCTAGATTCGAGTCTCAGTCCCAATAAATGTTATCATGTGATCAAGCTGTGAAATAATCTTCTCAATACAAGATTTTTTATATTTCAAATCAACAAATTGTCATTGTAACTCATCATTATGATGCTTTTTTGATGAGATCGTTTTTAAGTTGTATTAATTACTTATTTTTAATGATTCAACAAAATTAAAACAAATTAAAACCTAGTTTCATCTTAATCGAAAGTCAAATATTTGCAATAATGTTTCTTTCGAGTGTTTAAGGTATATGCCTAAACATTGGTGAAACCAACCTGGCTGCCAGGTATAATATACCAGAGAAATTCGCCCGGTCTGTTAATGGTCTCGGTAGCATGTTTTTGAATTTGTTTTGGTTTGGTTTGAAAACCTCTACTTTGTGATTTTAGTCAAATATGACATTTAAATGATTACGGCGCTGAAAAAATCTTCATCCACAAATGCAGGGATGATTTTGCAGTGAACAAGAGAAGTAACTAAGATAATACAAATACATAATAATATTAAATGACACAAAACCGGAAAATGTTCACCCTTCTACACGCAGCCCGACTTTGTTCGGAATTACACATTTCCTTTGTTAAAGTAACTCAAAGTTATAATTGGCAATCCGAGCGATTCTCGAATGTGGTCGGTTGCAGTCATTTGTCATTCTACATCCGTAATGTAGTAATTGCTGGAAATAATTGGACTTGTAACTTTAGAACGCACTGTAAGAATTTAAGACCGTACGTGTCGTATGGTACGTACAGTCAGAATCAAAATGGTGTGTTCCGACTCTGTCTCACACTCTAAGGGACGCTGTGGTATTAACTATTAACTTATATATAAATAACACCACTGTGGAACTTTACTGAAAACACTGATAGACTTTGACAGGTTTTTTGAGAATCCTCAAAAAACCTCGTATCTGTCACAGGAATGAGGACTTGGAGAGTAACCTTCATATTCATAAAATAAAAGCAGCATTGATTTAATGATACAAGTATCCTGTCACTTACGCAAAAGTCGATATAAATAAGTATGAAGAAACGGCAACGTTACAGAAGTAGCTAAAATGAAGCTGTTCGAGTATTGATTAATAGCAGAGTGACTTACGTGCGAATGTAAAATTCGGGTTTCATATTAACAATTTAACATAGAGTGATTGTTGAAGCCAGATGGTGAAAAAACTTTGGGTTAATTTCAGGTAATTTAATTTGTTTTCTTTTTGTTTCATAAATATTGACAATGCTGAATTCATATTCAGTACAAAAAAAGGTTCGTAGTACATTTCAGAAGAGTGGAAATAATTGAGTTTGTTTCTTCGCAAATACCCTGTAAGCATAAAATGACAGAGATGCTGCAAATTCATATTTTTTTCAGGAAATTTTACGTACTTATAGTTTTAGAAAGTGGTATTAATAATATGTAATCTAAGGGTAAGTATATTCACTGCTTATAATCTTAAACAAACACAATATTTTCATAACCTTCTACTTGGTTGCGTTGTTCACCTAGTGACCTTTAAAAGGGGGTTACTCGCGAGGGTTAAATTTGACACAGCCATGCATTAAATGTCATGGTCCACTTTATCGCATACATAACGATAGATGACGATAAGGTTGTAATATTTTATTCGTCATAGGACGATAAAAATAACAGCTAACATCAGGGACCTAATGTGGGTATTACTGAGCCACCCTGTAGTGTCGCATGAAAGGTTCGAATTTTGTAAAGGAGTGATGAACCAAAAAAGAGACCTTTTTTTATTTTTTAATAATTATCAAAGTGATAGAAATAACAAAACCAGGTAATAATTAACTGTTGCATTTATTTCAATTTTAAATATCTGTCGTCTTTTAAATTCCAAATCAATATTATACGAAAAAAAAGATCTTGAATAATATTACTCACTTGAAATAATACGGGCCTTTTTTTCAAAACCAACCTTCAATTCCTGGGGGGGGGAATCAGAGGTTTATATTTCGAAATCTTAGTAAGTATATATACTCAGATTCCTAATAAGGGGTTTATTTTTCAAAATCATTGCGAGTTGGTTAAGAGAAAATCAGTCGCTGAGGTAGTCGCTTTTTTATTCCTCATAGTTTTAAATTTAATTTATCACGCCAACTTGAAAAATTCACCCAGTATACCATGCCGTCATAATTCTGTCGGCGCCCGACCCGTTAACTTCTCTTTGATGTTAACAATACAGCCTTTAGCGGAAAGTGGGTTAATTAAAATGTAATATGCAATTAACTCTTCATTATGAACGTGTGAAAGAGAACGTTACGTCAATACAAGAAGTCGAAAAGCTTTTGGAGTTAAAAAATATATTTTGTTGTGATGTAAATGAGCGTAGACTTGCTGTTAATTAAAGAAAATGTTTTGTTATGACGTTATGAAAAAATGATGTTTATGCAAAGCAAAGTAAGCACATTCATTGATGGACACATGGAACACTGTGTATTGCTGTCATCGAACCCAGCTAACTAAACAAAGCTCCACATATACTACATTGTACCTCATTAGGGGGGTTAGGCTGTCAGCGAAAATTCAGATTTCATTCCCCCGCGCACTTGAGGTGGGGGGGCGTCGGGGTCCACGTTTAGTATGGAATCAACGTGCTCGAAACTGAAAAACGCAAGCGCCATTCACATTTTTATCGAAAAGTGAATGAAAATATTTAGTATTTTCTAAATCTAAAACAGTCACGAAATCTAGAAAGTAAATACCTATGTATTAGTGATTTTATACGAATTATTATCGTAAAATACGGTTGTAATAAGAATTTATATGATATTTTAGAGGTAACTTCAGGATTTTTTTTCTCGAGCTAAGTTTTTCCAATCGTATTTTGGGAACAGTCATTCCATCACACATACATTCTGTAATACATATCAGAAATTTCAGTGCGAAAAACATTCAATATTTTCAATTATATAGCTCATAGATAACAGTCCATTTTGCCGTTTTCACCTACTAAGGGCTCTTAAACATTACAGTTGTATTAAACTTAAAGAAAAACCCCAGTAATGAAAAAAAAAACAACACATTAACTTTTTTATCGTTTTGTCTCTTTCATTCTTGTTGCTGCCGCCATTTGCGAGTAAGTGACAAAACACGTCATTATGCTTTAATTAGCTTTGATGTTTTGCGTGTGCAAGTGACACCCCTTACCCAGAAAACCAGGATTGTGGCTTCTTTGTCATGACACAACAGCAGAGTTCTGAGCATTGTGGTTCAAACAATGTCACATAATGTATTATGTTAGTTTTTAAAGAAAACAAAACAACAAAGTATTGTTCTTCCGTTTTGTTATTCCGTTTTTTTTACAACCTACGTACTGTATGATGTTGAACCCATTTTTTTCCTTACTTTCTTTCTTTCAATAAGCTCGGATTCGTTACGTAGGTCAAACTAAATCTTACTAAAGACGAATTGTTCATTTCCCATGCAGTATCTTTAGTAAAGACTGCACTACTGCATGGAAAATGCTGAAAATAATAAAAGCATTGTTGTATTTTTGCTTAAGGTCTTCTGTGTTTAGAGCTTTTTGTTGCTGTGTGTATGTTGCTTGTTAGTTTAATTGTTATTGTTTTACTTGGTGCAGTTAGCACTATCACTTAACATTTTACTCATGAGCAAATTCATAAATGTGCATTGCCATGAAGAGTTCAAGAAAAGGCTTAAAGCTCCACAAGCTGTAAGTACCAACTAATATTGTGTCCGCGTCTCCATGCTCGTTGCTCGGTTAGCTCGCCAAATAATTTTCTCGCTTCACTTTAAGTTTTCCCATCACGTCTCGGTGTCAAAATTCTCATACGTTTTGATCGCGTTATTACGTGCGTCGTGCAAAACAAATGAGACGTCCGTACAAAGATATTTGCTGACTAGAAGTGTACGTTTCGATGTTTTCTTTTGTTTTTTCTACACTGGTGAGCAATTTAAGTACCGTTACATAAGTTGATAGACTTTTTCTGTACTAGCCATGTAAAACAAACGAGATAACTACAGCCTACAGACGTACCCACTGCTGGGCACACTTCAACTACTTATGAGGTAGCGTTTTAAAGTCGTAGAAAAAATATAAGAAGTGTCGTTTACTTTTCGGTTACAAAAACGTTAGCGGTTCGTGCTAAGCCTACAGTACTCATTGGTGAAGGGGTGTAAGGCTTGCTGGCGTATGTCGTCAAACCGTTCTTACGCCTTCAACTACCCTGCAGCAGATACAATTTGTTCAACGTGCCTTAAAAGGCAGAAATCCAAAAAAAAAAAAACAAACAAATTAGGTCCAGGTTGGGTGGTGAACCCATTTATAACCCGGCGTGAGTTGCTTTGAAACAAAAGTGTTTCCCGCATCACAAAATAGGCAGTGGTGCACTCAACACTACACCAGACGTTAATCTATTTTAAATTAAATTATCATACAGGATTGTACTTACATGTAGGGCTTTGTAACTAATTATGATAATTGAATTTTATTTTGGTGGCCATCCATCTGGATTCTGGACTTTATTTTAACGACAAAGATAAACCTGTTCAACAGTGTTGAATTCAGGTGAAATACTGAAATTATATTTTTTTTTACAAATTAAGCAATAAAAACAATGTTCCAACATTCGTTTACAAATGAAATCAATATTGAAACTAGCTCAAATTCATGAAATACCTACACACAAGAGATAAAGGTTTTAAATCCTGTCAACTCTAGAGATGGAACTGTTCTCCGAATCCCAACAATCAAATACTACTCTTTGATGTCAAGGTTTATTGTAACAAACTGGAAATTGTTTCGATCCTTTTCAAGTTTGCTCTTATTCAAGATTGTATCAAAGACAAAGTGATCGTCTGAGTAATTTTGTTACAGTCCACTGTACCTGTTTACTATCAATAGGGAGGTGGAATAATTTAGAACTTTTGTTTAATTCGACTTTGAATTTTAACCGAACAGAATTTGAACCCAACGTGGTGAGGGTCGAGCTTGACGCCGCTATCCGAGTTGCTTGGGTTTTTTATCGGTTTTTCTCATCACCGGAAAGTAAGCCGTGTTTTGTGAAATTTACACAAAGTGGTGTTCCGGTAAGATTCAATCTTGGGACCACCGGGTTCTGAGCGAGAATGTTCACCAATTTACGACGCTATCACGAATGTTGGTCATCTTTATTTTGAATGAAAGTCAATCACCTTTGGTTTTATATGTTAGACATCTACCCATTAAGCTAGAGGCTTAACCTATCATTTAAAGATTATTGAACGTGTTGCAAACTACAAATTTTTACAAAGAGTCAGGTTTCTGGAAAAATACCCCAGAGAGTTGTGGAAAGTATCTCAACATCGTTTGTCATTATTATCCCAATAAATCGCCAAAATGCATGTAGACGTTTCAGAATGGCTGCACAATTTTTTTTTAAATTCTTTTTTCAGTCAGTTTGTCAGGTCAAAGAAATATAACAGAATATAAAAAAATTCTGGAAAAATCAACCTGTTTTATTTTTTACTAAGCGGCATGTGCTGTTGAGAAGTTCAACTTAAAGTCAATTTCTGTTCGGGTTAAAGAAATTTATTTCTCATAAAAACTTAAAATAGTTCACTTACAATGAGATTAAGTACAACTAATTTCACATTTCATTTAAATTAAGGCAATTAAAGCCTTTTTATATATCTATAAAAATAAAAATAAATAAACACAATTACAAATTAGAATACGGAATTAGATTTACATTTGCAATTACAATTACAATTAATACAATAAAAAAAAAAAAAACTATAATAATAATAACAATTTGAATACATAATTAAAATAAATTAAATCACAATTGAAGGTCTTAATCATTTATAAAAATAATAATGCTCAGAATTAAAATATCTATAAACTAAATTATTGCGTACACTTATTAAATACTATAGCTTTCTGATATAGTCTTTCAGCTTATTCTTAAACATATTTATGCTATCACAGTCTTTGATCTCGTTTGGTATTGCGTTGAACAGCTGTGCTCCGTCGAACAGTATCGTGCTCTTGCCGTAGTTTGTGCGCGGGTTAATTAGGTTGAGTCTGTTTTGTTGTCGTAAGTGGTGCCTAGTCTTTTTTTTAGTAAATCGTATACTTGTATGGATGGAATCATCAATTATTCTTTTGATCAAAATACAAGTACCATAAGTGTGAAGTTGTTTTATATTAAATATTCCGGTCTTTTTATAAAGTTCCTGCGTTGGAGTCAAGTACGGGTAGTGGAATAATACCTTAATAATTTTATTCTGTAGTCTTTGGAGTGAGCTTATGTTGGTTGGCGCAGCCGTACCCCATACTTCAACTAAATACTCTAATTGTGACTTCACTAAGGAGTTATAAATGATGGTACTTACTCGCGCAGGAATGCAGTTAGATATTTTGCGAAGTGCTCCTAATAATTGTGTTAATTTTGTTTTAAGGTAATCAATATGCGGCTTCCATGTTAATTTGTCATCAATGTTCAGTCCAAGATATTTCTCCTGATGTGAGAGCTGTATTACTTCGTTATTTATGGTGAGGGGTGGATACTGTGAGAGAGGTTTATTTTTCGCGGCGAAGATCATAAACGACGTCTTTGATGCATTAACTGTTAGCAAGTTGTATTTGAACCATTCATTCAGAACATCAAGGTCTTTTTGAGCGTCGTTGATGAGAGTTACAATACATTTGCCGAAATAGAAGAGACAGGTGTCATCCGCATATAATGTTAAGTGTCCTTTTAAACCAATATTGTTAATGTTATTCACGTAAATTAAGAACATTAAGGGACCAATTTTCGAACCTTGTGCAATACCGTAGGATACATTTTTATGTGAACTAGTGAAATTGCCAATTTTGACCACTTGAGATCTATTATTCAAGTAAGATATGAACATATTTAGGGCTGCGCCTTTGATTCCTGCCTCTGACAATTTTTGTATAAGCTTTTTATGACTAACCGTATCGAACGCTTTTTTTAAGTCAATATAAATACCTAATCCTATATTTTTTTGGTCAATGTTTACTTTAATTTTAGTTATTAAATCTATCGCCGCGGCGAGAGTATTCGATTGGGCGCGAAATCCGTATTGTCGGTCGTTTATTAAATTATTTGCTTGCAAATGCTTATTCAGCCGGTCATACAGAATTTTTTCAAATATTTTTGATACTATAGGCAACACCGAAACCGGTCTATAGTTGCCCGGGTCAGACGTACTGCCCGATTTGTAGATAGGCGTGACTTTCGCCACTTTCAATGCATCCGGGAAGACACCGAGGCTCAGACATTCATTTATGCAATTTTTAAGCCTGACAATTATTATGTTTTTTAAGCATTTTACTGCTTTAGTGCTAATATTATCTAGACCGGTGCTAGTATTACTGTCCAGATCGTTGATTATATTAGAAATTTCCTCTATGTCACATGGCACAAATGTATGCAAGAAATTATCGTCTGAAATGTTTTTATCAGATGTAAGACTACAATCGTCAGTAGCGTGATAGATGTTTGGAATTTTTTCCGCTAGTTCTGAGCCGATGGATGAAAAAAAGCTATTAAATAGATCGCAAATTACATTACCGTCTGTTATCAGCTGATCTCCGGATTCTGACACTAATTTCGGTGGAGCACAGCTTTCCTTAAATTTATTCCTTGCCAAGCCGTTAATTACTTCCCACATTTTTTTCGGGCGATTATAATATTTAGCAAATAGATCATAAAAGTATTTTTTTTTCTGCTTCCTGATGATGCGCTTAACTTTGTCACGCTGCTCCTCGAAACTCTTCTGTGTGTTGATGTCGTGCGGTTTCTTTTTCGTTTGCCTCCATAAATCGTTCCGTAAGTTTATTGAGTCAATAATCTCTTTGTTTATCCAGTCATCTCGTAGGGGATTATCTATTTTAGTCTTGGTTATTATACTTTTCTGTATTTGTTCTTTCATGAATTCCTCCAATTGTTCATAGTCGGTATTTTCAGGACCACAATCTGCTTTTAATGCGCTGTTGTACAGTTTTTCATAGTGTAATGACTGGTACTTCACTTTGTTTTTCTTCACTGGTGGTAAGCCGCCAACTTCGAGATATACTTGTTTATGGTCTGATAGCGATGACTCAATAATCGAAACACTGAATGAGTGGTTATTTATGTTTGTGTACAGGTGGTCTAGAATAGTTTTTGTTGTGCTGGTCTCTCGGGTGCTGTACAATTTATTTATTTTGTTCAGTATGTCGTAACCACTTTCGCTTATATCGTCTCGGTATCGTGTCGCACAGCTGTCTTTGCTTAACAGGTCGACGTTAAAATCGCCAAAGACGATTGACCTATTTCTTTCCTCCAATTGCGGGGAGAATGTCTCCATAAATTTACTCAAATTGGTGTCGCCTGGTTTATATATGGCTCCTATATTTAAGGTCAATTTGTCTATGCTAACCCATAAGTAATGATTCCCGTCCTCAACAAGATCCTCAGTCACCTCATACTTTATACTTTTATGTATGTAAATGGATACACCTCCTCCTTTACTATTTTTCCTGTAGTTGTAGACATGATTGTAATTCGGCAGGTAATACAGTTTTGCGTCACTATCAGATGTAATCCATGTTTCCGTAAAAATTAACACATGTGTCACCGACCGTATTGCTTGTAATAAGCACTTAATCTCGTCGAACTTGCCAGGTGATCGAATGCTCCGTAAGTTCGCGTAAAGGAATCTCAGTGAGGATGCGTGTAGCGGTATTTCTTCATATTTTTTAACAATTTGGTGACACAAACAGCTTTCATAAGTAAATTTTACATTTTGTGTTAGGGAGCCCACTAGTTTTTTGGGTTTGTATTGTCTTTGACGATTCGAGGTATACCTTTTATGTATTTTATTATCAACTGTTTTTCTCCGTCCTCCGTGCGCTTGTTTAACTCGTCTTTTAGCGAATCTAAATATAATTTCTGAGTAGGCGTCTGATCCGTGTATATGTTTATATTAACTGGCAATTTGGTCTTGTTCCGAAAAAGGAGTTTTGGAGTTTCAGTACTATTAAAACAAGCTTTAATCGGCCGGTTTTTATTAGGCACATATTTACCTAATCGTATTAATTTCGTTGGTTTAGGGCACACTCCACACATCAAAGTCGTTAGTTGACATATTTGGTCTTCGTCGTGCAAGTTTCGTGTTTTATAATTTTTATCATTCAATTCGGGTATGCCCACAAAAAGTATGTTCTTTTCGCGCTCACAGCGATCTTTTACTTCTAGGATGAGACTTTCGTGGGTTGAGAGGGGCGGATTCGATGTAGAAGCTGACGCGGGTTGTTGATTTTTAATCTGTGATATTTCCGCTTCAATACCTCTTATTCTGTCCTGCGTTGTGTTATTCTCACTCTTTAAATTTTGTATTTCGCTATTAATCTCATCAAAACGTTGCGTAAGATTCTCTGTGGTTGTTTTAATAGTCCTTATTTCGTTTTTTATCTCTGCTATTTCTTCATGTATGTGTTTAAGGTGCTGACTCTGGGCGTTGCCAAATCCCTCTAAGCACTGCATTATCTCTAAACGTAGATTAGCGAAGTCCACTTTGTAATCTTGCTCATCGGTACGTTCCTTTCGCTTCCTTACGTTAACATTGCTATTGAAGTCGCTACTGTCATGAGTTAATAGGCAAGGTGCCGGTCCGCTTCCGCTATCGCTTGTTAATATGTCATGTGGCGGTGTTCTCTGGACGTTCATTGTTCAATAGGCGCAGACCGCTCCAGCGAGCGTGAGCGAGTCGAAAAATGCAGCAGTACTCCTCGCACTTGAGGTATGCGGGGGGGAGTGCGCACTAATGCGCACGCGCACTGCGCTGAGCCACGATTCTATGAATGCTTTAAAGCTTTAAGTGATTTTCGCACTACAATTAATATTTCACCTTATTACTTCACTTTGAGGGATAACTTTTCGCTGTCGCACTTTTTTTAATATAACTAGATTTTGGAATATTTTTGTCAACACGTCTGCTCGCGAGGTCTTTACCGGACGAAACTTTTCCAGTATATTAACCTACATCTTCGTGCCCAGGTGAGTGCGTAAGCTCCGCTCACGTAGAAGTGACTGCCTCGCTCTGAATCGTAAGCGGTGGGCCATATCATACCTGGATATGAAATATTTTCATTCACAAACTAGTCTCGCGATATTGCCCGTGAAATATGGATGCAATTCAATGGATGGAACTGATCAAACTGAATCCCACTATAAATCAATTGTTGTATTTTTGTTCTAGGTCTTCTGTTTTTAGAGCCCTGTATGTACCTACGAGATATGTTGCTTGGTTGCTTAATTGATATTGTTTTACTTGGTGCAGTTAGCACACATTTTGCACATGAGCAAATTCATAAAGGGGTATTGCTCTGAATAGTTAAAGAAAAGGCTTTAAGCTTAACAAATTGTAAGTACCAACTAATATTGTGTCCGCGTCTCCAAGCTCGTTGCTCGGTTAGCTCGCCAAATAATTTTCTCGCTTCATGTGCTGTTGAGAAGTTCAACTTGATGTCAATGTCTGTTCCAGTATATTAACCTACATCTACGTACCCAGGTGAGTGCGTAAGCTCCGCTCACGTAGAAGTGACTGCCTCGCTCTGAATCGTAAGCGGTGGGCCATATCATACCTGGATATGAAATATTTTCATTCACAAACTATTCTCGCAATATTGCCCGTGAAATGTGGTTGCGATTATATGTTAGACATCTACCCATTAAGCTAGAGGCCTAACCTATCATTTAAAGATTATTGAACGTGTTGCAAACTACAAATTTCTATAAAGAGTCAGGTTTCTGGAAAAGAGTTCCGAGAGTTGTGGAAAGTATCTCAACATCGTTTGTCATTATTATCCCAATAAATCGCCAAAATGCATGAAGACGCAATATTTTAGAACGGCTGCACCAATTACTATAAACCTTGTAAAATGTATTTTTGTGCAATAAAGATTATTTATCTTATCTTATTATTGTAATTTTTGGTCAGTCACTTTGTCAGGTCAAATAAATATAACATAATAAACGAAAATTCTAGAAAACTTACCCTGTCTTATTTTTTGCTAAGCAGCATGTGCTGTTGAGTAGTTCAACTTAAAGTCAAGGTCTGTTCCAGTATATTAACCTACATCTACGTGCCCAGGTGAGTGCGTAAGCTCCGCTCACGTAGAAGTGACTGCCTCGCTCTGAATCGTAAGCGGTGGGCCATATCATACCTGGATATGAAATATTTTCATTCACAAACTAGTCTCGCGATATTGCCCGTGAAATATGGATGCAATTCAATGGATGGAACTGATTCTGATTGTTCTAGGTCTTCTGTTTTTAGAGCCCTGTATGTACCTACGAGATTATGTTGCTTGGTTGCTTAATTTATATTGTTTTACTTGGTGCAGTTAGCACTATCATTTAACATTTTGCTCATGAGCAAATTCATAAATGGGCATTGCTCTAAATAGTTAAAGAAAAGGCTTTAAACTTAGCTCCACCAAGCTCGTTGCTCGGTTAGCTCGCCAAATAATTTTCTCGCTTCATGTGCTGTTGAGAAGTTCAACTTGATGTCAATGTCTGTTCTAGTATATTAACCTACATCTTCGTGCCCAGGTGAGTGCGTAAGCTCCGCTCACGTAGAAGTGACTGCCTCGCTCTGAATCGTAAGCGGTGGGCCATATCATACCTGGATATGAAATATTTTCATTCACAAACTAGTCTCGCGATATTGCCCGTGAAATATGGATGTGATTCGCTACAGAATATTATAGAAGACATATATTATGAGGATCGCTTTGTGCTTATCGCAGTCATAATGGAAATAATCTGTAATGCCAACTCATGAATCATTTGATGATTCAATTTGAGGTCTGAGTTGCCAAACTGTTTTGAGTATTATTTCTAACAAAGTTGCTAAAGATTTGGTAATAGTGCATGAAATCTAATTAAAGTGTTTAATATTTGAAAAATGTTTTGTTTCATTATCATCAGCCTACTGAAGTCCACTGTTGAACATCTGCATTGGCCTCTTCCAAAGTGGGCCACAACTCCCAGGTTTGGAGCCGTCCACATCCACGCTGATCTCACTGTCTTCAGGTTTACATGCCTACTGGCTGGCATCTATTTGGTTTGCTTAGTATGTATTAATACACATTTTACGGCACAAAATATCTTGACGGTTATTGAAGTCTGATTCGTATTGTGTATAATAAGGAGAAATATTTACGTATGTTTAATGATCCCAGTCTGTCAATTGTTTCAAATATCCATGATTAAAAATTATAATGACAGTCTATCTAAAAACCATAATGATATTTGCGACAGTTATTCGTCGACCATCGCGTCATTTGTTTTTGCAAATTGAAAAGCGTCGTTCAATGAAGTTCCAAATTAATTTGTATGCAATGTTATTGTGCAAAATTTTGGCAATCTAACGCAATCAAAATAATTCATAAACGTTATTTTGATGCAAAATACGATGACCACGACTTATTATAATTGAAGTTGTGCTGACACGGAATTATTTTAGCCTCCACAATACCGTTATTGTCATCCAACTGCCTAAAATCAGTGTTAGTAAATAACTCTAGTACATGGTTTCCTAACGTTAACGCGAACATTGAGTTAATACAACTTCACGGATTCCACTCTTTTATATATTTTCTTCATTTTCTAACACGTCGATTTGACTACTTCACCCATTTATTAATCTAACCCCTGCGCTCACGCTCATGCTGTCCCGTAAAATGTCAATAGAACTGAAAGGGACAGCATGAGCATGATCACGTGCTTAGCGTTGATTGGTGTTTGTGAATTTGGGGGTAAGACTTCACGGGAGCTGACATCACGGGATGACAAAGATAACATTCAAGTGATGTAAAGAGTACTCGTACCTACATTTTTGATAACCTGTATTCAAGGATGCACGGTTGCTGATAATTAAGTAGTCGAAACGTCGTTCTAAAAAATGAAAAATAATGTAGGCTCCGACTATAATCTGTAAAATTGTTACCATCCAGAAAAGACAGAGAGCAACTAGCGCAGAACGCAAACCTTACTATAAGCAACTGCGAGGCCTTAGGCCGAGCTACGGTGAGGCCCCCGGAGCGGCCAACCCCGCACTAGGACTCTTTTTCTAATTCACCTACCTCCCAGAAAAAAATGAGAGGGAGTTCCGCGAAACATAAACCGAAGAGGCCAACTTCGCAGACCTAGCCTATGGCTGCAAGTCAACCGTATGAAGATTTTTGAAGTTTTTTTTCAAACTTTCAGTCCTATTCAGTTTGCAAGTATGACTGTATGCTAATTCATGAGAAAACATTTTCTAACTGGTGTTTTAGTTATGAAATTCAAGTATTGCCTACTTTTTTAACACGTGGTGGTCGAACCAAAGGTATTAAAATTTGGCGAAAGATAGCGAAATATTTTATTCACTTCTATTTAGAAGTTTCAAATTTCGTAAGTTTTCTCAAGATGCTCTAACAGAGTTATATTCCTAGTGGCAACTCAGGTAGCCAGAGGTCCTCGGAAGTTAGTGAGTGTTTAACTGCAGGACTTGAGGTTCGTCTAACTAACTAAATACCAAGTTCGTCTCAAATTGACAAGGTGCAGAACGCCTGAGCTACCTACTCGTATTTGCTTGCCTCCGTGAGTTAATGTGATCATTCATTTCACAATTAAATTATGCTGAATGGTTTTCGGAGCTACAAAACTTCGGCAAAAAACTAAAAGGATCTACACAATCAAATCTTCATTGAAGAAAACTACTGTATTTATTTTTGTTCTTCACTTAACACAACTAGACACTCACCTAATATTGGCTAGCAGCAGAAAATATCAACTAGCACACGTAGATATAAAAAGGAAACCATTCCACGAGACAAAAAACATCAATGTGCTAGCAACAATACCTCAAACTAACACATTTAAAATACTCAAAACTGAACCTTAAAGTCAACAAGACAAATGCAGTAAACAGCAAAAGTGGTTCTTAATTTCAACATTGATACGCATTTAGCGTCGAGCTGACCCGCTTTTGTGCCGTTAATTCGGTCCGAGTCAGCGTCATTAAGTTATCCGACGCTAACGTGACTCCAAGCGGCACTAGCGGGAACAAATACATTTTGCACCATCTATTTATGCGTCAATAATTTCACTACAGATTCGCTAAACAAAGGAATTTGTCCATCAATGTGGGGATCAACATCGCAATTTCATTGACCTAAATGTTTTGATTATCGTATACACATTGTATTCTGTTATCATAATAACTGATAAATGTAATTCAAATTATTTTGTTTAAATTATTTTAGTTTACTAAAAAAACATGCCTTTGTACTTAATAACTTGGTTATAGGTTATTTTATTTTAGCATTAGGAATAATGCATTATCATCTCACTAAAGATAAGAAAACCAGAAAAAGACATTCAGGCCTTGGCTTCAGGCGGGAATCTTAACCGCCAGCAACAATACTTCAAAATAACACATATTTTCAAATACTCGAACCTGAACTTTAAGGAGTAAGTAACAAGAAAAATGCAGTAAACAGCAAAAGGGGTTCTTAATTTCAACATTGATACGCATTTAGCGTCGAGCTGACCCGCTTTTGTGCCGTTAATTCGGCCGGAGTCAGCGTCATTAAGTTATCCGACGCTAACGTGACTCCAAGCGGCACTAGCGGGAACAAATACATTTTGCACGATCTATTTATGCGTCAATAATTTCACTACAGATTCGCTAAACAAAGGACTTTGTCCATCAATGTGAGGATCGACATCGCAATTTCATTGACCTAAATGTTTTGACTATCGTATACTTACACATTGTATTCTGCTATCATAAATACTGTTAAAAGTAATTCATATATTTTTAAAAACAGATTGTACTTTATTTTAGTTTCCCAAAAAATGTGCCTTTATTCTAAATAACTTGGATAAAGGTTATTTTATTTTAGCATCAAGGATGATGCATTATCATCTTACTAAAGAAAAAAAGAACCAGAATAAGACATTCGGTCTTGGTTTCAGGCGGGAATCTAATCGCCAGCAACAATACCTCAAAATAACTCATATTTTCAAATGAACTCAAATAAGTAAGTAACCAGACAAATGCAGTAAACAGCAAAAGCGGTTCTTAATTTCAACATTGATACGCATTTAGCGTCGAGCTGACCCGCTTTTGTGCCGTTAATTCGGTCGGAGTCAGCGTCATTAAGTTATCCGACGCTAACGTGACTCCAAGCGGCACTAGCGGGAACAAATACATTTTGCACGATCTATTTATGCGTCAATAATTTCACTACAGATTTTCAGAATCAGAATCAGAATCAGAATCAGAATCAGAATCAGAAATATCTTTATTTAAATAGACCTGTTACAAGTGCTTTCAAATCGTCAAAAACTTAATCAAACAACAAAAATACACTTAATAATAGACTTAAATACTATAATAGAAATAATAAATAAATACACAGTATACAAACATAATGTGACTCAACCACCGGTGTCGGAAAGTTTTTTCTGTACTGAGAAGAACCGGCAAGAAACTCAGCAGTTACTCTTTTCAATATGTTCTGTACAATAATCCGTTAGTAAATTACAATTTATTATTAAGTACACATACAGTTATACAATTTCAAGAAAATGGTTAGTGCACAAATAATGGTAAATTATAAAAAGCAATTAACAACATTGTTTAGAAAAGACTACTGGTTAACATTATAAAAAAGGAGTTTTGAGGTTCACATCCAGTTATACAATTCAAAGAAAAAAATGTTTGGTTGGTTCACATTATTATGTTGAATCCGTATAATTATTACAAAATGGCTAATTGGAGTCCGCGTCGAGCTGAGAGCTTACTCCCAGGCGTTCCTATCCATAAGGTAGTCGGCTGTGGTATAATATCCTTTTTTTAATGAGACAGTTTTAATATGATGTTTAAACCTATGTGATGGTAACTTACAAATTGCTTCTGGAATTTTGTTGTAGTAGTGTATACCTTGCCCCATAAAGGAACCTAAAACCTTTTGTAACCTGAATAATGGAAGCGCAATTTTATTCCTATTCCTCGTATTTTTGTCATGTATGTCACTATGTTTAGTGAAGAGATTAATATTTTCTCGCACCAATATAATACAATTATAAACGTATTGAGAAGCCACAGTAAGAATCCCGACTTCCTTAAAAATATCCCTAAGCGAGGTCCGTGCACGAAGCTTGTAGATGGATCTGATGGCTCGCTTCTGAAGAATAAATATGGTTTGTATATCTGCTGCCTGGCCCCAAAGTATTATACCATATGACATAATACTGTGGAAATAGCTGAAATAAACCGATCGAGCTGTGTCTACATCTGTCAAAGATCTTATTTTTCTTATAGCAAAAGCAGCTGAGCTAAGTCTGCCTGAAAGCTTGTCTATGTGAGGGCTCCACTGTAATTTTGAGTCTATCGTCATTCCAAGAAAAACTGTTGAATCTACAAGCTCCATATCATTACTATTTATTTTCAAATCAATGTGGTTATTTCTAACATTAGGCAACTTGAAATTAATACATTTAGTTTTGTTTGCATTTAACTGAAGGTTGTTGGTTGTAAACCATTGCAAAACCTTAGAAATTGCATTGTTTACGTCATCAAAATTATCTTTATTTCTATCGACATTAAAAACTAATGATGTATCATCTGCAAATAAAACTATGTCACAAAGGTCTCTAACGTAAAAAGGTAGGTCATTTATATATATCAAAAATAAAAAGGGGCCCAAAATTGGTCCCTGTGGAACCCCCATTTTGAGCAGTGATCCGGAAGATGAAGTGCCATTCACGTCGACTTTTTGAGTTCTGAAACTAAGATATGAAGTAATTAAGTCCAACGCTGTGTCTTTAACACCATAAAAATCGAGCTTACGTATGAGAGTGAGGTGGTCGACGCAATCGAATGCTTTGGATAAGTCACAGAAGATACCAAGAGCATTCTGAGCACTCTCCCAAGCCCTGAAGATGTGTTTCACGAGCGCAATACCAGCATCTGTAGTAGAACGACCTCTAGTGAATCCGTACTGTTCCCTGTGTAGAAGTTTATTCTCATGAAAATGACTCAAAAGTTGTTCTAGTATGATCTTTTCAAAAATCTTGCTTAAAGCTGGCAAGATAGATATGGGCCTAAAGTTACCAGGGTCCTGTTTACTGCCTGATTTAAAAAGAGGTATCACTTTACTGTGTTTCATTAAATCTGGAAACACTCCTTCATCAACACAGTCATTAAAAATTATGGCTAGGTACGGAGCAAGAACATCTACTATATGACTAATAATATTTACTGAAATACCCCAAAGATCGGTGGTATTCTTTTTATTAATTAATTTAAATGATTTTAAAACATCAAGTGAATCTATGATTCGCTAAACAAAGGACTTTGTCCATCAATGTGAGGATCGACATCGCAATTTCATTGACCTAAATGTTTTGACTATCGTATACACATTGTATTCTGCTATCATAAATACTGTTAAAAGTAATTCATATATTTTTAAAAACAGATTGTACTTTATTTTAGTTTCCCAAAAAATGTGCCTTTATTCTAAATAACTTGGATAAAGGTTATTTTATTTTAGCATCAGGGATGATGCATTATCATATTACTAAAGAAAAAAAAACCAGAAAAAGACATTCGGTCTTGGTTTCAGGCGGGAATCTAATCGCCAGCAACAATACCTCAAAATAACTCATATTTTCAAATACTCAAAACTGAACTCAAATAAGTAAGTAACCAGACAAATGCAGTAAACATCAAAAGCGGTTCTTAATTTCAACATTGATACGCATTTAGCGTCGAGGTGACCCGCTTTTGTGCCGTTAATTCGGTCGGAGTCAGCGTCATTAAGTTATCTGACGCTAACGTGACTCCAAGCGGCACTAGCGGGAACAAATACATTTTGCACGATCAATTTATGCGTCAATAATTTTCACTACAGATTCGCTAAACAAAGGACTTTGTCCATCAATGTGGGTATCAACATTGCAAATTCATTGACCTAAATGTTTTGACTATCGCATGCACATGGTATTCTGTTTTCATGATAACAGATTAATGTAATTCATATATTTTTTAAAACAGACTGCGCTTTATATTCGTTTCCCAAAAAAAAGCCTTAATACTAAATAACTTGGTAATGGGTTATTTTATTTCAGCTTTAGGGATAACGCATTATCATCTTACTAAAGATAGGAAAACCAGAGAAAGACATTCAGCCTTGGCTTCAGGCAGGAATCTAACCGCCAGCAACAATACCTCAAACTAACACATTTCAAATATTCAAAACTGAACTTAAAAGAGTAAGTAACAAGACAAATGCAGTAAACAGCAAAAGCGGTTCTTAATTTCAACATTGATACGCATTTAGCGTCGAGCTGACCCGCTTTTGTGCCATTAATTCGGTCGGAGTCAGCGTCATTAAGTTATCCGACGCTAACGTGACTCCAAGCGGCACTAGCGGGAACAAATACATTTTGCACGATCTATTTATGCGTCAATAATTTCACTACAGATTCGCTAAACAAAGGACTTTGTCCATCAATGTGGGGATCGACATCGCAATTTCATTGACCTGAATGTTTTGACTATCGTGTACACATTGTATTCTGTTTTCATGATAACTGATTAATGTAAATCATATATTTTTTAAAACAGACTGCACTTTATATTAGTTTCCCAAAAAACATGCCCATTTACTAAATAACTTGGTTATGGGTTATTTTATTTTGGCATAAGGGATTATGCATTATCATCTTACAAAAGGTAGCAAAACCAGAAAAAGACATTCGGCCTTGGTTTCAGGCGGGAATCTAACCGCCAGCAACAATACCTCAAAATAACACATATTTTCAAATGCTCAAAACTGAACTCACAAGAGTAAGTAACAAGTCAAATGCAGTGAACAGCAAAAGCGGTTCTTAATTTCAACATTGATACGCATTTAGCGTCGAGCTGACCCGCTTTTGTGCCGTTAATTCGGTCGGAGTCAGCGTCATTAAGTTATCCGACGCTAACGTGACTCCAAGCGGCACTAGCGGGAACAAATACATTTTGCACGATCTATTTATGCGTCATTAATTTTCACTACAGATTCGCTAAACAAAGGACTTTGTCCATCAATGTGGGGATCAACATTGCAATTTAATTGACCTAAATGTTATGACTCTCGCATACACATTGTACTTATTCTGTTATCTACCTGATAAATGTTATTCAAATTATATTTTTCAGAACAGACTGCACCTTTTTTAGTTTACCAAAAAATATGCCTATATACTAAATAACTTGGTTGTAGGTTATTTCATTTTAGCATTAGGGACAATACATTATCATCTTACAAAAGGTAGCAAAACCAGAAAAAGACATTCGGCCTTGGTTTCAGGCGGGAATCTAACCGCCAGCAACAATACCTCAAAATAACACATATTTTCAAATGCTCAAAACTGAACTCACAAGAGTAAGTAACAAGTCAAATGCAGTGAACAGCAAAAGCGGTTCTTAATTTCAACATTGATACGCATTTAGCGTCGAGCTGACCCGCTTTTGTGCCGTTAATTCGGTCGGAGTCAGCGTCATTAAGTTATCCGACGCTAACGTGACTCCAAGCGGCACTAGCGGGAACAAATACATTTTGCACGATCTATTTATGCGTCAATAATTTCACTACAGATTCGCTACACAAAGGACTTTGTCAATGTGAGGATCGACATTGCAATTTCATTGACCTAAATGTTTTGACTATCGTATACACATTGTATTCTGCTATCATAAATACTGTTAAAAGTAATTCATATATTTTTAAAAACAGATTGTACTTTATTTTAGTTTCCCAAAAAATGTGCCTTTATTCTAAATAACTTGGATAAAGGTTATTTTATTTTAGCATCAGGGATGATGCATTATCATCTTACTAAAGAAAAAAAAAACCAGAAAAAGACATTCGGTCTTGGTTTCAGGCGGGAATCTAACCACCAGCAACAATACCTCAAAATAACACATATTCTCAAATACTCAAAACTGAACTCAAAAGAGTAAGTAACCAGACAAATGCAGTAAACAGCAAAAGCGGTTCTTAATTTCAACATTGATACGCATTTAGCGTCGAGCTGACCCGCTTTTGTGCCGTTAATTCGGTCGGAGTCAGCGTCATTAAGTTATCCGACGCTAACGTGACTCCAAGCGGCACTAGCGGGAACAAATACATTTTGCACGATCTATTTATGCGTCAATAATTTTCACTACAGATTCGCTAAACAAAGGACTTTGTCCACCAATGTGAGGATCAACATTGCGATTTAATTCACCTAAATGTTTTGACTATAGTATACACATTGTATTCTGTTATCATAATAACTGATTCATATATTTTTTGAAACGCATTGCACTTTATTTCAGTTTTCCAAATAATATGCCTATATACTAAATAACTTGGTTATAGGTAATTTTATTCTAGCATTAGCTATAATGCATGATCATCTTACTAAAGATAGGACAACCAGAAAAAAAATATTCGGCCCTGGCTTCAGGTGAGAATCTAACCGCCAGCAACAATACCTTAAAATAACACGTATTATCAAACACTCAAAACTGAACCTAAAAGAGTAAGTAACCAGACAAATGCAGTTAACAGCAAAAGCGGTTCTTAATTTCAACATTGATACGCATTTAGCGTCGAGCTGACCCGCTTTTGTGCCGTTAATTCGGTCGGAGTCAGCGTCATTAAGTTATCCGACGCTAACGTGACTCCAAGCGGCACTAGCGGGAACAAATACATTTTGCACGATCTATTTATGCGTCAATAATTTCACTACAGATTCGCTTAACAAAGGACTTTGTCCATCAATGTGAGGATCAACATCGCAATTTCATTGACCTAAATGTTCTGACTATCCTGTACACATTGTATTCTGTTATCATAATAACTGATAAATGTAATTTATATAATAATATAATAATAATAATAATAATTTATTTATTTCTCTCCACAAACTTAGGAAAACGAACTTATTCTAAAAAGTACATATAATGCCCATAGGAAGTGTTTGCGGGAGACTGGAGTCTAAACTAAGCAGAAAAAATCTGCCTGTATTTTAGACACCAGGCCTCCAACCCTCGGTATAGCTATAATATAAACAATAATTCTAAATAAGAAAACAATTAAATTTGATACGGAGAGGTCAAAAAAAAAAAAAACTAAAAAGGCTTAGAAAACAAATCTAGAATTAAACAATATGAAGTAACATTTTATGGATATGCATGTGGATGTCCGTGTGTAGCGTGTGAAGGTGTGTGGTGCGTGTAGCGTGTGAAGGAAGGTGGTGTGTGTGGCGTGTGGCCTGTGTGTGTTTGTGTGTGAGTTTGGGCGAGTGTAAGTGTTGTGTATGTGTACGAAGGGTGCGCCTTAGGCGTTGCTTGTGTGGACATGAGAAGGGTGGTGTATGGTTTTTTTTTTTTTAAATCACTTATATATTATATCATTTCACTGTTTATATGTACGTGACCTAGCGTCACGTGCCGTGTAGTGCCGGCACCGTGCCGTGTAGTGCCGGCACGTAAATAGAATAGCACTACCCCCTCTCTTCCCGTGGGTGTCGTAAGAGCCGACTGAGGGAAAACTGCCATAGGGAGATGGGCAGCAGCGTCTCCGCATAACAACAGGCCTCACTGCGATCGCCAACCCGCCTGCCAAGCGTGGCGATTATGGCAAACCCCCCCTAATGATGGCACAACCAAAAAAATGGCCCCCAGTCCCCGGCGTCCCCGCTATTCCTGGCTACGGCAGCGGCTATGGTAACGGCGGGGCAGGGGGTGCGAGGAATCCCCGGGTGAGATCCGGCTGCCAACACCGAAGACTCGACCTGGCAACATATAACGCGCGCACACTGAGGCTTGACGCGAAGCTCGTCGAATTGGAAGAGGCAATTGGTAAGTTACATTGGGATATCATTGGGTTATCTGAAGTCCGAAGAGAGGGGGAGGACTCGATAACCCTGCAATCCGGTAACTTACTATACCACCGGGAGGGCGATCAACAGTCAGTAGGTGGTGTCGGGTTCATCGTCCACAAGTCCCTTGTCAACAACGTGATCACTATCGGAAGTGTTTCGAGCAGGGTAGCGTACCTGATACTCAGGATATCGAAACGATATTCGCTGAATGTCATTCAGGTCTACGCTCCGACCTCGAAACATGACGATGTCGAAGTGGAGGCTATGTATGAGGAGATCTCTAAAGCCATGCATAGCCATAAAACCCACTACACAGTTGTGATAAGGGAATTCAATGCGAAGTTGGGGCAACGTTGCGGTGATGAGCTGAGAGTGGGGCAATTTGGATTTGGGCAACGGAACAACAGGGGCCAGATGCTGGCAGACTTCATGGAGAAGGAGAACCTCTTTATGATGAACTCCTTCTTCAAGAAGCCCGTAAGCCGCAAATGGACCTGGATCAGTCCGGACGGTAGGGTCAAAAACGAGATCGATTTTATCATGTCGACGAAGAAGCATATATTCAATGATGTCGCTGTGATCAACGCTGTTAAGACAGGAAGCGATCACCGCCTGGTCAGAGACACATTGAATATCGACATAAAGCTTGAGAGAGCGCGACTGATAAAATCCACGCTCCGACCAATACCGGCTCAGATTCAAAACCCCGAGTGCTTTCAGCTCGAGCTTCAAAACCGCTTCGAAGCCCTTGAGAACATCATCGATGTGGACGATCAATACAACATGGTGGTGGATACCGTCCGTACGGTAGGGTCCAAGTACTTTAAAACCCGCCGTCCAAAGTAAAAGAAACTCTCCAGCCAGACTCCCCTACTCATGGATCAGAGAAACGCAATGCGGCTACAGAACTCAGCGGATGCCCATCGTTATCGGCAACTCAATAGACAGATATCTAAGTCTTTGACGAGCGACCTTCGCCAATTTAATACCCAGTGTATTAAAGAGGCCATTGAGCGGAACAAAGGCTCCAAAGTGTTCGCCAGAGATCTGTCTATTAGGCAAAGCCAACTGACGAGGCTGAAAACTGAGGCAGGTAGCATCATTACGTCAACACCTGAAATCCTGAGGGAGATTGAGAGTTTCTATGGACAGCTGTATTCCACTCAAACACCGGTTGAAAGCAAGGCTAAAGACCCTAGAGCCAAGCTTACCCGACACTATACCGAAGATATCCCGGACGTCAGCCTGTACGAGATTAGGATGGCTCTCAAGCAGCTTAAAAACAACAAGGCGGCGGGTGATGACGGAATCACAACAGAGCTTCTGAGAGCGGGCGGTCGGCCGATACTCAAAGTCCTCCAGACGCTCTTCAGTTCTGTCATCCTCGAGGGCAGAACGCCAAAGGCATGGGGCAGGAGCGATGTGATGCTGTTTTTCAAGAAGGGTGACAAAACTCTCTTGAAGAACTACAGACCCATATCGCTTCTGAGCCATATCTATAAGCTGTTTTCGAGAGTCATTACGAATCGTCTCGCTCGCAGGTTCGACGACTTCCAACCTCCCGAACAAGCCGGGTTCCGAAAAGGCTATAGTACCATAGACCACATTCATACGCTGCGGCAAGTTATACAGAAGACCGAAGAGTATAACTTGCCACTTTGCCTAGCGTTCGTGGACTATGAGAAGGCCTTTGATTCGATTGAGACCTGGGCAGTGTTGCAGTCTCTCCAAAGGTGCCAAATAGACTACAGGTACATCGAGGTGCTAAGGTACCTATACCAGAATGCCACCATGTCGGTCCGATTACAGAACCAGAACTCTAATCCGATCCAACTACAGCGAGGCGTGAGACAAGGAGACGTTATTTCTCCGAAATTGTTCACAGCTGCGTTGGAGGATATTTTCAAGCTTCTGGACTGGAAAGGACGCGGCATCAACATCAATGGCGAGTACCTAACACACCTACGATTCGCCGATGATGTAGTTCTTATGGCTGAGACCTTGGAAGACCTGAACATAATGCTCGAAGATCTCGGTAGTGCTTCCCAAAGAGTGGGTCTTAGGATGAACATGGACAAGACGAAAATCATGTTCAATGCCCATGTTGCACCTGCTCCAGTTAACGTTGGGAACATTACACTCGAAGTTGTTGACCACTATGTTTACCTGGGACAGGCAGTCCAGTTAGGTAAGTCCAACTTCGAGAAAGAGATCTCTCGTCGAATCCAGCTCGGATGGGCAGCGTTCGGGAAGCTCCGGCATATATTCGCGTCCGAAATACCTCAGTGTCTCAAGACGAAAGTCTTTGACCAGTGTGTGTTGCCAGTAATGACATATGGGAGTGAGACGTGGTAGTTTACTATGGGTCTCATAAGAAGGCTCAAAGTCACCCAGCGAGCAATGGAGAGAGCGATGCTTGGTATTTCCCTGCTTGATCGAATCAGAAATGATGAGATCCGCAGGAGAACTAAGACAACCGACATCGCTCGAAGGATTGCATCGCTGAAGTGGCAGTGGGCGGGACACATAGCGCGGAGAACCGATGGCCGTTGGGGCGGAAAGGTTCTCGAATGGCGACCGCGTACCGGACGACGTTCCGTGGGCAGGCCCTCCACAAGGTGGACCGACGATCTGGTCAAGGTCGCGGGAAGCCGCTGGATGCGGACAGCGCAGGACCGATCGTTGTGGAGATCTTTGGGGGAGGCCTATGCCCAGCAGTGGGCGTCGTTCGGCTGATATGATGATGACTGTTTATATATTAATAATGCTTTCAGTATCGTTGTAAGTTTTGTCTAAGAGCCATTGTGTTACCATATATATTTTTAAAACAAAAAATATGCCTAAACTAAATGACTTGGTTATAGCCATTTTCGTATAGACTTGTTATAATAATGTAAACCAAAAAAAAAACAAATCAGAATGATGCAAATGAGCACATAATACAATCCTCTTTTAAATAAATGCATGGACCAATTAGTTCACATAAAACAAAGAAATGAATAGAAATAGCATGAAAATAAATGCAGTTAAACATAATATAATATAAACGGTCTTTAAACGTCACATTGCTGGGCCCAGGCCTTTCCTGGAACTATGAGGTGGAGCGAGCCATACTCCAGCACGCGGGCTCGGTGCGGATTGTCGTAGGGGTGTCAGCTTCCCCCTCATGAGTTCTCGCCTTGGCGTGGCGAGGGGGCTTAGTACCGGTGGCAGGGTGAACCGCCGGGAAGCGAATAGAACTCAGGCGTGGCAGTGTGGTGACTTGGTCACCCACCCGCTGCAGCCCGCAAGGGCGACACGTGGGGTTGCGGGGCCAGTGGGGCCTGCAAGCGCCCGAGGCGCATGGTGGAGGCCGCGGCGCATGGTGGAGGCCGCGGCGCACAATCGGTTGGTGGGGGCCAGGGCCGAGGCTGATCCCCCCTGTGCGTCGCGGCCTGGCGGGGCCGTACCGCTACCGGCTAGCACTGGCGGCGGAGTAGTGCGGTATTATATATATATATATATATATATATATCCTTCCATACCGATTTCGGTTACGGCGACCGCTTCGACTCTCTATCTACTGGCGCCGCTCATGCGCCCTCATGTGGCTCGCGTAGCCAACCTTATTAATAAACGTCCGCGAGCACTGCGGGCATGTAAGGGCGCCATCAACAATATTATAACTTATTGCCGCGGGTGGTCGGGCCTTCACTACGTCACGCCTGGCATCCAGCTCAGAAAGGCGGCGCACTTCAAAGTCATTGACTTTGGCTTTCACCAACGACCTCCACTGTCCCCGACCAGATGCCAAGATCTCCCAATGAGTAGGGTCTACGTCACAACCCTTCATATGGCGCTTCAGCACATCTTTATATCGTAGGAGTTGACCGCCGTGCTTTCGCTTACCCTCCTGTAACTCCGAATAAAAGATGCGCTTAGCCACTCTCTCCTCCGGCATACGCCTCACATGACCACACCAGCGAAGCTGTCTTCTCATGAGATAAGACTCTATGCCACCCACATTAGATCGCCTCAAAACCACAGTGTTACGCACACGATCTGACCAATGGATTTTGAGAATGGCTCGAAGACATTTGAGATGAAAACGATCAAGCTGGCGAATGTGGCGCCGGTACGGTGTCCATGTTTCAGCGGAATATAGTAAATTTGGCAATACAACTGCCATATATACCGACACTTTTGTAGCAATCTTCAAATCATGTGAGCAAAAGACCTTAGCGTTCAGCTTGCCAAAAGCTGCCGCTGCAGCACAAATTCTACTATTAATTTCAGCATCAAGGTCACACTTTGATGTAATCGTGCTCCCCAAATAACGAAATTTATCGACCTGCTTCAGCACATCCTCACCGAGCTGAATGGTAAGCTGCTCATGACCATCAACATCCAATGCCATTACCTCCGTCTTATTGATGCTGATCTTCAGACCAAAATTACGGCATTGCTCGTGAAGGTTAGCAACAAGCTGTTGCAGGTCATCTGGGGATTCTGCCACAAAACACAAGTCATCGGCATACGCTATGTCCTCAATGTGCGCGTAAACACCTTGGTTGCTGCCTTGAGCCGCGACAGATTAAAAAGATTGCCGTCCGTACGAAAACGAATACGTACGCCTTCAGAAGAAGACCCCAACACCTCCCGAACCACGACCGCAAAATACAGCACGAACAGTGTTGGAGCTAAGACACAACCTTGCTTCACTCCACAGGTTACGGAAAAAAAGCCCGACTGCTCGCCGTCGACAGCCACACAACACTTGATGTCATCGTGCAGGAGGCGCAGGAGTCTCACGAACTTCTCTGTGCATCCCAATTTCCTCAACACCAACCAAAGGCCCTCCCGAGGAACACAATCAAAAGCTTTCTCCAAGTCAACAAAGCAGAGATATAGGTGCCTGCTCTGCTCCCTACTTTTTTCCTGGAGTTGCCGGACTGCAAAAATTGCCTCGCAAGTCCCCCTGTCCGGTCTAAAACCAAATTGCGTTTCAGGCAAAATTTTCTCAGACAGTGTCCTAAGGCGGTTTAATAGCACTCTGGCAAAGACCTTCCCAGGGACTGAAAGAAGTGAAATGCCGCGATACGAATTGCAATCTGCTCGGTCACCCTTGTTCTTGTAGAGAGCCTTTATGCAAGACAACTTGAAAGATTCCGGGACTTGTTCCTCCTCCCATACGCGAACGAATACTTTCCACACCTGCAAATGCAACTCATCTCCGCCATACTTCAACAGCTCACCCGGTATGAAGTCAAGACCAACCGCACGCTTATTCTGTTGTTGCTTAATGGCACAGACAACTTCGTCCAGTGATAGAGCCTCATCCAGCTCCTCCGCAGTTGGGAGTTGAGGCAAATCGCTAATAAATTGTAAGTCAGCCGATCGATCAACATTAAGCAAGGTGCTAAAATGCTCTGCCCAACGCTGAAGCACCTCATCTTTGCTCTTCAGAAGACTCTTGCCATCTAATGCCTTCAGAGGTGCCTTAACACATCTAGCAGTCCCAATGAGGCCGCGGAGCTCATTGTAAAATTCTCCAAGCTGATTACTATCAACAAGCCACTGCATATAACGAGCCTTGCCACGCCACCACTTGTCCTTAACTTCTCTCGTCAGCTTACGAAGTTCACGGTCACTATTACTTATCTCCGCGGTACTGCCACTGTGGCGCGCCCCAGAATGCCGCCTCAGGAGATCACGGTGTCTGGCGATGGCTTCAGAGAGAACCTTGTCGCTTTCATCAAACCAATCTTCAGTCTTCCTGGCTGCTAGACCAAGAGTAGTAACAGCCACATCCAACACGGAAGACGACAAAGTTGCCCAATCCACTTCCCGATCACCAGCCTCACCTCCCGAGGGCAATATTTTCCGGGTTAAAGCTTCTATGTAGCTCTTCCTTGTCTCCAAATCAACCAGCTTCTCTACGTTTAGACGCCGAGGGTTTTTTTGAATATTTCTGCAAGGACGACGAAGGCGAAGGAGCAACTTAACGACGACAAGTCTATGATCCGACCAGCAGTGTGCTCCGCGCATAACGCGAGTGACTAGGACCTGAGAAACATCTCTCTGCCTTACGATGGCGTAGTCAATTAAATGCCAGTGCTTTGACCTCGGGTGCATCCAAGTAGTTTTGTGCTTAGCTGCAAGGCGAAACATGGTATTTGTAACTGCCAACTGGAATTGAGCACAAAGACTCAGCAGCAATTGACCATTGGAGTTCATGCTGCCCACACCATGCCTACCAAGAACACCAGGCCAGGCATCATAGTCACGGCCAACCCTGGCATTAAAGTCCCCCAACAATAGAATCTGCTCCCGAGGTGGAATTATTAGGAGGCATTGAGTCAGCTCTTCATAAAATGTATCTTTCATGTCATCAGAACCACTCAACGTTGGTGCATAGATACTGATGACATTTAAGAAATTGTTCCCGTCTAAATGAAGACGCAAAGTGGTAATGCGGTCCGAGATGTGAACGGGACACTCCTGCAGACCCTTAACTAAGTTATTCCTGACGGCAAACCCGACACCCGACTGCCTTCGTTCTGAGGCAGCAGTACCCTTCCAGTAGAAGGTATAGCCACCGCCCCGCTCAACTATCTCACCTTCATCGGCAAGATGAGTTTCACTGAGCGCAGCCACACTGATGTTGTACCGCTGCAGTTCCCGAGCAACAATAGCAGTCTTCCGCTCAGGACAGAGATTTGCGTCACGGTCAAGAAGCGTCCGCACATTCCACGCGCCAAAGGTCAATAAAGATGTTCTTATTAATTTATTTTTACGGATACGTCCACCACGAATAAGGAGATGCGATAGCAGCCGTGGTTACTACTATCTCGGATTGTAGAGGAGAGCATTTTTTTAAGGCACCTTTTCTAGCCCCCTCCCCGGCTAAGCGGGGAAAGCAGTGCCTCCCTAAATAGGGCTGCTTTGTCACCCTAGGTGCTGCCGAATTCACTCTGTCCCCTCAGTGCAGAGCAAAAGCGACCACGATGAGTACTCTCACCCCTAGGGCCGCTTGCGTGTAAGTTTCAGACAAAGCCCAGTTTGCATCTAACTGAACCTCTCTACCTTAACTCATCGCCACAAGACTTTCCCAGATCGGAGTCCAACAACGGAAGCGGTCAGATACGCAGGAGATATTATAATGCTCAAACGTCCGCGCAAACACAAGAGCACTCCCTCGCCCTATGCCTCTTTACCTGATGGAACGGAGAACCGCTACGACCAGAGAGGAGTCGGGTGCAGCAGTTTGGCACGCAATAATGAAATCCCTGTTACGGCCTTTAGGTCTTCCTGCAATTACCTTGATGTCTTGCCACTGATAGTGGCCTGCTCTTTGAGCCAAGACACGCATTCGGGGGATAGCCGAATAAGCTCGAGTGATGGAGTACACGAGCCCCCTCCTCTAGGTTCAGCCCACGAGCCGACGTGGTTACCAGGGTGTGGCCGCTGTAAACAGCTTCTTGGAGCCACTAGAGAAGAGTTTATGAGCTGACGACGAATTATTTGTGCTCCGTCACCCCTTAGGGTCGACTGACAAAGCACAACGCGATCAGCCCACTACACCCCAGTGCGGTATTACTAACGGTAGGATCCAGCTTTGCCGTCAAAGTGCCACCGTTGAGTGCCGTGGGGTTTTAGTCGGTATCCATGAGGATTTCCCCACGAAAAAATAAAAAGGGGTGTAAGCTTAGTGAGCCACCTTAATGTCAGATGTTATCAAGCCGTCCTGAGGCCACTGACTAAGCTTAACGACTAACATCTAGCGACGTCAACCGGGACCAACCGCTTGACGTGCCTTCCGAAGCACGGAGATGCCCGAAAAACACATCACTAAATTTCGGTCGGGGTGATCATCCATCTCATTTCCAACCCGGCGTGTGTTGCTCTACAACAGCGATCGTCACCGATCGCTGCGTCAAGGCACCTCAGTTAAATATTATCCATTTGATATAACTTCGAGGCTCTCCCATCTGATGAAGTAGGTCAGTAAGGGCATGAAAAACTTGTATCTCACCCACGCTTACTTAGTCCATCGATCAACAGAATTGCTCGGCGTCAATCAATTTGGAGAACTTTCGTTTGACTTCAGTACTTTGCTGACCGCCCAAATAAGCAACGAGGCCACAGTTTAATCATCCAGTAAGATATCTACATACAAACATACCGCTCTTGGTTTGAATGAGTGCGTGAGCGTCGCGCGCCGTGTTGCGATATCACGCACACGCGGTTTCACGCACACGCTAGCATTAAATAGGGAGGCATAGGGAGGCGGCAGTACGGACGGGCTGTGCCGCGTGTCGTGCACGCTAGGCTAATAACTCGTCGGGCGGCCTTAGATAGCCTACTGTATGGTTTATACTGTGACGAGGCCGATTTATTTCCTACCAACGGTCAGAGGTGGCGTGGTCAATAATTTAGTTCGTAATTCGTTCGGGAGTGAGGAGGGGTATCTATTATTCAAGGTACCGTCCGAAACTCGCGGGAACGGTCTAATGCATCTGAAAATGTTTTCTAATTTCGGCCAAGTCATGGTTTACGGTTGATTGATTGGTCTATAAAAGTTGTATGTCGATTACTTTTTTCTTTTGCGTCTGGTTCGAACTTGCCGGTGTATATTTAGACGATACTTTCACGGTTTTTTTTTGACAGGTTGGTTCTTTAGAATTTTGGTAGTGAATAGGTGTTCAAAATAGATTTATAAATAATCACCCAAAAATAAAACAAACATAAAAAACAAAGTTCACAATATGTAAAATGCTTAGTCTATAAGTTTAGCATAATTAGTATAAAGGGGAAAACGGAGTCAGTAAAAGTCAGTAGGCCATAGTGCTTGTTCTCTACTGATTTATAAAATTGGGGACATCAGAAATTGGAGTGAAATGCCGTTTATTTGAATCGTTTATTCTTGAGATTTAAGTTGGAGGTTCTTCTTAGGTGTATCATGAACTTATGGATCTGAATTTGATCATTCATTAAGAAAGCTCGAGGTCAATTGAAAGGGGAAAGCTCTGCACGTTAAGTAGTTGAGCCCAGCTAATGACGCTAGATGTCGGTCGTTAAACCTAGTCAGAGGCCTTAGGGCGGCTTGATTCAATCTGAGTCTAAGTCAGATTCCTAACCCAACACACACTGAATAACCCTTTATTCACTCTAAGACAGTCTAAAAATCCGAATAAACTTCACCAAAAATTTCAATATATAAAGTTTCGATATAAATTTTGAAAAGGTTTGAGTTGCATTTTAAACAAAACAATTTAAAATCTTCAACCCGATCTCAGCATCCAGTTACACCATTTTAGTCTGAAATTTAATCGTGGTCGCTAACAAGTAATTTTATCTAAAAATATTTCGATAAAACAAAGAGTTTTGTTCAATGGGCTTTAAAAATGCGTTAGAAGCGGGATTCTTTAGTGGAAGCTATATTAACCCTCTTCGGGCTCGAATATCACAAAAGACAGTAAGGTATTAACAGTAACGAGGTTGGGCTGTAATTGTTGTGGTCCAAGTTACACCGTTTTTTGGTTTTTGAAAATTGTAAAATTAGTTAGTTAAAAATTCTTCTTTTTACTTTCGGCAATCGTGTCAAATCAAGAATATCATTCGTCAGATACTGTTTTGTCTTTTAGATAATAATAAGTGGACTTCAGTAAAATCATTATTAATTTATTCAGTAAAATTCTGCCGTTGTGTAAGTTGTCCAAATTATAAAAAAGTAAATTGACAAGTTTTGATATGTCAAATGGTTTGTCGTTAGACAATTCCTAATGACTTTGACATGTTACCCGGCGTAGGAAGGTTAGTACTTATGTAACACAGAGTATATGGTGGGTGTTAAATAGTCTTTCAGGTCAGTCATGGCAAGATGAAGCGTTGACAAATTTTACAGAAGGAGTCAATAATGGGATAACGGGTAACTTCCCATTCCTAAGAAAATTCTCCAGTAGCAAACCGATTCTAGCTTCTAGAGGATCGGCAGATGAGAGGCCAGTAGATTTGGCGAAACTGAGTCGAATATCCAACCTCTCGGTGACGGTAGTCCAGCTCCATTTGTACTCTTTCTTTGGAGCTAGCAACGTCGTTGCATACAGTATGCTTACTGAGGTCAACTTTAAGCAACAGGTTAAAAATAAATCATCATCATGAGCCTATTTTACTACACTGCTAGACATTGGCCCTTCCCAGATTGCACCAAATCCCTCGGTTATAGCCTAGTCTTATCTAGTCCGATCCCGCCACTGTTCTTAGGTCATCGGTTCATCTCGCCAAAGGGCACCCCACACTGCGTTTGCCGATCTTTGGTCTCCCCTCAAGGAGGCGTCTGCTCCATTTGCCATCGGTCTTTCTATACATATAGCTCACTGCCTCTGCAGCTTGCTGATTTTGGGAGCTATGTCCGTCACTCTATCTCTTCTCTGTATCATCATCTTTTAAAGAACGTCCTACTGAGTGCTGTAACTCGGTAGTACGTTGCAGTAGTGTCACTGCTTGGGTTGAACGACTATATAAAGTGGCCTGCTAAAAGATTTCCGCTCATGACTTGCACCATCCAACACAACAGTCAGGGATTTCAAGGGATTTCGAGGTTTGGGTCATTTTAATGAATATAACCAGACGAATCATTAGCATCGTGTGGTAAAATCTTCTGGATTAAACTTTTGCAGTCCCTTACTTTTACCCATGGCTTTGCAATCATGTAGTTTGATTTGATTTTCGATGTTGCAAAGTATTTGAAGAAGTACTTTTGAGACGATTTTTATGATATGTAAAGAAATTTAGCCAAGTTTTATTAATTGTTAAGGTGTTAAATGAGGAAAAAATACCTCTTGTTGGTTTAATTTTTAATATTTAGTTTTTATAGCATTGTTATATTTGGTTTCATAAATCCGAATGTACCTGTAGATAAGTACTTTAAAGACCTTGATAGACATTTGATCTAACTACTTTGATCACATTATGATACCTATTTTCATTGCTTGTGAACTAAATAGTTTAATGTAATCAAACGTAGATTTCCTATTAGACGTTTCCAATTTACGATCGGTGCCATCTCTGATCTGCAATATCGGCTTTAAGTATGCCTTGACCTAAATTGAAGTTTGCATCGTAATTGTATTTAAAGGTGCTGAAGTCATTGATTATAGACTTAATTAGGATTAAATTTACCGTACTTACTTGAGTTTGGTGCAGTACTCATTATTGCACGTACCTACTTCCCAGAATTCAATACAGTACTTATACGTAGGTACTAATTACTGGGTAATATCCGTCAGCCAATGATATTTAAAAGAATACGTTATGTCAGTACTGATGCGAAGTCGAAAATTGACCCCTGGCGAACGCACCTATTATTTGACCGTGTGTACAAGATAGTATGATTATTTACTACAGCCTAATCGAGACAGATATGTTGCGCAGTGTTGTCCCGAAATGTCAATGTTTTGCTCAGGTGTTCAAAGTTCTGATTTCGTAAGCCGCTTTAACTATTTAAAAGTATTGTCTCCAATTTAACTATTTAAAAGTATTGTCTCCTTCATTCTAATAGACAAATAAGTGCCAGAATAAATGACAAGACACGTAAATTCTAAACTAATGTTGCGGCGTTGCTTTAGTTTTCATGAATACGGAGGTTACCAAAAAAAAACAGGTAGATCGGTTTTGTCAGTGCTGATGCGAAGTCGAAAAAGTTTTAAATTGCCTAACGTAAATAATAACGACATAGATTTAAAAATCAATGATGATAAAATGGAGCTTGTGGACTCCACAGTTTTTCTTGGAATAACCCTAGATTCAAAATTACAATGGAACCCTCATTTGACAAGTCTTTCAGGTAGGCTTAGCTCAGCTGCTTTTGCTATTAGGAAAATAAGGCTATTGACAAACGTTGACACTGCTCGGTTAGTTTATTTTAGCTACTTCCACAGTATTATGTCCTACGGAATAGTACTTTGGGGTCAGGCGGCGGACATACAAGCAATTTTCGTGCTTCAGAAGCGAGCTATTAGATCTATTTATAAGCTGCGAGCACGGGCCTCTCTTAGGGATCTTTTTAAGGAAATTGGTATTCTGACTGTAGCTTCGCAATATATTTACAACTGTATTGTCTTGGTAAGAAAAAATATCAATCTTTATACCAAACACAGCGATATCCATGCTAAAAATACTAGGAATAAAGACAAAATTGCGCTACCATTTTTCAGACTACAGAAAGTTTTAGGGTCATTTATGGGGCAAAGTGTACATTATTATAACAAAGTTCCGGAAGCAATTTGTAAGCTACCATTACATAGATTTAAAAATCACATTAAAGCTAAGTTGCTGAAAAAGGGATATTACAGCACTAGAGATTATATCATGGATAAGAATGCTTGGGAATAAGCTCTCTGCTCCCGACAGAGTCTAATTAACTATTGTAATATAAACAATTAATACTTACGTTTAAGACACTAACCATTTTTGTTTTATATAGCTTCTCGTCGATGTACTTACTTAGAAGTGTTATTCTTTTCTTATTTTTTGAATTTTATTATGCTATCTTGTTCAAAGTTCATATTGTAACAACGACTAACAACGATTGTAAAAAAGAGAAACAGTTGAAAAGAGTAACTGCTGAGTTTCTTGCCGGTTCTTCTCAGTACAGAAACAACTTTCCGATCCGGTGGTAGCGTCACATTTATTTAAGTACAGTATATTTATTGTATACATTTAATATTATGGTATTCATGTCTATTATTAATTGTATTTTGTTTGTTAATTAGATTTGACGATTTGAAAGTACTTGTAACAGGTCTATTTAAATAAAGTTATTATTGTTTATTGTTTGTTTGAAAATTGACCCCTGGCGTACAGTACCCGGCAATCTTCTTGAGCATTTGTAGTCGTAGTGGGGGAAAGTTCGCGCATTGTACACTTACGTGCAAAAAAATAGATACTCTTTTTTAACTGTGAATAAATATGAATTTATTCGGGTATATATTTTGACAACCTGCGTGGCCCGTTGGCAAGGTCTGCTAGCCCAAAGGTCCTGGGTTCGAATCCCGGTATGGACAACATGTTTGTGTGACGAATCGTGTCTAATTTTCTGACTTGTCGTTTCAATACCACATTAGGTTGTCGCGGTATATTATTCATTTTAAAACAACCCTCAGAATCGCAACAAATAACAAAAATAGTAACGATAAGAATAACAATAAGCCTTTCACCGCCGTCGGTCACTTTAACAATCGAATTCCTATTGTTTGTGACCCGCGTGGCGTTCAATGAAAAATTAAACGTCAACAACAACAACAAAGTACTTTTCACTGCACGCAAGTGTATTTGGGAAGACAGCGTGACGTAGACACTGATCTACCAATAACGCGCTCGACACGATGCCCCCCGCCGTCGCGCCCCGCCTTCACCGCCCATGACTCCTAAAATTCGGTTCTGCGCAGTCAAGGTCATTTGCTCAAGAAGTTTGCCGGTAACTGTACGTACCTATATAATTTGACCGTGTGAATAAGATTTTTAATTATGATTATTTACTAGAGCGTAAACGAGACGGATACATGTTGCGCAGTGTCGTCTCAAACTGCTAACACTGTCAATGCTTTGCTCAGGTGCAAGATCGTTATGATTTCGGGTGCCACCTTTTAGCACACGTAACCCATCTACCTTTTTTTAATTTTAATATCATTGGGTAACCCCAGTGTTCAGTGTTACGTAATCTTTTGCAGCTAAATAGCCTAGCTGATATTATCTATATCACCTTTTCATAGATTTCCTGACTAGTCAGAACTACTCCATCAGGTTACTATTAACTAACTCGTTGAGAGATGATGATTGCTGTAGATATCCTGCCTAAGTTATTTTGTTTTTAGCATTAGGGATAATGCATTATCATCTTACTAAAGATAGGAAAACCAGAAAAAGGCATTCGGTCTTGGCATCAGGCGGGACTCGAACCCGCGCCTTTCGCAAGCCGGGCGACTGCACTACCAATTATGCTACCGAGACCATTAACAGACCGGACGAATTTCTCTGGTATATTATACCTGACAGCCAGGTTGGTTTCACCAATGTTTAGGCATATACCTTAATCCTGCCTAAATTGCTAAAGATCTTAGTACGGTCCCATCCAAAAATTCTGTTTGCTATGATGCATATTTTAGATTTGAAGAAGAGGAAGATGAAGAAGGTAATATTTCTGGATGAAATAAAACAAAAGCAACTTACACAACGATCCTTTTTAATTAATTTTAAGAAATCTCACAATAAAAGTCTTGACTGGATCTTATCCATAAACGGCAGTATGCACAGCAAATTTAATATTCTTCTTACATAAATAAAAACTTATTTTAGTGTCATACAAATTTCTTACAATTTATTTACACTTGCCCTTACTCATGAATCATTTTTTTTGTTCCTAATATTTTTTTCTTATAATAAACATTTAATGCTTATTCCTCATCAGACATTTATTTTTGAAACTAAACACAAATATTTCTACATTTTTAATTTGAGTATGTTTACGAATAAGGGCTTAAATAATATAATATTGTCCAAAATGTATATCAAACTGCGTTAATAATTTAAAACAATATTTTTAAAACTAAACACAATACCCTGTTTGGAAAGGGATCTTCCCTTAAAATAATGAAATAACTTTATTAAATTTGTACAATTTATACGTATTTCGTACTTATACAATATGTTTGGAACAAAAAGAAAATGCCATTATTTGACTGTTTTATTAAGTAAATAACAAAATATTTTGTTATGAACTAGGTCGCAATACCGAACTATCGATGTTTTCGCGATGTTGTATGATTAAAAATTACATAAATAAATTATACCATTTTCTTTGGTTGGGTGCCAAACATGCTCATTATTATTACATCAGAATAACATTAGATTGAGAAATAATTATACAAATTATAATGGCTGTATGTAGTATAGGTACATTAAAAGCAACAAAGCTTTGACGAACATGCTTACATTTATCTACCAATAATTTTGGACGCCATTTTTATTACATAACTACGAAAATATTCTTTAAAGAAATATTTATATCAGATCCAAAAAAATATACGTTATTTTTTTATTTTTTCATATTTTATGTTATGTAAAACGCACTGTAATAGAACGACATGATTACCTTAAAATAATTATTTGATTTAAAAAAAAAACATTAAATAAAGTTGATAATCAAACAGCGTCCAACTCTATTAGGCCATTCAGCATAACTATCTATACTTCCATCAATTTTGTATTTACAATGTTTCAGAAATACCTTTATTTACAAACTTTATTTTACTAACATTGGTTTTAGTTTAAGAAAAATATTTTTGTATGAAATTCATATTATTATATCTGTACAATTCTTTAGCTACGACTTAAATTCATAGGTCTGTTTAAATTAAAGAATACCATACTTTGAAGCTACTTCTTTTTTGCATGACAACATTAGATTGTTCTTTGAATAAGTCCGTTACTTTTCACTTTGGATATGACTAGAGCAAGTTACTGTTTGCTTGAATATCCATAGCAAAAGTTGAAACTCAGCCAGCTCTCTCAGTACCTGAAACGACAAAAAGTATATGAGTAACAAATAAATTAATAAAATGATACACAGCCGCTAAACTGCATTGTTATTAACTACTGAGTGAGCGGATCAAAAAAGACAAAACAACAAGGCCAGAGAGAAATGAATTGTCTGGTGTCTTTTCTTCATATCAATTTTATCTTTAGAAATTGAGGCTTCAATTTTTATCCACAACGATCTTAGTGGGTCCATGAGGCCCTTAGTCACTTGAAAAAACCTCAAGGCTGATTATAATTCTAGTATGGCTGAAGAACAAAATATTAATGTGTTAAAAAACTATGCATTAAGTTTACTTTATTGGTAGTAAACGTTATTATTAAACTATTTCGCTGAAACAGGCAGCGGATTACTTCAAGTTAAAAAAATAATGTACACGTAAAATATAGAAAACAATACCGTATCTCATTCTTATCATCATTTATGATACCACCAGCAGAATCCAAAGCGGCAAGAGCAACGTAGTAATGGCCTTATAAAAAATCGCTCCTGAAACAAAAAAAATCTGTTAGCATTCATACTATATTATATTACATACCATCACGAATATTTCCACACGGGCTAGGCAAGGACCACATCTTTCTACATGCTACTCGTACAATCCTGACGTACTCGTACATTCAAGCTTCTACTCTTTGAGTCCTTTTATACAAGCTCATCAGTTGAAGGTGCTTTCAACCCAAACCTTTCTGAGAATATCTTGGACTTGTCCATAAAACGTTCCTCTACAACTACCCTTATTCAAAAGTTCCATGTTCCATTTACTTTCTCCTTAAAAATCCGTTAATCGTATTTCATCCGCTAAGTCCATATGGTCAAAATACTTCAGCATTCTGTTTACAAACTCTTAAATTACATTCAGTCACAAAGACTTTGATTTTGTCTAGAAATGCAGCCTTAAAATCAACAAGAACGTCTAAGTTGTGCTTTTCTAAAGACGTTGAAATTTAATCTAAAACCTATTTTCTATCTTTTAATTACTTCTCTAATTGGAAGAGCGAAATCGACACCATTGAAAGAAGCTTTTGCTATTGAATTTCGGAGAGCTGTAGCTAAGCTTTTATCCTTTAGAAATCCTCATTTAATCAGATACATTACAGCAGAACCATGTGGTTCATCTTCGTTATAATTCATGTCAAGCATGAGTTTCTCAATAAGGTAATGTAATAATTTATGAATAAGTTTCAAATATAATTTAAAATAAAGTAAACAAAATAATATGTTTAAGATAATAACAGTAAAAACTTTATTTTATATAAATTACAATGTCATTTTAATGAAACGCTGTTGGTAATAAAATTAAAGCCTTTTTTCATTTATTTCTGTACTATTAAGTGTCGTTTTGACATTATTAATTCATAAAGTGCTAACTGAGTAATAAGCTACTAAAAGGGCGAAAACATTTCCTGTTACTTGAATGATATTCGTGTTGTAATAAAACTAAATCATCTCTAAGGACCTCGATTAAGGTAAGCATTTGCAATAATCAAGGGAAGATAAGAAATACACATTAATTTTATCCAATTCTCTGGTAAAGCATTTTGTTGGATTAGGGGGGGCCTCAGCCGACATTTATTTATTTATTTATTTATTCTTTATTGCACAAATTTACAACAGTAAAAAAGTACAAACTGTAACATATTCCAAGCAAGTTTCATCAGTTAGATGACAACTAAATTGTTTAGTTCTGACAGCTGAAAATATAAGTTTCTCAATTAAAAGTTTAGTGAAGCGATTTTCTTAACATAATATGTTTTCTTGATAGGTATGTTTTTTTATAAATTTTGTGTAAATTTCGTGTTTTGTGATTATTTTGTGTTAAAATTTTTATCTTGAAGGATAAGCAAAACTGTACAGCCGGCACCTAAACGATATTGTACAGATTGGTCAAATACGTCTAAAGTATTTAGGAAAAGCAACCTTATCTTTACAAAAATAAAAAAATGTCTTACTTAAACGACTAAGTACGTCATTGTGGTGTTAGCATACATTATCATAATGCTGACTGTTTAATGCTTTCTTATTATGTATAAGTAACAGGTCTATTAAAATACACATATTCCGAACTTTTGAACTTGAACTATCTTTTAATAAAATTACAATAAATTGGGCATCCAATCTAGGCGTTTTAGTATCACCACAAAATGAGAAACAGTCAGCGCCAAAATCATGTTAGCACTTAAGTACTTTGTCATACTGATTAAATTCACAGCATCTTTATGTTAATGTCAACGCACAACAACGCTTGTGGCGTAGTTCGAAATTGGTTACACAATTTAACACTAACCACACAGCTGTACATAATAATGTAATTAACAAAATAGAACAGAAGGTTTTCAATTTACCTTTGTCTCGAAAGAATATTATAGCACGCAAAGCGTAATTAAAAGAAAACTTGCGGTGAGTCATTTGTCTAAGTTTTTATTAAAGTAGGAATAAATTAGAGGTGTTTTGTTAATTCACAGCTTCTTCAAGCATGATTTCTTGGAAACTTGAATCGCGAATTCATTTAGTGGGTTAGTTTTAATCAACATCACTTCTATTTTCTGCCGCACAATTTATAAACGCAGTAAAGTACATGTGAACAGTTTCGAGAAAAACACGATTGAAGTTGAAATTTTATTTTTGGTTGTCTACAAAAAACTAGTCGAGAATATGTAAAAAAAAATATATAGGTTTAAAGAGCAAATCTTGTAGATCATCCTGAAATTCGTTGTTTGCTATTATTTCAATATTTTGAATCTAAAAAAGGGGAAAAACTGTTTATACTTTGGCTTACCCTAGTTTCCACTGCTAGTCATACTGCGCATGAATGCAGTAAGACTGTTACTTACTGCGTTCATCAGTTGGTTACTGTACTTACGGCACATATGTTAGATAGTTGGATGTGATTTAAGATCTTACAACAAAACATATGCGCCGTATCTTTGCACATACTGCATTAATATGTAGGAATATAAAACAATATAACTGATCAAAACTTTTAATGGGCAGTAAGATCACAATCATACTGCGTTTATGATATGTCAATGACGCGTACATGTTGAATTTTTCTGTTTGAGCTAGAGGTAAATGAAACAAAAAATGCAAATTATTGCCAAGATTTATTGATTTAATAGATAACAGAAACTATGATTTGACCATTTGGTACTAAGTGGTAAATCTGAGGTTATAATCACTCTCATAACTTAAATATTTAATTAATTATGTTATGAACTTATAACGTATTAAAAACCACTTTACTTGTTTTACAATAACATCCACTTAACTTAAAATATCTTTAAATGAAAGCAATTTAGTAGTACTACTTCACGTATACAGTACCTGCGTACGGATGTACCTACGTTATAGAAAAATAGCAATGGTTAACTACTTTGCAGTCAACGTTTCAAAGTGACTCGTGCATAAATTAAGGTTTTACAAGTAATTGGGGCACCTTAGTTTCGTTACTTAGTTTATCTTAGCTAATCACAGCTTTGGGAATGTAATAAGAACGTAGATGGAGCACGCTAAATTGAAACGTTGCTTGCTAGGTTTGGTGGTACCTCGGAAGTACTGTTGCCGTGCTGTTGACATGTCGTACCTTCAAATTCTTATACCATTGACAAGAAACATGTGATGTAACACCTTTTACAAGTGCTAGACTTCATGCGTATACTCGTCAAACCAGCCTCTTAATCTCTATAGCCCATTGTTATAGAAATGAAGGCTTTCATTAGACATCCGCTCCCTAAGCTAAGCTCTACACGCATATTCAAAATGCTTGGCATAGAAATCCAATCCAAGAACTTTTCTATTGAAGTGCATCCAAAGTTCTGCCTTCTGAGTGAGCGGCATCACCGATTCGATCAGACCATCGTTTGCCTTCAGCAACCGTATCTAACTGATACCGGAAGGGTTCCCATAATCAGTTTGGTAATCAAAAATTACCAAACATGATAGAACGATCAAGTTTCGTAATTCAATCTGAAGAGTCCCAGTATGCATCGATGAAGCTGAACCACTTCCTGATTTTCCCTTCAGAATCTGGTCCAGTGGTTGGCACAACGTTGCATTTTCGATTAAGCCGGTTCTCCAGTTCATTTCATTTTCAAGTCGAGCGTCTTTTTGACCGGCTTGCTTTTCCTGCGTTTGCACAGGTCCAGTGGTTGAAGTACTTGCCGCCGCACCTTTCCACGAATCCGCCGTTTCCCTCCTTTACACCTGCCTTTCACTGCCTTCCCAAGGCGTAAGTAATATGTTGAATTGCCCTTCTGACACCGATGTTTTCGTAGAATACGATAATTTATTTGGAAATAAAATAACAAAGTCTAAACACAAACAAACAACACTCATAAAACGCTGTGTGAAAACACGCACTATACACAATTACTGCACTAGGTAATCAAGTCACTGTCGCACTGATACCACTTAAAACCGTAGAGTGAAGAAAAAGAGAAACTTAAGACTAACTCAAGAGCCGCCTCGCAACTCTTTCATACAGCCGAACCCGAGATCAATCGAGCTGGTTTTTGATGTTTTTGTCTGTAAAAACGCGTGGAACGTGGATAACAACTCCAATATTCATAACATTCTCATAGATATCGGCCATAACATCGTTTTTTTAAATAAATTCTACAAAAATTATGTTTCTTAATTACATTTTGAGGTACTGAATCATATACGAGCAGGTAACATAAATGCCGTATTTGCCAGTTACTGTGTTCATAACATGTTGCACCTATATGCAACATGCTGACAAACCTAACCATGAACGCAGTATTTACTGTGGTTACTGCATTCATATTAGGTACGCATTATTTGAATGTACTATGAAAACATATTATAAAGTGTTTAAAGTACACTATACTGCGCATATACTATGTGCAAGGTTTAAATCGCTATTGCTGAAATATGACAAGAATGACGTATTGGCACATACTGCACTATTGTTATGTAGCAAGTCAAGCTAGAATGAGTGTTCACGTAATATTTTGTTATTAAGTGCTATTACTGCGATTATGTTATGTGAATAAAATAAAATCTGTTCTTTACTGCGTTTATGAGATTAAGTATCTCGCCTCCTGTGCCAGATAGAAGAAAACGGGTCTTTGATTCTTGTAGAGCGTGATGTCAGCATCTCAAATATATAAAACAACTATAACCACAGTAAGTGTTACTTACTGCGTTTATAAATTGTGCGGCAGTTTTGCAAAGATGACCTGGACTATCCAAGTTGTTGTGTGAGCCTGCCCATGGTAGGACTGTACTGCTGGAGGGTCGCGAAGTATTTTGGACAAAAGTACATTCAGCAAATGTGCAGTAGACAGCACATCAATCTGTCCATTACCGGTCAGTGCCCCTTGCTCCATTGCAAAGATTAAACATTTGGCAAGTGCGGGAGAAAAAACGGAAATGGGTAGCCTGATGTGCTGTTGACTGTACTAAAATGTTAATTAGAATATCAATTCTTAAAAACGTTGAGTTATATTCGTTTCCAAAAACCACTCTTTCTTAACTTCTGCTGGTTTTATATGAGCCTGATCTTTCATAATTATCATCTTATTCGCATAAATTGATAAATACTGTTCATTACCATTCGATCTTCCTACTGCAGCAGCTAGCTGCATATCCGCAGCGGTGGGCATTTCTGGCGTAGTGCTGATGGGTCCTGGTAACAAAAAAAACACACCTAAATCAAACTCATTAAGTTCAATAAGACGGAAGAGATCATCAAAGACGAAGCGCCTTGGTCCACTGGTCAAACGCTCTGGCTCAAAACTGAAGGTTCACATCTGACCAAAAGTTTTCATTGCGCAACTGGATAAGTGGTGATGGAAAACAGCAATAAACCCCAAGCAACCCTAGTAACGGTGATAGGCCTTGACTACGTTGGGTTCAAATTCATTGGGCGGAGTGTGAGTGTGGGGTTCTGAAGGTTCGGCAAACGGCAAAAATCACTGTAAATGTTTACCAATATATGAGGTATAGAATCAAAGGCAGCTAAGTCCCTATGAGTCCCATAGGCATGTAGCTGCCTTTGATTCTATACCCCTCATATATGTTGATTGATTGTTTATTGAATTAAAGATTAAAAAGCCTGCAGTAAATTATTTTTGATGATAATGATGTTAGCAAAGCACACATTTTGTAAATAAATTAATACACAACATGAACAGCCTATATACGTCCACTGCTGGACACAGGCCTCACCTCAACTATGAGGTGGCGCGAGCCATACTCGAACATACGGCCTCAGTGCGGACTAAGGCTAAGGCTAAGGTGATGTCAGATGTTAACGACTGACATCTAGCGACGTCAGCCGGGACCAACAGCTTAACGTGCCTTCCGAAGCATGGAGATGATCAAAGTTTATCACTAAATTGATATTTTTATGAACTAGGTCGGTTAGTCTTGGTCTCGTTCGGTAGCTTAATTGGAAGAACAGTCTATTGCAAATTATTGCAAGATCCAATCCCACAGGACACTAACTGGACTGTTTTTCTATTATCGTCAAAGTGAATTTACTATTTTTAATGTTAAAAACATTTTACCACTTTAGCAACAATCCCTGACGGAATTAACACTTCCAATTTGATTTTACATGCCATGCGTTTGAAAGCTCTTCTACTACTCGATTTTTTAGAAAACTCAATCAAAATATAACGGCAAGCCGCAAAATTGGAATTCAATTGGAATTGGTTTTCCACAGCAGTGTGCGTGATATTAGCGAAAAAAGACTTAGTCTATGTGACAGTAAAATATTTCGTACATTGAATAGATAAAGCGGTACAGCGCAACGCCTGCTAGTATTTCCAATGCAGTATCTTTACTAAAGATCCGAAAACCAGAAAAATACATTCGGTCTACTTGGCATCAGGCGGGAATCGAACCCGCATCTTTCGCAAACCGGTTGACTGCACTTACCACTGTGCTACCGAGACCATCTAACAGCCGGATCTTTCGTGTATATTTACCCTATGAGCCAGGGTGATAGTAACTTTAATCTTATCATATTTTGCTCTAAGTTCCATAAATGAAAGATCTCATTAAAACTTACACCATAACATCATACAACTGTCCTCATTCTACTAACAGCAAGAATTTTCCTCAACCGTTATCTAACCCGCAGTCGCGTCAGACGAATAAAAACAAATCAATCATAATAATCCCTTCCCAACAAGGTAGAAGCTTCGGAACTTCCGAACTATCCTGTTGACTTTTCATTAAGTATCCCGGGAAGGGACACCTAAAAAAATGTTTGTACTGATTCCCTCACCGATATTCTATTAAGGCCGCGTTTTTCTACCCACAATGGAGTAAACGAACCATAAAATTATTCACGACTGGTGCAGGAAATGTTTCATCTCTCACCCACAATTTAGATAGCTGCGTATACAAAGTTAGCCCTGATAAAAAGCTTAAATGGCCCTCTCTGAAATTATTCGTCGAAATTGTTATTTTCATGCCTCCCTGCTGAAGAATATTTCCCTCATTCTTTTCTCTGCGAGGCATTAATGACGTTCACCGACTTATAAAGCGGTTAAATTGCTTGTTTTAAATAAATAAACAGCTTTCAGTTAGCCCCTGTCCCGTTTTGGCGCTGGCTTCTCGGCCATAATTCTTTGTCTATTTAAAAAACTGAGAATACCATTCACGCTTTCTGCAGTGTTATTTTTATGTAAGGGATGAGAAGGATTTGTATTGAGTTTTGTGAAAAAATGATAAAGGAAGTAACTTAAATTTATTCCGTAAAAAGAATCAGTTTCATAAAAGTATGCTGGACAAGTTTGTGAAAAAACAGTTATTCTGGAAAAGTATTCTGAGTCTCATTTTTAGATTATTTGATAAAATCAGTACGAAGCAGCACGTTTTCTTGGTAGTGAATTTTGTGAAAGATGTTGCAGTTCATCTTACAAATTGTACTCAATACCACATTAGCATTGTAAATGAAGTAAAAACTAATGCGAAAGAGAAATTTTAAGTTCCAGAAGTCCAAATGTTAATGCCGCTAGCTAATGTGACCAGTTTTTTTAACTGTAATCTGATACGGAAATGACATTTAATGATTGGTTTTATAGCCAAGAGAGTTTTTTTATCGATGGAAAAAAAAGATTCCCATCATTTTCATTAAAATTAAAACAAAAATGAAGCAGTGACAGAAGAATCTACAGGCCGCCAAGTTAAGACGCGGCTGGATGGTTTAGATGCTGTACCCCGCAAGAAGGTTGCGCATCAACTAAACTAGAGCACATGTAGTTTCAGAATGCATTAAAAAAAATAAATGAAAGAGACGTAGCAAGTATGTACGTCCTTTGCTTTCCCTCAGTCTTCAAGCTATTTTGATTTACTTACCTGGATAATAAATAGCTTCTTTTCTGACTACGTAGCTAGCTTGCGGTATCCTCAGCATGCAGATGAACTCGGCTGGGGACGGCAGGTCGGCGTCTTGAAGGGTGATCATCGCCACTGCTGAATACCGCCCATTCACTAACTTCTGACTATGTGACACCCCTTCCAGGCGCCTGTTGAGATAGAAAAAGGAAATAAATAAGAAGTCGTGATCAGAGAGCCTAACCGTTGAATTTAAGTCATCGTTACAATTTTATTGGTTATATTTTCAACTACTAAAATGCTTTGATCGAACCTGAGTCTTGTATTAACCGATGATAATAATTTACAACTGACAGATACCTATATAGGAAGGAAAATGATAAGAGGGTTAGGCCCGGGCTCCACCAAAGCGGAGATATGCGAAGCTCTGTGGAGCTGTTCAGAGATGTTTTTCAGCTCGGATGACTCCACCGAAGCTGTGCGAAGCGGAGATGTCACCGCTCACAGCACGACCTCGCTTTACACAGATCGCCAAACAAATATACACATCTTTCTAAAGAAAACCACGCATAAATCTCCGCTTGGTGTTCTCCACTGAAGCTGAGCGAGGACGAAATGTATGAATAACGCAATTTTATGGTTGTTGAAAACACAGCTCGACACCGCACATCTCCGCTCAGCTCTGGTGGAGTCTGGGCCTTACAGTTACGGTACAAACGAGGTAGGCAAATATCAAAATCTTTCACTAACTTTTACTTCCATACGCACTAGGTACTACCAACTACAAAATTATGCGCTTTTACCACTCTCATTAATCAAAACAAAATGGAAAGGCATGAGAAATCCCTGTTGTCTTGCCTTTCCTTTAAGCAAAGACTTGAGAAAAAAAAACTTGTTTCGCAAGAATGAGTGACCCAGACATTGTTCGACTCGGTTTTTGTACCTGGAACCTGAAAGTTTGGGCTAAGCGTTTATTTTTACACTAGTACAGAGAACTACACATTTGACCTGAATAATAAAGTTCAGAGCGGTCTCTGGGGAAATTTATTGAAGTTACAACATAATCAGCGAAAAGTAAGTTTGTTTGTGGGCTTGCAGTAAGAAAGTCTTCATAACAATCAAGAAAATGATGCAAAAATTGTGCAGATTAAAATAACATTCGTTATTACTAATCACATTTAATTACTGTAGGATTAATCTGTAATCTACACATTTTTTTATGCATCGCCGTTTTTAATTAAGTTGTCAGTTCTCAGAACACTGATTTTATCGGCAAAATTTCTGATGAAAGAAAACACGGATGAAAACAAGGCGGTAAGCTTTCCACCTACCCCGATAGGTTCAAAAATAAGCTCGACAAAATGTGGGATTCTGAATGTCCCGTTCACCAGTTTGGTATATAGTCGTGAGCTTGTGTGTTAGTGTGTGTAGTCTAACTGAGATTGCATAATGTCATAAAATTATAAAAGGTCTTACATAAAATTCCGCTATTGCCAACAAAGTCAACAATTCTCAAACAATATTTTGAATAAAAATACGAATTCCCATTTTTATACAACAACGAAACTTGCCAAGAAACCAAAGCAGGTGGCGAGAAATTTAACCTACTTTAATCTTGCAGAAGCGATGCCAAGTTCTGCTTCTGAAATTTATTGGCAATTGTGTAAAAGAGCACATATTTATTAATATTGTGGCTTTGCATCGTGATGTGAGCAAAATAAGTTTTAAAATGGGGTAAGGACTTGAATACGAGAAAGAATTTGTAATTCGTTTGCTTGCCGTAATAAAACTATTATTCGTAACTTGACAAAGCACCTAAAATTATTGTGCTATGAAAAGGACTATCCCCTGAATTTATAAACGTGATCAAGTCTATAATAACTGAGAATAAGAAAAACCAATGCAAATCAATGCGGCAAATCACAAGCTACCGACCGATTTGGTGTAGGTAATGGTTGAGACATCGCCTACTACACCAAAGGTCGCGCGTTCGATCCCCGCACAGTACAAACATTTGTGTGTTCGTGTCCTGTTACTTTTAATCTGGGTTTTATCTATGTATTTAAAAAATCAAAAGTGTTTAAGCATGTTTATCCGTTTTCTAGTACCCCATAATACTGATGAATAACGCTAGAGAATTTTTTGTTGAAATATTTCTCAACAAACAGGTCACTTGTTAAGGCAACTCACGGAAACCAGACATATTTCCAGAAACTGGATTCAGTGAACATTGAAATTTCTGATGCCTGTGATTTCTCACTAGCAACCACTAAACCGGTTGGTTTACAAGAACGACAAACAAATATAACTTGAGCTCCTATTCGCCGAAAGCTCTACAAATTTAGGCAGTAGAGGTGTAAGTTTGGGTGTCAAGGTGAGCTGGAGAGTTCTGATGTATGAAGCGCATATAACAACCGCATTGCGGGAACCATTCTGATAAGCACTAAGGTTAGGGCTGGCGAATGTTCAGCCAAAATGCACTTGTGTTTCTAACGCTTGTTTTAGCACGTAAGGATAATATGTGAAAGTAGAGCAAGGTTTTCGTACGGTATTTTTTACTACGTGCGTTTTTTATGTTAGACCACATACAATGGTGCTCATTAACTAAAGCCGTATTGATACTCGCAATCAGACAACCGCGGGAAAATTATCTCGCGTCTTTTCTAGTGCCCAAACGCAAGACCTACATTTTAGTCAGCGCATCTTTAAACGGCCTGATTTTTTGCTTTGCACAGATATTATGTTACGATTGTTAATTACACAATTTCTTAACCGTTACCTAATCGGGCGTCCAAATACTGGTAATTTCAAAAACGCAGTAAATTTTTCAGTAGTTACCTACATGATATCTTTACCTATTTAAACTTCTAGTTTATGTTGACTCATGCAATGATATTTAAAAGATACGTTATGTCAGTAGGTACTGATGCGAAGTCGAAAGTTGTCCCCTTGGCTTACGTACTTACCTATAATTCGAGCGTGTCTACAAGAAAGTATGATTATTGACTAGTGCGTAAACGAGACAGATACGTGTTGCGCAGCGTCGTCTCAAACTCTCAATGCTTTCCTCAGGTGTTCGAAGTTCTGATTTTGGGTGCCACTTTTTTACCACGTCTTCTTTATCATAATATCATTGGACTCATGCACAAAATATCGATTTACGTTTGTGCACAATTCTGTGAGTCTGCACGTTTTATTTTTATGGAAAAATAGCTTAAAGCGATGGAAGAAGCAACCCTAAAAACATTCCCCTAGGATTGCCACTAGTAATAACAATTAGATATGAAACCTAGCTGGGAAAGTATTCCGATGTGAACGTCACAAACTTGGTCCCAGAGCGTTTGGTAAGCGAAGCACGACTCCGTGATCGCAATGGAATTATGACGTCATAGTACCCAGTCGCAGCTGTTAGTGTATTTGTAACAAACCGTTTGTAGATACGGCTAAGTTTTTATATGTTTGTTGAATTGACCACAAAAAAGAGGTCTTCGACTTTTTGCTAGATTTTTAGGCATTTTACTCGATTACTCACGACAGTTACCCCCGGTTTCACAAACGTCTTTCAAAAATGTCAATAGAATTGAAAGGGACAGCTAACACCTGAGGGATGCTTAACTTTGATTTGCGTTTGGGAATTCAGGGGGTGCGACGGCATTACTTTGACGGCGTGCTCAACTTTGATTGGCGTTTGTGATTTCGGGGGTTAGAACTATTTTTTGAAGACATATCCAATTCACAAACTTACGCCCGCACTCTTCGACCCTAAATTCAAGTTCATAATTAATTGGTCCTTAATTAATTTATTAATGGAAACAATTAACCTATCTTCAGGTATTTTTACGTTTAATTTAATAATTTGCGGACAAGGTTATAATGGATTTAATTAAATTTTAACTCATAGCTGAAGCAAGTCAGCTAGTGAAATATAAAACTTGTAGTTCCATTCAGTAGACTCAACCACTTACAAAAGATAACAATTCTTGTGATGTGTCCTCAACTTTTATTACAGTTTACTTAACCATTGTTCTTTGGAGTTCTTTTGTTTCCACTGAATACATTTACTACGCTTGGATTTACTCGTATAAAAGAGAAACCGTCTGTATGAAGCTATCATATTATTACGATGCCAAGTCATGTTGTTTAAAGTAGCGAAAGAAAGAAAGAAAAATAATCTTTAAATTGCGTTTGAATATGGCACGTCTGTACCATATCAATACATAAACAGCCTATTTACGTCCCACCGCTGGGCACAGGCCTCACCTCAACTATGAGGTGCATTGAGCCATACTCCAACACGCGGGCTCAGTGCGGATTGTTGGAGGGTTGTAAGGTTAGTGAGCAACCTTATTGTCAGATGTTATCAAGCCGCTCTAAGGCCTCTGATTAGGCTTAGCGACCGAAATCTATAGCGTCGTCAACCGGGATTAACTGCTTAACGTCCTTTCCGAAGCACAGAGATGCCCGAAATGCACATTGCTAAATTTCGGTCGGGGAGGTCACCCATCCCATTTCCGACCTGGCGTGTGTTGCTTTACAACAGCGATCGTCGCCGATCACTGTCACAACTGCGCCACTGGCACTTAGCATTATATTATCACAAAATGAGCTTACCTCTCTGGCGTGGCGAGCGTGAGGTTGGGCGCTGGAAACGTCCCGTCAGCGGCGCAGATGACGTTCACTGTGTCATCGTCCGTCTTGTTCTGTATAAGCCGGAACGTCGTCTCTGGCACTGTAAAATAATACCCCTTTATAGTTGCAGTCTAGATAGCCACTACTGAGATGAAGTTTTAAGCATATTTTCATGGAAAATGGACAACATACACTTTTTGTTTGGAATCAAATGCTCTAAACCGTCCCAAAACCGCCGCAGACTGACAAGGCGCGTCCCTATTAGGCGAATTAGTAGTGAGCAGTTGACTGTTTGCCTCCCTATACATTTTAAATGGGTACTTGCTGACTTATTCTGTGAGCGGCTGATTAGCAGCGAATGATGCTCGCGGTCGGTGGCGTAGTTTGTTTCCCACGCCACGAGTTTCCGACCGCTGGTCAGAGTCTGCCTGTCTGACCTGGCAGACAGTCAGCCGCTCACTAATAACCTAATCGGGACACGCTTTATATAGATATCTGGATAATGAATGCACAGTTAACGCTGACAAACGCGTTTACGTGACCGTACAAAAATCAACTCTTATTTCAATAATTGCCATACATTTCTGCCCCTTTTTACATTTTTGTCTTGAAGGTGAGTGACGACGATGGTTAAAAATAAATTCTGAATAACGAAAGCCATTGTTTCTTTAGTAAAATTTCACATTTTCTGTAACAGTTTTTGCTTTTCACACCTTTTCGACGCTTGACAGCAGCGCTACGTCGTCACGCGACCTTTTCGTACCTGCAAGTTACATTCGCTTTGAAATGAAGGCACGTGCTGCACGTCGTTACTAAGTTTTTTAATGTAATATTGTTCTAAAATAAGAAAAAAAACTATTTCAATGGAAAAGAAAAAAACTCAAATAAATGAATTGAAAAATGAATAATGAATTTCATTTATTTGAATTTATTTTTTTATTTCAAATATATTATTGAAAGCGGATTTAGAACGTGAGAAAATAATCAAAAATAATTTAGTACCACCGCGTCTTTCAATTAGATACAGTTTCTATTTTTTATACACCCATACTAAGATAAGTTTTAATATCATTGTTACTAACGCTATGGACTTAGTATGAAATAAATGAATTTATAATTATTAATGTCTATTTTTTTCTAACGAAAATAACAAATAATTACAACAGCTTTAAATTTTTACTGCCCGAGTTCACAAAAAAATTACGCCTCTTGTCATGCTACCGGTGAAACGCTCACCAGATAATATTTTAGGTTTGGTATGTGCAACTTGCTAAGGTGATAATGATAAGAGGGAAAACACATGACAATGTAATTTTTCAATTGTAATAGTCCAATTTTTGTAATTTAGAGAGATCTTTAGCTAAAAACTCATCTTAACCAAAAACGAAACTATTTACGATCATATTATAACAAAGATCTTTCATCAAGAGCAATCCACGAGCAAGGTTAAATAAGGGTTCGCTGCGTCCGGCAGGCAGATGACGTGTCATCTTACTTCCTCCGACGGTACCAGTCGGAAGCCCGTCTCCGGTAACCTGACACCGAACGAACCAGTCGCGCAAGTACCAACCACATGTCTTTTATTCTTATTTAACCAGTTGGCGCAAAGAAGATATTTATAAGGTATCGTTCCAAAATGTGAAATGCCAAGTGATGTCAGCTGATTGGAGTGAATCGCTGATGTAAGGCAAGCCACTCGGGCAATGAGACGGGTGATGGCCACTACTGGAATTTTAGGTGATGTATTTTCCTTACATCGCCGTGCTTTGGAAGATGAATTCAGCAGTTGTATGAAACTGAGATATGAAAGAATCAGATCTAACGCAGTATCCTTTGCCCCGTAAAAAACAAGCTTCCGTATGAAAGTTCCGTAATCGTCGCATCAAACGCTTTAGACAAGTCAGAAAAGACACCGAGAGCGTTCGGTGAACTCTCCCAAGCCCTAAAAATATGTTTTAGCTTTAGTTATTTATCTGTGAAACTAAACAAACTAAAATAAAGAATTATCATTAGGTGCATAGAAAGAAACATCACTAATAATTCGCGCTAACCCGGCGTGATGGGTGAGTATGGTACCACTTTGTAGTGGAGGTGCCTGTGCACATTATTACATCAAAGGCTGTTGTTGTTCCTAAATGTTCACAACTTTTTAAATAGTAGACAAAATGTAACACAAAAGTATAAGACTTAGGTGGATGTTTTACTGGTGCATCTTGGGATCAGAGCACACCCTACTCTGTCAATACGGATTGCGCCAGTATCTCGCTGCGTACTGACGCAATAAATACTGACAAGCGAAACCACACGCAAGATAGATATCTCGATCCGGGATCAGGGATCAGATCAAGGATTCAGCGATAAATATTGTAATCCGTCAATACACTAGGGCAGTGTATTGACGGATTACAATATTTATCGCTGAATCCTTGATCTGATCGTGTAGGGACACGTCAGTAAATATCGTGATCCGTCAGGATATATTGATGGATCACAATATGGATCTTGCGTGTAGCGTTCGCCTGATAACGCTTATTTGATTGTTATTTGACAACAAATAAACATAACTTAGTAGTAAGTATCAAATGCTCAAACAAACTTAGTCTATATTTGTTCAACATTTTCGATTACTTTGTATTTGTTTGATCATTTGTCATTACCGAGGGTCGAATGTTAACCTATGTGATTAATGTTAGAGCTAAAACAATACTTTTATTGACCAGTCATAAAAAATGCATTAGTAATTTAGTCACAATACAAGCAGCGTCGTGGCTGAGTGGTTGAACTCTCTTGCTCGGATCGGGTGGTCTTGAGTTAAATTCTAGCCAGAGCACCTACTTACTTTGTGTTCATTGTACAATTTGCGGATAACTTTTCAGTGACGGAAAACATTGAAAAAAACCCAAGCAACCCGTGTACCAAGTGTATAGCAGTAAAGTGTGGCTTTCCAAATTTTTCGTCTACCATGACGGCAACAATCAGTGTGCTTCTGGCTAGCCCGCTTGGGATATATTCGTGAGCGTATGTTAATTTATTTGAGGGTACCACGCTCTCTTTTGCCTTAGGGTTAAGAATTCTGCTAAGAGGTCCCAGGTTCGATATATGGTTGAAACACTTGCTATATATTTTTATTTTACAGGTTGAATTTCTCACGTGGGTGTTGTAGGTCAAATCTTTAACTATTGGGAGTTTAAGGCGTCAAGTTACTAACTATTAGGCGTTAAGTAAAAGGCGTCTCGAGACTGATTTAAAAAAAAAAAAAACTCATACTCAGATTTTCTGAAAAACTTTTCATTAGCCGTGAATCGAACCAGTTGATTAAGAAAAAAAATGCCATCTCGTAGCGTCATCGACAAGGATACAATTTTTGATAGTTTTGTTTTTGGGTAACTATCCCAAAAAAAAAAACGTTATAGGTACGGTTATCAAACGGTAAGGTCTGAAATTTGGACGTTTTATTAATGAGTTATTCTAGTTTAAAAACATTTTCGGAATGAAAACCCTGCATAAACATGGTTTTCACATTAATAGCTAAAACCTGTCTGCTTCCACTATCGGGATAGGATCGCGCGATCACTGGACTGGAAAATACAGTGACGCAGCTCAACATGATTTATTGAAATTAGTGCTCGTTAGTGCTGTCAAAATATATCGATGGTTACCGCAACAATTTAAATTACTGACAGTTTTAACTCACTGTTTATGACTCGCTTTGACACAGTGATTAAGTGGTTTTAATCATAGTTGAAGGCTTTTAATTTGATTTTACTAGCGGCCACTCTATTAAAAACGGCATTTTTATTCTTTATACACGACGCGGCGCGGACAAAAATTAGAAAAAATAAAGGCAAGATTTAAGATTTTAATCAAATGAGGATTTCCTAATTAGACTTGTCACTTGATTTTTCAGCTCTAATCGCTTCTCAATGATCAAAATAATAATGACTGCCGTATCATTAAGGGTGAAGAATTGTTCTACCAGATGTTTTCCACCCTTAAAAACGAATCAAACAAATGAACAAGAAACTCAGGTCCCAGTGCTGAGCCTCACGTCAACTATGAGGTGGCGCGAGACATACTCCTAACATGCAGGATCATGTTACACTGAAGGTTGTTGAATGTAGGCTTGGTGATTGCTCATAATTATAACGGTTATTGTTAACACTGTTTATGACTCGCTTTGACACAGTGATTAAGTGGTTTTAATCATAGTTGAAGGCTTTTAATTTGATTTTACTAGCGGCCACTCTATTAAAAACGGCATTTTTATTCTTTATACACGACGCGGCGCGGACAAAAATTAGAAAAAATAAAGGCAAGATTTAAGATTTTAATCAAATGAGGATTTCCTAATTAGACTTGTCACTTGATTTTTCAGCTCTAATCGCTTCTCAATGATCAAAATAATAATGACTGCCGTATCATTAAGGGTGAAGAATTGTTCTACCAGATGTTTTCCACCCTTAAAAACGAATCAAACAAATGAACAAGAAACTCAGGTCCCAGTGCTGAGCCTCACGTCAACTATGAGGTGGCGCGAGACATACTCCTAACATGCAGGATCATGTTACACTGAAGGTTGTTGAATGTAGGCTTGGTGATTGCTCATAATTATAACGGTTATTGTTAACAGGTTCACAGTCCACAGCCCACATGTGGGCTGCGAACAATTAACTTTCAATTGTTATATATTTGTGGACAGTGAACCTGTTAACTAGTAAACTGGGCTGTTACCTATAGAAAATCTACTAAGCCAGAGTCATGCTATGGCGAACACTACACGCAAAATCCATATTGTGACAATATTTATACACGTTTATTTATCGACGTCATTATTTATCGACGTTTAGGATAGTGTATTGGCGGATAACAACAGCTATCTAGATTTTTGATACATCGGTGAATTACATGTTTTTTTTAAATAACGATATTTATTGACCGTGTAGCGTTGCCTAAAACTTCAAATCCATAGATATCACCAATGTATTGTATCCAAAGTAATGTAATGTATCACCCTTACTAGTAGTTGAGCACTAAAATATGAACAATCCTTGCTAAAGCTTAAATATTTGTCGACTATCGACAGAATAATTCACTTGTCGATACGCATCACTAGTTGCGAAAGAGTTTTACTGAGTTGTTGATGTTATAAATTTCATAAACTTCCACTGTGAATTTAGGACTCCTCTATAAACTTCAGTAGTGCCTGGTATTAGGCGGCTTACATTGACTGAAGCCTTACAACCTTTGTTAAGTTGGCTGTCAACTTTGCAGGTGATCATTTCACACTATGTTTGCCCTCAAATGAATAAATATATACCCTAGGAATAAATCCACGCCGCGCCTTTTAGCGCTAAATAAAGCTTGTACATCAGCATACAAAAGTGCTTGCTTGTATTCGTAAATGCAGAGGAGGGGCGCGTCGTTTCAGCTTAGACGATCTCTGCTAGATAGCTGGTCGCATAAACAAAGGTATTTAAATAGTTATTCACAAGGACAAGTTCACGTACATACCTCCGGTGTAGCTACCAAGTTCTTAACCATTACACCTAATCGGTAATCAAAATCATTAAAAAAAACTTTTTTTTCCCCAAAACTTGAACGCCCTGATTGCTGTTTGGTAAACATCAGAATAGACTTTTAAGTTACACGTTAGGATTTTTTCAACTGATTCGTAGCTTCTACTTATGTGTGTATGGCTGTTAACTTAACACACAGCATAATATTATTATTGCCTACCGATAAAAATAAATTAAGCAATCTCCTCTACCATACATAATGCTCGTTTCCCTAACGTATGCAATAACATTGATTGCGTCCGCGTACCCGCCATATTGCGGATATTCCGTCTTGTTTTATTCTCGAAGCCTCAAAACAGCTATCGTCATAAAAAATATGTGATGCGGATAGCAGATGTCGGAATGTATAAAACTTGCTTAGCTAAACAAAAAACATAGCCACGCCGTATGGCGTAAGCGGCTCGTGCCTTGCAAAATTAGCCGTAAAAACCGTGCCTTTATTTTTCAATAAGTTCTATCCTTAGCATATTTCAATTTAATAAATATTTTTTGGAAACAAAAATGAGGAATAATTAAGGCGAGATTTAAGGTTGTAGTCAATCTGAGGATCTATGAATTAGACTTGCTACTTGATTTTTCTGCTCGTAACGCTTTTCAATGATCAAAATAATGATTACTACTGAATCGGTAAAGTATTCTTTTTCCAGATGTTATTCATACTTAAAAACTAAGTAAACAAATTAACAAGAGACTTCATACCTACAAGAGTCCTAGTGCTGAGCCTCATGTCAACTATGAGGTGGCGCGAGACATACGCCTAACATGCAGGATCAATGCGGATTGTTGAAGGGATGTGGGGTTAGTGATAAGTCTGAATGTCGGATATTATTGAACCGCCTCAAGGCTTCTGACTAAGCTTAACGACTGACATCTGCTAGCAACGCCAGTCGGGACCAACTGTTTAGTGTGCATTCTAAAGAGCGAAGATGCCCAAAAGTTACATCATTAAATTTGGTGGGTAGACACTTTCTGACTGAAAAAATAATACGTTGAGTATTATTTTTTTATGTTATAACTGTCGCAGAGCAATGCTATCGATATTTAATTCCTTTTCAAGAATCAATGACATCGATAGTGTCACTGCCTGTTATTTAGTAACATCAAATTTTAATTAGCAATCGATAGCTTAACTAAATTTTCATAATAACCGATACTCGGTTACCGATAGTTTGGCAACACAAGTTTTGAATGCGAAGCGAGCGTAACCAAAATAATTAATAAACATATCAAACATAACACAAAACTGAAATTTGAAAAAAAAAGGTGTTAAAATTTAATTTGCCTAACTCTGCGTTCACTCATGATTTTATATGTGTGAGAGACTTTTAAACTGTTAAACTTAACTTTGATTCAAAAAGTACAGTTGATGTACGAAGTTTAATGAAATGTTTTTCTATAATTATTATTTCTATTATTTACACCGACTTAGTATTGCATGAAATACAATGCGCGAGTTTTTTACTACAAAAACGCTTGCCTCATTATCGCCAACGAATTATAATTAACAGGTTAGTCATAAGAAATAAGTTAACAAACCGTTAAAAGTGATCTCCGCCGGAATGCAACCCCATATCTAAATTGCTCTCCAAGCAAGTCCTTTTTGAGTCAATTTAAAGACCTGGCTTGCCTTGATATGTCCATGTTTTTATCTTGTACCACACCCTAATGTAGAAGACGACGGTCGTAGGATGTGTCAGGCGGAGAAGTAAACGTTTTATGAGAAAACCCGTTTCTAAATAATATGAAATTCCTACACTCCATCTAATATGTCTACTACAGCATATTTCAGAAAAAAATAGTGACATAGTTAAAATAAATCCAAAGCGATCCAAACATGTTGGCAAAATAAATTAGGACCGAAAAAACGATTTATATTTGGAGTCTAATCACGTTTAAGTCTATCAAAATCCAATATTTATTCAGCTTACCGAATCCACGAGCTAAAACATTTTTAAAATTGATTGAGAAAACTCATTCCAGTGTATCGTCTGTAAGTATACGTATTATATTTATTTTACCAATAATGTTCATTTTGCTTCTATTAGTAAGCAAAATATTTTCGATAAAATATTACAAATGTTTTCAATTTTTAGATTTCATTATAACTGGATGTTGATGATGATTAAAGAAGAGCAAAAAGCTTTATTCATCTAAGCTTTATGAAAATTCGTGACATAATAGTACAGTAATAATGTGGATTTAGCACTACATACATCAGCAACTTTATCTTGTTCTAACTTACTCTTTCTTAAAACATCTAACTTAAGTCCATCTTTTGCACTATTGTTTGTGCATTAAAGTTTAAATATAATAAATAACTTATGGTTTTTCTCACAATTCAATTGCACGATCAATTTTAAGATGTGAAACAAAGCGTCAAGGCTTAAAAGCCGCGGTCAAGCAATTAAAGGAAATTATTTATCAACCATTGCTCTGAAGCGTCTGTATCCAATTGACTCATTTCCATGCAATAAAATTCCCCTAGCCTCTAATCTTCATGGAATGATCCTTAGTGTGTAGATTTTAAATCCAAATAACGTGCTAACGTTATCAACTATTTAGATTTCATCGCTAGTGTCAGCAATTTTCCAACAGAAAATGAACTTTGAAACTGTCCGTAAACTACATCGCGCCTATGAATTTCTAGTGAAGACGTGCAACTGAATTTTTATTTTACGATTGTACGAACCCCGGCTGAATATTGAACAGACCTCGAGAGCGGGCAGCTCCGAATAGATGGTAAAAAATCGATGGTCAAGTTAGGGAAGTTTATTTATGACGAAAATAAACTTTGCACGAGAATTATTTCCTTTAAGAAATATAAATAATTTGCTTTACTGAACAATCTTAAAAATTAACCGCATGGTGGTTGATAGTTCAACACTTAGCAAAACGAATATTTTCTCGACAAACTTTTTGCTTTTTACTTTAATTAAATGTCTTTCTAACGTATGAGCAAACCTCCTCTTCATTTGAAAAGGGAACTATTTTATTGCTTTTAAATATTACAAACGGTCATAAAATCTAAACCATAATGACATCAACAATACGCAGTAGTTTTACAGGAGCTTACTTAACATTACATTTGCTGAAAAAAATAGTAGACTTAGAAAAACTTACCAAAGACAGTCATTTGTTTAGTCCTAGAATCTTCCGCCATGAAAGTCGACACAACACAAGTATAGTCACCAGATATTTCTGTGTCAGGTTTCACTATGCGTAACGCCCTATGCATTTTGAGGGGGTCGTTCGACGCCCTATAGTTCAAGTCCACTCTCCCCCTCAATATGCCCATGTCCTGAGGTTTCTGCGGCACTATCCACTGATACACTGGCCGCGCTTTGTTCTTGAAGAACCATTTCACCATTAAACCAGAAGTGTTGTTACCGAGGGTGTAGTCACAGTCTAGAATCACAGAGTCCTGTACTCCATATTGAATTATTTCTGGTACCACTAGCTTCACTATTTTTACTGCTGCTATACCTGAAACAATAGAATAATTTTATTAGCATGTTTATCAAATACTTCTTATCCGTCACTGCCACTATATCTTATACAATTCAATATTTTTATTCGCATTTATTAACAAAAATTTGTCATCCGTAGCAACATAATTATTATGTTGCAAGGAAATGACGAACAATAAATACTTTCCTTTACTAATAATGGGATATCAATATATTTTTTAGTAACTGATGAACAAAGCCTTTTTATTATTATATTTAAAACGTATTGTTCTTATCTAAAATATTTTTGATATTATCGCCTAGAGAAGCTACTCTAGCCGACAAAAAGGTTTGATTTTTTTAAACCCTATTCGGAGACGTTTGAAAATCTCCGTTGGAGTTGATAAGGCCAAGACACTAATGGCTGTCAATAATAATAAATCCCAAGCGCCATCAACGTAAACATAGAATGAATATTTTGCTAATAATGTCAATGATTAATATTCATGACACAACAAGGAAACAATTTGCCGGAAACACATTGCGTCAAGATTCTACTTAAAGAGGATTTCGCTCACTTAATCCATATCCATCAGTCTTGTAGTCAAGGAACCATTAATATTTATGCAATTCTCAAGTCAACGCTGTTGAAAGCTTATTTAAATTCATCCAAGGTCCTGCTTAAAAGCGGGTAGGCATGACCTAAAAATTTCGGTCACACTTAAAATTTCATCGCGAGCGTTTTAAGTAACAAAAATAAAGTGAAATGTCAGATAAGAAGCGAAAGAGCTTGTACTTTGCTTAAAAACGTCTTAGATTTCGTTTCTGAGACTTTAGATAAGTCGAAAATGATATTCTTAAAAAACTTTATGCTGTTTGAGATAAGACATGAAAAGTCTTGTGAACCAAAGTGACTATATTTTATGCTACTTTGCTTTGTTATTTTGCAAACAGGGTTAACAAAATGAAAAGACTGATTCGTCAATGTCAAAAGTTAAAAAAATAATAAAAGATAGTCTAGGTACCTAGACACTGTTATTGATTGTTACTCGTGTTGGTTGCTTTGATATTCTGATTTTCAGTCAGTGTTAATTAAAATGTGTTTAAACTTAAAAAGTGTTTGAAAAATCAACTTATAAAAGGAAAACCTTATTGTGCGCGCTCGGTTGAAATCTATTAACATTGAATATTTTTGTCAAGTTTCGTGCTTTATCACGTAATTTAATTTATTTAGGTAAGATATTCGTTGATTATTCAACAAAAAAACTTAGTATCTAAACATACCTAACATAGTTTTTTATTATTGTTTTTAGCATTTTCCATGCGGTATCTTTCTAAAGAAAACCAGAAAAAGACATTTGGTCATGTTGGCATCAGGCAGGACTTGAACCCGCATCTTTCGCAAGCCGGGCGACTGCACTTCCAATTGATGATTGATGAAATCACCCTGGCTCATAGGGCAAAATATACCAGAAAGATTCGGCCGGTCTGTTAATGGTCCCGGTAGCATAATTGGAAGTGCAGTCGCCCGGCTTGCGAAAGATGCGGGTTCAAGTCCTGCCTGATGCCAACATGACCAAATGTCTTTTTCTGGTTTTCTTTAGAAAAATACCTAACATAGGTTTAACGATTAACCAACTAAAACGTCGTTTATTTTGATTGCAAATGAATAAGATGGATAAAAACTATTCAGATAAAATTAACACATATTCTAGACAACCCACGACCATTTCCATCTCTCGTGTGTCCTTATGAGAGTTGTCATTTGGCCAGCAAATATAATAAAACACTTAAAGAGCCCGGTGAATGCATGAAACAGGTCGTTACAAACTCCTTCTTCAGCACAATGCGGAGTGCTCTTGCTAGCTCCGAATTTTACTAACGAGGGGAATATTTCAAACTGTCACATTTGGATGAAGTCGACACGAAGTGAACTATTGTTAGGAGACTAGTCAGCAAGGACTGTTATGCTGACCATAATGATACTTGGGGTGAGTGTGTAATTTATTTTTTTGATATTATTTCGTTCGTCGTTTATGGCCTATGGAGTTATGTTCAAGGAATCGGCTATTAAGTATACTTATTGGATATTATTCTACACAACAAAGTTTGTACTAGGTATGATGGACTAGAAAACGGCTAAGACATGAAACGATTAGTGACAAACAGGCCGTCCGCGACTCATTGCTTTCACACATTTACTGTGCCGGGAAACGATCCCACCGTCTTTGGTCCAACTCCAATAAACTGCAACTTATTAACCATTACTGCAAATCAATCGTCAAGACAAAGCCGGGCGTCGCTCGGAGGGCAAGCGTTTGACAGCGTGTTCAATTTTCACTGACGTTTGCAGGGCTAGCGTGTCAAACGCTCTTCAAAATCTTCTTGAACTTCATTCTACAATTACAAAGCTCTTGGGAAGGAAGCATTTATATCACTGAGCTGCATGAAAACATTGCGGCTATAAGTTTATTTGTAAATTGAGTTACAAATCGAAAGTTTTTGTAAAGGTTTACATGAAACGACATATTCCATGACATATACGTAAGAACGTTATAAACAATACTGTCGCTGTGTGTCTATTAGTAACTAGAACGGAGCGGATTGTTTCTATGGGGGAAACCTTTACCGCTTTTGTTTATTTTATCTCCTTTCTCCAAAAAAATTACGCTGAGTCCATGTGTTGCGATCTCATTGTTGATGCCCACCAGTGGGAGATAAAGGCTGATGTTATGTTCAGTTTAAACATGTGTATGTCTGATTTTCAGATTTGTAACGTCATATTCCTGTTTAATTAGTATTGTGAGTTAAAAAACTACACGCACTTATAACATATACTGTAGAACAATACCATCATTTGAAATAGAAAGAAAAAGATTAAGACTTTTTTGCTTGAATTATGTAACAGCCGTCTCCCACTTAAAACTTTGCAGACACTAAACGTATAAACGAAGACGAAAAAACGTTTTTTTGAAAAAGTTAAATTATGACCAAGAAAATGTTAAAAAACTTAAATAGATATTTCAAAGCATAGGTATTACAACTTTTTCATTTCAATTACTTATTATTGCATCTGTTAAAAAAACAAAAAATAATGTTTTACAAATAATGCACATCAAATGGACCTCACACCACCAGATGAGAAGCAGCCGTGAAGTTCAGATATAGGATAAGATTGAAGGTTTCTTTCCTGTTTCGCTGAAAACCTGTGACCGTTACATGTTAACTATCAAATTATGTAGTTTCGATAATTCACTTTTGAGGCGAGTTATTTCAAACAAAATAAAGTAATTAATTTTGTTTAGGGGTATTATGGGTTGAAATGTCGTTCTAAATTACTGTATTTAATTTATAAAGTGGATCCTAAGCGTATTTTCAATGTAAGATGCAAACTAAGAGAGTAATTACAATTAGGTATGCAGCATTTTATTAACGTTTTAATTATGCAAAACTACTTATTTACGAGTAAAGGAAATTACTTTATAAAGAGGTGAAATTTTTAGCAAATTGCAAGGCATGAGTATATTTAAGTTTGGATATCGCAGTATATTAGTCTAATGGGCCTATATAAGCATTCGCATTTATTACATGAAGTCAGCATACGATCACGACTTTTTGCCAAACCGGGCAGTCAGAGGCTCGCTTATTTTTGCTGTCGTGGTGATCAGAGCATTCAGAAGCCCACATTTCACGGTGCTAGGTTGGTTGGCTTGGTTTTGCGCGTTTGAACCCAACGTGGTAAAGGGCGAGCCTACAGTGCTATCAGGGTTTTTAATCGATCTTCTTCACCGGTGAACTAATCTTATTATTATTACTCACGGTAGAAAAATCTCAAAAGTGTAAAAAAGTTTCATGAACATGCAAACACTTTAAGCAATAAACCGATTGGGCAACCAATTCGAGGCTCATATTTCATCTGCTAACGTTATATTCTGTTCAATTTAGCAAAACGCTTTCCCGAACTTTCAAGTTACGATTGCCAGTGGTGGGAGTGCTTTTGATTCCGATATTGTAACTTTATCTGCCAGTGCAGACGTTTAAGTTAAATTGGACTATTTAGTTTTGCTACTTGATTGTTATTTATTAAGTTGTCGCAACCGTTAGTTTTCATCTGTTTTATTAATTAAGACTTTCCAAATTAAGGTTCTTTATTTTTCTTGATGTTTCTCGATGTTCTTGTGAGATATTCATATAGCTGCATTTTTTTAAACTACCATAAGATCATGAGGTTTTCTTCGACAACAAACTACGTGACTAGCATTTGATAGTCATGTTAAAAATGGACCACATTTTAACCGTAACTGAATACACTGCAATCAAAATTTCTTAATAAACATCATAAAAAAAGGATCAACTATTCTTGCCGTTTGACTTTCCGCAAAGAAACCACCTGAACTCAGAAGTTCTTTCTGGCTTTCTGGGCGAGGCAATACTTAGAACTGTTTAGTTTTTTAGGTATTTTTCTTTTATTATTAGCCAAACATGTTCGCAAAAAACTATGTGTTAAAGTTCAAAGACACAGTAAAATTTGCAAGTGATGATGAAAAGCTAGCCCTGAGAATAATCTCTAGTCTTATCTTTTTACAAAAATTGATGTAAAATACTAGCAATACCTATCAAGTTTTACGTATTCCTTTGTCTTTTTCTTTACCCCACAAACTGTTTTTGTTTCCTCAACAACAATGTCAGAATTGCTTCTATTTAAAACATTGTCGGTAACGTTATTAGCACTTTGCAAAGAACAGACGTTATCTGCGAACATTTTTCACACAAAGACGAGGGAAGTTTAGCTTTTAATTAATTAAAGGCAAATTCGTGAATGCGAAACAAAGTAGCATTTTGCTACACAAAAATATCGTTGTTGCTGTAAGATGAAAACGACCGCTATGTAGGTCAGCCTGCGCGGAGTAACTTACGCAGATGTTTTAGTTGACGCAAGTTATGAGAGAATCACTATTTAGTAGATAATATTCTTCATTTAAGGAGGTTCGAGAGGTGAATAAGGCTTTTTTCAAGAATTTAGTTGCGGTCAACAACATGATAGGCAACCTATTTCGGGTCAGTCCTCCTTGCTCTATTGCAAAGAAATGTCATTTGACAAGAGCAAAATGAAATGAGTAGCCTGATGTGTCGTTGATTGTACAGCTAGGCAAAGCAGTGTGAGGCGCCTGACAGACAAGGTCACCTAATGAATATAGCTGGATTTCAGATTCCTGTAGATGCAGGTGGTAATCTATGAGGTGAGGCCTATGGCCAGCTGCAGTAGACGGCGTAAGGATAATGAAGATGTTGGTGATATAATAGCCCTTAATCGGACAGTGGGAAAATAGTTGGCACCAGAATTTGAACCTAAATGCATCGACAAAACGTCGAATACCCATGAAAAATTTAACTATGCCATGCCCTCTCAAAGGATGGCCGCAATACTATATTTTTATTGTGCTTTGTGCTCTGTATAATCCCACTCCCTCTAATGGAAAACGGCCCTAAGGTATCCTATATGGGGTTGACAAGTACAGTAATACAGTTCCTACTGGGTTGCTACATCTCATTATGCGAGCCTGCTTTAATGCCGTCACCGCCGCTTAAAAATCTGTGATTATAAGAATAAGGAAAAGGTTTTAATAGTTCTTGTATGCAATGTTTTTGATTCCAGTATTTCTGTTTTTTGTGTTGTGTGCAATAAAGTAAGTCTTATATCTATCTATATCTATAAAATATATCGTATAGCTCTTATCTTATAAGAAAATTATTCGGTTGCCTCACCGCACTTCATCTATTACATCAACTAATAAAAATGCTAACATACACTTTTGTATTAAAGTTCAATTTCCAAGTTTAGATATTTCCTACACTTGAGCCGGAGTCAGAAGCTGCAGAGCGTGTAATTCCCTGTGATCTTTAAGCGCCCGCGGCCGCGCTCCGTTTGAGCGACTTTGTTAATATCAACTTCCACTTTTTGAATTTCATTAGGAATCACACGATAAGCCTCTTTGACAGTAAAATTCAATTGTGCTTTTTAATTATAGTGTATTTTTTATGTGCTCTATTTTACTACGAGTATTTATTTGATTTAAAAAATATATATTATACGTAGAGATCGGCTAAGCTGAAATGACGCACCCCTCTAGTGCATCTTCGCATCCAAGCCAAGCAAGCACTCTTGTATGCCTAGATGCGGTGGAGGGGCGCATCATTTCAGCTTAGACGATCCATACTCACACCACCTCATGAAATTGTAAAACACCTTGACCTTATGCATGCCTGCATACTGCGAAGCATAGGCCACACCTCCTCTATGAGGTGGCGGTAGCTCAGTGAGGATTCCTGCCGGTGTGTAGTTTAGTAATATAGTTACGTTGCTGCCAGATGTATTCAAGCCTACCCTATGCTTCTGACTAGGTTTTACGAGTGACAACTAGCGACGGAAATCGGGGCCAACTGCTTAACTTGCTTTCCAAATCTTGATGCTGGGAAAACACATCACTAAATTTCAGCCTGGTGGTCATGCGTACCATTTCCGAACCAGAGAGCGTTGCTTTGCAATCGTTACAAAAAAAGGCCATCGTTACTTTTCAAATGTTACAACTGAGGCACGGGCCACCTCATAGGCCGATGTTATTCAAAACCTTAGTCTATCTCACTGGAGAGCATCGTGGCCCGGTGGTTAAACACTTTGGCTCGGGACTCAGTGGTCCCAAAATCGAGTCTGGCCGAAACACACTTACTTTGTGTTCATTGTACAATTTGTGCTTAACTCTCCGACGATGGAAAACACCGACATAAAACTCAAGTTACCCGGCGGTAGGCTCGCACCTTGAGTTGAGCGTTTGAGTTGAGTTGAGTTCGAATCCCCTAAATGTGGGCATAAGCATGTTCCGGTTACCACTACGACAACAATCAGTGTCCCTCTGACTACCCCATTAAGGATATAGTTAGAGGGTATCTATGTCTATCTCACCTTAAATGATCTGCTCAAACTCTTCAAACACGCTTATCCTCATCTGCCATCTAAATATTTACACCCAGAAAAGCAAACTTCGCTTCAACGCAAGAATTTAGAAGCATGTGGCTGCCAAGTTATTCGGAAGTTGTTGCTTGGCAAGTTTTCAGTTTTAATAAGATAACAGCGTGGAACTTACCCACATATTCCAAGTTCACGCCTCTGATAATTTCCTCTTCAATTTATACAGGCTGAAAATTTGGACGTCTTATCAAATTTAACAATTTTAAATTCACTCGGAACCTTTAATAATTCGCTTCCTAGAAGAATTGTCAGTACCTATGTTATGTTTTTTTTTTTGTTCCACTGTGTGTTTTGTGTCATTGTTTTATGTTGGTTTCTTTCTGTTATTTTATATTTTGTGGGTTGCGGTATCCCGAATCATACATGTTTTTTCTTTATTTCTTAATCTTAATGTGACTCTACTAACAGAGCCGGAAAACTGTTAATTTTGTTGATACTGAGAACAACTAGCCAGAAAATCTTGCCTTTAATTTGAACAGAAGATTAAGTTGAAGTTAGTAATACCTACATATAATTGTAAACTTGTAACTGTACAATAAACATTACAATACGGAACAAAAGGATGAACTTAGTCATGAAGTATAATATATCTGGTGAGATTGAGATCAAATGACTGAAAAATAAAACACTTAAAAAAAACAAAATAACTAACATTCCATTTGTTGACAGCGATGGCTCAGTGGCCGCTAACTCTCCGGTGCACTGGTTAAAAAAACCATAGATCCTGGACAAAGAAGGCAGGGCTTTTTCAATTTGAACCCACTGTGTCCCACTGCTGGGCAAGGGTCTCCGGCAAAGACGATGCAATGATCAATGAATGAATGATGCGACGATAGAGATGCAAAAAACGTTTTTCTTTCTTTCTTTCAAAGCTTTCCAACTAAAGTTTTCTATGCGTAATAACTATGTCATAAGCCAATGTTTGCCATTTAACAACGACGACTTACATAAACGGTCTATATTACATAACGTCCCAGTGCTGGGCACAGGCCTCACCTCAACTATGGGGTGGAACGAGCCATACTTCAAACAGGCAGGCTCAGTGCGGATTGTTGGAGGGGTGTAACGTTAGTGAGGAACCTTAATGTCAGATGTTATCAAACCGCCCTAAGGCTTCGACTAGGCTTAACGACTGACATCTAGGGACGTCAGCCTGGACCAACTGCATAACGTGCTTTCCGAAGCACGGAGATGCCCGATATACACATCACTAAATTTCGGTCGGGGTGGTCACCCATCCCATTTCCGACCCGGCGTGTGTTGCTTTACAACAGCGATCGTCGCCGATCACTGTCACAACTACGCCACGAACACCTCTTATGGCACTTAACGACGACTTAATCGAATCCAAAATAAAATGTCACAACACCAATTTCTTGAAAAAGGTGCCTGGCATCCGACACTGAATTGTGCCATTTTGTGTCGAACGGAGAGGGTTCCTTCCAAGGGTGACTCGCTGTTTTGATATCCATCCCTGTTTTTTCTCATTCTATATTTCGCATTTTCTCAGAACGAAAACAGGACACAAAGGAATGCTATTTTTGCGAAGTATGTTTTACCAAGTTTGTCTTGAGGTTGGCAATATTGAGAATTTGACGGAAAGAATCTAGACGGAATAGGGTTTCTCAACGTTTCGTCTTAAAAGCCTTATCTTGATAAAAGTTTCTAGCCCTAGAAACTATCTAGCCTAATAACAGTTAATTCTTGAAAATGGTTCAGAATTGCTATTTTACGTCAAAATATTTTTTTCTCCCGAATAGTTTTTCAAAGTTTGGTTTGGTTGACATTGGTTCTTCAACCCTACCCGTCAGCCGTTCCCTATTATTGTCAAAGGACTAATATCATTTATGTCCTTTTTGATGTAGACCGATAATACCCGAAATCCTCTCGGGTGAGCCACTTGCGGAAAGCTAGTATAACCTAAACTTAACAAAAACGTGCTGGGTACAGGCTTTATCTCAACTATGAGGTGGCTCAACCATACTCCAGCACGCAGGTTCTAAGCGGATTGTTGGAGGGGTGTATGGTTAGTAAGAAACCTTAATGTGGGTGTGTCTTATCAACCCGCCCAACGGCCTCCGACTAGGCTCAACGACTGACTAACTAGAGACGCTTTTAAAGCTAGTAAGTAGTAGGTAAAGCACAGATCACCTCCTAATAGATACCGCATGTTCACCATTTTGTTTTAGTTTCAAGTCACAATTTTAGGAGGTAGGAACGGGTTGCGGGGGACGTAACTGCAGCGACGCTATTGGCTAGTTTATGGTCATTCATTCATTTAGTGATGGAGGTACAACTGTAATGTGCAAAGTCGATAGTTTTATCGATAAATGAATAATCATCTTAGAGGGACAGTTAAAAATTATAATTTTATGTCACTAAATGGATTATTTAAATACGTAATATTACGGCGCACGCGGTCGCACAGCTATAGTGATGGGACAAGATATTATATTATCGATTCCTACGAATCTTCGAGTAAGTTATAAAAGTTATGGGCTTAGGTTACATACATACACTGCTAACGTTGTAGAAATAAAATTGTCTTTTGGCTGTTATTTTAATATGTTTAATAGAAAATAATAAAAGAGGTTCATACAATTAAATGAATTGAATCTTTATAAAAATGAATTGCTGTTCGTTTGTCAGAGTAATTGCGAAAAAAAATAAACCAATTATCGTTTCAAAAATGTTTTTATGTTGAAATTATATCTTAGTATACAGGGTGTTTCTTGTAAGGTGTCAAGCCGGCGCCAGCTGATAGTAGGGTACCATACCTATCGATTTAACCCCCATGTATGTTCTACGATTTTTTGTAGTTTTCGAGACAATGATGTTTTTGTTATTTTTAAAAAAATTGTGAGCACTTGGCTTTAAATAATTATAACTTTTTTTTCGTTTGACTTTTATTGGATATTTTCTTTTTATTATAATGTCTATTAATAGCAGTTTTATGATTAAAATAATCTCTGTCCTAACTTAACTACAAGATACAAATTTTTTGATTGATAGTGAAAAAAAAGTGAATCATGCAGAACATAACCAAAATTCAATCGTAAATTAAAAAAAACAAAAGGTATTCCACAGCTTCTTACTAATTTCAAAAACTGCGCAGCATCATAAGCTTTCATAATAATACAAGAAAACATGTCCTTTGTGGGGCATTATTCGCTGTAATCGATGCTCAAGTCTTGAGAATCGGAAATAAGTGTAATTTTCATACTTAATCATTTTCTAGTATTTTGGCATAATTTTGTCATTTCTGAGATTTATTGTCTTCTAACGTTTTAACAAAGCTCATTTGTTAATAAAACAGTCATTTTTTAACTTCCAATCATCCGAAAGTCACAACTCCTGTTGTTATTAAAATGTTGAAATTGAGGAAACCGGAACATGTTTTGAATCGATTATCGAACTGTTTTGAGTTACTATGTTCAAAATACGCGTACATAAAAAATAATAAAGATGGTCCGGTTTCCTCAATTTTAAATTTTTTATTACACCAGGAGTTGTGACTTTCGAATGATTGGAAGTTAAAAAATGTCTGTTTTATTAACAAATGAGCTTTGTTATAACGTTAGAAGACAATAAATCTCAGAAATGACAAAATTATGCCAAAATACTAGAAAATGATTAAGTATGAAAATTACACTTATTTCCGATTCTCAAGACTTGAGCATCGATTACAGCGAATAATGCCCCACAAAGGACATGTTTTCTTGTATTATTATGAAAGCTTATGATGCTGCGCAGTTTTTGAAATTAGTAAGAAGCTATGGAATACCTTTTGTTTTTTTTAATTTACGATTGAATTTTGGTTATGTTCTGCATGATTCACTTTTTTTTCACTATCAATCAAAAATTTTGTATCTTGTAGTCAAGTTAAGACAGAGATTATTTTAATCATAAAACTGCTATTAATAGACATTATAATAAAAAGAAAATATCCAATAAAAGTCAAACGAAAAAAAAGTTATAATTATTTAAAGCCAAGTGCTCACAATTTTTTTAAAAATAACAAAAACATCATTATCTCGAAAACTACAAAAAATCGTAGAACATACATGGGGGTTAAATCGATAGGTATGGTACCCTCCTAGCAGCTGGCGCCGGCTTGACACCTTACAAGAAACACCCTGTATACATAAAAAAATTAATGCCACTTTTCGTTGTAACTTTATAAGTCGAGAACGGCTGGGCCGATTTCGCTGATTTAGGTTTTGATTTATTTGATGTAGTTCAGGGAAGGTTTATAACTACTTTTTATCCCAAAATTCCCATGGGAACGGGTACCGCGCGGGACAGTATTATACAAGCATAAATCTATAAATATTTTTTACGAAATCAAGTGTGCATTAACTATTTTAAAGTCTGAACGGAACAATTTTTTTCTGATGCCTTCACATAAAAAAGAAAACAGAATTACTGGTAAATATTCTTGATTGCGTGAGCTCTTCTTATAGTGGTTATTAGTGTTATGCCAAAGATCGATGATTCTTCTACACAAACGTTTTTTAACTGGAGTATCATAGGCAGACGGGGTTCCAGGTACAGGGGTAAGTTTCCGTTTTTGTTTTTGCGGTGTCACCGAGATATGACGCTGATTGTCAAATACTGAAGAGGTACTTGTATCTCTTGGGCGAGAAGCGGTAACCTGAAATCACATTAGTAGGTTTCAGTTATAAACAAAAGTTCGTCATATATGTAAACTGATATAGGTCTTTACAAGTACTATACTAATAGTGCTCAAGGTACTATAATTTGGTATTGAGACAATGTATGTGATTGTGTCCAATATTTACCTATAATTATTTCCCTAACTTATAGTTTGTGGATGCCTTACCGACTTTTCAAACGATGTTCCGGCAACAGAAATCTCAGTATTTTTAACAGAAGAACCAGCGCTTGTGTCTATATTATAAGCGACGGGTGCCTGAAAGTAGGTAAATATATTATTATATAAATTTCAAAAATGCATTAGGGCTATAAGCTGTATTGCACCGGATTTTTCTATTGACATTTCAATTTTAATTGACGTTCAACTAAAACACCTTTTTGTAACAATTTAGATATAACAGTAAGTAAAAATAATATATATTATATGTTCAAAACTATCATCTTACTATATAAAAAATAAGCCTTTTTCAGTGCTAATACAAAAATATAAGTAAAAATAAGTCATACCAGAATTGGCAAGTATAAACTTGGTACAGCTGAATCCATCAATCTCCTACGATTTTTCATAACGTGAAAATTATCTTCGGTAAAGTGCCGGGAACATATTACGCTGCTATTAGAAGGAAACCATTCGTCCCCACGAAAAGTTGCATCCATCCATTTCTTTTTCCTTTCAAGGCATCTAGGAAAACTAACAACAAATAGGTTTTCATCATCAGCCATTTAATGTACCTACTGCTAGGGCACTGACCTCCTTATGGGTGGATAAGGAGATTGGGCCATGACCCATCCCGCTGGCCTAAACATAATAACTATTAAGTGATAGTAAAATTGCAGCATCGGTTTTACTGTTGCAATCATATACTTAGAAAGGGAAAGTTTTACAAAAAGGTCAATTGGCTGTATGGGCTTAGTTCCCCTTCCCTACCAGAGCGGGAAAAATTAAATAACAAAAAGTCCAAGGGATTTGTTTACTATAACTTTCTATTTAAAATCATAAAAAACCCAAGAAAATAATGTTTAACGGTAATGTGATCTAGCTAGATCGAATTTTTATCTCCGTAAGTATAAGATTTGATATTTTTAGCAAAATCGAAAGAGTAGTTTTCGAGAACGTTCTGGCAAATATAGTCACATACATTTTAAGAGTGTAAGATTTACAAATATTACCGATTTTTTTTAAAATTACCTAAGTGACGTGCGTAAAACAATTCGAGTGTTCGAAATTAAAAATTATATGTAATTGAATAATGGGCATACGACACAATTTTTACGATAGTGGTAAGTCACTTCAGTAATCATAATTAAAAATCGGAGTATAAATTAGGATGATGCATAATTAGAATAGTCAATATAATAAAAAGAACTCATGATATTTTTTATGAACTTGCTTATCAAAGTAATTACGAGTATAGCGATGTCCCGTTCTGAGTAAAAAATAATCGATCGTGTTAACTAATACACTTCTGCATCTTGTAATTGTGATTAAATAATATCGACATTGGCTTGACAATATGAAGTCGCAACACTAGCAATACACGTGTGGCTGTTAGAAAGAAACAGCTATTGCACTTTTACTAATGAGTGAAAGGGACTTTTCAAAAAGACATCAACGGGTGCTTTTTCCAGAACCATTATAAAGTGAGCTCCGACGATTAGAATATTTAATTAAGATATGCATAGAATTTACTTACCGGTGAAAAGTTATGCCGTCTTTTTGATAACTTGAGGTCTTAGCAGACTTTCCACACCATTCCACTGCACAGGAAGCCATTTAAAATGTATGATAGTGACAAAATAATTGTTGAAATCGCTATGAACGCGGACGTGCTTAGGGTTCACAGAATTGGTCGGAACTGAAGTGGTAAGTCCAAGCGTGTTCGTTTATGCTAGCTACCGCAAGTATGTGTCGTGCGCGTCTGTTGCCTTGTATGCGGAATCTATTAGGAGGTGATCTGTGAGGTAAAGTCAGTAAAGAATGAATAAATAATAATATCCTTAAGTCCCTAATGCCATGTTCTGCAATAATAATTATACATTACGTATGCATCATTTGAGCTTCTGTATTATCAGTTCGGTTAATATTCGATAACTACAGCTAAAGTGGTTTGTAAATTATTCATTGGAATCAATAAACTGCTACGTATTGCTATGAGAATTTAAGTTCAACTTTAGTCCCAGTTGTTCAAAGTTACTTACTTGATTTAGCAAAAAAAGTGAAAGTTAGACGAATGGTTACTTAATGATTCAGTCAATCACAAGGTCATTACTGACATTCTGCTTTTTTAATTCTTTGTCTAGTTATTCTCTTATTTAGTTTATGGGAATATGAGGAACAGGGTCTTATATTCCTCATCCATCATAGAAAATGGAGGATCCTCCGACCAGACGGGTGTTCTGTCTCGTGGGCTGCTGCCCGAACGTTGTTGTCGGGTTTCTGTATATATAGTTAGTTGCTTGAATAATGTTGATGGCGCAATTCAGGTTACGTCAGTTGTAGTTCGCATGTGGCGAGATAGATGTCGCCACAAATATTTGGAAATGATAGTATCCTTATCAATTTTGCGATTTCAACCCCCGAATTCACTAACGTCAATCAACGCTAGCACGCGTTGAAGCACATGCTTTCCTGAAAAATGACAATATAACTGAAAGGGACAGCTATACTTCCGAGGGATGCTCAACCGTCTTTTGCGTTTGTGAATTCTGAGGTAAGTCAGGATATAGATAGGACCTTAAGCCCCAATGGCCAAAATATCACAATATGTTCACAAGCAGCACAGGAAGATAACTATAGACAGAGATAAGAAACAATCATGTCCTTTGAAACCGTCCATCTTTTATTTTGACCACCACAAACGCTCAATGAATAAATAACAGCTTGATAAAATACTAAAAAAATATTCCCATAAAAAGGGCAAAACAATAGGGTCAGCAAAAAGGCTTGAAAATATAAAAATAACAGTACAAAGAAATTTATTTAGAAAACGGGAACCTCTGGCGATTTGTATCGACACAATTCGAATGGCAACATACTTTTCCGCTTCATGAATAATTAATATTTGCCCCTCAAGTGTCGTTTTATCTGCCAAATGTACGATGTCTTCATGTCGACGAACTTTTTGTGTGGGAGGAAAATTATGAAGGTCGTTTCTTGAGGAAATATTATTTGGGAAAAACTGATGTAATTAGAAAAGGCAGCTTTATAAACATCGAATAAGGTTTTGATGCGTGGAACTCCCACCTGTGAGCTAAATAGAAGACTGTAGGTACTAAGTGAAGATTATAGTTGTTGTTCTACATGTATGTTGGTTTATTTATAAATATTTCTATATTTCCAATTAACATTACGCTTACGATAACTCCTCAGAAGTACTGTATCAACTTGTCGAAAATCTCATAACATTTTTGTATCTCTAAAGATAAACTTAAAATATATACTACTGAAATAAATTTATTACCAAGAAATTTTCATTAAAAACAAATAGACTAAAAATGTTCAATGGAGGTAGGTTATGTCTAATATTGGTATAAACTTATTCTACGAGCTTAGAGAGAGAGAGAATAATTTGAAACGTCCCAGTTGCCTTGTGCTAACCAGCCATCCAGTACACAGGTACTACCCAGACTCGCAATGCACAATGGTTTGAAACGTGAATACTGAAACCAATCAGCGTAAAGGTACTGCAATTTACTTTGTCACTGTATTTGTAAGGTTTGCAACAGTAACAACTATTTGCATGATTGCTGTTAGCGTACAACTATACGAATTAGAATAGAACACAACTGTGAAATGATGTTTTGCTCGTATTGATGGGTTTTTACTTAGCTTAGTTTATGTGTCAGAAGCAGTTGAGCAACACCATACAGTTAGCATCAGAAACATGTAAGTTTAAAGTTAATACAGTAAATACAAATCAAACGACACCTCTCAAAAACCATATCAAGTCGTTCAGACTGCGCGTGCCTAAAACCTAAACAAACATGGTATGATCGTACCATACCTGTATGTTTGTTGTGTGGGAAATTAATAAAAAATTAAAACAAACTACCTAACTCAAATAAATGTTTACTTTCACTCATCTAAATTAACAATTGAAACTAAATTAAGAGTATCATAAAGACCAAACTAAAACAAACTATCTAGACTGATTTCATTTCACAACTATACTGTTGTGAACTGCACAGTGGGCATTTAAATGTAAACTTAACCTCGGATTTAAGTTTTTAATTTCAATAGAACTACAATTTGCTCAGCGTGTGCACAGTGAGTTGCGTTTTACAACTTGAAGTACACGATGCAGAGTCTTTTGTTACAAACTGCTCCACTATCCCTCATTTTGTTGAGAGAAAACTTTTACGCCTCAGATGTTTTGTGCAAGTCATGTGCGAGGGAGATGGCGAAATGAAAAGTACTCTCATTTTTCATTTCTCTATTCGAAACTTTTAATGGGTTTCATGACGTAGTGCCCCAACGTACCTAGATTCTCGACGATATTAAGTAATTACTTTTCCGTGTTCGCTTGATTCATCGTCGTAATATCCTTGAACTTGGTATCTCTGCGATTTTCTTTGAATTAAAATGGTAAGTTTGAGCCAATCTTCTCAAGTCACAATGAAGATCGCTATTTGTTGGAAATTTAATTTTAGTTGCTGGTGCTTGTTTCTGAAGCAGAAGAGATAATAACTACATAGTCTGAATTCTGTTCAGTGAGAGTTACTCAATATTATGAAACACTCTGGTAACAGCGACTTATACTGACAATATAAAATTGCACTCACAGAGTGCAATTTATCAGTAATAATTAATCATGAATTAATAATGAATTAACGAACAGTTTTTGTTACATAATTTGAAATCAAACGCAAAAAAATTGGGAGTTTTTAAATGGAGAATTAAAATTTCTCAATTTTTGTTTACATTTTTGTAGTCTTGCACAAGTAAAGCACGTATAACAAATGGTTTAAAAGTAAGACGATTTTCTTTCAACTACAAAATATCCTTGTGTACAAATATAATATTAATTAATACCGCTTCCCAGTAGCGCTAACAGCTAATTAGCACAATGCCAGCTGTGAACTTATGAAAGTATCTTAGCAAATAAAAAAATACTGCACAATGAAAACCTTTCAGCACGTAATATTCAGGTAAGCGAAGATTACAGAACTCAAGCGAAGGAGGGAAATTTATGACATTTGTTCAATACCGCCGTCCGAGCGATGTTGAACTACAATACTCATAGATCCCTCCAACCTCTTTTCAGAAGTTCTTAAGCCTTTCAACGTTTATCGCCTGACATTCGCTCCGAAGGAAACCCTTTTAGGTTTATAAACGCTTTTACGTCGGTTTGTCACTGATGCTTTGGCAGAAATCGTTTGGAAGTAAACATACTTTGGATAGTTTATCTAAGAGGAAATTTCGTGCACCTTTTTATGTGTTTTTTGTGCATATTTTATTTTTTTATTCACTTTCATTAAAAAAATATAAAATTTGTCCATGAAAAATCATCACCCTAAGTTTTTTTTTTATTACTACTTTTAAACTACTGAAATTTGGGCTGTACGCCGATAAGTGGGAACACAACACCGTGAACAAGACAGTCAGTCTTGTTCACGGTACTATGAAAGCGTTTTTAGTAATCTACTTAAGGAGTTCAATTACAACAGAAGAAGTGGGGAAATATTTTATGTTATAAAAATATGAAGACATTTTTTTATGATGGAATTTTCCAAAAGTCAAACGCAAAGCATTCGTTCATACAAAAATTCCAAACGGTGGCAAATATTAAACGTTTTCGTCACAGCTTGCCTATCTCGTCGTAAACGACAACGCAGAGAATATTACCTCCGTACTAGTTCCGCGCAATTTACAACTGGCAAGGGGTGCAGTTAACCGTGTTAACTTGCCTGTAAAAAATCCCCTTTCCCCAGCAGATTGTCATCGAGATAAAGGGGTAAAGCGGTGTATTGTTGCTGACAGTGGGCTGAATTATAAACTGAAGCGATAAGTTACCTATATTATGAGCAAATGGAAAAAAGGCATCAGACCAAAATTAGGTATCCTTGTATCCATAAATTTTTAGTTACTATACACATCACTTTTTTTAATTTTCAGTCTAAAAATCTGCTCTGCAGTCACTGAATGTGTCCAATGCCACTTCGTTATTTAAGATGATTACTATGAGTTGAAATAATGATGGATTAGATACAATTTAGGTTATATTATCTCAATTTAGGGTGTTCTGGATACCTTTTTCAAACTTAACGTTTCTTTTTATCATTATTAACTATTATCGTTAGTATTTTTTTCAAATGCCTGCCGCTGTTAGTTGAAAAAAACATAATATATTAAAATTATTGTTGTTAGCTGATGGCGTTAAAGGTTCCCCCGGACTGAATAGTTATCAACCCTTAACGTTTAAAATTGTAATACAACTAACCAAAACAGATGTTCACATTAGTTCAATAGAATAATTCCTTTGCTTCTGTTTGAAGGAAAGTGTATTTGTTATTGGAACAGAGATTTTTGTATCGCTGAAGCTTTTTACTTACACCAAACGGAATACATAAAAGTCACGCACTAGCAGCGTCTTGGATATCGCGCTGCTTAAGCAAGATGTGGAATAAGCTTTAAGACCATGTAACGTTAGTGCTGTCAGTTGTAGGAGTGCAAGGAGTCTAGTTAATCTACAAAGATAGCTGCTACAATTAGGAGGTAGTTATAGGTAGTGGTTTTTTCATCAACGATTGTAACTTAAAGTTGTAAGATTGTGATGTTGCCTAATATTGGGTAAGTATATCGTTTATCAGTGAATCGTAGTTCCGTCGATCATTCAGCTTTCAATAGATTTTCTTATGTCCCTGAAGCGAGGTATTGAACCAGAGTTAAGTTTAAAAAAATGGTTCACCGGAAATGCACGTTGTTACTGCAAACCAAACTTTTCTGATGAAGTACACCACACTTTTTAAGTAGTACTTAGTAAATAAGTACTAGAACGTTACTTCATTTTTTTATGTTCTGAACGCCAATTTGGATCAACTTTGGAAGAACTGCAAGTTTTCATCTCCAGAACGCAACAATTTTTCTACATCTCAATGCAGTACGCCCTTATAACTTGGAAAAAACCCAATTTTAAATAAAGACCCAATTTTCCTGAAATGCCCATTTCATCATCATCATCATCATCATCAGCCTGTTGTAGTCCACTGCTGAACATAGGCCTCTCCTTTTGCACGCCACTGTAAATGCCTAAATGCCCATTTAGGGTTTTCTAAAACGAGACTGAAACCCAAAAAAGTTTAAAAAATAATCAATCATTCCAATCCCACAATCTACTGAAAATGGTTTTACCTATATTAAAGATTTTTGTAAAAAGAAAGCAAAATGTAAACAAAAAATAAACGGAACCATCCCCTACTGCTACTTAAAAGTAACGTATTTATAGAACCCACATTGCTTTACACACACTTTCCAACCAATTTTACGCCATCGGTAACCCAATCTTTGCCCCTCGCTACAATCACACTTCATATTACCAGCCCTTAGCAAGATCGGGCTTCCCTTAGCAAAAATGACTAAGCATGACTGGGCGTTCTGAGCTAAGTAATTACATACGTCATATTGATCGCTGAATAGTCTTTGGCAATATAGGGGGTAAAAGGAAGTTTACTTATTATATTTGAGAAACTTTGAGAAATCAAAAATCCGGCCAAGTGCGGGTCGAACTCGCGTAGAAAGGTGTTCCATCATCATAAAAGAAAATCACGTTGATTGTATGCCCCCTTTATTACATATTTTTTATTTTTTGTTAAGCGGAAACACATAATTTGTGAAAATAACAGCATTTTATTTATCAGTTCTTGAGATACAGCCTGTTGACTGTCAGGCAGACAGAAGAAGCTTTCATTTTATCCCAGATCCTGGTTTTATTTTTATTTTTTTATTTTAGGTACGAAACTCTAAAAATATCTGCCTCTGATATTGATTTCAAGTTAAGTTAGTACCAATAACAGTTGAAATTCAAACTGTCAGAGAAAAGCCTCTTTCAGTTTCTTATTTTAAAAAAATAGGTACTGAGCTTTAGTTACACTTGGGCTTGAACAGTTTAATGTCATTTGAGAGTCTTGAGATAATTCCAGCAAAGGTGCTACAAAAATCAAAAAACATTATTCAGTCGTTGACCTATTTTCCACAACGCATAAAGCATCTACCGTAAGCGTAATTTTCGTCCCGAGTAAAAAACATAATTACACCCACCCTATACATTTAAACTTTTATACACGCACCTCAAAACCAATTTACACCGCACTAACACAATCACACTTCAAATTATTCGCCCTTAACAAGAACGGGGCTCAAGCGAAAATGACAAGGCATGACTATGCGCTGGGTAAGTAATTACATACACGTCATATTCAACACTGGGCATTGGTGTGACCTCGCCGTCTTGCAGGCGCGGGACAAATTGGGACTTGGGACCGTTATGCATAAGAGATTATGGAGTGCCTGTGTGCGTCGATAAGACAGTTCGAGTGCACACAAGTGCTCTTGTGGTATAATCCGAGATACTGCAGCGTTGAATGTCTATGGACGGGTGTCATTGCTGCGGATTGAAAATCAAAATCAAAATCAAAAATAGCTTTATTTAAATAGACCTGTTACAGAGTACTTTTAAATCGTCAAATCTAATTAACAAACAAAACATACTTAATAATAGACATGAATACCATAATATTAAATGTAAACAATAAATATACTGTACTTAAATAAATGTGATGCTACCACCGGATCGGAAAGTTGTTTCTGTACTGAGAAGAACCGGCAAGAAACTCAGCAGTTACTCTTTTCAACTGTTTCTCTTTTTTACAATAATTGTTAGTATATTACAACAGAACTTAGAACAAGATAGCACAATAAAATTCATAATTTATGAAAAGAAAATTGGTTATCAAGCTGAGGCAACATAAAGCCGTTTCAAAAATTAAGCAAGAATCAAACAATTTTGCCATCTCACTAACAAGGTCACTGGTTGGCGAAATAAGAAAAACCCGACAAAAAACTAAAAAAACTCATATTTGACTCAGTTGTTAATGTGAATTTAAAATTTAGAACTGAGGAAAGAGAGCAAAATTTAAAAGAATGACAAAAAGGAGCGCGTTGTGCTCGGGTTTTTTATTAAAACCGGGAACAGGAGGTGCACAAATCACAAAGTTGAAACTTTATAGATAAATAAAATAAAATGTGTGAATCTGCATATCAAAATCTGGCTACGATCTGCCTAAAAAATATCTTTAGATACAACAAAGTCATGTTATCTACTTAGCTAATATTAACTTACGTGAAAGAACGAAATGTTTGGTCGGCTAAGTTCCTTTTTATCACCCCGTCAGAGCTTTTTAAAGCAAAGTTAAAAATGGAAAATCAGAGGGCATAAAATAAATGTTAATCCGGAGTTTTAACTCTGTTTCTGTCGAATCAGCCTTACTCTTTAATCTCGAGAGTTCAAGTCAACTAATTCAGGGCGTCGTAAAAATTTATATGCGACGTAAAACCGTAGCGAACGACTCCGTAGCAGAGTCCCCGTTGGAAGTGTCAACAAAATTGTCCATATCGCATACCTCGGACAATAAAGGAGTATGTACACTTGCGTGTTTTTTTTTATATTTCACTAACCGATGTAAAATACTTCGATTCATGTTCTAAATTTTTTTCCTAATTTTTCTTACAAAACCCATAAAATAGTGTGAAAAAAACACGAAAGCTACTTCTTTAAGAAATATCATAATTAACTGGCAAAAAATACGTAAATATAGTTGCTCGATGCATAATTCATTTAAGCCATTAACAATATGTACGTAATCGTGATCCAGCCCTTATTGCTCCAGTCAAATAAAAAGATGTGCACTCGTAAGTTACTTACTCCTTTATTGCACGGTACATTTTTGAATAAATTCTTCGTAACTTCACTTAAGCGTCACTGTTAAACTTATTCTAAAACGTATGTGTACTTACTCCAATATTGCACGGTACATTTTTGAATAAATTCTTCGTAACTTTACTTAAGCGTCACTGTTAAACTTATTCTGAACCGTATGTGTACTCAATCCTTAATAATTGCATAGATTATTTCTCAAGTCACTTACTCCTTTATACAGGATAGCTTCCTTATCAATGTACATTCTTGATCGTACTTACAGAAAAATGTGAATGATGAAGATCAGACGTAAGTATATGTACGTATACATAGACAGCGTATGGATAGGAGTGTGTAGGGATGCGCGGGCGCGGGGAGCGCAGGAGGTGGCGTGGGCGGGGGATCCTTCCTTAGTTGCGCGACGCAAACAAGTAAGAGTGGACATGGTGTGTGCGTAATTTAGAATTTTAAGAAGTGAATTCGGTTCTCCGCGCTATGTGTCCCACCCACTGCCACTTCAGCGATGCAATCCTTCGAGCGATGTCGGTTGTCTTAGTTCTCCTGCGGATCTCATCATTTCTGATTCGATCAAGCAGGGAAATACCAAGCATCGCTCTCTCCATTGCTCGCTGGGTGACTTTGAGCCTTCTTATGAGACCCATAGTAAACGACCACGTCTCACTCCCATATGTCATTACTAACAACACACACTGGTCAAAGACTTTCGTCTTGAGACACTGAGGTATTTCGGACGCGAATATATGCCGGAGCTTCCCGAACGCTGCCCATCCGAGCTGGATTCGACGAGAGATCTCTTTCTCGAAGTTGGACTTACCTAACTGGACTGCCTGTCCCAGGTAAACATAGTGGTCAACAACTTCGAGTGTAATGTTCCCAACGTTAACTGGAGCGGGTGCAACATGGGCATTGAACATGATTTTCGTCTTGTCCATGTTCATCCTAAGACCCACTCTTTGAGGAGCATTACCGAGATCTTCGAGCATTATGTTCAGGTCTTCCAAGGTCTCAGCCATAAGAACTACATCATCGGCGAATCGTAGGTGTGTTAGGTACTCGCCATTGATGTTGATGCCGCGTCCTTTCCAGTCCAGAAGCTTGAAAATATCCTCCAACGCAGCTGTGAACAATTTCGGAGAAATAACGTCTCCTTGTCTCACGCCTCGCTGTAGTTGGATCGGATTAGAGCTCTGGTTCTGTAATCGGACCGACATGGTGGCGTTCTGGTATAGGTACCTTAGCACCTCGATGTACCTGTAGTCTATTTGGCACCTTTGGAGAGACTGCAACACTGCCCAGGTCTCAATCGAATCAAAGGCCTTCTCATAGTCCACGAACGCCAGGCAAAGTGGCAAGTTATACCCTTCGGTCTTCTGTATAACTTGCCGCAGCGTATGAATGTGGTCTATGGTACTATAGCCTTTTCGGAACCCGGCTTGTTCGGGAGGTTGGAAGTCGTCGAACCTGCGAGCGAGACGATTCGTAATGACTCTCGAAAACAACTTATAGATATGGCTCAGAAGCGATAAGGGTCTGTAGTTCTTCAAGAGAGTTTTGTCACCCTTCTTGAAAAACAGCATCACATCGCTCCTGCCCCATGCCTTTGGCGTTCTGCCCTGATGACAGAACTGAAGAGCGTCTGGAGGACCTTGAGTATCGGCCGACCGCCCGCTCTCAGAAGCTCTGTTGTGATTCCGTCATCACCCGCCGCCTTGTTGTTTTTCAGCTGCTTGAGAGCCATCCTAATCTCGTACAGGCTGACGTCCGGGATATCTTCGGTATAGTGTCGGGTAAGCTTGGCTCTAGGGTCTTTAGCCTTGCTTTCAACAGATGTTTGAGTGGAATACAGCTGTCCATAGAAACTCTCAATCTCTCTCAGGATTTCAGGTGTTGACGTAATGATGCTACCTGCCTCAGTTTTCAGCCTCGTCAGTTGGCTTTGCCCAATAGACAGATCTCTGGTGAACACTTTGGAGCCTTTGTTCCGCTTAATGGCCTCTTTAATACACTGGGTATTAAATTGGCGAAGGTCGCTCGTCAAAGACTTAGATATCTGTCTATTGAGTTGCCGATAACGATGGGCATCCGCTGAGTTCTGTAGCCGCATTGCGTTTCTCTGATCCATGAGTAGGAGAGTCTGGCTGGAGAGTTTCTTTGACTTTGGACGGCGGGTTTTATGAAGATGCTATATATGCTAAGATTAATGGTAACAAATACATAGTAAAAGAGATGACACGGGAGGACATTTTTAATTTTAAACTTTTAGTAGACAACACAAAAAATTGGTCCCATGATGAAGCAAATCAAAAAGTTTATTGGAGCAAGATTAAAGAAGTATCTGTTTCCCCTGCAGATCCTGAATTATTGTTTTTAAAATATGAATATGGGTCGGATCTTGTTATTGTTGATACTAATAATATTAAGACCCGGAATACGACTAGAAACAAAAAGTCTTCTGCTAATTCAGCCAGCTTACGTGAATTACCTACAGCGACACTGACACTGGCTTATAAAGAGCCTTTGAAATATCCAAAAACCTTTATAAAGATTTAATAAGCCTGTGTGATTCGAAGGCTATTGTTACACTATCAAAGCTTTTTCCGAAATTTGGTGCCCAATGATGATACCCGCGCTGATGAAAATGATGATGAGTAAGTAATAAGTATATAACTTTATTATGACGTTTTGTTTTTTTTTATTGTATGGTTCCGATGTTATTAAAGTAATAGTTGATTGCTACGAGCGAACATATTTATTTTGCGAGATGTTTAAAATATTTTTATAATTAGATCTCTTATAATCATTGTCATAATTTTGATAGTCACTTTAAAATAACTAATATTATGTTGAATTCTATATTAGTATTATTGTACTTACTTGATTGATTGACGTGCTATGAGTAGATAATTATGTAAAAGTTACTCACCAAAGTTTTCAAGTAAAAAAAAGTATATTGAGTGCCAATTATAACTTTATTATTGTTTAAATGTAGCTATGGCTGTGAAAATATAATAATAAGATTTAGTTATCGTTTTGTAACTTTAATAGATCTAAGAAATTGCTATAGTTAGCAAAATAAGTACAAAATAAACAATAATTTAAATAAATATTATAATCTCGTTTTATTCCTGCAGTTAATCACCAAACTCTTTTTGACATATTGTACAGTAGTTGTAAAATCATAACAAATTAGATACACATAATTTTCAAATTAAAATTTTAAGTTATTTTCGGTTATTAAAAAAATGTATGAAAATAAATAATACTCAGAAAGAAATTTCTTCGTGCAATAAATAAGTATATCACATACAATATAAAATCAAAATAAATTATTAATGCAATATACACTTACACATACTTACTCATTATTTATTTTTTAAAATAAACGTGCAACAAGTACTTAAAACTAAAAGCTCCGAGGTTACATCACGAGGAAAAACAAGCAATAAAACCGTTTGTTTATATACGATCCATTTTTTCAACATCCATGAACAGCAAAAAAGGCGTATGTTTATTTACCAATCATTGCTTAAAGAAAACCCTAATACAATAAATAGGTGATTGTTTATTTACTCTGTAATATGAAAATAGTAAATCTATCTATAATGTCAGTAAATACGTATTAAAGAACTAATTTAGAGGCTTCTTATGATATATGACACACAGTTGTAGCATTAATAGTTTAGGCAAAATACCAGAAATAAAACTGTTTTTGGCTCTCCTGTAAAGTTGGTGTTTTCCAGATACGCCTTTGTTGTCCGTGGTATGCGATATCCTTTTAATATCAAAGGCAATTTTGAAACTGTAATTATTAGATAAAGCCTCGAAATCATTTTTATTTCATTTCGTTTTTACACGACATTTTGTACAGAAGGAGAACAAGGAACTATGCGAATTTTCGTTTTATAAAATTCCTATCATAGACTGAGATTGCGATCACTGTGATGTCAAAATAGCACATTGATTTAGCTAACAACATGATTTATAACTTATGAAAGCCGATTTTATGGTTTTTTTTTCAAACCATGGCCACCCCATTTTATTTCATGCGCTCAACCGCTCAGAGGCAAGAAGCTGACTTGTAAATAAATAAGGCAATGAAAGCGCGCACGACGCGATAGACAGATTAATACCAAAGTAATTTGATTTTACCAATTTTCCAAAATCCACTTACAGCTGCTTTCGTGGTTTTAACAAAATTAAGAGCACGCACTTTGCCACGAAAACGTTCTCAACTGTGTTGAATATTTCTTCCCAGAGTTGAAAGAAAAATAAAAAGGCGAAATTACGAAATGGAATATTCTAATTTGGATTAGTCTTTCTAATTAGGGATTTCAGGAGTAGTAAAATGGTTTTGTTAGTTCCGAAGTTTTTGAATGAAAGGAATTTTCTTCTCACTGGATTTTTAACGTTGGGTTTCTTTCATTTCTTTGGAAATGCTTTTCCTTAATCGTAATCAAAGACATTGATTCTTGTAAATAAACTTCTTCTATACTAAATGGTTACCTTGTTTATGTCTTTTTACTGGAAGCGTACCCGTTTTGTCCTTATTTTAAGTTGGTTATGTAAATTTGGATTTGATTTTGAGTTTTACTTTGTTTTTTGTAAATTTGACCAGGAAAATACATTCGGTCTTGGCTTCAGATGGGAATTGAAATAACCTGTTTTCCTTGCTTTCTCTGTTTGAGAATATTACAATTTAGAGAAAGAAAGCCACTGGTTCGTACTGACGTACCCTGCCAGTGGACCATACTGTTGTCTTTCAATTGGCTTGTATATGGAATGCCATATAGGTAGTCTGCCTTTCCATAAAAACTGAACGTGGAACCGCCCGGTTGAGTGCGGTAAAATAAAATAATAAAAAATGCTCTACGGTCGGCTAGGCCAAAAGCAGTAAATTTATAGGAGAATTCTTTCTCGCTTATTCACTAGTCTACCTTGCTCCCCTTTGACAGAACGTTGGCTGAATAAACCTCGCGTCAGCCGCAAAAGACGTTTATGTCGGAGAGGATCGCCGCAGAACGCAAAACAGTAAAGACGTATGTTATTTCGTGTTTTTTCTTTTCTGTAAATGTTTCACTGGGTCACCTAACTTTACAGCTACAACTGCTTTAATATTCCAATGATACTTATGTTTTCTTGGTACGATATTCATACTTACTAGAAAAGTAAACAAACTAATTGAAATAGAGTCAGTGTTATAAAACTATAAAGAAGTCTTAAGGGAACGTGAACCATCCGAAAGATATCTATTCAGTTTTACAATTTGTGAAACAAAAGAATCATACTGTCATTGTCAGTTAAAATATTAAAAGCCATGTTCAAAGTGAACTTTTTTCACCTCCACCGCATTTCAGCAAAATGTTTCGTTCACTTTACCAACGCCGTGACAGACGTCGTAACGATTCGAGCAATGTCCAATATTCCCAATTTATAACGTCAACAAAAAACGATACTCATTCATTTGTTTTGTCTATTTATTAATTCATCCGGGCGTGATAAAAACAAATTGCCGTTTGAACGGTGGACAGAAATGGAGCGCGAAAAAATTAGACGGTCAACATAAAAAAATGCAATTTGTTCAAAAACTGCGTAACGGCCCGACAGGATAATGAAGTATTAAAAATTTTGTCAGATGTAAACAAAAAGGACGTCAAATGTGCTATCGACGCTTGTTTTTCATTGTTTCCTTTGTTATCATTGGACATACGAATTTTATTCGTAACGATGGATTTTGATTATTTGTTTTGAAGTTTATTTCGTGACAAATGGGAAAATTATGATTGTGTGTTGATATGTCGTTCATGAATTGAGAATTTTAATTGACTTTATGTTTTTATTAATTACTTCTTGTTTTGCATCGTGAGTTTCTGTTAATTTATGTAATGATAGCTGATAGCATTAATTGAATAAACCTGTTTATTTAGGGCCAAAAGCGAGTACCGTGTCACATGGGTAAAAGTCTAACTCCGAAACAAAATGATCTTGAGTTTTTTATCGTACAATTTGCCGCTTACTCTCCGGTGATGTAGAAGACCATTGAAAACCCTAAGTAACCGTTAACGGTGTAAAACTGACGGTCAGCCACATGGGTTCCAATTCACTTGGGGAGGTGTTAGCCTCAGAAAAATCCATTTACCATTACAGCATCAATCAGAGAGGCGCTTTGCAGACGATGGTACGGGCAACCCCTTTACCCCGGTCGTCTTCAAAGCACCTATGATGTAATGCTAACAAAAACTTAAAGTAGTGTATAAAGAACCAACAAACGCAAATTCAAACCCATTGATTTCATGTAAACTTTTCTAAATGAGTAAATAATTTACATTGAAACAAGTAGGTAAGGTGCAAACCACTAGCTCGGACGTTGTTTCAATCTAGAAGAATCTGGTAACTCGATAGTTACATAAATTACAAATATTCTGTGCAACTTTTCCACTCGTTAGGTAATGTTTTTTTATATTTGAATCCATAAATAAAACAACAGGATGCAATCGCGATCGACCGTTAGCCGGATTGTTGCCACAACAAAAAAACATACTCCACCGAACTTGTATGCCCGCATGCACCGTGGTAAACTTTCGCCATCGGTTATCAGCGGTGCACAGTGGGTGCAATGTTAGGCATTTGAAAGGGCTCGCGTAACATTTTTGTAAACTATTTTCATGCAGTTTTAGTTTGTTTGTGGATGGTATGGTTGCTGATCGTGTCCATTGTAAGGTTTATAAGGTTCTTTTTGAGATTTATTCAGGTTTGTTTTGGCATGTCAAGGTAATTAATATCGTGTTATGAAAACAATCGAAGATGAACATAATTTACAACTAGTAGAATTATGTTTCAAAGCAAAATTATAACCCAAAATGTTTTAACGTTTTTTGGATGTAGCTGGGGAAATAAACTAAAACCGTACGTTCCATATCGTAACTTTTATTTTGTTCTTTTAACTTTAGTTTCTGATTTGCGTTTTTCAGTTATTTAACACCTTCACTTAGAAACAAATTATAAACGCTTCTGTACTAGGTACACAAGTCGAGCTGACTTACCCAGAAATTCGACATTCGACACACACCTCAGAAATTAGCATGCCGTCAAACGCATGCCGCCCTTGGAATGGTTATAGAACTGAAGGTAACTACATAACTTTGAAGGCGTGCTTAACTTTGATTGACGTTTGTGAATTCGTAGGTTAATCAATTTTAATACATAATCCAAACATAAAAAATAACATACTAATAGTTGCATTAATTACAATAAAATAATATTTAGAAACCTCAAACTACGTGAGTTTACAAGTGTAAGTACTAAATCCGTTCACAATTTATGAGACCCTTAAAAAACCATAACAATTAAGTACAACCCTGTTACATAGTACACATTAAAATAAGCAGCTGTAAAGGCAACAACAGTGGCCATTAGGGGTTAATAGCCACTGCGTCACCTTGATAAATTATATGAAAATCGCCCTCTGGTCAAATCGACCGCGAACACATACTGACATGTTTATTTTGCATTTGTTTGTGTTGACTTGGCATTTCTACTATCAAGCAAACAGTTCTATGACATTTTTGTGTTATTAGTTATTACGAATGGTTGGGTTAGTTTGACCACATTGGATAGTTTCCTTTTTATTGAACGTAAGTGCAGTACTGTTTAAGCACTTGTGATATTGCATTTCATATTTATGACATTGTGATGTCTGAGTTGTGGTGAGTTTCCTAACCTAGCAATTTTGAATAATTCTACACATTATCTGAGTTTTTCATTCAAATTTAAGCAAAAAGGTCATTCCGTGTTGGGTTTTTGGGCTGAATGAATATCACTGCCACAAAAACAGATTTTGTCAATGGGCAATATTATCAAAAGACGTTACGTTAAGTATGTTTTAACTTTATGGGATGTAAATAAGGAAGTTGAAAGCAATGGACAACTCATACCTGCTTGCCTTTTTTTGTTATGCTGAACAGGTTCAGCACGATTACGTTTACGCTAGTAGTTTCTTAACAACGCAAGTAAAGTGCCTGTTTATTTCACCAACTGGACTCTATTGTACAAAAGTACATAACTCTTATGAAAAACCGTTAAAAAGCGGGCAAGTCAAAATTACAACGTCTAAAAGTTTAACTTACAACCCCCGCTGTTCGTACGTCATCTGAATACAAATGAAGCAAGAAATAACAGAGACAAAGGCGAGTGTTATTGCTGACGAGGAGTCGACGTGACGCTGTGACTTTTGCGAACAGCACGTGGTGACAAGGCAGATGAAATTCTTGCTTCTCACTTTGTTTCAAAGTTGAAATTTAAGTTGGTGACCCAAATAGAGGGCGTTTTAATCACTGTGCAAAACACTATAGTCACACCGGTTAGCAACTAAGTACATGCAAAAGAATTACACCATCACTTTCAAATTGATGGAATGAGTGTAATAGAAAAGTGCGATTGAGGCAAAGAAAACAACTGAAAACGACTTTATCACAAACGTGGGCGTTGATAAAAACCTTCGTAAATTGATTCTGGAAACTTATTTCCAATCTGCAATTTACTTCTCGTGCTTTTTTTCATTATTTTTTATGTCATAAGAAAGCACAAGATGACTTAATATGTGACAAATGAAGCAAGAAATAACATAGACAAAGGCGAGTGTTATTGCTGACGAGGAGTCGACGTGACGCTGTGACTTTTGCGAACAGCACGTGGTGACAAGACAGATGAAATTCTTGCTTCTCACTTTGTTTCAAAGTTGAAATTGAAGTTGGTGACCCAAATAGACGGGGTTTTAAACACTGTGCAAAACACAAAAGTCACACTGGTTACCAACTACTACACGCAAAAAAATTACAGCAAATTCAAGTTGACGAAATTAGTGTAATAGAAAAGTGCGATTGAAGCAAAGAAAACAACTGAAAACGACTTCATTACAAACGTGGGCGTTGATAAATACATTCCATCAGTAAATTGATTCTGCAAACTCATTTCTTATCTGTGATTTACTTCGCGCTTTTTTTCATTATTTTGTGTGTCATAAGAAAGCACAGGGTCACTTTATATGTGACATGGTTTTGGGTTCGAACCAGAAATCCGTTCCGTTATTGGCTTAGGTCAAAAGGCAAGTAACTTGAGATGGTGGTAAGTATGCCAGTCATTTAACGCGACGCTTGAGTTGTTTAGGTCATTTCTGATCGGGGATGAAGACATTTTGATGGCAATGTAAGATTTTAGTTAATGCTGGCTGCCTGCATCAGGCCTCTTGAAAAGCAAACACAATAGAACACAAACACACTTATGTTCAACTATAGAAGTTATAAGGCTTTATTGCACACGTAATCAAATATTTCGCTGTATTTTGGTTAAGTACTATTTCATTATAAAATGCACAAAGAGCGAGGGGTAAATGCCGGATATACCTGGAAAGTTCACTTACACTTAAATGTGATAACACTTTCAAGTATTAACGAGGTTATTACTAAGCCAGCAGTTCAGTGTCCTACTTAAAGATGTGTCTCCCACAAAGCGGACCGCGAAAACCTAACCCCTTTGCATGGACAAAAACAGAGCAAAATCGCACATAGCGCAAATACAAAACCGTTGCGGGCCAAAAAGTCCGGAACGCCGGACCAGCGAGGCGTTAATGCCGGACATGCCGGACGTGTCCATTTGCAGCCGCATTAAACCGGACTGCTTTATCTTTACCGCTTTTTGTTTGCGGAGAATGACCCTTTGCTACGACCGCCAGTTATGCTTTTTTGAGATTATCCCGACGTAATGGAAGCGATACGGACCCTACGTTTCTGTTCATATTTTGTAATGAAAAGGTAAAGCGCTGTTTATGTTGCGTGCGTAATTCAGTGCAATAATAAACCCTTCTGTTTGTTTACTCTGGAGTATAAATTTTAGGTTGAAATTTGTATGAGCAAAATCTGTGTAAATGCAAAAATAAATGTTGTTTTTTCAGAAGGATTTTTTGCAGGCCTGCTGGTTTTTTTTTTTAGTTGTTATTTTTCTCTCCTCCCAAAGCAAGAAACAAACAACAGCCTTTGTACGTTTACGGTATAAGGTCAGTGATAATTGTGATAAACCTAGTCACTTACTGTCAGATGTTATCAACCGCCGTAAGGCCTTCGATTAGGCTTCATGGCTGACGTTCCTTCCCAAACCCGGAGATGTCGGGATGGCTACCAATCCCAGTCGTAGGTTGTTTTGTCACCTCTTTTTTACCACATTATTAATGTTTGAAGAAACTCTGTAGCGTTCTTTTAAAAACCGAAGATGCATAATAATTTAAGTACGTAACCAGATGACCGAAAGTAATTAAAACTACGTATTCCAAGCCTTGAAGTTTCAGTAATTTTAATTCAAGTATTTCATTGTCGAATCTCAAATAGTTATCCAACTGAAATTCAAGATCTATTTGCTATGTAATGGTTATGGAATTGCTTTAGTTGTTATCATAAATAAACGAATTTTATGTAATGGTTTTTTTTATTTATCATTAAAAATACTAAAAAGTCGTCCAGCTTCCGAGAGACGTAGGTTTTAATCCCGCCTGACACCTATACCAGATATTTCTCTACATTTTAAAAAGTTTTAAATACCACACAGACGTGTGGTCGCTAGAAACAGCTAGCTAAGAAAAAATACTATGCTCATCCTATTTTGTTTTTCAAGAACTATAGCTACAAATTATTTCCCGCAACGCAGCATTTTCGTCTTCAAATTTTCTCAACAAGTTTCATGAATATGTTGATACAGTATCGGATCTTTGCCAGTAACTTTATGTGCTCAAAAAACTTAAACATAAGCTTTTTCCCTTCCAAAAAATGTTAAAACAAATGACTGACCCTCGATTTTCTGTAGGGTTTCCAGCACTCGACCCTATCGTTTCTAACTTACGCCGGCGGAATATTAAACTAAGGCCACAGTAAACAGAGAACAGTAAAATATCTACATACAAACGTGCCGTTCTTGGTTTGAATGCGGTGCGTTCACGTCGCGCGCCGTGTCGGCACGCGAATTCGCACACGCTAGAATAAAATATGGGGGAATAAGGTAGCCGCACAGTATAAAAATACAGTAGAACATCTACATACAAACGTTCCGCTCTCGGTTTGCATGTGTGCGTGCGCGTCGCGCGCCGTGTCGCGATTTCACGCACACGCTAACATAAAATAGGGAGGCATAGGGCGGCGGCAGTACGGACGGGCTGTACCGCGTGTCTGTGAGCTTGCTAGGTTAATAACCCAGCGGGCAGCCTTAGATAAAACCTACTGTTATGTTTACTGTGCTAAGGCTATGAAACTTGCTGTATTATAAACGTTCTCGATGGTAATAACTACTTACTGGAGGGTCAGAGACTTGAGTAATAAGAAAACTCCCAAAATTAGTCTGGAGCGTAGATTAAACTTAATGGGACAGATGTAAGTAGTTGTAAGTCTAGTTTAGTACTTTTAGTTTGTGGAATATTAGCTAGTGTGAAATTAGTTTAGTTCAGCTTACAGATGCTTACAAGGGTATTTAAAAAATGTTGTATATTTGTTAAATTGCAGTTCAATCTGTGAGAATTATGTAGTGTTCTTAGTAGATTCGATTCTCACTAATATAAGTCAAAAGAAGTTACAATTTTCATTATTGACGAAAACTTTTACTTGAGCTTCTGAAAGGGCAATTCGTCAGTCATTGTACTCGTACATAAAAACAAAACGATAAATTATGATGTGACTCTACCACTTAGCTGTTCTGACATTGTATTTTTGAACATGTATATTTTAAGTGACAAAAATCATGTGACATCACTTGACATTTCACTAAAATTTAATGAAATTTAACAAAAATACAAATTTCCGAAAAATCCATTAAAAGTACCTACAAAAAAGTGAAACGTATTACACCTTTTCATTTACGTAGCCTCCTGTAGAGAACTAAGACCAGCCCCTAAACCAGGATCATATAAAAAATACTGAATCCAAGTACAAACTTATGTCAGCTGAAGTAAAAAGACCAGCCCCTAAACCAAACTTGGATCATATAAAAAATACTGGATCTAAGTACCTTTATGTCAGCTGAAGTAAAAATTGCAGCTTTAAGCTTACGAAAATAACGGCTAAATTAGCATGCCTCACAACTAAGTTAAAACACTTCTTATATGTAAGTATGTAAACTGACCGCTCTTGAGCGTGGCCATAGCATAGCATTATAATAACATAAATTTTATGGATCGCCCCATCTTGCCTCTGACGTTAATGACTGTAGTGGTAAAATATGGGGGCATTTAAAAAAAGTCCACGTTAGTAATTTATTGTGCTAAATCTTTCTTTTTTGACGTTTATTAAGGTTTGTGTTTTCAAACAAGGCACTAACGTGTTTAAGAGGCTGTTTAACGGCTATTGAATGTTTTGCAACAAATATACTCGTAATACCTAAAACAACAGTTGATTAAACTACCTCTCGAGTGTTACTTCTCATAATTATTTGTCTCATCAAGATTACGACTTCTTAGGGCAACATGATTTAAGATATAATATTATAATAGTGGTGCAACGGGATGTTATTTTACATATAAACTTTCCTCTTCAATCACTACCTTAAGACAAAACATGTGTGATTAAGGCATACATAGGGACAGAGAAAGCTTCTTTGTTTCATACTATATAGTTAATAAATAATAAATAAAAGCGTGTTCTCAATTTCGATTTTAGTGGAGGTCTTCAAATATGAATAAGTGACCTATTCTGTGAAAAGTTGTGAATGAGTTTAAGCATGATCTTGTAAAACTTTTAAGTGTGAGCAAAATTTGAATACTGACGTATGAAAGGATTTTTGAACATAATAATGCAATAACATTATTACTTAAACGAAGTACGATTACGAAGCGAGAAAATGACGGATATTCCAAAATATTTCACATTGCAAGAAAGACAAACAGCGCAATAAAGACGTCTCGACAAAAATGTCTAGTATAATAGACTTGCATTATGAATTCATCGTGTTACTGAGCGTTTTGAAATGTAATCCTAAGCTTGAGATTTTCGTGAAAACGTTTACTCGCCTACATATTTCAGTAGACACAAAATTGCTGTTATGTAAAAAGGATGAACTTTAGCAGAATGTTGTTGTGTCCGATGTTATTCTGGATTTGACAGACAAAACCAATTTTCACGTCGACGCTGCAGGGATTGTCTGAGTACCAACTAATATAGAGAAAATATATATAGAGACCTGTTAAAAGTACTTTCAAAACGTTAAAAGAACAAGGTAAGAATATGATTTTACCAACTTTTAAAAAGGAAATAGGTATAGATGACTACGACTTCAATTCAGCAATGCCTATTCCAAAATAGGTATTTGGACCGAAAACGCGTAGGCGTGCTGACTTCGTATCATCAACACCCAGCTTCAACATAATCCTAAAAAAGTTGCATTGATTTACCCCCTTATTCATACGAACGCAACGCTAACGCATTGTTTAAGCTATTGACGTTTTCTGTCACTTACTCGCAAATGGCGGCAGCAACAAGAATGACAGTGACAAAGCGATACAATAGTTATCGTGTTCTATAAGAGCTGTTTAAATTTTTATGAATAAGGGGGTTAGACTCTATATTAAAATATATTTCCTTAAATTCAACCCATAAGGGCTTGAAATAAGGAAATTGATATGGTGATACGAACAAAAACCGACCATAATGCGCATGAAAAGCCTGGTCAGTGTTTAAATATCAGCGGTCCACTTGACATACATTATATACGATGTGATTCGATTGATCGATGAGTCGCTTTAGGCGGTCGTTTAGTTAACCGATTTATATTTTATTCACAATTGACGGCATCGTGCTTTGAGGTTATTTTCGGATCCTGTTTAGGCTTGGAAAAGGGCAGAGTTAATTTCCACCTGTTTCTAGGTCAAATTTCGTCGTTCAGATTTGATAAAACCAAATCAATATTTTATTATTTCAAGTACTTAGGGTTTTTTATTTACCGGTAAAACTGCTATTGAATCGTGGAAATCCAATAAAAGCACAATAATAATCAAACGAGGAGACAACTTTGAAAGAAAAATTAGAAAAGTCACATACTCTACCACAGGTAAAAGACCCAGAAAGAAACTAAGAAGCATTTTTTCTAAGAAAGTGTTTTTGCTATACTTTTGAGGAGTTATATCTTTCTAATAATCCAACAGAGTCATAAAGTTTAAGGTTGAACAAGAAGAGCCTAACGGAACGCACAACGGAACGGAAGAGCACAGTCCCCAAAGGTGGCACTTGCTCATAAGTTGACGTTCAAAACGTTCCAAACATTAATCCACTGAACCATACTATTTTGAAGCAAAAACTACAATGACATACAAAAGACTTCTTAAACACTACGTCCTCCATAAAATTAAATAAATTGCTATAAATTAATAAAATATTCATAACGTCACTAAATATATATGTATATAACTATTTATATAATAACTAACTAATGTTTGGTTTTAAATAAATACATAAAAAAATAATTTTACATTTCGAATAAATACTTATATTATCTTGCGAGTAAAATACACTTGTCAACTATGTTTACGGCACATCCAGTTGCGCGCCATGTTCGTGTTTGCGCGGTCGAGTCGTCAAGTTAAAGATTTATACAAAATGTTAAGCTACCTTCGATTGATAAAAATATTTGCTTTGTCAACGATAGAAATTAAGTTCGATGCAATGTTTTAATTGTCTGATTTAAATGTAAGCATAAGTAAAGCCCAACAAAATGTTTGAATGTTAACTGTTTTCTCATGTAAGTGATTATTGTAATCTTTATGGGAAATAAATGATTCTTTAAACCTATTTTGACCTATCACCGCCCATCACACATGGGTATAATGAAAACTTTTGAGACAAATTAAACATATTTATCTTAACAGTGTAAACATGTATGCCACATTCAGACGGCAAATAAAATGATTGATTTATGACATACAAATACGATTATTTTAAATCTTAATTACCTTGAATAAATGAATGTCGAAAGGGCAAATAAGAAAGGTCAATAGAGCTAACAGACGTGTTACGATGATTAATAGTTCTGTCCATATTTGATCTCTCCATTCCGTTATATAAACTATAAAAAAGAAAAAAAAATGGGGAACTTTGAGTTTTTCCCAGCTGTGGGATACAACGGGTGGATTCAGATAGATTTGTGGCTGCCCCGACATGTCCTTCTGTCAAATGACAGCATTGGACTGTGTCAGCTCAATGTTGTCTTTTAAACACTTGTAATAATTTTATTGTGGCAAGATAAGGAGTATTTTGGGTAAAATTTGGTAATAAAGTATCACTTTTCCAATATTTTAATATTTTTTCATATTCAAACGGACACAAAGTGGTTGAACACTTTGAACTCGCGTGACTTTGAATTCTAATCTGGTCGAAACACATAAGTATTTTGTGTTCGCTGTACAATTTGTGGCTAACTCTACGGTTCTAAGTAGCAGTAGCGGTTGAAAAACATTAGAAAATTCGTTCCGCGAAATGTGGGCGGACATGTTTCGTTGACAATGACGTCAACATCAGTGACACCGGCTATCCCTTTAAGGATATAGGCGTGAGCAATGATATTATAACGAAAAGACGTAGATAGATTATTTGTGCTAAAAAAGTTGCACCCGAAATCAGCAGCCATCAACCACCTGAGGAAAAGCTTTGAAAGTTTGAGACAACACTGCGCAACATAATGTGTCAAGTAAATAATCATGCTATCTTGTACACACGGTCAAATTATAGATACGTACGCCAGGGAACAGTTTTTGACTTCGCGTCAGTACCGACATAACCTATCTACGTCTCTTTATTGTAATTTCATTGGTCGTGAGCGCATGTGACCTAAATTAATTCAATTAGTTCCGATGCATTGATAACCAAATTATGCATACGGAGTTCATTGCGTTTAATGTAATTGGATAGTGGCTGTATAGACTATACAGGATGTATAGAGCACGTAACTTAGTTGTGAGTGAAAACCAGCAAATATTGTGTTGTAAAGCAACTGAGGCTAAGACATGGTGATGATTTCGACTGGAAGGAGATTGGCCAATAATGTTATTTTATTTTTCAGGTCTCAAGATGAAAATAATATCTAAATAAATTTATTTAATTTTGAAGATATCCGGATAACGGAGAGGCTCGCCCCTTACCACGTTGGTTAAAAAAATTGTAGGCTTCTGAAAGTTAACCAATGACGGCAATAATGTGTGGCTTTCTGATAACCCCGTTTGGGATATTCATGTGCGTAAGTTATGTAACTAAAAAACCGTTAGAGGTTGTTTTTTACCACGTTAGGTTCAAAAATTCGTTCAGCGAAATATGAGCCTCTGAAAGCTGTTTCTTTCACAATGACGGCAACAATCAGTATCACTCTGATTACCTCGTTAAGGATGTATTCGCAAACAAATGTTTTGTCATTTAATTACATAATTGAAATTAGGCATACAAAGTTGATTGCGTTTAATGTAACCGGATAGTTTGCTAAAGCCAGCGTATACTCAGCGGTGAACGCCTCATGGACTGGAACGGCTCCACTCGATCGGTTCGCAATTCACCTGCACGACATCTGCATGCCAAATGCCTTTGAATGTGCCATGTGGCTGGGGCGATGAGTGGAACCCTTGACTTAGTTGTGATAGAGGATCGGCCACGATCGCCGTTGTAAAGCAACTCAAATAATGGATGATCACCCCGATCGAAGCTTATTGCATTTCAGTTGGTAAAAGTAAAGAAAAGAATACAAGCATTTATGACACGTAAAGACGAAAAAAATACATCTCAATGAACAAAGTGGTCCCGGATGGCATTGCTAGATGTCAGTCGTTAAGTCTAGTTGGAGTCCCAAGAGCGGCTTGGTAATATCTGCTATAGCACCACACTTTGACAGCACGAATTTTGAGAAATACATTTTTAGCACGTGTAGTAGGTATTTTAAAATTATCGGCTGATCTTAACTCGGAGTAATGCTTACTGCTGATTCTCTGGTCTTAAATTTCTTGGATTTTATTTTTGTTTGTTTGAATCTTTCTGTAAGCATAAATACATTCAATATTTGTTGAACCCAAAGTCTTGAAACAGTGAAAAATGCACGCCAATACGTTAAGTAAGACATTAATCTTGAACCACCTGCACCGCTTTCAAAATCTAAGGGACTCCCATTTATAGCAGCGGACGTCTCAAGGGTGCAATTGATGATGATGACAAACGATTTTAGCCTGATAACAATCTTTTGAGGTTTTTGAGGAGTTGTGACAGTGATCGGCGACGATCGCTGTTGTAAAGCATCACACGCCGGGTCGGAAATGGGATGAGTGACCACCCCGACCGAAATTTAGTGATGTGAATTTCGGGCATCTCCGTGCTTCGGAAGGCACGTTAAGCAGTTGGTCCCGGCTGACGTCCCTGGATGTCAGTCCTTAAGGTGGCATGATAACATCTGACATTAAGGTTGCCCACTAACCTTACACTCCTCCAACAATCCGCACTGAGCCCGCGTGTTGGAGGATGGGCCAATCCACCTCATAGTTGAGGTGAGGCCTGTGCCGAGCAGTGGGACGTATATAGGCCGTTTATGTATCGATACCTCCTACGTAAGTTGTTGTATCCCACAAAAATGCGATTTGGCGTTTTTACTAAAAATGAGCTTTATTATTAGTAATCTATGCATAAAAAAATTAAAACTTACGAAAACACAACTATTTCATGCAATTTCAAGACGTAAAGAGTTGTAACTTTTGAACGGGAACGGACTACAACACTGTATAGTCCTTGACAACCGTTTACGCGGGGCGTGGGGAGGGGAAGATCGCGCGCTCGCGTGTTGTATGGGTTAGATAAAACAGACTACGCCGGAGAGAGGATTGAGACGGTCCGTGTGTCAAGCGCTTCAAGTTTTCAATTTTTTCTTATTTTGACAGGCAATAATTAGGATCATGTGTTTTTGTAAAGGTTCCAACTAAAAATATTGTATAGATTACATACAACAGTATACGTTGTCAAGTAACCATTCAATAATGTTGTATGTCGTACATACAACATTTTACGTTGTTGAGCGAGTATAAGAAAATGTTGTATGTAATACATACAATATTTTACGTCGTAAAGCGTTCATTAAAAGAAGTTGTATGCAATACATAGAATATCTTACGTTGGAATAAAATAAAAATAAATGTGGTATGTAGTAAATTATAATGTTTGCATCGAAAGTTGATAGTCAAAATTAGGTTTTTGTGTATGACTTGCGATATTTATGAACTTTTGTTTTATTTTTTACTTAATGTTACGACATATTCCTACATTTTTAGTTAAGTAATTTATACAGCGCTTTATCTTTACTGATTCACCGATAAAGAGCATTAACCTTGATCGTTTAATTAATAGCTTCCTTACAAGCAATGAAATTTCATATTTCATTTTTGTTGGATAGTGATATTTTTGTTTAGAAAGCTACGTCGAGTCTTCACATCGTCGATCAAACAGTGCCTAAAGACAAAAGTCTTCAATCAGTGCGTTCTACCCGTCATGCCATACGTAGCCGAAACGTGGACACTAACGACACGGCTAGTCCACAAATTTAAAGTCACTCAGCGGGCTATGGAGAGGGCTATGCTCGGTGTTTCTCTGCGAGATCAAATCAGAAATGAAATGATACGGCAGAGAACCAAGGTTATCGACATAGCCCACCGGATTAGCAAGCTGAAGTAGCAGTAGGCTGGCCATGTTAGCCGTAGAACCGACAACTGTTGGAGTAAACGTGTTCTTGAGTGTAGACCGCGTCTCGGCAAGCGCAGTGTAGGACGTCCTCAGGCAAGGTGGGGTGATGATCTGCGCAGGATGACTGGCAGGAGCTGGATTCGAGCAGCCGAAGATCGAGCACAGTGGCGTGGAAAAGGAGAGGAAACAACATAAAGTCAGGCAGTGTCTCATTACTGACTTTGTTCCATTGCACCTAGGCTAAGACCATATAACCAGGGACGAAGTGATAGCCCGCAACCGGGTTTTACCAAATGTTTTGTTTGGTAATGAAGAGTCACCAAAACCAATAGTTATATTCGATGGAACCTGTATATACATAGAAAAAAGTTCTAACTTTTTATTTCAACGCCGCAGTTATAGCCACCATAAGTATAGGAACTTAATAAAACTATTTATGATCGTTTGCGCGGATGGATATATTTTGGATATAACAGGTCCATACTCTGCACGGACAACCGATGCTGATATAATATAATATAATAATAATAATTTCATTTATTTCAGGCAACGGATTACATTGATAGATCTTAAATAACATAATCGGCCCATATTATAAATACCTTAAAGACTAACATACATACTTAATATAGCACTAAAACATAAATACTCTAATTAATACGTTTTTGGATCGACGACGTATTACGCTGTGCAGTGTCGGGGAGCCGGCCTCGGAACCGCCGGAACATGACACCTTTCGGCCAGAATTCCTCCTTCATGAATGTCGAAAGCTGGACGGTAGGCACTCTAACCACGAACGAATTAAAATTAACATTGTGGCGAGACTCCAACCGTTCGACTCTCAGAGTGAAGTTGGTTTTAATTCGGATGTACTCTACGATTTCTTCTGCCTTCGTAGAGAAATGAAGTCGGGACACGTACAGCAGCGTCGTGGGTATAGCTGCCTGCAGCAAATGGCTCGGTCCGGTCGGTGCAGCACCACATAAATTGCGACGGGTAGGCTTCCTCTTCTTTTTCACTACCTCTGTGAAGCCCTCCTCGTCACAAAGCTGGACAAGTGGAGCCCCAGGTGCAGCAGCGTGGATGGTTCTCCCGCTACTCTTCTTCTTCTCTTGAACTGGCCGCCTCTCAGGTTGCGGAGCGTTGGTGACAGGTCGGCTGGCGGCAGCAGCTGCATAAGCACGTTGGGGAGTCAACGTGCAGTCGCGTGACGTCTCCGGCGGGGCGGAGGGCGGGGCAGCGGGGCGCGGTGCATCGTTTTCGGTGTCACTGGCCGGCGACGCACTCATATGCGCCGACTCGAAACTGCTGACGGATACATTTTGCGCGCCGCGACGATGAAAATGATATTGCAAAACCATGATGGACCCATTAAAGACTGACCTTTCCACTTTTTTTCCATGAAGAAGACTCATTTATTCTGGACAGAGGCTTTCGGGATTCAATTTCTTTAATAGAAACATATGGCTATGTTGCTCACATGCCGCCAACCAAACGACCAAACGACCACAAAACACGCAATTAAGCACCGAAGAAGCTAATAAATCACGGCTCATCGCAATGGTGCGATTGGTCGTAGAAACTATAAACGGGAGATACAAGCGCGACTTCTAGATATTTAGAAACAGAGTATTTAACAAACATGTGCCGTGCCATTTAAAGATTTTAAAATTGCTGCAGCTTTAATTAATTATTTTCAAGATCCTTACGGAGACACTCCATAGACAGAAGATTTCATTGAAATAATTAATCAAAATATCGGCGCCCCAATCAATTATCTGACTATGTGGAGGAAAATAATATAAACCGACAAGGAGTGTCGTTTCACAAGATGACTGGAAATGATCCGAATATACCACAATTAACAATTGAAGAGTTACACCTATCACGTGAGGTTAGCACGGTCGTATTGCAGTGAGCATTCGAAAGCTGCAGGAGTATTTAATATGGAAATATATAGACATCCAGCGGCAATAGAGAGCAGAAACAATAATACTTTAATCAGGTGCAGAATTCATTCGCGACACGTTACGACAAATATACATTATACTTATATTATGTTTGACGAGAATCCATTTGGAATAAACGCAATAACGGAATATTACTGCTTATGCTATCATGGTAAAAGGACATTGGGAAATTATGTGTGTGCGCACACGTCATTAGTGTTGTAAATTACTTAGGGTGGGCTAGACATCAAGATCACTTTGAACACTAAGCAATTGGTATGGATTTTGTTTCAAGAGATATTATAGAAATTTAATAAAACTTTACATCGACATACCTACCTATTAGTTTTATTTTTATTTGTTTCAATCCTGAAACCTAAGTGCTAGATCATAATCATCATCATTTCAACCCATAGATATCGACTACTGAACATAGGCCTCCTCCACCGCCAATTGATAGATGCTACTAAATAATCGAAAACCTACCACGATTTCAATGAATCCTAAGTTGATCGTTGTATTAAGAGTTTAATTATATATCCAGCTGCATCTCCTGATCACCCAGATACATACCATGGCTATTGTATCGTCATTTAATTACATACACACATTACATACGAATTTTATAGATGCTAGGCGTTTTGCGTTTTTTTAGTAAATCGCCTGAACAAAAACATACAGCAATATTTTTTGGTGTTAGTCATTGACTTCGAACATAAAATAAATGTAATTTAACAATACATAATATACCAAAAAAATTACATATGTTACGTTTCTGTCGGGCCTGGTTTTTTTTTGTATGGGATGTGACCATTCTTCTTTGGTATTAATAATTGAACTTTTATTTCTTAACTGACAATATTTATTCAATATCAATAATATACACTTGAAATTCTATTCTATGTGTATTGTTAATGTGACATACAGTGAGACTAAAATAAACATTTTCGGTGAATATTGTTGTAACTATCATTTACAACAGCTAACTTTTTTTTGAACTTCATAATAAAATATTGTAAGTATGAGATACAACTAAAGATAAAACCAAGACTCCGCCGTATAATCTTGTAAGTATGAGATATCACAGCTGGCACAGTCTGTGTTCCGCAGTATAATGTTGTATGTATGAGGTACAACAGTTTTACCAGTCTGGATTCCGTAGTAAAATGTTGTAAGCCACAATTCTCAGAAAATACGCAATTATTTCATAAATTTGTTTCAACAAAGTCAATAAAACCATATATTTTATTTACATAAAAAAAATCACAAAGCTACATAAATAAATGCAGTTTCTAGGCCAATCTGAATGTTTAAAACGCTCTCCTGTAAAATTGCAGTTTTGGGGATACAACAACTTACGTAGGAGGTATCGGTATGTATGTTTATGTAACAATCTTTTACCGACAAAATTCTGATTTCAATTCTGCTCTAAAACGGGCCAGATTACGAGCACACTAGAGCTTCAATAATTCAACTGGAAATAAAAAATATAAACGTCATAAAAACCACACGCGGAAGAGACAAGTTGATCCACCATCCGTAGTTTACGGCTCTTGTAAATATGAATGTCACTTGCCCGTTTTGTGGTTCCGCACCTTAAAAAAACCCTATCGTAAAGGATATTTCTTCAGGATTTTTATAGAATTCCTCAGTAATAGCAAATACTTCAAGTAGTCCGTGGTGGAGGGCGTGGTATTATTTAGTTTTGATGGTCAGCTTCGTTGCTTTGCATAAATTTTGATAAATTCAATCTATTTCGAGCAAGAGGGCTATAAAAATATATTGAATTAATCAATAGTCGGTGCCAAATAACAAATTTGGCAGTAACAATCGCGTCTGTTAGTACGACGCATGGCGTGTGGAGGTATCAAGCTGAAACTAATATCAAAACCTCAAGTTTTCCAAAGGTGACCTAAGATTGAAACAGAAAAAAAATACTTACTTAGTTCTAAGTAACACAAGCAAAAAGATATGGCTGTTTAGTCCACCGTTTATTTTAACCCAAGAAAATCATACGTTATTCCGACAACCCAGCATCATGATTTAGTTTAAGGTAGAAATCTTCGAGGCTAGATTCCCGTGCCGGTTTGTACGGAACTCTCGGCGTGCGAGTCGGACTCGCACTTGATGGGTTTTTGTTGCTTTCCATCTGACAACGTGTTCAGCAAGCCGGATTGATTGAAATGTAGTGACAGGAACAGAAAATACGAGTATATTTCTGGTGAAGTGAACTATGAGGTGACAGCGGATCGGCAACGATCAGCAATGTTCAGTTACACTCGCCATATTGGGTAGTGGGATGGGTGAGTAACTGAAAGGACCATGTGGAAAACTGTATAAATAAAATCCTTGGATATTATTCTACGAAGCGCTTTTTATGAGAACTTGAAAACTAGACAACTGATAAAATTACTTAACAATTTTTATTTGTAAATACATACTCGTACTTGTGTACATGTCAGACCAAATTGATACAAACAGACGTGTTCGACTACACGAATGTTTTTACAGTACGGAAAAGAAACCCGCAACCTCTGGTGATAACTTCTAATCATTTAACCATTACATCAAATCCCTCGCCCAAAATATAGGTAATTAAAAACAATATGGACAAAAAGCATGACCATTTTTATTACTGAAAAAAGGTACTTTACTAGACACGACTGATTACTGGTCGCTCTCAACTATGGAGAATAAAAAAGAAGGCTTTGCATTAAAAGAACATAGGATGAAAAAATAATAAAAATATGAAGCTTCGAGTGCAAAAAACAAAATCAATGCCATACTTTTCGCATCGTTCCATTTCGCTAACAAAAGTTTTCCCTTAAAATGAATGATGTCCTTTTCCCAAGAGTCGTTATTGAAAATTCAGATTTAATTTAGAACATTTTTCTCCGAATCGGAAGCACTAGCAATGCGACTCTGCCTCCTCCAATGGACTCTGAGCTCTAATCAATGAAAATACGATTCATTTACAAATCTTCGAATTATTTGCAACTAAAAACTTAAATCTTAACTTAAATCATTAATATCGGAGGGAGTTATGGTGGTAGCAAAAGTTGTTTTATTACTAGTAAATCTCAGCCAATGTCAAATATATTTGAGTTTAAGTAGGGTTACTTTTTATTGGTCTGATTTATGAATCGAGATAAGTGAACCCGGGTATTACAAGGATTTATTTACTTAGTTGTGTGAGATAACGGGAATTGCAGCTTAGGGTTGCAATAAAATTCGTGCTTAGATAACATTAATATATTAGGAAGTTCGAATTGTTTATTTTTTTAATTACTTTTGGATGTAATTTAGGATGTAATTTTTTTTTTCTTCGTTTTGACCTCATTTCACTTGATAGCCTGCAGACGGGAGATCAAGATAATAAGTTGACAAATACAGTTACTACAAGGCTGATCAATGTCATTTAAAAGCCTCTTCACGTCTTGGTTATAGAATCCAGGATTATAGGAGGAAGGGAACACAATAACTTGTCTGGATGGAACGGCAAAGAAATAGAAAGGAATGGTCAGCAGTTGCTGGATTGTGTGTGGATGTCAACTAGGTTTCACGACTGTCATCTAGAGACTTATAACAGGATCAGCTGTTTAACGAGTCTGCCGAAGCACAGAGATAAAGCCGTCAAAATTAAAAAAAAACTTTTCAATGTATATCCTTAGAATGTAATAAATAATTGCTAAAGTTGATTAAGCTACTAGCTCAATCTATAGTTTTAAATGGACACTTCTGAAAAAGTTTGCTTTAGTCTGAAGAAAGCGTGAAATAGATAATTATTAAAGCAGCCTGACATAGACTGATAATAATTATGAAGATGATGATGAAAACTGGTGAAAATAACCTATTTCATTTGAAGACAAACATTAAAGTACTTACGTAAAAGTGATACTTAGGTTTTCAATGGGCCATCAAATTTGATCGCGATCGAAAATTTGATTTCAGTGTCGCTTTTACGTACAGCGATTCTAGGGCATTGTGTCAGGAACTCTCTCTTAGTTACTGACACAAGTCCATCTTCGAAGCTGCACTGTATACCTGTTCTGTTCAAAATAATGCTTTCTCATTACCACTGTAGAATTGATTTCTATTGTTAAGTTTTGAAATATCAAGGGGAACAGCAGAATTTCGATGAATAAAAGCTACACATTGTGTTTTGACAGTCGAATGTCATTTTACTGCTGTGGATTCATTCTAATGCCTAGTGACAATTATAGAAATAGGCAGATAGGTTACCGTGGCCAATTTTTGACTTCGCGTCAGTACTGGCAAACTACCTACGTCTTTTTTATTGTAATATCATTACCTAGTGGCATGAAACTGGCAGTATAGTTACCTCGCAACCCTGTAAGTGGCAAACTTTTTTTAGTTTTATTTCTCTCTCTCTGCTCTCTCTCTGCTCTTCCAAGACCGGTAAGCCCCTTCTATATTTTCAGAGATGCTAATAAGCAAGTTCAAACATCAATCTTCATCTTATGGGAACACGCACTACTTTACCAAGTGCTTTTCCAGCTTAGTCAGCGACCATACTATAGGTTCTCTAATGTTCACTTTGTGACAGCATATTGTTACCGGCGGTGGTCAGGCGGTCCACGTGTATCCTTGCCATAACTTGCCATAAAAAGGAAATCTTCTTTCAGCAGCACAATTTGTATTTTGTGTTTTGGCTAAAGGTGATGATTTAATAATAAAATGTTGCAATCAAAAAATATTGAAAGGAGTAAATTTCGAGTTATTGCCGGAGCCTTCTCGATAGAAGCAAAGTCCGTATCGGGGCTAGCGTCAGTTTATTTAATAAGCTGTCTTTTATGTGTCTTGACATGCCATAAATGGTTGGAACAAGGTTTTCATGAGTAAATGCTGTTTTACTTTATTATTACCTTTTTACTTTATTCCAAGAAATGCCCGAAAAACGCTCGAGAAAAGCTCAGCCCTATCACAAAAAAACAAGTAAAACTACATAATCGAGCTCGTATCAACACGAAAGCCTACAAAAGACGCAATAAAACTATAAACCGTCATAAAAGGTTCAACCGTTTTATTTTAAACGTGTGAATTATGGCGGCAATCGCGCGCACTCGGTGGATCGGTGCGGCGCTTCCGGTCGAGCCGGCTTCGGATCAGAGGTCTACTGTGGCATAAAAGCATAGTATAAACCATACAGTAGGCTATCTAAGGCCGCCCGCCGAGTTATTAGCCTAGCGTGCACACAGACACGCTGCACAGCCCGTCCGTACTGCCGCCTCCCTATGCCTCCCTATTTTATGCTTGCGTGTGCGTGAAATCGCGTGTGCGTGAAATCACGACACGGCGCGCGACGCTAACGCACACATTCAAACCGAGGGTGGCACGTTTGTATTTTGATGTTCTACTGTATGGTTTATACTGTGACTGTGGCATACAAGCCTTAAATATACCACACTTTAAGTAATGAGTAAACATTGTCTGATGCGGGTTAATGAACGAACACCTGGAGGGCGATTCAGAACCAAATTATCGTACGATTTGGTATTTTTCATTACATTTTAATACCATTTTTTAATGTGGGAGCTGTCTGTATGATTCTGTTAATCATTACATAGTTTAAAACAAAGTCACTTTCTCTGTCCCTATGTCCCTTTGTATGCTTAAATCTTTGAAACTACGCAACGGATTTTGATGCGGTTTTTTTAATAGATAGAGTGATTCAAGATTAAGGTTCATTTATGTACAATAACATCCTATTGCACCCGTGCGAAGCGGAGGCGGGTCGCTAGTAAATACTAAATGTCATTGGTTTTAATATATACAAAACTCGAGCGCTTTCGCTAAAAAAGCCATTTACTAAAATTAAATGAAAGTTAACAAATCGTACGATAACTCGGTTGTAAATCGCTACCCTGGACTTTCGAAGTCGGACTGAACACTTTTACTCGTATAACCAGGTCATCAGGGTTGCATTTCAAAGTTTGACATTATAACTTCAATTGTTAATGGTCCTATAGCTTCGGCTGTGTCTATTACCCAGAACAATAAAAACATGTTCCTAAATTTTAAATGAATTAAAATTATTAATCTTTAAAGTTATAAATAATTGGAACACTTACGATTGTGACTGTACTGTTATCACTGAATCTAGTAGTTTTTGATACTAACACTTGAATAAAAAAATACAATAAAAATCTTTAATGTGCTTCATTAAAAGAGTTCAAAAATTATTCAATTATAAATAATTGAGGCCTAAAAAAGTCTATTCAAATTTTCTCTAAAAGGTGCAATTTAATACCAAAAATTCACGGTCTATTATTTCACCTCCGAAAATTGTCCTGGCTATAGAACGGGCTTATCACTCGAGCATTCAGTGGAATTAATGAGCCGTGTAATCGTACGGCTACAAGTTGCGACCTTCACCCGGACGAATATAACCTCGGTGGGGACTAGGGATGATCGATGATCATCGATGTTGAAAGGAAATACTATATACGCTATACGAAAAATATCGTAACATCGATGTAAACGGTCGTTAAGCCTAGTCGGAGGCCTTAGGGCGGCTTGATAACATCTGACATTAAGGTTGCTCACTAACCTTACATCCCTCCAACAATCCCACGTGTTAGAGTACGGCTCAATCTACCTCATAGTTGAGGTGAGGCCAGTGCCCAGCGGTGGGACGTATATAGGCCCTTTATGGATGTAAACGGAACCGATAATCGATCATATATGTTACTTACGGTTTCACGAGCTTGCGCTGAAATTTTTAAGTACTATCGCGACAACAACGCTGTCTGAAAGACTTTTTTCAAAGCTGACTTTACTCTTCATCAACAAAAAACTATATTGAAAGGTTCTTCTTCATCAAAATTACTATTCCTTCAGTGCGTTGACAAAAAGTATTGGAATATCCAATACTTTTTCGGGTTTCTAAATTAATTTCCAATGATTTCACTGTATTTATTGTATTTCTAATTTCCAGTGCTAAAATTATCGATGTTACCTAACATCGATGTTTGGTTTGTCAAAAATATCGGACATCGATGTTGGGCTTTCGGTTATGACATCGATGTCTCCATCGATGTTTTTCAAACATTGATCATCCCTGGTGGGAACTGGGGAGAGTGACAAGGAGCCTCTTGAATTTAGCGATGTTGGTATAGGCGGCATGGGAGTTTAGGTGAATAATATACTATGGTGTGTACTAGTGGCAAAATTCAAGGCATTGCCAGGTAATCAGTGATTTCATAACATAACATACATAAACGGCCTATATACGTCCCACTGTTGGGCACAGGTCTCACCTCAACTAAGAGGTGGAACGAGTCACACTATATAACTGCTTAACGTGCCTTCCGAAGCACGGAGATGCCCGAAATACAAATTACTAAATTTCGGTCGGTATAGTCAACCATCCCATTTCCGACCCGGCGTGTGTTGCTTTACAACAGCGATCGTCGCCGATCACTGTCACAACTGCGCCACGGGCAATTCAACAACACCTCAAGATTACATGGTGGCTATCAATCTCAAAGTAAAGAAAAGTCAAGTAAATCAGTGATTATAATAGGGAATATTCAACCTGTTAAGGTACTGCTTCTATAATGGCCTTGCTAAGATAGAGCCCTTTGTTTAAAATTTCTACGTGTTGTGCTTGAGTCAGAATACACTAGTCTTGGGCTGTCAAGTAAGTGCAGTAAAATAACGGATTTTTAACTATTTCAATGATAATATTTTTTTGGTCAATTAAGCTGTCATTTTAAAAGTCCTAGTTAAAAGTTTCAAAGATTCCGACTTGCAAAAAATTAAAAACTATCATAACTATTTTGTACGAAAAGCTGTCATAGACACCATCTTTAAAAACATCACGTTGCCGTCTTTTAAAAATTACGATGTAGAGTGCACTTTTCCATACAAAACCATTTATCCTAATGATTAAAGTTTTAACACTGTTCCATTAGTGGACATTGGATTGAAAATAATTAACCGCATTTCGGATACGTAACATATTATTTTATTAAATAATGTTCTCGTATTATTAACTCCAGTACAGTCAGCATCCGAAACATGTCACCTATCAGTATGGTAAATATTGTTTAAACTGTGTGAGCAAACCAATTCTAATTCTACAACAATAAAGTCGTATATTGTTTGTAGCGTCAGAGCTTAGGTATTCCCACTTGCCGGGTATCAGACTCGGTTTAATCAGATGATCCAGTATCAGAGAACCTAATAAAAAGCTATCTAAATCTATCATGTTATCTGTTTAAGTATATTATAAAAGCATGTTTGTATGAATATTGGAAGTACATATGTTAATATTAATAAGTTCATATTATGCATTTGTGTAATTTATTTAGTAAAACACATTTCATTCCTGTCATATTCATGCACTTGCTTACTCTTTCTGTGTTCTTTTTTTTAATTTTATTTATTTATTGTAAAGTAAAAGTAAAGTAAAGTAAAAATATTCTTTATTCATGTAAACTTATTAAAAAGCACTTATGACAAGTCACAACATAAAAATTGAAAAGTAATAATGTGATTCTACCACCGGTTCGGAGGTGTATTTGGTATACATAACATATAACAGTCAAATAAGCACAAAGTTTATTACATAAAGGTTCTGTTCCAGACTGTACAAGTGAGCTTATCTCTAAAAAGAAATTCCTTCCTGCAGACCAAGGTGACAGGATAAGCGATTAATTGAGACTCCAAGACAGCTGCGTACAGAACCAAAATCTACATTTCTAAAACATCAAAAATTATGGATTCACCAGAAGAGTGACCCATAAAGGCAATTATACTAAAAAGTCCACCATTCAAACACGGAGAGATTAGTTGACCGTCTTATACTGTTTTTATTGTCAATCTTGTCATAGAAAAACGTCAGGACAGCTAGTATTATATTGTTCTGATGATGGCTGTACGATCAAACAGAAAGCAAGAAATTAATTACATGAAAATCGGATAAAAATCCATTTCTTTTCCTCACATAAAAATTTCTTTGATCGCTTGTATGCCTAAACCTTGTCAATTACACAGCGATTATTTTCATTTTATTTATTTAAGTCAATTAACAATATCACAATAGGTACTATTATAAAATTTGCATTAACATAATTGTAATCTCTACACGTTTAAGCATGTAAAGTTATTTTTTTATACTTTAAATATTGGCTCATAACAGGCATAGTTGGAGAGCTTAGGCCAGCCTTTGCCCAGCAGTGGGACTTTGATGTCGAGCAAAAGTTTTTTTTCACGTTTGTTTTATAGCTTAATTAAGTTTTTATATTAGATAATTGTTCTTGGGTATATATTTTTTTGGCATTTTTTGGTAGTTCGAGTATTGGTGGTTAAACATTTCATTTTTTAAAAGTTCAATGGTCACCTGTTTCTTAAAACCGTAGCGACCGGAGTTCAAAACTGGTCAAAACACCTACTTCACGCTACAACAATTACAATTTACGACTAGCTCTCCAGTACGTTTAATATTTTTATTTTTACGTACTTATCATCCTATTTATTAAAAAAAAATATTTTATCTGTTGTTGTTTGGCATACAACATGCATAATACAAGCTTTGCTTAATTTGGGGGTAGATGGCGCTGTGTGCCATAATTTCCACTGATAATCATTTACTGAATCTGTTTAACAATGTGAAAATATTTGATTAGTGTTTTAAAGAAATAACTTTAAAACTTTTGTGCCATAAAGAAAAACACTTGATTAAAAAGTACGAAACTCATTACAATTTAAAATAATTTAGTGTCGTTTTAAATACTAAATATTAATAATATGGTGCAAAGTTTTGGTGGGCTATTTAAACCATGATACACCTATTCGTATTGGCGTTACTTGAGTCGTTATTATTTAAATAAATGCAACAAATAAACACCTTATCAAAATATTCAAAGTCAAAGAAAGTTCCAGCTTTATAGATAACAATGTTTTGTAAATCAACATTCAACAATATTCGTTAAAAACATAGAATCAGAACACAAACATAAAGTTACAAAACTTTCAACGGACATCGAAAGGACGCGCACTTCATAACAAGTCAACCCTTACATGCAAATTGCTACTTAACCGTCACAAGAAGCTCAAAAACTTTAACGGTCAAACGCATTGGGCCGCATCGACCCCTTCCACATAATTTGACCCTCAAACTTACCGTCGAAACAGGTGAGCAGCCACAGCAACGTGGTGCATAGATGCGTGAGAGCCACACGCCTGGCTTCCCCCCGCCGCACCATCTCACCTCTATCATCGAGCTAACATCCCACTAAACCAATTTATATACCACCCTTGAGGACACTTATTATCAGCGATCTACCGAATTCCACCCTCGGGCTATTATCGAGTGACGTAACCGAAGTTTAAATGGGAGAGCGGCAGGCGTCCGCTCACCAGGAGAGTTCCCGTACAACTAACGCGGAGCGAATTGAGAGGGCAAAGGCTTCGAGGGAAGGGAGGGGGGTTATCAAATGTTTTGTGTCCTCAGTTCCTCACACAGCTATTTCCCTCCTGAGTAGGGACCACGTGCCGTGTTTAGTCAATTTTCGTCTGAATAGGCTCTAAGGTTATTTGGATTTTTATTGTTGCCGTTAAGCGGAACATCATTAGGGAACGATCGTATTTGTACTTCATTGTTGATTGGCTGTCAGTGTTAATAAAAGTCTAATTACGGACTCGCTTTCGAATTCAATTGAAACGTGGTTCGTTTTGGATATGTATTTTCTTCTGGAGCAAAATAAGGCTTTTTATGTTTATAACGAATGAAATGTAAACGAGTGCTTAGAATTTACAAATGCTGAGAAATTTCAATCTTGTAATAAAAATGTGGGCTTATGAATGTTCCGTTCACAATGACTTCAAAAATCAGTGTGCCTCTGACTACTCCGTTTGTAATATGGTGGTGAGGGTATGTTATGTTTATGTTTAATATGCAATCGTGACCACATCCCAAACAGGGTCATTGTGCCTCTGGTCTCTTAATTGCCGTTAAGGTGAACGAAAGTGTCAGATGCCCACACTTCGTTGAATCAATTTGAACACTTATCTAAGCCAATTTTAAGCTTGACTACTACAGTAAATAAAGATTGTCACTGTTTATAAATAACGTTTGATAAATTTTGAAATTATACACTAATCACTTTTTGATGACCTTTTTGGTGTTTTTAAAGTTCAAGATACGTTTACACTGTACAATGCTGGTGTATACTAATTTAAAAAAATACATATTTTAGTCTATTCACTGTTTTTTTTTTAAAATGATGATTTAAGAAATATTTTACAAATAATAGATTTTCGTATATCTATGTATAAACGTTAATTTTACTATTGTGAGCTACAAAACCAAAAACTCAAGAAAAGATCTCCATTCTGGACGTAGGGTGGAATGAAAGAAAAACATAGCGTCGATTTTACAACGATAACGTCTCCAAACACCGCGGAACTCGTATTAAAGTTGTCGGCAATGGCCGAAGTTCGGTTTGATGCTAGGCCGTCTGATACCGAGACTTTGGAGCAGTGTTGTCGCGATAGCGATAGTTTTGCTATCGATAACAGTTAATAATTACTTTTGTGATATTACATCACGAGATATTTTTGGAGGTTGGTGTTCTTAACAAGGTCAACAATTGTCTCCTTTCTGGGACATAGGTCAGATATCACTTATTTTGATTTGCTATTGTTCTCTTTTTTGCACAACAATGTATTATTAGAAATGGCGGACTTAATGCCGATAAAGCATTTTCTACTAGACAACCACAGGGCTTAGCAGAAATTAGAAGTTAGGAAAACCAGAAAAAGATATTCGGTTCTGGCTTCAGGCGGGAATCGAAACCGCGTCTTTCGCAAACCGAGCCTCTGCACTAACCACTGTGCTACCAAGACCATTAACAGGCCGGCGATTTTTCTGCTATATTTTACCTGGCAGCCCAGTTTGTTTCACCAATGCCAGCCGGTTAGTTGCCAGTAGTTACTAGCAAGGTGGACGGACGACCTGTTATAGGTCACGAGATTTTGGTGGATGTAGGTCGCTTGCAAACGGCTCTGGAAATGTTAGTTCTATGGCCTATGTTTGGCAGTTTTCATGCGGCTGATAATGATGATGAAAAAAATATTCGACGTTTCATTTTTGATACCTTTCCGACAGTGGTGTTGAAATCGTTAATCTATAATACGCTAGTGTCACAGCACTAGCAGCGCGAGTGGTGAACCAATGGAGGCTCGATTTCGGAACTTTTATGGACATCAGTGCCTTTCTGCTGATGATGGGGCTTTGTTTTAAAGTCTTATGGAAATCGAATGTTAAATTCTGGGATATCATACAGTTATTGTTGTTTTTACACTAGTAAGTTTTGGTGAATAATTGGTATTGGTCAGCCACTTGCTTTATAGTGTTAAGTTTTTAAAACGTTTCATATTCTAACAAAGCCATCCACCACTGAGCACAGGCTGTGGCCTCAGTGGTACTCAGTGAGGGACAATTTGTTTATGGCTCGTATCACGTCGTAAGGCCTTACGGCTCATATTATGGCACAGTGTTCATTAATGAAGGAGTGAAAGTAAAGTTTGGCAGATTACTTGACTCCTAATTCCAAATCTGGTTTCACAGAAAATGATAAATAGTTTTGAATAGCTTCATTTTAAGAAACTAAGAATAAAAGCGACAGCGAAAGTTTAAGAACTAGGCACTATTTATAATACACTACAGGTTATAACGGTTTCTAAAAAGATGATAATAACCTATCACTTGTACTTAAAACATAGGTGCAACATACCTAACGTGTGAATGAATTAAAATATTTATTTTGATAAAATATCTTTGGAGGCGATGAAAGGCGATGGCTTCAGTCTCGTAATCGTCGACCCCTAATCACTTAAACCATTATTGAAATAACCATTTTGACTGTTAATTAGCGTTTACAATCCAAATCACAACTCTTGAAAGCATTTTCTGTTACATTTTTTACCACTGTCTTCGTTTTACCAAAAATCTCTTGGGTCAAATTTCAAGTTGAGATTCATTAAAGTTTTAAATGATATACTTGTTTTCACTTTCGACTTAGAAAGCTAAGATAACATTATTTTCTAATTAGGTCCTAAGTTAAGAAACTTTAACTAGCTGTGAAGATTAAAATTTAGACGCTGAATAAATTATTTTTATCCAGATAAACGCTTTTGGTTTAAATATGACGTTTATTACTGCAATTACTGCGCTTGACTAGACTAATTATATTAAAAATCAAGTAGACTAAAATTGGGTTTCAGCACAATTATGGTTTGATGAACAAAAAACGTGATCCAAGTTTTAAAGAATCGTTGACTTGGCTTATTTCATAATTTTGTGGCTCTCTGTCCGGGGCACGGTGATGCAAAACACCAATAAAAACCCCAAGCAACCAAAATAACGGCAAGCGGCAAATTCGATTGGCAAAGTATGTGCTACTAAATGGTCCGTCACCATGACAACATCAGTTGGTGTGTACGTTATGTTTTGTTTATTAAATTACTCTTCTTTGTTACTCACGCGCTACTTTGAAAATACCTAGATTCCATCTGTTGTCAACAAAATCATGTGTTTACAAAATGAAAAGAGCAATCCAAAACATTTAGAAACTTCCATAATGCCAATTTCGCATCAGTTCTAAATGTCCAGTCTGGATTTTCTAATGAGTTCTAAAACAACATAACCTAGACATGAAAACAAAAAGTCCAATCTGATTAACTCGAAACTTTCCAACCCCAACCGGGAACAAACATGCTGTTCCGGGGACCAAATACGGAAGTTTTGTTAGCAAAAACTTCGCTATGAGAGAGCGAGGTCAGTTTTTAGTGATTTGCAAAGCCACTAGTACGCTGGAATATGTGGGGAATAGATTCCCGCAAAAACGTGGCTGATGCTGTTAAATAATGGCGTTGGGAAATATTTCATAGCTGGCTTGGAGTTGCAATGGATGAAAGTATTGTCTCTATTCCCTGGGTTGGTTTTGAATTCGACATGATGATAAAATAAATTGATAATATATTTTTCTTCCCAACCAAGACGTTGACGAAATTCAGGTACATAAATACCCTTGGACATTCAATCGAACATTGCTACTAAACAAAGCCTGTACGGAGGGAACCAAGCAATGGATAAACATAATTTAAATACAAACAGTCAAATGGTCGTGCACACAAATGTTTGTGCTGTGCGGGGATCAAACCCGCGACCTCTGATATAGAAGCTAACTGTTTAACCATAACACTGAATCGGCTGTCAAAACCATATAAGCGGCTGTTTTTTTATTTTTGTGGTTTATTTTCTGTGGTTTCTAAACATGCTTACAAAGTCGGCACGGATTGTTTCAGCATTTCGTTTTCCTTACTATTGTGCACACGTCGTAGTGCTATTACACGTGAATGTCATTAATTAAGGAAATTCATCAAATTGAATTTGGCATCATCAAGCAATAGATTGGACAAACTATATGTAATCAACAACATTTCGTGTAGTTGGCGACCAACTAGTGTTGCCGAACTACATAATTATACTTAAACTCTCGATGGTAAAATTGTCGACCACGATAACGATATGTTCACTTATATTTACGCGAACACTATACATCGAATTAAAACAATTTTGCGGATTTCAACTCGTGGTATAGACCGGTTGTTTCGTTTCGATATTTTCACTATTAAAGGTGTTTGGTTACAGTAAAAGGTATACCAAATGGTATATGGTATACCAAAAACTCAAAAAATCTCAAAGGACAGAGAGGTTCACAAAATCAACATTGTTTCGCGTTTTGTATATACGATTTAGGCTGTCTCTACATCAAACTCCTACTATATTATGCTCACTTATTGCAAAACATCTGCAAAAAAATACTCAAATCTAATTTAAAAAGAATAACTTTTCTGATTAATGATATTTACATTGTAAAGTCTTTCTCACAAGTCAACTTGTAAACAGGTCGACTTCCTGGGACTGGCTGAAGTTTACTTATTTATTTTCTGTTTATTTCATTTCATGGCAAAGCTGTTAACACTACTGTTTTTTTATTAATTTAGTACTGTACTACTGTACTGTATTACTGTAGAAACGTCGCATTTTGAAATAGAGTACTTGCTAACTTTTTTTCTGGGTCATTTCATACAACCACATTATATGCATGTGTTTTACGTATCGTATTATCACTAAGCTTATAATTGGCTCAAATTACGATTTAAAAAGCATTGTAAGATGGTCTACTTGAATAAAGAAATAATGATTAGTTGTGTTTTCTTTCAATCATCATGTCGATTGTTTTTCTGTTTCCGATATTTTGAATTATTATCGATAGTGGACTATTGATCGGCAACACTACCTCGCCATCCCCACAAGCGACAACTGTCACCAAGTGACGTCACAATGAAAACAGACTCGGTAAATTAACGTTAACATCGAATATGACGCACGGAAACGCCGTCCACCCTTTGTGGGACGAACAACGGAATAAACATTACCCCTTGTGAGATAGTGTCGACAGTTTCGGCCGATGAAATAGGTGCTTCTCGTGTTTGTTTACGTCATAATAATGTTCGTTTGACTAGCAGACGAAATTGAAAATCGACTGTAGTAGTTTGAGGAACAATTTCGTGTAGTGTGGAATTGCATTTGATCATTTAACTGCCTATAGATAAGTTTGACTCGAAACAAGTCTGACCTGTAATAAAGTTCACTTATTAATCGTTTTTAATTATTAGTGAAGGTTTAATTATTAGTAATAATAAATTAAATATTAGTTTTGTATGGAATTTTATATCCAGCTTTAGGGTTTGAAAACTTCACACGGCTTCAATTTTACGATACATAAAACAAAGCAAAGAAATCTATTTTAAAATAAATTTAAATAATTATAAAACACTTACTTTAGCACTTAGTTCACTGTTGTTCGTTTATTGCTGTTTTCTCACGATCCTCCACTTGAAGGTTGTCTTGAAGAGATTGCTCCCTAGCGATAAGACTAGCTAAATTATTACATTGGTCTCTGTAATTTAATCCAACTGTAATGTTTTTGTACAATATAGAATATCTATCTATCTTACAAACAATTTCACACAATATGAAAGACTGTCAGCCATAACTGAAAACGATGTGAGAACTCTAATAACCCGTATCATTCATTTTTATTACATTCAGCAGGCATTGCCGAACAGATTCAGAACACAGCATTAAGGTCAAGACATTATACTAGTAAATCACTAAGAACGTCCAAAACTAATAACATTAAAGCGAGAAGTCGTAAAAAAAGATGGTGGCTGCGCAGTCCATGAACGTTACGGCGATTGTCCGGGGTGCTAATAGTATGAATGCTATTACAAATATTTGCTACAAGTTCGGGGCGAAGTTGGATAGTCAAATAAAATGGAGTCGTCGGTTTAAGGATTTCCGTTAATTTTCGTTTTTCTTGTTGAATGGCTTAGTTGTGACGGCTCTGCAACTATTACCGTTGTTAAGCAACGTACTCCTTAAGAACAGCGATGTATTTTTTGATCATCTACCTATCGGGCCAGTAGACGCCGTGAGGGCTTTAACCTCAATTTGGTCGAATTTTCGGCAGTCTGGACTAAGCGGTTTGGTGCTTTCTTTCTGCTCACCCCTATATGCGGATATGTGTTTCCGGATACATACAGCCTTGGTATATTTAAAGCAAGAGTGAATAGGCATTTTCTGGGTAAGCGTGTTACACCTTCGACCTCATCATCGCTTACCATCAGGCGAGACTGATGTCAAACGGTAAACGCCTTTTTATTTTTTTAATCTCCTTGCTTTGGAAGAACGAATAAAGGCAGTAGGCAGTTCTGTAACATGAAGTGTGGGCTTGTTAATGTACTCATTACGGCAAATAATCCACACTTCTGAATACTCCGCGATATCATTCTGTGCATAACTTAATTTACTGTACATAATTTACATCCTGAGTCCTGACGATAATTCAAGTCTAGTGTTGTCGTCACCTGTTCAATATGATTTAATATCAGATGGTAAATAAGAAATGATTGATTGTCTGGAAAACTTGCTGTAAAGGACAACAATTGGGCTCTTACGCCCTCGCATAGTTGACGAAACCCCCGATAAAGGTCGAGGTATATCGGTGGATAACTAGCCGTAGGAAGTCTATGTTTAGCAGTGGGCGGGCTTAAAGCTAATTATAATGGTGCTTTAGGGGTTTGAACTCGTTGGAAGATTTAAACCCACGACATTTCACTCTGCCAGGGGGATGTCGTGCGTTTGAGTCGGTAACATCTTTATCATTAGAGATAGGAAAACCTAGAAAAAGACATTCGGTCTTTTGGCGTCAGGCGGGAATTCAACCCGCATTTTTCGCAAACCGAGCGACTGCACTTACCACTGTACTACCAAGACCATTAATAGACCGGTCAATTTTTTCTGATATACCTAGTTACCTGGCAGCCAGGTTTATCATTTCCAACTATTTCTCTTCATAGTTAGAGTGACTGACTTATTCAGTGTCCAGTACTCATAACGTAGTAATTTATGTATATGTTCTGTTTATGCTGTATTCCACCAACTTATTTTTATTATTTTAACTCTCTTCTTACTATTTTACCTAACCCACAATTGGGGTTTTTTGTTTCCTTACGACCCTGGACCTGAAGGTTGTCTGGAAAAGGTCGCTCTAAATGTACATTGATATCTGTAATTCAATACAACTGTTACTTTTCTACTACAAAAAAATATGAATCTATCTATCTAACTAAAGTTGACGACCAATTTTTGTAATGGTTCAGTAGTGGGCTACCATCACCACACCAGAGGTCGCGGGTTCGATCCCCGCACAGTGCAAACATAAGTGTGCATGAACAATTCTGTTTGTACTGGTATGGGTATTTCATAAGTACGAGTATATTAAGTATGTATTTATAAAAAAAATGTATTCAAGTATGTTGTCTAGTTTCTCATAACACAACCGTTTAGTTGCTTAGTTTGGGGCTAGATGGCGCTGTGTGGAATAATGTCCAGTGATGTCCAGGAAAGGGAAATATTTTAAGTCAACAACAGTATCATCACTGTTTGTCCTAAAACTGATTATCATCATCACCATTATCATCAGCCTATGTTGGTCCACTGCTGGCGCTCCCTTAATGAGCGCCATTGCGCTAAATCCGCAGCTAGACGCATCCACCTCCTGCCCAGCCTTTCTACATTATGCCATGCCCAGCGTTTCTTCTGCACCAATAAATTTCGGCCGGAATGGTCACCTTTCCCATTTCCGGCGTGTGTTGCTTTACAACAGCGATCGTTGCCGATCCACTGTCACAACTGCGCCACGGGCACCTCTACCAACTATTGGGAGAGACAAAAATACTCTTGGCGGTGCAAAATTCTAGAATTTTTGGTTTGAGAGGCTGTCCCATAGATTTATTTAATGCATTCAGTTCTCCTAAAGAAGTAAATTGTTCCTGGGTACTGTGTAATAAAGACCTGGAGTAAATCAAGGAGCTTTCGTGATGCATAACAGCGTTCCCATATTCTCTTGCATTTTCTCAGTTAATATATCTTCCAAACGACTTTCTTTCCCAGTTCGTTGCGGTTGGGTATAAATCGTAACACTTTTTAGAGCGCTGTAGCAATATATTTAAACTTTGTACTGCAAGTTATAAAAACAAATAGGTTTTATATGGCCATGAACTACGGTATTGGTTTGCTGTTTGCTTCAAACCCCCATAGTATTCATTTGATCGTTGTGGCCCAGTGGTTAAACGCTCTGGCTCGGAATCCGGTCGTCCCGAGATCAAAATCTGGCCGCAAAACAATTATTTTGTGTTCATTGTACAATTTACGGCTAATTTTCCGGTGATGGTATAAAACCGACATAAAACTCAGGCATCCCGGATAACGGCGGTAAGCTCGCCACTTACCACATTGGGTTTAAATTCCCTTGGCGAAATGTGGGTTTCTGAATGTTCCGTTCACCATCATGGCAATCAGTGTGCCTCTGACTACCCCATCAGGGATAATAATGTTGTATGTTAGTACCTATTCATTTAAAACTGTTGACTTTGCTCTGTTGTGATGTTGGGATGAGCAACGTCCGCTTGAATTTCTATTCTCAATCAAAGTATTAATCAAGAGTTGATCAAATATCGTTGTAAATTTTCGATGGAGACAGAATTATTATTAAGAAATTATTTTATTTATTACTTACATTTAGAATTGTTTTAACATTGTGTAACAAGTTTTATGTAGCATTTCAGATAGCTAGTAGCTTGCTTACTCGTTGTGCTACGAACAAAAGCCTTAATGCGTTTAATCGCCGCTCAAGTCAAACAAGCTTAAAAAGTGTAGCAGACACCATCGAGTATTCTGACATATTGAGTGACCTCCACCTTGGAGGGTAGTTGACCTTCATTGATTATTAAAGAACGGGTCTAGGTTACAAAGTTAAAGAAAATTAAGCCATTCAAATACCAATCACGTAGGTTTTAGTAGCTGTAGATTGATGATATAACGTGAAATGCAAACGATTTCTAAATAAGATCTCTATCGCAACGTAATTAACTCTGAGTTATTTGAAAGGCAATATTTGTTCAAGTCTCCCAAATAAGACTGTATTAATAAAACATTAGGAATCAAATCCAATTACAAAGTAACTTAGTTTCAGTGGTCTAGACCGAATGCGAAATGAAAATAATTTCGGACTTAATTAAAAATTTTGTGGCGTCAGATTAACTAAATTCTCTGGTAGGTGGACTTAATAGGATATTGAACCATAGAATCAGCTTAGATGCCTTAAAGCATATCTTTTATAACTGCAACTCTATGGGTACTTAATATTATGCCGCCTGAATTGGCCATGCCAATTTTTTTCATTTATCTATTTGTTTACAACAAATCCACAGTACTTAAATAAAAGTAAAACTAGTTAATAAAAGCAATTTTTCTTACTGCCAATTAAGGCTTAAAATTTTACTAACCTAACATAAAATAATAATAATTAAAGGGGCAATATGGTGTCGAGGTGCAATGGTGTGTGTTTTGGTTTGTTATTTTTATCATGACTATTGGTGTTGACATTGGCGAAAACGCGACAGGACACGCCAGTCGCTAAGCCTATTGAATATTCGAAAATACCTGTAGTCTATTTAAATAACATTTATGAGTAAATGTCTCCTTGCTATAATATTCTGATTATCCATCTTTTATCGTTGACTGTTTTGAAAAAAAGAAAGAGGGAAAAGAAAGAGGACCTCTTTGGAAAGAGGTTTTTAAGAAAGGCTACACGACAACACGTCCTTACTTATAATAGTTGGAAACATGGGCTTAATCATCATCATCGTCAACGGCAAATAATACAATACAGCATTGACTTATAATGGTCATACAAACTGTCAAAATTTAGACCTTTGACGAGTGGCTTGAATATTATTACCCATTATACAAAATTAACTAAAATATTACGATGTTATAACTGTAAATTTAAGGAAGAAAGTAAGGTCTTTTCCTGTCAACGTTCAAACGTTTATTGATCTTGGACATCGTACACATACAGATATAAACAAACAAAACAAAATGGTTAGAGAAAAAATATTATCTAATATATATTTTTTAAAAAAATAATTTTCACTAGACAGCATTGTCACAATGTCCAAAATTAAATGGACCCCACTCAGCTAAATTTACTGTTTTGTGTTGAAGTTTACTTAGCTATTATTGCTTCACAGCTCCTACAAAAGTGATCCCAAACCTGCATGGCTAAAGTTCTAGAGCTCATCGACAATAAGGCTAAGCCTTTACATAACTGAAGGCTTGCGTGCTATCTACATAATTTGCTAGATGGCCAAGATAGTTTCACACAGCGAAGTTAAGCCCCTACCATGCATACGTGGTAAGCCTTCGAGCGATGCGCCGTTTATTCATGACATTGCAGAACCTTTACCATTATTCTAACCTTGCTAGTCAATGATATTTTTTTAAAAAAGACGTAGATAGGTTATGTCTGTATTGACGCGAAGTCAAAAATTGTCCACGGAGTATGAAGGAGTTGATTTGACCGTAACAAGACAGTACAATTATTTACTAACGCGTAAACGAGAGGGATATATGTTGCGCTATGTCGTCTCAGACTATCAACACAGTTAATACTTTTCTTGGGTACGCGAATCGTTGTGATTTCGGGTGCCACTTTTTTAGCACAGTTACCTATCTACCTATTTTTATTATAAAATCATCGTTGCTGGTCCCATTCTCCATTTTAAACGTGATTTGAACATACATCGTTGCTCTGAATAGCAAAAAATAGGCATAGTGATGAACGAAAAAATAATGACCACGAAATTAAAGAAAACGTTTTGAAAAGAAAGAAAGAAAGTATTTATCGTACCACACAAAAGCATTTGACTACATACTTATTATATGGTGGTAGAAAGGTGTCAACTCAGAATGTGTCAAGGTCTCCTAAAGATGTTCTTGTGTGACGTGGTACTCTTAGCTGAAAGTTACAACTGTACGTAAATCAACGCACAGCGCCATCTAGCCCCAAATTAAGCAACTGAATGCTTTTGCTATGGGATACTAAACAACGAATAAACTTACTGAAATACTTTTTACACGGACATATTCATGTAGACAAATGTTTATAAATTCAAATACAATATATCTTTATTCAAGTTGACCAATAAACAGTGATTTCGAATCGTCAAGAATCTTAATTTGAACCACTTAATAAACATACACATTATAATACAATATTTAAACATGCTTAAAGTACATGTGCATAATGCAACTCTACCACCGAATAAACGGAAACATTATTTCAAAGAGGAAAAGACATCATTTAACTTTCTTGCTTTTAAGTCAATACCAAAAAGTTTCACTTGAAAGGTTAAACTGATGAATTTAAAAATGTATATGTAACATAAGTGGTTTTAAAATACACAACGCGAACTTAACTTGGAGCGTGTTCACAGTGATTAGGATCCAATTTGTGCAGAACGTAGTAAGCCAACTCGGTGCGAGCTTGATTGCAAGAAACGAAATTATTTATTTCCATTCGATTTTAACCGGTAGAAGTCCCGTGGGGAACGTTGTCCCCAGATTTTTTTTGTAGTAATTCCTGTAATTTTTGGAATTTATTATATATTTTTATATATATATATATATATTTTTTTTAATTATATATTTTTGGAATCTTGGGGAGCTTTATCCCCAAGGAGCCTACGACTATAAAAATGGACAGCATCAATTGTTTTTTTAGGTCCTAGGTAAGGTTATAAAAACCAGGAAATGTACAGACATAGCACATAAATTTTGGTTCCGTCAACAAACAGGGCCCCAAGTCTGGTTAACAATATTTGTCATAGAAAATAATTATGTCTATAATATGATTGAGACTCAATTACGATTCAATAGAAAGCGTTCTAAAATTAGCAGACCTGGATTATGTACTCGTTTGTGTATATGTGTTTTAATTCTGTTGTATTTTGTGTACTTGCACAAAATACTTTCTTAGGTATACCGAATTCACAGTAAAATTCAATTCATAATCTTATTGATGAAACTAAGAAATATTCAAGTCTGTTTTCAAATCTAAAAATCATGAACAAAATGTATTTAACAAAAAAATCATTTTGCTCAAATAAATTGTCTTTCAATTAGTTCACGCTGTCATAATCTCAGTTAAAAGCATTTCAGTGTCCAGTTTCGCCTATAAAGGTTAAACTGCTGTTAGTGAATTCAATTCAAAAGCAATTGAGCCTACGTAAGCTCAAGTACTTATATTTTAAAATAAAACTGTAAATTCAGTAACATTTTGCATTCTTTTGCATGCAATTGCCAAGTCACGCTCGAGTCGTACTCGATAGAATTTTTATTCCGAGCGATTGCTAAAACTCCTTGCCTAATAGATTTGTAAACAAGATATTCGCTTTTAAAAATACAGTTTAGGACAAAAAATAATGGCAATGACTGATAATGCTTAGTAAAAGTTTTTTTTCATACTCTCTCTTTCTGTAGTCGGTCCTTCATATCTGAGGATCGTGGCACAGTACACAAAGAACAGTAAAATATCTACATACAACCGTGCCGCTTTCGGTTTGAATGTGTGCGTGCGCGTCTCGCGCCGTGTCGGCACAGTATACAGAGAAGTGTCGGCAGCGATTTCACGCACACTCTAGCATAAAATAGGGGGGAATAAGGTGGCGGCAGTACGTACTACGGGCTGTGCCGCGTGTCTGTGGGCACGCTAGGCTAATAATTCGGCGGGCGGCCTTAGATAACCTACTGTTTATACTGTGGTCGTTGTCAGCTGCGAGGTTGCATCTGGAGCAGATGATTTGCCTCCACCGGTTTCTGTCCAGCGCGTCTATTTCATACAGTCTCACCCCAAACCACAAAGTTCGAGTATGAGTATGCAGTGCTTGTACTCTTTTTGTGATAGACATCGGTTATTCATAATGGCAAATAAGTATTTCTCTTCTTTATAAATACATACAAATTATACTTGCATTGAATTTACCCAAATTCTTGCAGTCCCAAAATGAAAGTTTTTTGATCATTGATGCCAAGCAGACTAACAACACACTTTATTAATTAAGAAAATGAATAATAAGGAATTATTATTTTCTTCTATGATTTAGGTACGTATGATATCCTAGATGTTGATATTACAAATAACAGACATTTACATATCAAAGTACCGGCGGTAAGGCCAGCCCTTTGTCACGTTGGGTTTAAAAACTCGCTCCACTTAATAAGGGGACTTCTAAAGTCTTCGTCACCACGACGGCAACAATCAACGTAGCTGTGACTACCCCGTATTAATAGTCATCAACATATGTGAGCGTATGTATGTCCTTATCATTTGAATTGCTCAAAATACCATCGCCAGTATTAGCAATGCAAACAGGAATCGCACGCTTTTAGAATGGGCAACTTTATTCCACATAAATTAAATTAAGCATAATAAAGTTATTTGCGCTCTAATAGGCCATGTGTATGCCGACGTGGTCCGTAATTATGTTTCGCTTATCTCGCGATGTACGGTGTGACGTGTAGTCTCAACGTAGTATAATTGAACTATGAGCTTGCAGTTTCTCGCCTGGAATAACTTTAGGTGGCCATGCAGTTGAGAAGTAAAACAGTCGCAGTGTTTTGTTACATTAACAATTAATCTACCCTGTCTGAATAGAGAAAAGAAGAAAAATAGGAGATTTATAAAAAAATAAGAAGACAAAGAAGTTTTTGCTACTATTTTTATACAATGCACTCCTATCTTTAGGTTGAAACCGCATTTCGAAATTCCATTTTTACTCGTAATTTTGAGTCATTTAAACAATCAATGATTTCGAGATAGAAATTACAGAAAAAAACATTCGGTCTTGGACTCAGGCGGGACTCGACCCAGCGTCATTCGTTAATAAAGCCGCCCGGATTGCGGAATTTCTATATTTAATGAGAAGATAATGCAATATATCCATAATACTAAATACAATTAACATAAATACATTAAATAATTTTAAAATTAGGGCACTAAAAACATTAGCCTTAGATAACTAGAGTGTATTTTCAGTGAAAACCTCATTGAGATATTATGTTCAACACATAGCTACTTACTTTTATGCTGCAATGCTGTAATAAATCTAAGCTATTTGGCTTTAATCTCTAGTTTTATCAGTGCAAAATCTCGTGCAATTCTGAATATCTTTCGGAGACAGGTTTTATTCACCGTTTGCCAAACACTTGGGAAAACGGGGCGGGCAATCCTGACCCTCTTCGCGAAGGGGGAAATTACGGGTTGTAGTCCAACGAGCTTCTTGCTGCCAACATCTAGTTGTAGATGATAACAACATCCCAAAAAATGGTGAACAAAATTGGATAACTTGATACTTTAAAAAAAATGTATGTAGCTCATCCATGAAGCCAAAATCCCTAAGTTTCTTACTCCCTTCTTTAGCGCATTCTTGAGTGGAGACCTCGTCTCTGCAAGCGTGGTGTAGGACGCCCTGCGGCTAGATGTAGCGACAATTTACCAAAGGCTGCTGATAGGAGATAGATGCGTCTAGCTGAAGATACGAGAAGGGCGCGATGGCGCGCATTAGGGGAGGCTTACGTCCAGCAGTGGACCGGCATAGGCTAATGATGATGACGATGAAATCCAAATGTCATCTACTGCTTACCGATTCTCAGATGAGCAGGTAGTAGACATGCAACTTTGCAACTAAGCGTCTCCCTCTAATATACCATGAGATGGTCTATATTCTAGAACTTTCCACAAGTGTGACCACCATCAGTTTTTCGAGCTATGCTACTGCCACTTCACTACTTCACTTCACTGGCTCACTCGCTTGACCAGATCCGCTGCTTTAGCTGAAGTAATGTTTTTTCAAGCCTTTGAAGGTGCTTATAGCTCAGCATCCATGAAGCGTTAGCCACGATTATCTTTCTTTTTCTATCTGATTGACATCTGACAGTGGACCTAGCACCGGGGTGTTATAACAATATCTGACAGTTGTCGAGGCCCTAGGGCAGCTTGATAACTTGGATAGTCGCTAAGGCTTTAGGGTATTAGTAAAATCAGTAAGTGTACATCTACGGTAACGGTACGGTACGGTACGGTAGTAGTCGGAATTATCGTCCGATTTCACTTGCAACCACAATTGCTAAGGTGCTGGATAGTGTGCTTAATTCTGTACTGGATAAACACTCGAACATACATGATGCACAGTTCGGGTTTCGGCCCGGACTCTCAACTGAAAGTGCTATTGTAAGCCTTAAGCACACTGTCCAGTACTATACTGATAGAAGGACGCCGGTATACGCCTGCTTTTGGACCTCGCCAAAGCCTTCGACCTGGTCTCATATGATGTGCTTTGGGGGAAACTGGAGAGCAGGGGTGTTCCAGAAGAGGTGCTGAATACACTTAGGTTTTGGTATGCTAACCAAACAAATATTGTAAAGTGGAGCGATTCCTTGTCGGATGCGTATGTGCTGGAGTGCGGGGTGAGGCAAGGGGGGTTGTCCTCGCCGAAACTCTTCAACATGTACGTAAATGATCTCATCGTTGAGCTGAGCAGCATGCGTGTTGGTTGTCGGATTGATGGTGTAAGCATGAACAACCTAAGCTATGCAGACGACATGGTGCTGCTCAGCCCCACGGTGGGGGGCCTCAATGAAATGCTGAAGGTTTGCGAGTCGTATGCTGCAAGCCATGGTTTGACGTACAACGTTAAAAAAAACAGAGTACGTGGTCTTTGGGGCCGCTGGTAAATGCCCAGACAACAGAACTAATATCACCCTGAATGGCTTGAACATAAATCGTGTAACGAAATTTAAATATCTAGGGCATATCATCGCCAGCGACCTCAAAGATGACGACGATATTGAAAGGGAGAGGAGGGCTCTAGCGGTTAGGGGTAATATGTTGACTCGCAGATTTTCCCGCTGTACAGAGGACGTAAAAGTCACACTTTTTAAAGCATACTGTCAGAACCTGTACACGGGAAATCTGTGGGTCAACCACACCAAGAAATCGCTGGAAACCCTGCGAATCCAGTACAACAATGTCTTTAGGATGATGTTGGGACTGCCTCGATTCTGCAGTGCATCAGGGATGTTTGCTGAATATCAAACTGACGGCTTTGGAGCCGTCATTCGCAAGAAAACGAGCTCCCTGATCGCTAGAGTGAGAAACAGTCCTAATAGCATCCTGAAGACATTGGCGGACCGGTGTACATCGCCGATGTGGTGGTGCTTTGTGCGGAGAGTGGCCAGCACGGGAGCCTACCCTTTCACGTGATGGTCGCTCTTAGCATAATTAGCCTACATTTTTGTCATTGTATTTAAAATTTCATTTTTCCAAAATGCTTGTTACTAACAATAGACTTAAGACACTTTACTAACAATATATGGATGTAAATCTGAAATAAAGAGAATTATTATAATTATTCTCTTTATTTAATCTTAAACTTAGGTATAACATTTTTACAGTACCATTATAAAAACAAAGGATCATAACAATTAAAAAACACTTAAGAATTATAATTATAAAAATTAAATAATTACAATTATAAAATTTAAGTCAGCTATGAAACAAAGTCTACAAAAATACTATAAAACCTTAACCTAGGATGCCACCGGCAACGGGGCGGGCAGGGCTCAAATTGCCGGTGGTTAGGGCTGCAGAGAAAGAAACCTCCTGACGATACGTGCCGTATCCAGGAGAACCGCCTTCTGTATCTGACCCTTGATCCAACCTTTTAGCGAGAGCCTCTCAAGGTGTCGGTCGAGGCTCTTCGCTATTAGGCCATTAGCCGAAACAACTATCGGAACAATGATCGTCGAATCAACATTCCACATGGCGGTCACCTCGTGAGCCAAGTCAAGGTACTTGCTGAGTTTGTCCTTCTCAGCCTTCACGAGGTTATCGTCATGCGGAATGGTGATGTCAACGAGCACTGCCCGGCGCTGGGACCGGTCTACCAGAACGATATCAGGCTTATTGGCTACAATAGTCCTGTCCGTGATGATAGAGCGGTCCCAATAGAGCAATGCACGACCATTTTCGAGAACTGGCACCGGTGCGTACTTATAGTACGGCACCTCCGACTCGACAAGGGCATATTGAAGAGCAAGTTGCTGGTGAATAATCCTGGCTACTAGGTTGTGTCTATGCAAATACTCGCCATTAGCAAGGTGAGAACAACCGGAAATAACATGGCGAATGGATTCGCCAGGACGGCGGCATGCCCGACAAATGTCGACCGTACCGTCCTTCATGATATATTTCCGGTAGTTGTTCACCTTGATAACCTCGTCAGCAATTGCACAGACAAAACCCTCGGTTTCCCCAAAGAGGTCCCCGAAACGTAGCCAGTTCACCGATGCAGAGAGATCTACATCAGGCCCTGTTAAGGCCCGATAGAATCTCCCGTGCAGCTCCTTGCTCTTCCATATGTCCCTGCGATCATCGGTGCTGAGCACCGGTAGTTGTCGCCAGTTCTCGTTTGCTAAGGAAAGCGGCGTGACGCCTTTATCAACTGCCACAACGTCGCGGTGCATCCCACACTCGTTGTTTAGGAAAAATCTCCTAAGACTGCACACTTCGCGGTTGTGAAGGTTCTTAGCATTTAAAAAGCCACGACCCTCCACCTTCCGCGGAATGTACAGTCTCATAACAGACGACCGTGGGTGTAACATGCGGTACGTTGTGAGCAGTTTTCGGACTCGTATATCCAGGGCATCCAGCTCGGTCTGAGTCCATCTTAGTATGCCAAAGGAGTACATTAGTAAGGGCATCACCCAACCGTTGAAGGCGCGGACCTTATTGCCACCCGACAAAGAACTCCTAAGTACCTTTGTCAAGCGACTAAAGAACCGTTCCTTCACCAATTGTTTGACGTCCCCTACTGATATACCTAACGACTCTTACATACCAAGATATTTGTAGGTTTCGGTTTCAGAGAGGGAATGAAGTGTCACTATCTCAGAGAGTTGTAGGCTCGGAGAATCTACAACCCTCCCCTCTTGTACATGCATGACCGCACACTTATCTACACCAAACTCCATCTTGATGGCATTGCTAAAAACCTCTGTGATTTTTAGCAATTCCACCAAAACCTGGCGCTTTGGTGCAAATAGCTTCAGATCATCCATGTACAAGAGATGAGAAAGGACCTCACCCCCTCTACGAAGCCGATAGCCCAGCCTTGAATCCCTCAGCAAGGTACTAAGAGGATTCAAAGCTAAGCAAAACCACAATGGACTCAGACTATCACCCTGGAAGATACCTCGCTCAATCCTTATCAAGTCCTGCGGGGCAGGGGGACCGTCTCCACTACCCGGTTGGCAGAGGCCTGTGATCCACTGCCTCATGCATGTGCCTAGAAAAGATCTCAAAGTTGTATCTACTTTATACAACTCTAAAATCCTCTCAAGCCATGAATGAGGCACCGAATCATAGGCCTTCTTATAGTCAATCCAGGCAGTAGAAAGAGCTTTCCTGCTCCGCCGGACTTGTTGGCAAATGGTCGTGTCTATGAGGAGGAGTTCTTTAGTACCTCGGGACCCAGCCCTACATCCGTTCTGAGCAGCGGCCAAAATTTTGTTCGCAACAATGTGTGCGTTGATTTTTGTTGCTAAAATGGATGTAAGGAGCTTGTAGATGGTAGGCAAGCACGTGATGGGTCTATAATTTTTAGCCTCCGAGGTACTACCTGATTTGAATAAAAGGAAGGTGACACCAGTAGTCATGAAACTAGGAAGTGAACCGGTTTCAAGAGCTTCTTGGAATTGCATGGCCAAGCATGAGTGCGAACATCGAAACCACTTATTCCAAAAGTTGTCGAGCCATCCGGACCAGGACTTTTATTATTATTCTCTTTATTTATTGTAAGTCTTAGGTCTAAAATTTGTACAGCACATTCATAAAACAAAGGTTTATAACAATTTAAAAACTTAAGAATTATAATTATAAAAATAAAATAATTACAATTATAAAACTCAAGGGCTAAAGCTACAAAACAATGAATTATAAAAATGCTATAAAAACCTAAACCTAGAGCGCCACCGACAACGGGGCGGGCAGGGCTCAAATTGCCGGTGGTTAGGGCTGCAGAGAAAGAAACCTCCTGACGATACGTGCCGTATCCAGGAGAACCGCCTTCTGTATCTGACCCTTGATCGAACCCTTTAGCGAGAGCCTCTCAAGGTGTTGGTCGAGGCTCTTCGCTATCAGGCCATTAGCCGAAACAACTATCGGAACAATGATCGTCGAATCAACACTCCACATGGCGGTCACCTCGTGAGCCAAGTCAAGGTACTTGCTGAGTTTGTCCTTCTCAGCTTTCACGAGGTTATCGTCATGCGGAATGGTGATGTCAACGAGCACTGCCCGGCGCTGGGACCGGTCTACCAGAACGATATCAGGCTTATTGGCTACAATAGTCCTGTCCGTGATGATAGAGCGGTCCCAATAGAGCAATGCACGACCATTTTCGAGAACTGGCACCGGTGCGTACTTATAGTACGGCACCTCCGACTCGACAAGGGCATATTGAAGAGCAAGTTGCTGGTGAATAATCCTGGCTACTAGGTTGTGTCTATGCAAATACTCGCCATTAGCAAGGTGAGAACAACCGGAAATAACATGGCGAATGGATTCGCCAGGACGGCGGCATGCCCGACAAATGTCGACCGTACCGTCCTTCATAATATATTTCCGGTAGTTATTCACCTTGATAACCTCGTCAGCAATTGCACAGACAAAACCCTCGGTTTCCCCAAAGAGGTCCCCGAAACGTAGCCAGTTCACCGATGCAGAGAGATCCACATCAGGCCCTGTTAAGGCCCGATAGAATCTCCCGTGCAGCTCCTTACTCTTCCATATGTCCCTGCGATCATCAGTGCTGAGCACCGGTAGTTGTCGCCAGTTCTCGTTTGCTAAGGAGAGCGGCGTGAGGCCTTTATCAACTGCCACAACGTCGCGGTGCATCCCACACTCGTTGTTTAGGAAAAATCTCCTAAGACTGCACACTTCGCGGTTATGAAGGTTCTTAGCATTCAAAAAGCCACGACCCCCCACCTTCCGCGGAATGTACAGTCTCATAACAGACGACCGTGGGTGTAACATGCGGTACGTTGTGAGCAGTTTTCGGACTCGTATATCCAGGGCGTCCAGCTCGGTCTGAGTCCATCTTAGTATGCCAAAGGAGTACATTAGTAAGGGCATCACCCAACCGTTAAAGGCGCGGACCTTATTGCCACCCGACAAAGAACTCCTAAGAATCTTTGTCAAGCGACTAAAGAAACGTTCCTTCACCAATTGTTTGACGTCCCCTACTGATATACCTAACGACTCCGACATACCAAGATATTTGTAGGTTTCGGTTTCAGAGAGGGAATGGAGTGTCACTATCTCAGAGAGTTGTAGGCTCGGAGAATCTACAACCCTCCCCTCTTGTACATGCATGACCGCACACTTATCTACACCAAACTCCATCTTGATGGCATTGCTAAAAACCTCTGTGACTTTTAGCAATTCCATCAAAATCTGGCGCTTTGGTGCAAATAACTTCAGATCATCCATGTACAAGAGATGAGAAATGACCTCACCCCCTCTACGAAGCCGATAGCCCAGCCCTGAATCCCTCAGCAAGGTACTAAGAGGATTCAAAGCTAAGCAAAACCACAATGGACTCAGACTATCACCTTGGAAGATACCTCGCTTAATCCTTATCAAGTCCTGCGGGGCAGGGGGACCGTCTCCACTACCTGGTTGACAGAGGCCTGTGATCCACTGCCTCATGCATGTGCCTAGAAAAGATCTCAAAGTTGTATCTACTTTATACAACTCTAAAATCCTCTCAAGCCATGAATGAGGCACCGAATCATAGGCCTTCTTATAGTCAATCCAGGCAGTAGAAAGAGCTTTCCTGCTCCGCCGGACTTGTTGGCAAATGGTCGTGTCTATGAGGAGGAGTTCTTTAGTACCTCGGGACCCAGCCCTACATCCGTTCTGAGCAGCGGCCAAAATTTTGTTCGCAACAATGTGTGCGTTGATTTTTGTTGCTAAAATGGATGTAAGGAGCTTGTAGATGGTAGGCAAGCACGTGATGGGTCTATAATTTTTAGCCTCCGAGGTACTACCTGATTTGAATAAAAGGAAGGTGACACCAGTAGTCATGAAACTAGGAAGTGAACCGGTTTCAAGAGCTTCTTGGAAGTGCATGGCCAAGCATGAGTGCGAACATCGAAACCACTTAATCCAGAAGTTGTGCAAGCCATCCGGACCAGGACTTTTCCAGTTCTGAGCCATTTGGATTGCACAACTGACGTCTTCAGGATCAATAATGACTGACCCCATGGTTTCAATGGACTCGCACTCATGCTCAACAATGCGCATCCAATCGCCCTCCGTGTGCTCGACAGGCACCGACCAGATGCTGCGCCAGAAGTCAATCATGTCACTAGCATCAGGTCGTTGACCACCATTCACACGTTGATCGGTTCTCTCCCAGTTTCGGTACACCTTCCTTTGGTCACTTTGGAAGAGGCGATTCTGCGAGTACCTATCCACACGCGCCTTGTAGCGACGGATACGGTTTGCCCACGCATAGACCTTCTGCTTCAGAAAATCAATTCGTTCCGTGACACAAGCCAAATATTGCTGGGGCCGAATACCGGTTCCAGCAAAGGCTTGGTTCACGTAACGCATGACCCGGGGACGATTATTTCCCCGGCTGAAGCAGACCAGCTTTGCAATGAGAGTCCTAAACGTGTTGATACGCCGCTCGATTCTCATTTGCCATGCGGGTACATTTGTGACGGGGCGTGCCGCACGGTCAGAGTCCGGGAACTTGACACGAGCAACACGACACGCCGTAATGGCCCCGCAGTACAAAATCGAGTGAGTATCAACTAAATCTTCACTAGTCCGTAAGTACGGAGCTAGCAAAGCGTCTAAGGCTCCCATTAACGCTAGGTTGCGTCTATTAGTAGGCAAACGAGGTAACCGCGGCCTCGAGGCAATAGTGGAACGATATTCCAAAATCGCGTCCTCCAAAGCCCTCCTCAATTGCTCATTAGCCTGGATACTCACACTTGCGTTCGCACTGGTCTCCCCGTTGACACTGGGATCTATCCGTGACGCTACCGAAACCGCTTCGGGAGCCGATACCGGTATCGGCATCGTATCAGGCAGGTCCCGCGTCAAGGCAGGAGACGCGCGAACTGAAAGCGCTTCCAGGCGCAACCGATCAAGGGTAGGTTGATCCAACATCTGCAGACGCTGGATCGCCCGCACTTGATCCGATAATCGTTGGGCGGAAACAGCCAAAGTTGGTTCAAGGGCCTGAAACAGAGGCAGCAACCGGTCACGATACGCAGACATGAAAGTTTCTCCCTCTGTAGCCCCATAATAGGCGCGCATGCAGTTAAGATTTATATCTCTCGTCCATCGCATGCGGCGCACTACACCACCGGTAGCGGGAGCGCCGCGCGGGGCAGATTGCCCCACAGGCCCCAAGCGTGCCGGCAGCGGTCGTCGTCCACGTCGCGCAGGTGGTCGCGGCGGTCGTGGCGGCGGTGGCCCGCTCTCCTCACTGGAACTTGAGCTCGCCGCGGTCTCAAAAGGAGTTCCATACTCCTCTACCGACGACGAGCTAGGTGAAGGAGCGGGCGGTGGTCTTGATGGTGCGCTCGATGTTTCCGCTCTTGCTTTGGCTCTTGTAATCATTAAGAATTTTTCATTGTATAAATATTTTCGTCGTTGATATAAATGACACTGTCACTTGGAGTGTCAACCGGGAGTTCATTGTTGGAAAACATGGTTTACTTAATTCTTCAATATTCTTTATGCAAATTAGGATTTAGCTTCTCACTTTCATTATTTTTACAGTGAAATTTATTGGATTTCGGCGTTTTATTTCCTAAAATATGAAAAAACTTTAATTGATTGCAAAAAGACGTCTGTCATAGAGCGGTTACTTTTTTTTTTTTTTTTTTTTTTTTTATTATTATTATTATTATTACATCTCTCCAAGATAGGGTACCATACCACATCATAGTTAAGTTGAGGTCTGCCAATGGGACGAAAAGGCCGTTGTAGAATTGAATTTCAGTTTCAAACCTTTAAAATTCACAAATACAGCCTCAAACGCAAACTACTTGACCACAAAGGTTGTAAAACATCCACCAAAGTTAACTTTGATGTGGGTACCCAAATCGTTATAATGTTTTAAGATCGTGCCTAACCCTCGCCACATCAAACCGGACACCGCACCAAACATGCTTTATCGGATAAGCCAGTAGCTTCCGTGCATACATTCTCTGGATTGGCGGGTCGTGAGTCGTGACCTCACATACCAGCTGCAACTTTCCCTACTGTGGAACTTTAGCTTTTTAGTATGGAAAAACTAACGAACAATCGTGAACTTTGTGTGGCGGATTTCGCAGGTATGCGAGGTAGATGAAAATGTATACTCAAATGGGATAGGTTATGCGAGAGGGATAGGGTGGACAGCATTTTTGGAAGTATTGTTTGGGTAGCAGTTACCTTAGTTAAGGCTTTGTTTGAGTGCTGGGAGCGTCTTTTTTGCCCAGTGCTTATGCGTATGAGTCTGGGGATAAGTCCGAGTGACCTTGAATTCAAATCTGACCAGAGCGCATACTTAACTTGAACTTAGTATTACACGGGTGCTGGTTCAGAGATGCTTGGTATTTCCCTGCTTGATCGAGTCAGAAATGATGAGATCCGCAGGAGAACTAAGACAACCGACATCGCTCGAAGGATTGCATCGCTGAAATGGCAGTGGGCGGGACACATAGCGCGGAGAACCGATGGCCGTTGGGACGGAAAGGTTCTCGAATGGCGACCGTGTACCGGACGACGTTCCGTGGACACAAGGTGGACCGACGACCTGGTCAGGGTCGCGGTAAGCCGCTGGATGCGGACAGCGCAGGACCGATCGTTGTGGAGATCTTTGGGGGAGGCCTATGCCCAGCAGTGGGCGTCGTTTGGCTGATATGATGATGATGATGAGCCGGAATGCTTAACCAATGGGTCACGACATTCTCAACCCTTACCACACTGAATTCAAAAGTTCCCTCGCAAGTAGACTTACACCGTTTTTAATATTGTCATGAGCGTATGTTATGTAAATACCCACTACAGCTTGAGCAGATCCATAGCATAGTTCCGATAATAGCATACGCTGTAAGAGAGATGAAGTGCCTACGCACATTACACAGCGAGAACGCATTAAGAAACTTTTAGCGAGAGCTAAGTAAGCTTATGGCTTTAATGGCATCCATATTTGGCACGGAGCAGATTCTGCAGATCTATTTACTAGCTTTTATTCAAATGAATGTTCCATTTGTTTGGTGCAGCAAAACAAGATGTTTTTGTTTGATTTATCAAAAACTAGCTGTCCCGACAGACATCGTTCTTTTAAAATAATTAGAATATAACACATTATCTTTTGAAAATCAAACAAAGCACCGGTTTGTTTGAGCACTTATAACTCGAAAAGAGCTGGACTGATTCTCATAGCCGTTTTTGTTGAATAAGTCGAATAGGAGAAACATTATGAAAAAAAACAAAGGAACAATAGAATATTACTATGTTTTGTACCTGTCAAACGGAACGGGATGGGATCGATCGACATAATATTAAATTTGTTTTTAGTTAAATATAGTTATTTTTGAACTGTCATAGTTAATGGCATTTGACAGAACGACGTCTGTCGGGACAGTACGTTTGTTATATTTCCAAAAAAACATTGCTGTCAAACTGTAAGTTATTATTTGAAACATTATTCAACCTAACATTTATTTCTGTAATTTAACATTCACAATGTTGTTTTCCATTCATTTACATAACATTACCATCCGAACATAGTTTCGAAATAACGTCATTCGTTCAGAGAATGGAGTCATACGTACATTAAACAGCGTGAAAGCATTAACCAACTTTTAGTGAAGCTAAGTAAGCATTATGGCATTTAATGGGGCCTATATTTGGCAGCGTGCAGTCGTATCTTAGAGCCATATTCCCGGCTAACATTCGAATCCCGGTTGGGGTTGGGACGAAACTTAATTAAAGTTTTAATGAGCGAGGGATGTATGTATTTTCACATTGCTCGAATAGAGTAACACTTTTGGCTAACGCAGAAACGTCTCTTGATTGTGTCAAGTATGTCACGTGTCGTTAATGTTTAATTGTGTAATGACTGTGAAAAAGAAAAAGGTAAATAGGTTACATATTCTTTTGGTGCCCAGCAGCCTGCGACTGCGGTTTAGTAGATATCTTACCGCCGCACTCAGAGACGTCAATTAACGTTAATGGTTGATTAGCGTCAAAATTTCATTTTTGAAAAGAGACTTTATAACAGATTGAATAAAGAACTTTTCAGAATGTCAAATTTTGACTCTAATGAACCATTAACGTTAAGTGACGTCTCTGAGTACGGCAGTTAGAGCTTTACTTAGAGGTTAACTTAACCTCTGCAGTAGCTTGCAACCTTTACGGTGCTACGGTCACTTGACCGTAGCCACGTGGCTCCAGAATGGCAGTTGGGTGTGATATTCGACTTCCAACTTCCAATAACGCCATAAGCCGAGGCTCGCACCCTATGGCACGTTAGTTGAACATTAGGGGTTCAGAGCCTTCCGTTCACCATACTGTTCAGTAAAGTTGTGGAAGCCAAAATTTGAGCTGACAGATTTTTTCTTGAAAAAGGGTCTAAGTACGGCTACTAGTCCTAGGCGGACTGTAGATCGGAAACTGCAACCGCAAACCTCAGTGAGTGACACTCCTGTTGTTACTCCTTGGGTTTCCCTTCTGCGTCGTAATCTTTGACGCAAAGTTGAATTGCACGCTATTGACGATTATACAAAGTTATTTTAACTCAAATACTGTGGTATAATTATTAATTACATAACTAGGTGAAGCGTGTGGTCGAAAGTTTAAGGCCACATTCTAGACGACAGCGGGTGGGGGGACCCCCTGTAGTTCACAGTGGTAATAGGTGTACTGTAGGGAAAGCGACTAAAGTTAAGACATCCTGGTCCAATTCGACTACAGTACGGCTAATCTCAAAGTGACTTTTTCACATAGTGCACAATTGTGTGTGCCGCAATACACAGGTACACTCTTTGTGCCAACACCTTCGTACAAATAGTATAGGGCTCTTTTAGAATGTTGTTTTCAGTTTTCAAGGTACTATCGATAATCAAAATATGACTACCTACTTCAACAGCACTATTTGTCAATTTGGTATTTCTGCTTTTTTGCCCGGTGGAACGCTTTTACGCACTTCCCGCTGCTCAGGGGAAGGCTGCGGGGGAGTGCGGGACTCGCCCAACCCAGAGGAGAGTTGGAATCCCCACTAAAACACCGGGGCGGCCTTCTTCTGCGTGTGACCAGGGTTTACCGAGGACTCTCTCGAGGAGGCACTCTACCGGTAAATCCCTGGCGCGCTGTGCCAGTTTCCCTCATATACACCCACCAGTGTTAGACAGTGCGAGGACACCCCACACTAACTTCCTTCTTTAATCACCTCTTACGACTGGAACAGGTCACTACGCCCCAGACCACAGGGCGATGTATTTCTGATTTAAAGCAACACCTGTTAACGCGATGGACGAAAGTTATTGACAAAGGGTCCTAGAGAATATTAAAAAAATAAAGCAAGTCAGTACCTTTCGCAAATATTTTGGCATTTTAGATAACCATAAACACAGATCACATCCTAATAGATACCGCATGTTCACCATTTTGTTTTAGTTTCAAGTCACAATTTTAGGAGGTAGGAACGGGTTGCGGGGGACGTAACTGCAGCGACGCTATTGGCTAGTTTATGGTCATTCATTCATTTAGTGATGGAGGTACAACTGTAATGTGCAAAGTCGATAGTTTTATCGATAAATGAATAATCATCTTAGAGGGACAGTTAAAAATTATAATTTTATGTCACTAAATGGATTATTTAAATACGTAATATTACGGCGCACGCGGTCGCACAGCTATAGTGATGGGACAAGATATTATATTATCGATTCCTACGAATCTTCGAGTAAGTTATAAAAGTTATGGGCTTAGGTTACATACATACACTGCTAACGTTGTAGAAATAAAATTGTCTTTTGGCTGTTATTTTAATATGTTTAATAGAAAATAATAAAAGAGGTTCATACAATTAAATGAATTGAATCTTTATAAAAATGAATTGCTGTTCGTTTGTCAGAGTAATTGCGAAAAAAAATAAACCAATTATCGTTTCAAAAATGTTTTTATGTTGAAATTATATCTTAGTATACAGGGTGTTTCTTGTAAGGTGTCAAGCCGGCGCCAGCTGATAGTAGGGTACCATACCTATCGATTTAACCCCCATGTATGTTCTACGATTTTTTGTAGTTTTCGAGACAATGATGTTTTTGTTATTTTTAAAAAAATTGTGAGCACTTGGCTTTAAATAATTATAACTTTTTTTTCGTTTGACTTTTATTGGATATTTTCTTTTTATTATAATGTCTATTAATAGCAGTTTTATGATTAAAATAATCTCTGTCCTAACTTAACTACAAGATACAAATTTTTTGATTGATAGTGAAAAAAAAGTGAATCATGCAGAACATAACCAAAATTCAATCGTAAATTAAAAAAAACAAAAGGTATTCCACAGCTTCTTACTAATTTCAAAAACTGCGCAGCATCATAAGCTTTCATAATAATACAAGAAAACATGTCCTTTGTGGGGCATTATTCGCTGTAATCGATGCTCAAGTCTTGAGAATCGGAAATAAGTGTAATTTTCATACTTAATCATTTTCTAGTATTTTGGCATAATTTTGTCATTTCTGAGATTTATTGTCTTCTAACGTTTTAACAAAGCTCATTTGTTAATAAAACAGTCATTTTTTAACTTCCAATCATCCGAAAGTCACAACTCCTGTTGTTATTAAAATGTTGAAATTGAGGAAACCGGAACATGTTTTGAATCGATTATCGAACTGTTTTGAGTTACTATGTTCAAAATACGCGTACATAAAAAATAATAAAGATGGTCCGGTTTCCTCAATTTTAAATTTTTTATTACACCAGGAGTTGTGACTTTCGAATGATTGGAAGTTAAAAAATGTCTGTTTTATTAACAAATGAGCTTTGTTATAACGTTAGAAGACAATAAATCTCAGAAATGACAAAATTATGCCAAAATACTAGAAAATGATTAAGTATGAAAATTACACTTATTTCCGATTCTCAAGACTTGAGCATCGATTACAGCGAATAATGCCCCACAAAGGACATGTTTTCTTGTATTATTATGAAAGCTTATGATGCTGCGCAGTTTTTGAAATTAGTAAGAAGCTATGGAATACCTTTTGTTTTTTTTAATTTACGATTGAATTTTGGTTATGTTCTGCATGATTCACTTTTTTTTCACTATCAATCAAAAATTTTGTATCTTGTAGTCAAGTTAAGACAGAGATTATTTTAATCATAAAACTGCTATTAATAGACATTATAATAAAAAGAAAATATCCAATAAAAGTCAAACGAAAAAAAAGTTATAATTATTTAAAGCCAAGTGCTCACAATTTTTTTAAAAATAACAAAAACATCATTATCTCGAAAACTACAAAAAATCGTAGAACATACATGGGGGTTAAATCGATAGGTATGGTACCCTCCTAGCAGCTGGCGCCGGCTTGACACCTTACAAGAAACACCCTGTATACATAAAAAAATTAATGCCACTTTTCGTTGTAACTTTATAAGTCGAGAACGGCTGGGCCGATTTCGCTGATTTAGGTTTTGATTTATTTGATGTAGTTCAGGGAAGGTTTATAACTACTTTTTATCCCAAAATTCCCATGGGAACGGGTACCGCGCGGGACAGTATTATACAAGCATAAATCTATAAATATTTTTTACGAAATCAAGTGTGCATTAACTATTTTAAAGTCTGAACGGAACAATTTTTTTCTGATGCCTTCACATAAAAAAGAAAACAGAATTACTGGTAAATATTCTTGATTGCGTGAGCTCTTCTTATAGTGGTTATTAGTGTTATGCCAAAGATCGATGATTCTTCTACACAAACGTTTTTTAACTGGAGTATCATAGGCAGACGGGGTTCCAGGTACAGGGGTAAGTTTCCGTTTTTGTTTTTGCGGTGTCACCGAGATATGACGCTGATTGTCAAATACTGAAGAGGTACTTGTATCTCTTGGGCGAGAAGCGGTAACCTGAAATCACATTAGTAGGTTTCAGTTATAAACAAAAGTTCGTCATATATGTAAACTGATATAGGTCTTTACAAGTACTATACTAATAGTGCTCAAGGTACTATAATTTGGTATTGAGACAATGTATGTGATTGTGTCCAATATTTACCTATAATTATTTCCCTAACTTATAGTTTGTGGATGCCTTACCGACTTTTCAAACGATGTTCCGGCAACAGAAATCTCAGTATTTTTAACAGAAGAACCAGCGCTTGTGTCTATATTATAAGCGACGGGTGCCTGAAAGTAGGTAAATATATTATTATATAAATTTCAAAAATGCATTAGGGCTATAAGCTGTATTGCACCGGATTTTTCTATTGACATTTCAATTTTAATTGACGTTCAACTAAAACACCTTTTTGTAACAATTTAGATATAACAGTAAGTAAAAATAATATATATTATATGTTCAAAACTATCATCTTACTATATAAAAAATAAGCCTTTTTCAGTGCTAATACAAAAATATAAGTAAAAATAAGTCATACCAGAATTGGCAAGTATAAACTTGGTACAGCTGAATCCATCAATCTCCTACGATTTTTCATAACGTGAAAATTATCTTCGGTAAAGTGCCGGGAACATATTACGCTGCTATTAGAAGGAAACCATTCGTCCCCACGAAAAGTTGCATCCATCCATTTCTTTTTCCTTTCAAGGCATCTAGGAAAACTAACAACAAATAGGTTTTCATCATCAGCCATTTAATGTACCTACTGCTCGGGCACTGACCTCCTTATGTGTGGATAAGGAGATTGGGCCATGACCCATCCCGCTGGCCTAAACATAATAACTATTAAGTGATAGTAAAATTGCAGCATCGGTTTTACTGTTGCAATCATATACTTAGAAAGGGAAAGTTTTACAAAAAGGTCAATTGGCTGTATGGGCTTAGTTCCCCTTCCCTACCAGAGCGGGAAAAATTAAATAACAAAAAGTCCAAGGGATTTGTTTACTATAACTTTCTATTTAAAATCATAAAAAACCCAAGAAAATAATGTTTAACGGTAATGTGATCTAGCTAGATCGAATTTTTATCTCCGTAAGTATAAGATTTGATATTTTTAGCAAAATCGAAAGAGTAGTTTTCGAGAACGTTCTGGCAAATATAGTCACATACATTTTAAGAGTGTAAGATTTACAAATATTACCGATTTTTTTTAAAATTACCTAAGTGACGTGCGTAAAACAATTCGAGTGTTCGAAATTAAAAATTATATGTAATTGAATAATGGGCATACGACACAATTTTTACGATAGTGGTAAGTCACTTCAGTAATCATAATTAAAAATCGGAGTATAAATTAGGATGATGCATAATTAGAATAGTCAATATAATAAAAAGAACTCATGATATTTTTTATGAACTTGCTTATCAAAGTAATTACGAGTATAGCGATGTCCCGTTCTGAGTAAAAAATAATCGATCGTGTTAACTAATACACTTCTGCATCTTGTAATTGTGATTAAATAATATCGACATTGGCTTGACAATATGAAGTCGCAACACTAGCAATACACGTGTGGCTGTTAGAAAGAAACAGCTATTGCACTTTTACTAATGAGTGAAAGGGACTTTTCAAAAAGACATCAACGGGTGCTTTTTCCAGAACCATTATAAAGTGAGCTCCGACGATTAGAATATTTAATTAAGATATGCATAGAATTTACTTACCGGTGAAAAGTTATGCCGTCTTTTTGATAACTTGAGGTCTTAGCAGACTTTCCACACCATTCCACTGCACAGGAAGCCATTTAAAATGTATGATAGTGACAAAATAATTGTTGAAATCGCTATGAACGCGGACGTGCTTAGGGTTCACAGAATTGGTCGGAACTGAAGTGGTAAGTCCAAGCGTGTTCGTTTATGCTAGCTACCGCAAGTATGTGTCGTGCGCGTCTGTTGCCTTGTATGCGGAATCTATTAGGAGGTGATCTGTGACCATAAATTACCGAAGCGAATTTTAACAAAGCCAACCAACAAAATTTTACTATTTATGTTACGATGATATACGAACGTATGATTAAACCAGCGAAGAAAAACGCAAGAAACCTTGGCGAATGTCCAAAGTGACGTTTGCCAACGTTTTCAACCGGTAATTACGCGAATAAATTCACCCTTTTCTACATAAAACTGTCCCTTATGGCGTTCCGGCGAAATCTTTCAGTTCTTGCTGAGATAAGTGCGGAATAAATAAAGCGTCCACACTTTCTAATAGTGATGTCCACTATTGCTAGTATCGAGAATAGTCTAATTGCAGGTTGGCTAATCGATGCTATCTGTAGTTTTCCCCTTCTTTCGTGTAAATGGCATAACCTTTATAATTCAAACACGGGCTGTAGATATACACGTAGACAGTTTGAATACATCTTTAGAAAATGTGCTGTGAAAAAAGCGTTGTTTTAGTTTGAAAAAAAACAATATATTATATATTATAATACACAAGTTCTTTTTATTCATAATGTAAATTAGATGGTAAGAAAAAAAGTACAATTCTTTCAATACGTGAATGTGGTGTAGACCGAAGTGAAATTTGACGCCAACCGGAACAGTTGGCGAACATTTGGCCTCCCACAGATTTCTAGAGCAGCTGGTTGTCCGTGCCGTAGCATTCTTCTTAATTTTCATAGCAGCTATTAATAATAGCACATAACATGCCCTCTTCATAATAATCATCATCATATCAGCCGAAGGACGCCCACTGCCGGGCAAAGGCCTCCCCCAAGGATCTCCACAACTGCCATCCAGCAGCTCACATAAAATCACGATCATAATATTTCAAATGGGATAATAAGAGACAATTATTGTTGCCGTCATGCTGAATGAAACATTCGAAAGTCCAGATTTTGCCAAGGGAATTTGTACCCAACGCCCTACCGCCATTATCCAGGTTGCTTGGTTTTTTATCGGTGTTTTCCATCACCGTAGAGTTAGTGGCAGATTGTAGTAGGAGTTTATACTCATTAAAATAAAACTTATACTTAGAGGCTGACTTTGTAAGTACTAGCCAAATTTTTAAAATAAACTCGTAGAACAACCTTAAACTACATCTCCATAGTATACTTACTTCATGAAACGTAGAGTGTTAAAAAAATAATTAAAATATTGAAATGAAACTAAATAAAATAAAACACATGACCAAAACACAAATTATTTGAAATAAAACGGAAATTTATTCAGTTCCTGATACCGAGTCGCTCCTCATTTGACAGGTACTTGCAAAATCACGCTGTATAAAGTAACAGCATTCACTATAAGCTATTATTGAAACTGTGAACCCTATCTACTGTGGTTTGATTGAACTCGGAACGGACTTGCTTCCGCTACAACCTCCGTTCCAATCGCTCCGAACTTTCGACTTCGAGTAACAAAGCGAACTACGAAGTTAGCGCAACTGGCCAATGTTCGTTCTGACGGGTTGCAGGAATTAGCTGCGACATTGCCATGTCATGTGAAGTTTTGAACTGTAAAATTTTCCGATAGATCTTAAATTTAGTGGAGCGCAGACTTAGTTTTTGGTTTGAATTCTCTATTAGATAAGTTTAGGTTGTAGAATCTTTATATTATAACTTACAAAAATTTGGACAATTTAATGTTCATTGCAGATGTATGCGAGAGGTAATTTTAAACCTTAGTAAAATTAACAATGATTCTGTCCTTTTTACAGCTGATAAAGAGAACAGATGAAAATAACCGATGACGTGTCCCGGACTCCAAAACTTTTAATTGGGACGTTTATGCTATTTCTATGACCTAACAAGGAAAAAGAGCTTTTTAACGGCTTGGTAAATAGCTCATTTACATCAGCTTTATAAACACATTCAATGGTCAATTTCCTGTAGTAACTGTCACACACTTTCACACACACGATTCAGCAACTGTTGACCCCACCGAAAGGTTCGATAATCGTTTCTATGTCGTACCACCCAGATGTAGAATTCTGAGTTCTTTAAACTCAATGGTAACGGTACTGGTCGACCTAATCCATATCTTTCCATCAGGTGAGTGAGGTCAACTGGGAGAGAAAATTAAAAAAAAACAGTTATCTGGCAAGTGAATTCGAATTTGAGTTCGAAATGAGTTCACAATACACTTTCATGTAACACTTGGTATGTAAACAAAATTGCTCTACAGTAACGCAATTCTTATGATTGTAATTATCTTGAATTCGAATTGACACAAAACTTACTGCTTTTATCGTTTTCAGATGCGTGATGGTGAAGCCTTACCATCATTATGAATATCTCAGTGTACATTCCCTTTTTCGAAGAAACTCTTTGCAGCTGAAGAGTACTAAATTCTATGAAGGCCGAATTCAGGTTTGGGAGCAAAGGGAGTTTCCAGAATTGCCATAGAGATCCTTAACTACTAGGTTTCAACAAACAATAACAAAATAATGATAAAAATCAAACGAGCGTATATTTTTAACAACCTTACTTTTCAATTTCCTCTGCTAATAACCTTCCAACAGCTCACGAAAACAGTAAACAAATTCGCATAAGCAATAAACTCCAAAACAAACAAGTGACGTCAAAAGCGATACCTAACAAGCGATTAGTGTAAACAGCCTTTATTACGAAAAGAAATTGACCAAAACCAGTATATCAATCTACGTGCTGTCACAGTATAAACCATACAGTAGAACATCTAAATACAAACGTGCCACTCTCGGTTTGAATGTGTGTGAGAGTCGCGCGCCGTGTCGCGATATCACACACACGCGATTTCACGCACACGCTAGCATAAAATAGGGAGGCATAGGGAGGCGGCAGTACGGACGGGCTGTGCCGCGTGTCTGTGTGCACGCTAGACTAATAACTCGGCGGGCGGCCTCAGATAGCCTACTGTATGGTTTATACTGTGGTGCTGTCCAACGAATTGGTAAGACAAACACAAATACAGCCACTGGGAAAACTGTGTAACTTTGTATTAACTGGTCAAACAACCGCCAAGGCGAATGGGTCTGTGTTGTTTATTGCGAAACCCTAAAACAATAGTCGTCTATCTCTTTTTAATTAAAGCTGAACAGTTTGATCAGTACAAGTAGTGCTTGATTTCTGATTTTGGGTGAAGAGAACGAAAATATTGTGGCCAAAATAGTTGGAATTCTAAACATTTACAGCCATCAGTGTGGTGATCTTTAAGAGGGCCTGGATGAAGGTGAGTAATACCTCTCTGGTGTTAAACGTATTCACATGTTGAAGTAACCATGTGCATGAGGTGGCCCAATGGCTTGTTTGCCTCATATGTTTTTAGTTGGAAAAATCATCATAGAGAAAGTAGAGTTCAGATCCAAGCAAGCTGTAGTTGTCAGGTCAAAACATTTAAGTTGATTAATTAGTTTGCGGATCACTTTCCAGATATAAGAAACACTGAGGAGCTTGTGAGAATGTGCTTATGAATACGCTGTTCAAGATGAAGTCATGATAGCTAGCTGCGGAAGGCTGCTGGTAGGAAGCAAGTTCGTCAAGCCAATCATAGATGCGATGGTCGTGCACAACGAGTTAATCTAAAATCTAGCTGTACTCTCAAATTGGCTGCTGGTGTTGATGATAAAAAGTCGTTTTTTCTAATAGATAGTAAATGTCTATTGTACAATTACGTTGTAGTGTACAGAATATAAATCATAAAAAATGAGCTGTATAAGCCAACAACTTACCCAAAACTCATAGTCTCAACTACTTATAAGTAATTCTTAACCATAAAATATAATGACGTCATCTCACCAGCTGTGGAAATCCATTTTAATTTAACAAGTTCAACTCACGCAATCCGATTCCCATATTTTAATAACCATTATAAGTCCCAGTGCATCCATTAAGGCGGTAACGAGCTGGGGTCGTGGAAGTAAGTTGGTTCATTCACTGTAAGAGCGGGTAGATAGCTGAATTATTAAAGGTGCTGTTGTAAAGCAACGCACGCCGGGTCGGAAATGGGATAGGTGACCACCAGGACCGAAATTTAGTGATGTGTATTTCGGGCCTCTCCGTGCTTTGGAAGGCACGTTAACTCGGTCCCGGTTGACGTCGCCAGATGTCAGTTGTTGAGCCTAGGTAGAGGCCTTAGGGCGGCTTGATAACATCTGTCATCAAGGTTGCTCACTAACCTCACACCCCTCCAACAATCCGCACTGAGCCCGCGTGTTGTAGTATGGCTTGTTCCTCCTCATAGTTCAGGTGAGGCCTGTGCCCAGCGGTGGGACGTATATAGGCCGGTATATGTATGTATAAGTCCCAGTGCATCCATTAAGGCGGTAACGAGCTAGGGTCGTGGAAGTCTGCCTGAATTATTAAAAATGTATACAAATTACTTAGTTGTTTTTTGGATTACACGAAAAATTCTTATGATTTAATGATGAAAGTGATGATCAAAGATGAATGTAGGGAAAACGTTCAAATGGCATTGACTTGTATGAAAGTTCTTTATACGTTACTTAGATTAGAAAATTCAGCATCGACGTTAAGTCCAGGCATGACGGCCGATTTGGTGTAATGGTAAAGAAGTTGACTAGGTACTACTAGTTGTAACTTATACTTATTACTATTATTTATATTATCTGTTGTTTTGTACTATAAATCGATGTAATTTATCCTTACTAAAGATGGGAAAGCCAGGAAAAGAAATAATTGGTATTCTATTCCCTGATAGAAAATACGAAATGTTAAATAATAAGAATACCTCATGTTTAATCGAAACTGGCTTACCGGGATAAATGGAGGGAATAATAATTAAATTAAGTGGCGTTTTCATGCAGACATTAGCGCATTTAATCTGTTCAATATTTGACCTGAGGTAGAGAATAAAAAGAAAAAAGATTTATTCAGTTCCAAAAATGTGAATAGGTAGAACACTAGTATTATAGTTGCACATCGATAAAACGATTGGTGATTAGATACCTAACTAACTCCCAAATTCACAAACGACAATCAACGCTAAGCACGCGCTCACTCTCATGCTGCCCCTTTCAGTTCTTTTGACATTTTACGGGACAGCATGATCGTGAGAGCGTGCTTAGCGTTGATTGTCGTCTGTGAATTCGGGGGTAAGTCTACGTATTTCTTTAGCAGGTTTTCCTGTTATTCGACAGTCACCGGACTGTTTTTAATACAAAATAAAAAATCCACCACAGACCCAACAAAGACAGTAAGGTTTCACACCAAAGCAGTATTATAAAGAGAACCGCCACAAAAACCTTAAGACGTATCTTTCAGCAAATGTTGACCTTCCAAAGCCTTTGTCCTAGAAGCATTAACACATTTTATCGCCATCAATCAAGGCGGACGTAAAAAACAGCATTGTTAGCAAACAAAATGCGCTACTGCCGAGTTAAAAGCGGCATTATTGTGGCGCTTTATGCAAATGACCAGCGTTCAGAATTCTAGGCACTTTGCAGAATGTACAATAAAGTGAAGCAGCGGCGGCTTAGCGGGGATTGGTGTGGGGAGGATGTTTTGGCCAACGTTTCCACGCAGATATTCAAACTATAATGACGTGGAACATTCGTGTGGTCTTGTGTCAAATCTGTCCGTCACTTGTTTTGTGTTCATTGTACAATTTGCTGCTAACTATCCGGGGAAGGGAAGGTAAAAAAGGGAATGAAACAATACTACATGTTTATCGCCAAATAGCTGTCCCGACAGACTTCGTTCTGTTGACAAACATTCAGTGTCACGTGCCAGGTAGAAACGGTTGCTAAGAAAAGCTTCTTTCACTTTTTTATAATAATTGTAGTGTCTATTTTAATTACTTTAAAGGGTTTACTTAGAAAGGTTTAGATAAGAATTTAGTATTTGGGTAGGTACAGTATATTTATTTAGGGTAAAATGTTGTTTTATTGATTCCACTGTACACAGCTGTATGTCGGTCTTTTCTATTTCATGAAGTTTTTCCTCCGTGGTCTGCGGAAAGAAATCTCTTTTTAGACATTAGCTCATCTATTTTAATTCCTTTGGTAACTTTCAGAGTGCGTTAGTTTGTGTACAAACCAATAAATAGTAATCCTCATAGCAGAAATTTTTAAAAACAAATTCTATCAACCTAGAATTTTACGTTGCTATTTGGCAACGGTTCATTAAATCACTCTAGCTTTTGCAATCTGAAAAGTGTCAACATAAAACACTAACCCAAAAATGGCGGAGGGCGTTTACAAAAATCCCAATTCCGCGTTGCACCTGAACTGGGCGAACAACAAAGACGTTGTTTTGACCTTTTTCCCCATAGAAAGTTGTTGGCAATACCAATAATTCGCGGGTTATGGCCAATTAATTTGTCGTCGCAACAACGTGTCCAATACCGAACGTTCGTATTGGGCTTGTAACGAATGGCCTTAGACCGAATTGCACCGTGAAAGAGCTTTTATTACTATTATGAAACTTTTAGCTATAGCTACTGAAGAAAGTTTTTGATGTTAAATTCGCTATTAAAACCTATGCAGCCCTTTTTACACTAACCGCTTTCCGAACTTCACTTACAATCTTAGAAAATTAAACCCAGCAGTGTCTCTATATAAAATTTCATCTATTTCACGTTTTTTGTTCCATTTTTACCAAGATTTTAAAGAGGTACACTGGCAGATTACAATTGATAAATCGCTATGAAAATGTATGTGTGAATGGTAAGATTTTAAACAATATTTATAAGTGATTCAATTAGTTTTTATCATTCCACAACATGGTTTAAAATATATGAAACCTTACTATTTACCTTGGGTAGTATCAAACCATTTTTTTCCAAAATGTAAATTCCTGCTAAAAAGCAAAAATCACCGCTTTCTATAAAGCAATAAAGAACCTTTTTGTGAACACAAAAACAGCCCCAACTAGGTCAAAGACCCAAAAACGTGCTTTAAGTTTGCTGCACAAAAGCACACTCTATTAGACAGCTCAATGTTGGCTCGTGTTCAATAGACCGTATTCATTTGCGATAAGGATCAAATTACATTGAATTGTGTATGTACGAAAGCAAATGTACCTAACGTACCATTTAAATTGCAATAACCTCAGAGAGTAGAGAATACTGTGAGAGCCACTGGAATCAGTGCAATGTTGGCAGTCGGCCAGCCGTTTGCACACCTTAATATGAATACATACGGTTGCGTATTTTGTATCTGCCAACTTCCCGCTTTATGAGCAAGAGGTTGAAAGTCAATTGCAAGTTTCAAGCAACAACTTTTAACTCACCTTTGAGGTTTATTGTTGAATTGAATATGTAAAATAAAAAAATAATGTTAACGATCAAAATTAATTTTATCAGAGATTCACAAAGCTCCTTAATTATCACTCCAGCCGTGAACAACAAGCGCTACTTGGCTAAATGTAGAAAGATTCAAAAATGTATCGGATGATATCAGAAGTCGCCAGATCGGCGACAAGTCTACGTAACATTTAGGGCTGAATTTTCAATATAATACACGACAGCTTCCATATATTATAAATGTCAAAATGTTTTGTAAGTTTATGAAAAAAAGCATTAAATATTTAAACTTTTGACATCTACCATTAATGATCAGCTAAGCCATAATTTAAATTGTCTAATGCTTTTATCTGTCTATTAAAAATAAGCGCATAATGTCATTTCAATACATTTTTGACATGTTTCTGGGCAGTTGCTCATGGCTAGCACTCTAGCCTTATGATAATTGCCGCCCCGACCACGCCTGATATACCTTCTCGTGTGTTTCCACGCATATGCCGTGTCACGTTACGTGCACCATTAGGAAGCGTGTCCAAGGGACTCTAATATCAAGAGGGGGTCATTAAAAATCGTTCGCTAGATCCTTGTTTACGGCTTTGATAGTGAAGGTTTACTATTTTAAGCGCAAAAATCATTATACACTTGAAAAGGTTCAAGAATAATCGAGTTTTCTCAAAGGGAGTTACGACCGTACGTTTTCCTTCTTAAGCAAAGGACTAGAACATAATATTATTGATTGCCAAAATCATGACATGTTGTCATTGAATTTGAAGTTTTAAATAACTGCGTGAGATCTAAATACTCCGTTTCACTTGATAACGAAAACAGTCAATGTTCAGGTTCTTAATTACAAAAGCTCGTGTTACCCTTGGTTCAGTCTCGATAGTCGTTTGGGAACAACCGAAGATGTAAAGCAACGCCCGCGCAATAGAAACTGAGATGGGTCCCCACTGGACCAAAATATAATTTTATTTATTAATGTTCAAAGAAGTCAAATAAAACTATAAATTTCATTTTTTACGATTTATACTATTATTTATTATTTCCCCTCAATCATTTTAAAATTAAGTAACGTTTTGTACTTTGCGTATAAAAAAACGAGTGCGTTGTCAACACTCAATTTAACACTGAAAATAAAATTCTGAAAACACCTTTTGATTTTTCCATCATGCCGATTTTTTCTCAATTGTTGGAACAAAATTGTATTTAGTTGAATTTTAAACCAACGTAGAAAATTAAAGTGAATTTTTAGCTAGTGAAAATTTATGTGATGATATCGACTTGAAATATGTTCACAGAGATAAAATGCAATGCAATGTCATGGCGGTTTTAATGGCGTATTTATTTAAAAAAATAATATTATATTCTATCGTATGCGTTGGCTGAACGCCAACAATTTTGAAGCTTTTTTATTAGAAAGTATGAGTACAAACGCTTTCAAATTTAAGTGACCCATCAGTAATAGGTCACGTAAATCTGAAGGCATCCGTACATAATATGTCTAGTTGTGACAATGTATCTGAGGTGTAGTCAGTTACTATTGGGCGTCTTACTAAAAGTCAAGGTCACCCAATATGCAATAAGATCAAATCAGATTCAAGGAAATCCGTCAAGCGAGTTTGGCCTGACTTGAACTCAAGACCTTGCAGGCTTGAAGCCAGAGTGTAAAGCCACTGGGCCACAGCGCTCTGTGCATTTTTTGCATCTAAGTAATAATCCAAGTAATGTGATTATGATTTATTTATTTTTTGTTCTTAATTACACTATTTTTTATAAAAAAAGCTCGGTAAGTTTTGTTTCAAGATAATTCCAGTATTACTTTACGAACAGTTTTTTAAAATGAATCCTTAAGTTTTTTTACAAAGCGTGATTTCCACAATTTCGTACCTTATAAATACTTACCCAAGCTTTGGCATGAAACTCAGCAACTTAGGCGACAAAACACGATTTGTCACTTATACTAGACCGCTTAATTTGCGTTCTAATATAATTGTGCCGAGGAAGCCATGGACTAGATTAGCTAGTTGTTATCGTTACTCATATTAGTTTCTATATGATTATTGTCCGCCGTATCGTTAGCTTAACTACATAGGAAGCTTATTTCGTTTTATTCGGCGAGATAATGAGATTATTGTGAAGTTAACCCCTCTTAGGGTTAACACAGACGGATGTAGAACATGTAACTTCTTGTGGCATTGATGATAATAAGTTGTGTTCACCCTAAACTCGGCTGCTGTGATGCCAGTGGTTGTTTTCTGCTTAAAAAGTGGTCAACACGGTGTAATTTGATGACACAATACTAATTATTGGGCAAAACTGACTGACTCAATATCATCGCTTATCTGAAACTACTGTTCCTGGAAACTTGGGCACACGGGTTCCTTTTGAGTCGTAAGTAAACACTTAGAACTGATTTTTAGAAATTCAACCTCGAAGGGCTAAGACATTGTGTTTGCAGTAGGAGTGAATATATCCTTGGAGCTTTATACTGCTAGCATAAGTTGAGCTTTGCTATGAAGTCCTAACAATGCTATGAGAGGATGTATGAAGTCCACAGTGTTAAGTCTGGCTTCGGTTCACAGTATAAACTCCTAAGTCTTGTCTTCTTGCGTGAAGAATTACCTATTCACTACAAAACAAACTATAATTCGGATTTTTATTTGTTCCGTTTGTATTCTTATTGAGGCCGCGTGATGGAGTAGATCTTCCGCCATCTCATAGTTGAGGTGAGGCCTGTGCCCAGCGGCAGTGGGGCGTATAAAAGCTATGTCTCTCAGGACGAGAGTTGTTGCGTTCCGACGACGCAACGGAACATCAACCTCTGCGTTGTTTTACATACGTTTTAATGAGTTTCCCCATTATTGCGCTGCGTCATTCCACGTAATGTCATACAAATCGAGTGACGCACAACGCAATGCGCTTATTAGGCTTTTGTGAACATATATGAGCGACAGCACTAATTTCAATAGTCCATTCGAAATAATGGAATGTTTGCAACGGAATTGATTTAGTAATGCATCCGATACGTAGGTAGTTCGACTAGCGTCCAGTTTGCAATTCAATGGGCTATTAACGACAGGCCGCTAAATCAACATGTGCGTTTGTTAATATTTCTGTCCATATGTGAGGTAGACATGAGTCTAGTTGTCCTTTTGATTAATAATTGTATCGACTTTTGGAAGCATCGCGTCGGCTGGGTTAGTGAATGAGGGTTTTCTGGCTCTGTGCTATTGAGTCTGCGAAGCGCCGTCTGGTGGCAAAGACAGTTTTGAAAACCCTCATAGATTAACTCCTGGTTACCAGAGAGGTATTTTGAAAAATACCATTTGTTTGAAACTAATGGTAAATTAATAAATAAGCTGTTAAATAATTTGTTTCTTGTCTATTTCAACGCCAATAGGTACTGTAGGCCCACCGGCGTAAGATCAAATAAGTTAAACGTTAGACCCTAGATATATCTTTGCTTTTGCTCTGTACACTCGAAATGTGTCACACTTTAAATGACGTTTTTATGTCGCTGCCAAATCAGTTTTTTTTGTGTAATTTCCTTCAATTCTCACCTGGGTCTAACTCTAAAACTGCTAAATTTTGGTGCCAACACATGAAAAGAGCTATACAAATCAAGCGGTGAGAAAACAAATGGTAAGAAAAGAAACATGATTATGCAGACGGAAACAACCGCTGCAGCCACCGAAACACTCCGTTCAGCGTCTGGAGCTCCCATAAGAGTATGTCAAGCCAAACTGTCTTCAATTTGAGTTGACTCCCTTTTTACGATGTTGCGGTCTCGTCTGGTATTTTGTTTCTAGCATCTTGAGCACTAACACTAATTGTGTTAATTTGTTTTCAGAAAGCTACCTGAAAATAATTACATAGTTATACACGAAATTTGGTCGGTCAAATCTGCGGATTTTTGCCCCATTGAGGACAAACCATCTAGGTATAAAACTTAAGTTTATTTCAATGGCTGGTGGTTTATAAAATTTTACACAGTAACAAAGGAGATTGCTAGAGTTAGGTTAGGTTGGTAGCTTTATCGTAACATTAATTCATATTGGAAAAAAATATATAAAAAAATCGTATCTGGAAAAAATTGGGGACAAGTTTTTTCCTTGATTAGTCAAATTAGACACATTATAGGTATTTATTCTAAATGTATTAAAAGCTCATTTAAGTAAACGTTTAATGTTCTTATTAGCTTAAATGATCTATAAACCGAATTCTGAGGTTATTTCAAAAGGTTGTATTCCATAGCCAGCCAGCTAGGCTTTCAAACAGAAAACAAAAGCGACACGTTCCAGACCGAATATTTTCCTACGGATCAAGTCCCGGAAAATCACTTCCATTAAATTCCGTGCATAAGTGTGATTGGCCGCAATTGTATGGGAGAATCGCGATAGCCATTTCCCACAGGCTTCTGCATTGGAACAATTTGTCCTGTTACAATGAGAACCGGTTTTGCCAAAGGGAATCGGAAATGCACTGGAAATTTCATTAAATAAGCCATGTTAAAAAAATACAATTAACATCCCCCCGCGACTTTATCCCGAACGAGGCAGTCAGAGGCCCACTGATGGGTGGTGAACGAAACATTCAAAATACCACATTTCGCTAAACCTATTTTAACCCAACGTGGTAGTGACAAGCCTGCCGCCGTTATCTGAGTAGCTTGGGTTTTTATCGGTGTTATTTTATCTCCGGTGAGTTAGCCGCTTATTGTACTGGAACGAGCCATACTCCAACGCCCGGGCTCAGTGTGGATTGTTGGAGGGATGTAAAGTTAGTGAGCAACCTTAAAATCAGATGTTATCAACTGATAAGGTCTGATTGAACGGGCGCCCGGCGCCCTAAGGCCTCTGTCTATGCTTAACTACTCCAAGTGTTCCAGCCAGGGTTAAACTCGGGCCACTGGGTGCCAAGACAGAGTGTTCACAGCACACTTTGATGACCCAACTCACTTCTATCCCATACCATCACTTCTTTTACTCGAGAATTATCATTCATATCATATCTTTTGTAAACGTGAGGATGATTGTACTTTTGCTTTGTACTTATTTCTAACATTGTGATAACAGGATATACATTTCTCGAAATTGCTTCCTTTAAAATTTATTCACTGTATTCTTTTTCTAAAGAGCCCTCTAGTGTTGTTATGAATACGAGTCAGCACGAGTCAGGGAGTCGATATTTTAAAACTCGTTCTGTTAATAATACTCTACTTAAAAAAACAGATAGGGGGCAGAGTAACTATCTGTTTTTTTCAATTGATTATAAGTCTTTTGAGCTTTTGAATAGACTCGAGATTAACTCAAATCTTGAGCTAGGTTTGAGACTCAAAGTCAACTCAACCTTGGACTCTACTAGTTAGAAGTAAAATTATAGTGACTACCGAGTCTTACAAAGTTATGTCAAGTTTGTAATGAAGACTCGAGTTTCTTACAACACTGGGTTGGTATGGATACATCGCATAATTGAATCGTTAAGCTTATTTTAATTAACTGGGTACTGAAAAAAGGCCATTTAAGAAAACAAATTAATTACTGCGAAGGTTTATTATTTATTTTTCAATTAAGACTAGAGGAAAAATCTTTGGAGTCTAACGGTATTAATTTCTTTTAGGCAATTTATCTTACATACAAAGTGAAGGTTTTTTCATTAGTAACGAGAAAAATATTATGTTAAAATTATTTGGTTTTAATTCATTGCAATGTTTTTAATCTTTGGTGTAATATTTGTTTAGAGCTTTGTTATTATTAAAAACAGTAACGTTCCTTTGAAATAGCTATTTATAATAATTTATATACTAAAGGTTCATTAAAATAAAAATGTTCTCAGTATCTAGAACAAAAGGAAAGAAATATTTTTAACATTACTGAAGAATTTTCGTTATTTTTAATATAATCAATATTAGGTTGTTTTCAGAAAAACAATTATCTGGTCTGAATTTCACTGTTGGTTATTCAGTCTCAATACAATTCAAAAGATTTCTTGAAATGAACAAATTTGCAATTTTGTGATTTGTGAGAGCAATTAAAGAAACTCAAAAGTCAACTGATCACAAATCGTTATTACCAGTATTACCACTAGATGCCTGTTAGGTATCAAAACTTAGCTAAAAAACCAGCTATACATAAAAACACTTATAGTCGGTTAGCGTTCAGAATGCAGTGATTTCTTACTTGTCCTTCGATCTAGTACGTCTCCATACAAATCAAATCGTTCCTAATTAAAAAGCCAAGTCCACAGTGGCCAGCTGAACGCAGACTTTCGAAGTTCTTTTGTATGCGACAGAATTAAATTCAAAAATCACTGCATTCTTATCAACGGACTATAGTAGTAAATACATTTTTACAAACAGATAGTTATGAGAGTATAATACAGAAATAATATTTATAAGATAATTTTAAACATGTATTGATTTTTCAATATGAAAAATGTTATGCTCTTAATATTCATGTTCATTTATAATATTGCTTTAGTTATTTCTAATGTGTAAAAAATCTAACTTTTTACAAACTTATTATAAAATTATTAATTTCTTTTTTTACATTCCTGTCACGTTATTTGTAGTCTTATTAGAGTTAGGAGCAAAGATGTGGCCACCAGCAACGTTGAACTTTGTATTGAATAACCTGGAACAAATAATATTTGTTAAAACATCTTCAACAATGTTACATGCATGAGTTTTCTAACTTAATTACAAAATAACGAGAGCTGGTTAGTGTACAATTTTAGGCTTTTACGAACAATTTGTGCTTCCGCGGGAATAGAACTTGCTATCCTTTGAGTCTTAAAATATGGCAATCATAACCTCTACGTTCATCGGGTCGACAATAAGTTTTGGATTTGAGTAAGTGTTATTTAGGTATTATTATCACAACGCGGAATAAACGCACAAACAGTACACACACCCACCAACACAATCACACACATACGGGCGCGCGTACACACACACACACACACAGGACAGCGCACGCGCACACACACAAACCTACACACAGTAACACGGTAGTACTAACCACTATCTGGCTCCTGCTGTGTTTGTTCTGAGTTGGGAGACTCCGGTGTGGTCGGTGGTGGATCTGAAAAGTAAATTAAGAATGTGTTTAAATAACACAGAGGTCAGTCAGTCAGAGGCACACTGCTTGTTGCCATCTTGGTGAACGTAACATTAAGAAGCTCACACTTCGTTGATCGAATTAAAACTCAATTTGGTAAGGGTTGAGTTGAACCTACCGCCGTTATTAGGGCTACTTGGGTTTGGTATCGGTGCTTCCCATCAGCGAGAGTTAGCTACAAGTTGTATAATGAACACAAAGTGGGTTTAACATACCATCACGACTATGTCCCAAACGGGGTAGTCAGAGGCACACTAACTTTTACTGACATGGTGAAAAGAACGACGGAACATTCTGAAGCCTACATTTTGCCGGGAGAATCTGTACTCAACATGGTAAGGCTTGCTACCGCCATTATTCGGGTTTCTTGGGTTTTTAATCGGTGGACGTCATATAAAATAAAAAAACAAAAATCATCTATTTCGGGCATTGTCCATATAGTGTTAGTAACAAAGGATTTATAAAGTATGTTAGATAACTAATATGAATAAAAATAAAAATAAAACTAGAAAACAGTAAAAAATATCTAAGCTTTTATTTACTCACCTCTATAAAATATGTCCCTCTTCCTGCTGAAGTAGTTAGCCAGCGGTACTTGCATGTCACACAGGATCTCCACGGTGGGGGGCAGAGCATCAATCTTCACTACGGCGCTGGTCAACGCCGTGTATCGGTCATTGAGTATCTTGATCGAGGACTTGGCGTTCAGTGGCCTGTGGAGGATGACTCGAATTAGTCTATGCTGTTGGGACTATGTAACAATAGGAACTAAATAGAGTATTTGAAATCAGACGTAAATGTTACACTGTGTTACAATTTTGTTATTTAGCATATTGAGTTGGATATACTAAACTATTCTGTTTATGTACGAAAGTATATTTATACATTTTATGGTTTTGGTATTTTGTTTTTTACTTATTGTTCTCGCATATTTAACTGTACAGAGTTCACATCAACTTTTACAAAATCGTTGCTTATTTGATGATGTGATCGCCTCTCTACATTGAAATAAAAATACTTTGCGGATTTTATTGTGTCTTTATTCTTTCGCTTCCTTAAGATTTTCTCGAAGACAACGCTTTCAGCGATATGCCGCCTAAATTAACCCTATATTATTACTCATTACTTTTTCTCGTGGAGGTACTTGAAACAGTTTTATGCAATAAAGTATGTCATAGATTATCTTGATTTAAAAAGTCCTTAAACAGGTGTTTTGAAATGAAGATAAATTGTTTTTTTAATGAAGCATAGTTTAGAATTTATGTATTATTTATCATTAATTATTATTTATGAGAACACCGCTGTAATATTGAAATTGCTAACTATTCTTACTCTGTATCTTTTCAAGGGTAAAAACAACATAAATAATAACATGCCCACAAACTATCTTCTCAATAAAAATGCCAAGAATTTCACCAAAACCAGAGGGTATTATTGTAAAAAGAGGTTATTTTATTACGCGGAAAATTGGGAAAGGACAAATATGTCCGCCGAGTAATATGGAAGATGATTCCGGGATATCTGTCGTGGGACAGCCTAGATTTTATTAAAGTCCTCAGATTAATACTTGGGACGAGAGGTATCTTGGATGTACAGGATGTGGCATTGTCATTTAGAGAGTATTTTAGAGATTAAGGAAAAATAAATTGACGTTAGTGTACTTCATGAAACATTTATTGTTTAAAGAAATTCTGGAAAGCCCGAGGGGGGTTCGATAACATCTGACTGACAAGTTTTATGGCTAACCTTACACCCTTCCAACAATCTGCATTGATCACGCGTGCTGGGATGTGCTTGCGCCACTTCTCACTTGAGTTGAGGCATGTGCCCAGCAGTGGGACGTATGAAGGCTATTTTTTGTAAGTTTGTCATATTTAAAGTTTTCGAACATTAATTTTGTATCTTGAATTTTATGGACATACTGTATTAACATTTGATTAAGGTCTAACGATTGTAGAGTGGGTGGGTTATTATACAAAATCGCTTCTGAATTTTATATTTTTTCTGACAAAACATTTATTCGAAGTATTAAGAAATTATCAATTTCTACCATCAACGTTATCATACAACTTAAATAAGTGGAATAGATAAGTAAAACAAAGAGAGTTAGACATTCAAACTACCTCTTCGATTTCGGATATAACTGATCATCATCACTTCAATGATACTACAGTAAAAAAGACGTAGATAAGTTATGTCAGTGCTGACGCGAAATCAATTTTGTCCACGGGGTACGACGTACTTAGTTAATTTGACCGTGTTATAACTTGTGAACTAGACAGTTAGGTACGATTATTCACTAGAGCGTAAACGAGACAGATACATGTTGCGAAGTGTCATCTCAGACTGTCAACACATTGACTGTGTTGACAGCTTTGCTCAGGTGTACGAATCGGGCTGATTTCGGGGGCCAATTTTTTAGCACAAGTAACCTCTTTTTTATATCATTCCTCTTTCTTATTATTGAATCATTGAGCGTTTTGATTAGTATAGAATAGTCAGAAATATTTTACGTCGCACCAAGGGTTCATATTTGTGCGTCATATGACCTAATGTCACACACGACTCGTGTTACGTTGTCATGCTTAATTGGAGAATAGGGTTAGTTCGAGCTAGCGGAATTTAGGGGAGGCTAGCATGGGAAAAATCGACCAAATATACAGTTTAATATTGATATTTAATATATAATTTTGGAATCATAAAACAAAAGGTCACCCTATCCAGTTTCCACATGAATAGGTTAATTAAAAAGATATCGTAAAAGTTTTGATGCAAATTCTTTTATAAACTGAAATAAATGGAATAAAAGCTTTTTGCTTCGTTTGTGCTTGCTTCAGAAAATAGACTGCAGTTTTAACTTTTAAACTTATCAAAAAAAAAGTCTTTTTTTCTAGCTGAGTAAATATTTAGCAGACTTGTCGAACGCACAGATTTCAAATAGTCATAAAGTTCACTAAACATTTCTAAGACGTTTTTGTGCAAAAATGGTCTTCCTATTCCTAAAAATGGGTGCAGTATTTTTGATCTTAAAGAATCTTTTATGTAAAAAAATATTACGTAACGTGATAATCATATTATCATATTATTTTTCTACAAAAGAGTAAATATACGTTTTCGAAAGCTATCAAGTTTTCAATGGAGACTGAGAGTGAAAGGTTCTGTTACTGGCAAAATGGCATTTTGAAGTATTTATTCCAAATTATTTTCAACAACTAATGTGTCATCTACTCACCACAGCACGTGGTTTCAACTAAAGTATTGTATATGTCTCTTTTGGTTAAAAAAAGTCAATTGTACCCAAATGTTTGTGACGTCACACCTGACTGCGCAGGAGTGACGCGTATATCCGCACACGTGATGTAGTGAAACTAACTGTGGGAACGAATAGGAATCAGTGCCACAGTAAACAGAAAACAGTAAAATATCTACATACAAATGTGCCGCTATCGGTTTGAATGTGTGCGTGCGCGTCGCGCACCGTGTCGGCACGCGATTTCACGCACACGCTAGCATAAAATATGAGGGAATAAGGTGGCGGCAGTACGTACGGGCTGTACCGCGTGTCTGTGAGCACGCTAGGCTAATAACTCGGCGGGCGGCCTTAGATAACCAACTGTTATGTTTACTGTGTCAGTGCTATACATGAAAAGTATTAACCGTATCGTTTTAACAATATAGGTATGTGTGATTGGGAATGATACTATGTAAGTAAGTATTTTTTTCATTCGACTGTGTCACAAGAAGCGAGTAGCGACGATTTGTAGCGTGCGCGGCCACAGTTGTCAACTGTGTGTCTTGAGTCCATATAAAATGTTTGAAAACTGTGGTAGCGTTTTGTGGATGTAGCGTGAGGACCGGGTGCGGGGATCGTATATAATATGGTTTAATGGAACGTTGGTTGCTGTAACGTCAACTTGCAAACCAGGTTCGGGCCTGGGCATGTTGAGATCCTTAAGATTATTATGGGGGGAGGTACAATAGGATCGTATAATACTCGTACAGATATTTATGTATACTCTATCTCTATATACGTATACTACAGTATTATGTCGATTTACATTTAATATTATTCATATCTATTAAAAAGTGCATTTTGTCTGGTTGATTGGTTTTGGCTTTTTCAAAGTAGGTAGGTATAGGTCCATTTGAATAAAGATATTTTTTTTATTGGTGCGGATATAAAGAAACATTGTTGTTTTTTTTGTAGCTATAAAGATGACATAATCACTTCTAGCATGAGAAAAGGGTACAGTGGGCAACAGGACGAGAGTTACATCGCCGTTAGAAAATACGCACTATTGCAATGGGTTGAAGTTATACAAATTATTCATGTGTTCGCAGTTGACCTATCGTTTTTCTGTAACATGATAGGGCATAATCCGTAGCACAATGTTTTTTAACCAATTTACTGTGAAATAAAATAGCCTCAATCCTTTAACGAAATCAATTAAATATTTGACGGGTTCTGAAAATGTTTTTAAAAATGTAAACAGAAAGTCTGGTGTATTCTATTTTGTTTCACTAGTAATAAGTAAATTTTTTCGTACATTTTCATACAAATATGCCGAAAAATACAATTAAAACGAGCTCTAGTAAATAATCATACTATCTTGTACACACGGTCAAATCGTAAGTAACGTATGCCAGGGGGCAATTTTCGACTTCGCATCAGTACTAACATATCGTATCTACATCTTTTAAATATAATTTCTTACTACTTTGTTAGAAACTCACCTGTTACCAGCTAATATCATGAGTTCAGGCTTTGGATACACTCCTTCAACCGAACAAATGATATTGAGGTAGCCATCTCCTAGTCTGTCTTGTATCATGTCGAATCTTCTTTCTGGTACTGAAACAAAAAGACAACTTGGTCACAATTTAACGTTCTTCGTATCATTTATTATTTCAATGCCATTTAGATAAAAATAAAGGCAACTTGTTTATGCTCGTCTGAACAAAAACACCAACTACGACGTTATTAGTATGATTAATAAAAATATTTTTTGCTAGCCTCATGTACAGTCAACATCAAAATTATATCGAAAATGTAGTACGTGCTAATTTACCAGCGTCTTCATCACTAAAATATGTCAATTTTAACAACGTTAATGTTACATAGTTATAAAGTGATAACATATTTATGCAGATGACTCCACGCTTGTAAGTTCTTTATTATTGAACATGTTCAGAACCTTATTGCACAGGGTTTACCTATTATTACGTACCAGCAGCTACTATTAAGTGAAATTGTACTACAATCAGTTGTATTGTCTGGTATGTAAATCTCTGAGCTTTAATATATTATTATTTATTAAATAAATAAATAAAAATACCCATGAATGAGCGCAGCTTTTGTTTTAAGCTTTACTTCACCAATCTTTCAACGTAGATCCAATCCATACAGCTAATTTCTCAATACTTAAGTCATATATTACTTATTTATGTTATAAAGAGAACAATATATCTTTAAATGAACGATTTACTAAGCCAAAAAGTTAGGCCCACGCTTTCTTGACAAACAACTGCCCACTGCCACTTTGCGAAAAGGTAATGAAGAGTGAAGCTCAATGCCAATGTCTTTATTATTTTATTAGATTATCTGTAGTTATTTTACTACTGTCTTAGCGCGGTAGGTACTGTGAACCATTTACACGAAAGTGAAACAAGATCTTTATAATGAGACAACAAAAAAAACCGTAGTTACAATCAAAGAAAATCATCAGGATGATCATGGGAAAAACTATAGAATTTAAAAAAACCTGTATGGGAGATCTTAACTTTTTTAAACGTGCCAGACAAAGTTTTCGAGCCTACTTATAGAGAGTACATAAAGATGGTAAGTGGGATGGAAGTAAGATGGTTGTCACAAATTGCAAAATCGCCATTATTTAGTTACTATAGATAAACAACTGGCTATAAAGCTTTTTAGGGAAAAAATAATTTGTTTGCTTTAAACCTGACAAACGCGATGTCATCAAATTGCAGTATTCCGGCTAAAATAAGGTATATTTTAGGGATCCGTCGAACAGTCTACCATCACGCGAACCGTAATGGATACCAACCTGCTCTTACAAAGATGTAGCGCCATCGTAAAAACTGGAAGAGGTTTAGAAAAAGAGACAGAACTTCAAAAAGAGTATTTAGTTGCGGATTCGATCCACGCACATCGTAAATATTCGGATGTAGGTCTGAGTTTTTTCTATGTATATTATGTATTTATTTACAACTAGCTCACCCGGCTAACTTTGTTCCGCCTTAAAGGCAATAAATAAAAAAGAGGAAAAAAAAATATAAAAAGTATCCTATGTCCTTCTCCTGGCTCTAAACTACGTCCATGCCAATTTTCAGCTAAATCAGTTCAGCCGTTCTTGAGTTATAAGTGGAGTAACTAACACGACTTTCTTTTATACAGTGTGTTTGGGAACCGGTGTCCGACTGTTAAGGTGAAGTAATATGATCTATTTTATGAATAAATCCACCATAATTAAGCACTTTGCCCCAGTTGTTTTAAAATGGCCGCCATTTTAATTTTTTTTTCTCGGGAGTACGGGTGGGTTATTTTAGTTTGCAATATCTGCCGATTTAGAGGTCCTACAGTCACAAAAGTGGTATCGTTGGACAGCTACAAAAGTAGGCAATAAGCTGACAAAAAAGCATTTTTTCATAACTCCCTTAAAATACCTCAAAAAAATGTTTGAACTTGAAAATTGTGATAGAATTTGTTAGTTTTTTTTACATTTTTTTTTTCAGAAAAACTAAACTGTCAACATACATTTATTTTTAACTTTTTGGATACCCAAAGACATCACCTAAACACTGAAGCAAAATCAAAGTTCCAAGTAAAATAGTTTAGAAGTTGTGACAAATTGAATATCACCCTGTCATCAGAGACCCTTTGAAACGCAGGTAAAATTTACCTGAAATAAATTAAAAAAAAAATTAAAAAAATTAATTAAAAGTGCTTAATTATGGTGGATTTATTCATAAAATAGATCATATTACTTCACCTTAACGGGTCGGACACCGGTTCCCAAACACACTGTATATATAGATTATAATACTATTTGAATATAATGCTGTATCTGTGGTCCCATAGTAGCATAATTTGAGGCTAGATGACTCTTTGTTGAATTATTTCCAGTGATATTTATTCTTTTAGATGCTAATTGGTGTTTAAATGTTTAAGCACAGCAACGATTATTTTCTATTGGCTGGTGCGCCGGCGCGTTATATGGAACTCAATTAAAGAATGTTTATTACAGACAGATAAGTCCATACAGCAATTAAAAAGCTAAATACAATCAGCCCCATTAAGTATGTCCGGGTTTCAGTGGGACGGTGACTTTGGTGTGAATATACGTATAAGTTGGTTACCACTTCCAGTATTTTATAGCAGCACTATGCTTCAAATATTGATGGATTTTACCGTATTATAAGCAATATGGCCATTTGTATTCCATTAGCCTCCATCCTTGCTTTTGTTTCAGCCCGGCCTTAGTAATACGCGATTAGTAGCAACTTATCGGTCATAAACTATTCTTGGCTTCACAGAATTGAATTTAGATAGTCAAATCGTAAATACCACGGCCTAAAATTGTGTATTCCCTCAGAAAAGATTAACTTGTTTTATATTTATTTATTTATTTATTAGGTCACCAACAAGACTTACACTAATACAATGATCCAGGATTCCAAATTTTAACAAGAATAATGCTAAGTGAAGCCTTACTTATAGGTAACAACGGCATGCTATAGATTTCATTTGACAACATTTATAAGGGAATGAGTAACAATTTTTGCTAAAATAAAAGGTAAAGATAAAAAATAACAAACAATTTATACCCTGAAGTGCCTGAAGGGCAAGGAGGCTTGGTTAACCTCAAAGAATTAAGTACTAAATGTAAAAAAGAATGTAATGTAATGTATATGAAGAACTTTGGTTAAATAGGAGGGGTTACTTTTAGTAAGTCTGTATTATTTGCAGTCGTAGTAAAACCATATTTTCCTTTTCCACTCGTGAGGCGTCGCAATGAAAATTCAAACATAAGCTTGTGCTTCTGCCATTTAGGGTATTGCTTAAGTACAGCGTAATGGACTTATCCTTGATAACATCTTAACTTTTCCTAAATTCATGAGCCTCTGAGAAGAACAGGAAGTAAATTAATTTCTTTCCTTCTTCGTGCCGATCGTTCTTGTCATTTTATGAAAATTGCAAGCTATTTTTTACTTCGCCGATTTAAAAAACGCCAAAGCTCTATTTGGCGGTGACTGACTCTTTCACTGCGTCGGACACCTCCCGCAATAACGTCCGAAACAGTCACGTGGGCCCGCGGTGTGCAGAGGCAATCACGCCAACTTTTACACAGAGGCACTTTAGGCTGCTGACATAAGACCCATTTTACAACAGTTTTGTAGGGTTGATGTGAGTGCCACTGTACCGAGCGCTTTGTGAGGCGACGCGGGGCGGAAATTACTTCGCACAAGTCCGCGCGGTGCGCCGCTGATAGCAGCCAAGTTGCCATTCGGACCGTAGGCTATTAATATTTGCTATGCAGCTGTAAAAGTTACTGACGTATTTGCCAAACTTATCCCATTTCAAATGCCATAATTGTATGCATTTAACGTTAGTTGGACAACGAATACCAATGTTAACAATGAAAAATCAGTTTATTATTATGTTCTATGATGGAATTTTAGTGATGATTAATGTATAAGTAATAACTACTAAGTAGTTCTATCAAACAACAATCTAAGGAACTAGTGGCAATAAACCGAAAAACTACTCCAGATCGAGTAATGTGATCTATGACCATGGACCACCCAGTCCGAAATTTAGTAATGTTCGGAAGGTTCGTTTAGCAGTTGGCCCTGATTTACATCGTCAACGTTAGATCTATAACTTCCGTACTTAGTTAACTACTTATCAGCTGACGTCAGACGGACGATATTGTCAATTCAGGACACCTGTGAGCGCGCTGTTTTCGATTTTGACTAAATTCGGAAGGCACCCTAAGTCTATAGCAAAATTGTGGCAATTTTTTGGGTCCACTTTGTGTCAGTCTTTTTTGCTCTTCGTAATTGTAATCCACTTTGCATTTACTTAACTTCTCATCAACATCAACTTAAAATGAACAAAACTCACCAAATATCGTCATCGGCCTGGTTCTCTGGTCTTCTGCCAGGAAGGTGGAGACTACGCATGTGTAGTTTCCAGTCAGGTCTGGACTTGGGGATAAGATGTGGAGCGCTCTGTGCTGTGTGTATGGGTTATGAGACACCTTGTAGTTTAGGTTTAGCTGAAAACAAACAGAAAAATAATCAAAGTTTTTTTCTATTTGAAACGGTCAGCATCAAAATGATGTGCGCTAACAGAAACGTCAAAAAGATAATATCGGTTTGACGTAAGCAATTGTAATACTACAGTAACTGTTTTAATTAAATTCAATTAATTTATTGACCATTTTAATAACTTAGGTACGTCAAGTTACAATAGACATTCATTATTAAAATGAAAATAATTTGGTGTCATCACTTTAACATTGGATAAAATATAAATAAAATAAAAGAAGGCATGCACATCACTTTTTTGATACTAGTAGGTAATAAAATGAATGCAGGGCCCCAAGTCTGCTAATTTTAGGACGCTTCAATTGAATCGTTATTGAGTCTCAACCGGCTAATTTGACACATTTTCTATGCAAAATATTATGTCAAATTTGACTATTAACAGAATTGGGGCCCAAGAAAAAAAAAAAGAGTTGTTAGACCAATAGACCTGTTACATTCACTTTCAAGTAGGCAAACGAATGGAAGGAAAAAAAAATTGTAATATTATTGTGGATAAAGAAAATACGCAGCATTTTCACTAATATGAAATCTGACTCTACTTCTTTCTCATGTACTACTTATGTAGTGAAAACGCACCCTGCTCTTCGCTGCTGGCTATAATTAAAGAACCTATTTAAATGTATTGAAACGAATGTACCGTGAATATTGTATTCTTTTACGTTTTCATGGAATATAAAAGAGCCTGTTTTACGAATGAAACAAAGAGAAAAGCTTACTACATTCGTAATTGTTCTGTCAGATTTTGTAAAATGAAAATGAAAATCCGCATGGCCTGGCGTTAATATCCTGGTAATTAACTATTTATATCTTCATTAAGGTGAAGCGAAACAATTAATATGGAATAAAATATGAAAATAATGTACGGAGTTTTTATTTAAGTATTACCATTTGAATGCAGGTTTTACACATAGTCAAATATTGATTGAAAATAAATTAGCAATATATCGCATCACTCACATCACATAAGTATTATTTCAGAAATAAAATACTGGCAATTATATTCTATACTATAACTACTAACTAGTATATCCTGCCGTCTTGGTGAATGGAACTTCGTCGTGTGAATATCCCTGGACATTATTGCACACAGCGCCATCTAGCCCCAAGATGAGCTAATTAAGGTTCGTTTTAATGGGATAAAAGACAATGGATAAACATACTTAAATACTTTATCTTTTGTAAATACATACCTAATACATAGGAAACACCCAGACCAATACAAGCAGACATGTTCATGCACACAAAATGTTTGTACTGTTAGTGTGGTAGCCGACTTCTCAACAATTACTGGTGTTATGGTGTAATGACCGATTTGGTGATCGGTCGTCAAACAAATTAATAGGAACAGACGTAAGAAGATGCAGGTCTATCCCCATTGTCCGGGTTGCTTAAGTTTTTATCAGTGTTTCCCATCACCAGAGAGTGAGAACAAATACAATGAACACAATGTAGGTGGCTAGACTTTTACTCAGAACTAGGTTTAGCAAGGGTGTTAGCCACTTAGCCACGATGCTCAACCATCTCAACTAGATCCTTTCCTAAGTTAAACTAGATGAACTTAAATTTTAACATGAATGAAGACCGGATTGAACTCACGACACGTGTCAAGACAGGCGAAGACCTAGCAACCACTCCAATGAGTCGTACCACAAATGTGGCTGAATTAGGCGTGTAAGGGCCGGCGCCCACTATCGGCATCGGCACGCTTCAGGCTTTTAAGGTGGCAAATAGTAATATACTCTAACATAATGGCAATAAAGTAGAAAATGCCGAAACAGAAACAGAACAAATGCATTTTGTTTTTACGAGAACACATCACGGAAATTTCTACTTTATTGCCATAATGTTAAAGTATATTGCTATTTGCCACCTTAAAATCCTGAAGCGTGCCGATGCCGATAGTGGGCGCCGGCCCTAAGCCGCGACGCTGCGGTATTGCATCAAATATGTATGCCAGTCAGCCGGTTTGCTGTCTCATGGCAACATGCCACATGCATATTTGAAGGTATTACTAATTTGAAGTTGTCATTAAGACAAAGTGGGGGTGGCTCTGGCTCAGTGGTGAGCTGAGCGACTTAGATCACCGATGGTAAACGCATGCTAGGTTCGGTGACCGGCCTGACCGAATTTAGTGATGTGTTTAACGGGTATCTACCCGGATGAACCACTAGACGCCAGAAGGCTGAAAAAGGTGTACATAAACGGCCTATATACGTCCCACTGCTGGGCACAGGCCTCACCTCAACTATGAGGTTGTTATACTCCAACACGCGGGCTCAGTGCGGGTTGTTGGAGGAGTGTAAGGTTAGTGAGCAACCTTAATGTCAGATGTTATCAAGCCGCCCTAAGGCCTCTAACTAGGCTTAACGACTGACATCTGGCGACGTCAACTGGGACCAACTGCTTAACGTGCCTTCCAAAGCACGGAGATGCCCGAAATACACATCACTAAATTTCGGTCACCCATCCCATTTCCGATCCGGCGTGTGTTGCTTTACTACAGCGATCGTCGCCGATCACTGTCACAACTGCGCCACGGGCACCTCGAAAAACTTTTTGTGAAAAGGGTGTACCCTTTTTTTATTTTGTTGTGCCCTTTCTGGTCCGTACCGCTAGGAGTGGAATGGTCCCACCGGCGTTCTTCTGGATGCATACTCGTACAACATGGCGTCGTCAAGGTAAATATTGAAAAGGAATCTCTGGGTAAGCGTGTTCCACCGTCAATCTCGAACCTTGACTCTTATTGAATAGGCGAGACAGAGGTAAATCGCAAACCCACTTTGAATAAAAAACTCCATGATTCTGATGCCACGTTAAACAGTCATCATAGCAAATATCGATGATGTAAGTTGTTATGCATTGTCGAAGGCTTAAGGCTAGTGCCACATTTTACAAAGAATCTGACGCTGCCCTTCCGATTTGCTGGCAAATAATACCTCTTGGCATTAAGTCCGCCGTTTGTTCTTTTCTTATGTGCAATAATCTTGAAAGTGCAAAAAACAAAATAAAACATAACATTGTTTCGAAACTTATAGAATCTTATTCATAACTGATGTGCTTTAGTTACCTTATTCTTTAAAAGTCCTAAAGCCTGAGGCTTCTGCGGGGGTATCCATTGGTAGACCGGCTGCGACTTGTCCATGTAAAACCATTTCACCACCAAACCAGTCACGTTGTCTGTCACATAGTCACAGTCTAATGTGACAGTGTCCATTGTCCCGTACTGGAGCACTTCTGGTACTCGCATGTTGATTATTCGAACGGAATGTACACCTGGAAAAAAAGAAATAATAATATCAAGGGTTCGATTGAAAAATTATAGGTTTTATCTTTAAATACATAAAGTCAAAACTGAAACGCACAGCCGAAACTGCTGTACCTGGAAATAGTAAATCTGGTACATGAGTTTCCCTTCATAATGTAATTGAAGTGAGTCATTATAAACTCAATTCAAATTCATGAATGAATGTAGTGATTAGTTCGTAAATTCATTGAAAAAGTTATTAAGTAATTTCAAAATTTCACTATTAGGTGAAGGAATATTTTGAAGATAAATTGTAAATGTATTTTTGTCCCTCTCTTCCTCATTGATGTGCTTGTCAATGTGCATGGGAATTGTGTTAGAAAATGATTTTATAAAGTGAAGTAAAATAGCATAACACATAATTTTATGACCATAGCACATGTACGATCTAAAGCATGAAATTCTTCAAAAGAGGTTTACATAAGTTCTTAAAAGCTATAAACTGACCATAATTTTTCCAATTTTTATTTTTTCAAACCCCGTGTTTACATCTCAGTTTATTTGCATGTTTATACCAATCCTGTGTCAGCAATATTTTTAAATTTCACACACGACGTGTTATTAGCTATTTCAATACGATGGGCCAACAATTTATCATGTCAGCCTCCGCGCTGTAATACTTCCACGGAACATTATATCCTATCAAAAACAATGTAAAAAGATGGCCAAGACGCTATGCATTATATTTTGCATATTTTATAAAGACAAAGAGTTTTGTTTAAAGAATTGTCTGATGTAAGGTACAATTTATTTCTTTTGAAAACAAATGAGTGGGAAACGTCTTACACCAAAATCACACAACAAGCACAAACTTTGACTTTGTAGGTACTAACTTCAAACTTGTGGGTACTAAGGGTAGCACAGTAATAGTCGTATTATATGCTTAAGAAGATAAAATCAATATTGAATATCCAAGGGACTTTGTATTTTTTCTAAATTCAATACATCGCTATTTCTAGTTAATGACTGACCAAAGTTTTTTCTTCCTTTATGGAAATGGAACAAAACACAAATTAGGTATACACTTCGATTCAGTTTTGGAAATCCAAGATAAGTATATATTTTTTTATTTTTCATTTACTACTCGTAGTTGTTGATCAAGTAATCTTACACAAACTGACGTTGAACTAACTAAGCTAACTGTAAAAAGGAAAGCTTTAACGTGAGAAAATCTGTAAAGAATAAAACTTCAAACGTTAGCAAAGAATTTATCTATAATAGCTCTCTGATGTTTCCGATTAGATTAAAAAGTACTGCAAATACTTCGGCAAATTGACTCGCCGTTCCAATTGAAGTTAGTTCTAAACTTCCAGCAAACTTCCTACAACGCTCAGTGTCCGGCAAATATCTCAAAACTTGGCGAGTGCACAGCCGTGCGTTTATTTTCGACAGCGTCCCCGATGGGTTGAATTCCAATGGAGGGACAAAAAAATTAAAACATTCCCGAATGTTGGCAAAATCAATAAAACGTTCGTCTCTTCGCATTACCCAGGCCTTCGTGCTCGGTTAGCCAGCGGTCGTTTATTTTGTAAGAGAGCGAATTGTTTTCAGGGCAATTGTGGTGTTAGGCCGAATGGAAATATCGTGAATAACCTAACATGAGAATATTTTATTATTGTTTTAGCATTTTCCATGCAGTATCTTTACTAAAGATCTGAGAACCAGAAATAAACATTTGGTCATGTTGGCATCAGGCAGGACTCGGACCCGCATCTTTCGCAAACCGGACGACTGCACTACCAATTACGCTACCGAGACCATTAACAGACCGGCCGAATCATTCTGGTATATTTACCCTATGAGCCAGGGTCATTTCATCAATGTTATAGGTATCCACCTCTAATCCTGCCTGATGCCAACATGACCAAATGTCTTTTTCTGGTTATCAGATCTTTACTAACATGAGAAGTTAAAATACGTTTGTGAAATGTGATAACTGTAACTGATCATCAAAATTGTATTGCAGAGAATATTCTATTTCTACAATACAAAGTGCTTCCTGATTTTATAGCTGGAAGTCGGTTGGCAATGGATGTTTTATTTTAAATACGTGCAATTGCATCATACAATCCCTTTTGTATCGGAAACGGAGTCAGAGGCACATAAAGCGTTGCCGTAATGCTTCACAAGACTCTTACCAAATGTAATTACTTTGCAACTCTTGCACTTTTTTAAAATATTATCACATTTTACTATCCTTAACTTTGTCATTCTTTCGTTTAACTATCCACCTTTTGATTTTCGGCTATTTGTCCACAAAATAGACGACATAATTTTATTGTTTCCTTTTCTCAAACATTCTGAATATTATAAAATACACACAAAAGAGAACATAAAAGATGTGAGGTACCGTAAATCTGATATAATAATATACTTTATTCGAGAATCAGGCTCAGTATATTGCAAGCAATCGGCTGCAAAGATCGAACGATACTTTACGTTTTTAATAATGAAAATATCGATAGATAGATAGATATTCTTTATTGCACAAAAACATTAAGGTTTTATTAAATTTCAGAGACCAGTATTCAATAATTTAACGTGTAAATTTGAAAATATTATAAATAAACCCCATAAGCATATGGTTTTTATCCAGTGATTAATTTAAATTCTTGGTCCATTCTATTAAATAACATTTGAAATCAATTGATATAGTGTAATCACTAAGTTACCATATCCAACTTAATTACAGCAGTTAGTCCGACAGATATTTTTATTTTTTTATTAGTTCGTTCGCTTACAAGTAAATGTACATGTGAGCGTATGTCTATGAGAATAGATTTCTTTTAGCTAACCAAGGCTTCAGGCGAACCTTTCGGCGTCCATCTTTTGTCGTCTCACGTTGCGTTGGCTGTAGAATGGTCTCCATTCAAGAACAGCCACAACAGCCATAAGTTGTTTGTGTTATGAGCCTACAGTAATTTCAACCTGCTGACCTGGTCTATAATATGTCAGCATCCTTAGTTTTTCTACGGATTTTCTCATTTCTGATTTGGCCTCGTAGCAAAATGCCGAATGGGCAATGGAAAACCGTCACCACTTGAGTGACCTTGAGGATTTTTATGAGTTCTATATTAAGTGACGACGTCCAGAATCCATAAGTCATCACTGGTAAAACTGGTCACAAGCAACCAGACCTTTGTCTCTAGGCACTCAAGTGTTGGAAGAGAAAACTTTACGCAGTTTCCAGAATACTGCCCAAGTTGGATTCAAGACGAACTCTACTTTGTATAAAACGTAGAGGCTACAACTTAATTTATTAAATTCAAAGAACAAATGAACCAGCTAATACTCCACATCTCACACCCTTATCAATCTGAAGGAAATCACTTCGGAAAACACCACTCAGCCAAAAAAACGTTAATCCTACAACTTGATAAAGATAACAAAGAACTTCCACAAGCATCCAGATATTCATAAAAGAGGGGAGATCCAAATCCGGAACTGATAGGAAACCACGAAACAATAAGCCGGAATTCCTCCTCCGATAATATGATGTTTCCAGACGGATGAGCGGTGGGACCCTATTCCAATGAGACTGTGGACTCCTACGTTCACATTTATACCGACAACGTACATCAATATTATTATAAGTAGTGAAGTTACTCTTAACGCCTTGCTTAACGTTTGTGCACCCATTCACGCGTTGCGTTAGACTGCTAGATTTCTTAGAACATTCACATTGCAACGTATAATGACATGTTGAATAATATTATGCTAAACGATGGAGCGGTTGAAGGGCGACAAAACAGAGCATCGCAACGCAAAGTCATGATTTGCGCCATCTCACAGTTGTGGGGAAGTAAAAAGTATTTTGTTTGTTTGTTCAGCTGTATACGATTTTGCTGATATAACTTCATCTCTACTATACAAACAAATGTAACCAATGAACGAACTGGCCTTCGACAACCACTGGTCAAAAACCATTGACCAATCGATTTCTTTTCAGTCACAAAAACTGGCCTCCTTAATAGCTTTAAATACAGCCGTTTATTCAATAAAGGGGACGCTTTGTTAACTGTAGCCTCAATTTACCTTTAAAAACTCATTTGCTGCTTGCTTGTCTTAAAAAAACAACTATATACCCTTAGAAGTTCACTTCTAGAACTAATAACACCCAATCGGTAGAAAATTAAATTTCCGATCGATAGATGTCAATAGCTTATTTTTGCTCCAAGTTTCAGATAGTCAGTTTCATCTCTAAGTGTGTGATATTGCACTCCTTTATTCATAAAAACCGACGCCACGCTATAACATGGTTTAAACTATTGACATGTTATGTCACTTACTGCCGCACTCAGACGTCAAATAACGTTAATGGTTCATTAGAGTCCAAATTCCATTTTTCAAAAGAGACTATAACAAATTGAATAAAGAACTTTTAAGAATGTAAAATGTTGACTCTAATGAACCATTAACGTTAATTGACGCCTCTGAGTGCGGCAGTTACGCGCAAATGGCGGCAGCAAAAAGAATGAAAGAGACAAAGCGATACAAAAATCAACGTGTTGTTGAAGAGCTGTTTCAGTTTTAATGTACTTACCCCCTAAGTTCCTTGTAGTCAACTTACATAAAAATACTGTTTTAACTATATTACAATTTATCTGTGGTGTCACCCACAGTCTAAACGAATTGTCTTTGTCAAAGCGTCCCATTGCAAGAGGTCCCTAATGCGCCCGGATGGATTCCCCCGATTTCGTGAGGGATTTATTTCTATAAAAAAGGGCCCCGAGCAAACATAGATCTGTTGTCAGAATCGGGCTTAATTATTCAGGGAGTGACTGAGTTGGGTTTTGTGAAGGTAGAAATGTGGGGGAAAAACCGCTTCTCGTTGTTTTGAATGTGGTCAGTCTTTTAACGTTTCATTAGTTATACATAGTTGCAAATCACCTTATTCTACTCAGTTTTTATAGCTAATATTTTATTGGATTGGTCCGTATCGAATTGGAGGATACCTAAATGTATTGCAACATTTCCGAAAAAAAACAGGTTGGTTCTGGTAACTGAGAACTGTTGTCATCGAATCGAACTATGTTTTTTAGACGTTTGATTAGGTAGTTGTTGTACTTGATTATTATGTTAAGACTATAAAGTGTTGTTTTTGTACGTATAATTTTAGCCTACGACTTCTAAGGCAGCAAACTGCACTCTTGACCAACGAGTAGATTTGACTCATTTATTAGACAGAAAAACTATCGAAATATGAAGTATACGTAGGGTAAAGTATGTTAGCACCGTTTATCAGAGTATGTACACATCGCGAAGTTTCTCAACGATATTGCGTACAAAGAGACGGACGAACATTACCGGAGTTAGCAACCGTGGCGGCAAGTACAGTCAACTGCATTGAACGTACTTTAGTAATTGCAAAATTACCCTTACTTGTATAAGTATAAGATGATATTAGCTGCCGAAGCTATCATCATCTTTATTTGCAGCTATATGACATCTATTGGTTAAAGTTTGTTTTATACGTCACTTCCTTCCACGTACCGCCAAGTATTTGCTAGAAGCTCTCGACAGTTTGCAGCGACGCGCTATCCGCATCATTGGTAGCCCAGAGGCAACTATGGCTCTGGAGCCTCTCCAACTTCGTAGAGACATTGCCATGTTGAGTGTCCTCTACCGCCTTTACAACGGCGAATGCTCTGAAGAGTTGTTCCAACTGATCCCGTCTTCACCCTTCCACTCCCGCACCACACGCGCTGGTCTGCGTCAACATCCACACACGATCCAGCGACTGTCGGCCCGCACCAAAAGGTTCGGTGATTCGTTCCTGTGTCGTACTATCCAGACGTGGAACGCTCTTCCAGCGCATGTGTTTCCTTCTTCCTACAATCCCGGGTTTTTTAAGCGGGGCGTGAAAAGGCATTTATGCAGGCCTTCAAAATGAGATTGACCAGCAAAGTATTTCTCAATTACTGTGCTTGTCAACCCCATATCTGGACCTCACGACTGCTTCCCATCAGGTGGAGTGAGGTCATCTTGAAGACCACTATAAAAAAAAAAAAACATCCAAACTATGAACTTTCAATAACTTTAAAATATGATAAACTAATTTAAAATTGAATTACATGACACCAAACTGACCGTAATGCTCTTGAGTTTTAACTAAGCAACCCTCTTGAGCAATAGTTAACCCATTGCGAACATTAGTTACTAATAGTAGTTACTAATAGTATATCTATATTATACAGTTGAAGGCTTTGCTAATCTTCCTCAAGCTGAACAATAATAAACTCTTGGATATAATATAAGAGCAATAACATTGTCTGGTATGTCCAAATTAACACCCACTTGTTAATTTGAAAAATTACAATTGTTAAGTATTTTTCGCAGATGGACTAATTGATCAACTGAGTTTGCTAAGAATCTACGTTTGAGACTATCAACAATCAAGAATCAAACGTGTGTGGAAATGATGCGTGTTGAGGTACTAGCCAATGATATTAGTAAAGTAAAGTAAAGTAAAAATAGTATTTATTCATGTAAACTTATTAAAAAGCACTTATGACAAGTCACAACATAAAAATTAAAAAGTAATAATGTGATTCTACCACCGGTTCGGAGGTGTTGATTCTACCGAGAAGAAACCGGCAAGAAACTCGGTAGTCACTCTTTTTTAATCTTGTTTGTTTACAATAATTGCGATAACAGAGTAACAACAGTAAAGTCAAAATACATGATGTGCAGAGGAGCAGACTATTTCTGAGATGACCACAAATCCTTGTCGTTCAAGTAATCTTTTACATTGTAATAACCTCGTTTCATTAAAGTTTCTTTAATTTGCGATTTAAACTTGTGAAGGGGTAACTACCCCTTCACAAGTTTAAATCGACAACAAGACTTTGAGGAACTTTATTAAAGAATTTTACACATTGACCCACAAATGATTTTCCTACTTTATGAAGTCTAAGATTAGGATTTACAAGTTTGTTCTTGTTTCTTGTATTGAATTTATGACTATCACAATTCTTCTTGAAAAGGTGCAAATTTTTGCGTACAATACAATAATAAAGACGTAGATAGGTTATGTCAGTACTGTCGCGAAGTCAAAATTCTCCACGGGGTACGGCGTGGTTAATTTGACCGTGACAAAACGTGTGAACAGGGGGGCTAAAACGGTAACATTTTAGCATTTCATATTATGAAACATCTAACTGACGTTTCATCTAGGCCGCGGTCCGTTTTGAGTCAAAAGTGAGTAATAGCGCGCTGACGTCGCTCACGTTCATACAATTTATCAATTCGGGATGCGTGTCAGCGCGCTGTTACTCACTTTTGACTCGAAACGGACCGCGGTCTAGATGAAACGTCAAATAGATGATTCATAATATGAAATGCTAAAATGTTGCTGTTTTAGCCCCCCAGGACTAGCGTGAACGAGTCAGATACATGTTGCGCAGTCTTAAACTGTCAATACAGTCAATGCTTTGCTCAGGTACACGAAAAGTTCTGATTCCGGGTGCCACTTTTTAGCACAAGTAATCTATCTACCTTTTTCATTATAATATCATTGGTACTACCCCAATAAGATAGCATTATTAGTACAAATTAAACTTTTGCTATTATTATTTCTCATAATCGCTATAAATTCTTGCATATGTGCGCAGTGACCGTGGCGGGGGGTGCGCAGTGGAGCGACACCTGCGCCGACGCAGCCTGTGCGATATCGTTCCGCGTCCTGACTCGCATAACTTGCGTTCTTGCGATTGTGGGTTAATAAAACCATTGGAATTGTAATTTTTAGGTTGGAAACGGAAATGGTTAGTTTTTGTACTGGAAGCTAAGGGACAAATACTAGCTGAAAATATTTAAGTTAACTTAGTCAGGGATTATAAATAAAAAAATCCCGCCATCTTAACGCGCTCATCTCTGGATGGCTTTATGAGTTGAAAATGTAGAAGAGGAAATTGTAAATTAAGAATGTTTATTTTCCGTAAAAGGCGGCTTAGCTATTCCGATTCGGAGGTTAAAACTATGACAACCAACATTACAATAGAAAATGTAGAGTGTGCAGATTGCAGCCCTCATTTCAGCTATGACGTGGATTGAGCCATATTCCAACACGCTAGCTCAGTGCGGATTGTTGTAGGGTGTAAAGTTAGTGAGCAACCTTAATGTCAGATGTTATCAAGCCACCCTAAGGCCTCCGACTAGGCTTAAGGACTGACATCTAACGACGTCAGCCAGGACCAACCGCTTAACGTGCCTTCCGAATTACGGAGATGCCCAAAATACACATCACTAGAATCTGGTCGGGGTGGTCATCCATCCTATTTCCGACCCGGAGTGTGTTGCTTTACAACAGCGATCGTCGCCGATCACTGTCACAACTGCACCACGGCACCTCATTCATTCCATATTATTTATAACCTTTCAAAAAACAGGATCCTATTTTTTATCAATTAACAAATTAAAATTCCATGAACGCGTTTTGTTTCCTGCCACGCGTCTTCTTTTCGTCCTTATTAATTATCAAGGTGCATGTATGAAGGAGACAAACGACTATCCCTATAAGAATGAAGGAGACAGAACCCGAGACGGTATCGGAATCATCGGCGCGTGTCGTTCGCGGGCGCGTGCGCACGTTGATAATAGCCGCAGACGCCATATTGTTTTCTTTTTTATGTTTTGCTATAGATTGGGGTTGTTTTAACCGTACCTATGTAGTCACTATTTTCAAATAATAATAATCGATTGGTGCTCGTGCAGTTTATTCTATTTATTTGACATAGGATCGCCAACGATCGCTGTTGTAAAGCTACACACGCAGGGTCGGAAAGGGAATGGTGATCTTTTTCGGGCATCACGTTTAGCAGTTGGTCCCGGTTGATGGCGCAAAATGTCAATCGTTAAGCCTTAGGGCGGCTTGAAAACATCTGATAATGAGATTTCTCACTAACCTTACAGCCTTGCAAAAATTCGCACTAATAAGGCCGCGTGTTGGTATGTGGCTTGCGCCTTCTCAATGTTGAGGTGCCCAGCAGTGGGACGTATATTGGCAGTTATGGATGTAATAGACTAGCATTTGACTGCGGTTTCACTTGGGTATTTAAAAAATTATCCAAAAACACAATTGGTAAAACCTATGTATCTATCAATAATATGGTTTACCAAAACATGAGGATAAACAAAAACTGTTCAGTAAATGAGAGATAAACTGTTTTACGGGATAAGGTTTTAGGCAAATGTTAATTGAAAAAACAGGTATTTGTGCTGGGTGCTGTTGTTTGGTGTTTACTCCAAGGTACCGTTGTTATTGTTGTTGTTTTTGTTTTTCATTAGACAAGGGAAAAAAGTCTTTGTGATGTTGTTGTCACTCAATGGTTACTTCTACAGTCAGCAGCAAAATGTTGTATGGGTATAATGTGGTCAAATGTGTAAGTGCTCATTTAAGAAAAGCAACCTTATCACTACAGAGTTAAAAAGGTTTGCTCTTGTTCAAGAGTTTGGGGACTCGTCAAAAGATACTATAACACTCTGTCATTGTAGCGTAACAATAACTTTTGTTAATACCTTCTGACCTCTCTGTTATCAGTCATATTTACTAACTGTTGATTACGTGGAAAGTTTAAAGAAACATTATTTTCTTTTAACTTCTTCATCTAAATAATTTTGTTCAGAAAAAATAGAGCGCTGTAATGCCCACTAAGCCATTTCCTTGAAAAATCAAATCATTCATGAGATTGTGTATGTTTTTAAAAGCAATGTTTTATTCAACACTTAAACAGGACTGTTTATGAATAAGTCTTGACACTTCGGAAAATCCACATCTTGACAATTATGTCACACGCAATCTAAACGAGTAGCTGAGTTGAAAAACATAACCGTTTTAGCACCCCTACTTTGCTTTTACACCTTTTTAAACAGTTAATCTAGAATAGGGGTGATATTACAAGCAAAACAGTTTCTTGTGGAAATTATTTCTTGGGATATAAATTTAGAGGAAGCAAGAAATGTTGCTTGTTTAGTTTTTAGTCACGTTCTGAGGCTTGCAGAAGCATGTCCCAAACTTGTACGGAGGCGCTCAAATCAACCTTTACATAGGGGCACCTCATGCTGTTGACGTAAGACCCATTTTGCAATGGTTTTGTAAGGGTTGATGTGTGCGCCTCCGTTCTTTTAAGGTTGTTCTTGTTGTTTAATGCAGTGATTCCCGTATTTATATATATTTAAATCAAAAAATTGTTACAATTTTATTGATATATTTTAAAACTTATTGATCGCCAAACTGCTTAAACAATGGAGTTTTCTGTCATTTCATAACAAAATATAATCCATACAATATCATGCGTTAAATTCATGTATTACATTTAACTACTCTTGGTAGTTTCGAAGAAGGTATCTCATATATTCTCAAAGTGTGCTTTAAAGGTTTTAAAAGAGTTTTCTATTGACATTATGATTGAAATCTCAATAAAAACAACACTTGATACTCTTGATATAAACTGATGTCAGCTGGTTGAAAGTTCAGTATTATAGGTGAGTGTGACTCAGAATCAAAGTTTTACGCAATTTCATAAGCTCGTTATATTTTAACCTAGGAATTTTTCGATTTTTTGCTAAGGTCTAAAACATCTCATGAATGTAGGAACATTACTAAGAACTTAAGTCAACATTAAACGTTGTTTATTTAGAAATACCCTTAATGCACGCTTGGCCAGCCCTGATCCAGATTAGGAGTGTTAGCACGCGACCAAGACGCATGGTTCATGGTCTAATACGCAGAGAAACGTATTACGGTAATACAAGACTGAATTGTTTTTAAGGTCTTCAAATACTTACTTTGATTGCAATGAATTTCGACTGAAGATTAAAAAAACAAAACGTTTTTGGCAACCCTGATTTGGCAAGACAAAAACTTTTTGAACTAGGTACAGGAAATATAAGATTCAATTTAATTGTAATTGAAGGTACTCGTATTATAGATTTAAGTTCAATAAGTGGAAACAAATCAAAAACATTTTTTAAGTTTTGAGATAGATGAGTCATAGTTTTAATGGACAGCTCTCAGCTCGACACTGCTGCAGTTCTCAAATGAGTATTTGAGTAAAAAATGCAAACGTTAAATATTATCTATATTATAGTTCTCAGGAAGTATAGTCTTTCTTTTGTTTCCTTTATTATATTTATGTATTATGCACCTTCATGGGCAGTTTGGCTACGCAATTCTGAATTAGTGGCAAAGACATCTATTAGTGGACTTAAAACCTCTTGTTTTTAACCGTTGGCACCCCTGATCTAGATTAAGTCTGTCTTAGCACGCGACGAAGACGCGTGGTTCATGGTCTGATACCCAGACACGTAGCGTTTGTAAAAAACAGGAATTTCGCTCTCGTGAACACGCGTCTGATGTGGAATATGGCGGCGGGGTGAAGCACCTTTGAATACCTTTGCAATATGTTTTTATCATCTTTATCTAGGTACTCGTACTTGGGTCGCTTTAGCTATCGAGTTCTCTGGTGAAAGTTGAATTTTGTATAAAATGTGAAGTGTTTTTTCACTGGGAAATATCGGTATTTTTTTACATTTTTCATTTTTTAATATGGACATAATATAATGAGAGTTCTTTTTTGTAATAAGGAGACTTATTAGTTCAACTGATCTAAGAAATACATTCTGACAGCTGCCAGTGTCATTGAAAATTGAACTTTTAGCATATGCAAAAAGGGTTCAAGAGTTCTGTTAGGCTCGAAAGTCAAGCCACAGCTCATAAATCGTATTTCTATTAGATTGAAATACAATTTTTGGCAGCTGTCAAAAAATATTTCTTAGCTAAGTACAGTCCTACCAACTTATCTGTGAAATGGCGAAAATTGGAACTACGACCGCCATGTTGAAAATGTTGAAATGTCATTCGATTGTCCGTGTCAACAATTTTTGAGTACCGTACCATGGTTGTTTTATTGTGATATTTCGGAATTTATGAAGTTGAATATGCCGAAAGCCATTAAAAGTGATGCTCAAAACATTATTCTCAAGGTCGAAACCTTTTTTAAAGAAGAAGCTCGGGCGAGATCTCCGATTATTCCATTTACCAAAATATGCAAAGGAATTTCGGCTGCAACAGGTTAGTGTTGTCAGCTTTATTTTTATAAATACCTATATACTTAACCAAATATTTAAGTCCACGGAATATTTGTATATATTCTTGCTATAGGTTAACGTAACGGTAACGCACATCTTATAGGTCACCTGTTAAATGGGTGAGCCAACTAACCTGCCGGTTTTTAAATTTCGATGAAAAATAAAATCCTATGTTTCAGGTGTGAGTCAAGGACTCATTTCAAAAATAGAGAAAGAAGGGCATGCGGCAGAAGACACTGTTACTAAAATTCGGACACAAGGCAAGGATAGAAAACGCAAAAGTGGAATCATACAAATTGATGATTTTGACATGGGAGTTATACGGAGGAGAGTAGCTAGATGAATTTGATTCTGCCAAAAACGAGGTGCCTACTGTTAAAAAAAAACCTTCTAGAGGTCTTAAAGACAGAAATAAATTACACAGGACAGCGATGATGATGTCGGTAGTGCAGGTTCATCTAAAGATCATAATTACTGTAAATGTGGTTTTTAATAAATAATTGTAAAGCAATTTGTTTTTTTCATTACATCCATTAGGTACTTACCACTGCGAATTATTATTAGTATATCGTTGTTAGGGGTTAGGTACGGTCTTAACTAAATGCTGCAAATAGTACCTGGTACCTGATGCAGGGAGGGTACATGAATCACATTGAATGAAAGTTTTAAGTGTGGAACATTTAGTATGATTGTTAGGTTTTCCAGATTCTAGTTTATCTCTCTAGTAACTGTTTTAGCTATCAAACCTTAATATCTGCAGGATTTCCATTTCACTGGATCACTTTCTAAATAAAGCCATTTTTTAATCCTGAAGGACAACTGTTTAGCGTACCTACTTAACTACAAATTAATATATATATTTCATTTTTAATTTATAAATAATTACAATATTTAATTTTATTATTTTTATTTAATACTTATTTCATATGAAAAATTACCTACTTGTAAAACTCACTCAATTTTAGGCACCTTATATTAATTAGCAACACTGAATCGACGGTGTCGTCCTCTTTCAGTTCACAGATAAGTTGGTAGGTCTGTAAGACTGTAGGTAAACTCAAATGTTGTCAAAGCCAGAAAAGACAGTGCCCTATTTTCTACACATTTTCAGTGCCAAGTTTTGGAAAATCTCAAGACAACAAGGCTCAACTCCAATCAATTCAGAAAAAAGTTCCACACATGAAGTCAAATATTTAAAACAACGACGCCAAACTTGGCAATATTGAGGATTGCTTTCCGAAGGTTACGCCTCCTGTAGCTGTTACGCAAATGAATCTGGCAAGTTTTGAGTTCTTCCTGACAGTTTTGATATGTTAGGTGCTGTAACCACACGGTAAATCTTGTAACAGGACACTTTAGGAAACCCCTCCAAGAAGAGAGTAAAGTGATTGCTAGGCCGCAAGTACCAATTTACTCATCACTTAGAATTCCCTTGTGACTGCGTGCAGTTATGTTTCAATGCCTTAGAAAGCTTTAAATTAGACATTACTTTCTGAAGATATCATACTTACTATTTTCATTTTAAAGGCTCTAGCTAGCGTAACCATTCACGAAGGTTCGTTAAAAAGCTGTACTCAATGAAAAAGAAGGTGATTTCCTGATTTGATGTATAGTAAATGTAATGCTAAGCCCAAAAACTGAGGTTTAATAATTAAACATTTTTAATACCTGTCGCCTAACGATTTTCAATACCTCCTCATGATCTGAACCAGAGGAGACGTCTTGGATACCAAAATTAAAGTTACATCTCGGTGCTTCACGCTTACTTCAATCATCAATACGCTTTACTCTAAATTACTTATTTTCTCTCATTTTGTATTTAATAATTTAAAAAAAATGGCTTAGTTCTTTTCTCTCAAACGACCATAGCCGCAAAGAAATTTAATTTCAAAGATATTTCACCACGACCGAAGTGAATTTTGGCGCCTACCGGAACACCATAGCTGGATCAAACCCTGCTGTTTTTAAATCACACTTACTTCTTCCCAAAACCAGATTTTAAATTGAGATCTTTTCCCAGAATTCTTGTCACTTTCAGTATCATCCAAATATTGCGGCAAGGCATAAATTTTAGGACTACTCAACTTTAAGTGACGTATCACAATTTCGAGGTAATTCAGAGTTAAATAATTCAATTTTCAAACGCAGAGCAAAAAAACGCACAATATAAAGAGGGTGCGGAATATTAAAAATCTAATAATTTAAATTAAAAATGATGTGGGTTTTCGGTTATTGACGTTTGAGTGAAATATGGACGCGATCGGCCCGAATTATGGATTTGACCTCATTCTAATTAGAGAGTAAGGGACACGCTTGAATTAGGAAGAAATTTGAAAAAAAAACTGTGCAAATAAGTGTGTTTTCATATTCGATAAAAAATTATAATACTAAAAAAAGATTCCCTGCATTAATCACACTTAATAGATTAGGGTTTAACCATTGTTTGTTTTTATTGTCAAATTATAAGCAATGTGAGCATTATCGGATTATTTATATGAGTGAGTAAATGTCATTCGCATTCAAATAAACGTATCTCTCCTGTGCTTACATAGTAGTCTCTAATGTAATGTAGGTAGTAATGCAGGTATGTTATATTTTAAAAAAGGTCTTTTTTTACTCTCCATCAAAGTTATCAGTATCCTTACACGGTTTGGTACAGCCAGCATCAAAAAGATGCATGCGAACAGAGTGGTCAGAAAAGTACTCGTAAAAACGTTTCAACTTATGAATTCTCAAACAACAATGACAGAGTCGTATTTCGTTTGAAGCGTCACTTCAATTTACAAAAAGTGGATTAATAACTGAATTTGTACTTAGTTATTTGTAGTTATCAAGTTACACTTCTTCAATACTTCAGTCATTGTAACCACTGACGCACATCATTTAGATGATGACCGTCCAAACTGATAGCTACACTAAACCAATATATCGACAGCTTGAATGATGTTTCGACATAGCGTGCATGACACAAGGTAGTTTTTTGCTTAGCAAAATCTGACTTGTCGTTAACCGTACCTTTACATTTCTTGCGTCATAATTAAGCGCGCCTTTCTCACTACAGAACGTCAATCGCACAAAGCTAAAAGGGGCGTTGTTCTGAATTTTTAATCGCACCGCCAAGTCAAAGTTACCGAGTTCGCAAGTCATGGCCACCCTTGTATAGGAAAGTTCTTCGACGCAGTCACTTTAAAAATTCACCAGCAAAAGTGAGACCGAAGTGAGAACAGCCTTATTAACATTGAGCGAGTCACTTTCGAGATCGCTCTTTTGAACTTTCCGGAGTTCTTTTTGGTTTATGTTAATTTGACACTTACGAGGTGGGATTTGGTGTGAGTTTCAAATGCAATTATTTGTTGCGGAGTCGCTTTTGAGAATCGCAAGTTAGTTTATACATTAGCTGTGGTGTTTGTTTGAGAGCTACTTTAGACTCGAAGACCTAGTATGTTCGCGCGCTGGTTGTAGTAAACGTGCAATAAACTTACATCTGTTACCCGTAACGCTCATTTTTGTTTGGCAGTATACTTATTCATAAAATTGTACTAGCGACCCGCCCCGCTTTGCACGGGTGCAATAGGATGTTATTTTATATATAAACCTTCCTCTTGAATCACTCTATCTATTAAAAAACCACATCAAAATTCATTGCGTAGTTTCAAAGATTTAAGCATACAAAGGGACATAGGGACAGAGAAAGCGACTTTGTTTAATACTAAGTAGTGATTGTACCTAAGTTTTTGAATAAGACATATAACAAAGACATACATCCAAAAACAAAACTATGCGATATAAATGCCATTCTATCAGCATGGCCTATTCTATAATCGAATACTTAAATTGTTCTTTTATTCTTTTATTATTACACAACAAACAATACATATTGACAACTAATTAATATATCTAAAGTATAAAATTTATAACTAAATAATACAAACTAAGTATTAAACTTAAGCTAAAAATCATTTAAAAAAATGTGTCCATGTGGTAGGGTACCCAAGATACTGGCAGCATTCCCCCGTTGAATCGCTAGACTCACACGCTGTGCAAGGAATGCACCAGCTCTTGGGTCACCAGTTGTTTTATAATTTGGTACACAGATTGTATAATATTACAGTCATTACATGTTACACATTCAAATTACTTCTTAAAAGACTAAACTATATTTCTATGTTCTTAAACAGTAGCCATGCTGAATTTATTATAAATAGAAATAGCAGATATCAGGCGGGATTTAATTATTCGTAACTCTTTATAATTCAACCAACGTCTCAAGAAACAATGACTTACATAAGTAGAAATTATCATTGCGTAAAGAAATAACTATAAGTTCCCAAGTACGAATACTATTTACTAGCTAACACTTGTATAACCTGAAAGTTACAGCGTCGGAGCTAAGTAGGTCAAACGTCCAATATCGCAGCTGGTGCCAGTCCCCTGAAACGGCATGAAATCAGGTAATAGCCTGCTCAAAATATATAATTAGAAGAGAACTGTGAAAACTCTTTAATAAAGTCGGAACAGTGTGATTTTATACCTTACTGGTAGAGACACGCAATCATCGTTTGAAAAGCTAGATTTTAAAGTAATTTGTAAAAGTAAACAACTTATAACAGAGTGGAACTTTATACTCACCCCTATCAGTTTTTAGCGAAATTTAGACCCTTTGAATCGAAGTGACCAAAAAACAGCTTCTACAACAACGACTTCTGTGAGCCAACGAAATATCATAACGGAAAAATATTACTTTCTTTGTTGCCAGTGTTTTTTAATAAAAAACATAAGTACGAGTTTGTTACTGTAAAGTATATAATTTGTTAATGCACTACTGTTTCCTGACTGTGGTGGCCTTACAGGTTACATGGACTGAACTGAAACTTTACACCAGTAGATCTGTTATATACAAAAACCTTTTTTTATACGCGGAAAATGAATTTACGCACTATCCCGCTTCCAGGGTAGGAGAGCGGGGGAGTGTGGGACTCACCCACCCCAATAGGAAGGGAATACCACCTAAACTCCGCGGAGGCCATCTTCTGCGCGTTACCAGAGGTCCCCGAGTATCAAATGTACAAACACCTGGACCTTATCTGGACGTCATGGCTGCTTCCTATCAAGTGAAGTGAGGTCATCTTCAAGACCACAACAAAATAGGGGGGCAATAAAACTTTCGAAGTTGAACTGCAACAATTCCACTACAGTACAATTAATACGCTGTTTAGAATTTTGGTAATATCCAAGCTACCTTCGTCAAACCCTTTTAATAAATTCACTGAATCTTTGATCCGATTTTGTCATCAACAATTAGAATTTTCATGAAGATTCAGCTGACTTCTGTCACAAAAGGCTCTTTGCTCAGTGTCATTATTAATTCATAGGTCCAATTCCCTGAACTGTATTCAAACATTATTCTACAATTAATAATTACTGTCCTAGCAACAGACAAAGACGAGCATGATAAGGCATTTATAGAGTAGTGTGTATTCAGACCAGAACAGCAACAAAGAATTGTTGGCTAACGAATACACGTAAGTAGTGATGCATCTTGACAGTTCATATCGATATTTGAAACACTATCGATGGTCTGGCAATAGTTAAAAATGTTGTTGTGTAATTTTTTGTAAGCTTTTATTTCAGTGTAACATATTTGTTGCATGCCGTTATATTAGTGTACTTAAAGTATTTTTTACAAATATTGTATGGTCTAACGTTGATCTTGGATGTCAACATGTTTCTTAATATTAATAGTCTGTGTACTCGATACAATCATTGAAAAAAATACAACTTGATTACTTGCCATAGTGCCGATACTGGAGGCGTACTGGATATTATGACATAGATCTCTAAATGTTGGTAACTATTAAATATTAGTAAGTTGTAAAAATGCATAATGAGTTAACAGTTACAACTTAATTATCATCAACTCAATTTTACTTAGAGAACGTATTAGGGCTCAATAGCATAACATGGCGTATAATGGTTACACTGTGTGTACTATCGATGCTATCTCCGCTTTGACATCACTATACGTAGCTAAGACTGTTGAGTGTACTAAATGGTAATTAATTTTGCCCAGTCTCCAGAACAGAGGAGTTTGCTAATGTAAAGGACGGCGGGTTTCATGAACTGTGTAACTGTTACTGTACTACAAATATTTCGAGTTGATGTAGAGTGAACAAATGTGTTGAACTGTTGACATTTTATTATGGGTTGGAGTGTTTTTACTCATTTTAATTATTGATTCATACAGAAACATTTATATTTACAATAGGGAAACATGTAGAATGAAACAACTACAAGTGGGTAATCTTGAAAAAGAGATTTCTTCTAACTAACTTCGATAATAGCTTTAAATGAGTTTCAAACAACAATAGAGCATAGTACTTACTAAATGTTTAAATAGACACAACCTTCAGATTTCCATCATGAAAAATGAAAAATGATTTCAAATGAAAGCTTCAAGTTTAAATTACCTATTATGTTATCATGGGTAAAGATAAAATAAAATCGAATCCAGTTTGGCATAAATATGTTTTCCAATAATAATTCATCGCGAAATATCTATCTGGGTGATTCTGAAAAGGTTTGAGTACAATACACTTTGAGCATACTCGCACGAGACAAAGACAAATCTCAGAAAACCTTTTATAAATGTGACAATAATAAATCATTTAAAGACGAGACACCTGTGATGCGTGCTTATAAATAGGTGCTGTTCGTAATGTGATAAAATACGAGAAAGATGTCTGGAAAGTATGCCTATACTTACCTTTGCTATGGTCTAGGTATAAAAACTTATAAGTATTTTGTTTGTGAATGAATATGAAATTAATGTCAAAAAATCTTATTTTTTATCGACAACAAAAATTGCCTAGCACTCGTTATTTTTCAACAAAACCTTAGCAACTTATACCGCTGTTTTAAGGGTTGCTTGGGTTTAAACGGACTAAACTAACAAACAAACTAACTAACGGACTAAACTAACGCTAGGGTACAGACCCCGACGTTGTCACCAAGTAACAGAAATACAATTTTGAAGCTTGAGGAGCTTTACTGACCGCTCCGTTCAGTTTTCATTGCCTGATTTGTTGCTACGCACCGACTAACATTTTCTAACAGACTGAATACTTAGTCTATTTAATAATGCTCTATTTATTACAGCACGATCACTTGATCAAAAAAACTGGACCAGTCAACGAATCAAACCATATACAACGAAACGCCATCGCGTTCTCTACCCTACGAGTAGATAGTGTGTGACTGTAAGCGCGCTTAACTCAAGATTGAGGCAAAAAAAACACAATTGCAGAAGTAACACCATTTAAGGATAATACAGCAGAGTGCATCCAATATCAGGAAGCAATATTATTGCCAAAAGTAATATCCTATTGCTCCTTTGTTAGTGAAGTTAGTGACTGAGCTTCAGCTTCGCGCTAACTGACCATGCTTAATTGTGCATCGTGGAATAGATGCCATTTTGTTTTTCAAGATTACAAGATACGCGTAGAAAGTACTTGCAAAATTTGAACAAATTGACTTACTATTCACAATGATCTACAAAATGGAAGCATCAATCAAACTTATTTACTACGCTTACGAGAAAAATTATTGTTTTGTTTTTAATTACTTGAGCAAAATAGTTTGAAAGGTTTTTATGTGTGATTTTATAGTTACAACTGCGAGAACAGCTAGCCATAAGCAACTGTATATTCATAAATTGTCATGAATTCTAATTCTCATGTTAGTAAGTCTATAAATAAATAAATAAGAGATACTAGAAAGCGTAATATGGTAAATATATCCTTCACGTCTTCGTGGAATGAACGCACTATATTTCAGCAGATTCAACAAAAGTGCAATATTCCTGCAAATTTTGTTTCATGATTGTTTGGGTCTGAACGATGGCGCATTTTTCACGCTTACAGTTCAACTATACTGGGCTTTGAAACATTGCCGTGTTTGTATCAGTGATAAATAGCTCATATCCTAGTACGAGCCATTTTTGTTTTAAAATACGCAAGTTTTGCAGTTTCAGAGCAAATTACTATTATATGTATGGCAGGATGAGAATTTATGAGTGTGTTGATTTTGCTTACAAAAATGGATTGCTGAAATAGAGGACTACTAACAGTTGCAGATGCAAAAGGATTTTATGTATATTATACAATTATAACTTATTATTATGCTCTCAATATTTTTCTGGTGAGATTGCCTGTGGCTTAGTTGTTGTGACAGTGGATTGGTGAATATCTGACTTTGTATATTCAACGTTTTTGTTCTTGGTGATAAAGAATATCCGAATTTCTTCAAAATGTTAGTACCATGGAACGAGTAATTCATAAGAGTACTATTTCTATCAGATGACATCACTGAAATCTGACTGGCAATGAGAGCACTTGAAAGTATGCCTTTACAAAAAAGACGAACTTTCATATCGGTCCAGGCACCTTTGAGTAATTGGAGAACATTGTTATTTTTAAAGTTGCGGAAAATAACATTTTTGATAAAGTAAAAGGGGAATGTCCTCACGGATGAAACTTATGTTGCCAAATTGATTTTTTTCTACGTAATTGAACCAGTTTTTAGACACGAATAAAGCAACAGGTTTCACACCCTTTATGTAATTAAGTAACACAAAAGGCATTGTTTCATAATAAAATTGGTTGAAACGGCTATTAGAACTTAAAAGTTCCCAATTTATAGATTGTTACAAGTTACTCAATAGTAAATTCAAAACGCTTGGTTATACAGTCCAATTTGCTCTGGTATGGGATTTTACTTAACAAAGCTTTGAATACGCTCATTGTCAGCTGATGTATTACGATAATTGGTTCCATTTGATAAACCAATAATAGTACATTGTTACCCCAGGGGTGAAAGTAACTTATTTAGTCCCGAGACGGGGTTTGGCGCCCGGAACGAAGTGAGGGCGCCAATAGTTCGAGGGACTAAATAAGTCTTTCACCCGAGGTGAACACTGTGCTTTTCATTACAAATACGAGGAAAGTAAAAATAAAAACATGAATTAGCTGAAGAAAAAATGAGAAAAATAAATGAAGATCGAATTGCCGCTTTCCCGCCTATTTCGTTTGTTTTTTTTTCTGTGGCTGGCCTGCTATTCAGCCATTATTTTTTATTTTCACCATTGGAAAAATGGTAAATATTTTGCTCAAAGCTAAGTTATTTTAAAGAAATTGTTGAAACCAAATTATAATAAAGTTATTTAAAAAATATATATTCTCTGATCAATACTTAACTTTAAGTTATTTCAATTTTACATCGTGGCTGTATAGAAAGTTGGAACATGGTTCCATAGATATGTGAAAAAAAACTAGAATTTAAAAAAATAATTTGACAGCTGCTGTCAGTTGAAAGTGATTCTCCCTAGGGATGAAAAGTATCACTTTCAGCCCGCTTCTCAGGTCAGTAATGACCTACTTTCAGAGTATGAGTAATGAAAAAATGTATTACTACACACATCAAAAGTGTCTAGGGATATCTCAAGCATTTTCATACAAAGTATAGCTATTTGGGAGGCTGTAAAAATTAAAATATTGATACCAACGTAGAAATTTTTAGAACACAGAAACTGCTATATCTGCCCTTTCAGATTGTATATAGAAATTCATTGTAGAAGCATTATTGTACAATCGTAAGGACGTTAAAAAAAGACAGATTTTTCTTTTAAAAGGTGTCAAAATTTTAGCAAAATCAATCGTTTTTTTTTTGTAATATTCTTAACCTTTATCTTATGCCTCTGTCCTCGCGTTATTCTAAGATAATGCTCAACTTGTAAACAAACTTAACTTTATGAAATATTTGAAAAATGATATCCCTATGATATCCCTAGACAGTTTTGATGTGTGTATTTTAACTGAAAGGGAATTAGTTAACAAAATATTAAACCCGACTAGGTAGATAAATATATTCATTTTTTTTAACTACACAGAATAAATTGTAACTAAGTTTTGTGTTCCAAAACTTGCAAACTGGATTGTTACCTACACCAAAACCTAGTTCATTCATACTATGGTTATTTATGGTAAACTTGGTTTCAAAACAAAATTGAAAAAGGCAAGAACGGTTCAGATGTATGCATAAGTAAAACTTACATTGTAGAACTATAGAAAGTTTCAGCAACCACCACATCTTGACTTGTTTACAATCCAATCAATAGTACACTGCACTATTAACACTACACACGACCTTTTAGCACTGATAATAAATTCAACCCTTCCAACTCGCATTAAAAAAACACATTTTATTTTTGTCCCAAGTTTTTACACCTTAACCCACTGTGCACTCTAAGTAGCAAATTCGAAAATAAAATATTTTTTCTGTGTGTTTATCGAGCGCGCGCGCAAGTAAGGTGAGACGGTTCCGCGTGTGTGGGGTTCGAACCCGGGCTGGTAACTAACCGGCGCACAAATGGCGTCCGGTACCAACGGACCATATCGGAAGCGCTCGCCGTATTGTGTTGTTATTGAGTAATTTATTCTAATATAGAACGTTGTACTGGTGGGGGGTTGAAAATATATTTTTGTTTTTTTTTTGTCTAGTTTCATGTATTTTACATACACAATTGGTAAAAAAATATTGACTAACCGTTTAATAGTAAAATCTAAGAAGCGTAAAGTTTAGTTAAAATATTACTATGAAAAAAAAGGCAAAGCTAATTTAACATTTGAGCTTTTGTTTGTATTGAAGCACATGATGATATTATGTTTGTAACACAAACATGACGATAGTTATTTTAATGTTCAAAATGTATGTTAATTGAATATTATTGCACCTTTTTAACAAAAGCTTTATTTGTTGATTGTAATAGTAAGGTATGTATCAGAAAGATTTTCGTCTTCTTTTAAATTGGTTAGCAACACTGAGGAAGCAAACTTAAAATTAAACCAATTTGAGACCTTTTTAACGTTTTGTAAAAAAACTAATTTACTTTAGTACGATTTACTTTAGTTAGATTTGGCCGTTGTTTTATTTGTGTCTGAACATGTTCACAATGCTGGCAAGAGCTGGATGCGAGCAGCCGAATATCGAGTTTAGTAGCGTGTAATAGGAGAGGCCTATGGACTGCAACAGGGTGATGATGATAATGTTTACATTCAAGTCAGCGAGCATGCTCGCTTTCCCCTACCACCATACATACGCAAGCTCAACAAGCGGCCGTCTTGGCAGCTTCTTCCGGGCGATATCGCTTAGCGGCGATTAACCATACTCGAACTTGGCTAATTTGCATCGCGCCTCTTTCGTATGCGAATATTGTACTCCTTATCCGTTCCCCCTTTGCAAAACACTTTCAACTCTATCCTCTATCACTTAAGAATGCAGGTTTTAGTCAAACTTGCCTATTTAAATTCTGACGCGCCTAGCGATAACAGTTTAAAAGTATCAGCAGGCATTCAACTTTGAAACGACTATTACGCTAGCCAACAGCAAACAGCCTCATTGGATGAAAGTCTGGATTATTTCAGTGACTTGGAATAAAGAGTTTATATCAATAAGGTTAGAGGTCAAATCTTTTCAATTTCCTGGAAAAATTAGAAAATGTTAAAGTTAACTCAGGTGCTACATTTGCTTTACATGAAACTACTCTAGTTAAATAGTTGTCTTGCATGTAATAATGTATGTAGTTGGTTAAAGTTAGGTAAATAATTGTAATAGACTAGTTGTTGCCAGCAACTTATTCTGCATGGACTTATACACTGATGGACTTATTACCCCTTCCGTTTCCTCTACTGGAAGTAGAAATCACTAACGGTGGAATTCACAAAAGCAAATTAAATAGTTGAGCGTTTAACAAATACTTGAACAACGCTCAAACTGTTTTTTCGCATTCACAAAGGTTCATCAATTGCTCCTCCTCTCACGTGATTAACCTAAGTTGATTAAGCACTCAAACGAGAAAATCGTATTCATGAAAGCCAATCAGCGTGCCACAGATAATAAAATGCCATAGAATGTGACAAATAGCATGCTCAAATATTTAAAAAGTTGAGAGCGGTCGCGACCTATCTTAAATATTTGATTTGGAAGTATTTCAGCTTTAACGCCCGTTTTAAGGACTTTGGTAGAAGAAGTACCCCTTGTTAGAAGTCTCTGTAATGTGTAATACCTAAAAACACTACAGAAATTTGTCAAAACGCAATTTCAAATGCTACTAAGAATTGCAGTTTCCGACAATAGAAATTAGTCAGCACGTCCCCAAATTGGAAGAAAAGCAATCAAGCAACACAGCCAATATACGGAATACTCCTCGCTCTCCATTATTATGCCAAGGGCAGTTATCAAAGACCCAGAATCAGAACAGGATACTACCATTTCCAAAAGACTCTTCCAGACTCCAATGTTTGCTAAACTGAAGCTTGGATGCCAATGCCAGTTATCAAAAATCCTGGGTCAAAAGAATAGTTAGTACCATTATCAAAAAAAGTCCAGTGTGCGCCTTTCTAGAGTGTAGTGAACTTGGTGATTCAAAGTGTGGCTACCCATGTTTCTATCTAAATTTCAAGAATAGCTGCTGGACAAACACATTATTGCTTCATTAAAGGCTCTGGACCACAATAAAGAGACTGTTTGGTATTCTCAAAAGAAGATTTTCTTGTCCTTATTTAGGATATCAATTATTGGGAATGGTCTGTTGGTATAGTTATAATCCCACCAACAACAGTGGAATGTGCAGTGTACTGCGTGCTCTGTTAGGAATACATGAAGTTAAGTCGTTGGTGTTGTGTAGAAGGCACCTAACATGATGTAATAGTGTAGTGAACACAAACTGCATAAATAAACACCGTCAAATCAATAATTGTTTTATTTAACAACTAATTTTTACATCATATTGATTAGTTCTAAAACACAAGTTCTTTTCCTAATCTATCCACCCATCATGTCTCACTGCAGGGGAAAAGCCATCACTCCCAGTTTTTAAGTTATTCAAGTAAAAAAGGTGTGCACCTACTTAAGGTTGTATGTTTGTTTCCCACTATACACCTAAAATTGTGTAATGAATATTTGTGTCTATCCTGTGTTTGGGTGTTATATCTATTTACTAAAGTACCATGTCTTCATGATCTATGCTAAATTTTGGGAGCAGTGACCCCGGTGTGGATCTCGAATATAAATTATGAGTTTCATGATAATTAATGAAAACACAAAATAAAAATGAATAATTTATTTTATATAATTCAAAAATAATAAATAAACTATAGGTTCACACAGTTGAAATAGAACATTACAATGTGAAATCACAACAAGATAACAATTTGTTAAGATGAGGAACACTTTATTGCATGCACACTAAATTATTAGTAAAATTATTGTTATGAAAGTAATACATTCTCACCATAAAATACAAGTTAGGCAGTCTTATTGCTAAAAACAATCTCTTTCAGACAACCTACAAGTCAAGCTAGTTTGTTGCTGAAATACCCAGCAGAACGGTACTGTCTTTTTAAAAAAAGGCTATCATTTTAAACATTATATTTATATCGTATTATATATTCAGTGTCCTATTGATTTAATGCAAGTGGTTAGAGATTCAAACAGCTATGAAATACATATTTTGCTGTAATGCCTGCCAAATTAAAGTTTAAAGTAAGTTATGTGTTTTACAAACAATACCAATACATACAATACATTAAATGCTCCTCAGTGTCAATATTCTATTGAACAAATAGAGTCTACTACCAATAAAATTGATTGTTTTGGCATAAATATAATTCTTCTTCTCTTGCACCTTCTAGGTCTCCTTCTCCATATAAAGTTAGTCACTATAGCGGTCACAGTTGGCAAATAATATGCAATATCATCATATTTTATGTCCAACTTTTGTGGTAGTACTGCCTTATTAATTATTTCCTTCATTTTGGTTATCTGCTACTCCATGAAGAGCTGGAAAGTAAAATACTTGTTAATTACATTTGTTTTTCAGCAAATAAAGAAAGGTAGGTAATGGCTAAATTTACACAGTGGAACTTTTAACATCAAACAAAAAACTGTTTTGATTTTAACTGACTGTATTGAAGATTGTAAACTCAGCTAAATAGAGTTATTTACTTACCTAATAATCCATTTCCAAACTATCCATTTTCAGCTTGGCTTATTTTATTTGAGTTATTGTCTTTGCAGGTACTTTATCTGCAGTCAAGATCTGATAAGATCAAGTGCAAGATCTTACACTGAATGTAACGATGATCCTCCAGAAACCCAGATAGTTACTTGAAAATGTAGTTACTTATATAAACAAATTTAAAATTTAATTTAATACGTAATTCTAACCTAAATTCTTAAAATGACTGATTGACACATATTTGACATTTGGTTGCGTTCCGTTTTTACATAAAAATGAAAAAGTATTGTTTTGTTTATTCCATTTATTTTTTTTGTTCAAACATGCGTAAATTTCGAATTAATAACCAAGCTACGTTACAGTCATCTTAAATTGAGATAGATCTGTGAAAAAACCCAAGAATTGTGCATTTCCAGCAATAATTTCGACAAACAACGAAACGAATCGAGGCACAAAACCATAGTTCCATCAATTGGTTAGCGAGAACGAATGTTTCTTTTTGCAATGTTGGCATTTCGGTTTGTTTGAAAGATGCTCAGCTGATCACGGTAGAAAACTGCTTAATGAACGTTTGTGAATAGCATTTAAGTTAAGCGTGCGATTAAACTAATGGCTTAATTAGCTGAGTGAGTGATCTGATTTGCCTTTGTGAATTCCACCGTAAATCTTTTATTTTAGCACAGGATGATAAAATCTCAATTTTTCATTTCGTTACCATAGACCGACTAATTTTGACTGTGTGTTGATAGTCCTTGAGTAAAGCAGCAACAAAACTCTAGTAAGACTTCGAACAATTCTGTCGTTGTTGTATTGTTTTGTATCTATTATAATAAAGTTGTTTTTATCAAATTTCAATACTTTTGACCCTCCATGAGCACACATTATTTGATTATGACTGCACAAACAATTTTAAATCATAAATCACTAAATTGGCTGTTCGTAGCCGATTATGAAATACAAAGAAAATATGCAAAAAAATAAAACACAACCGCGTAAACGCCTTCATCTGTTTCCCACAATTGCGCCATAAAGAATAGCTCCTTCGAATCGGAAAAAAAACTCGATAAAGACTTGAGAAGTGAAGAATAAAGAAATAAAGAAAGAATCAGAGCACTCGGTGTCAGTGCCAGAGACAATAAATAACATTAGGAGCGTTCAATTAATATTTATGGGCGTCGCGCCGTTTCCTGCGATGCTATATTGAATCAAGTGCTGCCCTAAATGGACATGGGTTTTGATTTTGAATAGAGGTGCATTTTGCTGTCTAGGGTTTGAATGGTCATTGATAGATTTTAGTCATGGCTTTTGGACATTTATCTTTTTGGTTCGTGATACTTTCATTGTTTATAAATGTGAATTTGTCATTTGGAACCCACTGTTTGGCTGTTTGTCATCCGACAACGCGCTGTCCTGGGCGTTTAAAACTAATACTTACTCCACGAAAGTATCTAGTACGTTGCTCCATCTGGGCCGTAGGCTGAAGCCGGACGAGTCACATGTGCTGTTTTGGTGGCACTCTAAATGATTTTATTATTACTATTACAACAATATAATAGCATTCATACGCCTAAACTATGAGGTGGTGGTGTTAGGTTAGTAGCATATCTTACTGTCATTATTATTTTAACCTTTCACCTTAGTTGACTTGATATTTGACCAGAGATTACTTTTAATGAATCCAATAGCTAAGGTAAATTATTTACATTCTTATTTATAGCTAGTTTGCAAAAATGACCATTCGGAATTAAACGAGATTTATTTTAGCTGGCCAAAGATTTTTTTTACGCGTTTTACTGTTTTAAATTTTTGAACCCAATATTTGAGCATGCTAAATACACTGAAAATTTTTAAAGGTCACGAAAACAAAACGCTAACCTACTGCCCGGAAAAAATATCCCCTTTAATTGTACCGCTACACCTAACTGTATAAAGGGATGAAAAACAAGCACATTTTAAAATTTCCGATCATTCCATAAAGTTTAATCTTTTAAGGTCATAAACCGCAGAGATCTGACCCACTCCTATCGGAATTTAAACGTGTTTAGATAGGGTTGCCGGTCGTGTGAGAACTGTCGATAGTCCCCAATAAAAAGAAAGGGAAACGTTTGTCCAAAAAAATACGCCATTCTTTTATAATTTTTAATGATTTGTTTTTTGAATTGGATAAATATTGAACAGAAATTTTCATGTTGAAATTTCAATTTACTGTAGTCAAGACCATCCATTTATTGTAAGAATACGTAATTTTCACATTAGTACTATTTGTTTTTTTTTTGGTTCAACTTTTGTTTTAATTTAATCATCACGCATCGGTGGAGTATTACAAAATCAGATGTCCTTTTTTGGAAAAATAGCGTTTATGATCTTCTCAGAATCATTACTAACTAAATTACTTAGTACTTTGAATTAGCAAAAGAATAACCATAACAACAGTTCAGTTACTTAACCATCTACTACAGCACTGATTTTTATCATAGTACGTACTCTCACGTACATCGCATAGTGTTAAAAGCAGTAGTACAAAAGAAACTTCGAGTAAGTTAAGCGTGTCACAAAACATCAAGATTTGTTATCGATAGCAATACCATCGACAAATTGACACCTCTAGTTCCGGTGGCGTTCCGGGCGACTGGGCCGGAAGTCCGGCACACGGCCCCTTCCGGATGTCACGGCTGGTGACCGCGATCACCACTTGAGCTTTTTAAGGGGAGTTTTGGCCGATTGAGTGGTATTTGGAGGGTAATGTTTTCACACGTTTTGATGTGAAATATTATACTTTATAATCCTTTGAAAATTAACTCAAATGTATGCTTTGAGGCAACTTAACATAATCATCTATCTATCAATCTCTATCTAACATCGGGACTACAAACAATGACACATTTCAAAATCTAGTAAAATAAGTAAGTAAATTACAAAGTACAAAGTTATACTAGAACTTTGTTGAACGAAATTAAACTGATGACAATTTACAAAAATGATTTTGCTTCTGATTAATCATGTTGTGTTGTTAAAATATGCACGCGGTAATCGCCTATTGTTGACTGACCACCTTGTTTATAAAAACTTAAACATCGCTTCAACATCACGTTAACTGTTGTATCGCTCTGTCCCTTTCATACTTTGCCGCCATTTGCGAATAAGTGACTTATCAGGTAAATCACTTTATCTACTAAATAGCGTTACGTTCGTTTTTATGAATAAAGGGGTGAATTGATAATGTTACGTATTTTCTTTGCCAATTGCTTAAAGATAAGATAAGATAAAATATACTTTATTGCACAATAAATACGTCAAAAATTCACAGAGATTTAGGAAACAATTTAGGCTGTCTTATCCGATGATATTACAAAAAAAAGACGTAGATGTCAGTACTGACGCGTAGTCAAAAATTGTCTTCTGGCGTACGTACCTACCTATAATTTGCCCGTGTGTACAAGGTAACATGATTATTTCCTAGAGCGCAAACGAGACAGATACAGTCATGTTGCGCAGTGTTGTCTCAAACTGTCAATTTGCTCAAATGGGCAAAGTCCTTATTTCGGGTGCCACTTTTTTAGCACAAGTAACCTATCTACTTCTTCTTATTATTATGTCATTGGTCATATCGCTAGAAGCGATGCCTATTAGTTACTATTTTATCATCATAAACCCTCAGTATTAACAAATAAATATTTTCAATCTCTTAAGATTTCAAAATAGATAGTAAACTCGTAGGTTCAACAAGGACAAAGAGTTTCCTCAGGACGAGGCACTTTTACGAAACTCAATGAAAACACAGCACTGGTTGAAACGAATCGTTACACTGTTTAAACTGGTTCAGTTACGCTTTCTTTGCACTACGGACATACGTGGTCGCTGAACCTAATGTGTGTACACTGCTGGCCAAAGAAATGAGAACTATAAGTTAACAGTTTACTTACGCGGGATTCTGAATAAAAATATGTTAAGAAACCAAAGGTCAAAATAGCTATCATGATCTCGTAAAAATAACATACGAGTATATACATAAACGGTCCATATACGTCCCACTGCTGGGCACAAGTCTCACCTCAGCTATAAGGTGGAACAAACCATACATGTATGTATGCCTTATAAATGCTGACTTTAAATTTGAATAAAATGTCGGTATTATTATCTGCTTATTCAAAAACATTTCTTCACTCTGACCTAAATAAATAATTGTGCAGAATGAAACTGTAGGATTTGATGTTCAACGGTATTTATTTGGTTCCTAAAATCGGAGTACAGATATCGGATAGTCGGAATTAGGAACCACTGTCGAATACTGGCGATGTTCCCTTAAGTTCTGCACGGGTTGTAGACGGTGGTGGATCGTCGCCGAGTCTTTGCTTCTAGAGTGACGAGATGATGCGGTGATGAAGATCTTGATATACGGTGATTCACGATGTGCTGATGATGTACGTATGTGGACTGTATGGTGGTTCGATGTACGGTGCGGTCGAAGTGCGTAGATGATGATCCGATGATTATCATAACGCAGGAACGTGCGAGAATGTTTAGGCGCGAACGTAGCCGCTGCCTACGGCCGAGCGTCATTCGATTCACTGCCTTAACGCGTAGGTGTTACGGCCGATTATTGCCTGTACGGTGCCGTTGCTATAAGGTTCTACTTTATAGCATGGCGTTAAGGTCCATAATGACCTGTACGGTGTTCAGTTCGAGAAGTCTCTCGAATTAGTTTCTTTGGCGGCGCGGTTTTCAACAATGTTTTAGGGTTCTGTGGGAGTCGTCGTGAACATACTCCCGCCGTGCAGCGGCAAACTTGTCGCTGCACCAATCGCTGGAACGACGACTAGTTAATTTCTTCGGCTGGCTCGGTCGATGTTCTTCGATTCTTCACGATGTTCTTCTGCTGTAGCTCCAGCTGGTGTCGAAATCCTGGTGTATCGATTGCGGAAGGTACGATGTCGGTCGATGTTCAATGTGTCGTCGAGTTTTCTCGTAGCTTCGATTGACCGGTTCTCCCGCCGGTCTTTGCGCTGCATTTCCTCCCGCCGGTCACGTGAGAAGGGGTATTTTTCCTCACGATGTGCGAACACGTTGTTCACTACTTCTGTTTTCAGCTGTTTTGTCTTGTCGAAGTGAAGCAGTCGGTGATGCGTTCTGACGCAGCCGTCGACGTTGCACAGTCTCGATCGGCATCGGTGATCTGTGGCCCACTGTTGTAAGCAGCGGAAACACAGGCGGTACTGCTTCGCGATGTCCCAGCGCTCACTGATGTTTGCCCTCTTCATTTTCGGGCAGTCGGTGACGGTGTGTTTGTCCTGACATGCTGGGCACGGTGGACTTCGATGTTCGTGTTTCTCCTCGGAGACGGATGGACGACGGGGTTGGTCGTAATGTTCGCTTTTGACGTGATGAACACGGTGCGGACGATGCTGCTGTTCTCTATTGTCGAACACAACTTCTGGTGATGCAAACCTGCTGCATTTTTCGGCTTCCCGTGCGATGAAGCGACAAAACTTCACGAGGTCTGGTTCCTCTTCTGTATGTTCGAATGCAAAGTCGAACCATCGGTAACGAAGTGCTGGTGTCAACTTCTCGGTGATGTAGTAAACTATCTCTGGATTGTGCAGATAGTGTGTCTTGTCGAGAGCACGGAGTGTAGCGACGCTATTCTGAATCTTGCTGGCGAACACGCAAACTTGCTGTGGCGTGTCGCTGACCTTCGGTAAGTTTCTGATGATGTCGATCTCTGCCAGTGCGATGGAGTCTGCACGTCCAAATCGCATTTCCAAAGTCTTCATGACTTCATGCGGCCTGGTGTTTGCAATCAGCAAACAATTTACGGCATCCCTTGCTTTTCCTTTGAGGGACCGTCGGAGTCTGGTGACATTTTCTAATTCGGAGAAGTGGCTTTCCGTTTCTTTGTAGGCTGACTTAAAGGCCAACCACTCGGTGTGCGCGCCGTTGAAGTGCGGTAGATCTTCTAAGAACCTTGGCTGGTTTCCGGCGCGTGCTGCGGTAGCAATAGCTGATGCTAATTCACTCAGATCAATCTGTCGACGATCTTCTGTTTTACAGGTTATTGTTGGCGGTTGGAGCGGGATTTCTTTCTCCTGCTTCTTTTTTTGCGCGTCGAGACAAGTTTCGACTGTTTCTTCTATTTCGGAAATTTCTGATCCGGAGTTCTCGTCCTCGGTATCTACTATTTTCAAGATCCGAGCTCGAACAGCTTCCAGCTGTAGGCGAGCTATTTCCTCTTGCGCTCTTAATAATTCCAATTCGAGAGCGCGCTTCGATTTGCTTGTCGAAGCCCGTGACGACAATCTTGAGGGTTCAGGGGGCTGCGGTGTGTCCAGCCTTCCCTTCTGCGACCTTGTGACTGGCATCTCGTAGGCGGACGGACGGTTACTCTCACAAAGACTCTTGCTCATGACGGCGATCCGGCTCGAAGGACCAAAAAATGTGCAGAACAGAAAGCTGTAGATTCGATGTGCAACGGAAATTTATTTGGTTCCTAAAATCGGAGTACAGATATCGGATAGTCGGAATTAGGAACCACTGTCGAATACTGGCGATGTTCCCTTAAGTTCTGCACGGGTTGTAGACGGTGGTGGATCGTCGCCGAGTCTTTGCTTCTAGAGTGACGAGATGATGCGGTGATGAAGATCTTGATATACGGTGATTCACGATGTGCTGATGATGTACGTATGTGGACTGTATGGTGGTTCGATGTACGGTGCGGTCGAAGTGCGTAGATGATGATCCGATGATTATCCAACACGATGTTCGGTGATTGAAATACGGTAGACGATGAACGGTGTGCGATGTTCTATAATATCCTGATGTTCCTTCAGAGGTCAGTTTCGGTTCCGGTTTCTTCGATGTACTGTACTGACTTGATACTCAACACGATACTAAACGATACTGATTTAATACTGAACTTCGGTCCGGCGCGCTGCGTATTTATATTTCGCCGCCCGACGACTCGAAGGTTCGCGCGCTTTCTCGGTCCCGCTCGCACTCCACTGATAACGCAGGAACGTGCGAGAATGTTTAGGCGCGAACGTAGCCGCTGCCTACGGCCGAGCGTCATTCGATTCACTGCCTTAACGCGTAGGTGTTACGGCCGATTATTGCCTGTACGGTGCCGTTGCTATAAGGTTCTACTTTATAGCATGGCGTTAAGGTCCATAATGACCTGTACGGTGTTCAGTTCGAGAAGTCTCTCGAATTAGTTTCTTTGGCGGCGCGGTTTTCAACAATGTTTTAGGGTTCTGTGGGAGTCGTCGTGAACAATAATGATTACCCATTTTCATATGAATGTCAAAAAGGACATTTATTTTGATAAAGCCCAGATTTCTGTACTCATTATATTCACAATGAGTGACTGCCGTTGTCTGAGTTTGTTGTTAATATTTAATGATCTTACTTAACAAGGACGTGTAGGTAATTAATTTTGCTCTGATATTCCTTTAATTAACGAGAGTGTTGCTGAACTATATTATGACGTGTTCTGTTAAATAACATGACCTACATAAAATCACAACATACATTGTATTTGGTATCATTTATGTTATAACGTATACTTTACGCTTTTTGATTTTAACTGGAATTTTGTGTACCACATTTGACATCTCTGTCTGACCATGTGATTGATTGGTAGAAAGTGGCTCTAGGCATCAACTCAGACATTTGAACTTGGGTTTATACGAGTAAGTGCAATAAATATTAATAAAAAGCAAAATTATACTGCAATTGGTGAAGTTTCTAACGTTCTTGGAGCCGTTTTAGCAGCATACTCTAATGGCAGTATGATTTTATTATTCTAAAGGACATTATTTGAAATCCAATCATAAAAAACTGTCTAATAGCTACACTGCTTTTATAACATTAATCATATTATTATATTTAGTTATATGTTATTTGATAACGACTATCTATGTTGCTTCGTGATAGTTTTTATTACTGAACAATTTAATTTCGTCTAGTCAGTGAAAGACATTAAAACTATTCACTGACCACTTATAAGTTTATTCAACACTGCACCATTTCTATGGCCACAAGTGTAAAATGCAAAGTACCTACACACACAGATGTCAGATACCGTGACTCTTCAGTTCTGGCCTGATTCAGACTTTTTGTTCCTCAGAACTTTGCTTTTATACCGCACTTTTTAAGCACAAAGGTTTTTGGGATCCCGTTAGTAATTTTAGAACCCACTGTTTTATCAGAACCGCCTTTGTAACTCTCATTACCGAGCTTTCAATGTGTGCTTTTATCAAAAGTGAACTCTTCCTTTTCTGTAGTGCATTTTTTAATGAATAATTTGGAAAGGCATGCTTTTTGGCATGTTGAGATAAAAAAACGTTGGTGTTGTATGTTGTTTGAGCTTTTCGAGCTCACTATTTTCACCATTGATATAAGAATGTATTGTTGATACACACTTGAATTCTCATTATTTTATTGCATTCTAACAATGTCAAGGTGCCCGTCCGTTGCAGTAGATCATTCAGAATCAACACCTTTGTAACGCAACGAAGTGGGATGGGTGACCACCCCGACCAAAAAAAAATGATTTTTTAGAGCATCTCCGTTCTTTGAAAAGCTCGTTAAACCTAGCTGAAGCCAAAGGGCGAGTTTAATAACATCTGTCAGCAAAGGTTTGTCAATAACTTTACACTTATTTAACAATTCCCAGTAAGACATGTTTTGAAAATCTCCTCATAGTTGGGGTGAGGCCTGTTCCAAGTAGTAGGACGTATAAAAATCTGCTGTTCGTTTCGTTTGTAGCAGCAGAAAATTATGCCGCTATCTGTAGGTAAGCAAACTACATTACAAAACAGTACTAAATTTTAACGACACAATGTTTTGCAATTTTTATCCATGTGATCCAATACAGAAACTTATCCAATCCTATTTCTTTTCTTTCAAATTCCAACCGAATTTGCAAATTACACATCGTAAAATCGGCCGAAAAAACACCGTTATATATCTTTAGCTTTGATGTTATTAAGGTTCTTGTTTACAGTAATATATCTTTTATATTTTCAGAATAATACATAACATACATATTCACTGCTGGGCACAGGCCTCACCTCAACATGAGGTGGAACAATCCTTACTCCAACACGCGGGCTTAGTGCGGACTGTTGGAGGGGTGTAAGGTTAGTGAGCAACCTTAATGTCAGATGTTATCAAGCCGCCCTAAGGCCTCCGACTAGGCTTAGTCAGACGTCTACCGGGACCAACTGCTTAACGTGCTTTCCGAAGCACAAGATGTCCGATGCCCGAAAATACACAGCACTAAATTCGGTTGGGGTGGTCACCCATCCAATTTCCGACCCGGCGGGTGTTGGTTTACAACAGCGATCGTCGCCGATTGTTGGACATTAATAATGATTATGTGCTGCGACCACTACTACATGGTGGCATGGTGGCGCACTACTGGGTGGCCTCACATGCCCTACTGGGATACTGGGCCCACAACCATGAGCCACCCTGATGTACGAATTGCTGACGAAGATCAGTGTTTAAGACAAGCAAGAAGTTAATTAGGAAGTTACTTAGGAAGTGTTTAATAAGTGGTTTTTTAATAAGCTAATTTCACTTCTCCAGAAGGTGTGGTTCAAAAACGGTTAGAGATCCGAAAAAAATGTGTAAGCCGTCAAGCTCATGCTGTCGCGTAAAATGACAATAGAACTGTAAAGTACAGCTACACTTCCTAGCGACGCTGAACTTTTTTTGCGTTTGTGAATTCGGGGGTAACTTACCTTTTTTGTGTTTTTCTTGTTTACTTTCTTTTGTAGAAAACGCCAAAAAATCATGGGATGACGTTAGAAGTCGCCTTTGGCACTTTTTACATGTTGGCGGTCAGTGTTTCCATTGGCTAACCCTCTTGGTCATAATAATAATATGTAAGTACAGAAGCGATCATCAACCTAGACGAATACGTACCTATACGGGCTCCTAAAACTGCTGACATTCATGGATAGATAGATAGAAATTCGTAATTGTACAAAAACATTACATTTCGAATAATATACTTAAACCAATGTACAATTTAAGCAGTCTTATCGCTAGGTAGCGATATCTTCCAGACAAACTTCCGTCAGACATGAAACCCATTTTGCAATCATTTTGTAAAGGTTGATGTGACTCCTTCCGTACTTCAACTCCATGTGATGGGCTGACATCAATTTGTTTGTTTTTTCATATCTTAAAAGCATATGTGCCGAGCTCATTATAATAACGCGACGTACACTCAGACGAGCGAGATTGCCAATATTAATGCCGCACAGGTGTTGCTAGGCATAATTTGCATACTGGATCGGTTGATGCATGCCCAAGTGCGGTCATTAACAAAAGGTTTAGGGAATAGTTTATGTTTAAATGGTGTAGAGATTGTAAAATGGATGGTAACTTCTTTGGGAACCATAGGCATTTCATCCATACCCCCATGGTTTAAATAGAAGCTGTCATCCTTATTATTCAATAACAAAAAAAACTTCACTAGTATTGTGAACCAAAGACGTTTTAGTTTTTTGCTTTTGAAGTGTTATTAATGATATTATAATAAAAATACGTAGATAGGTTACTTGTGCTAAAAAAGTGGCACCCGAAATCAGGACTTTTGACCACCTGAGCAAAGCATTTTCAGTTTGAGACAACACAGCGCAACATGTATCTGTCTCGTTTACGCTCTAGTAAATAATCATGCTATCTTGTACACGCGGTCAAATCAGGGGATAAGTTTTGACTTCGCGTCAGTACAGACATAACGTATATACCTCTTTTGAATATCATTGTATGTTATCTAATTCGTCTTCAAAAAACTTAAACTCTCATACCTGGCTGTGACTCTGTTAAATAATTACCAACTCCATGCAACATACTACAATGTAGAACATACATACATACATACAAACCATCACGCCTCTTTCCCAACGGGGTAGGCAGAGACCACTTCTTTCCACTTGCTACGATCCTGACACACACCTTGCGCCTCCTCTGCTTTCATGAGTCCCTTCATACATGCTCGTCGGTTAAAGGTACTCTTGACTTGACCCTTTCTGAGAAATGTAGAAACTGTTTATACAGTGTAGAAACTTATCATTAATCTCTGATTGTTGCAAATCTGACCGAATCTTTTGTTCGTAATATCGAAAATCGTTTCGATATTTCTCCAGAGTAATTAAAATTGACACCGGCCCGCTTTGGTTGAGGCTGAAATTCATTATGCATCAGGATTGTTCACCGTCAATTAGGTGGAATGAATAAGTGATGTCGTAATTAGTTCAGAATTGTACAGTTGGCTTGAAAAATATGTAAACATTTTCTAACTTTGTCATATTGGCTAATTTTGGCAGCATCTTCAGCAGTTCTATGACACCGTCAATGAAGTCAACATGACATAGTTTGAAATAGTTAACATATTTTGAAGGCTGACTGTACAAGCAAAAGTATTTACACTAGACTCTATCATTATTCAAACAAAACACAAATTCTCTTGTAGCACGGCACTACTCTAACTTATTCTTTCAATCGTCAGTTTTTTAAACGTAAACTAACATTTGCAAGTAAGTGGACGGTCACTTTATAAACTTATGTAATGCTTATTGAATTTTTATGAATAAGGTGGAAAGTTAGTTCAAGGCAGTTCAATTGTTCTAGAAGAATCATTAGCTACACGAAGATCTTGATGGTCTAACATATCATACCCTCACGCCCATATCCCTAATGGGTTAGTCTGAGGCACACTGATTGTTGCCGTCATGGTGAACGAAACATTCAGAAGCCAGCATTTTGCCGAGAGAATTTGAACCCAAGGTGGTAAGGGGCCAGCCTACCGCCGTTATCCGGGTCAACACCGGAGAGTTAGCCTCAAATTGCAAAATGAACACAAGGAGGTGTGTTCCAGCCGGATTTCATCTCAGGACCACCGGGTTCCAAGTCAAAGTCTTTAGCCACTAGGCCACGATGCTCCAAGTCTAAGATCCTACTTCCTATTAATATTATAAATGCGAAAGTTTGTATGTCTGGATGTGCCGTGTTGCTCTTTCACGTAAACACTACTGAATGGATTTTAATGTAACTTTACAATAATTTAGCTCATACATCTGAATCCCACATAGGCTACAATTTTAAAAAACATCTTACTTTTTGTATTTCACCTTAAGTCCACGCGGACGAAGGCGCGGGCGGCCGCTAGAACTTTATATTATTCATTCTAATAGTATTTTCAGATGAAATAACAGATCTAACAAGCAAAATAAATGGTGCTGACTTTTATTTTAGTAATTAGATTCGAGAAATGCTTAGCTTAACAACATTTTCAAAGCAATATTCGTTTAAAGTGCAGTCTCGTACTCGTGCGTTGGGAGTTGCAATTAGGTGTAATGCACAAGTGCAGTCTGACATTAGAGGGCGAGAGAGCAAAGATCAACTTAAAGTTTCTAAGGAATCGTGTTACTGCTCATCGTAACTGTGTTTTATTTTGACGTCTAGTAGGTAGGTTTATCCCAAATACCATCACCAAAGAATTAGTTGGCTACTAATAATTCAACAGAAAGTAAGTGTCATATTTGAACTTAAGACTAGCTGGCCTTAGAGCTAGAATGCTTAATCCCTGGGTCATGAGACTCAAGTTCAGATTCAGGTACCTAACACCTTTTTTCGCGTCAAAAAAAGCAGCTACGCGTGCGCGCTTTAAGCTTTTTATTAAGTAATGTGGTATGTGAAACTCCAACCTTCGGAGGACGGAGACCCCTTCTCACATTAACCTGTCGGTGGTTAACGCCAATCCAGAGGACATCAGGAACAACAAAAAACGCTACGCGATTCCCCTCCGGCGCACTCAGCCTCGGGAGAAGCGTAGTCTCCAGTGCACGATTACAAACACGATTGCATTGTCCAAAGACTCGAATAAACTTCTTCTTAGGGATTTGTTAACACCGTAAGTACAAGGTTATTTTTATTTGAGCATTAGACATTTTGCAAAATAAATAATGAAAATTAGGGTTAATGCATTGTCTTCTTACTAAATCCTAAGAACAAATTTTACTAACATCATTTTCACAATTTAATGCAGCACGCTCACTTCATCGTCTATTTGCTTTGCCTTAAATTAGTATTCTTGCTCATTCGTACGAAAATAATTTTAAAATCTTATTTGGCAGGGGGTGCGAAGAATCCCCGGGTGAGATCCGGCTGCCAACACCGACGACTCGACCTGGCAACCTATAACGCGCGCACACTGAGGCTCAACGCGAAGCTGGTTGAGTTGGAAGAGGCAATTGGTAAGTTACATTGGGATATTATTGGGTTATCTGAAGTCCGAAGAGAGGGTGAGGACTCGATAACCCTGCAATCCGGTAACTTACTATACCACCGGGAGGGCGACCAACAGTCCCTAGGTGGTGTCGGGTTCATCGTCCACAAGTCCCTTGTCAACAACGTGATAACTATCGGAAGTGTTTCGAGCAGGGTAGCGTACCTGATACTCAGAATATCAAAACGATATTCGCTGAATGTCATCCAGGTCTACGCTCCGACCTCGAAACACGACGATGTCGAAGTGGAGGCTATGTATGAGGAGATCTCTAAAGCCATGCATAGCCATAAAACCCACTACACAGTTGTGATGGGGGATTTCAATGCGAAGTTGGGGCAACGTTGCGGTGATGAGCTGCGAGTGGGGCAATTTGGATTTGGGCAACGGAACAACAGGGGCCAGATGCTGGCAGACTTCATGGAGAAGGAGAACCTCTTTATGATGAACTCCTTCTTCAAGAAGCCCGTAAGCCGCAAATGGACCTGGTTCAGTCCGGACGGTAAGGTGAGAAACGAGATCGATTTTATCATGTCGACGAAGAAGCACATATTCAATGATGTCGCTGTGATCAACGCTGTCAAGACAGGAAGCGATCACCGCATGGTTAGAGGCACATTGAATATCGACATAAAGCTTGAGAGAGCGCGACTGATAAAATCCACGCTCCGACCAATAACGGCTCAGATTCAAAACCCCGAGTGCTTTCAGCTCGAGCTTCAAAACCGCTTCGAAGCCCTTGAAAACAGCATCGATGTGGACGATCGATACAACATGGTGGTGGATACTGTCCGTACGGTAGGGTCCAAGCACTTTAAAACCCGCCGTCCAAAAACAAAGAAACTCTCCAGTCATACTCTCCTACTCATGGATCAGAGAAACGAAATGAGGCTACAGAACTCAGTGGATGCCCATCGTTATCGGCAACTCAATAGACAGATATCTAAGTCTTTGACGAGCGACCTCCGCCAATTTAATACCCAGCGTATTAAAGAGGCCATTGAGCGGAACAAATGCTCCAAAGTGTTCGCCAGAGATCTGTCTGTTGGGCAAAGACAACTGACGAGGCTGAAAACTGAGGCAGGTAGCATCATTACGTCAACACCTGAAATCCTGAGGGAGATTGAGAGTTTCTATGGACAGCTGTATTCCACGAAAACACCTGTTGAAAGCAAGGTTAAAGACCCTAGAGCCAAGCTTACCCGACACTATACCGAAGATATCCCGGACGTCAGCCTGTACGAGATTAGGATGGCTCTCAAGCAGCTGAAAAACAACAAGGCGGCGGGTGATGATGGAATCACAACAGAGCTTCTGAGAGCGGGCGGTCGGCCGGTACTTAAGGTCCTCCAGACGCTCTTCAATTCTGTCATCCTCGAGGGCAGAACGCCAAAGGCATGGGGCAGAAGCGATGTGATGCTGTTTTTCAAGAAGGGTGACAAAACTCTCTTGAAGAACTACAGACCCATCTCGCTTCTGAGCCATATCTATAAGTTGTTTTCGAGAGTCATTACGAATCGTCTCGCTCGCAGGTTTGACGACTTCCAACCTCCCGAACAAGCCGGGTTCCGAAAAGGCTATAGTACCATAGACCACATTCATACGCTGCGGCAAGTTATACAGAAGACCGAAGAGTATAACTTGCCACTTTGCCTAGCGTTCGTGGACTATGAGAAGGCCTTCGATTCGATTGAGACCTGGGCAGTGTTGCAGTCTCTCCAAAGGTGCCAAATAGACTACAGGTACATCGAGGTTCTTAGGTACCTATACCAAAACGCCACCATGTCGGTCCGATTACAGAACCAGAGCTCTAATCCGATCCAACTACAGCGAGGTGTGAGACAAGGAGACGTCATCTCTCCGAAATTGTTCACAGCTGCGTTGGAGGATATTTTCAAGCTTCTGGACTGGAAAGGACGCGGCATCAACATCAATGGCGAGTACCTAACACACCTACGATTCGCCGATGATGTAGTTCTTATGGCTGAGACCTTGGAAGACCTGAACATAATGCTCGAAGATCTCGGTAGTGCTTCTCAGAGAGTGGGTCTTAGGATGAACATGGACAAGACCAAAATCATGTTCAATGCCCATGTTGCACCCGTTCCAGTTAACGCTGGGAACATTACACTCGAAGTTGTTGACCACTATGTTTACCTGGGACAGGCAGTCCAGTTAGGTAAGTCCAACTTCGAGAAAGAGATCTCTCGTCGAATCCAGCTCGGATGGGCAGCGTTCGGGAAGCTCCGGCATATATTCGCGTCCGAAATACCTCAGTGTCTCAAGACGAAAGTCTTTGACCAGTGTGTGTTGCCAGTAATGACATATGGGAGTGAGACGTGGTCGTTCACTATGGGTCTCATAAGAAGGCTCAAAGTCACCCAGCGAGCAATGGAGAGAGCGATGCTTGGTGTTTCCCTGCTTGATCGAATCAGAAATGATGAGATCCGCAGGAGAACTAAGGCAACCGACATCGCTCGAAGGATTGCATCGTTGAAGTGGCAGTGGGCGGGGCACATAGCGCGGAGAACCGATGGCCGTTGGGGCGGAAAGGTTCTCGAATGGCGACCGCGTACCGGACGACGTTCCGTGGGCAGGCCCTCCACAAGGTGGACCGACGATCTTGTCAAGGTCGCGGGAAGCCGCTGGATGCGGACAGCGCAGGACCGATCGTTGTGGAGATCTTTGGGGGAGGCCTATGCCCAGCAGTGGGCGTCGTTCGGCTGACATGATGATGATGATGATTTGGCTGTTGAGTTTTACAGAATGCCAAAATCAAAGTCAAGTAAAGCGTGAAGTGTCTGAATGCAATGATATTATAATAAAAAGACGTAGGTAGGTTACTTGTGCCAAAAAAGTAGCACCCGAAATCAGAACTTTCGACCACCTTAGCAAAGCATTGACAGTTAAAGACTGTGGTCTAATGCTCATGCAATTTTTGATTTTTCATAGGTTATGTCAGTACTCTGACTGACATAACCTATCTACGTTTTTCATTGTTTTATCATTGTCTGAATGCCATGTTTAAAAAGTCTCAGATTTTCACGATTTCTATCTGTAAGTAAGTAGTTGTTATTTGTTTGACAAACGGATAAAAATATAAATCCGAATATTCCTTTCTGCAAAATCTGTTAAATCCTAAAACCGTAGCAAGCAGGAAGCGTGGGCCAGGATGTCATGAATAAGCCATTGCAGCTCATCCTATGCACTCAACCGGCGTTGCAAGAAAAAAACCAGCACCAATCTGGACCAAAACTTGCAGGCATCCTTTTGTGGGCAAATATTGTACGTTCATTGTTCTTTTAACCGAGATTTCAGAGTTTGGACGATCGAAGTAAGGAAGAAAAAAAGCTCTGTTGATATTACCTGTTGAATGGCGAATAGTTAGAAGACCAACAGATTATATTGTTTCTCTATTAAGCTAGTAGAGAAAGTATGAAGGTTAGATTTAATTTAGATGCATTTCAATCCTCTCCTGAAATCTGATCACAATTTCTACATTATTTTCATATCCATCATGATCATCACCCTTAAAATACCCAAAAATATGAGCCTTTACTCTATTTTATCTGCAAAAATAAATAAATACATTAATATCCTAGAGCATGGCAGGTAATATCTGTCAGGTATGGTCAGTCTTTGCTGTTCATCTTAAAGTATGTGGGTGTCGTACAAATTGGCCTTTTTGCTAATACATTTATTGGGAGATGTACGTGAGTGACACTAATTTTATAAATACGGATCGTTTGACGAACAAGCGTTTGTTGAGCAACTTTTGCTCCCACAAAATTAAGCGCAACAACTAGTACGTTAAAACTGATTTGGACCCAGATGAATACACAACGCGTTTGCGAAAAAAATGTGCTCACGTGACGAACGTTCGAGGAACGAATTCTGGCAAAGCACGAACCAAAAATGTTCTTTGTTCTACATTTGCGAATATTCGCAGTAAAATACTCAATACTCATGCATGCAAAAATAACTTAAAAATATCGTACAAAGTTTGAAACAAATAATCTACTGCAAACGCTTTTTCTAGACAAAACCTCGTTGCATTCTTTATGCACTATTTTTACCACGCGCTGTCATGCGGGCGGTATCAGGCTACGAGTACGATCGATTTGGCCTTTCCAACAACCATTGCGACATATTGCCAAGGCTTTGTCGTCTGTCATTTTGTGACTCGGCTCCAGTCGGAAACTAGGACAGTACTCTGTCTTAGTTTCTAACTTAAAAAGAGTATCTTTGTAGTTCAACTCGGACACATACTAAGAAACTGAGCATGGACTTTTTGAAGAAAAAGATCGTGTGTTAACAGTCAAGGTATCATTTTTTGAAAAAATGTTTTGATTATAATTTGATCTGTCTCTGTGTTTTCTTTTTTCTTCTATGATTTTTTTTTTAAATAAATAACTACCAAACATTTTATCCACTGTCATATAACAATTTTCAGATGAAAACTTTCAAACTTCACATCGATGACTGTTTAAAAAGCCCTATTCTAGGTACTGGTAATTCTGTGAAATGTGTCAAATGCAAGTCCTCGATCACTGTGCGTCCTGTTACAAACAGCGCTTCGTTTAATTTTGCGTTGTATGCAGATATTGCCTTATGCACAACACAATTCATTTGAATAGTTTAAAATTAGATAAATTCCAATAATATTGCAAATAATGTGCAAAGCGGGGATGTTTTTAAATTATATTCTGTTTAGACTTCAGGATCTCAATCCCAAAAAAAAAGTTTTTACTATCATTTCAATTCAAATGCAGTATAATTCAATTTAAATAAAAGAAATGTAGTGCCGTTTAATAAAGCTTGGCCACTTTTCAGTGTTTATTTATGTAAGGTCGTTTTTTTTTAATTAAGAAATATAAAGGTTATGTTCCTAACCACAGTGATGGGGTCCATCTTACTGCTACAGCGCAATCCTTGACCTGGAAAAAACCTTTTAAAATAATCCAACTCAAATACCTACCTACTTATCACAATCATTAAATTGTAGCCCGGAAGTTCAATGTGCCTATGAAAGCGCACATTGCCCAACGTGCCTGTTGAGACGTAAGACCGTTACGCCGACTGTAAATACACCCTGCCTTCAACCCTTAGGCTGATCACGAGCTATGTCCATTTTCCGGCATACCGGTGATACGAGGGTCATATAAGTTGGTACCTCATTTACATGGCGATAAAAACCGCTAACTATCGAATTCACAAACGTCAATTATCTCATGCTGTCCCGTAAAATGTTAATAGAAGTGACAGCAATACTTCCAAGGAATGCTCAACGTTCGTTTGCGTTTGTTATGTAGGGGTAATTTTTTCACTTTTTTAAAAATGACTGTGGCAGGCAAGCATGCGATTCACGGTAAATGGTTAGGTACTACAGTCTATTGTAAGTCGTTCACGCTGTTGCCTGTGGAGACCATGGGGTTGTGTTGAACTTCTACCAGCTAAACCCCAAGTTACATTTATTTGATTTTCAGTAATAAATATTACACTAACAGCATTCTTGGTGGCAGGCAATGGGGAAAACACCTGGCCGTTCTTGTCTTCTAGCTGTTCTATCTTTGTATGGTGCTCAAACCTGCTCAGGTCCGTCTTGTGGCTGATAATGATGATGATGATATTGCTTTTATCCATAATCATCTATGCTAGTACTATAAATCTGAAGAGGAAACTGAATGAAATAAGAATCCTCTATATTCAATGATCGGTAGAAAAATAATGACATTGTTCATAAAACTACTGTTGAAGAGTTAAAATACTGTCGGGAACTATCTCTAGCATATCGTGCACAACGTGCAGTGAATACTCTAAGAATAGTTACTCCTCTGAAACCACACATCCTCTTACACCGACGTACTGAGTGTGCGGTTTCCCTTACGCTGTGTTCTGTTCAATTACTGTTCTAAAAGCCTTGCTCGCTTACCTGTGAAATCCCGTTTCCCATAGCTCTTACTGTCCACACAATACTGCTCAAAATCGCCTAACACATTCAATGTTAAAGCATTGGTGCCTATAATATCGATTTTTTTTAATCGTTTAATGGAGCGTAGTGACCTGGTTCGTTTCGGTTTTTTCGCTTTTCATACTACGGTGTTTGTTAAGTAAATTAATTCTATATTTATTTTTCGAACCGATTTTCCGTATGTCAAAATTGAATTTCCGATATGTTCAAAAGCTTTCGACGTTTTACAGGTTAAGTTTTTGAAATAATTATAAAAGACCGTTTTTAAAAGCTTTGAGGAAAAAATCGGATGAAGGATTAAAAGCGTGGCTTATTTTGCGGAATTTCAAAGCTAGCTAGTTAAAAGCTATGCAAAATTCCGATGGACAGCACTGAGAATAGATTTATTTTACGGGATGGAATAGAAATTCTATTAAAACATTTCTGTTGGAGTGGAATTTCCATTTTATTCATTGAATGCACTTATCAACTTATTTTATACTGTCTAACTAGGGCTCATCTAAATTCAATTGATAATATCCTTGGTATAAATCTAAATGGCTAAAATATATTGATCCAGAAAGAGAGTCAAGTATGTCTGTTATGTTTGGTAGAGGAAATCTATCATCAACAATACAGTCATTTAATTTTCTAAAATCAATCACTAACCGCCACTTTTTATTACTATCAGACTTCTTGGGTACTAACAACACTGGACTTGACCATTCGCTGTTAGAGGGTTCTATAATATCATCTTCCAACATTTTATTTATCTGTTTTTCAAGTTCTGCTCTTTGTGAATGTGGAAGCCGATACTGTTTTTTATAAATAGGGACCGTGTCTGGTTTTAAATTAATTTTTTGTTTCTCAATATGAGCAGTGCCTAATTTATCGCCTGGTAAATAAAATACGTCAGAGAATTTAGCACAAATATTTAAAATAGATGACCTCTCCTCGTCATTTAAATGATCCAAATTCAGAATTGATAACAGTTCTCGAACCCTTTTTGCGTCTACAAAATTCTTTTCAAAACTACAAATTTTATAATCACTAATAATATCTATCTCTGGGTTGAAATATTTTAAATTTACTTCTGAACTTCTAGTATTTAATATTTTAATCGGTATCTTATTATTAATAGGATTCACAATTCCACCACATAAAAAGACACCATCGCACAACTCTTTCTGAATAACAAATAATTCCTTCTGCAATTTTGTCGGAATAAAGAAAATTTTTTCGCATCTCGGTGGTATGCTCAAATAATTGCTATTACCAAATTGCCCTAACTCCAATGGCAATGTTGAGTACTCATTCGAGTGCAAAATAGAAATAGTATTGTGTTCATAATTTAGTATACAACTATGTTTCTTTAAAAAATCTTGTCCTAAAATTCCGTCCGTTACGCATGGTAACCCTTTCAATACATAGAACTTATGTTTGATCGAGACTCGTCCATTTATAGATAGGTTGAGATAAACAAATCCATCTGTAACTAACTCTCCACCTATACCTCTAATTGTAATACATTGCTTATGGAATGGAATGTGCCACTGACTAATTGCTTCGTATTTCACGACTGACAAAGAAGCACCCGTGTCAACTAACCAACTATATTCGGTGCCATTTATGCCTAACTGAACTGAATTATGATTATGGAACGAGAATATGTAATTAGGAACGAAAAAACTCTTGATTATTAAAATCGTTTAAATTTTCATTTTGACCCGACTCTGTGTTATTTTCAGTCATCATATTTACTGAATGACGATTATTTCCACGACTATTCTGAAAATTATAACGACGCTTATTCCTGTAAACGCCTCTACTTGACCGATGGTAATTATTTTTATTAAAATTATTTTGAGGTGACGAATTACGATAAAATGTCTTATACTGACCTCCGTTGTGCCCACCACGGGAGTAACCGCCTCTACCTCGTAATCCTTGATTGTATCCTTTGATACGACCATGAGAGTTATAAGTTGACTTACCACGGCTGCCATTCTGGTTGAAAAACACACTCTCAGGCGTGTCCGACACCGTACGAGTAGATGATGTCTCCTCGTCTTTGGCTGCTCTTATCGCATCTTTTAATGTCGAATAGTTGCGGGCTGAAATAATTACACTTAAATTCCTATTTCGCAAGCCGTCGGTGAAACGTTTTATAGCCAATTTCTCGTTTATTGGTTTTAGAACGGTTAACGCGCTTTTGTCACCCTCGGCTTGAGAAATAATTAAATTTACGAAAAGCTCCTCAATTCTTTTCCCAAAATCCTCTATAGTGTTAGTACCTTGCGATGACCTAACAAGTTCCATGTGTATGGCATTACTCGATTTCCTTGTCAACAAATTATTTTTCATATCCTGAATTAAAGCCTCGCACGTATCATAACTTTGGGACAATCTTAATTTAGCACTTTCAGAGAGTCGCGTTTTCAAAATAAAATTTATGAGCAAAGGATGAGATTCTGTACTAATCATGGAACTATATAGCTCTATGGAGTCTATTAATTTTTTCGTAACCTCCTCTTCGCCTGTCATTTCCGATAACAAGGACACCGCGGTCCGTAACTCGAATTTATCCATGGTTACACTACTAGTTTCTTTCTTACAACTTTGAGAATAAACAGATTTTAAGCAAAACTGTTCAATCTGACCGTATACATGCCGTATTTGTTGGTCAATCAATTCAATTTTTTCCAATTCATCGTCTTTTAAATTAGATACATCTTCGGTTAAATCAGTATATATAGTTAAGTAGTTACTAAATATTAACGATGCTGACTCTAATTTTTCGCTTAACCTTTCTTCTGATCGTTTTTCTAATCCTAATTTGAACAAATTATCTTTAAATTTCTTTAACGAATCATATAGTTCTACGAGATTTTTAGACATGACATTAAAAATAAAATAAAGTTAAAATTATTACAGATTTCATACCTTGAAAATATAGAATCTAAAACAGTATTACAGCATGATATTATTACGAGTAAATATATGTCTAGGCATATTTTCATTCACTTATATCGAATGATTTTAGATATATTTTAAACAGATTAAACTTAAAGTCCTTTAAATACGTTTTTATTCATATTCACAGTTTACTATACCGCCACTTTTAATCACACAAACACTACATTTATCACTCGCGGACGAAAACCTCATGAGTAGCTGTCCATCACACCTTAGTGGTCTCCATATTTTCGCCTCTTTTACGACGCAACGAGGAATATCGGAATCTATCCTGGAACATCTCTCTTTTTATCATCTTCTTATGGCATCGCATATATACTTTGTATATCCCATAAATCAATATCATGAGAATAACCAATAGCATGACGCTCAGAATAATATTAGTTGTACTGGCATGGAATTCCAGCTCACGCATCGAATTCTTATTGTCTCCTCCGGAAGCCGTCTGTGCGATGATTACTTCCTCATTCTTTGAGTATGGTTTCCCCATAATGCACTTTTCGACAAAAAATTATTAAATCACTTTTACAATTTTACGTCCGTAACGATAGTAGTTCGTCACTAATTAAATCTCAAAGTCCAATTCAATTTAGTTAGTTAGATGCAACTTGATGCCGGTGCGGCGGCTCGGCGCCATCGACAACACGCGCGCGCCCGTGGCGGACCCCCGCTTTGGCAGGGTCGCCATGTACGGTCTTGTGGAATAATAACACATCACTTGTTCGAATACATGTTTATTGTTAGAAGATACAATTAGTACTAACTCAAATAATAGATGATTTCTTATAAATATATAGTATGAGGGCTATTACCACACTACAAGTTTCTAAAAATGCTTTCTTGAAAGAAACACATCATAAAAGAAACCCCTCTGTACCAAATTGCAAGTTTTTGGGTACCTACAAACAGCGCTACATAAGCTTCCATTAACTTTCTGTTAATCCATGCATCAACATCATCATCATCACCATAATGACCATCGCTTACGTTAACCTTCTTCAGTTTTGTAGGTACATTCACATTTGTTGAGATAGTAAAGGAAAGGAACCTACAACAAAAATACGGAGGAAGGTTACAAAAACATAGTTGAACATTACGCTTATGAGATTTTATTGATGACTGCATGATGATTTGCTTTTTACACCTTTATAAGCCTAAATTAACATTTATTTTGGTCTACCAACAATATTGTTACATTGGATTGCTACAACTACTTATTTGTAAAATAACTTAAAAAAGCGGCATAAGTTTTCACAATGAGAATGAAACTAAATCAGTTATTTTATTTCGATACGTTCAGAAATACAAATAGTATCAAGACCTGCTGCTTACTTACCAACTAATGAAAATTCAACCCGAAATACCGAAAATATCTTAAGTAATAAAAACAAACGTTTTCAGGAGCAAAGTCAAGCTTGAACCGTTGAAATGGCTGCCAATCGGTTTATTAGACGGGTTTCAATGCCTATTGCGTAGAGGCATGCAAGTCTCGCCTAGCACGCCGCATGACTTTCCTCGTGAATGGAGCTAACTGGCTTGGAGCACGCATCTTTGGGGCATACTTTATTTTCTTAACATTTTTTCCTAAGCTATGTATTGGTAAAAATATAATTGGGAATCGAAGCCGTTGATTTAAGACTAATACCAAAGGTAGTTAGGGGCAATTTGATTGGAAGCGTCTTGGTGAACGAAACATTTAGAACCTCACATTCTGACGACAAAATTTGAAAAACAACGTGGTAAAGAACAGCCAACCCCTATTATCCGGGTTGCCTACGCTTTTTGTGTCTATTCTGTTGTAAACTTGGTTTACATTCAGAAAAGTTAATTCAAATGGCGCCGTCCAGTCTAAAAGCGCGATCAATTTAAAAAGCGAAAACAAACTAATTCTTGTTAGAAAATCATACTTAAATCCATTTTAATACATTTGATTAAATACTGTAACATGCCTTGAATACCTAAAGCGTATTACTTACTAAATCAAGTGAGTTCGCTCGACCAAGGCTAACTATCCTGGGACACGCGAGTCACTAACGCGACCCCCATGATTTTTTACGGCTTGAAATTTAATCAAGGGCCGATTTCATATCCTGAAAAGGCGCGTGCCTTAAAAAAAGCTTGTTACACACGGGCGTATGCAATAAATAAATTACGCTTTAAAGATTTCAATAATCCATTTCTAAACAGAAATTTGTAAAATAATATACTTCATTTGAAATAGCCTCAACTAAACTCAAGAATAGATTTAAGTTCAATAGGTCATATGTTAAAATTTAACCAATCATAGTCTCAAGTGAACTTAAAAATTATCATCGTTTTCATTTAAGAGCCTTTTTCCTGAACTCTCAAAGTTGACTTGAAGTTAAAGCAGTCTTTACTAGTATATTTTTCACTATTGATACTTAGCAACATACTTTCTAACTCTCTGAAAGTAATTAGTTTTGTTTATTTCTTCTTATATGCAGAATAAAGACCAACAAATGAATAAATATACCAACATAGCTGAGTTAAACGATATACAAAAATAATTGGACGAAATGTCAAATATATTCCCAAAATTAAAAGTCGACTACACTTACTTAGTTGTATTGTGTAGTATTCCAAGTATGACGTACACGTGACGTTAACGCAATCAAGTCGCTGTCATGTTGGATTGCAAACAGGTCCATTGGGTCTGTTATACGGTGGCCACTTTTGGTACGAGGATGCCTTATCTTCCTCTTATTATATAACTAGCGGCCGCCCGCGACTTCGTCCGTGGAGTTTAGTTCAGCCACCGAGTACAAATTGTAGCCCAAATGTTATTTGGATGTTAAACCCTTCAATTTGGAACGCACCCATAGTTACGCTAATGACAGCAGCCGTCTGTCATCAACTGTCATGCCATACCACGTGATGCCGCGTACATTTACGTATTTTACTTGATATTTTCAACAATTTACGCAATATCTTTATAAATTGTAGCCTATGTTTTTCAGATGTTTAAGCAACATTATTGTCAAGTTTCATTAAAAGACATTCAGTAGTTTTTACGTGAGCAACACGGCACATCCAGACATACAAACTTTCGCCTTTAGAATATTAGTAGCATAATACATCGATGGTGTATACACGACGTTACACGGCAATCTCGCGATTACAAGCACATGTTGCGGACGCTACGCGGATGTGACAGATTTCCGATATCATATTCGTAATCGTCGATTACTTCGGAAGCCCTCGGTGTAATATCCCCTTAATAGAACCGAACGACAGGTGCCCCTTTTTAAATACATGCGTAAAATACTTGCCCGGATTTTATATCAAGGTACTGGGGTTACAAACACTTGGCTTTACTTTGATATTGAACTTTTTAGGGTTCCCTGTAAATGTTAATTTACCTATTTTTGTTTACTAACCCCTTAGATACTAAGTGCTACTAACAGTATGAGCTATAATTGTTCGCAATAAATGAATTTATTACTATTATTACATACTATCTACTACTAGAAACTACAAAGTTTATAACACTTTGTGCTTAAATACCGCGATTTCTTAAACGTTAAAAACTCTATTCAAACTTAAGCGCAGATTTAAGCCAGTTTTTGTTAACCCAACCAACCCAACGTCAAACGACAATCAAAGTGGTGCACGGCTTCAATCTCATGTCATCTTAAATTGTCTAGAGAACCGAAAGTGATAGATTTACTTGTGAGAGCTGCTCAACTTTAACATGCATTTGTTATAATACGCGGTAAGAAACTTAATGACGGATCCTTATTCCTATTTTTCCTTCACCTGTAAGCTCCTTCAAAGATAAGACAGCCCAAATAGTAAATTACTTTAAATGTAGACTTAACTGAAAATTCCTTTGCAAATGTGTAGTAAAAGAAAATCGTCTACATTTTTGTGTTACAGTTTTACTTTCCTACATACTTTTTTGAGAAAGATGCTTAATACCGTAACGACCTACTTCCTATCTGTGGATAAACACTGCTTTAGTCTATTAAAGTACGTTGTATCTTTATAAGGTAAACAGCTTAAAGCGCGGTGTAAACAGCTTGCCCATACAACATGACATCCGTTTTGAAGTTTGCCGACTCGCACCCATTAAAATACAAGTGGTTTGTATAGAGCAAGCTTGACTTCGCCGATAAAAGGAGTATTCGGGGTAAAACGAAGCGATATTGTTTGGTATGGTATTGATTTGTCTTATAACTGTTTAAGTATCATACATACATGAACATGAACGACCTATATATGTCCCACTGCTGGGCACAGGCCTCACTTCAACTATGAGGTGAAATGAGCCATACTCCAACACGCGGGGTCAGTTCGGATTGTTGGAGGGGTGTAAAGATAGTGAGCAACCTTAATGACAGATGTTATCAAGCCACCCTAGGGCCTCCCTGGCGACGTCAACCGGGACCAACTGCTTAACGTGCCTTCCGAAGCACGGAGATGCCCGAAATAACCATCACTAAATAACGGTCGGGGTGGTCACCCATCCCATTTCCGACTTGGCGTGTGTTGCTTTACAACAGCGATCGTCGATGATCACTGTCACAACTGCGCCACGGGCACCTCATAAGTATCAGTAGGATTTTTTTTGTCATATCGTTGTTAATGTTAGAAAAGCTATTATGAACTAATGGAATTCAAAAGTTTTATTTAAGTGGTTTAATCCCAAGTTTTTTTTTAAATAACTTGGATTACGTTTCTTTTTTAATAACTTTCGAACAGATTGAAGACTTTTTTTGAAAAAAAAGTGAAGCATGCTTGCTGCTTGTTCCTGGCCACTTTTAACTCATAAAATCAATAAAAATCAAATCAAATAATCCTTCTTATCAAGGGGCTGGCCAAGAGCGAAATGCCGATAAGTTTTCATAACTAATGAGTCACAAAGTTCTCGGAGTCTTATAACTTTGCAGACAAAAAGACTGTATGCGAAGCGCCCTTAGGCGCGTCTGCCCGCCGATGCAAGCGCGAACACAAAGCATTTAAGTGCGCGCCAGGCATCTGTGGCGTGGAATTTTTGCCTTATTGGTAGCATAGGATTACCATTCCGCTATCGTTCGCGGTCAAAAAGACCGAGCCGGCCCGCCCTGCTGTCTGCAAAGCGCCTAAGTACCCAGAGCAAAATTTTAAGCTTTTAACCCCCTTATTCCTAAAAATGGACGCAACGCTAAAGCATAGCTTAAGCAATTGACGTGTTGTTTCACTTACTCGCCAATGGCGGCAGCAACAAGAATGACAGTGACAAAGCGATTCAAAAGTTAAAGTGTTGTTGAAAAGTTTTTATGAATAAGGGGGTAAGTCTTTTACTTCCGCGGTCACTATAACAATTAAATTCCTATGTTTTTGGACCCGCGTGGCATTCAACGCAGTTTATAGTAAATAAGTACAACATACTTAGCTCTTATGGAATATTAAATTGTTCAGAATACTACTGCCTCGTCACAATTGTTGACACTAGCGGAGGTGAATAGCTCGCCACCTTGCTAAATTGCGCTGAAGTTGGCTCAGACTCTGAATAACGGCTTAGTTTGCTGCGAAATTTGCCGAAACACGTAGGTCCCAAGTTCGGTTCCTGATTGGATTCTATTCTGCTGAAAGCTGGACAGCATATCAACATCAAATGCAAGCTAAAGCCGGCTGAATCTTAAGTAGATTGCAATTGATAAACTGAATTTGAATAGCACCTCGAGTGGTTGAACTTGAAAGTTGTTTAATTAAATTCTGATATTATGTTTTGGCCAGAAACATGATTCTGTATATACATTCATGCTTAAGCAACGAATAAACCAATAAATTACGAGCACCAAATTCCAGAAGTTTATTTCATAAACTACTCCTGTAAACACAATTCCGAATATATAATAATTGTTTAAAAGATTATGGCATACGATCACAATTATTTCCAAACATTTCAACATTTCAAAGGAAGAAAAAAAAAGAAAGGTGGTATTTATTCCAAATTGCATAGTTAGAGGAGAACAACTCTTTGCAGGCATATTTAGCAACCATTTTTTATTTTGAAAAAATGTGTGAGTGATTTGGTGCAGTTCAGTGTGTTAATTGCCAGAATATGTGAGACAACAAACTCCAGAGAGACAGAGACCTCTGCCCATTAAACCTGACAGTGATCATTTTCACGCGGAATAGGAGATCGGAATCCCCAAAAGACGCCACACGATGGCCGTCAAGCAGCTAGCCTCTAACTCGACCACTGCACAGTAAACCGATTTATTAGCCTAGCGTGCTCACAGACACGCGGCACAGCCCGACCTGCTGTCGCCACCTTATTCCACCATATTTTATGCTAGCTTTTGCGTGAAATCGCGTGCCGACACGGCGCGCGGCGCGCACGCACACATTCAAACCGAGAGCGGCACGTTTTGTATGTTGATAATTTACGCTGATATTGTACTCTGACCACAGTGTACGACAATATAGACACAGTGTAGGAACAATAATATGGACCACAATGTCGAACGACCACTTTACAGCACGCATAAATCCGGGCTTCGCGTATTCCAACGTCTGTCGCGTTTAGACCACAAACTTTTTGTAGTTTTGTTTGTTTCACAATTTACAACCTCCTTTTTGCTGAAGTTTGCTGTAAGCGCGTGTGAATCATCAGAATCAACATACATTTTAACAATGTTAATCTGGGATGGGTGACCACCCCGACCGAAATTTAGTGATGTATATCTCGGGCATCTCCGTGCTTCGGAAGGCATGTTAAGCAGTTGGCTGACGTCGTTAGAGGTCAGTCGTTAAGCCTAGTCGGAGGCCTTAGGGCGATTTAATAAATGCGAAAGTTTGTAAGTGAGGATGCCGTGTTGTTCTTTCACATAAAAACTACTCAATGGATTTTAATGAAACTTTTCAATAATGTAGCCGAATCGCACATATAGGCTACATAAACATAAAACGGGCTGCCGCTGGTGATTGCATATAATGTGATCCACCACCAGCATCGGAATGTTGTTTCTACTTAGAAAACCTGGCATTAGACTCTTATGTTAAAACTAAATTGTTTAACTACGAGTAGTAGAGTTTAGTAACGGTTCTCCCGCTTGCATCCCCCAATGTGTGTCGCGACTAGGTCAGTTGCCCACAACTTCCCAATAGTACTGTTTGTTTCACGATTTCCAACCTCCATTTTAACATAGTTCTGCATGCAAACTGCACGGTTCAGTTGACTCAGAGCAAATTGAATAACGAGTTTGTCTGTTTGCGTCTGGACTTCAGTTCGATTGGGTTCTATTCTCGTAACTAGAACTGAAGATTGGTGTAGTAGGCGCTGGTAGGATGAATATTTTGTAAGTATACAATTTTATTGGTGTGGTAATCTCCCGCGATTGTTGTGCAATAAACTGCAATGATACTCGCATTTTGGTGTATGGCTTAGTGCCACTCATACCACTCATAGTTGAGACCCACCTCAACTTCTAACTCACTAGCCAATGCCCATATGCCCAGCAAATAATGGGATGTTTAGTTAAGTTAAATTACGCAATCAAACTTTGACACGTCCAAAAAACGTTAAAAGTCAAACGTACTGCCTAAAGTACCCCCCACTTTCATTCACGTCCTAATAATAAAACGTAACCGACGGCTGGAACCGAACCCGCGCCCGGGGGCAGCTGTAAACAACTTCGCTAATGGCCACTTAAACTTTGAGATCGCCACACTTCGCAGAAGTCAGTTTGAGCAAAAAACGACGGACCGAGGAAAGAGCTTTACTTGATACATATTTTAAATTGTTGGGAAGATCATATTTTCCCTGCAAAAAGACAAAAAATCTAAATAAGTTGGTACTTTTCTGTTGTGAACCCATTTATGGTGAATCGCAATTATGTTTACTCAACAAACGCTTGAACGAGCGCTCAAAAATGTTGCCTTTGAGTAAATTTGATAAACAAAACTGTGTCCAAGGTGAGACCCAGCAGTCTGAACCTGTCCGTCAGGTGTGAGAAAGAGGGTTGTATCTCTGACGCTGTTCACGAAATTGGAGGTGCCCATGGCTCAGTCGTGGCAGTGCGTCGGCAAGGATTACAGTTGTAATGCAACACATTTCAGATTCAAGAAAACTAAGGAGGAACTTATAGGTTAAAAAAATATCTTACTGGACCCAATGATATAACAATAAAAAAAGAGGTAGATAGGTTATGTTAGTACTTATGCGAAGTCAGAAATTGTCCCCTGGCGTACGCATCTACAATTTGACCGTGAATTTGAGCGTGAACGAGACCGATACAATGTTGCGCAGTGTCGTCTCAAACTGTCAACACTGTCAATGCTTTCTCAGGTACTTTTAGTTCTGATTTCGGGTACCACTTTTTTAGCACAAGTAACCTACACAAGTGACATATTTTAGAATAAACAAAAGACACCTAAGAGATTTCATAACACATTTGCATAAAGTAAACCATAACATCATTATATTTCGGAACCAGCATAGACGAGACAAAGTTCCGTCTATTTTCTATTAAGCAAAGACAATTCAATCTTGACTTCCACCTCCTCGGGCATGTCTGACAAATAATTCACCTATCCCTAAGGAACAAAGCGCAGTAAGGGAGTTGTGCACGAGTACACAGCTGAGACTACACAGTGCAATTTGCTTGTGCAGTGTACGTATGATGTTTGAGAGACAATGTATGTGCACCTTTAGAATTTGATAACGATCATTTTATACAGAGACTGATACAAAAGTTACTTTGGTGAAACATTAATAGAGTTTAGTAATACTTTGAAGAGTTAAAATACTTATAAGCAGAGAGTTGTGTTTTGTTATCAAATCAAATGTCGATTAATAAATGCATATACATTTTATTGTAGTTGGAATATCCGTTTCATTTTCAACGTCTGACTGTAATATTCTACGAAAGGTAGGTAGTATTCATATTTTATTTCTTAAAATAATCACAAACTTCTCAAGTTTACAAATGCAGTACTATGGGCCTGAATAATTGATATAGAGGCGTATGGCCTGTGGCTGGCATTGGAACATTCAAAGGCTGTCGTGTGTTCACAAATGTATTTGCTAATTTGAATAGTTAATATCAGGGAATCATATGATTATCTTATAAATAGTTTTAAAAATAATCAATTTAAGATGTGAACTGTTGTTCAGAGGCGTTCGCATCAATCATAACATAGTAGCACTTTTTACTGCTGAAATCCTACTAATATTAAAATTTAGTACGCATGGCACATTTGCCATGTAGCTTTTTCACGTAATAACTACTAAATGGATTTCATTGGAACTTCACAATAATGTTGCTCATACTGTCATAGAGCTGAAAGGCTACAATTTACAAAACGTCATTTTTTTTAACTTTAGTCCACGCGGACGATGTCGCCGGCGGCCGCTAGTAACACATATTCCGGCAAAGGTTGATGTGAACGACTCTGTTTGAGAATCCATCAGAATATCCCTTCATTTCACACAATCCATACATCCAATTCATTTCAAATCAATTGGACGACCGTCTTGGTGTGATTGTTGTTGAGAAGTCGGCTACTACACCAAAGGTCGCGGGTTCGATCCCCGCACAGTACAAACATTTGTGTGCATGAACATGTATGTTTGTATTGGTCTGGGTGTTTCCTATGTATATTAAGTATGTATTTCCAAAAGAAAAAGTATTTAAGTATGTTTATCCGTTGTCTAGTATCCCATAAAAACGGATAATAACTAGCCTACTTGGGGCTAGATGGCGCTGTGTGGAATAATGTCCAGGGATATTTATTTATATATTAAATCTCAGTTATTCATAATAACGTTACAACATTCCCAAAGTATTGCTTTCAAGTTTACAGGCTTAGTTACTTGATTGACCCATTAAAACCTTCTAATGTCGGTCGAATGGGAACAAAGAAGTCGATGACCTGTGCTAATTTATCCCGTACCGATCGCAGTGCGATACACGGTTCCCCTTTCAGGAAGAGCGATAAATTCCATTTACTCAATAGGTAGGTAATAAATAAGACTTAAATGACCAAGGATTTCAATGTGATCAGGGAGTGCATTAAGTAACGCAATGAAATCTTGGAAGATTTGACCAGAATAGCTTGAGTTATGTAACTTTACGAGCTATTACATCATTCATCATGCATTGAGGTGCCAGTGGCGCGGTTGTGGCAGTGATCGGTGACGATCGCTGTTGTAAAACAACACACGCCGGGGCGGAAATAGGATGGGTGACCACCCAGACCGAAACTTAGTGATGTGTATTCCGGGCATCTCCTTGGTTTGGAAGGCACTGTTAGCCAATATTGTTACGAGTATTATTTAAATACTAGTAACAATCTTCCCTCTTTCTTCTCAGCTTCTACTCCTTTTTGCTTGTCTTCATGCAGTCCAGTCTCTGTTTTTCGCACTTTTATTAGTATTATGGTTTTGGGTTTCATCATTCATGATTTCCTAAATGGTTAAGAAAATGTCCTATGAAAAAACCTCAATCAGCAGCTCTTAGCTATGTCAAGAATGTTATAGTTAATGTAAACTAGTGTTGTCTTTGTTTGATATATTTTGAAAAAAATAAGTTTGATGCTTCGAATGGGTTAGATACCCAAAATCTAGATGTATCAAACTGATAGTCGATACTTAAAGAGAAACCATTCAATTGAGAATAATAAACTCTCAGAAATTTGAGAGATCATATTTTTTCTGGCGTAGCAAAACCAGAGGAATCTAAATATAGTTTTGTAGGCTAATCTATAGGATTTAATACGCTCGATGGGATCTAAATCACATATTGGCTTATGGTAATCCTTCAGAGATACTCATGCATTATTGCCAACATTATTGGATGTGGTTTAGCTGAGTTTCACAAAATTATGTCCATTTAATCTTTAGGGTGGCATGGGGCCACCGGTGGCTTACATACTATTTATTGTGTTCCACACATGTGACGCTTACTGAAAAGATAATTATAATTTGGATGAGCATTATTTACTTTCGGTCTTTTTGAAGATGTGGATTAGCAACGATTGTCGTTGTAAAACCACACACGCCGTGGCAAAAATAGGATGGGTGACAATGCCAGGAAAAATTTAGTGTTGCAGCTAAATGACGGTCATTAAGTCTAGTCCGAGTCCTTAGCCTTAATCTCTAAGAACCCGCACTCAGCCCGCATGCTGTATGCCTCGCGTCACTTCAAAGTTGAGGTGAGGCCTGTGCCCAGCAGTGAGGCGTATGTAGGCTGTTTATTTATTTTTGGAGGTTCCGTGGTTACGTGATGGTCAATGTCAAACACTTCACTAAATTTCTGTGTCACCCATCCCACTTTCGACCCGACGGGTGTTGATTTATAACAGCGATCGTTGCCGATCCTCTGTCATAATCATCTCCAAGCATCATCAAAATCAATGCGCCACGAGCAATTCAATAATAGTAGGTATTACTTAAATCCCGGCTTCTTGTTTTTTCTGCGAGAATAATGACCCACCATTTGAAAAACTCTCGCCAAGGTTCAGGTCACATTACGGTTTTTAACTGGGTAAGTACTGCTCTCCAGCGCATACGTCTTCCATTCCATATTTTTTTCCAATTTACCTACAGAGGGCTAATTAATTTCAGTCTCGCAATCCGGCATAGAGGATGTTTATTTGAGCCAGCTTCAAACATACAGCGGGTTATGGCGTGAAATCGAGCGTTGATAAGCGCTGCGTGGACACAGTACAGGTGAAGAAAAAACAGTAGGTAACGCAAGTATTTTTCTAGTTGCATTTACATTTTTCACTCATAGGAAATAGTGTATTAAAACTTACAAAAATGACAAATGAAAGGATTTTATGTCTTTTCTCTTTTACTTAAAGTATTTTCTCTTTCATTCGTATTGCTGACAAAATTTGCAAGTTACTAACTGCACACATATTATAACATTGATGTGCTCACAAAACATTTATAAAAGACCCTTTAAGGCGACTACCATTCAGAAAAAAAAACAATAGTAATTAAAATTCAAAATTCTAGTGAACACGTTACGAAATTATTTCCCTGGGTAACTAATTTAGTAAGTTAAATCAATCTAAAACTTTTTCAGAACAAATATGGTAGCATAGCATGGCAAATTCCGATCGCAAATGTTGTTATCATACAAATTGAAATTGAAAACGCTATAGTATTTCTTTCAGGATCTTATAGGGACACACGGCTGTCTAAAGACATTATGTTAAAAGTTAACACATAACCGTCCTTTGCTTCGGGCAGTCGTCTAAAAATGCACTTGAGTTACTGCTTTAGCTTCAGCTATGATAAGGAGCAATCACAGTGGCGGCCTACTAGTACTAATAGGATCTAGTTATATTAGAATTAAAAAACAGCTTCAAGATTCTATTCAGTATGTTTATAAATATTATTAAAGATGTGGTCAGTTTTCTAGAACCCATATTCAAACATTCGTGTATAAAAGTGTGTTTTAAAATGACATTATTTTCCAACAAGAAGTGTAATGAAAACTGGAGAGCAAAATTAAATTTAAATTAAAACTAGGTTCACAAATTCACGACAACTTCGCTTCCGCCTGTCTTCTACAGCTAGCGTTTTATTTTTTACGCTGAGTAATACGGCATTAAAAATGTCCCCGACAGAACATGACCACCCCTTTGGAGAGCACACCGAAAATGAACATTTTTCATCTGCGGCATTGGGTCTATTTGTTTTAGGGCTGATTTTTCAATAGGCTGAAAAAAAAATCAGGTGAATTAATTACAACTCGGTAGATTACCTTTCTTTAAATAAAATTGCTGTATATATTAATTATTGACTGTACTAATAATAAGTGCAATTGACGGACTTTCATAACTTCCACGTTGGGTTCAAATTCTCTCGGCGAAATGTGGGCTTTTGAATGTTCCGTTCACCATGACGGCAACAATCAGTGCGCCTCTGACTAACCCATTAGGGATATGGTCGTGATGTTATGTTATTTTATGCATAAGAAGGTAACAAACTACAAACATGATACTTTAAGATAGGATATCCTATATTGCACGAAGAAAACAAAAATCATAAGTTAACAGAGATTTAAGATGTACAATTTAGCCGGCCTCATCGCTAGAAGCTTCTAGACAAGCTTCAGGTTTAATTTAATAAATACTCTTTTCTTCTTTTTTCCGTCTATCTGTGTCTACTTCATTCACTTCACAATTTGTACCTTAACAACATCGTTAAAGTGAATATTTACACCACAACCTGCAGATGAAAGTCTTTGCCCAACCTCCGCAAAGACCTCAAAATTAACTAAACCCCCAGAGATTCAAACTAATCCGAGCGGTTAACTAGATTTTTTCCCAATTAGAGTCCAACATGCGCGAACTCTGGCCGCAAATCATAACTTATTCATATTCAAAAGCTATTTCAGTTTTGCAATTAACTTTGGCTGAGTGTCCGAGGGGAAAAGTGCGGTTTCTCGCCGAGAGTCTATTAATTTTGTACTTTAAATAGCTGGTTAAAGTCTGCTTTTGGATTGCATCCATCATTGTAACGGTGAAGAGTCATGAACGTCTAAGATGAAATGAAAGAACTTCATTTTCGATTCAATTCAAACTAAAATGTTCATTTTAAACAGATGAGTCTTTACAGCAGTTTGAAAATGATATACCTTTAGCCTATCTTGATAGTTTACACAATATGAAAACAAAATAAAACCATGGCATGAGCAGCCTACCCAAGCCGTTATGCTAGCGACAACGAGCAGAATGCAGTTGGACCTTCCACGAACACTAAGCATCAAGATTGCTTTCTTGCAAATGATGTCATGGAAGTCATGAGTAAGAGCCTGTTCACACTAGCATTTGGATGAGCGATTTCGCGACGAGGCGACCTTGCAGCGTACACGCCGCGATTTCACAGCGATAGTTCCGCGATAAAATAAACGCCGTAAAAACGCAGCGAGCACACTGCGAGAACGCCGCGATCACGCCGCCAAGCCTGCTTGACTGATGGATGAGGCGTCCACCCGCCGCAATACCGCCCGCGAGATCGCGGTGTTCTCGCGGCGTTTATTTTATCGCGAAACTATCGCTGCGAGATTGCCTCACTAATTCTCAGACTCTGAGATCTTTTGCAAATATGCCAAACTTAATGCGTTGTGTACTGCACACCCAGGGCGTTGACGGTCTTCAACTGACGTAGAAGGACTGGCCGAAAGCCTTACCTTGAAGTACTTTTACCACAGAACACAAGCCTCTTTCATGTAAACTTATATTGAAGTATAGTAGCAACAAAACACTCATTTCACTATTTGTGGATCTAGCTGTTCACAGGCGGAGCTAATTATGTGATGTTAACAAAAATATTTCGATGAATATTATTTTGACACACCTGTGAGCGATTGTTTGCCTGTGGAAATGAATTGAACACAATTTAATTAAAAGCAAACATGCGGTAATAAATAAACATTGCACTAGAAATATTATTACTATTACTGAGTTGTACATATATCGATGAAGCTTTAGCATAGGCGATTACAGCTAAAAGGGATCAATGTGGACTTTAACTATCAACAGGTCATAGAAATACCAGGACAGCTTATTTATCCTCATGAAAACCGGAACCCATTTGCCTATTATCAAGGACGCTTCCTCCACGGTTCAATCAATCAAGCTAATATCAATTCCAATACTTGAGTCTGCACCTCTTTCTAGTCTAGAGACGTCAGCCGTTACGAAACATAGAAATGCTTGAAAAATACATCACAAAATGTTGGTCATGTGTTTTACAATGGCGATCGTTGCCGGTCCACTGTCACTGCTTCTCCTTTATATTGAGCGATGGCTATCCTTTTTGACTAAAACTCCGCCTGTGATTTCAGAAAGCCTTAACCCTTTGGCCCAGCGAAGAGACGTAGCGTCTTTGTGTACTCTTTACCGAATAAACAACGGGTGTGTTCTGAGGAATTACTTCATCTCGTACCGGCCGCTCATTTCCATCATCGTACGACGCAATAAGTCGGAGTCTGGATGGTTATCGTTTGTCCTCTGTTCGTTCTACGCGTCACTTCCTTCCGCGTACGTGAAAAATATGGAACAGTCTCCCAGCGGCGGAAAAAACCGTTTTCCTTTCTAAAAGGGCTTGCCGGTTTTTACTCATCATCGGCGACACCGACAGTGTTGCGGTTGTCCATGGGCTGAGGTGATCACTTCCCATCATTACATAAATAATCATAATTATAATTAGTTCCTAACTCATACAGCGGTCTGGACACGTGGCGTATGACACGAGATGGCCAATGGTTTTTGTGGAGGCAGCACATTTGCACGCATTGTCACCATCTGTGTAACCCCATCTATCCACTGTACTAAACCAAGAGTATTTCGACAACAATGTTTTCACCATTGATTAAACCAACAAACCATTTTCCACAGTACTTTATTCCACCAAATGAAAGACTTTCATTCTTACACTTCATTAAAAACTGACTACTTTTATACCCAGTTTCAATTTTCAGCTCCATCAATAGTAAGTGGGTATAAACCGCTAAGTGGGCGCGGCTGAAACATTCAGGCTGTAACACTGCCGGCTATAAACATGGGATTGGGAGCGCCCCCTACCGACGGAACCCTCTACAGACAACTTTCATTGCTGTTTTATTTACCTCAGTTTACTTGTTTTATTTTCTTGTAATACATAGTAAATGAGTTCTGCTCCTGGGAATATTGAAAAAGTTATTCGGTTGCTGATTAAAATATAATTTATTATTTATAAAGAGATACACGTTTTCCTGATTACCTGTAGGTACTCGTAAATGCTTACGCAAAAATGATGAGGACGACAGAAAGACAGGTTTCACTGGCGTGGGGTTTTATGCTACTTTTCCTTACTTCTATTTATTTATTTATTTTGATTCATTCTTCACTGCACAAAATAGTACAACTAGCGAACTTAATGCCTAAAGGCATTTTATTAGACTCAGTAGGACTCGACGCCATCAAATTTAACAATCTCACAAACTTGACTGTATTGATGGTGGAAACGGCACGGCTTCATATTAAACACGCGTGCATATATTCCCAGGCGTGCTAGATGGCACGGGTTTTGGTAGTGTTTGAAATAGTTAATTTTAAATCGAACCCCGGAACAAAAAGCAAATCATTACTAAGCGCCACCGCCTGTTTCGGCTTCAACGTGTGCCGCAAGTCCATATAAATTGTGTGAAAACTATGGGAAATCTGCCAGTGGTGACGTTTTGTGGCCCGTGGCGTGTGGCCCGTATGTGCGGATGGCGAGAATCACCACTTTGACTTTACACAAATGCGATTGTGTTCGCCAAAAATATCCTATTCACTTCTGATACTGCCTTTTTAAAAGATTATTTTATTTCTGTATGAAAGCATCCCTTAATTAGATCCTGACACTTATAGGTACTCAAACAAATAATTTTTCAAATCAGTCGATGAATCGATGAACATAAAATTATCAGGAGATAGATTGATATCTCCAGTTAGAGATCACTTTTTGAAGATAAACGAACATCGAAACCTTCATTGGAGTGCTTAAAAAATCGATTCCTAGCAGAAAATATACTGAATTTTCCTTACAAAATCCTGCATAACGATGCAAATTGCCCGCCTCCCGCGCAGGCACAGTAAACAGAGAACAGTAAAATATCTACATACAAACGTGCCGCTCTCGGTTTGAATGCGTGCGTGTGCGTCACGCGCCGTCTCAGCACGTGATTTCACGCACACTCTAGCATAAAATATGAGGGAATAAGGTGGCGGCAGTACGTACGGGCTGTGCCGCGTGTCTGTGAGCACGCTAGGCTAATAACTCGGCGGGCGGCCTTAGATAACCTACTGTTATGTTTACTGTGACGCAGGGTAGACAGGGTAGCGCCCGTTAATCCCCTGAATATACTGCAAACAAGCCGAGATGGCAACTATTGGGGGTCGAAAATATGATTGCTTGGGAGGATATAAAGAAAACTTAAGAGGTCATTAGGGAGGATTCTTGTGCGCTGAGGATGGAAAATGTTCGGATTTTAATAGAAAATAGATCTTTTAAGTTTTTTGTTTACAAAGTGAACATTCAGGAGAGCCATTATATTAGATGTCAGATTATTTTGCTGAGCTAAGCCGACGTGCGGTAAGTTGCATGTAAAATTGGCTTAGCTACTCCTATTAGTGATTAAACCCATTCGACACTGCGCAACATCGTATCTTTCTCGTTAATGCTAAAGTGAATAATCATACTATCTTGTTTACACGGTCAGATTATATGAGTGCGTACGCCAGTGGACTGACAAAACCTATCTACCTCCTCTTTATTATTATTATATCACTGTGTCTGAGTACTCCGTTTATTAAAAATATCGTATCTCAATCTAAGACAGCCATTTAGATATCTCATAGACCTCTTAGATATTTGAATTTATTTATTATTCTGATTAATTTGGCCAATTCCTATTAGACTGACGTCATCAAAATTGTTCTTGTGCTTTAAAGATTTTGATTGAGCCATATCAATCAACAAAATCAACCATAGCATCGGTTTTTACCTCTTACTTAGTGGAATAAATTTGCAATTTAGCGCCGTTTTTTCTCATATGCACCTCAACGAAAAAATTCCGCTTTTACCCGCAAATCCCACTGCACTGTTAGCCAAAACGGAAGCCTTGTTTTGCAATTACTCGATTTAACGACGCATTTTACGAATGCCAAAAATAGTGGTGTGTGAATGTCGATTGATTTTGCTAAGGCTAAATGGGCAAAAATATCCAATTCTATTACTTTCGTTAAGATGAAGTGATCAAATTAAAATAATACTTTATTTGAATCCTCAAAAATACGAGTTTGATGAAGAGACTTCAGAAGATTTATTTTAATGTAGTCCCAGTTTCAAATTTAAATATCAAATACCTAGGAAGCGAGATGATAAGTACTGTAAACTTCCTTGAATTATATTTTGTTGCAAAAATCATCAATCATATAAACAGTTCTTCAGAATTGAACCCTGTTAAAGGGGTAGAAAAGTATCTCCAAACACATGACTACAAATGACGACACGACGGACTCTACAGGAATGATTATAGAGTAGGTAAAATCTACCTGTGTCGATAAACTGATATCGACGAACTGATATCGATGAACTGATATCGACGAACTGATATCGATAAACTGATATCGACACAGGTAGATTTTATTTTATACGTACAACACTATTCAACACGCATTTTAAGCCGAAACACGATGCATGTGAATTACAACAAATGTTTTAGGGAATTAACTGATTCGCCTCAGATTTATATGCCGCATTTACCGCCTTTTTCGTGGCGTTGCTCAATTGCCGCTGTCGTCGCATTTTGGATTAAACTGTTGTTAATTTTTCCAGCCTAATTACGCAGCTGGCATTTTATTTCATGGACGTTTTAAAACCGTTCAGCTTCGGCCGAAAAATGGAATGTGCTTAAGTTTAAACGATTGAGAGAATTAACGTCAGTTGCATTTTTACTGAGGATGTATTTCTGAATGATAAAAGTCGCTTATGTCGAATATTGTCATCACACAACATCATCATCAACACTGTCATCAGCATTACAATCCACTGTAACTGTAGGCTTTAATTGTTTAAATTGTTATCATTATACTCGTAACTGAAATAATTTTAAGTGTAATATCTCTATATATCTTTCTCTAATCTCAATATTAATCAATAGTAAATTCAATTTAAACAAAAATTCAATTTTTCATTACTGTATCGATGTCTAACATTAGGTAAAGGTTTTGTGTATTACTTACTAACAATTATAATGAACCCAGGCGTTAGTTTTTTTTTATGAATCACATTAATGTCTACTGTTGTTTTAATTCTGGGTATTAATAAAATCTGTTGAGCGTTGGTCTACTGCTCCTCAAGAAAGGGCTTTTCGACTCCATTTCTTTCGTAGTCGTCACTTCACTTTGCTGCAGTGTGCTCCCTCCACGCTTGCCAAGTTTTGTTTCTGCTCAAAAACGAGCACACCCCCACGCAGATATACTCGGCCCACTACCACTAGATCAGTTACTAATTGGCCTTTACAATAGGGAAAGCTCTGACGAGTTGTTCTGATTGACCCCGTCCTCATCCAACCACTCCCGTAGCCATAAACTCCCGTTTCAGTAGCAAATATTTGTCAATAAGCTGTAACTAGAAAATTACAAAAAAATTCTACAAGTCTTCTAAAAAAACTGTGAGTGAATAAGATACAAAGACGTATCTAATTTGTTTTTTAAACCCATACAACCAATATAATGAAATATGCATTTTTTTAAAGTTACCTTGCGACCACGACTGGTACGAAGCACAAAATTTATTACAAGTATAGCTGTTTATACTCACAATTACTAAACTACTGCGATATTTACAATAAATGTACTCCTACTTTCAATGCTTCGATGAGTTTGAGCTTTTAACGTAGATTATTGTAATTTGTAATTACAGAAATAAACTTTTAAGCTGCTCAAAACGGCGCTTAATGAATGAGTTTGTTTATTAGGTGCCTAGTAACAACTAGAGCAATATAACAATAAATTCTTTTGTACTACCGACGGCAATAAAAATAAACGTTTTATCGGCCTTCCGGGACTCGGGTTCGGCACGCTTCGGCCTGCTCAGCTCGAGAATTATCCAGATTTACACGACACCGCTTAAGGAATGCCAGCGTAGCCTCCGGGCTCCTCCTAAAAGGCATAAGTGATGAGCTGTATTCCATTCCAAGTTCGTTTTATTTCCGTAAAAGTTTCGGAAAGTTGGTGTCGTAAATCTAGAGGCACAATGAAGGGAGTGTGCGGCAATTTGCCGCGAAGCTAAAGATTGTTTGCGTTGTTTCAACGCAAAAAACAAATGCACTCGGTTTTTGCAAAACAATAAAAAATATTCATCGCAAAAAAATAGTTTTCTTAAATAGTTATGAGATATGAAAAATCTGCTTAAGACACATTTTCTGCATAATGGTTATGTTGCATTTTAAGAGTTTCTGCTACAAATACTAAACTGAACCAAAAGTAACAATGAGACAATCTAGACCGACTAAATCCTTCGCTTAACTTTTTTGTATCTTTTCGTTTAGTTGTGAAAGACCCCAAATACATGCTCGTACAAGGGTACTTAAGTAAATCTACCGCAAAACAATTCCTTAAGCTTTATTCATCCGCATAACCCTGCAACCGCCCACAAGATTTAATACGGTACGAGGTCTAAAAAGGCCGAAAATAAGCGATACCCGCTATGCAAGGTACAAACAATCCCATAGCGGCTGCTCGCACACAAATCTACGCGCCCGCCTCGGTGCAAATATAAAACGGGCCGTAATGGCCACTAAAACTTTTCTAATGACCACAACGTCCCGAAACTGTCTCCTGAGAGGGAAGTTTACGCAAAATATTTATGATTTTTGCTACGGCAGACATGTTTGCGTTTGGATATTTTATTTATATTGTCCCTTTCCTGTGCGGCTACGAACGGGTTGTTTTGTACCCCAAATCGATATATCACTTTTAGTATTTGTGTGACTTTTATTTGTTTTTGCTACAAGGGTTTATTTTTCTAAGTAACAACAGAGAAATAACGACAATATTACATGAATAAGTACTTAAGCGGCTGTGCATCTTTTACCATTTGACACCAAAGTTTTATTTGAGTTCGAAAAAACGGGATTAACATGCAGAAAAAAAGTCACAGTTTTCAAATAGACATTGATACATTTCTAAAAAAACCTACTGATGGATTAATAACACTCAATGGTGGCAATGTGAAGCCGCATTCCGTTAAAGGGTGTCTTATCAACCAATAATTATTTAGTGAGTGTTATAAATATCAGGTGAATTAGTCAAGTATTTCATTCTCTATATCATTTAGTAGCTTAAAAGACATGAAAAGATAGGAAAACCTTGTCACATTCATCATTCGTCTCAAAGCATTCTTCAACGTTATTTCCGTGTAGCATTACAAAATTCTTGAGACAATTTTACTCGTTACTTGAACTGAGTTAGCAGACAAAGGCGTTGAAATTAGACTAAAATACCTTCGCCCTAACACAGGCTGAAAGCAAGCTATTTCTGGAACGACAGGTACACAGCCGTCTAGAATAAGCGACCTAACTTTTCAATCTAAGTTCCAGGTACATGAGAATTGAAAATTCTAAGCAACATTAAGAATTACTTTGTTACAAAGTGTTTATTGTTTTCTATGCGAATTTAATAACAATAACTTTACTATCTATACAAAATTGCAAATTATGCAACTCTGCCTACTTGAACTTGTTGTCTTTACTTTAATTTAACACACTGTTTTCCGGTTGGTGCCATTTTTAATTTAAAAAATATTAACTGTAAAATAAGTGTTATTTAAAATATTAAACAGAATCGTAGATTTCCGGAACACACAGATTGTATATTTAATCATTAAACCAATCTCAAACTGCTACTATTACTATTACTACTATTTATGTCCACTACTTAGATCCTAGCCCGCTCGTCCGTGCATGCACTCGCCAGTGGCTGGAGTTGCCAATTGTAATCTAAAAATGTACAGTCCCACTTAGGGCAGGTCGCTAGTCCGCCTCAGTAACTATAATATAGGCGCAGATGGCTTTAGGCCCATCAGGCCTGGCGTTCAGTAGAGAGCAGTATATTCTTGAAATTCCTTGCGATGCGATCTTAGATTCGATCTGCCATAGAGCATGAAAGAGATTAAAGTAGTTTCCTCGTTTTCGGGCTTGTTGTTATATCTTCACTTTTCCTTCGATTAACTCAGTACACTCCGTTACCCAATATTTGAAGTAACTCCTTGCAGCTGTCATTAAGAGCGCAATAATCTCTAATAGTGGAATTCAAGCATGGTTTTGCCTAATTTCAAAAGTGTGTAACGTTTTGTATAACAATACGCTACAAACTCCAGCTCCATTCCTATTTGTTTCTCACCCACCCCACCTCTGCCTACCCAGGTGGGTGCTTTCTGAAAAAATATCGACTCCTATGATTTTCGAATGTTCCTGTCTCTGCATCATGGCTTTGCAAAACGCCTTTTTTTGTTGTTTAGATGAACTCATCAAACAAAAATAAATCGTTCTGACTCTGAACCACAATATTGCCCAGATTTGAAATTTGTAAAACGGATCTATGAAACTGAAACGAAAAAAAGAATATTTTAGAGTTGGAAACCATCTAAAAAAATTGCATTTGATTATCCCTGTGTTGGTTTTGCAAACGTTGCATACTGGCACTGACCATACAAAAACAAAATAGTTTTTATTTTAGATGTTTTAACGAAGTTGTTTCGATCAACCATTGCAGTTTTGAAATTGCTAAATACGAGTGCATTCCAAGTAACACAGAGAGCATTTTAAATAACGAATAGTTAACTTGTATTTCAAAATGTTACTATCCCCCGAGTGGGCGACCTTCAATAGAAAGTAGCCAAAGTTCGAGCCGGACTTGCCCATGAAGGGTTTCGTAGCCAACCAAATTTTGAGTGGAACTTTGTATGCCAATGTACATCAAATATATTTTTCAGTTTTATCATTATCATATTTAGAAGTTAGAAGATACGCATATTTTTGATGAATAAAAATGAGTTTAAGTTCTAAGTATGAGGAACCCCCATACTGTGTTCTTTCATGCTGTGTTTTTTGTCTAAATCTTTATTCGATTCACAGATACATACGTGTATAGATATACATCTACTTACTAAGTTTCAACAGTTTAGTTTTTATAGTTCCGGAAAAAAGTGGCTGTAACAAACCGACGGACAGACAGATAGACATGACGAATCCATCCGTCGAATTCCATATAAAAACGGAACCCTAAAAATGAAACGATTACTGACTATTACTACTAAAACCAAAACAAATGCCAATAATTAGGAAGTGACGGTATGTTTAGGCGTGTAGTGAAGCATTTAATAACTAATCAAACAGAAGTGTAGTAAATATAATATTTCAAACTCAAAAGCGAAATTTGCAATATAGTTGTATCGGAATCCGAATACGATTAGTGGGAGAACTAGATCCATGAATCAAGCCGAGTAATATTGGATGATACATTATACTATTGCAGCACTATCCGAATGGAATACTGAATATCAATTGCTTTCAGATACAGGGTGGGCTTTGGAGCGAATCCGGTCCAATGCTCCAACGCCGAGAGCTTATTTACACTCCCTGTATTATCTATTTGTTATTTGAGTTCTGATGGATTTTCCAATGTAAAATATTGAAGCATGAAATACCTATAATTTAAATGTAAATTATTAACGTGCTGTATTTGCCGAGTTAATCATGCGTGGGTTTTTTAATATTGGAGAAACATCTCTTCATTACGAATACTTTAAACACCAATTACGGTTTTCAGGTTATTTTTTTAAATATTTGCTACGAAAGTCTCGATTGCCTGTATCAAAAAGCTTACCAAATACGAACAACCCAGATAATGTTTCAAAACTACGGACCCTGCTTTGTCTTACCTATCAATTGATAAATGTCGCTTCATACCGAATTTAATTTATACTTCCGTTTCTTCTTATTTCCTCTTTTATTTGATCGTTTCATCTTCAATTGTCATGGGTTTTGTTTCATTTGTTGTGATTTCTAATAAGCCTATGTCATGTGCAGCCAGTAAAATACTTTTCTTCCTTTCTACAATCGGCATAAATCTAAACGAAACTAATGAAAATACGAGCAAGTTCCCTACCGAATGACTTATTCATGTAAAACTTAGACATTTAGAGAGAGACGAACAATTGTCTAATTTCCAGGGCAGTCACGGAGCCGGTCTGCACTATGCAAGTGAAATGGCACACTAATTAGAAGGTACAGCGGACCGACTCTCAAATTCGATTTGGCTAAATGCACTCACGGACGAGAGCAGATGTCTCTGAACTTTGCGCAAAGAGCGAGCTTTGTTTTGACTTGTGCTCAAATGTGGTCGTTGAAATACGAAGCAGTTTCAAATTAAAAGGCATTAGAATAATCATTTTGTTCCGCGTAACTACCATTTAGACTTTATGCAAACCGATTTCAGTTTTGAAAAAAAGGTCAATGCCATTATCTTCTTTTTTCCTGTCCCCTTGTAGGCCAGGCGTCACATTGGGTCAAGCAAAAGCAAGCTGGGTCACAAGCCACAGGGTCTGAAATTGGGTCCCACATACAACATCTATACTCGCTCAATACTCGTAAATATCAACAGTCTAAAACAGAACGTAAACTACAATTCATACAGTTTCAATTCCAACTACATTACCTCGTATCTTGTTATTTTCACTCTATATCCTCGAAACACTATCTTAGTCGGATCGAAAACCCAGCCGTTATATTTCTTAGTATCTACAGCAGCGAACCAGGATCCTTTTATTTTAAGAGCTCCTGTCGCCAAGAATGCGCTGCCTAACCATTACACGACTAAAGAAGGAAGGCATTGTTTTAAAACAAATGTACATACAGAAGGTTGCTTTCAAATTACATAATGTGAGATTACACAAAACATTTTACAAAAACAAATGTTGATTGAATGTTGAAGTTATAAATACTAACATTGACTGTCAGTTGTAATCAAACTAACCTCTTAAGTACACACATCAAAAGTGTCTAGGGATATCTCAAGCATTTTCATACAAAGTATAGCTATTGGGGAGGCTGTAAAAATTAAAATATTGATACCAACGTAGAAATTTTTAGGACACAGAAACTGCTATATCTGCCCTTTCAGATTGTATAAAGAAATTCATTGTGGTAGCATTATTGTACAATCGTAAGGACGTTAAAAAAAAGACAGATTTTTCTTTTAAAAGGTTTCAAAATTGTAGCAAAATCAAACGTTTTTTTGTAATATTCTTAACCTTTATCTTATGCCTGTTTCCTCGAGTTATTCTAAGATAATGCTGAGCATTATCTAATATCTTTGATTTTGCTAAAATTTTAAAACCTTTTAAAAGAAAAATCTGTCTTTTTTTTAACGTCCTTACGATTGTACAATAATGCTACCACAATGAATTTCTTTATACAATCTGAAAGGGCAGATATAGCAGTTTCTGTGTCCTAAAAATTTCTACGTTGGTATCAATATTTTAATTTTTACAGCCTCCCCAATAGCTATACTTTGTATGAAAATGCTTGAGATATCCCTAGACACTTTTGATGTGTGTAGTTCAGTTTGCTGGTTTTCGTAAACAGATCAATCGTTTTGGAGATCTTCGGGGGAGGCCTATTCCAAGCAGTTGGTGTCACTCGGCTGAAATGATGATGATGATTTTCGTGAAAGCAACGATTAAAATCCTCCATCTTTTACTAGGTCTTCTAGTCTCCAATGTCCACACTGCTGCAGATCGACACCAGTGGCGATCAATAATAAGGCACAAGGTGCTACAGAAGAGAGGTCACGACCCCCAGTAACTGGGGTATCGACGCAAGAAGAAGAGTCTCCCAATGTGTTGAGCACCCCATTGTAGGGGTTGAGAGCTCGCCCCAAGTCCCCCCTTGAAGATGGTCAATGAAAAAAGTCCTTTTGGATCCGATCTATCTAACATTAGTTATCAGCAATGTCAGATTGATTGTACTAACCCCCGAATTCACAAACGTCAATCAACGCTCAGCACGCGCTTACGCTCATGATGTCCCGTCAAATATCAATGGAACTGAAAGGGACAGCTATACTTCTGAGTGATGCTCAACGTTGATTTGCGTTTGTGAATTTGGGGGTAAGTAAATTAATTAATACCTTCCGGTTTTATTTCCCTTCTGTACTTTGATATTTAGTAGCTATTGTACAACTATTAAGCGGCCAGAGAGAAAAGGCTTTGTTTCTGCTTTTCCCGACAGTAAACAAGGGGCCATAGGCATTACACGGTTAATATGAAACACCGACTCTACTGGCCTTTTATTACTTTCATAATGTTGCTTCTGAAAATGCTTCTATAAAACTTGTTCTATTAGTGGTGGCGACATACGGGATTAAATTCCGGGGGAAATGATATGAATCATTATGAAATTATGTTATGTTATACATGTTACAAGCACAATAACTGTATTTTATAAAAAGTTAAAAATTTAATATTAGGCACGCCCAAAAGAAAGTGGTTTCTGAAATAAGTAATTTGAATTGAACAATAAAAATAAGAAAGCTCAAGGACACCCAATGTTTTATGAGACCATTCTCATCATTTCGCTGCGAGATCTAAAATCAGAAAAAAAATAGTAAATCCGTATAGAATTTGATCGAATGAGCCAGTTGGCAGGCCCTTTGATAAGAACTGATGGTGGCAGCTGAAATGAAAACCTTTTGATAGCGTGTTCTGTCCCCCCACAAGGTGGTGGTAAAGGCCCCAGGATTTAGCGTTTGCAGTTCACCTACAATTAAGTGTTCTAGATATCTAGGGGGTAGGTTCAACAGTGGACGTCATTTTTATCTTGACTATGATGATATTGTGGTCTCTTGTTTTTGTGTGTTCTTGTCTCTTTTTCTGGCTGCCTGATATTGTAGCTAACGTACCTGATGACGCTGCAACTGAACTAGTAAAATGTGCCCGTATATTTCATACTACAGACTTTATATGGTTCAAGATTCTCGTAGGTTTCTCTCCAGATAGCGTTCTTTGTGTTGTTCTTACGGAAATTTTTCACTTAAAACTTTATAAATGCATTGTCAAAGTTTAATTTAAGTCTTGGCCGCGCATTGTGTAAGTGATAGATACTTAATTCTGAACGCTTGAGCTAAGTCTCTAGGTTATGCTAGTAATATATTGCTGAATAAGAGTGTTAAAGCTACTGTGGTACTTTATTGTATCGTTTCTCTCTCTCTTTGTCTGCGACTGAGCAGTGATAATGTTGCGTTGCTGAAGGTAAATATGTTTAACAAGGAGTTTTAGTGTGCCCAGTTAAGGACCCGAGGTTATACGAGTACATAAATTTAGTGATGTGTATTTCGGACATCTCCGTGCTTCGGAAGGAACGTTAAGCAGTTGGTCTCGGTTGACGTCGCTAGATGTCAGTCGTTAAGCTTAGTCGGAGGCCTTAGGGCAGCTTGATAACATCTGACATTAAGGTTGCTCACTAACCTTAAACCCTTCCAACAATCCGCACTGAGCCCGCGTGTTGGAGTATGGCTCGTTCCACTTCATAGTTGAGGTGAGGCCTGTGCCCAGCAGTGGGACGTATATAGGCCGTTTATGTTATACGAGTAGTAAGGCATAATCAGTTACCACTCACAATAAGTCTGAGTCTCAGTCTAACTGATGTTGATTTGCCGACACGCTATGGACGTTTTGTTTCAAGTGCACTTGATTTTTTAATGGCAGATTAAAAGTGACGTCATAATAAGATAAGATAAGATAAGATATACTTTATTGCACAAAAAAAAACAATTACATTACAATGCTTACAGAAATTTAAATGTACAATGTGGGCGGCCTTATCGCTAAAAGCGATCTCTTCCAGACTACCTACATAATGGTTCCAGACATAATGGTAGCTGACAAAGGCTTGCGTGTCCAATTAAGTGTCATGGAAATCTTTATGCACCTAATTGCAATTAGTTTATGGTTGATTACAAATATTTTCAAGTCCTTACTTTTCTTTTAGATCCGTGTTTACCCAGAGCTGAGCGGTACCTGTGTTTTGAACTACCAAATAACTGAATCGTACCTGGTATTTTGAATCAGACCAATACCAGAAACTGGGAACGAGCGCAAATCAAAAGACGAAGAGATGTAAGAGCGTAACGTGACATTTTGTTTAAATTATTAAATTGGCGTGCTGTCAACAGTGTTATTTAATGGGTCAAGTTAAAAACGCTATTAGATTCAAGATGTTCTCTGAGGCTTTCTAATAAGTACAACACGGTCAATTTCCTCAACTAACCATGGCTAGCCGTGAGCGCATGAAGACATCGCTCCCGACGACGATCCGACGTGACCGCCATGTTTGATCGCCCTTCCCTAACTGGGAAACGTGTTAATCTATCCACTGAACTTTTGGGATGGTCAATTATGATAATTTTGATCGATTTAAGTCAGCAATCACTCATTTGTAAAAGCTTTTGATTTATTTCAGAGTTTGCTTAGAAAAATACAAAAACATTTATTCAGTCACCACAGTTTTATGAATTCGCAAACGCCAATCAACGCTAAGCACACGCTCACGTTCGTGCTGTCCCGTAAAATATCAATAGAACTGAAAGGGACACCGAAACTTCAGAGGTATGCTTAACGTTGATTTGCGTTTTTAAATTGGGGGGTAAGATACTCAAAAGCAAACATAAGCTACTGAAAGGGTTCCCAGTCAGTGTATTGGTTGGCACATTATCACTAGTCTTTTGTGGATTTACATCTTTGGCTCAACGAAGTGGAATGGTTCTTGGCCTCAGACATGAGACAATGCCACTGTTCCCGCGTTTTCACTGTTTGTTTCACGCAGTCTTCTAACGGCTGATTAAAGGGCAGCAAGAAACGGGAGATGAACTAGGTACTTTACTGCCGAGGAGGAGAGGGGGGTGGGAGTACCCACTAAAACACCGGGGCGGCCTTCTTCTGCGCGTAACCAGGGATTCCCGAGAACTCTCCTGAGGAGCCACTCTACCGGTGAAACCCTGGCGCGCTGTGCCGGCTGTCCGGCTCACCTCGAGGGAAGTGGTGCCGGCCCTTTTACTACCGTCCGCCGTTTACGGCAGTGCGAGGCCACCCTACACTGCGGTCCTCCTGGGGGTCACATGTGCAATGGAAAGCACACAGGCCCCGTCGTTTAGTCGCCTCTTACGACAGGCGGGGGTGGACCTTGGCTGCATTCTTACGCCCCAGACCACAGGGCAAAATTTAGTGTACCTCCTGACTACGACATTGCAGGGAACAGATGACCACGTGTAAAGATATTGTCTCATAGATATGTCACCAGAAAACAATATGCTTCGGTAAAAAGGAACGGTATTCCCCCGTCTTTTAGACAGTGTGCAGTAGACCTACAGTTTAATTCACACGTTCAATTTATCACCCTGCTACTTTCTCAAGATTTATTTACGATTAGTACATACTGGAGCGAGGTGGGTCGAATAGCAATTGTGCTCTAGGCTTTTTGTTCAGCCCTCCTAATTTATACACAGATAAAACTTTATGCCTTTTCACTGGATAAAGCCCGACTTTTGTGGGGGTCAATGAAAAGTTATAGGTGTGGGTTAAGGCCGATTTCAATGTTTTTTTTTGATTTTCCAATTATCTGAAATTTATGATAGGATCGCATTATTGACTGAACCCTTAAGATCATTATAAGTAGTGAAACATTGTTACGAACATGTTATTTTTTATCACGGAATTCTAGGGTTAACTCTGGAATTCCCAAACGTGAATCAACGCTAAGCACGCGCTCACACTCATTCTCTCCCGTAGAATGTCAATAGAACTGAGAGATGCTCAACGTTGATTTGCATTTGTGAATTCGGGGTAAATCCTCCAAAAATGGCGAGTGCAGTACACCAAGATTGGATCGCAGCCCAAAACTTTATAGAATACCTAACTCAATGCTTCGATTTGACTAGATTTATCGCGCTTACCCGTCTGGTTTCAGGCCAAATCAAAAAAAGTGGACTCTTTTAGGGTACATACAGACTATGCGGTTAACCAGACGGCTTACATTTTAAGTAAACCCTCGATTGGCAACCGAGTATAGTCCGTTTGCTATACTCTACTACTTCTCTACTCTAAAAAAACTCAGCGAAAGTCTGTATTCAGGTGGTCACTGTGGAATGGTATTCTAATTAGGAACGATTTGGTTAGTAAGGGGGCATGCTAGGTCGAAGGACAAGTATGAAATCACTCCATTCTTAACGCGAACGGGCTATAGATCATTCACATACAATTTTGGACGGCTAGCCGCAGTCCGGTTAACCAAATAGCGCGTTAGGTAAGCACTATACCTACAGTTCACCACCTCAACTAGACTATTTATCAGAATTAGTTTGTTTGAACGCGTTTATCTCAGAAAGCTCAGGAGCGGAGGCCAAGCGCAGCTTGAGACGCCCACCGCAAGGTGGACGGATGACCTCATATAAAGATCGCAAGGTTCAGGCCGCCTATAACCGGCGTCTCTGGAAATCTAGCAATGCACATCATGTGGCTGCTGATGATGATCTCAGGAACTACTGGTTCGAACTGAAAAAAAATATATTATTTGTACACTAAGAGACAATTACACTGACCATTTTTTTAGTGTTGAATAGTTATTTTATTGAGAAAAGACTGGGCTATATCTATACATATATACCATCACGGATACACTCGTGCAAAGTCATGGGCCGCCGATAGTGTTAACTAAAATGCGACGATTGTTTGGCATATAAAGTATTTGTGTAAATGGTAGTATACATTAAATAAATTGCCATTGCCTTACGAATCTTACGATGGCAATAAAAACTGTTTTACTACTTTTGTACTTTATGTTTACATGAGGTGATTTGACTAAGTAACTTCGACCTAATACAATTAAGAACCATATACACATATTTTTTTTAATAATCATCATACTGCTGCACTCAGAATTCTCAGAGAGTTTAGCATCAGAATTTGATCAATTTAATTTGTCACAAAGTCTCTTTCGCAGTTTGTCAACTTCAGTTATTAACTTCCGCACATTCCTACGTGCGTTTGGTTTAGTAGGTAGAAAACTTTAAAAATACAAACATTGTCACATATCTTTGTCAACTTTCATCCTTTTTATTTAAAACAATAACATAACAGGAAATATGAAACAGCATAACCTAGTTACTTAACAAATTACCGATGCTGTTTTTCAGCCACACGGTGGCTTATTATCTGCGGTCATAAAACAAAACGCCCGCGACAAGATAACACCAATCCAAGAATCCAATTTGCCAAGTCCTAATCTTAGTGCTATAACTATAACTATATCTTGCCCCTAAACCCAGCACCTAATAAAAACTACTAGAGAACCGTTATCTGGGTTATTGCTGTGTTTGCGAAGGGAAGCGATAAAAGACGCCGAGAAAACGTTGGAATCAATAAACGGATTAGGTTTGCGAATCGACTTTTGCACTGGAAACGCTTATTTGAGGTTGCAGCTAATAGTGTTAAGTAGGTTCCTCTTTTCTCATGTAAAAGGATCGTGACTACGTGAAATTAGGGGTGCGGTCCGTTTTGAGTCAAAAGTGATATCATCGCGCTCACAGACGTCCCGAATTGATGAAATGTATGAAGCGTGAGCGACGCGGGCGCGCTATCATCACTTATGACTCAAAACGGACCGCACCCTAAAAAACAGTGCGTTGTTCTAAAAACTCCCGAAAAAGTTGGGAAGTTGACTGGTTTGTTTGAAGGGTGTTTTTTTGTGTTAGAGGGTGCATAAGGAGTTTGAGAATGACCTAGTCTGAAGAGATCATAACCGCAACCTGCAACAGCACCTTTTTTCGTGTGAATTGCTATTCGCCCAAGTTTTCTAGGCTAAATAAAAAGTCTTGAGACTTTCACAACTTTACCTGACAATGGGGTTGAAGGAAGGCTTTTCCCTCCCTCCCCATGAGTCCTCGCCTTGGCGTGGCGGGAGGGCTCAGTACCGGTGGTAGGGGAACAACCGCCGGGAAGGGAGGAGAACTCAGGCGTGTGGTGAACTATTTCCATATGTACGTTTTAATGTTCTTTTGCAAAAATCGGTCACCGATTATCGGTCGTAGGCGGGAAGCCGAATGTTATTTTTTTGAGAAATCTCTGAAATATCGTAAAACATCAAACTTGTTTAGGTCAACACATCCAGTCAAATAAAAAGAAATGAAATAGAAATAAAGGGAAAAGGATCGTTTAGATTCAGCGAAAACCGTTTTAAAAATTCAAACGTCATTTCAAAAATACACACACGATGCGATTCAAAAAATATGATCAGAAATAAAAACGGAACGAATATCAAAAATCTAATCTTAATGCAGGGATTAGTTCGAATGTGACTGCAAAATGAAAAAGCAATTCCTGGAATTGGCACTTTGTAATCCGCTATGAAAAATCTGAAAAAGGGTACAAATAGCATCAACATAATCTACAAGACGACGAGAAACTTAACCTGGTATAATTTAAAAATGTATTGATGTTGAAATATATGAAATGATATTTGGCATGATGCTGTATCTCAATGAAATTGACAAAGCAAATATTAAATTAAATAAACATGTTTTTGAACAAGCTTAAAGCGTAAAAGTCTTGTCCTGTAAAAGTTAAAGTGTTACTGGGTTACCTTAATTATTTTATAATTTAGTATACTATTCAGGTGATACTCAAAAAACCAGACATGTATCTCAATTGTTCATGTCACTGTGAGAAATACTGTTTCGCACGTCATCTTCATTATCAGCCTCTAGAGTCCACTGCTGGACATATGCCCACAAAGCGCCACAGCGAGCGTCTTTGGGCCGTAGTATCCAAGTCAAGATTTGTCAGAAAAAGCATGTTTTTTACTGCTACTTTCAGTTATTGACATTATACGGAACAACATGAGCGTGAGCGCGTGCTTAGCGTTGGTTGACGTTTGTTAATTGGGGGCAATGTCTGTAAGTTATCAATTTTATTGTTGAAATATTCTAGCTGAGAACATGGTAACGTGTTCATTTATAATTTGAAGATCCTCTGTATCAACATGAGGCTATACAGATTTATGACTATAAAAAAAATAGCAGAGGAAGTCAAAATAAAGTGCCGTCTTCCAAGAAGGTTTCTGCAAAGTCAATAGCACAATGTCCTTGCAACGGTTTTGTAATTTCTTGTGATAGTCTTACGACTATTCTGCTAGCAAGTGAAATTGGCAATTGAAATTCTGTACCCAGCAAAAACAAACATTAGCAAACATAATACGGACCAGAATTGTATTAATCCACTCAAAGTGGCTCTCTCTGCTTTTTACGACTTTTACGAGGCAGAAACTCGAGTGAGGAACACTCGTAAACCTGTTGTTTCTCTCGAGCTGGAGCGAAATGTGTTAGGAAAAAACTTTTAAATGTTAACCTAACTACGCCTAAGATAAAGCACATTCAAAGTCGTGTAGGAATTAACGAACTGGCATTATATAACAAGGGAGTTAAACAGGTTAGACTTCCGGAATATACATTAATGCAATATACATACTTATATTGTTGAGATTCACAGGCCTTATGTATGCGTCTCTACTGTAGAGAATGGTACACATTCCAAGAAATTGACAGATACCCACTCAACTTGGTAGGCAGAATATGAGCTTCTGAATGTTTGTACCGCAGTTGTGACAGTTGATTGGCAACGATCGCTATTGTAAAGCTACACACGCTGTTCTGAAAATGGCATGGGACCGTTCCTACCAAAAGTTAGTTTGAAATGTATCCTTCAGCACGTTAAGCAGTTGGTCCCGGGCAGCTTGAAAGCATTTGACATTAAGGTTTCTTACTGTCCTTACCCCCTTCCTCCGCGTATTGGAGTCTGGCTTGCGCTACCTCATAGTTTTGGTGAGACCTGTGCTCAGCAGTGGTACGTATATAGCCAGTTTATACTTATATAGATACCCGGACGCGCCGGACGACTTCTTCAGAGACATCTAGGGAGTGCCGGAACCAGTGCCTTCTTGCAGCTGCTTCTCCACTTCTGTCCCCCCTTGAATGGTATTTTTCTGACCGTGTCCCGTCATATTTTGCATCCGGTGTCAGAGGGAGCCATGTGTCCTCGTGAGCCATCGGTCCAGGGCATACAGAAAAAAATAACTTGACATGTTGACCGAACCACCCGTTAGAAGAAATTGGTGCCATTACCTCCATTGCTACTGGGCTTAAAAAGTTTAGCAAAAGGTTTTATGGATAATAAATCTACAGAATAACAAATTGGACACGGTTTAATGGTGTGGCTTTCACAACTTCGGAAATAAATTCACTTGGGTTATGAAAAATGTTAAGAATAAATAATAAATAAATAAATGAATAATTATTCAGATAAACGGGTCGCGTGGGGTGGGGTTCTCGAACAAATGTCCAAGTCGTGACAAGCAATTTGGTGTATAAGTAGTTAAAAGTAACACCAGAGGTCACAAGTTTGATCCCGACTCAGCATATTTTACCATCTGTCACTACTCCATCTGTATTTTCTTGCTCCTCTGTCTGAAGGTAGTCTGGCGATAAGGCCGCCTAAACTGTATCAACATTCCGAAAGTTATTGTAATGAAAATATTTTTGTTGTGCTGTGGCCTAGTGTTTTTGTGTTCTGTGCAAATAAGTATATCTTATCTTATCTTACTTGCTTGTGTGTTTTCTAAGCACTGTTTGAGAATGTTTAAATAAGTAAGATATTGTAACGGTACTGTTTTGTAGTGTGCCACTAGAGCAGCATTTTTCATTTTCTCTCCCGTCATAAAAATGACGGACTTTTTTTGGTAAGAAAAAAGGGAAAAAACAGAAAACTGTTTTTTCCCTTTTTTCTTACCAAACGTTTTATCTGCCAAAATAAACTCAGTTTTAACTACGAGCCTGTTATAAGTGATCATGAAGCACTTCCTTCAAATGTGTTTTGCATGCAGGCTGCAAAATGTGCAAGAGGCTCAGTCTTGCATCGAGGCCCAAATTGCCGACGCAGCCATCGCGCCGCCTCGATCACGCCGCTCGCTCTTCTGTTCACAAATTGTTAATTCACAATCAGCCACCATTCACTGCTTCCATTCATTGAGTGACTGGAGTGTGTCCACGTTGTATTTTTGCTGTGCTAACTCAAGCTCCGGTCTCGTTGTTGATAGTTTGATTTGGCTTTCAACTTAAATTTTAATGGAATACAATTGAATTAGGATCGAAATGTTCTTGACTGCAGTGTAACTGTAGCTATACGTGCGATTGGGGCCATTAAAAGCGAAATGCTGTAAGGGATGTCGAAGAACTTACTCTACTAGTCATGAAAACTAAATTAGTACTACAGCTTAATTTTAGGTAATTGAGTGTCCTGGCACTTATTCGCAAAAAATGACATCAAACTGTTCATAATTTAAAGACAGTAAGTTTTTTTTTTATGTATGAGTAAGATATTGTAACGCTATTGTTTTGTGGTGTGGCACCTGAGCTGCATTTTTTAATTTTTTCTCTCACTATTTTTCAATTGTTTTCCATAAGTTTCTTCTTATCTACGATCTTTAAAATAAACGCAGTTCTAACTACGAGCCTGATAAAGCACCACATCCTCGAAATATGTTTTGCACACAGGCTGCAAAGTGTGCAAGAGGCATCAAGAGGCAGTCTTGCATCGAGGCCCAAATTGTCGACGCAGCCATCGCGCCGCCTCGATCACGCCGCTCGCTCTTCTGTTCACAAATTGTTAATTCACAATCAGCTACCATTCACTCCAGTGACGGAGGCTGAACGTGGCCACGTTGTGTTTTTGATGTGTTGACTCAAGCCACGGTATCAATGTTGGTAGTTTGATTTTTAACTTTAATATCTGACAAATATAATTTAGATTTTGTTTGTAATGGATGCAGTGTAACTGACTAGACGTGCGCCATTTACTATTTCGAGGAAAACAGTGTGTCGTCCAAACCCTTTATGCATGAAAACTTAAAGGAGCACTATATCATCACTTTGGCTAATAAAGTGCCCAGTCGCTGTCTCGCAAAAGAAGACAGCAATAAAAATGAAAGATACAAAACGATATTTTTCAATTGAACTTCGTTTCACTAAAAACTGATAAAGTTTTTATGTAGAAGAAAGGTTCATTAAGACATTATTTCATAAAGTTTAGTTACCTCATAATAAAAAACTTGCCCGTGGCGCAGTTGTGGCAGTGGATCGGCAACGATCGTTATTGTTAATCAAAACACGCCGGGTTGGAAATGGGATGGGTGACCACCCCGACCGAAATTTAATTATGTAATCTTGGGGCATCTCCATCTTTTGGCAGGCACGTTAAGCAGTTGGTCCCAGTTGACGTCGCCAGACGTCAGTCGTTAGCCTAGTCGGAGGCCTTAGGGCGGCTTGATGACATCTGACATTAAGGTTGCTCACCAACCTCACACCCCTCTAACAGTCAGCGCTGTGCCCGCGTATTGGAGTATGGCTCAATCCACCTCAAAGCTGAGGTAAGGCCCATGCCCAGCAGTAGCACGTATATAGGCAATTCATGTTATGTTAATAATAAAAACTATAGCATGCTTTTAACGGTCAATCAGAGCTTGATACGGCAAGCTTATGATTACTTCATTCTTGTATTATAACCACTCATATTTTGTGTTCCAACCACTCCTCGATCTCAAACGTCAAGTCAGTGCATTTCAAGCTCTTCACCAACCATGTTTTCCCCTTAAAAATTCAATGTTCCTGCGAAATGGTCCGCAGTCAGTTATTATTTAGATTGTAAAAGCGAAAACCTTCTGCGTATGTACTGTAAAAAGGTGGTTGCAAAATTTTATGTTCCTGTAGATACACGGTTCTTCGTTTTACGAACGGAGAATTATGCTGTTGCACGGAGTCCTATAAAATTGTTAGCACGTGCGTACCGATAATGTTTTGGTAAATTATTTACTGTTTTAAAGGTTTTATTACACTGCACTTGGTTTTTGATATTTTTGTTAATTAAATTAAATTTCACATTATACCTACTGACGATATTGATATCACGTAGGGTGGTTTTCTGCGAAGGTAATTACTGATTCATTAATATGAGTGAATGCTGACTGAAACTCATGATATTTAATCTCAAAAGCCTCAAAGAACGGACAAGCCCGAGTCTTAACACTAGGTTTATTCAATTCAATTCAAAATATCTTTAGTTAAATAGACCTTTTACAAGTGCTTTTAAATCGTCAAAAACAAAACAAAAATACACTTAATAATGGACATATTTTTTAATAATAATTTAGGGGTTCATACTCAAACCAAAAGAGATTTTTAAAGCATTTGTTAATAAAAATGAACTGATTTTCGCACCAACTTGTAATTCAGAGCTGGCTGTGAAAACAAAAAGCAAATTGTGCATTTCATGCTTTTATCAGTTTATGATGTGTGGTGTGTTGTTTTTATTCATCAAAAGTTAAATAGCAACAAGTTTAGCCATGATACCTACAACTAGTGCAGTTAGTGCCACAGCTGCGTAACAACGAAGGGTTTGAAGTGGCGTATCTGAATTTGTGTTAATTCAACTCAACAACAAATTTTGTGAAAATTGACAGTTCAGACATTCTTTTCAATACTTTTTATGCTGGAATCAGAAACCCTGAAGGTGTACTTACCTTATCCCTGCATTTTAAGGAGTGCCTTTGTAAGCCGAGAAGCGAATCTTGGCCCTCATTAGAGAAAAGAAGGGGTTCTTTCACTAGACGTAGAAACCTTATAACTTTGACCTTTGTCTGGCGATTTCGGTGATTACGGGTTGAATTGCTGAATATAAGTTTTTGAAAATTTATTCCACAGGAGATACCAATTCTTGATTACTTGGCACATTCAGACTGCTTGCAAACTTTGCAAAACTTAAAAAAAGAAATTGCTGGGTATTTTTTAATTTTACATGACTTATTTTTTTCTTTTTTTAACGCGTTTGACTAATTCAAGACAGGCCGCAGTATTCCTAAATACTGCAGATAAGCACGTCAAACTTATGACACCAAGTGTTTTGGGGGCTCAGAACACCAAAATAAAACATTTCATGAGTCATGACTTGCTGTGAAAATTAAACCACGAGATTCAAAAATGTTTGTGTTATTATTACTAAGACATACGGTGCTTACTTGAAAGCATAAATAATATAAGGTTTCTTAGTGTTGATGCCCGTGTGTTCATAACTTCACACATGGGCATCCTCCTCTGACACACACACATACAAAATCGCATTGACACAATTTGAGGAAATCTTTTTTACCTTTTTTCGTTCGTTGTGTCCAAATATTTTTAATACAGACGAATTGGTAACCTCCTTCTTGTTTGAGGTCGGTTAAAAAACCTTTCATTGCTTATGATTATTTTGAGACAAACAAATGAAACAAGATTTCCATTACAACGAAACTCATTACATCAACCGGCATCAAGCGCAGTGTTTTTTTCTAACTTCAAAAAAGAAAGGGTTCATCAAACGCTATTTCCGCAAGTACAAAAGATGTCTCTAAAGCGAGCTTCAAAGAGCAAGGTTTTTTAACCAATTAAAAACAACATTACCACTTTGCGCCACCAAGAAAGGCCTCAAATAATATAATTAGAAGGATTCAGAGTTCGCAAATTGGTTAAGGTCTCTTATTTATGTCGGAGTTAGGCGAGGATTCGCTCAGCGAATTTTAATTTTGTAATGCAAAAGCAGACGCTGTAATTTCTAAGTAGTAGTATTCTGGGAAACGAATATTTGTGAAAAAATTTGATTTGAATAAATCACGACTTATGTAAAAAACTTGTTTAAATTATTCCATTTCGTATTTTATTTTTAATTTCATGTTTGCCGGAGTTGTTAAAAAGGAGTAGGAGATTGCTATATAAATAGGTTTTCAGATCTTTAGTAAAGATTGCTATAAGTTATCATCGATTTATAAACCTAACCTAAAGAACCTAAGAACCTAAGTAGGTTCGCTTATATTTTTTTGTATACTTAAGTCTTGCTTGTGCTTAGATAGTAAGTACAAAACTTGCCTACTATTACTATTCTGTTCAACTTCAAGGCAAGAACAAATCATCAAAATAATTTGATACGGTTGGGTATAACAGCACTTTCCCAAACGAATATTAGCTGCCCTTCGAAAATTCAAAACAGGCTGCCTGACCTGGAACTCAAATCCAACTTAAGAACTTCAAATACGTGAATTTTAAACTCAACGCTTTTTACCTCGGCGTTATATTATTTCAATTTTTTTCAGCAAAATAAAACTAATATTTTTTGCTGAACAAACAATGCAGTAACGATATTGCTGCCACAATTTTAATAACCGCCGGAATACGACCGCCAGGACAATCGCAGAATCTCAAATATAATTCAAAAGTAGTATGCTCAGAGATAACCGTGATCTTTTCATTTCATAACCAAACGGAACTTTTCTCATTTTAACTTATTCCTTTTTTATCTCGACGGGAGTTCCCCTAAAATTTACTACTCAGTGATCTGACCTTTTAGTATATTTGAATAAAGTGCCACTTACTTTTGAAAACGCTTGTTTGAAATTTATTCGCTTTATGATTGTTCACAAGGTATTTGTGAAGATATGGAATTTCTTCAATAAAGCAAACCTGGAGTTTCTTCAAAAAGTGCGCTGCAAAAAGGGTACATAATGAAATGACACTATTGGCTGGCGTCTTCTATGTCATCCTATAACTTTTTGACGCTTTCTACCTGTCTCTCCTTGAGTCTGCGTTGCAGGGATAGATAACCTTGGTGTCTTCAAGACAGAAGTGTTTAGACATTTTCGTTTTAAGCGTGTTCCGCCATCTTGGAATCATCATCGCTCACCACCAAGCAAGACTAAGATCCAAAGCAAACTCTTAGAGAAAATGTTGTTTTTTATTGTGTCCTTATTTTCCCTAAATAATAGAAAGCTCTTCACAGAAGATGCATTTATCACCAAGCATCAATCACATTCACACGACAGAATCTGGCCTAGCCCAAATCAATAATAAGGTGTATCAGATACTTCCCTATAAACGCTGCAACACTCATCGCAAAATCAAGCAAAAATAAACTTTACGTCTTCTGACTTAAGGAGTTCAGGATGGAAACAGTAAAAAAGGCTGCAGTATTGGATAATTGAGTAATCCATCATTTCTTTGAAACTGGCTCACCTGGCACTCGGTAGATTGATATGAGACAGTTCTCTTACAAATTGCTAAGGATAGTATATTGAGAGGTGCATCACATTCTTTAAATAGATTGGTAAAATATTGGTGCTATGTTTAATAAACCAACTACTTAAACAGTAAAAAAATATGTCAAAAGTTGTTTTTTAAACCCTGTCGGATAGTGAAGTTGAACAAACTAACTATTTATTCGTTACACAGGTTACCACTTAGGAAAAGTTGTCCTCACAATAATATGGAGATGTTCACTGGTGAATATAGGCTTGCTGCATAGAGTTTATTTATTTATTTATCAAGGACAATTTACAGAACATACATCAAGGAGATTACAGTAAGTACTTACATTCTTAGGTAATTCTAGTTACAGTGTTACTTTAGTTACAAGTTGCCACGACATGCGTTTTACAGGAAATTGACATAATATACTTATACAAAAGTGTATAACTTTTGTCTGGCCACCTATCTCCAAGGTGTCTCACGCTGCATTCACTATCAAATGCTTACGGCCTTCAGTTCTTGAAACTACGTACCCCATTTTTTTGCCTATTCAACTTACTGAATTTACTTACATACCCTCTCGACTATTTTCCTAAACGGGGTAGTCAGAGGCACACTGATTGTAGCCGTCATGGTGAGCGGAACATTCAGAAGTCTACATTTTGCCTAGGGAATTTGAACCTAACATGGTGAGCGTACCGCTGTTATCCGGGCTTGTGTTGCTGCAGCTGCTTGCTGTTAGCTGCAAATCGTACAATGAACACAAAATAGGTGTTCCGCCCAGTCTTGAACTCAGGAGCATCAGGTTCCAAACCAGAGTGTTTTACCACTGGGCCATAACGCTCTCACAACTGACTTTAACTTACAAGTACACCAAATTTATTTAACCGTAAAGTGGGTTAGCTAATAGAGCTTTTAGATAAATCCAAAATCTAAAAACATTGCTTTTAACGATATAAAAAAACTACCCGAACTTGTATCTGAATTTATTTGAACTTTTAAATAAAAATCTTTTGACTTTACCAGTTTGATTGGCTGCACATTCAAAGCTCTTACTCGTTTTTTCACTCTCTACTAAAATATAGCTGATAAAGTCACTTGTCACTAATAGTCCAAGGGCTATAAAACAGTGAGAACAAAAGTTTAATCTGTAAGGCTGATCATTTATCCTATTTAGAACACGATGCGGATGTTGTGTTAAATTATTACAACATTATCAGTAGTAGAAACTCTTGTTCTTAGCAATCGCTATTGGTAAATAACATTTGCTTTAAAAACATCAAGCTTAATTTAGCCTGGCGGTTTAAATTCAGGCTGTTGGAGTTAATACTAATTTAATTATGGGTATTTCATAAAGAAATTCTAAGTTTAGCTGTAAAGGTAAAAGAAATAAACTCCTTCAATTTCGTTGTGATTTTGTATAGTTTTTTTTCTTAAATTGGAAGCATAAGCATACAATAATCTGAAATTAAGTACAACAAGCATTATTTCTCCAGTGTAGAATTTAGACTGTATTATTGCCATTGGTCTCTACTACAAAATGCTGTCTTGAAAAATAATAGTAACTCAACTGCTTAGATGAGGCTTTTAATAAATATTTTTAGGTGTTAGTTCTTTAGCCTGTTAAATGCAACAGTTTTAACCTCAAGGAAGGATTTTTCATAAAAAGGTTGTTAGCCCTTGGAACACAACCTCTGCTCTCATACACGACCCTAATAGATATGTACGTAAACAGGGATTTTTCTTTGAGGGAAAAAGCGGCCCCTTTGACTATTTTGACCCGGGCTGTTTCAGCAGGCCCAGATTTATAACCCCGGTAAGAGGCTTTATGTAAGCCTTTTGAAATTATTTAGGGAATATAATATGGCAGCTATACCTATGACGATTTGTTTGCAAACATATACGGTTAACATTTTATGTAAAGTCCAATTTGCTTTGACACCTAGTTTTGGGGTGCGTTAACAAATTTAATTGAATTGAAACAAATTGTACAACAGTGCAAATCGTATAATATTTGAATTGTTAGTGGAATTTATTTGATGATTACGATCAACATTCATAGTTGTGTTTCAATTTAACAAAATGTTGTGAAATAAACGTTAGGTAGTAGCTTTATATATTAGCTTATTTCAATAAGCTTCCGTTTGTCACTATTACACAGTCATCAACCACAATTGATTTCCACTGCTGAACATAGGTTTCGACACTATATTTTCGGACTAGACTCTCAACCATGAATGAATAAAAAAAATGGACACTAGTTCATACAGAGCCATTGAAGTTAGGCTTTCAACCACTTTGGTCGTTTTTTTGGTCCTAGTCTTTAATTATAATGCTGTTAATGTGCGATAAGAGGCAATCAAGTTTTTCGATTAAAGAAAGACTTACAGCATATATTCCTATAATTATTTACTAGCTCATCATTGTAAAGAACATGTTAGAAAGAGCAACAATCGAGTTTCCTGCCGTTAGTTCTCAGCAGAGAAACTTTCTGGGTGTCAGTGGCAGAGTCACATTTTATGTGTGTACTATAATTATGTTTATTTTTGGAAATAATATAAGTATTGCAATGGGCATTTTAGAACTTTCGTAATAAAGTGACTGCAACTTCCGCCAGAATATTAGTGATTTCATAGATTTTGGTATATCCCGTCGAATACTTACCCCGTATTCCCCTCCTGTGTTGACACAATTTCCAAACTCCTCGTCAATAGTAGTCTCATCTCATTGGAAATGCTCAGTGAAATGATTCGCCGGATCCGATCCCTCAACCGGCATTAACTCGTGTTGGGGTCAGCCTTAAGGGTGCCCACATTAGCCTCTGGCCTCAAAAGGCCTCGCCTAATGGTCCCATTGATTTTCCGGAATCAAATCCACGCCCCTCATTCGTTGCGACAGGGGCGGTTACATGGAGATGTTATTTTTTTTACCAGTGTTTTTTGGAGTAATTGGGAAGGTTTTTTTAACCATTTGCGTTGTACTGGCTTGCCTGTTTGAACAAGGTAAAATTGGAAGAAACGAATTTTGTTGCATACGCGTCATATTAATAACGAAGCTGTCTTTTTAGGCATTAAGTCCGCATAGAGACATTTCTTCAAGCTAGAATTATTTAGATTGAAAAGAATAGTGGTTGCAATTATCTGAAATAAGAAGAGCATCATGTTTGATCGACGTAAACTAGAATAAATATGTAAAACTAGCAGTAAGCATGGTACATACTCGATGAATTGATCGCCATCGGGGCCGAAAGGTTCTGAAATACCTGGTAGACCATAATAAAAGCAAACGCAGCCGATGACGTCCACACAGACCAAATTCGAAAACGCATTTCAATGCTCAGCAACTCTTGAAAGTATAATATTCAGCTGTTACTTTCATTAAATGAGTTTCACATGAGTTAGGGATGCTCAACATTTTTGAATATTTCGTAAGTCTCAGGATTCTGTAAGTCACTAACCAAGCCGAAGCGGCCGCTTTGATTTACCTCAAAAATTGGCTTCAAACAATGGTGATGACTGATGATGAATAAAAACAATAATTAATGTATGAAACCGCCAGTCATCAGGTCGATTCAAACGGTAACTGTCCAAACATCATCAACGCCGCTAGATCTTGCTCAAACAGCAGTAGGCCTACCTAACGTACATAATGACCTTGCAAAGCAAACGCTCTACTTGCGCTTCTCTACATCACAAAATGTTGGTCCACAGGCGAATATCGATAAAACATCGATAGTTCATCAATTATCTGGAACACGTATTTGCGAGCACCGATTATCTTTCTCCGTTGTTTAGTATCCTATCGTACAAACTTCGCTTGGTTTGGGGCCTGACTTCGCGACGTGTGATAATGTCATTATGATAAATATTTATTTATTTACTCGTTACTGAAAGAGACCTACTGAAACGCACCCAGGTTGGTTTCTGATTTTCGTAATAATAAAAAAAACTTTGAACTGCCAAAATGGCCACCGGCGTCCTTTCTTCGAAATCATATTATATCATTATGAGGTATGAAAAATAACCTTGTGAACCATCGATAGCAGAATTTATCGATACTACAACATCACTAATCTGAATTAGTCTGAGCTGAAGCTGAGTCAACTGCGGGTAATTGATGTCCACCGCTGACAATCGGCCGCTCAAATAGCCACCTCTGTTTGCTTAGCTTGTACACAAGACGACGTTTGTCAGTTTTGTTAGGCCTTTGACCAATTAATCGTAAAATACTCGCTAGTGAAACACTATTGAAATCTACAAGAGAACGAAGTGGTGTCCATTTAATGTTTTCTAATATTTACGCGAACACTATACATCCACCTGCCACCACCACCTGCTCGGGATCCTGTAATAAGCTTGATCAATCCCAGAGAGCAGCACAATACTGTGAGGTCTCATGGATTTTTCTTTCTTTAAATTGTTGTTATGTTACGAAGCTAAGATATGAAACCCATCAAATTAAGAAAGTTATATTATGTTATACATTTTAACGTTGTGTCCGGTCACAATTTAGGCGGTCTTATAGCTAAAAGCAATCTCTTCAGACCACCCACAGACTAAGGAAAAATTTCAAAAAACTTACGCAAAGTAAATGCACAGTTACTACAAGATTAAAAAGTATGTTTAACTAGGTTATCAATAATTATTAAAAAAATGTATTCATAGGTATAAAAAAAGTAATAAAATATGAGAAAATGCATTAAGTAAAGCAAAGAGCATGCGATTCAAGGAAAAACGAAATTATGAACACTTTTATCTTTTATTTTCTTCCAACACAACAAAACAAAGTTTGGCACGCTTTAAAATTACGTTAAATTGCAAGAGAGAGGACTTGCATGCAAATGCTCAAATAACAGCCTTCCAGAGGTATTAGTGAGGTCATTACCTGTGGAAGTCTATCGTAATGTCCTTGCGTCAGCTAACCGCGACCCGTGAATTAATCAGAGCAGACGCTGACTCAACTGCGGCAATCGGTGTCCAGCCTTCGACAATCTACGTCTACTCCCTGGTTTAAAACAGTCGTTATGATGTAGTAACGGCTTAATGTGGGAGTAACGGTAAGAATATTAGGAGCACTTTTATAGTCGGTTTTAAGAAAATGATTGCAGGACGAGATGGGGAACAGTTTTTAGCTGTAAATTTAGGCTGGATGAAAAAATATTTGGGACAGCTATCACCAAAAAAAGATTTTCTAACCATGTCTATTTAGTCTGTGGTCTGAATCGAGCTTGTACATTTAGAAACTTTTTGATTTTTTCTTTCTGCCCAACAAAAAAAGCGTTGGTCTAAAGTGTGCGTAAACAGCACTACGACGCTTCCTACGCAGCCTTCCAGAGGTACTACGACGACTACTTCTCTGGGTTGATTGAAAACAATCCTCATAGAATAGACATTGTATAGTTTTAATTGTGACTAATTGTAAAATAAAAAGGTTGTAAAGGAAGTGAAGGTATTTGTTATGAATGTTATCTGTCAAGTTCCTTGCGGTTGTCTCAGCGGTTTTGAAGGAAGAGCTTATAGCCTATCGAAGTGATAACGGTGTGGTGTGGTAGTAACGGTAAAAATATGGAAAGCATTTCCAAAGTTTAACTAAGCGGTTATTAACGAAATACTCATAAGAGGCAATGAGAAACACTTTATAGCACAAAAGATTAATAAAGTTTCGTTCACTTGATGCCCAAGCCTTGAAAATCGGCTACTACTTAACTGGATTGATATTAAACAGTCGTTGATTTGATGATGGTGCTCTGTGTGGGAGCAACAGGAAAATTTACCAAAGCATTTTTAGAGTTGTTTAGGACGGTTTATAACAAAACGTTTATAGGACAAAAAACATACTAAATAAATACAGTCACATGTGAGTAGTAAATTCGGACAAGGTTGTCTGGGAGAGATTGCTTTCAGCTTTAAGGCCGCCTAACTTATTCTTCCTATATATGAAATCTCTCTAATTGTTTCCTTTGTGCAATAAAGTTTACATTATTTTATCTCATGTCAGGCCAGCAAAATAACTAATAACTAAAATCTGTCTTATATCTTCAATCTGTCATAAAACTTTTAACTTTGAAGGAATAATGAAATTCTATGAAATACATTATACATTATACAGCTTCTCGCAATATGATCTACCTCTGCTTCATTTTAACTTTACTTTAAATTAATAATCTTTAAATGGAAAATATACTATTTTGGTCCTCCTGACATACACTGGTCTATTTTTAATGATAATTCTTCTGTTTCGTAGAAAGCACGTTTTCTCATTACGAACTCGTACAATGTCGGTTTTATTTGTTCGTAGAATTTACTGGTTTCAATTTTAAATTTAAATTTCTGTATAATTTCGCCTTAGTATAACCTTTTTGTATCAGCGTCTGGCACAGACAGAATTATTCATTTCAAATTAAAACTATCTCTAGGAGATAGAGAGGAATGCCCCAAGGGGTGTAAACTACTCTACTCCAATGAACAGTCAACCCCTAGACGCCACTTTCGCAATTAAGTCCTTGATAGACTAACATCTTTTTGTGTAAATGCTTTGTTTGAGAATAATTTGAATATTAAAATGTTAAGTAGATACGATCGGGGAATTTAAGTACTTTGTGTTGTTGATATAGACGCCTTGGAGCTTTAATCGACTTTAAGGTTCCGAGAATAGTGTCGTCGAGGGCAAATTTTGTGTAAACCATCCCAACCCGGGTCCCGAGTTCAAGACTGGCTACTTTGTGTTCATTTGTACGTAGAAGCTACGGTGATGGGAAACACCGCCAAAATCCCAAGTAACCCGGATAACGGCGATAGGCTCGCTCTCATCAAGTTGAGTTCAAATTCATTCAGCAAAAGTACAATGTTCCGTAACTATTTTTCATCATCGCCATCATCAAAATACTCATTGCAAAACCATAACACATTAAATCCCAACACAATACTATTAACAAACCTCAGGAAAGCTATTTTGATATTTGATGTGTGATTCTAGACAACGCATGAACAAACTTAAATACTTTTTTTTAGACTACATTCATAGAATACATAGGAAACACCCAGACCAGTACAAACAGACATGTTCATGCTCACAAATGCTAATACTGTGCGGGGATCGACCCAGCGACCACTGGTGTAAAAGCCGACTTCTGAATCATTATTCTTCTTTTTGATTTAACTTTAAGCATTGTTATACAATACAAAATAGCGTATAACAGTAAGTATGAACGTGTTTGATAATAAACTGACGTAACACTGATTAAGGTCGATGTCACGATAATGGATATTTGGTGTAGCGGTTTATAAAATTTAATCCAATGGAACTTTTACTCGTTGCTTCCGTTTAAAAAGCGTTTTGGGCGTTTTCGTTGATACAGCGTTGTAAAATTATTTAAATTAATTATTTTACAATGAAAAAGGTTCAGCAATTCCTTATTTGCCTTTTTGGTTACTTAATTGTTACAAACAAGAGCTGTCTAACGAACTGGGTAGTTACCTACAACAAAACCTTGTTGCTTTTTAATCAAAATTTGTCTAACAAATAACACATTAAAATTGGATCCTATCAACCAAAAATATTAACTGAAATTATCGAGCTATCAATTTTTCATTACACATAATATTTCGTTAGCTGCTTGGTTTGGTGTTAAATGATCTCGAAGAAATAGTTCATATATTTAACCTAACATTCACTCAACGGGGTAGTAAGAGGCAAATATGAAATATTCAGGAGCCCACATTTTGGCTAGCGAATTTGAACGTTGTTACTCGTAGCCATACGGGTTCCAAAGCCAATTGAACAAGCACTAGACCACAACGCTCACACATATTTCTTTTTTCTATTCTACTAATAATATAGGTTATACATCTGATTGACATATAGTAGGCTACAATTTAATAAAAATAACACTTTTTTTTCTTACTTAAGTCCAGGCGGACGAAGTCGCCGGCGGCCACTAGTATATTATATTTACAGTAAATTCGATACTTTATAAGTCTAGGAAAATCGTTTCAACGAAAACCTCAACTACCTAGAATAATATAATTATAATTAAATCAGAAATATCGGGCACGTGAAAAATAAACTCTTGGAATATTGATGAGGAAACCAGCCAGAAAAATAGCTACTACCCCTCTTGAAGATTCTTACAGGAAAATGTACCGGCGAGATAATATACTGTGTGATTTATCTGGGTAGGTCATTAGACCCGGCTATTACTTACTTAACTTTAGAAAAAGTATCGACGAGAGTCAGTAAGCACTTTATCGGGAAATCGTGAGAGTTTTTGTAAGTCTTTGATAATTGGGTTTCCTTCTGAACATGTTTAAAGCACTAAAACGTCCTAAAGCTAATTCACACTGGCTTTTTAGGCTGTAGCGCGCTACTATCACTTTCGGCTCAAAACGGACCGGACTATAAGAAAGCTTCGTAAGAATGAGGCCTTATTGGTGCATTTCATTACCAATTTCATTTTAATGTAATCTAGTCTAATCTCTAATGTGACATTCCAATAAAAGCGGTTGACGCTACCAGAGAACACCGTAACGCATCGCGCAACGCAATGCAATGCACCAATAAAGCCTCATTCTTACGAAGCTTTCCTTTAGCGCGGTCCGTTTTGATCCGAAAGTGATAGTAGCGCGCCCACGACCATACAATTTGCCAATTCGGAACGCATATGAACGCTCTAATATCACTTTTGACTCAAAAAGGACCGCACTATTAGAATGATCCAGGATTATGGTTCAAGAACGTAAAACTTTTTCTACGTGCTAAATGAGTATCCATTGAAGGTGAAGTGATTGGTATTTTAGTGGTGATGTGGCACCTCGATGATTCTCATTCTACAATTTAATTGTCCTAGGAAGCAGAATAATTGTCATACTTTAGGTCTCTGCCAATATTTGTCTGTCAATAGCTGCAAATATAAGCTGAGGGTAGAACGTTGACGTGGGCACCAAGCCAAAAAGTTGTTACGATTACAGTAAAGTAGATTTCTACAGCTAAAAAAAAATTGTCACAAATTCGTAACGCTAAAAAAACTGTTGTAAATGGGCATGACTCGACTGACTCATAAGTCAGTCAAATAGGTACTTGCCCTACCTAAGTATGATTTAAAGATTTAAAATAGTGCTCCATAGAAGCAACTGCAACGAGATTAAAACCTTTCAAAAAATATATTTAGTCGTCAAAATTATCATTCCCTTGATGTCCTTTACCAAGCGATTTTGTGGTAAAAAATATAAGCCTTTGAACAGCCTTATTACATAATAAAAAAGAAATAAGCTACTGACATGCTAACACAGCTAGAAAACATCACCATAACATTATACAGTAACGTACACACTAAAAAAAGAACAGACATACATTAACCCAATAACAATTGCCAACGAAACAGTATTTAAGCACAAAGCGAAATAAATCGTAATAACGGCAAATGAATATCAGCACAAAAAAGCTTCCAAAAACCCTCAAATGATATTGGCCTACATACCCACAATCACATCCCAATAATGTAAATGTTGCTATTATCTTAAATATTCTTTATCGAGGCCGTATCTCTTTCGTTTTTCCTTATCCATGATTTCTTCTGTTTGTTATGAAAACATGAAACATATTTTGTGTGCAAATACCAATAGAATATTCACTCTACGTTGTCTGCTCGAGTAACGAGCCGGAGCTAAATAAATGCTAATAACGATAGCAATCATGCTAATACAATATGGTTATTTTGGTTGTGGTTTAAGTTACAGGAAATGAACACAACATAACATACCCTCACGATTTCAAACGGAGTAGTTAGAGGCACAATTATTGTTGCCATCATGGTGAACGGAACATTCAAACGGCCACATTTTGCAGAGCGAATTTGAACTCATCGTGGTTAGGGTAGGGTTACCGCTGTTATTGGGCTACTCGGATAACCCAATAAATAGTTAAAATCTAATTTAATAAACCCGGAAAAACACTGACGACCGATGAGTTGTAATGGTTAAAAAACTTATCAACTACACCAGAATGTGTAAGAGTTTTCTTTTGCTTAAACATGTAGCAGCGGTAACCGTTCACTAACAGACTTTTCACGTGCTTATTTGCCACCGTCACCGTCATTTTCAAGTGCAGAGGCAGATAACAGCCGCACCGTCGCCCTCCACGGAGTCACCTGTGCAATGGACGCACACAGTCCCCACCGTGTGCACCCCTAGCGACCCCGGGGCCTGCCTTTAGTTGGCAGTTTTCTAATGCCCCATACCACAGCGCAATCTTAACCCTGGCCTAAAGCAACCTAGAATAAAGCAGATAAATTATGTGCTTTGCATCACCATCAAAGAACACCTAGCTAGCTTGTATCAAAAACTTCTTGCTTACCCCCAAAGGTAAGTTAGGTAAAAACTAATCAAAGTTCTCAACACTTGCACCGCGCGCACCGAGGGCCCTGTAATGGCGGCCACGTGTGGGCTCGCTGATTAGTATTCATCGGCGCCTGCGCGACTTGGGGACGCAACTGCATCAAGGGCTCATTTATTCCTGTCGAGTTTGGCGAAACTTTGAAATGATGAGATTTTAAAATAAATGTTTATAATTAGTCCTAACTATGATTTTAGTTTTTTAGAGGTTCCTTTATATTATCTTATCTTAATAAGCCGTTGAGATCCCACTGCTGGGCAAAAGACTGTAGGTTTTTCCTCTCTTTACTCTAGCTTGAAACAGATCAATTATGTGCTTTTGCGTCACTATCAAAAAACACCCACCTGCCTTGTATCAAAAACTTCTTATTTTGCAAATGAAGAGGTAAAAACTAATGAAAGTTCTCAACACTTGCACCGAGCGCACCGAGAGCCCTGTAATGGCGGCCACGTGTGGGCTCGCTGATTAGTATTCATCGGCGCCTGCGCGACTTGGGGACGCAACTGCATCAAGGGTTAATTAATTCCTGTCGAGTTTGGCGAAACTTTAAAATGATGAGAAGATTTAGAAAGAACTCCTAGCTGACTTGCGTCAAAAACGTCTTGCTTACCCGCAAATTAAGAACCAAAAACCGCGGACGTAAAAGAAAGACGGATGTCACCTTAACCAATCATGAGTGAAGCATATAATAAGCTGCCAGTTTATGTGTGTGCGTGACTAGCACGTGTCATTGGCGCTGTTACACGGAGAGGGATGTTTGTGTGAGTGTAGAAGGTCGTGTGCAACAAACGAAATTGTAGTAGCTTGCATGCTTCTCATTTTTTTAGTGTGATGTTCTGTCCGTCTTTCTTTTACGTCTGTGGTAAAACGAATGAAAGTTCTCAACACTTGCACCGAGCGCACCGAGGGCCCTGTAATGGCAGCCACGTGTGGGCTCGCTGATTAGTATTCATCGGCGCCTGCGCGACTTGGGGACGCAACTGCATCAAGGGTTAATATATTCCTGTCGAGTTTGGCGAAACTTTCAAACGATGAAATCATAGATTAAATCTTATTAATAATTAGTATATGTTTTCTAATTTTACATTGATTACAGAAAGAAATCATTATGATTTTAATTTACGCCGGCGTCCACATGACAATAAAAGACATATGGGCGACAGACAGACGGATGAGTGACATATGAGTGACATAAGATAGAACGAATGTGCAGACGCGATAACATCAATCTTTACATAACCCATCTTATGCTGCTGACATAAGGCCCAATTCGCATGGTTTTGTAAAGATTGAAATAAACGCGTCTGAACGTGACAGATCATAATGGAACATGTGAACAGCAATCAAAAATTGCCCGTGTTACTACCGCAAAATTAAAACTACAAAAACAAACAAAACTATTAAACATTTACAATTTATCGGTTATAATAAAAAAATACAAATTACACCATTTTTTGTGTATGAATTTCAACGTAATTTCTATACAGCCACGATGTAAAATTTTAAATAACTTAAAGTTAAGTATTGATCAGATAATAGGATGTTTTAAATAACTTTATTATAATTTAGTTACGAAAATTTCTTTAAAATAAACTTAGCTTTGAGCAAAATATTTTCCATTTTTCCAATGATGAAAATAAAAAATAATGGCTGAAAAGCGGGCCGGCCACAGAAAAAAAAATTTGCGGGAAAGCGGCAATTTCATCATTGGAAAAATGGAAAATATTTTGCTCAAAGCTAAGTATATTTTAAAGAAATTTTCGAAACTAAATTATAATAAAGTTATTTAAAACATCCTATTATCTGATCAATACCTAACTTTAAGTTATTTAAAATTTTACATCGTGGCTGTATAGAAATTACGTTGAAATTCATACACAAAAAATGGTGTAATTTGTATTTTTTTATTATAATCGATAAATTGTAAATAATTTAATAATTTTGTTTGTTTTTGTAGTTCTAATTTTGCGGTAGTAACACGGGCAATTTTTGATTGCTGTTCTAACAACTTTCAACTTCAGTAGTAAGTAGGGCAAGTCAATTACCCGTGTTACTACCAGTAGTAAGATTGGTAGTAACACGGGCAAGAAAGGGACAGAACGTATGTCAGAACATGTCAGAACGTATTGACAGTGAATTTGAAGCGAATGTCACCCGCCTGAAAAATTAAGGTAAAAACTAATGAAAGTTCTCAACACTTGCACCGAGCGCACCGAGGGCCCTGTAATGGCGGCCACGTGTGGGCTCGCTGATTAGTATTCATCGGCGCCTGCGCGACTTGGGGACGCAACTGCATCAAGGGCTCATTTATTCCTGTCGAGTTTGGCGAAACTTTGAAATGATGAGATTTTAAAATAAATGTTTATAATTAGTCCTAACTATGATTTTAGTTTTTTAGAGGTTCCTTTATATTATCTTATCTTAATAAGCCGTTGAGATCCCACTGCTGGGCAAAAGACTGTAGGTTTTTCCTCTCTTTACTCTAGCTTGAAACAGATCAATTATGTGCTTTTGCGTCACTATCAAAAAACACCCACCTGCCTTGTATCAAAAACTTCTTATTTTGCAAATGAAGAGGTAAAAACTAATGAAAGTTCTCAACACTTGCACCGAGCGCACCGAGAGCCCTGTAATGGCGGCCACGTGTGGGCTCGCTGATTAGTATTCATCGGCGCCTGCGCGACTTGGGGACGCAACTGCATCAAGGGTTAATTAATTCCTGTCGAGTTTGGCGAAACTTTAAAATGATGAGAAGATTTAGAAAGAACTCCTAGCTGACTTGCGTCAAAAACGTCTTGCTTACCCGCAAATTAAGAACCAAAAACCGCGGACGTAAAAGAAAGACGGATGTCACCTTAACCAATCATGAGTGAAGCATAATAATAAGCTGCCAGTTTAGGTGTCTGCGTGACTACTCGTAGCACGTGTCATTGGCGCTGTTACACGGAGTAAAATAGCGTAGTTTGTCGCACCTAGTGTGTTTGTGTGAGTATAGAAGGTCGTGTGCAACAAACGAAATTGTAGTAGCTTGCATGCTTCACATTTTTTTAGTGTGATGTTCCGTCCGTCTTTATTTTACGTCTGTAGTGAAAACTAATGAAAGTTCTCAACACTTGCACCGAGCACACCGAGGGCCCTGTAATGGCGGCCACGTGTGGGCTCGCTCGAAACATTAAAATGATGAGAAGAAAACAAAAACATGGAAGCAATGGTTAAAAAATTATCTACTACACCGGAATTTGTAAGATTTTTCTGCTGTTACATGTATGAACACGTTTAGCAAGGAAAAATCACTGCTGCGGTAACCATTTTCTAGCAGACTTTCTGTAGTGTTCTCGTGTAACACTAACTGATGAACACTAACACTAGATCTAGGAATAATGTGGAAGTACTTTAATATCGGCTCGCTTGCTATGCACCACGTCTTCACTCCACGCCTGCCAGTGATAGACTGACTCGCTCTAGCGCTCACTCCCCGCTATGTCACGTGGCCCGCGCAGTGCTTAGCCGAGACGACAGATGTCAATGTCAATGTCATGTCAATAGTAGTTTAGTAGAATACTACATCCCTCCCTTGTTTTATTTTTATTTAACTTCTGTTATAGTTGTTTCAAATTGTTTTTAGTTTTATGAATATTATTATTCAGTTCGATGAAAACAATTTCTCCAACCTGTGTTTTATTTAAGTGTCTCATTCTTACATTGTAATCTAACTAACGAGTTTTTTACTTTTGTATGAATTTACATTATCATTTACGTTTGTTTCAAATCATCCAATTAAATTTGCTCTTTGGTTTATTTATACCTCTTCCTCCTCAACCTCACTTACATGTTATATTCTGTTAAACTAGCCTTAGCGTTATCAACCACTTGTCACTTGTCAATGCTACGCTACTTTCTCTTTTTTTTTTTTTTTTTTTAATCTCCAGTAAATCCATTGTTTCGAGATCCTTGGATGTCATATCCTGCATCTTAGGTAGTTTATTAGTCATAGTTCCTGTTACAGTATAAATAGGGCTGTTCTGTGCGATTTTGTCGCTCCACTTCACCATTCTGTGGCGGTAAGTGAGGTACAGCACTGAAAATAGAGCATTATTTCCTGTTCTGCACAAACTGTTCTGTTCTGACTCTGTTCTTAGAAAAATTTGAATAAGTCGCACTTAGTATAGCATTTGTGTTCACTTCGAGCGTCCTTGTAAACCAACCACTACACACACTTGCACTCAATAACTAATTTTTCACTAGCAACCATTTTTATAATTAATTTAACTAAATTACCTACTCAAATTTTGCATGTTATTATTTTAAGTAGCATTATATGTTTCAGTAATTGGCTCATGTTCAAATACCTTGTTCTCTATGTACAAATATACTGTTGATACGCTGTTTAAATAAATAAAATAACCTTAGTTCTTCTCTGTGTTGTCCCATTTATCGCTGTACAGTGCCGCTTTAACTGCTTGTGTTTCCGAGTCCTGCGTGATTGCACTAGTTTTTCCTTCAAAGGTAGTGCAATGAGTCTAGTTTGTTCAACAATATGATGGCCGTATCTAATTATTATAACGCCGGTCGGGACTGTGATCGTCTGCATAGTCTTAACGTATTCGACTTCGAACTTATACGACAGCATTCTCAGCACTCTTCATTCAATAGAGGCGCAAGGCTTGGACTTGGGACCAAAAGTGATTTCCTAAGGGCCTATGGTCCCTTACTAGGTATCAGTTTTCCATATAAGAACATATTATTGAAAAATTCTGCTGCCCAGAACAAAGCTCGTGTTTAATTATCAAAACCGACTATGCGAAGTCCTTTGTCATCGATCTGATTAAGTGCAGCTCCTAAGGCACCCGGACTAGTAACAATTGATCCATTATGGCCAATAGATGATTTTCCCACTTGATGGCTAAATTAGCCCGTCTCATATCTATCGCACACAAGCGAATCTCGCCGGTTTTTTTTTTTTTTCTTTTTTTTTTTTTTTTACAAAGTCTCCTCTGAACCTTGGAAAAGCCTGATACTCCAAAGGCCTTACATTAACATCGATCTTTTGTAGCCTAATAATAATGCTGTTGCACGCCCTAGTAAGTCGCGAGGACCGCCTTTGGTGACGTAAAATTCAGAATTTTCGATCTGTTTTCACTTTCAAGTTGCTCTGAAAAAATCTTAGTAGTTTTAAGGTAAGGTATTCACTTCCATATGGCAGGAACTTTTTCTGAAGATTGGAATGTAGATGTGTAACAGTTGCATTATTCCAAATCATTCCAACACAGTTGGTTCTTTGCTGGGCAGTTTACAATTTTTACTATTTCATCCGCGATATCCCGCATCCTCTTTCCGTCCAACATTTTCCTTTCTCCAATCGAACAGCTACCGTGCTCGTTTCACCCTCACGTTCGGCACACTATTTGGGCAATAATCTGTTGTAGACACTAAACCTAATATTGTTTTTTTTTTTTTTGACGTCTTTAAAATCGTTTTAGTCAGGTGACATGTTCAGAAACTTGTGTCACACCAAAACCTCACGAGCGCGATCGCAGGTATAACGAGAGAGAGATGGACCGATCTCCCGTCTCATCTCGAGCGCTGCCAGTCATTCCGTGAAATGCCGTTATCACGTAAACATCTCGATCGTAAACCTACTTTACAAACAACATTTTTTTTTTTCCGCAATCTAATGCCAACCGTAGAGACTCCTTCTCGGTACGGTCCCCATTATACTTTAATGCAATTGAATGCAGAACATAACATTATGCAATTTAATGCATTTTAATCTTCTGCGCAATAATTGATTGCAATTTCTCGAATGCATGGGTTACCTTCCAACAATTTAATGTATGGATGGGTTACCTCATTGCAATTCAATGCCTCTAACCACCTCTTATACACAAGCCAACGCAATTGAATGCCTATCGCAATTTAATGCCTCTCGCAATTTAATGCCACTCGCGATTTAATGCCTCTCGCAATTTAATGCCACTCGCAATTTAATGCCTCTCGCAATTTAATGCCTCTCGCAATTTAATGCCACAGTTATCGCAATTTAATGCCACTGTCATCGCAATTTAATGCCACAGTTATCGCAATTTAATGCCACTGTCATCGCAATTTAATGCCACAGTTATCGCAATTTAATGCCACTGTCATCGCAATTTAATGCCACAGTTATCGCAATTTAATGCCACTGTCATCGCAATTTAATGCCACAGTTATCGCAATTTAATGCCACTGTCATCGCAATTTAATGCCACTGTAACCGCAATTGAATGCCACTGTAACCGCAGTTGAATGCCGTTGTAACCGCAATTCAATGCCGCTGTAACCGCAATTCAATGCCGCTGTAACCGCCATTCAATGCCACTGCAACAAAAATGTAATGCCACTATTATTGCAATTTAATGCTACCTGGTTTTGCAATTAAATGCCGCCATATTTATCACAATTAGCTTGTGCAATCTGTACTTGGATTTAACGTCACAAGGTTCGTACCGTCATTATATATATATTGCATATAGCAAAACACCCGGACGGAATGATCTAAATTATGACACAACTCAACAAAATACTGTTGTGTCAAACATAGTCACCTTTTATGTTTAGTTTTTTCCCATAACTAAAGTTATTACAATCAAAACAAGGTACTTAATGATCATACCTATCATTCCCTTTTTTGCGTCGGACAACCTTATTAAGGTTGACGCCATAAAATTAAGTTTTATACGAATAGTCCAATAAGTTATTTATTAAATACAAGAAAATCACTATTCATTTCAAAAAGAATAGAATTTGTACGCTTCAGAAAATAGCCTATGAAGTTAAAATTTAAATGAATTCAATAGAATAAGAACACCAGAACCAGTCCAGTTAGGATATAATAACAGCCGCTTAGATAAAATTATAGAATATATGTAGGCTGTTTACGAGTCAGACCCACGCGCAGCCTTTGAACGAGTAAAACTTTAGTTGAATATAGTTCCGAATCATTCGATGCATCACATTGTAATAGTTAGGTATACAAGTAACTATCTGAGAGATTCGTTTATAATACCGCAGGGTAGGTATATTAAATTCTTAAGTGAATTTACTGAATATTACAATGTATTCTCCTACTCCAATCAAGGTCTTTAGTTGTGCTTACATCATCAACATCCTGACTCAATACAATTATTTGTTTTCCCCAGCGAAAACCAGTGCTGCAATGGGAGTTGAACCCATGACCACCCTTTTCAATTTGCGCTCAAAAGACCGTTGCGACTCAAATATAATATTATAACCTGAATTAACATTTCACATAATATGCTTTACCTAGTTATGGTACAAAGTAGGTACCTGACGTTTGCTATAATCGTTGTTCAAATGCAAAAACATTATTTCTTGGTTTACAGCCTAAATCGTAGGAGATGTAATCAACCGGATCCTTAGGGAAGATTATTCGTCCCTTGGCTTCACCTTGAAGGTTTAGGGTTTTCTCCCTAATTTGTACAAAATAATCTTGGACATTTTGCCTAGCTCTCATCATTCAAATGATCACACTCGCAGTAACATTGAGCTCCACTAAACGTAAAAATACAATCTCACTTCGAAGTGAAGTGAGATGCCACTGCAGAATATCTGCCCCATATAGTGTAGGTAACATAGCTAAAAGATACGCTGAGTTACGATACAATTAGTACCTACTATTCAAATCCTATCATTTATTAAGTGTAAAAATTAAACAACAATACTTACTCTGATCAGTTCTCTTAGAGCGTTCTCTCACCTCCTACCCTGAAGTGGTGGTGGTTAGTAAAGCTCTGCTATTTCAGAAGACAACACCCTTACTTCTGTAGAGAAGTACGCACCATGTAACAACATACTCGGAATAAACTATTCAACATAATATGTATTTCGACTAAACTACAACGATTCTTAATAATTTACTTATTATTTTATCTTCGATAGTTCATGTTTTTTTTTTTTTAATTTTAATTTATTGTAAAATTACCAGCTGTCCCGACAGACGTGGCTCTGCTGTCAAACACACAGTGTTTGACCGGTAGAAACAGCCACCAAGAGAAAACCAAAATGTGTTCCACCATATCCATTTCTTAGCATTTCTTCGCCACCACAGTGCCGTCACGAATCTTGACGTTCTTCAGCCATATATCTCGTCGTGGTAACGATTACATAGAACATCTCGTGATTCTGGTGGTACAAGGGAAAATGCAAGGCACCAATCCACGTAGTAGACCGCTGATGAGGTGGACAGACCACTGTATACTTGTATATTATTGTTCATTTGGGTATTTCAAACATTATGTTTATTTTGTTTACCCGTAACAAGCTTAAGGTTAGTACTTACCTTTAGGTATTTTATTTCTTATTTATGTAGACAATTTCCAATCTTAAATGTTAATTGTGCACTTGCGAATCCATTCTATCATATTTCCTTCGCTTGTAGGCTGTCTGGAAGAGACTGCCTCCAGCGACAAGACCTAAATTGTACATTAATGTGGATATATTACATTACATACCAATGTGTCAATTTAGTATGCAACGAAGCGTCTATCTATCTATCTATGATACATACATACCTGATACATAATGGTGACCTCAACCACTCTGGCAAGAGCTGTGTAGCCACTAAGAAGCATTTATTCATGTTCACTCACTTTTCCAACCTAACCTCCGCCAATATTTCAAAACAAAAATGAGCCAAGCCCTACATAGACCAATGAACAGCTATTGATTCTTTTATGTAAAGAGATAACGAATACCGATTATTGTTAAATCAATGCAACAATACCGTGTTGTTGCATAATCTCTACAATGCATACTAATAAACTAATAGGTTCTGCCTACATATTAATAAAACATTCATAAAACCACTGTGGTTTCTTATTCAATCTCGTATTTTTAAATAACCTAATACGAGTATGAGAATGGGACGTTTGTTAATATTTTTGCAATTTTAATCTCTTTATTTAAAGTACAAGCTAAGGTAGTCAATAAATATAACGGGGAGAAGTTGTTATTTACGCCTCAACCGAGCATTTGCACGAATTTGTTGTCTTTGTTCCCGTACCTTCAGGAATTGAAAGGATAGCTAATACAACGTGCATTTGACCTGTAACGTACACTTTGTGTGTACGTGTGGACTTCTGCATATGAATGTTAAGTTTAATAATTTATTCCACCTGACACTGGAATTTGTCTAGCAAGTATCACGCCCGCAATTGGTTTAAAATACAGTAGAAGTTGTATGTTTTATCATAGTTTTGTGTTTATCATTACAAGTCTTCTCCTCCTTGTTTTAAACTACAAAAATATATCATGCTTTTTACTTACAGATATCCTTTTTACCTCGTCGCCAAAATGTAGTGTTCTCGTGTAACACTAACTGATGAACACTAACACTAGATCTAGGAATAATGTGGAAGTACTTTAATATCGGCTCGCTTGCTATGCACCACGTCTTCACTCCACGCCTGCCAGTGATAGACTGACTCGCTCTAGCGCTCACTCCCCGCTATGTCACGTGGCCCGCGCAGTGCTTAGCCGAGACGACAGATGTCAATGTCAATGTCATGTCAATAGTAGTTTAGTAGAATACTACACTTTCCACGGGCTTGCTTGCCACTTTCACCGTCATTATCAAGTGCAGAGGCAGATAACAAGTGCTATTCAAGCAAATTGAGCCCAAAAAGATAAGGAGTTATCTTATCTTATATTACTTTAATAAGCCGTTAGAATCCCCGTGTTGGGCAAAGGCTGGAGATTAAATTCTGTGCTTTTGCATCCTTATCAAAGAACACCTACCTGACTTGTATCAAAAACTTGTTTACCCGCAAATGAATTGGTAAAATCTAATGAAAGTTCTCAACACTTGCACCGAGCGCACCGAGGGCCCTGTAATGGCGGCCACGTGTGGGCTCGCTGATTAGTATTCATCGGCACCTGCGCGACTTGGGGACGCAACTGCATCAAGGGTTCATTTATTCCTGTCAAGTTTGGCGAAACTTTGAAATGATGAGATTTTAAAATAAATGTTTATAATTAGTCCTAACTATGATTTTAGTTTTTTAGAGGTTCCTCTATATTATCTTATCTTAATAAGCCGTTGAGATCCCACTGCTGGGCAAAAGGCTGTAGGTTTTTCCTCTCCTTACTCTAGCTTGAAGCAGGTCAATTATGTACTTTTGCGTCACTATCAAAAAACACCCAGCTGGCTTGTATCAAAAACTTCTTGCTTTGCAAATGAAGAGGTAAAAACTAATGAAAGTTCTCAACACTTGCACCGAGCACACCGAGGGCCCTGTAATGGCGGCCACGTGTGGGCTCGCTGATTAGTATTCATCGGCGCCTGCGCGACTTGGGGAAGCAACTGCATCAAGGGTTAAGTAATTTATTCCTGTCGAGTTTAGTGAAACTTAAAAATGATGAGAAGATTTTAGAATAAATGTTAATAATTAATGAGTATTTTCTATAATTTTACATGAATTATAGAAAGACCTAACTATAATTAACGAAATATAATTTTACCAAAAGAAAATAAAAAAAATTGATAAAGAAGAAAAAAAGCAACGATAGTAAGAAAAAAACAAACAACTTCTAAAATAAGACCAATGCTACAATCATACAAGTAGTATGCAAAGACAATTTGTCTAATTAGAATTTTCAGACACTGACAAGACATGAGCAAACTAAAATCTAATCAGATAACGCTATAATTATCTACCAATGAAACTGACATCAAATCAAGAACATTATACAAAAGCTTAAGCAACGTTTACAAAAATGCATCCCCGATACTTCCCATGCGTCTTCAGACTAAATACAGCACGTAAGTATATAAAGTAAATTTCATGCATAAAATTATGGAAGTCTGTGCGAGACACACAGCTACCTGTCAGACAGAAGTTGTTACAAGTCACTAGTTTAAGCGATTAATTGGCATTCAGGAAATTGAACTCTATGGCGACGATTAAAAGTAGTAGAATGTAAAAAAAAACATTTTCTTGCCACACTCGAGAAGTAGTTGTCAGACGACAGTTTTGCATGAAAAAAGTACTGAAAATAATAAGCACAACATTTTCACAAGTTTTTTATTATTTCAAACAGTACCCAATTTTGGTCAAGAGGTTTTTTTTTATTTCAAGAAATTCAAAATTTTGATCGGGATCGGATTGGGTTGTTCAAAGTTTGAAACATGAACATGCAAATCAGAGCTACGAAGTTTAAATAAATAAATACAGTTTCTAGTTTTTAGGGTTTTTCTTTTTATAAAAGGATCTGAAATGTAAAGATGAAATTGATTAGAAGAACTTGAAATTATGTCTACTTACGGACTGAGACGCGTGTCAGGAAGCGGAAATGGATGATGAAAATTTTTCAGAAATTAAAAAATATAAATAATAATAAAAGTGGAGAACTTTGGAGGAGACCTTTGCCCAGCAGTGGGACACATCAGGTTAAATTTAAAATACAAGTCGATGCCCCATGCAACGCTGGCATCAGCCTCCCACTTGGGACACAAATCGAAAGTCAGGGGTTCTGCACCGTGCTTGTTGATATTGAAATGCGCGAAGTTAATACATGCCTAGACGTGAAACAAATCCACCGAATACTACTAAGTTTAGGTTAAACACAAACTTAGGGTTATAACCAAACTTAAAAAATATTAAGTGTTTTCTTTGTGGTTTGAAATTCCTAAAATAATTTATTCCTTTATTTAGTGTCATAATAGTAGTAGTAGATTTCTTTTTACTGTGATATTTTCATAGTCTTGATTTTTTAACAAACTTTTATTTATGTTTTGTTTTTTTACTCGTAATTTAACTATTCGTTAAATTCGCCGGAGGAGTGTGTCACTTTTGAATTTTGTAGTCACAGTAACAGAGTGTGTCTTTTACTACTCCAGAGTGGTTTTAGGCATATTATTTTGTGTGTATGTTGTTTGGTGTTTAATTTAGTTGAAAAAAACAAAATATTCGCTATAGTCTCTTACATGTGGAAAATCTTATTTAGAGGAAAGAATATGAGCTAAGTTGAATTTTCATTCAACGGAGTCCTTCTTGGCTACCTCTTAAGCATGTAAAGTCATTCCAAATTTAATCATATCTCAGCAAACTGCAAAGTGAATAGAATTTTAAACGCAAACCAGGCGAGTTCTGGGAGAAGAATTAATTATGAAATAATTGCTGGCATAAGTTGTCTCGAGATTTAGTTGGGAGAGAATTCACTTTATAAAGAGTACAAGGAAATCTGTTCAATGAACAGTTGTTCTTAATTAGCTGTTATGCGATGAATTATATAACATACACTCATGACTGTATTTATTTGTTTATTCAAAATTTATTGCATAAGTAAGGTATAACAGGCGAACCTAATGCCATATGGCATTTTCTACCAGCTAACCTTTGGGTCGTGCAGAGATTAATCGGATTAAGGTTCGGGTTCGGGTACTATATCCAAAACAGAGTTTTCAGTGGTATACTGACTGCTACCGTCCTGGCGTATGGAACATTCAGAAGCCCACAGTTTGCTGAGGGAATTAAAACCAAATTTAGTAAGGGCGAGCCTGATGCCGTTTTTCGGGCTTCTGGAGTTTTTATTTAGTGTTATCCATCATCGAAGAGTTGGCAGCAAATTGCACAATCAACACAAAGTAGATAGGTACTTGAACTCGTTTGGTCATGAGTTCAAGTACCTACCTACTAGGGTTTCGGGTTAGATTGTTTAACCACTGTGCCACGACGCTCTGTGGAACACATTTCATTATTCATCTTCTATACTATCACGCTATGTAGATATTATAACAGCAAACCATGACGTCATCAGTATTACTAATTATACGCATAATAACAATGGCAGTATTAAGTAAATAAATACTGTCCTTAAATAGCTTCATTAATTTAATTCACTGGTTACAAGCTCATTAGCGTTAAATGAGTACCGGGTAAGTCTTTGAAGAATTATCTAACCAAATGTAAAATTATAATATGTACAGTTATTAGCCAAGGGAACAGAAAAAAAAACATCCTGTCTAAACGGGCTGTTGTGTGAAGGGTCTTTATTGAGCTAAAATATTTCATTAAACAAGTTTCTGAACGAGTAAGAAAGGTTGGCAAAAATACAACTTTAGATAGAGGTCAACATTTTGAACGCCACAACCCTAAACAAGTAAGGAAGGAGAATATCTGAAAAGCAGAAAAAGACTTTTGGTCATGTTGGCATCAGGCAGGAATCAAACCCGCGTCTTTCGCATACCGGGCCACTGCACTAACCACTTTGCTACCGAGACCATTAACAGACTGGCTGAATCTTTCTGGTATATTTGCCTATGAGCCAGGGTGATTTCATCAATGTTATAGGTATCCACCTCTACACTCGGAAGAAATATTATTTTGAGTATTTAACTTCCGATTAAGATGATTCCTGCCTGTCACCAAATGTCTTTTTCTGGTTTTCAGATCTTTAGTAAAGATACATGGAAAATACTAAAACAATAATAAAACAAGGCAGAATATTTTATTTTTTATTTTATTTAAATTGTTTGCAATGTGCGGAGATCGAACCCGGTATTGTCCGAATCTGGTATGGCCAACTTCTCATTAATTTTACTAAATTGGTTTTTAACTACATTAACAAGTACTGACTACTGGTGCACTAGGACGTCTGTATATTCTTTTATCCAGGTAATTTCAAACAATTATTTGCTTATCATCCAAAATACTGCTAGTCTCTGCTGATCATGTGCAATCATCAGCCTGTGACTTCCACCATGTCAGTTATTTCTCATGCTGATGTAAGTCAGCCAAATCATTCTACCGTTAGTGTTTTTTCAACTGTTTATCATGACACGACTGTGAAATCAGCAGAAATAGATTTTCTTCCGCTCAAACAAACCTAAACCTAACCTGACCTCTGAGCTTTCTGAAATAAAACAAAACAACAGCAGCTCATCCGTCAAGGGTGTCTGCGACCTGTGATTGGGCTGTCATGAAGAAAATCGCTCAGAATCGATTATGTGCGAGCCAGTGCCAGGGCGACGAAGCAGTAGGCGGGCCGCACGCGGAGGAACTGAACTTGGTATTTTTTCAAGAAAAAATGACTGCTCCATACAAAATATTTAAATAACTGTGGATATTCTAATGGTTTGGCGTTCAGTGCAATTTCTTTTTCTTTTCAAACCATCAATTAGAGAAGTATCTTAAAAAAAACGACCGAGTGCATTTCGGACACGCCCTTGCGGGGATCCTTGGAAATATTATAATTTAAAAAAAACTGCAACTGTGTCTCTTGCCTACTAATTTTGGGTGGAAGTTTGAATAATAATTTAACTTGATTTAGAAGTTCCAGAGAGTGGCAAAGGGGCACACGTTCTACCACATTGGAAGTGTCTCTCACCCAAACTATTCATTTTAAAATAAATATATATATTAGAAACCTCAGAATCATTTTTGTTGACCTACCCTACATAGTTTAGTATGGTATTTATCCATACAAACCTACGGTCATTTTGTTAAAGCGAATCCCCACTGTTTCACGCGCGTACTTTATGTCACTCAGTGTGCTGGGGGCCTAAACCAATGATTGCAGGGTTAGGTGGATTTGATTCATACCCGGATATTGAGGAGTGACAGGGCGTTGAAGAAGTGGAAATCAGAGTCAAACTCGAGCCCGCTGATACATGTTACACAATTTGATCGCGGGAAACGACCTGCAAAGTTGCTTACCGACAAATAGATTTGCAGGTGTCACATTTCCTTATTACTGGTCGGATGCCGTCCCGACTTGGTTTTTATGGTTATGCCAATTTGGGGTTTTTTTGAATGGTTTTTCAACCAATTTCGCACAGTCACTACTGGAAAATGAAAGATAGCGAACTATGAAGGCTATTTTCACACTGGTTAAATGTATTTATTTTTGTGTTGATTTTAAAATACATTTTGGAGAGAAAACGATGTTTTTTTTTCAAGTAACAATAAATTTGTACGAGTAGGTATCGGCTGAAACTTTGACTAAATAGTTTTGAGAACTAGATTATCAATGTGAATCAAGCTTAAAGCAAGCATGCTAAAGATAGTAATGAACTGTTGAATAACTCTGTTTTTCCTCTTGCTTCCTATTTTCAATACTTGCATCTAAATGCTGTCTGGAAGAGATCGCTTTTAGCGATAAGGCCGCCTTCATTGTACTGCTAAATCTCTGTAAACATTGTTATGTAATTGTTTTCTTTGTGCAATAAAGTATATCTTATATTATGCTTACGACCTATCTTAATAACTTACATGCATGAAATCCTGAGTGCACTTACTGAACTAATCAAAACTAAACTCTTAGTCAAACATCTCATAAAACTCAAACTGCATCAAGTTACCCTTAAACGATTTATCTCAATTAATTCCAGATTAATTTTTAATTCCATCCCAAACTTGTCGGAAAGTTGGAGAAAATTTAATTTCTTCGATTAACCGATCTTATTAAATACCTCGACGTAACTCCGTTTAGGGCTTTTTTGCCCCGAACCGTTTTTCATTAGCCGGGTTCAAGTTTTAAATTTAACAAGCAAACTCCATTTCAAGGTATTAAATATGCGAACCCGGTGGTCTGGCCTCAGTGTCTAATGGAATAAAACGGCCCTTGCTTTGATGATAAAAATAAACAACATTTTTAAACAAGATGGCGAGAGCTGCTATTTAAAACTTTTTCACTCATCAAGTATGCTTTGATTTTTACTGTGCTAGCTCTACTAGTTTCAGAGAAAATAACTTTAACAATTTTTTGTGTTAGTAGAAGTCCTAATTTATGTAAGAATTTACTGACTAGCAAAAATTGAATTTTCATCTTGTTATTCTATTTTGACAAAAAATGAGTTGTTACATAGGTACATAAGTTAGGATAATTTCTTAACAAATCCATATAAAAATTAAAGAATGAGTTTGGTTGGCACACAATAACATGAATTGAAAAATGTATCATTGTCACGTTTAGCCAGTTATTGAAATTGTGTAACTTTCCGCCCAATCTTCCGTTTAACCTTTGGCAGTTGTAACACTGTTTTACAACACAACGTTTTAAACTTTTAAAAACATGCTTTTTAATGTTATAGGAGCTTGAAGATCACCCGATGGAAAGTGTTCACCTCTATCCATGGACAACTACAACACCACCGGTCTCACTGTTGCGTTGAGTGGCCTGTAAAAAGGAACTTTACTGCTCTTCAATGCCATAATCTCTCCCAAAAATATTTGAAATCAATCAACTTCAACCTTATCAATCTTAATCAATTCAAGACATTTCAATTGTAGCAGTCTGCAACATCACCTTCTTTCCGCCGTCGGCAAATCAGAAACATAAGGGGAAGCACATAAATGAAAATTGCAAAGCTGTCACGCCCCCAATCATGATCGTTTCAACTTCTTCCAACTCAGGAACTCTTGAAACGCTCGAATGTAGACACTATTCACATAGCAATAAGAAGTAGGATAACTTCGTAAAAGTTGACTCCCTTATTTGCTGAAGCGCCTTGTTTTCGAGTTGTAAATTGATTGAAACGCCGACAAACTGATAATTGCTAATAGTTTTCTTGTTAGTGTACGGAACTAGTTTGCAGACTACTTGATTTCTTTCTGAGTTCCACTTTGGCTTGTCAAGAATTAAGTGGTTGTTCGCCGCGATCCGTTTCAAAGATAGCAAAAAGTGAAGAAAGTTTACTTTGCGAAATGTACGCTTTTGAAATCTAGCCTGTTATGCAAATGTAGGCACAGGTGCCAGGTTCTTTTCTTATATAGGGTGTTACAAAAATACCCCTAATAACTGAAGGGCGTTATACAAATTCCTGAAAGGATTCCCTTGTTAATCTCTTACAGTCCTAGCTCTTGATTTGAATTTCGAGTTAATTAACGTAAAATTAAAACACCAATCATAGAAACACCCAGCACTAATTTGGGTTTGTGGACCCAAATTGACCCTGACCAGGAGCGACCTCCTTCTATAAATCGAATTAATATCGACATTTTGGTAAACATTTTGATGTACGTTTTTATAGAAACCGTTAAAGATATGTAAAAAAGGGACAACACTTACCATATCAGATTCATTCACTTTCTGTGCCATTTCAGCCATTTGAAAAAAAACCCTGTATAAATAGACTAACAAGTGACCCCCTCCCATTTTTAGTCCAAACAGTCTAAACCAAAGTGTCTGCCAATCACAATACATCATGCATAATTAAGTTTCGACACCTTCTTGTTCGTATTGACACGTTAATCTGTTTTATTTTAGTTTTTCCAATAAATAAAATATCTATGTTGTTGCATAGACAGATCTCTCATGAGTACAGCTACAAAGGCTGTTAAAATTCCTGTAAAAGATAAAGGTTAAAATAAGCTAGCACTCTGAGCTAGACCCGACCGTGTTTTGATAAAAAAAAACTGGAAATGACTTAATGCTAATGTGCTCAGAGACTTGTGCTATCAACTACATAGCAAAAACAGCACGAATATGAATCAAATAATACAATTGAATGCTTCCAAGCCGACGACTTCAGTTACAAAAAGAACGAAACCAAGTCCACTGAAAATTTAATTTAAAGTTTACTTCAAATCTTCGCAACAACGCAACATCTCATTTCCGGTTCTTTACGTGTCGCTTGCAACGTGCACGTTGCTGGAAGCTGTTGGCGACACGGCTAAACTATCAGACTATGTTAAAGATGGATCGGAGTTTGTTTGTGACTATAGTCCGTTCGCGTTAAGAATGCAGTAATTTCATACTTGCCCTTCGATTTAGCACGCCCTCTAACTAATCGAATCGTTCCTAATTAGAAAGTCAAGTCGACAATGACCAGTTAACCGCTTACTTTTGAACGCAAAGGTTGTGGATTTCAGTTTTTTTGTGTGCAACAAATTAAATTTAAAAATCACTGCATTCTTAACGCGAACGGACTATAGTCTATGAACACTTTGCGACCGATTTGGTGTAATGGTTCAGAAGTGGGCTATAGTCTAGTGCTGATAGATTACTACGTCTTGGAACCTATGTCGTGGATTATAGCTTGTACATAGCACCTTGTAGTTAATATGATTGATGTGCCGAGTATTCGAACGCTACACGCGTACACACACCCTGTAATTAACTTATCAGCTGTATATACGAGTATTTGACAAGCTCTTAGGCCTGCACTTGTAGCGCTGTAGTTGAACATTAGTGTTGAATGCATTTAGAAATATTGAAGTAAGTTTATCAATATTTTAAACGCAAACAAAAGCTGTGCAAAAAATTTGATATACAGGGTGGCCCAGCGACAGTGGTCCAAAAATTTTTTTTAGGTAGAGGGCATCATAACAAGTCATTTAAAAAAAACATTAGTTCCGCGAAAATCAATACTTTAGAAGTTATGATTTTTTCAAGTTTCTTTTGAAATTTCTCAACTCCAATCACTTAATTCACTCTTGTTTGGAAACTATCGCACTGATTCAGTTCAAATTTAGTATAGATGTACAATAGTAATGTAGCAACCATATTATGTGTGAATTTTGAGTTTATTCTAAGACAATTTGTTTTTTTTTTAAGTTTCGTCAATAATTTTTCGCCATTTCAAAAACTAATACAATTTTCAAAAAATCACTGCTGCAATGTTTGTGCACTTGATGATTTGTTTATGATCTTAAAAACTGTCCATAAGTATGATAATAGTCTATGCAAAAACTTGAAGTGATGCAACTAATGGAACACTTTTAAAATTAACATCATGTACGGTAAGTGGCTAAAACTCAGAATGGGTAATTTCTGCACTGACCCTAATTTAAAAAAAAAAAGTAGCCAAAATATTTTTTTTCGGATAGAGGGCATCATAGCAACTCATTTAAAAAAAACATTAACTACTCGAAAATCAATACTTTAGAAGTTATCATTTTTTTAAATTTTGGGCCTAAGTGGTTGAACTTCAGGGACTTAAATCACTTGCGTTTGTATACTATCCGACTGACGAACTTCAAAATGAGTAAGAATAGAAGAGAGTAAAAAAGGATTTATCTCATTTATTCATTACAATAGAATGAGTGATACAAAAGGCGGACTTAATGCTGTTAAGGCATTATCTACCAGTCAACATAAAATAAATCAAAGCCAAAAGTATGGGATTAATTATTAAGTCATCCCATATTTGAAGTTCCTTAGTCGGATAGTTTACAAACAAAAATGATCTATGTCTCTGAAGTTCAACCACTTAGGCCAAAAATTTAAAAAATAATAACTTCTAAACTATTGGTTTTCGACTATCTAATGTTTTTTTAAATGATTTGCTATGTTGTCCTTTATCTGAAAAAAAATATTTTGGCAATTTTTTTTTTTAAATTAGGGTCAGTGCAGAATTGACCCATTCTGAGTTTAACCGACTTACCGTACATGATGTTAATTTTGAAAGTGTTCCATTAGTTGCATCACTTCAAGTTTTTGCATAGACTATTATCATACTTATGGACAGTTTTTAAGATCATAAACAAATCATCAAGTTCACAAATATTGCAGCGGTGATTTTTGGAAAATTGTATTAGTTTTTGAAATGGCGAAAAATTAGTGACGAAACTTAAAAAAAAAAACAAAATGCCTTAGAATAAACTCAAAATTCGCACATAATATGGTTGTTACATTACTATTGTACATCTATACCAAATTTGAACTGAATCAGTGCGATAGTTTCCAAACAAGAGTGAATTAAGTGATTGGAGTTGAGAAATTTCAAAAGAAACTTGAAAAAATCATAACTTCTAAAGTATTGATTTTCGCGGAACTAATGTTTTTTTTAAATGACCTGTTATGATGCCCTCTACCTAAAAAAAATTTTTGGACCACTGTCGCTGGGCCACCCTGTATAATTCACATTTATAAATTTGGAAGAAAATAATGCTAAAGTTTCTACTACGTTAATAACTTCGTGTAGGTTTAAACCACTGTTAAATACTAGTTTCAATCGACAAATACAACGTGTAACGCTCTACGGCGCAGAAACGTACGTCGTGTCGGGGGTTAATTACTGAAGTCTCGGTTTCACACCGAATCACTGAAGTGTTTATTTAATTACTAACGGTTTTCAGGTTTGCATGACTGTTGTGTGTTTGAAATTGTGAAAGCGACGTCTCTTTCATGTTCTTAAAATGTGAAAACCCTGAAACTGATTATTTAGAAGTTCATTCAATTCCTATTTTAAGTTTCTAAAAAGCCTATTGATTTTTAATTTGAAATTCGTAATTCGCGTTGAATCCTAATTACAAATGCAAACCAAAAAAGGAAGATATGTTATGTTAATACTTACCTTATTCGAAAACTGGAACATGACTGACGTATGAATTCAAAATTCTTTATTGCTCATGTGGTTTAACAAGGTCTTAAAACGGAAGAAGAAGGAATGACGTGGACGTAAACGAATCGCTGTCATATTTGCTTGAAAAAGGTTCATTGGACCTAATTTTGTTGGGCCACTCACGGGTCCGTTTCTTCCCTTTTTTTTCAAAGTACAAACTGAGAAATTAGTTTCTGTACCCAGCAAACCTTTACACTCCAGTTAAAACCAACCAACAGCCAGTTCCAGCTACACAAATCTTTATTAAGCGAAACGGCATTCGAATATAACCAGACAATTTCCTGGTTCCCAAGACGTTCCACAAACGTTTTTGAATGAACGACACAAATTCAAAGCAGTAATAATAAACCCTTCCTAGACGGAAAGTTAATTTCAACTCTCGACTCTCAAGACTGCGTTTTATTTTGCAGTTACTCGAGATTGACTCCAGAGTGGAAAGAAGTTAAATTAGATAATTTTAAAGTTGAAAAATGTTTGCTTTAGAGTGTTCCCTTTGGCGGGCACTGTATATGGTAGAATAAGGAGTATGTATCTTATTGCACAAAATAACAATTGAAAACATTTTTTACAGAGATTGAAGACTTTTAATGACAGGTGTTTACGTATTTTACTTGTGATTGTATTGAATTAACATTAAAATGACTTTATTAAAATTTAATGAATGTCCTACCTACATTTGCCGATATACTTTAATGTCTCCACCAACCAACCTCATAAAATACTCTTGTAAACAACTAAAATTTGTGATATGTTATACGAAACAACCAATATAATGAAGAAATACAAGTAGATACACAGTTTTAGTTTTTGTCAAGACCTAAGTTCAAATCTGTTCAAAATACACACTTTACAGTTAGCGTAGGTACTCTGACTACCAGACTTAACTGTAAATTATTTATTTTCACACATAATGATTGCTTTGAATCTGATGTAATAATAAAAGTGGTGAATGGAACAATCTCAAGCATTGCTTTCTCAAACGCTATTTACCTAGATTACTTAATCTCAGCTAAACTAGTCAGATTTAATCAAGACAAACCACCAAAATTTCAAGTAAGATTCATGCCAAAGAGCTGTTATCATAAACCAGGCAACATTTAGAAACCCTGTAATATTCGGTTACGTATTTAATATTCTATAGAGCACAGACTGCTTGTTCTGTAAGCAAGTGTGAAGCGTCTGCGATAGATATTATTATAATACAAGCTTACACACCGAGGTTAATCGACGAGCCAGCTCAGATCGGTGTTTACAGTATTCCCTCCGCGTCATATGGTAATCTGAAAGCTGTACGACCGCAAACAACAGTATATGCAATCATCATACTATTCTGCTACGTTATAGACAATTGGTGTAAGTTTTCGGAAAGTACAAGTTGTGGGTATCTAGTTTATAAATCAATGATGAAAAGTTATCTGCGCATTAGATAAGTTAACACAAAAAATATTTAGTATAATAAGAAAAAAAAGTAAATAAAACAATGTAAAAAATAAATAAAATAAACAACCATAGGTACCATACGTAGGTACGTAGCCAACAACACCTTTACATCATAAAGATGAAAACAAACTCGAAAAACATAGCTGTAAAATAACTTTAAAAAAATTAAGTGTGTGTGTGACTCTACCACAGTTCCGATGAATTGTCAAACAGTTAAGATTGTATTAATTGAGCGATCTTAAATTAATACTTAAAGAGCAATTATTATAGACAGCTAAGAAAACAAGCTGTTGATGGCAGTCAACAAAATTAAATCGTCCGATAAACTATGACTGACTCTAGATGATTAGTAACAACTTTAATGCAAGAAGTACAAAAATTACTTCTACAGCAAAGATTTCCCAGACGTATAAACTCCAGCTTTTTTTACGTTAATAAGCATCATTCTCAGTTTCATTCAGTTTATGAACTGACAGACGGAACAAACACACCATTTAGTTCTAAATGATGCGCAGAAATGATCAGATCATTAGCTTTTAACTAAGCAACTTCAGTTTTAGTGGACGCCACAGAGCGCCGAACCTAAATCCAAGCCATTTGGAAAGTTGGGCTGAGCTGAGCCTACACTAGCTATTGAGGCTGAGCTACGTTGAGCTACGTTGAGCTTCTCTGAGCTATTCAGGAGCAGTCACTATGGAACGCGTTCAACGGCTCACGACAAATTGGGTGCATCTAGTTTTACGTCCCTCGGTGAGTTTGAAGTCGCCTCGGCGATGCTAAGCACACAAAACGGGGACACCGTTTTGTAAGTCGCTTGTTTTTATAAGAAATACCTGACGTTAACTCAGTTTAGTTAGTTCAAAATGTTTTTTTTTCTTTGGTCATTGGGAAATAAATAAATCCCTGGATATTATTCCATAAGCCCATAGCCCCAAAGTAAGCTTATTTAAGCTTATGTTATGAGATACTAGACGACGGACAAAAATTCATCATAAATCCTTTTCTTTTGTAAATAGATACATAATATACATGAGAAACCAAACATACATGTTTATACACACAAATGATTAATATTTACGGTCATAAGACGTTTGGTAACAAATAGGCCTCTCAATGAATTACAAGACAGTGCGACTGCATTTTTTTTTTATTGTACAACAAAGAATAATCTATCTATCTACGAGTATATTAACAATCCATTTAAATACATCTACATGCTCTGGCTTACCCATTTTAAAGTTGACGTTGATGCTTTTGAAAGAAGAGTTACTGATGTAGTTCACTTAGGAAATAGGTATGTAGAAATGAAAGTGAATGAAACTCGTACACTAGCTAAAAAACACGGCTATTACGGCGGAAAAGTTATGAAATGCAGACCATTTAATATCAAACGTAGCGTAGATTATTTTAATCACTCAAGTGCCTAGTCGTATAAACCTTATTGGTCTGAAAGGTATTAACAACCGTTCTATCAGAATTTTTAATAAACATGTAATTCCATGAAAAGTATTAAAATATGTTTCTACAAATCGATTCACTTTGAGTAATGAACAAAATGCTTCCTCCAACATATTATGTACTACATATTATATCTTTCATAAAACAAATAGTGCCCGTGCCATAACGATATACAGTGACGTACTTGGAATGTAGAACCCAACTATACCTATGGGTGGATGACCAATGACCACTTGGCATAACTCAATCATGACTAAATAAATAAATAAATGACTGCCTAAAATAAACAAAGCTACCTGTGACCATACAATATCACTATTGAATAACAGTTTGCGTTTAGTATATTAATATCTTCTGATTATTAAATGTGTTGATATGTTCTGTATAAACAGCCTAGTAACTATTGACTGGTAACTTACATTTTCTATCATGATAGCTAGAAACTTTTATTTATTCACCTTAAAACTTGCCCAGATATAAAAGCCGTTCACATAATTAACCGATTCGTGATTGCATTGTAGTAATTTTTGTTGTTCTAATATTTATCCCTACGCTACATGAAAAATAGACTTAATGAATTAGATACATCAGAGGCCTGTGGAATAATGAATTATGGCTTTTGAAATTTCCAATCATTTTAGTTTTCGTCAACAAAATATAAATATGAGACAGTATGCAATGCTGATTAATTAACAAAAACCATACTTAACAACAATAAATACTTTGACTTTGATTCATGGATTATAAAAGATACTAAAACAACTTGAGGAATTCTGCATCAATTGATTTCCCAGTTTTTGCTGCATGGTTTCTTTCTAAAACGGAAAAATGAAAATTGGTTCACTGAAAAATATGAATAAATTCCTGAGAAATATTTTCTCATATGACGCTTACTTGGTTGTAATTATGTTTTTCTTTGGTTTTTTTCGTAAAAGTTCGAATAGATGGGTTACTGTTATTACCGGAGTTTTCTACTGTTGTTTTATTGTGTGCTTTATTTTTCATTTATTTTTGTCGATTTTGAGTTTTCAATATTTTTTTGAACTATTTAATGTAGCCGCATTTCTAGTCGACGTCATTTTTTTATCGCAAATATTGACTGCTTGATTTTTTAACAATAATTTAACCCTCTTTGATTACTATAGCGGAGTTAAAGTTATCTATCTTAGTATGGGATCGAATTTAGCGCAAATTTCTTACAGTCTTTTAGGTATACTGATAGTATTGATTGTCAGACTTGTAATGGTATACTGTTTCATATTCGTTTTCAAAATTGTCAATTCTTCATATGGCTCGATATTTGGAGTTATAATAATAATATCCTGCTCGAAAACTACGATTAAAGTATGTTTTATGTATGAACTGCTGTGGGTCCAACTGAAAATGTTCAAAAGAAAATTATCACGGAGTTTATATAATCATAAATTTAACTACGAATACAAAAATAATGCTTTGAAGAAATATTTTTGTATTTACAAAAATATATTGAGTAATATGAGTGGCAGTTTGGGAATGCTACGGTATCAGGTGAATAGAAGCTAGTTCTGCTAAAGATGATTTTAATTTTTAATTACGTTACATTACAACATAGTAAAAACCCCTTATTCATAAAAACTTAAACAGCGCTTCAACAACACATTAACTTTTGTATCGCTTTGTCACGTTCATTCTTGTTGATGCCGCCATTTGCGAGTAAGTGACATAACATGTCAATGGCTTAAGCTGTGCTTTAGCGTTGCGTTCGTTTTTATGTATAAGGGGTGAAAAGTTCATTCATAATTTATTCCAGATGTGCCTTTCTCTCCTCATCAGTGGCACTGTTGTTTTCTTACTGACCAGCTTTTGGCTTTATTCTAAATTACATATAGAGGTAAGAAACAGATTCGAAGTGAACAGACATTAAATATGATAATAAATATATACATATATTTTATCATTCAGGTGATGATAAAGTCACAAAGAAAACTTTACCCCATCGGTAGATTGGTCAAATGAATTACTATGGAAAAAACGTATTCTTCTTTTGATCGCCAGTTTCCGTATTGGTATATTTGGGGTGTTGTATGTAGATAATTATTATATTTTTTAAAGTTAGAATATTTTTCACCTGTTACCATGTACCATGTTGTCATTTTCCTGTTTATAATTAGTTCATATTTATGCAGTTTATTTATTACCTCAGTAAAACACATTCCAATCCTGTATTCAATTATGCACAGGCTTTACCCGTTCAATCATCTATCCTCTGTCTGTAGGATTGTTTTTAGCAATCAGACTGCCTAAATTGTACATGAACACAGAAATGACGTATTACTTACATACTAGGTATTTGAGTGATACGCAAATTAGTTTTTGTTGAAGAGGGCCTTATTAAGTAGGTAATCAGTAACCCCCTTATTCATAGAAACGAACGCAACGCTAAAACATAGTTTAAGCAATTGACGTGTTATGTCACTTACTTGCAAATGGCGGCAGCAACCAATGCAAGTGAGAAAGCGATACAAAAGTTAACGTGTTGTTGAAGAGCTGTTTAAGTGTTTATGACTGTGGGAGTTGTGTGTAAATAATATTATTTTGGGTTCCAGTTGCCTATCAAGGTCTTAATGGCATTTTGGATTCAAGACGTGATGTTTAGTATTATCGTCGCTTGTTTTTCGGGAATAATAGCGGAATTAGTCATTCACGAATATGAAGAAATTCAATGCGTTATAACGAATGAACTACTGTACTATCAAGGTAAACTAATCTAAGCTCTATTATTTTCAAATCCGTTTTTTTTATAAAATTTGGACTACCCACTGTGTCTTAGAAAACTGTTTAATTAGTTTATCAACTGATTCATTCTTTAGAATGATAAAATATATTTTTAGGAAATTTAAAGAAGAAAGGAAGTACCTATACAGAGTGACTTCACAAAGTATTGCAATAAATGAAAAGTTGTGTCTTGATAAATATTTTTGCAAACGCGGTGTTTTTTTTTTGTTTCAAAATATCCTAAATAAAAATCAGTGAGGGATTTATTTCGCGCACTATAATGCCTATTACAATTTTAGTTTCGCTCGTGCGATAATATCGTGATGTGCACGAGATAATTATTCCACGAACGAAGTAAATTATCCACGTGTACTTTTTTTAAAAAGCTGATAAAACGATGATGAAAAGTTACTGATTCAGAGTTCACCCTGAAAATTTGATCATAACTTGCAAAATAACCCTATATATTCATTTAAATAAGTGAGTCAAGATCTATAGTCCGTTCGCGTTAAGAATGCAGTGATTTCATTCTTGTCCTTCGACTTAGCACGCCCCCTAACCAATCAAATCCCGAGTTTTTTTGTGTGTAACGGAATAAAATTAAAAAATGACTGCGTTCTTAACGCGAACATACTATAGGCAATTAATAATGGAAATCCCAAAATATACTGTATTTTTTTCACAGATGATAACTACCGCCTGATGATTTATGACATATTTAGTTATATGAAGCAAAACGCACCTAAGTACAACATTTACAACACTGTACCAATAGATGTCAACGTAGCCTTAGGATTATTTAACGCTGCTTCTATTACTATAACTTCTGTGTTTATTTATTTTTAACTAACTGTCCTGACAGACTTCGTTCTGTTGTCAAACATTCAGCGTTTCGTTAGGTGGAAACAGTTACTATGACAAAACTAAATTTTGTTTTTTTATTCCCAGCATTTCTTCATGGTTACTCACCTTTCCATCCTCGACTGGACTTACACAAAGAATGAATTTTAGCTGTACCGTTAGATGTCGTTCTGTCAATTTTTTCCTGAACTCTCACGATTATTTCAAGACCAATATTAGCCAAATCGGTCGACTGGTTCTCTAGTTTTAGTGAGACTAATAAACAGCAATCGATTTTTATTTATAAGGGATTTGGTATCCTGTTGTTTGATTTTTGTGGCACTTTGTAAGTATTTTACTCAGTTACCAAGCATTTAAATATTGAGCTTGACGCAAATATACATTGAGACGATTCTAATGACTATAAAAATACCTTAGGCCTTTGCCCACCTGTGGTATCCTAACGGCTAGATAATTTCATTGTCAAAGTGATATTTTGTGAAATTATTATCGGCAAAGTTTTTGAAAATACTATTTAAATAATTAATATACTTGTTCGCCTGAAAATCTGCCATTAGCTTTCAACTCATAATATGATGGGACACCTTTTTGTTCTTGTACGGTGTAAATATTATCCGAAAGCTTTTTTATGTTATTCCCATTAGTTTTGTTAGTATGACATGCGTTGCTTGTGGGATGCAACAGGTCATTACTGTAGATTAATTTATGCTCCTAATTAGGATGCCAATTAAATTTAATAACCCAACCAGTACATTACTAATTGCAAGTGTACATATTCCGATGTCCTAAATATTTACCTAAGTATAACTAGCACCCGCCCGCGACTTCGTCCGCGTGGACTTAGCTGTATGTGAAAAAAGATTTTCCCGCTTTTCTGTTGAAATTTTCCTGAATTTTCTTTGCTATAAACCTCACGGAGCCCGAGACCTTTCCAACGAATGCAAAACCGTGGAAATCGGTTTGTGCGTTCTGGAGTTATAGCGTCAGGAAGGAAAACCTGACTTATTTTTATATAGTAGATTATTTGATACTGTGCTGGTTCTCACGAAGATAATATTGTACTGTATAGCACAAAACAGTCATAACAAGAACTCTGAAAAAATACAGACATAAACTGCCTATATACAACCCACTGCTGGGCACAGGCCTCAACTCTACTATGAGCGTGTGCGAGCCATACTTGTGCGAGCCATACTTGTGCGGGTCAATGGCAGGTTTCTCTCTAATCATACATGATTAGAGAGAAACCTTAATGTCAGAGGTTATCAAGCCACCCTACCTCCGACTAGGCATAACGACCTACATCTAGCGACTTGAACCGGAACCAACTGTTTACTTCATAGTTGAGGTGTGGCCTGTGCTCAGCTGTGGGACATATAAAGGCTGGTGTTTGTTTTGTTTGTATGTGTTAATGCCTTTTCACCAATGTACGGGCAATTAGTCAAAGCGTAGGCCTCCAGCTCTACATCTCTGTTCGCCTATAACTTACGCCAAAACGTAATGCGCAAGGATTAGGCGACCATATCAGAACACGTATTACTGGCCGGAACTGGGACGAATGTACATTGTGCCCAATCCTACATATTAGGCATTATTAATGAACGAGAGGATTGTTTGATAGAGGATCTACGGCATCTCTAAAGCATATGCAGAGGCTGAATCATCATCATCATCAGCAACCACATGATGTCCAGTGCATCCACCGAAACCCTGCAACGTTTAGGAGGTCATCCGTCTACCTTGCGGGTTGACGTCCCACGCTGCGCATGGCCTCGAATGGTCTCCACTCGAGGTCTTCCCAGCCCCAACGGCCAACAGTCTAGAGACCAAATAATGACGAAAACTTTCAATGCACAAGACAATTAGTCGCCTGATTTCTCGAGTGACATAAATTTTTTGTCCTACCAATAAATCACAATTCGAAATCTCAGTTCAATCCCTCATGACAAAATGAAATTTTCACATACATTCCAGACTGGCTCTGAGACCATCATGTCATCATAACTATTGCAGTCTACTGCTAGACCAGCCACCCGCTTTCGCCGTCCAGTTTGGAAAAATGCATCCAACGTTTGCCAAGCAGTGGCCTCCATTCGAAAACCAGTCTTTTCCACTAACCCACGGTTCTTTGACAGCTAAGGCCAGCCGACTGCTACTTTAGTTTGCTACACTACTGAACTATGACCAGTTACTTTGGTCTTCTGCTGGATAATCTCATTCTGGACTTTGTCCCTTAGCGAGCTTCGGAGCATAGACCTTTCCATAGCTCTCTGATTGAGTATCTCATAGTCAGTGTGCTAACTTCATCATCAGGTTCCGCGTCTTAGCTTCTTACGTTATAACGGGCAGGATGGCGCTTGGTCTTTAGGCATTATGGCAAAGATGACTTGAAAATCTGGCCCAACATACCCAGTGCCCATCCAAGCTGCCTTCTTCTGAAGATTTCATTCTCAAAGCTGCCACTTTGCTGCCACTTTTCTGTCAGGTCTACTTACTCCTGGACAACTTCCAGGGCTACATTTTAGACAAAAAATAGTTCCGAGAATAGTCTTCCAAACGATGGTAGAGTGAAATGTTAGTTCCTTATTCGAATCTAGCCGTCATGCCGCCTAATACATGGGAAACACGCGTTGATATCCTAAGCAACTGCAGTTTGAACTAACCCGTAGGTTAAAAAAAATCTTTTAAAAGGAAACAAGGTAAGATGAAGGAGAGGAAGAAGTTACTTATACAACCCAGATACAATGTTTTCAGAGTTAAAGCATTTTGTCCGCTGTCAGTCCATACTTTGTCCCACCGCTTAAAGCTCTGGTATTAAGCAGCTCTATTAATACACGTATTGTACAGAACAGCCTCTTCAGTTCAGCTGGGTATATCGCGCTTAATTTAATACGATCATTTAAATCATCATAATCTGCCCTGTTCAGTCTGGATACAATGACTTGAATAGCTTTCAGTGGATGTATTGCGCCAAAAGATGGCAGCAACACGACTTATATCCTAACCCACGTTTGGGAAAGACATATTGATTGTTACAATCTTGGTGAACGAAATATTCCCAAGCCATTTTGAACCCAACGTTGTAAGTGGTGAGCCTACCACCGTTAACAGGGTGGATTGGGTTTTTATCGGTATTTCCTTTACTGGAAGGTTAGCGCCAAATGTATATACAAGGAACAAAAAGTATGTGTTTCAACACAGAGTACCTATTAAAGCCTTGTATTAAAGTATTGCAAGAAGTTCTAACGTTGTTGTTTACTGTGATTTTATTAATCATTTTAAAATATTTAACGGCGTGGAATGACGTGTTCTTATCAATCTGAAAGAAAACATCATAATTTACAGTCACAACAAAGACCTCCAATTCACTATGGCCCTTGTCAAGTCACCCGACCTTCCTAGGGCGGGCGTCACACGCTACTGCCGTAAAGTTTGCCTAAAAAATTCCACTTTCTCAACGGAAAGCATGGTTGTTCTATTTTCTGGACTTGCAATAAATTGTGAGTGTTTTTCGGTGAATGAATTAGGTTTTAATGTAGATTTAAGTAAAATATACAGTAGTAGCTAGTAATTTAAAAAACCCGTTTAAACACAACCATTTGAGACACGTGGTTTTGCTGTTGTACAAATCCTCATGACCTTATGTCATGTTAAGAATTTGCAGCTACGAGATTAATCTCAAAAAACTTCACAAAGCATTAAAATGCACAGCACTAAGTGTTGTGGTGTTCACATGCGAACACATGAAATTTGACATTGGCAAACTACCCTCGATAAAATAATGTGTAGGCAATAAAAAAACTACCCAAACCTTTCCCAATGTACCAAAATAGCTAGTAACATCGCTTCCAAATAAAACCTAATAATTAACCAACCACACTGACCCTCTAGTCCATCTCCTTCCCACAGGTGCACCATAAATTCCCCCCATAGGGGTACAAGTCCATAGTTCACACGCTCCAAGTGCTTTATAAGCTCCATAGATCCAAGCTTATCTATTCCTACCTTATTTATAGCCCTCCTGACTATTCATTTGGCAAGACGTTATGGCGTTGTTTGGACATAGAAGCTTTTATGACTTGAGATAAAGTTTTTGTGAAGCAAATCGAGGTTTTTATAGCTAGTTTTTCTTGGAAAATGAAGTTGGAGACCAATCGCAATAAAGTAATGAAAAGTGTTTGTGTTATTGGCACGAAATAAAAGAGATAAAAATGTTTTTCGTCAATTGGAACCTTTGTATTACGTTTCCTACATTTTATTCAGTAGAAATATAAATAATGGTTAAAATATCCCCGCGACCATATCTCAAATGGGTGTCAGAGACATTCTGAGTAATGCTGTCATGGTGAACGGAACATTCATAAGCTCACATTTTGCCCAGTAAATTTGAACTCAACATGAAAAGGGCGAGCCCACTGCAGTTGTCCGGGTTTGTTTAAGTTTTTTTTTTGACGATTTCCATCATCGAAGTGTTGTAGCCAGTTTCCATTTCGGGACCACCGGGTCCCGAGCCAGAGTGTTTAACCAAAAGACCACGACGACGGATCTGAATAAGTTGAGTAAAATATGAAAAAGTATACATCATTGTTCATTAATTACTTTGTACTTTTGTAAAAACAATAAAAAAAAATATAAACTTTCTAGTCACTATATTGTCTAGTAAACCATGAAGTCAGTAGTCTGTAAGTTAATACGCAAAAATATGAACCATCTTGTCAGTGCCACTAGTAAAAACGAGCATATTCAGGCCATTTTTTCTTGGGTCTGGTTCTTGTCAACGTAACATGCTCGTAGCTTCGCTCCTATTTAGTTAACTACTACCTTATTTGTCCGACTAATTTCACACCTGAACTAACGCCATCTAGGCAATTCCCGAGGGATGGAAAGCATACAGTTTGTGGATGCTACTACAGTTATATAATATAGTTATATAATATCTGAGCGTCGCAGTGGTTGAATAACCAGGGTGTTCCTGAATTAAACAGCTAACTCTCCGTTGATGGAAACGATGATGATGATAGAAAACACCGATAAATCAATAAATAAAAAGCCAAACACTCTGGATAACGTTGGGTTCAAAATCGATAGGTGGTAGGATTCTGAATGTTCCGTTCGCCGAGACGGCAACTCACCCTGACTCCCCTGTCTGGAATAAAATCGAGTGCGTTTGTAATGTAGTGCGATGAAATACCCGTTCTACATTGAGATCTTTAACTATTTTGGATCTTAAACTTGTTTCAAAAGTGTTTCAACGGGCAAATTGGGGAGTAATTCAGGCAAAACTTCAGTTACAGTTACTGAGAATAAATCCCAACAGGGAATCTCTCCCCCCTTTTTGCCCCTACTTAGCGACCTAATTCAGGGTTTCATATTTAATTTACACCTGGCATTATGACGTCGGGGCTGGATTCGAGTGGCCACAACTGCCGTTTTACAACACCCTGTAGAGCCGTTGACCCTTTACTAGCGTAATACGCAATTTCATTTATGTCTAATTTGGGGGTGGGATTACTTATTGATAATGAGATTTATAAGTGTGGCGAAATATAAAAGAAGAAAATATTTGGAGGAAACTTTGGACAATTAACATGAAGTAGAAACCAATACAAAATTTCTTCGAATATTTAACCGTTTCTGCCCGCAACGGAAACTGAAAAGGATTTTTGTTTTCTTGTTTTAGCAACATTTTTCATCGATGCTACGTTTTTATCATTCGTTTCATGATGTTTGTATGGTATTTTCGATACATGGACTATTATCCAGCAAAAAATAGTATTTTTCTTTTCGAATCAGCATTCCCGAGATTAGCGCATACAACCAAAAAACGCTTTATGATCTAATTGCTTATTATTTTTTCCAAATATTCCTAACAAATTGAAAAAAATGAGGAGAACAGTAATAAAATCGATCTATTGTTAACTTCCTGGGTTTTGTACCTGCCAAACGTGACGAGATTGCCATATTTTTTTTTGTGATGAATTTCTAATTATTATTTATTAAGTACTCGGAAACATGTTATGAACATTATGGAAAAATATCTTATCTAATCTTATTTGCTGGTTGTTAAATATTGTCAGAGTCCAACAGCATTTAAGAGAACGTTTGTCACGAAAGCTAGTATTATTAAAACATCACATCAGTTAGTTCGCAAAGACAATGTCGCCATATATTACGAGTACAATGTTCATTAAAAAACAAGCATAATTACCAGGTCTTCCGAGCGTTACGTTTCAAACGTGCGTAATAAAGTCGCGTTGAGCATCATTAAAATGCTGTGAATTTGCGGAATGGAATTAAGATTAAGGAGCACGTGGCTTGAGTCGTGTTTTGTTCCTGAATTCGTCTCTGGAATGCCCTTTTTAAGAAGGAATTTCAAAATTCTCTTAACTGCTCATTTTTAGGGTGGCTTTCAGGTTGATGACTCGTTTAGCACAACGGTTAAGCACCAATTGAGATGTGAAGTTTGCAAGTTTATTTTCTGTAACAGTGCATTTAAAAAAAGAAGATTTTAATTATTTGGTGTTGGCCTACTTCCATCGACTATTCTTATTATTTATCAATGGGTGGGAAGTCTGAGTGAAAAAATTTGCTACACTTTCTCACTCCTACTTTTCACCCAATCGGAATGAAATTAAGATTAAAGAGCACGTGGCTTGAGTCGTGTTTTGTTCCTGAAGCCGTCTCTGGAATGTTCTTTTTATAAGACGAGGTTTTTGAAATTCTCTTATCTGCTCATTTTTAGGGTGGCTTTCAGGTTGATGACTCGTTTAGCACAGTGGTTAAGCGCCAATTGAGATGTGAAGTTTGCAGGTTCATTTTCTTTAACAGTGCATTTTTTTTCAAAAGATTTTTTTATTTGGTGTTGGCTTCTTTCATTTACTATTCTTGTTTATTTATCAATCGGTGGGAAGTCTGAGTGAAAGAATTTACTACACTTTTCACCTGAAATTTGCGGAATGAAATTAAGATTAAGAAGCACGTGGTTTGAGTCGTGTTTTGTCTCTGAATTCGTCTCTGGAATGTTTTTTTTTCAGACGGAATTACAAAATTCTCTAATCTGCTCATTTTCATAGTAACTTTCAGGTTAATGACTCGTTTAGCACAGTGGTTAAGTGCAAATTGGGATGTGAAGTAAGCAGGTTCATTTTATAAAACAGTACCCATGTTGGTTTTTGAAAAAAGTTAAGTTATTTGGTGTTGTCCTACTTTCACTTACTATTCTTCTTTATTAATCAATCGGTGGGAGGCCTGAGTGAAAGAATTTGCTACACTTTCTAACTATCATTTTTCACCTGAAATTTGCGGAATGAAATTAAGATTAAGGAGCACGTGGCTTGAGTCGTGTTTTGTTCCTGAAGCCGTTTCTGGAATGTTTTTTTTATAAGACGGGGTTTTGAAATTCTCTTATCTGCTCATTTTTAGGGTGGCTTTCAGGTTGATGACTCGTTTAGCACAACGGTTAAGCACCAATTGAGATGTGAAGTTTGCAGGATCATTTTCTTTAACAGTGCTTTTTTTTCAAAAGATTATTTTATTTGGTGTTGGCTTCTTTCATTTACTATTCTTCTTTATTTATCAATCGGTGGGAAGTTTGAGTGAAAAAAATTACTACATTTTTCACCAGAAATTTGCCGAATTAAATTAAGATTATGGAGCACGTGGCTTGAGTCGGGTTTTGTTCCTGAATTCGTCTCTGGAATGTTCTTTTTATAAGACGGGGTTTTGAAATTATCTTATCTGCTCATTTTTAGGGTAGCTTTCAGGTTATGACTCGTTTAGCACAGTAGTTAAGCGCCAATTAAGATGTGAAGTTTGCAGGTTCATTTCATGTAACAGTGCAAATGTTTGTTTTTGAAAAAAGTTCATTTATTTTTGTTGGCCTACTTCCATTGACTATTTTTGTTTATAAAACAATCGGTACCTAGGAAGTCTGAGTAAAAGAGTTTTACAAATTATTGTTAGTAAAAATTATGGATAACTACCTACTCAACAGAAGAAAATTTGACTTTGGGAATAGAACTACGGTTGTGTTGTCGGTCTAGAATGCAATACAATTATAGTATGTAGAGTCAATTTCAAGAACTAAATATTAGAATTGAAGAAACCCTACAGGAAGGCTAACATCATGCTATGAGCAATCAATGAAACGCATTTCTACTCTTTTTACTACCCGTAGTACCTATACTCTTTACTTAATGAACCAAAGATGGCTGGTTATATAATGGTAGGTCTACATAAGGAAGGTCCACATCTACAAGGGCGACGTTAAAAAGCAAAAACAAATGCCTGTAGCGTTTTATAAAAATTAATTTCGTTAAAATCGCTAAAAACCCGATAAACACTTCTCTGAAAACCGAACGAGACAGCTCGCCGGTGCGTGGCAAAAATTTAATTTAATTAATTGAGGAATACCAAGTGAATGAGCCTTCCGCCAGTTTTTCCGACGTTAGTCAATACTCGTTGAATTTAAAACTTTTTAATTAAGGACACTTCTGCACCGGTAGTTCATTTAAAAATTGCAGTGAACTGAGACTCCCGAACACGTGAAGTGATTTGGCCATAAGATTGCATTTCACTTATTATTGATTTACGACAAGACTCGCGACTCAAATGATCACGGCATTTGTTACGAGGCTTGTGGTGTTGCAAATGTCCATGATCTAGGTATTTTAGAGTAAAAAAAATTGCAGCTGAGTGCATAACCACGAAAATCTCCACGAATTTTAACGTTCCACAAGATGCAAAACTGAACAAACTACTTGACACTGGCTGAATACACTCGACAAAAGAGGGTGCAGGTCATTTAAAAACGGTAAACTCATTTAAAAATGAAAATAACGATCATTATTTCCTAAATATCCCCGACTTTACTTAAGAGTGCATTTGCTTGTTTCAAAGCATTTATTTTATTCACGAGTGCGCTCGCTCGCGCTAGTGTAATTGTTCGTTTGGAACAAACGAATTTTAATGAAAAACTCAGTGAATGTAAACGTGTATGCGACAGTCAGACTAGGAAAGTCGACTGTTTTTGAAAGTGTAGATTTCGCTGTGTGTTCATTATGGTCATTTGTTCTAATTACAAAAAACACTAAAGCACCAAAAAATAGCTGTCTATCCATTTAATCTCATACTGGCAAGTGACCTTGTAGTATTTTCAAACGCCTAAAAAAAACTTGCCTTCAAAACTTGGCAATCTTTTGAGTCTTCAGGTTTTTATTAATTGATCCAAATATAAATATTGACAATTGGCCCTTATACAGGAGGACTTTGCAAGTATTTGCCAAACTTTAACAAATAAGCTCTATAGAACAAATAAAACTACGTCTTCATCGTATTTTATAGAGGTTTTTTTATAAGACATTCCAAAATATCTAAAAAATAAGTCAATAAAGGATTGAACTTATTTTTGCTTACAAAAATGACTTTTACACTTGTCCGTGCTCTGGCGTATTTTTCCATGAATGAAGTGAAGGTTTTTCATTGTTTCTTTTGATAGACAAGTAACAATTTAGCAAGCATTTTTTTTAGAGTTTCATTTGTCAACCTAAAATACTTTGTCTTATATCAAAATACCTTTTTTCTAAACATATCCACAACATACATGTAGTTTGCTGCAACGAAACGTGCATGTTGTATTTACTCTGCGAGTTTGCGAAGTCACTCGGACTGGTATAGTTATTTGATTTCCATGTTGATAAGTATGTCAAATGTTTTGGAAGTATAATTAGAGAAGTGAATAGTGACATTGGATGGAATTAGTGGTCACATCAAATTAAACTACCTACTTATCCACACATTTTCGGTGCAATAATGTAAAAGAAAAGAAAATGAACCGTTGAATTTCATTATCACGTGAAAACTAGCAGACAATCACAGCCGACTTACAAATGTAGGCTTTTAAATTTTCCGCTTATTAGGCAGCAGCAATGAGCTTGCCCCTGTCTCTTCATTCAGGATGTAATCGTAAGCGTGTATTATATTGATCAATGCAGTAGTAGCACTGATGCACAGCAATGCAGCGGCAGCACTGCTGCGCAGCAATGTCACCCTACCGAACCGACCCGCATCTTATCAACTCAAAGTAAACTAACCTATCACAACAACGCATCACCGCGAACAGAGCGTCACTGCTGCTTTGCTCGGAATCAGCGCAGCTGGCAGCACTGCTGGGCAGCACCCCAATGGCAGCACTGCTGCTTGCTACCGAGTTCGCCATCAAACCTTTAGACCTCGCGCCACCTCATCATTGAGATGAGGCCTGTGCCCAGCAGTGGGCCTTATGAAGGCAGTTTATGTGACGTAGACAAAGTGCCAAAGTCAAATCTGAACTGCACTCAAACTCACGGGGTCAATTGTAACATTGATCAACTGCTGAAAGGCACAATGCATGTTCGAACAACTAGAACTCAAAACAACCAATAGTAAACGGACACGGCTGTGATTGCAGTCCGTATGGCGTTTATTTTATTCGCTCAAAGTTACCTATCACGCATTGTTTCTGCGTCAATTACACTTGTCGACCACAACTGGTCGGAATTGCAGTAGTGAATGTTGAAACAATTTACCATTTTCAGAGAAATACCACAAATCATTTAAAAACTCAAATTGATTAGATGTAAAATACGAAGTAAAGTTTTTATACAATAGGGAACGTAGCGGAAACATTGACTTTAATAAAAATCTAAAAATATTTTTCGTTATTAATTCGCTTATTGATCACAATATTAATGAATTCCAATCAAAATTAATATTAACATAACGCAACAAACACGCTGAAAATAACGAATGATAAAGATTGTTCGAATGCTTGGTATTCAATCCCTTTATTCAATCTCGTTGTAAAAACTGTGGTTGTAATGGGGTGCTTCTGTGCCCCAATAAAATAAAATGAATAAAACCCATTTCGCAATGTACAAAAACAGGTTAATGTGAAAATTATTATTTCACATTTGTCTTTGCCTAAGTTTCAACAATTACCAAATTTTATGCATGAGCGATGAGCAAATCTGACAATGTGTGGATCATACACACGACGCGCAAATGTTGTAAAATAAAATTCTCTGGTCTTTACCATACTGTGACAATGACCTACCAATAGACAATACCATACAAATTGCGGGACAATTTTTTTGCTCTCCTATACAAACTCAGCGGGCCCGAATTGATTCGAAAAGGTCAGTTGTTTTATTTAGAAACTGCAACACGCGACTACAAAGTGTACAATTTGATGAAAACCATTTTTGTTAGTACAAGCTGATGTGAGGAGAACGTTTACTGTTTCGTTTGTTTTGAATTACAACCGTACAGTCAACAGCACAACGGAAACTAAGTGATTTCACTTGTCAAAAATGCTGGTGCAAAGAAACTGTCTAAGAATATTGATAGCAAAGATTACAGATAGTTGGTTCCCCATAGAATAAACAACTGGGTTTAGAGGTCTAAAACACAGATGAAACACGAGTAGCGACATCAGGTTTAAAGTACAAATTAAGTTAGGATAAGTTAAGAAACACTTTATTGCACATAAAACAGAGTAGTTTACAATCAAGGATTACGTTTTAGTAATGATGTACAATTTATGCGGTTTAATTGCTTAAAGCAATCTCTTCCATACATCCCACAAAAGAAAAGAAGACAGAAAGGTTCAGCAAGTGCACAAATATGATGGAAAATGAAAAACATTTATTTCATGTCTTACAAGTGTTTATGAAATCTTAGTATATTAATTTACGGTAAGAAAAATAAAATGATGTAAAAACACCTAGTGTTACTCTACCACCGGCTCGGGAGTTGTTTCTATCGAGAAGAATCCGGCAAGGAACTCAATAGTTACTCTACATAGTTACAGATATGTCGCTAGTCGTGTGTTACACATGAGTGTGAGCTGATATTAAAGAAAACAAATTTTGTCAATCGAATAAGCTAGCGTCAGCTAGACACACAACCGAAACTTAACGTTAGGTTCTCCTCAAAAGTATGATCCTTGTTTTTCTCTCATCATTTTATTTGTGTTGTTTTGTTGGGCAGATCATTTTTCTCCATCACTTTTGGCTAAACTTTGCATACGAGTTGGTTACAACAACCGCAAAACCTTACTAGAACCACTTCAAAATCTTCCGGCTTCATATTACTAAAATGAAGGGTGAAGCAACAACAAAACGAAAGACTTTCGACTGCCAACATCTTGTCCAGAAAAAATACTTTTGCTCTTACGAAATTGTACTTTGTGCTCTTGATTATAAAGTTGATTTTGAATAAGTGGAGAGTGGTAGTACATTATTTCGAGTTAAGGGGAAGCCTGTGCGACGTGGCGTGTCGTTTATTTAAACAACACCCGAAGGGACGCTGGCCGAATGGTCCCCACAGCCCGCGGTGTGGTCAGCAAATAAGTTTATATTAAATTCATACGCTCACGGCGTTATTCCCAAACTGGGAGCACGCTGGCTGATGCCTTCATGATGAACGGAAAATTTAGAAGCCCACATTTTGTAGAGTGAATTTTAACTGGACGCGGACCGCCATTATCCGGTTTGTTTGGGTTCCACATCGGCGTGGAGAATTAGCTATTTTTTTAAAATTAACATATTGTAGGTGTACCTGTCAGACTAGAACTTGGAACTATCCGGGTTCCGAACCAAAGTGTGTAGTTAAATATTAAACTCTGTTTTAAAAATGTTTTACCACGGTTTTACTCGGTAAAATATTGTTGTTATTAATTTAAATCGACTGCAATAACGGTTCCATTCACAGTGAAGGGGCGTTTCTTAAACACCAAATAATTCCAATTTCATTCCAATAATTTCAATGAATGATCACTTCATTGGTAAAAAATAAAAATAAAAAATTTTTCGAAATAACTATAAATTCTTAAAATCATTTTGATGAATTGAATAGTATAGGTAGTGTGGCAGTACTAATAATAAATTGGTAGTAGTTGATTTAGTGATATTATCATTTACTAGACATATTTCAAAAAAGATACAAACTATTGTTACACAATAACACATTTTTAAGATTTTGATTCTACACAGACATTTTTGCTAACTCTACAACGTTGTAAAATAAACACAGACAAATACGCCAAACTTAACTTTTTAGATTGAAATAAAACACGAATTAATTAATGAAATAAATTTTATTTCTAAAAAACCTTCTTTATTCTGCTCCTTTACCGCTCTTCGTTCTCTTTGAGTATCACAAAAGTAAAAAAAATATGAAAATAAAAGAAAAGGTAACATAACATTGTTCGATTTTAGGTTTTATTAGATCGACATTGATAGCTTACTAATGGTAACATTTATATAGTATTTAAATCTTAAAATCGTATAATTTGAAATTATGAGACAGTGAAACCTCTGCTTACTATTATTTCATAATGGCAACGTTCTAACACAGTACTTAGGTCACTACATACATTATTACCTCCACATATAAGGTAACTACCGTGTTTCATCTGATTAACCTATTTATTTTCATATTATTCATTTAGTTCAGTTGGGGTTTTTTTAATATATTCTCCATAACTTAATTGTGCAGCAACATTAATTGTACCACAATGATACCCCCGAATACAGAAAGGTCAATCAACGCTAATCACGCGTCAATCCCATGTTGTCCCGTAAAATTCCAATAGAACTGAAAGGGACAGCTATACTTCTGAGGGATGTTCAACCTTGATTTGCGTTTGTGAATTCGGGGGCTAGTTTTATTGAAAAAATATTAATAGTTATACTGAAGTATACTGCTCAACAGAACAGTTTACTTCATATAACTTTTGAGAAACATAACAATGTTTCTCGACAAAAGTAGGTTACTGCGGTCGCAAAATGAGTAATTAAATTTAAAGAACAAATTTAACTGTCTAAAAGCTGAATTTTAAAATGTCCATCAAGTTGAGCAGCACTTACAAGTATAGCTATCACTTTTAGATATATGGACAGTTCACGGGACAGCATAAGTTTAAAGGCGTGCTGAACCTTGTTTGACGTTTGTAAATTCAGGGATAAGTTTTTGCTAGTTGTATCCGAATTTTAATTTTATTGGTAAATCTTGAATTTAACAACTTTAATTCTACTAGCGCAAAGTTGTTTCATTTATTTTGACATAATATGATACATTATAAGTGAATCTCCTATAATTAGATGATTTGAAATGCCTAATTCAACCTTTGTAGACAGTCCAGAAAATGTATAATTACTTAGTGCTTAAAGTACAACGCATGCGGCTCTTCAGGCTTCGGTTTCGGGTAGTACGGATTCTTTAACGGATCTGCGTTTAATCTGAAATGGTAAAAATCATCAGTAAATAACATCCAAATTTAGGGTCTTAAATTCGCTAAAACACTTTTTCGAAGGCCATTTTATTTCAGAAGGCCATCCTGAAGTAATAACAACACCCTGTTGAAAAATTTAACTGTTGATGATGTCTTTGTTAATTTAAAGAAAGAAAGAAAAAACGTTTTTGATTTCGAACACCGCAGCAGATAAAAACAAACAAAACAAAACGGTTGGAAAAAACAGCAAAAACCAAAGAATATTTTCCACCAGACAGCAGTGTTACGATGTCCAAAATTAAATGGAACCCACTCAGCTAATGCCTGGACCTCATAGGCTCAGAAGCTGATTTTCAGTGGGACCAACTGAGTGGACGTAATTGCAAGAAGATTCGATTGTGAAGCTGTGTGGCCTTTAAGGTCTTGTAAAAAAGCTCGTTTTTACTTTTACTTTAACTTTTAACTTACACACCACATTGGGTTTCTTAACCCAATTGCAAGACCTTCTCGGGTAGGTACCATCTTTAGACCTTGCAACCATTCTTATGAAGTGCTATTGCCAACTAAGGCAAGATAATTAATTTACGAGTTATTTCCATCTATACTTGTAGAACAAGTTTTATGGCCATCTAATAACTAATTAGGTCACTAATTACGGCATTAATAGTGTTTCCGTCCTACCTACGTTATTATAGTTACCTTAGTATGCTAGCCCACTGCTGGGTAAAAACTTCGAGTACCATAATCAATTAATGATATCGATATTGATACGTTTTGTGAATTATGATGCTATGCATGAATTGGACTTATGATTTCAGAGAGCATGGCTATTATGCTTATGTTCTAAATCAATATTTTAATGCTAATTTGTCTCATTGTATTTAGCTAGTAATGAAAAAGAGAGTGTCCAACATTATTGACAATCAATAATGACTCAAGTGAATTTTAATGTTGGCTTATTTAAAAACTTGCAATCTTTTTATTCCCGAATTCACTAACGTCAATCAATTCTAAGCATGTGCTCACGCTCTTGCTGTCCTGTAAAGTGTCAATGCAACTGAAAGGGACAGCTATACTCCTAAGGGATGCTCAACGTTAATTTGCGTTTGCGAATTCGGGGGTTGATTACGTTATTTGATATATTTACCTGTAGTGGCTAAGAGCACTAGCACAGTCGACGTTGTACCACCAGTCACATGTGAACTTCTCCTGGTCGAAGAGAGTGCCGTTGGTGCAGAGGCTGGCCGCGCCCTGGTGACCCTCGCGTCCGTCGTGGCAGATGTGGTATGCCTGCAAACCATACACGGCAGGATATTAATTATTGGGGCCATTCTACTTGAAATGGAAGATTCAGAAACTCGACAAAACATGTGGTGGAAAGTTTGCTAGATCAAAATCTCGAATGTCGTACGTACGGTTGACACACTGAATGCGTGAAGACGTTAACTCGAAGCATCGTTTTTCGAATTGTCGTATCGTATTGTTGTAATTTCAGAAGCCTTACAGTATGACGGACTCTCTAAAGGACAGGAAAAGCTCCAGAAAGAAGCTATTAGTTTATTAGTGTTAGTGTTAGTGAAAAACAGTGGGTACTTCTCATGTAGGTTCACAAAAATGATAACCAGTGTGGCATTTCCTTTTAAATAGTAAGCTACGAACAAAAGCAGTTCCTATTTTAGTATCTATCTTTGGCAGAGGTTAAATTTTTTGTAAGGTGGTTTGGCATGGTCCCAAAAAAACTTTATTTCGAGTTATGCAAACCAGGTGAACAGATCCTGTACAGATATTACCGGAAATTAAAATTAAAGGATGAAAAGGGGGTGAATTTTTGCCCACGAACTAGCGCTTTTGTTTTGAGTGGCGTTTTTATTTGTATTTTTTTAAGGGTGAAAACCCTTTAGAATAAACAAAATTACTTACAAACACATAGCTTACACAGAGAAGCCAGCAACTGCGTTACTTAACTCTTAGTACTTAGACTCTTCCACGGGTGTTTTGAAAATCACAACTCTTGAGCCTTTGCTACACAAAGGCTGTTCTCAACCACTGTGCCGGCCAGATCATAGCGACTGATCAAAGGAATAACTAAGTTAAAGTAATATGCAAATATTTGAGTTAGCCCAAGACAGGTTTATCATCAGAGCAGTTATTGTCCGAAGTATTCATTTCACGGATATTCAACGTGATTGAAATATTAAGTGTGCGTTAGTGTGGTCGGCCTTTTGAGGTCGGCCGGGGCAAGTATTCAAACTTATTCAATTTGTCGGAATTAGACGGTCATAACAATTTCGTTGCGTGGAAATTTTGGTACTGTGTAATTATTTAGAGCGTGAGTTCGGACTTGTAGTGATGTGACACGGTTAAGATTAGGGACAGTAGGTAACTAGCTCCATTCAAGACGTGTTAACATTTAGCCTTTGTGATTAAATAATCTTGTTTTTTATGGCTATGGTATATTTTAAGCAAAGCATTGATATTTTGAGACGACATAGCGCAGTATGTATCTGTCTCGTTTACGCTCTAGTAAATAATCATACTATCTGTACACTCGGTCAAATTATAGGTACGTACGCCAGGGTACAATTTTTGACTTCGCGTCAGTACTTACACCTACCACCACCACCTACTACCACTGACTACCTAAGTCTTTTTGATTGTAATATCATTGCCCCCAGACGTCAAATGACTGTGAGGTCAATAGGCTAAGGCTAAGCAAAGCTAAGAGCTGTGTGCAACTTTACAATCAATAAAGCCCTCTGGAGGTCGAACGGTGCGGTTGCGCCTCGGTATCGCTGTTGCACTGTGTAGTCGTGGGAAGGCCGTCACTTCTTTTAGGTTTGAGTTACTGGCCTAAGGGTCTACCCATATTTATCGACGGGAATCGGCCAACGGTAGTCAAAAAAGTATTTATGCCGGCGGAATAAGGGTGTTACTAATACCTTTCGCATCGGCTCGGCCTTACTTCAACGTCAATGAGCTTTTGTGAATTCACAAACTGAAGTTTTAGAGCTCATAAATACAAAAATTACACAGTAAGTTTTTTCTTTTGGTTTCTCAGAAAGTGGGAATAAGTAGTCACGTCATTAGCTGCAACGAGTAAAATCTGTACTGCGTAAAAGTTCTTAGGTGAAATTCCACTAACACCATTGAATAAAACTCTTCTGAATGAAAATCTGCTTTATTAATATACTAGTGACCCGCCCCCGCTTCGCACGGGTGCAATAGGATGGTATTATACCCTATAAACCTTTCTCTCGAATTACACTATCTATTAAAAAAAACCGCATAAAAATCCGTTTCAAAGATTTAAGCATACAAAGGGACATAGGGACAGAGGAAGCGACTTTGTTTTATACTATGTAGTGATCTACAAGTTTTGACAAATATTGTCGGATCATCTTATCGAAACCTAGAACTAAGACCGCCCTTTTTGGGACAGACCAATAATTCGGGACATCACCACCACTAAACCGCACGGTGCAGCGATCGAACAAACTCACAAACAGATTCTGATCTTGGGAAATTGGGTTTGTGTTGTCGATAACGCGCTGAAGCCTTCGGCATGTAGATACGCATTTGACACACGCCAATACGACCTTTTGTCGTAAGGGAATAGGGGACAATGTAATTTGAAACTCCTCGTGCCGTAGATACAAGATTAGAAATCAATTTAAGTTTGTTGCGTAGCTGGAAACAAGGTGAAATAAAACAAACAGAAAGGTAAGTAAATATAGTGGTATATTAACACGCGTGGGTTGTTTGTCTCGAATACACCGGAGTAACTACTTTGGTAACATCTACATACTTCATTTATCGTTAGCTATTGCGAATATACCCAATCTTATACTTAAATCCATTAAAGGTCTTTTGCGGGTATTTGACGTAATGAAGCCTTTGACACAATGTAGTTTTTTTCTAAACTTATATTATTTAGACGCTTAACACAAAACAACAGCGAATTGTGTGCAAGATCAAGGAGGTGATAGAAGAAGACATTCACGCTCAGTACATTCCATTTTTGGTGCAAATGTGAAAGTGCCAACCAATAGGCAAAATGCTTTCTCCGAAAAAAACTCAACCGTTATAATAAGAGTAGACTATGGTAGAATTAATCCTCCAGTACTGACACTTGAATTAATATTATTTCATGTACCGTGACTATAGATAGCACTTTAAATAGTAGTGAAGTTTAACGATGCAATAATAAAAAAAAGTTGGTATACATTTAGAAATCACCTGTTATGTATCTTTCAATGTGTCTCTCTTCGAGCTTAAAGTTAAACCACCCATTCAAACAGTTATTCAGATGACAATGGCTTCAAAAAGAAACAAACTAACAATGTTACCTTTACCATGATTGGCCACAATCATTTGTATTCCAAAACCTTTGCTTACAACCCCCAACTCTCACCTACCACGTTAATATTAATCACCGCCTCGGGCTGCAGACTGCATGTCCACCTGCCTTTATTCATAGTCGCGTCAAATACCGGAATGAAGTACTATAGTTTGATTTACCTAAGGGAAGCCGCACCATATTTATGACTAAGTAGTTAGGCGAAAATTGCTTGGATATTGTGAGGGTGCATTTTTATCGACCACTGTTATGTTATAAGTAGTTAAAAACCTTGATGTCAGATGTTATCAAGCCACCCTAAGGTCTAAAACTAGGTTTCACGACTGAAATCTAGCGACGTCAACCCCACACGTCAACTGCACCTATAGATAGGTTGTCTGATAGAGATCGCTTATAGCGATAAGGCTGCTTAAATTGTGCATTATCTATCTATCTTTATCTCAACGTCTCTTGAAGCTTAAAGTAACCACCTATTCAAACAGTTATTCAGATGACAATGGCTTCAAAAAGAAACAAACTAACAATGTTACCTCCACTATGATTGGGCACAATCATTTGTATTCCAAAACCCTTGCTCACAACCCCCAACCCTCACCTACCACGTTAATATTAATCACCGCTTCAGGCTGCAGACTGCATGTCCTGCCTTTATCCATAGTCGCGTCAAATACCGGAATGAAGTACTATAGTTTGATTCAGCTAAGGGTTGTTTGTGTAAGCCGCACCAAAATTATGACTAGGGCGAAAATTGTCCATGGTTATTGTGAGGGTGCATATATTTTATCGATCAAAGATGACATGATTAACTAAAGTTACAAAAGGTCTAGCAAAATTCACAAGGCCACTTGATAAGTAAACAGTTGCTTTCCAGCTTCAAAAATAAAAATTATAGTAATAGTGTATGATTGTACAATCATCTAAATTTTCTCTGTAAGCATTGTAATGATTACATTCAAAGAAAGAAAGAAAACAATTATGTTTTCTTTATGCAAAGAAGTATATCTTTTCTTATCTTATCTAATAGTGTATTATTATCTTGTCGAATGTCAACCATAATGTTGACACGATCTCACGCAGAACTTTTGGTTTTCAAAATATTATTAAATTAGGTTGGTGAGTTCGGTTTTTGTCACTAAGTCTTGAACTATTTTCTGTAACCGCCTCTAGGGCTAGGTATGTAAAGCTATTATATAATTAGCTGATTTTTAAGAACTGAGCTCATAAATGTTTCTGTAATAAAAAAATATGCATCACACACAGACATGTATCACTAATTAATGCATGTTCATCTTGCTGTAAATAAATATCAAAACGTATGTGTATCAAAATTAGTTCCATTTTCATCAAAAAGAGCATGTGGAGCGAACACTCTCTGGATTCTGTTTCTTTAATTCTTAATTCGCCATGACGTTTTCCTTTTCTTATTCTTTACTTTTTGTATGAAATTCCGTCTCTGCCTCCGGCTAAAAGATACGGAGATAATAAGCGGCTGTGTTTCAAACAGACAAGCAGGTTATGTGTATTTTGCACGTAGGAAAAATAACGATCTTCAAAAAAACAAAACTAGGCAGCTTTTCTACAGTGAAAAGTTGTTAGATCCATGTAATACCTAGTTGCTTAATAATTAATTTCATGTTTTGAATAAATCAATTGACTCCCCCAGATAACTTCAATACAATTTGGCTGTAGAACATTTCAGAGAAATAGACATATCTTTTAGCTCAAAAACCGCTTTCTGGCAGAGTTAAGCAATAAGTTTTACGACAAACTTCAAGACACGTAAAATTAGTTTAGCTGGGCTAACAAAGAAATTACCATGGGCTGTGCATAATTATAATGAGGTCGTTGAGTAGGCATACCTACATACTAGAGCTAATGTTTTGCTCAAGAAATGTTTCAGCCTATTAACCTTTTCCTTTGTATCCATTTTTATTGCTTACTAAACTTGACTTATATTACTTAGGCATATTGTTAAAGCTTAAATAAAACTGTCGAACTACTAGCAACCGTTTGGTCCTCTGCAACGTTTCCCTGCAACAGGGTCACGCCTTAACTTGTCAGTTTTAAGGTATAGTAAATTCCCTACAAAATCTTCCTTGTCTCTTAGCATTATTAAACATAATAACTCACTGAACAGTCAGTCAAAGGTCAAGGGTAACACGCTGGATTTAAAAGCTCAGCGTACGAAGTAGGATGGAGTAACGATAGCTCAACTAATACTGGTAGGTTTCTCCAGTTTTGGTTAACTGTACAAGGGCTGTGAATCATCAGTTCGGGCAAGGATCCAGCAGATTATGTCGTAATAAATTAATCTTGGCAAATAAATATGACAGATTGAGATCACGACCCCAAGTCACGATTGCATTGCGCCACTAACCACTGAGCAGAGATTGTTGTAAAACTGTTGTGTATTATATCAACAGTTGTAGTTGTATACACTGGAGAGCAGAACTAAGTAGGTCACTTAGGTTAATTAACATCGTCACAATGAATTAATTCAGAAATTAAGTAAAAAAGAACGTGATATAACGCATAAAACTTCAAAGAGCAATTGCTCAGAGTTTTTTTTTTTTACAAAATGCCTCTTCTGTTTGTCTGAAGTTACGCAAAATTTGCTGAAGTATACGGTACTGCCACTGAAGTCTCGGCGATTCTAAACCACTTTTTAGTCATTAAATTGATTCCTTTAATAATAATATACCTACGTCAAAATGAAAAATTCATTTCCTTTCAAGAGCAGTATCTAAATTTAAATAACGCTTAAACCCTTCAAGCAGGGCCGATAATAATGTTCTAATTTTACACAACTATCCACCTCCCTCCCACGATCTTAGCCCACGTGCGCAAATTCTACGTAATCCTGAAATAAAACGCGAACATGCTTATCGAACTACTAGAACGGTATTAATGAACTGGTAATTATTACAGTGCCTGGCGGCCATCTTTAAACATGAACCGAGCTGCGTTACAATCATTCCGGGGATTACGACGGAACCCTGGCACCCTGCCGAACGGGATGGAGGTTTTTTGTCATTCATTTGGAATGCAGATCGGTACCACTCGTTGGCAAATTGGACTTATCTAAGCAGAGTGCTCGGATTGGGCGATGAAAGTTTCGAATGAGAGTGAATTAGGTCTTTTTTGCATTTTTAGGCTTTCGAACACTTTTCTTCTGAAGTAAAGTAGTTTTAGCTCTTGAACCCAAGTACTCAATTCAAATTAACTTGAAACGCACTTCGCCACACCTGAGAATTTAAAAACTGATTCTTAAAAAGTTTTTTGATTAACAAGCGCTAAAACTGTATGAGTTCATAATATATGAAGTCATCAGATCGGCGACAAGTTTCAGTTTCCGTTATCCTCAAGACTAGCCCCCCTGAAATACGCAGTGTCTTATTGAGATTGGTCTATGTCACAGACTAAAATCAGATTTTTCAAAGAACGATATATTACAAAAAAACATGTTGTACCTCGACGGTTTGTTTGGTAAAATCAGGCGGATCAAACCTTTAACAAATTTTTACCCTCAACGGGTCAGTCGGATGACCAGTTTCCTCTTCAGTACTGCCTTTATATTGGTCAGCAATAACCGTTTGATTTACGGTGCCAGAAATGCAAACTGCATTAGCATCAGAGCACAGTTTAGCCTCACGAAGCACCCATGAATCACTATATTGTCCACCTCCGAATCTTGCTAGATGCAGGGCAAATATAACCTTTATTCTGAACAACATAATATGTATAATAGCACTATACAATTTCAGCCTATTAAATTGACAAACCTATACTTTAGAGCTCATTCACATTAGGTTGCGGCAGCAGCGGATGCGTAGACATTACAAAAATAGCCGCGCGACTTGCTTAGATTAGAGTGCATCAAAAGTCGCGCGGCTGCCGCGCTGCAGGTGTGCTGCTTGCAAAAAAATGTGAATGAGCTCTTAGCCATGGCTAAAAATTACGTCCACACGTTTGTCATGACAAACGTGTGGACGTAATTTTTATCAGACCTGTCGTTCTCACCCATAGGCACATCCCAACTCTCGGTCGCCTAATGTAAGTACCTAATGTACTTACGTAGTCAAACCCGTGACCTTTGGTGTAGTAGCCAACTACTTAACCATTACACCAAAGTTTGTACTGGTTTGGACACAAAGAAAAGTCATTGCACAAAGAAAAAGTACAATTGGCGGACTTAATGCCTAAAGGCATTCTCTACCAGTCAACCATCGGGCGAAGCAGAAACCTTGTTGGCGGTGGATAAAAATGTATTAAACATATATTGCGATGAACATACACATAATACATACATAACATAGATATTTCTGAAAAACATACACCTAGGATACGAAATATAAAAAGGATAAATGGTAGTTCGGGTAAACAACAAAAACTCACCTGACACCCAGTTTCCACGTTGGCATACATGCCCGGCCTCACCGGCACATGGTTGCAGGAGAAGCTGGTCTCAGGGACCTCGTGGTAGATCGGGAAGTCAACTCCTGGAATTCCTGGCACGTTGCGAAGGTCTTGAGGCTTTTCGTGCTCTCGGAGAGGTTTCTTGTAGGCTTGCTGTTGTTGGAAGTCGTAAGGGTATGTGTGGTAACGCTGGAAAAGAATAGAAAACAATATATAATATTCACATTGATTTGAAAAACAATAATGAATTGCGCATATACGTCCCACTGCTGGAGGTCAGATATTATCAAGCCGTCCTTAGGCCTCCGACTAGGCTTAACGACTAACATCTAGCATAACCGGGACCAACGGCTCAACGTGTCTTCAGAAGCACGGAGATGCCCGAAAATTACATCACTAAATTTCGTTCAGGGTGGTCACCCATCCCATTTCCGACCTGACGTGTGTTGCTTAACCATAGCGATCGTTGCTGATCCACTGCAACAATTGTGTCACGGACACATAATTACATAAATGACGATATATTTGTCGGATGTCTAGATGGTATTATCTATTTAAATAGCGGAGAACGTTACGAACAATAGAGCATTGTGCCCTAGTGGTCATGCACTTGCACCACAGTAAACATAACAGTAGGTTATCTAAGGCCGCCCACCGAGTTATTAGCCTAGCGTGAACACCTTATCCCCCCGTATTTTATGCAAGTGTGTGCGTGATATCGCGTGCCGACACGGCGTACCATATTTTTCTGCTTAGCCCCATGGTTTACTGCTAGCGAATGCGTTATCGGCATTAAGTCCGCCATTTGTACCAATCCACTGTTGCGTTATAAGGAATAAAGAAATAAATACAACATTGGCCTTTAATTAGTTCGTATGTTAAGTTATAGACAAAAGATTCTGATCGTGCAAGAAACTGAGAAACTTCACGTCTCAACTGGAGCGATTGTAATTACTACAAAAGGTCGTGTATAATGCATGGCAAATGTTATATAAATGCCCCACATGTGTTGTAAGCTTAAACTGGAACTAGGTCAAGACCGAGCGGTTATGTAAAGCTGCAGTTCACTATGTCATTATGAGTCGGACTGTACAAAGGTGCTTGTGTAAGTGATTAACGAGGTTGAATTAACTGTGGTTATTAAGACTAATTAATTGATCAATGTTAAAGATGTTACGTATTATAACATAACTAGCGCCCGCGACTTCGTCCGCGTCAACTTAGGTAAAAAAATGTGATAATAAATTTGTAGCTCAGTATTTTTTAAGTGAAATGCCAACACGGCAAATTCACACATACAAACTTTCGCATTTAGAGAAACATCGTAAAGTCAAGGGTTTTTGGCTATTTTGACGCTTTGGGAGTGCTTTGAAAGGGAGAGCTTGTACCGATAACACCAGTGTTATGTAAAAATTTTAATTATTTTATTTATTTTTTGAATTGTTAATAAGTTCTCTGGATCAATTGCCTCTTCCTAAAGTTAAAGTGATGTTACATGAGAACACTTAAATCAAATAAAATAATTTGAGTGTTCTCATCTCCGAAAATCGCTTGTACCATCTTATAGTAAAGTTGTGACCTTTTAGTGGGAAATATTGCTTATAAGGGCCTGACCTGCAATAAAATACTTGAATTGAATTTGAGTACAGCTCGCATAGAAAAAAACAACATTACATAGAATAGAAAATAAAGGTTTAAGACCTCTATGTAGCGTTTGCTTGCATTTTGAAAACAGACACTAAAATAATTGGCTAAAAAAATGCTACTACCTAAATAATTATTTGGATTGATTGAAATTATCACTGTTGTAATTCTTTGACATGCCCCTCAAAAGATTTTAGTCCCGAATACTGGATTGGTTTTTAGTAGATATTTAAGTAAAACATTTTAGCAGATTTGTCGCGAGGTCCTAGACAGTTTAGCAGTCCCTTGGGAGTGCCCGAGTTTCATTGGTCGAAGTAAATGGGTATGTCTAACCTATTTCAGAAAGTGCGCAGGGTAATTTTATATTTAACAGAAAACTCGATAAGACTTGGTAAGATAACATCATTATTTTTGTATGGTTTAACCTACCTGGCTCTTTTTTAATTATAATGATTAACTTAGAGTTTTTCACATTAGGTTACCTTTATAAGCTGCTTACCAATTATAAGTCCGTCTGTTTGTTTGTTACGCTTTCACGCAATAATTTCTGAACCAACTTTGTGGAATATTACTATAGAGATGGACTAAACCATGGAGAAGGACTTAGGCTAAGATTGTAGTATGGTAAAATAACGTATATGAGTGTGCGGTAAAGATTTCTGTCATGACCCACACAAGATGAACGATTTGGAGTGATGGTAAGAAGCTAGCCATTAGCTGGAGGTAGAAGGGGTACAGACATTTGTGTTCACGAACCGATAAAAATGTGTGGTTGTTGGTTTATTTAAAATATTTTGTATCGTAAAAACATTTTTAGAAAGAACAACTGCTGATTTTAGCCGGGTCTTGCTAATGGTAACAATCTTCTGCCGCCTTTGGTAGAGTAACTTTTAGTAATTGTATTTGTATTTTATGTATCGTATATAATATGTATGCTGAATATGCTGGTGCAAAATCTGGTCTTAAGACGTTTTATTTAATTATTTATTTAATCACACCAAAACAAGATGTACCATAGTTGCACAAACATACAATGAGCTTAATTCTTATGCAACAGCTAATTACCTATATGTATACATAACCTTTCCAAAAATAGTGAAGAATAAGTGAATGACCTTTTTATAAGGTGATATTTTGATTTTTGCCCCACACGCATTTTATCAGCAAGTTGAAACGGGTCGTATCTCACATGTGCGTTACGCCACCGTTACCGATAGTAAGAGGCCAATGGCCGCGCTGTCACGGCCGCCCGGGCTTGCGCAAGCGACGCCAGTTCCGATCTAGCGCTGCTGGGAGAACGTATGCACACCTTGCAATTTGCAAGAAATAGAAATAAACCAAAAAAGAGCAGCACTTGCATTCTAAACAACGTATAAAATCTATTTTCAAAACATGTTTCAAGGAAATCACTGTACAAGCAACATGCTCTGCTAAGATTCCCAGAGTAAGTTTTCCCTAGTATCAAGGAAAACAGAAACAACCAAAGCTACCTCAAACACCATGACTCAGTACAAATATCTGATTCATTAACAAACATTTGTAATGGTGCGGAAATCGTACCCGCGACCTGTTGAGTCTCAGCCGGCACTTGAACCACTGCGCCAAACGGGTAACTAAAGATTGGTTTCAAGTACGAATGCATACATTCGTACAAAAAACCTGTTAATAAGTTATTATCACTTCTCGCAGTTACCGTTAAGCTCAGACTTTTGTGAGTTTAGGGAAAAGCATGTTTTAAGCTTGGCTATTCCATCAGCAGCATCATCATTTCAGCCGAACGACGCCCACTGCTGGGCATAGGCCCTCAAGGATCTCCATAACGATCGGTCCTGCGCTATCCGCATCCAGCGGCTTCCCGCGACCATGACCAGATCGTCGGTCCACCTTGTGGACCTACCCTGGCCTGTGGCCTGCCCACGGAACGTCGTCCGGTAAGCGGTCGCCATTCCAGAACCTTTCCGCTCCAACGGCCATCGGTTCTCCGCGCTATGTGTCCCGCCCACTGAGTATTTCATCATCATCAGCCTATGTTGGTCCACTGCTGGGTATTTATTTTATTATTATTAGAATGTTGCAGCGATTTAACTTTATATTTCTCTATTAAAACAGTTGGCGTGTGCAATGTGCATCGTGTGATCCCTACTTCACCGCTTTTCAATCTTCAGACAAACCCGTTGCAAACGTGAGTTCTATTGCGGCCTTACAAGACTCAAATGACACTGTGAGTTTAGACGTTACTTAAGATTTGCGAAAACGGGTTCGAGTGTTCTTTAGCTACATACAAAAGCTTTAGAGAACTATCTAAATACAAGTGCTTACTTACGTCATGTAACGCTGCGCCGTGGCTCACTTGTCGCAACACCACCGTTGCTTCTTGTTCATAAGGGTGTTGTTGCTGTAACAAATAGGATTGTTTTAGTGTTATTGCATACTGAGGGTGCATTTTCTTAAGCAGTCGCTAGTATTTGCGTAAAGTATTTGATATGTATAGTATGTGTAAGTATGTGTATAATTTCATATGCTACCAAAATAGTGATGGAAATTTAATAAACTAAATTGCACAGACACAGTATTTGATGTACAATTTCATGGCAGAGAAATGGTAGGTTAGTTATTAGGTAGTTTAACGTTATGTAGAACTTATGACACCGAAACTTACAAATGGCAAGCAATCCTACAAATGACTGTAAAGTGCATTAACAATTAAAATGGAAGTAATTAGTGGTGGTTTGTTGGTAGAGGTTGCTGTCCACCGTCGAGTACGGTAAAGCTTTAAGCTCGTAGCACACGGTACATGTAGATTTGTACTGGTGAAACACCCAGATTCCTATTAACTATGTTAGTTTTATGTTATGTTAGTTCTATGTTAGTTATGCTAGTTTTTTTAAAAAATGGCATACTAATTAGCCCATATCACAAGCATTTAGTTGCTTTGTTTGGGGCTAGATGGCACTGTGTGGAATAATGTCCAGTGATAATCAACATAACCTACGTCGTCGTCTCAGGAGCGGTGTGGTAGATACACGGATTTCCGGAGGAAATTTACTTGTGTTCGAATTAATTTCGTCCATATCTACAAAGTCCAAAATTCAAAACTTTTTTCCATTCTTGTTGTACTTTATAGGTCTTACCACCTCAGGTCTTTATTATCGTATTCCCTTAAACTGTGTCAATAGTTTTTAAAATCATTAAAGTTTCATACGAACATTTCAATCTACCTAAACAGAAGATAATAAATATTAAACTAGGGCTGCCAAATGCCAAAATTGCGATGTTTATTACCTACAGAGGAAACCTTTTTTAAAGGTAAAAAATACCACTTAAAATGCAACCCAAGCTTGACTGCTTTTAAATATTCCGTGTTCAACGTTTAATAGAAAAGTTCCGCTTGAAAGGAACTGGAAAGTTTAAAGTAAGGATTTTAAAGAAGGATTCCAGTCTGCAGTTTGAGACTAGATATTGTTATATGGTTTTCTTATAATCATAAAAGGAACAGCATATTCTTTGGATGTAATTTTATTGGGATATTGAACAGCATGATTGGCTACCCAGTTCTAGTCATGCAAGGGAAATAAAAAAAATGGGTACTGGGCTGCGATGGCCATCAGACCTTCCACCATTGGCATGGAACACCTTGCGTTCGGGCTTCAATCGGTCTTCACTCGAGAACTTAGCGACCCCAACCACAGTATAAACAGTAGGTTATCTATGGCCACCTGCCGAGTTATTAGCCTAGCGTAGCACACAGACACGCGGCACAGCCTATCAGTACTGCCGCCACCTTATTCCCCCGTATTTTATGCTAGCGTGTGCGTGCCGACACGGCGCGCGACACGCACGCACACATTCAAACCGAGAGCGGCACGTTTGTATGTAGATATTTTACTATCTTTGTGTACTGTGCCCCAACGGTTCTTGGAGGTATGTACCAGGCTTTCTCGTCACTACAACCAGCTAACCCGCTGGGCTACGGATTTGGCTTAGTTCTTTCCTCTCAAACGACCACATTGTCAAAGAAATTAAATTTGACTGAAAGAAATTGAATTGATTCAATATAGCGAAACACCTCATGTTTTCTTCATCAAGTCAACGTCTGCGAGAGTGATTTATTTTTTAATCTCAGTTGTATTTTTAAATTATAAGTTTAGGCCTGAACACTAAGGTAAAGCCTATATTCATGCATGAGGTGAAATCAAATACCTACGAAATTCGACGAAAAATTTTCTAGTTGCTGAAATCTAATCAAGCGTGATCCATGCACCTCTCGCCAGACATTAGAAGTTTTTGAATAATACGAGTATTATGATACCTATCTCTATATATAAAAATGGATTGCTGTTCGTTAGTCTCGCTAAAACTCGGGAATGGCTGGACCGATTCGGCTAATTTTGGTTTTGAAATATTTGTAATGGTCGAGGGAAGGTTTAAAAGGTAGGTAATCATGAGAAAATGCTGGGAATATAGTACAAATCTCAATTTTAGTTTCCTCTTAGTAAATGTTACTACCTGTCACGTGACACTAAATGTTTGACAACAGAACGAAGGCAATCGTAATCATAATAAAGAATCCGATATAATCTGACTGAGCGGTTATTTAATTGCAGTCAATAGTGTTGTATATTGATGGTACCTGCTCGTTAGATGACTTGAACAATAAATTAATCATTTATTTACAATACTCTTTATTTCTATCGGTGGGCGATACTGGCGTCTTATGAAGGTTTAGTAAACCTTTGTTTCAAGTGTAAAAAACAAAAAAACATTGGTTCAAACACCTTTGTACAATGTCTTCTTATTTTGGAGCCAATTAGCCATATTATGTGAAGCATCTATTTGTATTTATTGTAACAGGACTAAAGAGCAAACATAATGATAGTTCAAAAACTTTCACATTTAGAGTGTAAATTATGATTAGATCCCGCCACTTTTCATTTTCACATTTCCGGCTTCATATTTCAACCGGCAAAAGTTTTGCTATAATTGGTGTTAGAACTAGAGTTTGCAATAAAGGGCGGGTCAGTCGCGTCCTTAAAATAGATATTTTAGTAGCAATAACTTCGTCCCTCATAAGGGAACACTAACTTTTGCAATTTTCCTTCCTCCGACTTTCCCAGGAGCCCTCAAAGGAGAATTACTGTTGGTTAAATTTACTCTCATTTTCGCGGGAATGCCTGTTTTTTAGTTTTATTTCTTTGATCAAGCTCTTCAAAGTGGAAATTGTTTGAAACTTGGCCCTGGCACCAAATTGGTATTCAGCAGTAACTTTACAAATTCTCACCTAGAAGTTGACGGGTTTTTTGCTCTGTTCTTCGACTTTATTGGGTTGTAGTAATGTATAAATTTCTTTGAACGAACTTCTGTATGCAGATGATTTTTGTTGAAAGAGTTAGGGGAACTTTTGGAAAAGACCTCTGGGACCCTCTGTGTGTTAATTAAAGAATTGGTAAAGTGGTCCCAGCTGATATTTAAGTAGGTGTTAATAATTTAAAGATCGTTTTTATTTCCGCTCTGGAAAAAAACAACATAACTAGTAATTATTTTGAAATGTAAATATTATGAAAGAACCTAGAATTCTTATAAACTTGGCTCCAGACACTATTAAAATCGGCCTAAGAACAAAAAAGTTACATCCAGTTTTCGAAAATAAAAATCGTTTTATGGCTTTCCTTAAAAACCATGGTTTGTCCCTTACTTTATCCCTTATTCATACATTTCTTCATACAGGTATTGATTTGTTACTTCTAAATCTCTGTAAGCATTGTTTTGTAGTTGTTTGTTTGTGCAATAAAGTATATCTTATCTTATGTTCAACTACCTATTACCCTCCATTACCATATAAGAAATTATTACATAATGTTGCTTTCGAACTTGGTATCCTGTTTGTTTTATTTAAATAGAAAAAGCTTATAACCTTGACTAGAGTCAATACTTGATTTTCAAAAACTGTCATATTTTCAAGGGAGGTACCGAATCAGGCTAGAAAATGGTCCAATTTATATCAAAAATGTTGCTTTAAAAAGTTAAAATATTTTCTTGAAAGGCGTTCAAACAGAACCTTGTTTTTAACATGTAAAATCTAAAGTTACTGCAAATGGTTGCGCAAACCAACACTGGTTTGGCCTCATACCTTAACTAGAACGAGCGAAGGGATTTTAGATGCGATGCCTAGACCAATACCTAGCAGACGACTAGGTTCAAGTTAGGTCTAAACTAATCAAGTTATGAATTTAATTCGAAAATGTAATTTGGTTCTGTTTAATTTATTGGTTAGTAACTTAATTCTTGGCTTAATTTCAGCCAAGAATTAGGATTTTGGGGCCGAAAGGTTCTGGACTGGAGACCATTTGAGGCCAAACGCAGAGTGGGGCGCCCGCCCGCAAGGTGGACGGACGACCTGATTAAAGCCCAAAGTCACATTGATGTTTCAAAATCTGTTGGACTACCACCTAATTCAAAAATGCAAATCGAGGTTGAGCATTCCTCAAAAGTACCTATAGCTGTCTCTTTCAGTTCTATTTACATTTTACTATACAACATGAGCTTGAGCTTAGCGTTGATTGACGTTTGTGAATTCGGGGTTTATATTCAAAGTTTTAATTTTTTTTCGATGAACAATTTGATCATTACCCAAACCTTCCCTAGATTGTTGGCTGTCAAATATACAACTAATAAATAATGAAGCATACTTTTACATACCCTAATGAGCTATATAGACGGTGTCCGTAAATATCTCAGCCAAGACGAAACGTTAATAGGAACATTACGAGACGGACATGACATGACATGAACAAACAAATATAGGGGCAAACAGCCGGGGGTCAATATGTGATGTTTACCGAGCCAGTTGATACACGGGATATGGAGAAAAACGTTACTATTCTAGTGAGATAAATCTTATTAATTTGGGCAGAAAAAATACCTGTTACTAACTACCATTTGTGGAGGAATCGTTCCCGTGGGGAGAGTTGGGTGATGGTTTGTATCATATGGTATATAATACAGACCATCACAGATACTTCCTTTCATATAGGTATATGAAAGTATTGGATAGGTACCTAGCGATATTTTGATCACCGGGTATGAATATTTATGTGACGAGCCCTTATCCACTCAAATGTCACCGGTAACTTGAGCTACCAATGCCAATGTCGTCTCAACTGTCACTGGTAGCTTTAGCTACCAGTTTTTGAGGCACTTGTGAGGTGACTCATTTTCCGTTCAGAATCAATTTTCTTGTTACTATTTCAATTGAATATTTTTCTACAATTTGTCTATGATATTTGTATCGACCTGGCAACAACGGGCCGTCCCTACGAGACGTCAAAATAAGAAAAATAAAAAGTCAAAAGTTCATGTTGAGGTTATGTTATGATAATAAGTGCATGTTATAAGTTTAAAATTAACTTGTAAATAGATTATTACATATTACACACTGTGATATATTTCAAAATAATTAATAATTTATGTATTATACAGATGCAGTGAAAAAAGGTTACAGATTTGATTTGAAATACTAAAAAAATTTGTTAAGTGAAAGTCGAAAAAAGTGATTTTTTTTCGCCATTTTTTAAATTCAACTAATTAATATTAATTTGCTTAAAATAAAAACACGTTAGTCTGTATTCAATATAAATGCTTATTTAATGAGCTTTTCGTCTGTGTGTTTATCATATTGCGATCCTATTCGGAAAATTAGCAAATAATTCTCGGAAAATTCGCATAAATTCGCAACAGAAAAAATCAATATGGCGTAAACGATGTGACAGGTGAGAAGACATTAGGTATTTAGCGGTGACGATGGAGTGGTTATGTCCAATCTAGGTCTGGTTGTTCCAACTATTCGAGTACCTATTTAGAAATGAATTAAGTAATTTTGAAATGACGAATTTAAACTGTTTAATTATCATTCGTTATCATCATTAGATGAAAAAACATTAATTTGGGCTAAGTTTTTGCCGTATATGATTCACATGTAAAAAAGGTTGGTGTTGTTAATTAATTCTGCTTGTTTCAATTGAGGGAAGTTCTTAATTGAACACAATATAAAACTAAAGCAAACAACTTAAAGCCTGCTCTTTTTTAGCGCGACGGATTAATTTCACAGTTGATAGTGTGACAAATGAAAACAATAACAATTCCAATAAAAAGTAAGGCACAATTTTGTAAACTAAATTCTCCGAGTGAAGGAAAGCGAACCTTATAATTAAAGCAATAAAACTAACCTGCAAATAAGCATCGGACGCCAATCCACAGAGTAGCGCTCCGGTGAGCGCGCGCAGAACCGCCTTTCCCATATCCCCACACATTTTGCCTAATAGTTAGTAACTTGGTATCACTTAGCGAAGTATGAAACGATACTGCGATGGTTGGCGCAAGAACGTGTGCCCCCACTAGCGGTGGTAGGGCTGGTGAAATTGCTTGACCCAGGACGGGTTAGCGCCAAAGAGTTCCAAGGCTGAAGTGAACGCATTCTGACAGAATTCTGTTAAATTTAATCAGGTTACGTATGAAGATTAGTACTATTTTGAACATGGCATTTCCTGGGTTTAAGTTTGAATTAAAAAGCTGTACCAATTTGCTCACCATAATGCCCAATGAATCTTACCTAAAATGCGAAATTATCCGAGAAAAGAAGTTATAAAAACTGGTCATTCGTCGTTCTGCAAAATTCTTTGTTTCTGGAGAAAGTGGGACCATAATCTTTTGCAATGATTTTAACACTATCTCTGTCTAACTAGCTTGGAACAATATTCGACAAAATAAAGCCGACATAAAACTGGCATGAAACAATTTGTTTTTAGTGTTGTTACTAATAATACTCACTACTCACTTTGTTATTCTAAATTAATAATTTCGATGTTTTAAAAATATCCTTCGAGATAATGTGTTCGCGTAATGAATCCTTTGATTTTATGTGATTCGAGATTTTGATGCATTGATCTGGTGAGCTTCAGGGGAAAGCTGTTCCTTTATTTTATATTTCAGCAAAGGGTATACGATTTCAAGTAGGAAACCCGTTTACTGCACCCTCAACCACCATGGATTGTCGTTTCCTCAGTAGTCCATGCGTCCATTATTTTCTCATCGAATGTATGTATGTAGTTGTTTTTGAGGCAGAGCTTTGCTTGAGATTTTCCTACTCGTACAACTAATGTCTAATAATTAACGCAGTAGCCAGCGTCTAAGTAGTAAGACCTCATACCCTTTGCTGGACTACGTCGGCGACTCAGAGAACAGTTGGAAAAACATTGATGCTATGCTTCAATTAGAATATTTCGTAGGGTAAACTATATCTTTCTATATGCACATAAGTGCATAGTCTGCGGTAACCGCAATCAGGTGGTCTGCTTGTTTGTCAACTTTTTCAATGTATTCAGTAGTTAATATCCCCTTAGCCATTGTTCTCGGTTAGTAATCAATCACCACGTCAAAGTGCTTACCTATAATAGTTACTTAGCCACGTGTGTCACCATGGCATAGTAAATTACACATATGGCATAGACACTGGAGAGCAAATCAAAATAGTACACTTGCATTTTAATCGTAATTTTCTACAAAAGCAAACAAAGCTCCCTGAAGTAACAAGGTTTTTGAAAAAAGTTTTATATAACGTATCACTTCCTTGATGTTGGCGATTGGGAATTCGATGCTATGCGATGATTCTCAACCGTGGCATTTTGGCGGCAAAGCTGGATGATGTTACAGCACTGAATTAACATAACGAGGGGGTAAGGCTTATGTGACCAAAATGGGCTACACTTTTATCGCCAAATAAATAACAAATGAATAAAATAAATATCCCTGGACATTATCCCACACAACGCCATCTAGCTCCAAGATGATAATTAAAGGTGTTCATGGGATACTAGACAACGGATAAATATACTTGAATACTTTTTTGTTTCGTAAATACATACTTAATATACATAGGAAACACCCAGACCCATACAAACAGACAATGTTCATGCACACAAATGTTCGTACAGTGCGGTGATCGAACCCGGGACCTTTGGTGTGGTAGCCGACTTCTCAACAATTACACCAAATCGGTCGTCAATAATGATATTTTTTTTGTCAGACTTTTTCATCCCAGTGTACGGTGGACGGCACATCACTCTACCCATTTCCGGTCAGTCCTCCTTGCTCTATTGCAAAGAAATGACATTTGGCAAGAGCTAGAGAAAAAACGGAAATGAGGTAACCTGATGTGCTGTTGACTGTACTTAGCTGACGCGCATGCGCCGGGAGCAGTCATTAGCTGCGCTTGAGCAACCTGCGCTCGAGTGCGGACGTAATTGTCGCTGGTGAAATATCCCGCCAGGTGTACTGGTGGGGAAGGATTGTTTGTTGTGATGATTTGTTTGCTAATTATTTTTGCTCAAACTAATAATAATATAAATCTTCATTCAGGCAAGTTACACCCATGCAATGTTTCAAATAACATGATACACACATTTTAAATAAGACTATAAACAATAATAAATATCAATTGAGACAATTATTAATAATAACTTTTATATCAAAACTTCATTAAAATCAGACCACAAAACAATCATTAAAAAAGAAATAGAAATACACGAATGAATTAATTAATTAATGCTGAGAATCAATTAAATTAAATATTAATGTAAAAAAACAACAAAATTCCTATACAATTAATGTCAGTAGGCTTTTTTCAGCATCGGAACAGTAACATGCTAAGCAGAACAATGCCGAATATAGAAAAAGTTATGCTTTTGTCTTTGTGATAAGACTATTTGAGTTACAGTATGTAAGAAATTACTTTGGTCTATCTAGGTTTCAGGTGATATCATAATCAAAACAGCAGTGGGCTTTGCGGCAAATGTCCAAAAGAGCGAGTATTTCGAGCAAACTGTCAAATAATTGCGTCATTTTCACTTTTTTCGGTATTTTTCTTTCTTTACTTCTATCTCTGTTTTTTCAAAAATAATTTGGCTAAATCCTACTTTGGGGCTTGGAATACATATTTTTATTAGGTTTCATGAAATATTCTGGTGCGTCAATATTTAGCTAAAGGTTTTCTTCGTCACAGTACCAGTCATCGACGGCATATCAAACATTTAGGAAGGAAGGAACTCTAGCCAATTAAATTATTACGTTACGTACAATTTCTAATAATGACTTCATCCGACAGTTTCTAAAAATTACTAGTACTTAATTGTGAAGTGCCCAATTAAGTTACATAAGGCATTTCCGATAATCATTAAAATGTTTGTTTCGTGAAGTTTTCAACTATTCAATTTAGGTTTCAAATATATACTTATTGAAATTGGTATTGGCTTGTTAAGGAATTGGTTCCGCTCAGCTATGGTATTCCGGGTGGCGCCAAAACTCACTTCGCTCGTGGTGAGTTATCTTTTAAATTCAATTTCATTGCGACTGTGGTCGTTTGAGAGAAAATAACATAACATAAAGTTAAATAACCTTTTTTAATTATTTACATATAAAATAAGGGAGAATTCAAAGTTAAGCGTATCAATGATTGAAGTGGCTTGATAACAACCGACAAAAAGGTTTCTCATTAGCCTAAGACCCCTCCAACAACCCGCGCTGAGCCCGTGTGTTGAAGTATGGCTCGTACCACCTCATAGTTGAGGGGCATAGGGACGTATGAAGCCTGTTTACTGTTTAGCACGAGAAAAGGCGCGACTTGATGCTGCTATGGTACGTACGTTAGTCACTCACCCACCCAGAGATCGTTAGGGATCTAATGACCTCTGTCTACCTCACTCACCAATCACCAGTAATAATACAACACTGAGCTCTTTAGCTGTGTGTGTAGGGTGTTGCTATTTCCATTCAGGCTGCTCAATCATGGACAGAGATTTCCCCAATGTGGACCCACTTAGGTTCTGTAAATAACTACTTTTAGTCTGTCTGTCTGTCTCTACTTAAAGTCACATCCCACATTGTTAGTTCAGGATGAGTCAATTTCAACTCTAGCTATTTACCTAACGTATTTACACAAACAATCAGATTTAACTTACAAAGTTTATACAAGACGAAATTCAGCTTACCTACAATTTACCCCTGAGACCTTTGTTCATAAACATCCTAGATGAAGTACAAACTGGTGCTAACCACTAAATAAGTTTCAGGGCCCTAAGTATGTTTACGGCAAATTGTAATTTCATAACGGGCTTTTGCCAACTTGTTATGTTCGGAAGTAACTTATGCGAAAACAATTTGTGGGTGTTACATACGTTGTTTTGATTTTCAATTGGTCTCAGTGTTTGTTATGACAAAAGTTAATGGATCGGAAGGTATGTACAGTATTTCATCTGCGAGTTTCATTCATATCAAACGTATTGCATTTGCACGTATGGTTAGCTTTAGGAATATTGCACCGAATAAATGGACAGCTGGATTGTTATTGTTGTTGCAACTTTGTTTTGTTTTCAAAACAAATTCTGGTTTGATAGGAAATAAGGTTCGGTTGTACGTTACAACCCAGTACGATAGTCACTTTTTGTGTCTTACCAATAACAAGAAGTTAAGTCAGTTAATACTTGAGTTGACTACGATGTTGTTGTTGTGTGGAATAAATTGACTCATGATATTTAATGCCCAAGTATCAAAAGTGTCCAATGATTAACAGACCAGCCGAATATTACGGGTTTATTTATCCTATGAGCCAGGGTTCCCGCCTGAAGCCAAGACCGAATGTCTTTTTCTGGTTATTGGATCATTATGCATATAAAATGCTAGAAATTAATAACAACATGTAAATGGTTGGCAAAAGACGCGTGTTCGATTCCCGCCTGAAACCAAGACCGAATGTCTTTTTCTGGTTTTCCAATCTTTAGTAAGATGATAACGCATTATCCCTAATGCTAAAATAAATAACCTTTGTCCAATGATATAAACAACTATCCGATAAAGAAGGCTCTATTTCTGTTCTTTACAATGCTTTTTTAAGGTTCGCTACTATAGTACGATTAATAATTGTAGTCAGCAAAATGACAACTTCAACAGTGACTGATACAAAAAAGGGTGACCCGCTACAATAGTGACGTTCGGCAATCACTAGACTTAGACATTTAGTCATGCGTTATTTTAGTAGGTATCAAAGCCTTTTTTAAATTGTAAATAGTTAATAGGTACACAACGAATTGAATAATACGATTTAAGAAATATGGACACTACCTCCATATTAAAACTTCTCACTAAAAAAATATAACCATAGCTGGGAAAAAAATGTTCAAACTCTTCCACAGCATAGCGTACGTAATTTGATTTTTGTAATTTTACTATTTCGATTAATTGAGCCTTTTTTTTATAGTTTAATTAGGCGCGCATTTGACCACAATCTCACCTGATCGTAAGTGATGATGTGGCCTAAGGTGGTACATGCCGGCCTAACAAATGGCTATTCACTCTCTTCTTGAAGAGGCCCAAGTTGTATTGCCGTGGAAACACTTCAGCGGGAAGCTCATTCTACTCCCTTGCTGTTCGCATTATAAATGTGTTACCAAAGCGGTTGATGCGGATTGCCGGGATGTCAACAACATAGGGGTGGAAAGCCAGTCTACGCCTAGTGGTCCGATGAAGAAAAGGAGCTGGTGGAATTAGGTCATGCAACTCTTTCGCACACTCTCCGAAATGCCACCTGTAGAAAACCGACAGACAAGCTACCCTCCGGCGGTGTTCAAGGTCTTGTAGCTTATCTGTGATGTCAGCGTCACCCACAAGCCTCACAGCACACCTCTCCACCGAGTTTAGAGCGGCCAGCTGGTACTTGGCGGATCCGTCCCAGAGGTGACAGCAGTACTCCATACATGGACGAATTTGCGCTTTGTATAGCTGAAGCAGCATTGTCGGTGAGAAGTACCGCCTCACCCTGAACAGGATACCTAACTTCTTGGCAGCAGTTTTAGCTACAGACTCGATGTACTAGCGGAAGTTTAGCTTGGACGACACTTCCATACCCAGAAGGTGTAGGTGGTCGGTTATTGGTACGGGTGCATCACGGAAAGTTGGAGACAGCTGGAAAGGACTTCGCTTACCAGAGAACAAACACGTCTGCGTCTTGGTAGCGTTGAAACGGACAAGGTTAGCATCACCCCAGTCAGAAACACGCTCCAAAGCCTGATTGAGACGCTCCATCAAACCCTCGCGACAGGACCGGGTATCCACCGCAGTGGCCCTTGAAGTGGATTCGTATCTGTCCGCTATTGTAGTGTCATCAGCGTACCCAAAGGTACCGGGCACGAGCAGGTCATTTATATGCACTAGAAACAGTGTAGCGGACAGAACCGAACCTTGTGGAACTCCAGCATTGATCGCATACAGGTCGGACGTGTAACCCCCAAAAGTAACCTGTATTTGGCGATCCTCAAGGAAGCTGGAGATAAAGTTACAAAGGCCAGAAGAGATCCCAAACGAAGAAAGCATGCCAATAAGGTTTTTATGCGAGACCCTATCAAAAGCCTTCGAGATGTCGAGAGACGCAGCTACGGCATCTCCGTGCCTCTCTATAGCCTCACTCCAAATGTAAAAAAAAAAAGAAAAAAGTCTGACCAGTGTGTGTTGCCAGTAATGACATATGGAAGTGAGACGTGGTCATGAATGACCACGACAATGATGACAATGGTAGTGAACTACGACTTTTTTGCCAGGCTGTAATGTCGACTAACTTTTCATTGTAAAAACTCGATTTACCACATCACTATTTATTTGGGACTGAAAACCTGCCACACTGAAAATGTCATTTCACTGACTACAATTAAAAATCCTAGTATAGGGTCGGCCGGAGAGAAAATCTGTCAAATTTGAAAGCGATCGTGACAGCTATGGTCACACAGTGGTTGGGCCGTGCAATCCGTGCATAAATGCAATGCATAAATCCGGACGACTGTCTTGGTGTAATTGTTTAGAAGTCGGCTACTACACCAAAGGTCGCGGCTTCGATCCCCGCACAGTACAAACATTTGTGTGCATGAACATGTCTGTTTGTATTGGTCTGGGTGTTTCCTATGTATAATAAGTATGTATTTACAAAAGAAAAAGTATTTGAGTATGTTTATCCGTTGTCTAGTATCCCATAAAAACGGAGTATAATTAACTCACTTGGGGCTAGATGGCGCTGTGTGGAATAATGTCCAGGAATATTTATTTATTTATTTATTATTATTATAAATCGCGGCATGATAATCATTTTATTTCGCCACTCAATATATTTCAGGATATAGGGCAAACAAAAGAAACTAACCAAAAATTTTATTTTATTAAACATACTAACAAGCGGTTTTGCCAATTATTTTTTTACACTATTTTTTGCAATCTATTCTCGTGACCACGTTATTTGCACAATGTTATATCTGGTACTTGACGATTCCATCGAGATTTAGTTGTAACTTGGTTTATCCGTTCGATCATCATCAACACAAAATATTTCTTACATCCAATGCATATGATATAGCAATACACGGAGTCATTTCTAGTAACATGCAGAAGAACCCACTAATTAATTGGTCTTACTTGTAATGAAAAGCTGCAAAAAGCATTAAACGGAGCTATCTTGTTACTAACTAAAACGAGGAATTTAACAGTTGTCAACAGTTGAGACACTTTTAGTGGATAATTTATTTTAGATAATAACACTTGAGTAATACCTTTAGTCTCCTGTAGAGGCCATCGTATTTCAGGCTTTTTACGCTGAATTTAATACAGAATCCACCGTGATCTTCATCTTACTGGAATTGATCTACGAGTAGAGCATAGTATGAAAGGAAGTCACCCTCCGCGTTTTTCTGTCTGTTTTTACATAAGCTTTCACTATCTAAATGATAGTTGATGCTAATTATATTTTCTAGAACGTTTGTCTGTATAGTTTATTCAAATTACTACAGGGAAAAGCTGTGTGCAAATAGCCAGTTAGAGATAAAAATGCTTGCACTGCCATTTTTCCATGGCTGACGTAAATATGATAATTCATATTTATATCAAAGTTCTATCTGATCCATTTTTTTTTAATTTAAAATGGGTTTGCGTTTGACCTCAGTCTTGCCAGCCACGCTTACCCAAAAAATGCCTATTCACTCTTGCCTTGAAGACACCAAGGTTGTATGTATCCGGAAACACAGACGCAGGGGGGGCGTTCCACTCCTTAGCGGTGCGGACCAGAAAGGAAGCACCAAACCGCTTAGTTCGGACCGCTGGAAAGTCGACCACATGGAGATGAAAGCCCTCGCGGCGTCTTTTGTGGTCCGGTAGTAGAAAGTAGAGGGTGGTATCAGGTCATGAAGTTCTTGCGCACACTCTCCGAAATACACCTTATAAAAAACCGATAGACAGGCAACTCTACGCCGATGCTCCAAACTCGAGTTTGGTTCCAACGAGCGTCTCGTCACCTATCAGTCTCCTGGCTCTTCGGTCTACTGAGTCCAGTGCATCCAGCTGATACTTGGCAGAGCCATCCCAGTGGTGGCAGAAGTACTCCATACACAACCGAATTTGTGCTTGGTACAATTGTAAAAGCTGTTCCGGTGTGAAGTGTGTTTCCATTTCGAATAACTTGTCATTATGTTCTATTGCAATAGCTATTTCTGTTTCGTATAAGCAAACGCAAACTTTAATTTTTTTTGCTCGAGATCTCCATCCTAATTACTATGGAACGAGTGAAGTTTCTTTGACAGCCGTCTGCGCAGTCCCGCAAGTCAGTCTTCCACATGACGCCGGGTGAGTGCACGTCACTGCGTAAAGAATAGGAAAATGAAATGGCAACTAGTACGAAATTGTCAAACCCAAGAGAGCTTTTAATCAAGTGTACTTATAAATATAAACCTGCCATATAACTCTCATGGTGAATCATGATAAAATCATACGTTTGATAAATTATGCATAATGCATATGAACAAACAGTACGGAGGAAAAAAAATAAAGTTGTACTATTTTCAACAAAAGACCCTATGTGCGCCTATTTCGTGTAAATTATCCGCGTAATTATAAATGTCATTTTCGTCAAAAGCGACGTGCGCTCACCTTGGGGACATGGGGGGGAGTGAGCTGCGACAGTGCGCGGACAGCTATCAAAGAACTCACTCACTCCATAGTAATTTGTATGGAGATTTCAAGCGAAAAATTCGGAATGTTTGGGATTTTTTTGCACAAAACTGAAATAAAGCAATGAAAAACAACTGATTGGCAATGCTTCTTTGATATCTGATCTTTACACGTTATTTAAAACACGTAAGTTGTTAGTTTATATGATGCCTAAACTTTTGAAATACGGGAGTCCGTTTTGCACGTTTTTAGCGATATTCTGATTTTTTTTCACATTAATCTAGTAAGTTGATCCATATACTGGAAGTTTGAGCTGATTGTGCAACTCTTTGACGACTACTATGACGATTTTTTTCGTGCCTCATACTTCATATTTTCTATATAAAACTTTAGTTTTCCCGAGAGCCGTTTTCCTGGTATCGCGCCTTAATGACGCTCTGCTTCAGCCCAAAACACTTCTGCAGGGCGTGCTGTTACAGGGATTTCCTACAAATTCACGTACACACATAAATTAGGCTACTTATTCTCAATCTATTTTTAATTCATTCAGAAGACAATTAATCCACAAAAACTATGTTACAGTCGACAGCATAATATTATCGTTTAACTAAGGTTTAAACTAGTTCAATTGAAATAACTTCATAACGTATCCATAACGCGTAATCCTACCAATCTGATATAACATCGTTTACGTCGACAATTAAAGTGAAACAATAGTTAATTGTCGGATGGTTACGATAACGCATTTACGCGGCTGCGCGCGAGTTGATCGGCTGTACAGAGGTCCACACCTCAACCTTCACATAGAGGCACCTTATGCGACTGACATTAGACCCATTTTGCAATGGTAAAACCATTGGCAAAAGGTTGATGTGCGCTCCTCTGTACGCTTTTACTTTGCGCGGAAATGCGTGTTACAGACGGTTATCGGATGTGGTTAACTAGATCTGATTATAAAAACATTTAAAACTCTATTCACCGTTTGACAGAACATAGATACAGATAATGTTAATTATTTGTTGGACCATAGGCGCACGGGAATTTGCGGGTAAGTATTAGTCTCTGGGCTCTCCTGGGTCTTATATAAATTAAATAGCTACATGTAGTGCTGAAAATCTTTAAACTAACTTTTGTTTCACATTATTATGAATTGAACCTAGACTGAAATGAACAATGGCTGACGAACTAAAACTTTAAACTTTAATAAATTTAAAAGTAAAACTTGGTTAGTAAATAAATTAATATTAATTCATTACGCGCCAAATACACTGAGGAATTTTGGGAGTACCGTTAGCACACAAAACAAATAATTAACCAAATATAGAGCTAAATTAGTTAGATAAATCTGATTTTCTGATTTTCTTTTGGTGATTGTTTTTTTCAGACATTAAGAGTAAAGTAATTCTGCAATCCCTTTTAAAAGGTCTAACACACAGTTGCGTTATTGTACTTCAACTATTTCGATGTCAATGAACGCAAACAGGTATGTTGCAACACAAACTCCTGCGCAGACCTTCCGCAGACTAGTTCCTTTCTATCCTCGGGGCCAAATTAACCGGATTCAAATAAAATTAACACAGCAATTTGTAGTTTGATATGAACCGTTGGAGAAGTTTTAAAGTACAAGAGCGCCCCAGCTATGGCTATGAGTTGGCGCTATAGGTAAGAAGAGGTGCGTATTGGTTGATATAACTTCATTTGATATATTTTCATTTCAATAACGTTCATGAGATATAATAAACGTTTGGTATAACAACTCTTCGAATAATTTTCTTCAACATATCATTTCATATAATGCATCAAATGATATAACGTCATTCAAGATAACAATCAGTACGCCTAACAACATTAAATATAAACCTAACTTAGTATAAAGCACATTTGATGTAATTTTGTTTAATCTAAATGGCATTGCATACAACCTTCATATGAAATAAATGTTATTTGTTATAAAAGCTAATTGGTATAATTGTCTGCCCTATACTCGAGTCGGGGCGGAACCGACACGAATAGATTAGGTTAGAAGTTTTTTTTTAAACCCTAAAAACGACTTCCTTGATTTGCTTGCTGCTTGCGTTGAACCCGTACTTTTTATGATCTTTAACAATGTGTATTTATTTATGTGGGTACATATTCATAAACAATCTTAAGATTTATGACAATAAAGTTTATGGTATTTGATGGTTAGACCATTTATTTTTATATCAAATAAACGTTTATTATATCAAACGTTTATTATATCAAACAATCTTATATCAGTTGTCCGTTATACGTTTTAAAATTATTTAATTTGAAATTATATGATTCGTTTACTATACGATATGAATCATTATATCAAATGATGTTATTTCATTCGACTGTATATGTTCTGAGTGATATACGATTTGAAGTTATATCATACATTACACACCCGGTAAGAAGGACCTTTATTTTGTGGAAATGTATGACGGTGAGGGTGGGAGAGATAAGGATACAAAAAGATTCCATTTATTTTTACTTCCTGCAAATAAACGATTTTGAAAACTCTGTAAGCATTGTTTTCTCTGAGCAATAAAGTGTATCTTATGTTTTTTTATTATTGTTTTAGCATTTTCCATGCAGTATTTTTACTAAATGCCTGATGCCAACATGACAAAATGTCTTTTTCTGGTTTTCAGATCTTCAATAAAATGTATCTTATTTTCGACAGAAACATAACACGGTTGAGCGTATCATTTTTAATTTATACGTTCTCGATATTTTTGGCCGCAAGTGTAAGCAAAGGTAAAACGAACAGCTGAGACTAAATGTCGCAAGATACTTTTGGAGCTGTGATTATGAAGCCAGTCCGTTTCTTGCATTACAAACTAATTGCCAAACTCGACGGTAATTCATAAAAAAGTAGTTTTAAATTCAATTACTTTTTTATTACTATTCCAATCTGGGCAAGATACGATTCACATTTTTGGTTCTTTAGCCAGTAACTTCATTTATATGTAATAATTCGGGTTTTATTTTACTATATACTCAAGTGCAGGTTTTGTAACCTAGTTAATGATCGTCTCTCACACAGCGTAAGGGTTTTTGCCTATAATTTGAATAAGGGTGCCTTTGCCAATGTTTATAAGGTGGATATTTTAATACTTGTTATTGTATTTTAGACATGTCCGTTTGGTCATAGATATCAGTTGAACACCTTGGTAGAATATGACAATTTTTTTGTGAAATGTGAATTTTGTAGCCAATAAAACAATTGATAATCTAGAAATTTGTTATATCTAAGTAAAGTATATCTTGTCTTATCTATCTCTTTCGGTTTCGTAAATTAAAAACTGCCATACATGGAATCCCAAAAATGTAATGCCAAATAGAAGCCAAGCGGTAGAGCTACAAACAGCCAGAATCACCCAAATGTAATTATACTCATATTATCGAATTTGTCACGAAAACAATTTGTGAGTTTAACTGATACTATCACATTAAAGTACTATTTAAACTTCTTGGCTCGAACCTATCATAAAACTTGTATTTCAGCAAATAATTATTGTGAGCTAGTTCTACGAGTATACTTGCTGTAAACTTAACATCCTTAATTGAAATCGTTTTAAAGTATCCTCAACGATATCTGAAACAAGGCAAATGGAGGCTCTCTCATGAAGGACTTCTAACGAACTCCCGCGTCTGATAACGATCCTCCGACACTCTTGTATTAACTGCTAAACTGAAACAACACTATCCTGTCGCAGCACTAAATAAACTAGAAGGGACATCGGAACAACAAAATAGGCGCTAAGGAGAGAGGAATAAAGTATAGAACTATAGATACCATGTACAGTTTTATTAGTTTAGCTGTATTCTAAAGCATTTTATTACAATTATTGTTTTCTATAGTCCCACTAGTCTAAGAAATAAATTTTGGTGGCTGCCAGTGTCATTGGAAGTTGAACTTCAATTCAATTGAAACACGATTCATGAGCTGACTTGACTTTTGAGCCTGACACCACACTTACACCCTTTAAGCATTTCGTAACGTTGAATTTCCAATGACACTTGTAGCTGTCAAAATGTATTGCTTATATTATTTGGACTATGATCATAATGTCAGCCGAACGACGCCTACTGCTGGGCTCACTTAGTTGGACCATAGTGGACTATTAATTTATTCTTAATTAAGAAAAGTACAAATAACGAATAGTGCTTAAAAGCTTTCTTGACCGGACATCCATGAATCGAAGCAGAGATTTTCAGTACACTGTGATAAACATAAACAAAATACACACATACAATAGGAATCAATAATTACTGAATAAATGAAAATTGACGGACAAGAATACTCGTATAGGACATTCCACACTTATTTTACATCTCTGTAAAACGTGAGGGCCAGAAGAGTGGAGATAGTGCAAGTTAGTCCGAAGGGCAATCTGGGGCACAATAGTTGCTAACGATATCAGACGAGTCCGGAAGCGGCGGGATGTTGCCGCAACTTGGCTGGGAGTAACTGTACCTAGTTGCTTAGGATGCTGTGCCTATGCAAGTAATTGTTTTATACATAAACACAACATAAATCAATAATTGCTGAATATATGCAAATTGACGGACCAAATGTCCCGAAAAATAAAGTTTGGCTATTCCCTTTGATTTAAACAAAAAGCGTAAGATACGTGAAATTACATTAATATTTCGCCAACTTGAAAACTGGAACATAGACAATGTTTAACAAATAATTTGTACGTAAACGAGTCGCTGTCATATTATCAGGAAAGTAGGTCCATTGGACCTACTTTTTTCGGGACTCTTTTGGTCACGAGTTCCTTTTTTTTTTAATCTAAGGCCTTTCCAGATGTATAATAGGTTAACATCTTTGTAAAACGTGAGGGCCAGAAGAGTGGAGATAGTGCAAGTTAGTCCGAAGGGCAATCTGGGGCACAATAGTTGCTAACGATATCAGCCGAGTCCGGAAGCGGCGGGATGTTGCCGCAACTTGGCTGGGAGTAACCGTAGTTGCTCGAGATGCTGTGCCTATGCAAGTAATTGTTTTATACATAAACACAACATAAATCAATAATTGCTGAATATATGCAAATTGACGGACCTAATTTCCCGAAAAATAAAGTTTGGCTATTCCCTTTGATTAAAACAAAAAGAGGAAGATACGTTATATTACATTCTTATTTCGCCAATTTGAACTGTAACATAAACAATGGCTAACAAATAATTTGTTCGTAAACGAGTCCCTGTCATATTATCTAGAAAGTACGTCCATTGGACCTACTTTTTTTGAGACACTTTTGGTCACGAGTTCCTTTTTTTTTAATCTAAGGCCTTTCCAGATGTAAACTAGGTTAACATCTTTGTAAAACGTGAGGGCCAGAAGAGTGGAGATAGTGCAAGTTAGTCCGAAGGGCAATCTGGGGCACAATAGTTGCTAACGATATCAGCCGAGTCCGGAAGCGGCGGGATGTTGCCGCAACTTGGCTGGAGTAACCGTAGTTGCTCGGGATGCTGTGCCTATGCAAGTAATTGTTTTATACATAAACACAACATAAATCAATAATTGCTGAATATATGCAAATTGACGGACCAAATTTCCCGAAAAATAAAGTTTGGCTATTCCCTTTGATTTAAACAAAAAGCGTAAGATACGTGAAATTACATTAATATTTCGCCAACTTGAAAACTGGAACATAGACAATGTTTAACAAATAATTTGTACGTAAACGAGTCGCTGTCATATTATCAGGAAAGTAGGTCCATTGGACCTACTTTTTTCGGGACTCTTTTGGTCACGAGTTCCTTTTTTTTTTTAATCTAAGGCCTTTCCAGATGTAAAATAGGTTAACATCTTTGTAAAACGTGAGGGCCAGAAGAGTGGAGATAGTGCAAGTTAGTCCGAAGGGCAATCTGGGGCACAATAGTTGCTAACGATATCAGCCGAGTCCGGAAGCGGCGGGATGTTGCCGCAACTTGGCTGGGAGTAACCGTAGTTGCTCGGGATGCTGTGCCTATGCAAGTAATGACTTTGTACATAAACACAACATAGATCAATAATTGCTGAATATATGCAAATTGACGGACCAAATTTCCTGAAAAATTAAGTTTGGCTATTTCTTTTGATTAAAACAAAAAACGGAAGATTCTCTAAATTAAATTCATACTTCGCCAATTCGAAAACTCTAACATGACAATGACTTACGAATTATTAGCACGTGAACGAGTCGCTTGCTTATTATCTTGAAAGTAGGTCAGTTGGACCTGTTTTGTTCGGGACACAGTCAGACACGAATGCGGTATTTTCCTTTTTTTGTTTAATCTAAGGCCATTCCACACTTATTTTACATCTCTGTAAAACGTGAGGGCCAGAAGAGTGGAGATAGTGCAAGTTAGTCCGAAGGGCAATCTGGGGCACAATAGTTGCTAACGATATCAGCCGAGTCCGGAAGCGGCGGGATGTTGCCGCAACTTGGCTGGGAGGAACCGTAGTTGCTCGGGATGCTGTGCCTATGCTAGTAATGACTTTATACATAAACACAACATAGATCAATAATTGCTGAAAATATGCAAATTGACGGACCAAATTTCCCGAAAAATAAAGTTGGGCTATTCCCTTTGATTTAAACAAAAAGCGGAAGATACGTTAAATAACATTAATATTTCGCCAATTTGAAAACTGGAGCATAGACAATGGCTAACAAATAATTTGTACGTAAACGAGTCGCTGTCATATTATCTGGAAAGTAGGTCATTGGACCTTTTTGTACTTTTTTCGAGACACTTTTGGTCACGAGTTCCGTTTTTTTTTAATCTAAGGCCTTTCCAGATGTAAAATAGGTTAACATCTTTGTAAAACGTAAGGGCCAGAAGAGTGGAGATAGTGCAAGTTAGTCCGAAGGGCAATCTGGGGCACAATAGTTGCTAACGATATCAGCCGAGTCCGGAAGCGGCGGGATGTTGCCGCAACTTGGCTGGGAGTAACCGTAGTTGCTCGGGATGCTGTGCCTATGCTAATAATGACTTCATACATAAACACAACATAGATCAATAATTGCTGAATATATGCAAATTGACGGACCAAATGTCTCGAAAAATTAAGTTTGGCTATTCCCTTTGATTAAAACAAAAAGAGGAAGATACGTTACATTACATTCATATTTCGCCAATTTGAAAACTGGAACATAGACAATGGCTAACAAATAATTTGTACGTAAACGAGTCGCTGTCATATTATCTGGAAAATAGGTCCATTGGACCTACTTTTTTCGGTACACTTTTGCTCACGAGTTCCGTTTTTTTTCCCTTATAATCTAAGGCCATTCCACACTTATTTTACATCTTTGTAAAACGTGAGGGCCAGAAGAGTGGAGATAGTGCAAGTTAGTCCGAAGGGCAATCTGGGGCACAATAGTTGCTAACGATATCAGCCGAGTCCGGAAGCGGCGGGATGTTGCCGCAACTTGGCTGGGAGCAACCGTAGTTGCTCGGGATGCTGTGCCTATGCAAGTAATGACTTAGAGTTTCGGACATCCTGTGGCTTACTGAATAGATATTGTTTCATTTATACCTACTGCTGAGAAACTCAAGTAGCTAATTAAAAAAGTTAATAACTTTGTAATTGTGTAAGCAAGTGAAGCGAGCTTACAACAATAGCGGAGAGATAAACTTTAGAACCTGTTTTTAGCAAAAAATAAGTTTAGATGAGTAAATCTGACAGCAGCACTTTACTGAGGAGTCTGCTTAACAGGTCCAGAGCCAATTCATAAGTAGTTATATTAATTCATTTAATAAATCGTTTCGAACTTGAATTGCCAAACCATCTTTTAGCAAAGCCTGTAGAACTTCCTTTAGAGAAGCCGTTAAGAGAATCTGGACAAGTAGGCCTTGGTCGATCCGATAACGTTTTGGTAAGTAATAGAAAAGTAAACGATACTTTTTTTCTTAGACATAGGAAAAAGAAAAAAATATCGTTTACTTTTCGATTACCAAAACGTTAGCGGTTCGTGCTAGGCCTACAGCTTGCTCCATTCTGGGACACAAGCGAATGTGTGATAATAATATGTAATTGAAAAAAGATGCTTTACCATTAATTCAAATTTTTATTGTTTCTGTTCGAGCGGTTTCAATTTGTCATAAATAAGTTGGTCCAATGGATATTCTGAGAAGGTCCGTTTCATGCCACCTTAAAATCCTTGAAAACCAGACAATGACACTATTTTCGTTTGATTGGACCAGTTTGTAGCGGTATTTAGCCTAAGCCTACCAGATAACATTTTATAATTTATAATATTTATTTGCAAAACGCAATGCACTGTAATTGTGAATTTATCTCAAACCATTGAGTTGAGTGAGATTAAAATCATTACACAGTTGAAAATTACGAATCTAATTCCCGTGTATAATAAAAGTAAAGAACCAAACCATTCTGTTTACTTCAAACTTTTCACATTTCCAAACCGATTGTAACGCTCGCCAAGTTTCGACTTCACCGTCTTGCCTTAACGATGTTTAGTATTGAATAAACTCTATTCAACTCCCGAGTCCTTTGCGTTTGGCAGTCTGCTACGTACAGGTAACACAATAACCTGGAACACTCGCAGGAGTTTCCAGTTCGGCGAACGGGAGCACGACCTGCCTCTTTGTAATGGTAGCTACATACGCCTGTAACGTCGACTGTCTAAGTTGAAGGAAATATTTGGGCCTTGAAAGCTTTCACCATATTTAGACATAGTACCTACCTATACCTATTGATGCTCTGAACAAAACTAAGAAAGTTGTTGGTTTCTTATAGCATTGTCTGATTCTTCTTCAAAATATCGTGACGATGTGGTCTAAGATGGTGTTATGTACAGGCTTTAGAGTTATATGTCCTATGTCAGTAGCGACATCTTGTAACATGCTTTTTTCGTACTGCCGTCATGCTTTCCTTGTATGTGTGTAACCTGTGTAGGTTTTTGCCTACGTTATAAAAATACATCGTATTATCTGGTAACTATCAATTTCGTCCTCTGAACAACGAATCTCTTAGCTCAGCGGCGCAGGCTTTTAAATTATAATGTTACTTAGTGGTCGTGAGTTCTTGCCTTAACGATGTTTAGTATTGAATAAATCTATTCACCTCCCGAGTCCTTTGCGTTCGGCAGTCTGCTACGTACAGGTAACACAATAACCTGGAACACTCGCAGGAGTTTCCAGTTCGGCGAGCGGGAGCACGACTGGCTCTTTGTAATGGTAGCTACATACGCCTGTAACGTCGACTGTCTAAGTTGAAGGAGATATTTGAGCCTCGAAAGCTTTCACCATATTAGCCATAGTGCCTATCTATTGATGTTCTGACAAAACTAAGAAAATCGTTAGTTTCTTATAGCATTATCTGATTCTTCTTCAAAATAGCGTGAAGATGTGGTCTAAGATGGTGTTATGTACAGGCTTTAGAGTTATATGACCCATGTCAGTAGCGACATCTTGTAACATGCTTTTTTCTTACTGCCGTCATGCTTTCCTTGTATGTGTGTAACCGTGTAGGTTTTTACCTACGTCATAAAATTACATCGTATTATCCGGTAAATATCTATTTCGTCCTCTAATCAACGAACGTCTTAGCTCAGTGGCGCAGGCGCCAGTTTTAAACTATGTTGTTACTCAGTGGTCGTGATTTCTTGCCTTAACGATGTTTAGTATTGAATAAACTCTATTCAACTCCCGAGTCCTTTGCGTTCGGCAGTCTGCTACGTACAGGTAACACAATAACCTGAAACACTCGCAGGAGTTTCCAGTTCGGCGAGCGGGAGCACGACCTGCCTCTTTGTAATGCCAGTGTCTAAGTTGAAGGAGATGATTTTGATTTTGATTTTGATTTTTGATTTTCTGACAGAACTAAGAAAGAAAGGAATACCAGAAAAAGACATTCGGTCTTGGCTTTAGGCGGGAATCGAACCCGCGTCTTCACTAACAGTTAGTGCAGTCGCCCGGTTTGCGACAGACGCGGGTTCGATTCCCGCCTGAAGCCAAGACCGAATGACTTCTTCTGGTTTTCTTATCTTTAACAAGATGATAATGCTTTATCCCTAATGCTTAAATAAAAGGAAAGAACTAAGAAAGACGTTGGTTTCTTATAGCACTGTCTGATTTTTCTTCAAAATATCTTCCGTGACGATGTGGTCTGAGATGGTGTTATGTACATGCCTTTCGCTTGGTTACTTAAAACATTTTGATTTGGTTTTGATTGATTAAATACTTTCCTTCGACCTAACACGCCCCCTTACCAGTCAAATCGTTCCAATATTTTCGAACGCAAAGGTTGTGGAGCTGAGTTTTTTTTGTGCGACAGAATTGGATTAAAAAAACACTGCATTGTTAACGCGAACGTTCTGTAAGCATAAAGAATCCATAAACGAAGTTATATAATACTACACTGTTTGATTGCCTTCTAACTCAGAAGTAACTACTTCTGTAGTTCCTGTTGGTCAACTTGCAAAGAAACAAAATGTGTCAACATACATTGCGTGCACGCAGCGCGGACGTTGCATCATTAAAGTAATTATCGTGAAAGGATGCGATGCACTTCATTATTACTTTTGTCATAACTTAATTAGTTATTCGTTCCGGCCGAATGATTAATTATTTCCTACCGCATTACTTTCTACGTTTATGAGACCTATTAGCATTTGTAGCAAAATGGCTAGTGTCAAATGCTTTAGTAGACAAATATTTGTGGATTCGCAAATGTGCCCGTTAAGTATTGCTAAATAAGCCTTTTTTTATGTTGCTGGCAGCAAGTATTTTTTTGCTGTGAAAGAGAACTGAAGTATTTACAAGAATGGGTAATAATAGGTCAATGAATGACCGTTAGGATAGTAGAGCTTGACGTAAGTCTCTAAGACAAGCTCAAGATGTTCTCAGAAAGAGTCAAGTAAAGGGCACCTTCAACCAATGTATTTTTGGGAATTAATCCGTTCCTTGGAAGGCACGTTAGCAGTCTAGTCGGAGGCTTGATAACATCTTACAGTAAGATTTACTACTACTAACCTTACACCTCTCAAACAATCCGCATCACAATATTATGAGGTGGGGTCTATTCCCAGCAGTTCTACGTACAAAAACTGTTGATGAGGTCCTTTATTCACTTATTCAATCAATTTTATCAAAGAGGCTTCAATACAATTCGGTCTAACTTCATCATCATCGCATCCCAAATCAGAATTGTCAGCTAAATTAATGTGCTATAACCTAACACGATCTGAACAAAACAAGACTCAAGCCATTAAAGCGTTCAAAGGGAAAGTAATTTATTACTTTGAACCCGTACACGTGTCAAGCCGCCGCCAGAATTACACGAACAATTTAAATTATTACCATTTATAAAATCACCGGCGTCTCGACTGAGCGAGAGTGATCCTACGCGTTTAAGAAGAAACGCAAGTGTTCGGGGACAGTCAGTTTACAGTTTTAGTACGGGCAGGCAATTATTATTATAAAAAGAAAGACGTAGATAGGTTACTTTTGCTAAAAAAGTGGCACCCGAAATTCGACCGATTCGTACACCTGAGAAAAGCATTTACAAGTTGAATACATTTTATTCTACAAGTTGGAGTGCAGACAGGGTACCCATGGCGAAAAAGTAATGGCTACTGACAGTCTGTTGCTACGCCAATCAGACCGAGCCCAGCAAACTGAGGTTGCAAACTGCAAAGTGCAAACGACATTTCGATACATTTTCAGGGTTCCATACCTTAAGATAAAAGGAAACCTTATTACTAAACCTCGGCTGTCTGTCTGCCACCAGGTGGTTTTTCATAAGCCAGGATAGCTAGAAAGCTAAAATACATATATTTACATTGCCACTAAAACAAAATATATTGTGGGAGGAGAAAAAAATTGAAAATATCATTAAAATTTTCACAGAATATGTAGTTGCAGATTACCTTTCGAAGTACAAATATATAAATGGAAATAAAATAAATATTAAGGGACTCCCATAAAACAAACGATGATTCGGAACTATTCGTGCTTCTTAACTTCTTCTTCGCTTGTCCGGTTTTATTCAGGAACTTTTGGTGTAGATAACGATCAAAGAAAGCAATTTACTGGCCCTAAAAAAGTAGAATAACAATTGAAAGACAATGAAACGTGTTTATTTGGTCTCCTATCAATTTGCGATCGGGATTACTTCCAATATATTGAAGACACTATAAAAACAGGTTAATAAATCTAATTATTTTTATCACAAGATGACAAAAAAATACTTTTGTCCTGTATTTTTAGAAATTCGCTTGTATTTTTGTACAAAGTATAAGTAACAAACCAAAATTGTCTCCAGCATTTCCTCTTAATAATACCCGCCTACGGTCTGAGCCGTATGTTTGGGGCTAATATCGAACAGTATGTTTACTTGGGGGAATACGAAACGAATGAGGCTTGCTCGTCACGCGTACGCCGATGTGACGGTAGGCGATGTTCTAAATGTACTGTGAACAAAAAAGTCAATGAGATTAATAAATTCCGCTGCTGAAAGAAAATTGCGCCAGCGATGGCTGCTGACAGAATTTTCGTGAGTAAATTCAGTAAGAAAACACACTTAGTGCTAAATATGCGTTTACGTTGAGCTTTATATGGCATTCAACTTAATGACCAAAGAGAGAAGAAATTTGCAGATTCATGACATCTACAAAATTAAATGTATTTACCGTAGAAGTTATTATTAAATAATGATGATTCTGAAATACATGAAAAAAACATTGCGGCTTTTGGTGTAGGTAACGATCAAAGAAAGCAATTTACTGGCCCTAAAAAAGTAGAATAACAATTGAAAGACAATGAAACGTGTTTATTTGGTCTCGTATCAATTTGGGATCGGGATTACTTCCAATATATTGAAGACACTATAAAAACAGGTAAATAAATCTAATTATTTTATCACAAGATGCCAAAAAAATACTTTTGGCCTGTATTTTTGTACAAAGTACGAGTATAAGTAACAAACCAAAATTGTCTCCAGCCTTTCCTCTTAATAATACCCGCCTACGGTCTGAGCCATATGTTTGGGGCTAATATCGAACAGTATGTTTACTTGGGGGAATACGTAACGAATGAGCCTTGCTCGTCACGCGTACGCCGATGTGACGGTAGGCGATGTTCTAAATGAATTGTGAACAAAAAAGTCAATGAGATTAATAAATTCCGCTGCTGAAAGAAAATTGCGCCAGCGATGGCTGCTGACAGAATTTGTGTAAGTAAATTCAGTAAGAACAAAACAGTTAGTGCTAAATATGCGTATACGTTGAGCTAGAAGACTCATAATGTTGTTATGTACCAAATCAACGTATTTTCTTTCTTTCTTTCGTTAGATGGCATTTAACTCAATTACAAAAAAGGGAAGAAATTTACAGGTTCATTACATCCACAAAATGAAATGTATTTACCATAGAAGTTATTTAATAATGATGTTTCAGATATACTTGAAAAAATCATTGAGGCGACCGCTAATTATAATTGATCTGCCAAGAACAAGACTAGCAATTTTACAAATGTTGCCTAGTCAAGGTAACCGCGACCAACTGAACAAATATGCGTGTTTTGGCAATCAAGTGTATCAAAAAATTATGCTGTTTATGGCATAATGCTAAATATGTTGAAGAAATATTGTAATTGCTAATTTTAATAATTGGCCCTTGCAATGATTCTTCAACATAGCTTACTTGATTATTGCACTGGGTTTTAACCCGTTTAATTGTGTTAAATAAATAAATGTTGTTTAGTGACAATTATTTTTCGCTTTTTAGCGATAAAGCCGCCCAAATTGTACACTAACGTTAATCTGTGTTTATTTGCTGTTGATTTCCGTTGTTTTGTGCAAGAAAGAATATATCTATCTATCTATCTATTGAGTTCTTCCTTGTTTACCTCCACAACTTTTCTTGCTGACGCTACTAAGATATCAACCGCGGTAAACGACAATAAGCGTCTAATATGTAGTGCATGCGCGCTGAATGTACAACTAGGACACGAATGTGCTCTTAACAGCTCCTAGGCGGGCTTTTGTGGGACAAACTGTTTGTATCAGTGCTGCATTGGTGGGAAAGTAAAATGCAAGAGGTTTCTAGATAGAATAGAGTCTATGATTTCGTAATAAAAAAGTTAAAAAAAGATTTTTTGTCTTTTAATTATTTATTACTAGCGGCCGTCCGCAACTTCGTACGCGTGGACTTTGGCTTAAAAATAATAATAAAATGTATATTTACGAATTGTTGCCTATGTCCTATTCTGATGCATACGCTATATTATTGTAAAGTTTCATTAAAATCCATCCAGTAGTTTTTACGTGAAAGAGCAACACGGCACATACATCCATCCACAAGTACAAATTTTCGCTAATCTTCATTGAACAAAAACATACAATTCAGGCGGTCTTATCGCCACAAAGCGATATTCTATTAGTTCTTATCAACTTTCATCAAAAGAGGTAACGGATCGAGAATTTGATCAATTGTACTTTCGATTTTTTGAAATTATTATCATTGAAACAACCTATATAGAGCTCATGGTTTGTCAATTTTCTGGTCCCTAGTTTGTTTTTACTGTTTCGTTTACTTCCAATATTCGAAGTAAAGGCATTGGATTTCGAATAGGAAACCCAATTTACTCACGTTGGTAATTGTTACAAAATTTAAACTTATTTGATGTCGGAATGCGATCACGAACCAAACAGCAAGCGCAATTGTTATAACAGCTAATTCTCCTGCAGAAACTTTCGCCAGCAAAACTTGCTTTTCTTCTAAATTCACTAAAAGCATTGAAGTTATAATACTATCCAGCAACCGGGAACTCGCTAAAACTATTATCACCCTCATCTGGGAAGACGCTAAAAATACATTTCCGCAAAGTTCACTATCTCGCAAAAATAAACATAGGTACCCTCCAGGCGATTCTACCTTCCCACCTCAATTGAGAACAATACGATACCCCACCAGTGTAAAGTGGCCGCCAATATCGCATACATTTCTCCTTATCCCGTTAAAATTATATCAGTCGGGGAGGGAGGTTGGATGTCTATTTACGCTGGTGATGGGGTCTTAAGACGTGGAATTCGAAAAATTCAATTTCGTAACTGTGAATTTAGTAGGTACTGAGTGCAAGAAATGAGCGCGTTCTTGCTCCCTGGGGACGAACGTGTGGAACAGGCGGTGCTACACGTACTTGGTGCTCGGTACATTTAAATGCCCGTAATGTTTCGTCGTGAGCGATATTCAGATTCACAGGCTTTGGAATGGTGTCCCTTTAGCATTTACGATTAACCATATCGGTGTCAGATGTTTTTTATAAATAATCGTTTTGCTGTGTTCTTTGAAGGTGTAAGTAACTTTAATTATAGTTTGTGAATTCAGTGGTCAGTGCACCTGAACTTTTTTTTTAAAGTTTTGTCGACCGCGGGCGACCGCTAGTAATGTTATAAATGTGGAAGTTTGTATGTGTGGATGTGCCGTGTTGCTCTCTCATGTAAAAACTGCATGGATTTGAATGAAACTTTACAATAATATAGCTTATGCATCTGAATAGGACATGGGCTACAATTTATAAAGATATGTTACTTTTTTTTTACTTAAATCTACGCGGACGAAGTCGAAATAAAAATTATTCGTTGTGTTCGAATTTTATTTGCAATGGTATTCACTAAATGAATAACCGTGGAAGTAGACACTTTTTAACTAAAGCAATTTTAGTTAAAGATTAGTATCAGTGTCAGTTACAAAAAAGCTAAATCACCAGTCACCCAAGAAAAAAAGAAAGAAATTAGTAACACTTATGAATATACATCAAAAACACAATGAAACAAACACAGTAGTAATAATCAAACAGACATTGCACGATTTATTGACGAATTTAAGTTAAATAACAGTATTTTTAGTCAGTGTTCGGTAAATAAAGACGACAAAATCGTTTCGAAATCGCGTCGTGCTCTCTAAACGCGCTGCCAAGGGTTGAAAACAGAAGGGCTGGTGTTGAATAGAGAACGCGATCGGCTGTTCGAAGATAAAAGCGAAACGTAACCCGTTATAGCCGTAAAGAGGCGAAGAATTTTTCATAATTGCATTTTTTAAATATTCCATCGGGAACTCGAGCGGAAGGCGCGAGATATTCGTTCAATAATCGATTCAGGATATCCTTCTTTTGTACTCGGAAATGTTTTTCAAATTTCGATGTTCTGGAATTTAGAGGAAATCCTGATGGAGAGGAAAAAATATGCAAGTCTTTAATCACGCTATGATTAAAGAATAGGTGTGGTTTTGTAGTATTACTTAGGGTTCAGTTAGTTGACTGATAATACTTGCGGGGTTTGGAAATATTCCAGTCCATGGTCTAGTACAACATAAATTAGGCTTGCAATCAAACACTCATGATACTTACATCACACATTTACAGCAAATAAAACTTACTTAGTTGGCCACTCTCAGCGGTTGGAGCTCGTAAGAAAAGAAAATTAACGATCACAAATTATAGAAATAAAATAAATTTAGGCTCTGCACTCTTTTTATGCATATTTTTTCACTATTTTCACTAATATATTTCGACAAATTGAGTTTTGTGACATTACGTTCTAGATGTAGGGATACTACAATAGGGATATTGTACCCTATAACCGTCTTTCGTAATAAACGAACTTCCCACTACAATTGCTCAGTAGTCCATACAAGTTTCCATCGGTACTTTGATCTATGCAATATCTAGTTTGTCCCACAAAGCTCAAATTTCTGAACCGAGTCAACTATGATCAGTTCTCGAACTACGATAATAACATGTCCTGATATGGAGCGTGTAAGTCGGTCGTAAGGGGCGCAGGCGCGGATTAAACGTTGCAAAGCATTGTAACGGCAGCAATATCCGAACTCCGTGCACTCAAGTTTGTACATAACTGTAAGGGTTTGCTTCCAGAGAATACAGTATTTTGACAGTTGTGCAAATGTTGCCCCTTGATTCAAGAAACGTGGTATTTTGACTGTTTCTTAAACGCTGGGCAACGCTGCGCCTTCAGCAAAGAGTAAGAGCTCATTCACATTAGGTCAGAAGCGGCGCGGCAGCCACGCGACAGCCGCGGATACCTAAAATTTACTATAAAAAAGCAGCATGGCAGCAGCGCCGCGGTTTTTGTAATGTGGAGGCATCCGCTGTTGTCGCGCGGCTGCCACGCTGCAGACGCGCTGCTTGCGACCTAATGTGAATGAGCTCCAAGCGGCACGACGCGTCGCGGTAAGCGGGAGTGACGACAGCTGAATCGACGTGGCAGAGTTGCTGTTCCGCTTTGGCTACGTCCTTACGTTAGTTCGACGTCCAGTGGCCGGCAAGGGAATAGGCGATACCCTTCCGACATGATACGTGTGCTAGAACTACTTTTAAAGGGGTGTGTAAAGTATGATATAACTTTAAATCGTGTATCACTCAGAACATACAGGGTGTTTCTTCTAAGGTGTCAAGCCGACGCCAGCTGATAGTAGGGTACCATACCTATCGATTTAACCCCCATGTATGTTCTACGGTTATTTGTAGTTTTCGAGATAATGATGTTTTTGTTATTTTTTAAAAAATTGTGAGCACTTGGCTTTCAATAATTTTTTTTTTTTTTCGTTTGACTTTTATTGGACATTTTCTTTTTATTATAATGTCTATTAATTGCAATTTTATGATTTAAATAATCTCTATCCTAACTTAATTATAAGATACAAAAACTTTGATTGATAGTGAAAAAAAAGTGAATAATGCAGAACATAACCAAAATTCAATCGTAAATAAAAAAAACAAAAAGGTATTCCATAACTTACTAATTTCAAAAACTGCGCAGCATAATAAGCTTTCATAATAATACAAGAAAACATGTCCTTTGTGGGGCATTATTCGCTGTAATCGATGCTCAAGTCTTGAGAATCGGAAATAAGTGTAATTTTCATACTTAATTATTTTCTAGTATTTTGGCATAATTTTGTCATTTCTGAGATTTATTGTCTTCTAACGTTTAAACAAAGCTCATTTGTTAATAAAACAGTCATTTTTTAAGTATTTAACTTCTAACCATCCGAAAGTCACAACTCCTGTTGTAATTAAAATGTTGAAATTGAAACCGGAATTGGAAACCGGAACATGTTTTGAATCGATTATCGAACTGTTTTGATTTACTATGTTCAAAATACGCGTACATAAAAAATAATAAAGATGGTCCGGTTTCCTCAATTATTTTTTTTTATTACACCAGGAGTTGTGACTTTCGAATGATTGGAAGTTAAAAAATGACTGTTTTATTAACAAATGAGCTTTGTTTAAACATTAGAAGACAATAAATCTCAGAAATGACAAAATTATGCCAAAATACTAGAAAATAATTAAGTATGAAAATTACACTTATTTCCGATTCTCAAGACTTGAGCATCGATTACAGCGAATAATGCCCCACAAAGGACATGTTTTCTTGTATTATTATGAAAGCTTATGATGCTGCGCAGTTTTTGAAATTAGTAGAAAGTTATGGAATACCTTTTTGTTTTTTTTATTTACGATTGAATTTTGGTTATGTTCTGCATGATTTACCTTTTTTTCACTATCAATCAAATTTTTTTTATCTTGTAGTTAAGTTAGGACAGAGATTATTTTAATCATAAAACTGCAATCAATAGACATTATAATAAAAAGAAAATCTCCAATAAAAGTCAAACAAAAAAAAGTTATAATTATTTAAAGCCAAGTGCTCACAATTTTTTAAAAAATAACAAAAACCTCATTATCTCGAAAACTACAAAAAATCGTTGAACATACATGGGGGTTAAATCGATAGGTATGATACCTTACTATCAGCTGGCGTCGGCTTGACACCTTAAAAGAAACATCCTGTATACAGTCGAATGAAATAACATCATTTGATATAATGATTCATTTCGTATAATAAACGAATCATATAATCTCAAATTAAATAATTTTAAAACGTATAACGGACAACTGATATAAAATTGTTTGATATAATACCTAAACGTTTGCTATAAAGCTCACATGGTATACTATTCAAAACAACTACCATTTATATGATATATAAATAAATGGTTTAACCATCAAATACCATAAACTTTATTGTCATAAATCTTAAGATTGTTTATGAATATGTACCCACATAAATAAATACACATTGTTAAAGATCATAAAAAGTACGGGTTCAACGCAAGCAGCATGCAAATCAAGCAAGTCGTTTTTAGGGTTTGAAAAAACAAACCTAACCTAACCTAATCTATCCGTGTCGGTTTCGCCCCGACTCGAGTATAGGGCAGACAAGTATACCAATTAGCTTTTATAACAAATAACATTTATTACTATGAAGGTTATATTACTTCATATGAAGGTTATATGCAATGCAATTTAGATTAAACAAAATTACATCAAATGTGCTTTATACTAAGTAAGGTTTATATTGAATGTCGTTAGGCGTACTGATTGTTATCTTAAATGACGTTAGGTATATCATTTGATGCATTATATGAAATGAACATTATGTTGAAGAAAATTATTCGAAGAGTTGTTATACCAAACGTTTATGATATCTCATTAACGTTATTGAAATGAAAATAAATCGAATGAAGTTATACATATAAACCAATACGCACCCCTTTTAAAGCAACCTTCCCCTGAAAATTACATTTTGTTGCACATGCTGTCAATCACAATCGGAGTCGTCAGTTAAAAATAATAGTTTATTAGACATTCTGAAAAAATAAATACTGAATTCCATATTAAGTTTCTTTTGCGACATGCAATTATATAATCTTACCAGGAAAAGAAATGTATGTCATCCAATTTGCATAGCAGTCACTACAATGCTACCTTTATAGAGCCAAAGCGAGCAGTAGCAACTCAGTAATAATATGCGTCTGGGTGTACCCACTGTAATTGCCTTTGACACTCCTAACCGTCTGCAAAAGTAGGCCAACCAGTGACTGCCATCTTCAACTTTGGCTTAGCTTCCTTGCTATCTTACATTGTCTTAACGAGACACGTCTATATTTAAAACAAAGTCGAGTTTGTTGCAACTTCAATTCGTTAGATTATCTCATTTGTCGGATTCTAATAACAAAGAAAACCACGATCTAAACTGCACCCTGAATTATGGCTCAGTCGGCTTACTTTATTGGGCGAAAAGTAATTTGGGGAAAGAAACACTTCTCAATGCTGTTTCAAAGCAAGGTGATGCAAGTTGCTCAATATTTTTTTCTGGTCTGCTTTGGTTTTAATTCCTCAGCTACCAGCAAAGAGATGGAATTACTAATTAAACGGAAAACGATGGTGATATGAGCGATGAACCATGTCTGTTTCGTTAAAGTGTAACTGTTGCAACCGTGCAGTATAATCATACGACAACGCGCACACTACCTACAGACTTTTAACCGACAGACAATCGAACCACCAAGGTGAATCGGTTCGATCGAGAGAGTCAGAGCTCTCAATTTGCCACCATCTTCATTTGATGCGGAAGGCACCTGCGGTAAATAAATTTTGCAGTCTAACTTCGCATCCAACCGGACTATTGCTCATCAGTTCAACCAGATTCTCGTACAGAAAACCTCATGTTAACGAAGTCGAACCGTGAAAACCACTTTATGCTTATTCACCTAAGGGGGTTTTCTAACTGCTTCACTGGGCTTGTCATGGCCCACTGCACAACAGTTTTGTCAATAGTGTACCAGGCTATTCGAAAGCCACATAGTTTATTAATTACCGGGTAAATGACAACTGCCTGTTGTCATTTTCTGTTGCAAGCATTGCAACAGCAAGCGCGGTTCAGTTCCAGCAAGAACTTCGTAAGACAGGCTTAGTAACTAAAATGAATTTTCAACCTCAAAGAATGAGTGGCTAATTATATGAAGAATGAATTTAGGTCAATTTGAGCCATGTGGTATAATCGTTTTAACATACAGTTCTTTCCAGTACATTTGGCAGAGAAAAGCTGAAAAAATATGCCCTGACACGCTACCAATCAGAACCCGCTGTAATTAAATCGGTTAGCTTAAGTAAGACTACGCAGCGAGCGAGCCGAGTGAACGAAGCGAGCGTGTGTTGTTCTTCGTACTGTGAGGATATACACATAATATCAATTTAAGTTTACATTAACTTGGATACTAAGCTCAGCTAGTGTATATACATTATTTTATTACCTTTTTTGTCCTTTCAATGTTATGAGTTTTAACTTCGTCTCTGAGTTTGAATGATGTCTTTGGCAGTTGGTTTCATAGTTCGTAGTTTTCACATTTAAACTTTCGCTAGTCTCTATCCCTCCTTTCTTCTAGTTAAAAATATTGTCACAAGCTGTGTCTTATACCCAAACTCTAACACTTTGTTATTAAACTTACTCTGCTTTAATGTCATTTGAGCAGAAACTTTTCAGAAGGTTCTTCTTTTATGCGCTGTTGTATACATTGTCCAAACATCTTTTTCACGGTCAGTAACAGCAGACAAAGTCATATCATAACAGCAATGAAGTATAACGAGTCTACTGACTGTATGTTATCAAACGTTTTAAGGCCAATTCGCGAGGGAGTAGAGAAGCCGAACTGTCGTACCTAGAAGTATCGATAGTTAGCCTTTAGAAGCAGTCAAGACATAGGCATTCACAAAATGGATACTGTAGATAGTAATATCATATAATAAAATACAAGGCAACTCTTTGGACAAAATACAATGCTATTCAAAATACCGATAGCGTTGCAGTTCAATAGACGGCAAAACAGTAAATTTTACCAAATTATCGATAAAATTCACAATAATATTGATAATTTCTAATAATTAATCGTTAAGTCAAAAGGTAGCCTTAGGCTGTAAGAGTGGCCAAGCGATAATTCCGTAAATGTAATAAATATTAAAAAAAAACTGTAAGCGTCGCTTTTTAAATAGGACTTCATCAATAACTTTTGCGAAACTCACACGATCTGGTTGGGTGAATACCCCAAAACGAAATTAGCTGGTTTACGGGCATCTTCGTGCTCCAGAAAGCCCGTAAAGCAGTTGGTTCCAACTGACTTTCCAGGATGACCTGACTTTTTTCTAACAGAATAGTAATTTCTCGGCCATTCTGAACACACGATCCTGATTCCAGCTGTACCACAATAACAGTCGACCGACATCACTGCGAGGCAAGTAAGTTCGCATTGCATTTAGCAACAGCGAAGCTATCGAAACTATCACCAGTACTATTGATATTTTCACTATTACCAAGCTACCGATAAGATATCGATACTCAATCGAGCAGCATCACTACGAGGGAGGAAAGTTTGCGTTCCGTTCGGCGTTTAGACTCGATAACATCGCGGCCACATTTGTTCCGTATGTGGAAGAGGCAAACTTTTTAACGAGACCGTAAAAGGTTTCGAGATACATTTATTTGTGTTAACGTTCTTGGAACTTGGAACCTTTTAATGTAAGGATAAGTTGAATTTGGTGTATAGATTCGTTGTTAGAGAAGAAATAACAATCTAGTAGGCGGAATAATTGGTCCCGGTTGACGTCGCTAGATGTCAGTCGTTAACAATAAGGTTGCTCACTAACCTTACACCCCTCCAACAATCCGCACTGAGGCCGCGTGTTGGAGTATGGCTTATTCCACCTCATAGTTGAGGTGAGGCCTGTGCCCAGCAGTGGGACGTATATAGGCTGATTATGTTATGTTACAATAAATAAACATATATTATTATATTCTGAATAGCACATAGGCTACAATTTATAAAAAATACGTTATGTTATCTCTTTTTAGAGATAAGCTCACCTGTACTTTTGCTGTCCTATAAAATGTCTATTGTAAACTGTATTTTTGTGTACAAACAAATAAATAAATAAATAAATAAATATGTTTTTTTTTAACTTTAGACCACGCGGACGAAGTCGCGGGCGGCCGCTAGTTTTAAATAATGTAAATAGTTAACTTTACTATAAGTTTATTGTTATGTTGTGGGTTTTTGCATAATACAATTTTGATTTTAATGGAGTAAAATGCATAGTTTAATTTTCCCTATAGTATTATTGCTAGTCAGTGTAATATACAGGGTGAGCAGAAACCCCCCCACCCCCGAGTTCCAAAGTAGCTACGCTTGATCACGTTTTAATTTCTTCCTTTGATTACCAGCACACCTTAAACCCATCGAGATATTGGAATTTCTTTCCCGTGGACAAATTCGTTCCCATTCTAACGGAGGCCGTCATTAGCGGCCCTATTTACGTTATTATAATGGATTTCCAGTTAAATACGAACGTCTTTATAAAGCAAATTTAATCTTTATACCTTTAAATCAGGGCTTATATTACTTTGGGAAGGAATTGAGACTTTCACAATGAGAAGGAAATTAAGAGAGCGGTTTGGCAAATTAAAATTTTCGGCGTGTTTACTTACTTTGAGCTTAGCTGCTTTAGTCGTTATTGCCTTCACTAATTTAGTGTATTTATGAACGAATGTTCCGTATTTGCTTTCTTAACATTTCAGTAGCCTACCGTATTGTATGTACAGCCGGTCAAATTGATTTATATCCCACCAGCTGATCCAATTGATTATTGTTCCACCTTTGGGACTCACTTATGGTAACAGTCATTTAAATTTAGCTAGGTTGAAACTCAATTGAATTTTAAGTTATCCTCGTATTTAAAGTGTGGTCAGAAAACGTATAATCATTTTAGATGTTTTTTTCCGCTCTAACCTACTTGTTTTGGTTCTGTCAATCTTGAAAAACTTAATGCTCATAAACTTATGTAAAATGACGCAATCAATAAGTTATTTACCGAGTAAATTCAAATTATAGTTTATAATAATTATAGAGTAACTCCTTAGACAGAAGAATAAGGATTGACGATTTGAGACATCATGACGAAGATTGGCAGCAGAGCCTGACACGAAATCGAGACGAAATCTAAAGATTAGGAGAGACTTCTGCTCATCAGTGCAATAAAAATAATGATATAGGCTAAAAAAATTACGAATGCAAAATAAGTAACTACAACGACAAAAATAAAAGGTTTTGTATGACAACATTTACCACATGAAACTGACGCATATCAGTAAATTATGCTGCCCAAGAGGGCAATACAGAACCGCGATATCGAATGATTCGGTAAATTTATTTTCATTTTAATTGTATGTTTAATGTGGGCGATGTCTATTTTTTTTGTGAATACAATAGAACATTGGCTTTCACATTAAAAATCCGCAGTTCTTTACATACTTCTTCACCTTCAAAAACAAAATAGAAACATAAGTAAAAAAACCCCTTCAGCAGAAGGTAAAGAATGTTAATCGGGTCCATGAAGTTCATCATTAAAATAGGCTTTCACTTTCGATTGGGTGAGATGCCACTAGACCTATCCAGTCTACGCCTCTCTAGTCGTTTCCAACATTTTATTATCAGCATTCATGGCACAACTAAGAGATATTACAGGTCCTACATTGAAATTATACAACATAAAATGGTGCTCACTCCATTTTATCAGCACCTGAAATGACTCAGTTCCTCCGTGTGTCACTTAAGGAGCAACAGAGTGAATTATTATGGGTGCATTATCGCATCGAGCGCACGTAAACATTACTGCAACTGCTTCCTGCAAACGAAGAGCTTTCTTAATAGACCAGGAGCTGGATCAGATTTGCTACATTTTACTTACTAACTGTACAGTTGTGTTAAGAAACAATCTACTCCTTGAAATGAGCACAGTCATATCTTATACACTTGCCTTTTCTACATTTTCTGCCAAGGTGTTTTTAATTGGTTTCATAGAAAGAGATCAATCAACTTAATTACTAAAACAGTTTTGAACTACTGGAAGAAATAACCATTTAGTGGATATGGCTTTCTTTCTTAGGAGATTCGAGTTCCGAGGAGGTTGTGTGAAGCCTTAGGCTTTCTGGGCGCGCAGATCTTATAAATTTATTTTTATTTATTTATTTATTCTTCAGGAAACATACAGTATTCAAATTATTTACGGCTATCACTTATAAATCTCACTAAAACCAATAAAGTTTCCACTTATATAAAATACATATTTAAGCTAAGATATACAATAAAAAAGGAAAAGGGGGGGGGAGTGTAGGTATTTTACAAATTAGTAAAAAAAAAAAAACAAACGATAACGACATCAGCGTCAAGCTAACTTCTCCCTCACAGCCCTTTTATACGCTCCTATCCTAGAACAAAAAATGTCGACATTTTCAAAATCCCTATTGTAATTACGACAGGAGCTCAGTAAAAAGGTGTTAATGGCATAATTAGTTGACACCAAAGGCACACTAAATGTAGAAGTATGGCGTGAATTTAACCGGGGGCATCTCAAATGAATATTGCTTAAAAGGAAGGGGGAATCCACGAAATTATTGAGAATTTTAAACAAAAACATGTGGTCTTTTTCCATTCGACGTGAGGCCAAAGAAGGAATAAGTGGAGGTTCTGAACCATTGAACTTATTAAATTTATATCCTAAGTGCTTATTAAACTTATTTTGTATCTTCTCGATGTTTTCCCCGTATTTTTTATATAGGGGATTCCAAATCACAGATCCGTATTCCAAAATGGATCTGACGAACGCAAAATAGAGAACAGTCAAAGCGGAACTGTCCTTGAAATCTTTGGCCGTTCTGAGAACAAAGCCCAACATCTTATAAGCTTTTGCAGTCAGAGCATTTACATGAGGATTGAAACTAAGTTTACTGTCTAAGCAAACACCCAAGTCCCTCACCTCAGTCACCCTACCCAGCACGGCACCATTCAAGTGATAGTCATAAATGATAGGCTTACTTATACGAGTAAAGGATATTATGTTACATTTCTCCACATTCAAATCAAGAAGGTTACCCGAACAGTATGCACATAACTTGTTTAGGTCATTCTGCAAGAGAGAGCAATCAGATGGTGCTTTGATTATTCGAAACATCTTCATGTCATCTGCATATAAAAGTATGTTGGAGTTACCAAATTGCGAAGGAATATCATTTATAAATAAATTAAACAAAAGAGGGCCCAAGTGAGAGCCTTGAGGCACCCCGGAGGTTACAGGGATAAACGACGAACAGTAACCCTTTATGGTAACTGCCTGACTACGTTCCCGAAGATAAGAAGACAGCCAGCGCAACAGATCACCGTGTATACCGACTTCACCCAGTTTGAGAATTAACAATGAGTGTGAGATTTTATCGAAAACTTTGGAATAGTCGGTATACACCACATCAACCTGGAATCCCTGATCCATAGCCATAGCCAAGTGATGCGTAAATTCACAAAGGTTAGTCTCCGTTGACTTCCTACTCACAAAGCCATGCTGCTGGTCGACAATAATCGGGCGCAAAAGAGGATAAATACTATCATAAATAATCTTTTCGAACAGCTTCGCTATTGTACAAAGCTTAGAAATTGGTCTATAATTTTTAATGTTATGCTTGTCACCCGATTTTAAAATCGGGACTACAAAGGAGCGTTTCCATACTTTTGGCATTGTACCCATCTCTAAAGACCTGTTGAAAAGGTACCATATAGGATAGGCAAGGTGCCTATGGCACATCTTTAAGAAGATGGGGTGCAATTCATCAGGTCCTGAGCCCTTAGTAACATCCAATTTATCCAGATATTTATCTACGGATTCAGGCGAAAAATCAATAGAACTTATAGAGAGTGAACACTCAGGAGAGCTAACGTCGTTTATGTCAATATTACTACTGTCAGTATCCGGCCGGAAGACGGTCTGGAAGTAGCCATTAAACATGTCGCTAATCCGTTGGCCATCCGATGAACTGACATCTTCACAAAACATGGTGCTAGGAAGGTTGCCAGTTGCCTTTTTTGACTTTACAAAGGCCCAAAAAAATTTACTGTCAATTTTAATTTTTTGTTCAGCCCTATGTATAAACGCATCATAGCAGCTAATTTGTACCCGCTTTTGCCTGTTCCTTAATAGGTTAAACGTATAATAATCACCAGATCTACCGTACATTTTCCATTTCTTATGAATGCGAAGTTTTTCTTTTATTACTTTTATTAGAGATTTTGAAAACCAGCAAGGATATCGACTATTTTTGATAATTTTCGGTGGAACGTAATCCTCGATAATTGTATTTAGAGTTTTGTAAAAAATATCAACTACTTTGTCCATGTCATGATTGAGAAAGAGTTCATACCAATCTATAACGGCAAGTTCAGCATTAATGGCTTCATAATTAGCAGCGTTAAACATACGGATTTCACGTGGTTTAGATCGTAAACTGGGCGTTCTAGCGTGAACCGGGGAAATCTCCAGCGCCGGGTGGTGCAAGTCTTCCAACACTAACGGCAAACTGCAACGACCTACAAGACAGTCCACTGATCCAATCACCAAGTCCAACAACCTGTCATTGGAGTTAAATATGGAATTAAATTGTCTAAAGCCTGCAAAACACAAAAACTGTTGAGAATAAACAAGAGGTTGTCGCCACTATGACTCTCAGCCAATATCATATGAGTTGCATCATCGGAAAGTGTCCACTGTGCAGAGGAAACATTAAAATCGCCTACGATTAAAAAATCGTCATTCGGATCAGCAAGAATGCTATTAGAGATTGATTCAAAGACGGTGACAAGGGCATCCAGCTGTAAGCGACTGTGCGGGAAGTAACAACAATTAATATGAGTCATTGTAGAAGACCGTCCCGTATTAAGTTTCAAAGAAACCTTAATTACTTCTGCAGCAGCACCCGAGACGGGGATATTCGATGAGAAACTAGTAGAAAGCTCGCACTTAGTAGCCACTAAGACGCCGCCGCCCATACCATCACCGCGAGCTTCATAGTCGCGATCACACCTATAGACATTGTAACGAGAATCAAAAAGCTCACTATTGTATATTCCGTCCAACAGCCACGTCTCCGTCAAACAAATAATGTCATAATCGGATTGGATTAAATTTCGAAAAAAAATATTCGTTTTTGTACGAAGCCCACGAACATTCTGATAGTAAATGGAAATAGTATTGTTATTGGCCATTGAAATTATATAAAAAGATCATAATAAAATTCAAAAATAAAGCCAATATAACGCCTACGTCTAGGCTACTAGCATCTAACGACGTCAACTGGGAGTTGACAACTAACGTTAGACAGCAAGTCGTCAAAACACAGGTGAGTATGTAATATGCGATGCCCAAAATACTAGGTCTTTGATATTTTCATTGTATTGCCACTTTATCACAAACATACCGCTTTTTCTAAGGCGAACGCTACACGTTCAATAAATATCTTGATTAATATCACGATATTTACTGATGTATCTTGGGCCGGATTAGAGCACACCCCACACCATCAAAACGGACCGCGTCCGTACAGACGCAATAAATATGACAAGCGATACCACGCGCAAGGTTAATATCACGATCCAGGGTCTGGGAACAGATCGTGGAAATTCAGCGATAAATATTTTGATCCGTCAGTATATATTGACGGATCACAATATGAATCTTGCGTGTAGCATTCGCCTAAGAGTCGTCTTCAAAGAAGACTAATGCATCCTCCGCCGAAATATTCATTGTAACTGTTGCTCCCGCCCTAGGCGTCGGGCGGGGCCTAATGTGGACATAACAGTAACGCTGCAGTGCCGCTTCTAATGGCCTATTATATTTTATGCCCGATTCCGTGCCACTCCAGTCAGCGTCTTTGGAATTAGCTGGTAGGGATTCAATTGCTGCTAATGTTATTACTGCTTCTCAAAACACGTAGGGCAATGGATATTTTTAATGCTGATTTCTTTCTTTGAAGATTAAGGTTTGTTTATGGTTGTTAAAAGATTTTTTCATGAGAGAGCAAACGAGCTTAAGGGTCACCTGATGGAGACTGATCACTTCCGCCCATGGACACTACCGGTGTCACCGTTGCATTACTTTTTAGAAAAAATACGCATTTTTGTTGTAGGCAAGAATTATTATTTTGGAAAAATAGTCGCTTTCCTTATTAAACAATGCTTGGATTGATATAACGTAGTATATAGCAAGAAAGTTGTTGCTATTTTGTTGCAATAGCCTTATTTTAACTTGCTACTTGCTCCAAGCTGCGACTGAACTTGAATGGTATCAATTACAGCACTTTTCGGTTCCAACGGCGATCAGTTGACACTTCAACCTTATCACCCACTCAACTACGTCGTTTTTTTTTTGACTAGTTGTTAATCCAAGGTGCAACTTTCACAGTTTTACCGGGCAATGGGGTGAGCGGAAGGCTCACATTCCCTGACGGCTACGTCGGTGACTCCAGCTCTTTTACGGATTCTTCGTTCATTTCAGAGCATTTCATTTTAGTATTTTCTTTTTGAAAAGGATATTTTTCCGTTACGACTGATAAACAGGAGCTCTGCTCAGTTTAAGGCACAAGCCGATGTTAACGCAAGATGTCCCAGCCATTTATTTGTAAGTTATGTGCAAAGTCACTCGAAGAACGTTAACTCTAAGCACGCCACATTAATGTGATTCTACGTAACAATAAACCAAAATGTAATGAACCAAATTTCTCTGTAATGAACCAAAGGAATGGCACCAAAACTCCAGAACGCTGGATCACAAAGCCGCGAGGGCAAATTCCGAATCAGGCTCGCCAGATGTTTTCAAATCGTCTGAAGATTTAATTAAACAAACTTGGGGCGTAACAAAGTTGTTGGTTAAACATTTTGTTTGTTACGCTCGCTTGTCGTAATGTGATTTGTGCGACAGTTATTCGGAAATGAATTACAGATGTTAATGTTTATTTTGACTGACTTGTTGGCACAGTTGATGGCGTTAATATGAATAAATATTATAAATGATACATCATACATAGCTCTGGTCCCTAAAGAAAGGTTGTCCTTTGCGCTAAAAAACTAGAAACAACAAAATTACCAACAATCATTCAGTCTTAGCAGAAATATTTAAGTTCAATCTTCTTCTTCTTCTTTCGTGTCAATGGCATCAAATAGAATCCGACCAAAACTTGGCGATTTCGGCTGCGTCATTTGTTGCCATATTTAGATCCTCCACTGTGCAGGTGTTAGGGCACAGAGGGCAATCGAAGAGGTGACCCATAGTTTGAGGATCCACGCCGCAGTCATTTGAGCTCCATCTCTAAGCCCCCACGTCACTAGGTTTTGTCTGCAGTGGCCAACCGCCACTTCCAGGTTGGCCGCGACTGGTCATAGCCACCCGACTATGGTAAGATTTCCCCAGAAGGAATATAGTCGGTGGGGGGAGGGTACTTGCAAGACCAGCGTTCGACTCTCGCATTCGGGGGGAGCCTATTAAACGGGCAAACTCAGTAAGGAACATTATTTTAGAGCTAACTGTACCTTGAACTAATAAATAAATATGGCCGTTCGGCCAAAAAGTTCGCAAACGCTTAGCAAATGTGTGTGGCATAGCCGCCACACCATTTATTGCCTACAAATTAACTGAACAACAATGTGTTCAGCCAAACAAACAGTTACATCTTACACAGTTACATGTTACTCACTTTTGACTCGAAACGGACCGCGGTCTAGATGAAACGTCAGTTAGATGATTCATAATATGAAATGCTAAAATGTTGCTGTTTTAGCCCCCCAGGTTAGCGATAGACAAATTATCCAGGTAAGTAATTAGCTGAACATTGGAGACCAGCCTGTCTAGACATCACTCAAGACACAATGCGCCTTAATTAGAGTCTTAGAGAACCTTTTGTGTCTGGTGTATGCCTCAAGTTACGAAGACGTTTACAGTTCGTAGTAATTATCAGACTTGATGCGTTTACATAGGTTCTAGGATGACAATAGTTAAATGTATTATAGTTAATATGAATAAAAATAAGAAAATATCAGTAAATTATTCCACACAGTGCCGTCTAGCCTCCAACTCAATGGAGCTACCACCTATTGTTCTATGGTGTACTCGAGAATGAATTTGTTGTTCTAAATACGTCCATGTTATATACACACATCAAAAGTGTCTAGGGATATCTCAAGCATTTTCATACAAAGTATAGCTATTGGGGAGGCTGTAAAAATTAAAATATTGATACCAACGTAGAAATTTTTAGGACACAGAAACTGTTATATCTGCCCTTTCAGATTGTATAAAGTAATTCATTGTGGTAGCATTATTGTACAATCGTAAGGACGTTAAAAAAAAGACAGATTTTTCTTTTAAAAGGTTTTCAAAATTTTAGCAAAATCAAAGATATTAGATAATGCTCAGCATTATCTTAGAATAACTCGAGGAAACAGGCATAAGATAAAGGTTAAGAATATTACAAAAAAACGTTTGATTTTGCTAAAATTTTGAAACCTTTTAAAAGAAAAATCTGTCTTTTTTTTAACGTCCTTACGATTGTACAATAATGCTACCACAATGAATTACTTTATACAATCTGAAAGGGCAGATATAACAGTTTCTGTGTCCTAAAAATTTCTACGTTGGTATCAATATTTTAATTTTTACAGCCTCCCCAATAGCTATACTTTGTATGAAAATGCTTGAGATATCCCTAGACACTTTTGATGTGTGTATATAACATGGACGTATTTAGAACAACAAATTCATTCTCGAGTACACCATAGAACAATAGGTGGTAGCTCCATTGAGTTGGAGGCTAGACGGCACTGTGTGGAATAATTTACTGATATTTTCTTATTTTTATTCATATTAACTATAATACATTTAACTATTGTCATCCTAGAACCTATGTAAACGCATCAAGTCTGATAATTACTACGAACTGTAAACGTCTTCGTAACTTGAGGCATACACCAGACACAAAAGGTTCTCTAAGACTCTAATTAAGGCGCATTGTGTCTTGAGTGATGTCTAGACAGGCTGGTCTCCAATGTTCAGCTAATTACTTACCTGGATAATTTGTCTATCGCTAACCTGGGGGGCTAAAACAGCAACATTTTAGCATTTCATATTATGAATCATCTAACTGACGTTTCATCTAGACCGCGGTCCGTTTCGAGTCAAAAGTGAGTAACAGCGCGCTCACACGCATCCCGAATTGATAAATTGTATGAACGTGAGCGACGTCAGCGCGCTATTACTCACTTTTGACTCGAATCGGACCGCGGCCTAGATGAAACGTCAGTTAGATGTTTCATAATATGAAATGCTAAAATGTTACCGTTTTAGCCCCGCTTTAAGATGTAACTGTTTGTTTGGCTGAACACATTGTTGTTCAGTTAATTTGTAGGCAATAAATGGTGTGGCGGCTATGCCACACACATTTGCTAAGCGTTTGCGAACTTTTTGGCCGAACGGCCATATTTATTTATTAGTTCAAGGTACAGTTAGCTCTAAAATAATGTTCCTTACTGAGTTTGCCCGTTTAATAGGCTCCCCCCGAATGCGAGAGTCGAACGCTGGTCTTGCAAGTACCCTCCCCCCACCGACTATATTCCTTCTGGGGAAATCTTACCATAGCCGGGTGGCTATGACCAGTCGCGGCCAACCTGGAAGTGGCGGTTGGCCACTGCAGACAAAACCTAGTGACGTGGGGGCTTAGAGATGGAGCTCAAATGACTGCGGCGTGGATCCTCAAACTATGGGTCACCTCTTCGATTGCCCTCTGTGCCCTAACACCTGCACAGTGGAGGATCTAAATATGGCAACAAATGACGCAGCCGAAATCGCCAAGTTTTGGTCGGATTCTATTTGATGCCATTGACACGAAAGAAGAAGAAGAAGATTGAACTTAAATATTTCTGCTAAGACTGAATGATTGTTGGTAATTTTGTTGTGTCTAGTTTTTTAGCGCAAAGGACAACCTTTCTTTAGGGACCAGAGCTATGTATGATGTATCATTTATAATATTTATTCATATTAACGCCATCAACTGTGCCAACAAGTCAGTCAAAATAAACATTAACATCTGTAATTCATTTCCGAATAACTGTCGCACAAATCACATTACGTGTGCCGCATGTTTATAACGTCAAATGTTACTAAATTATTAAAACATTTATATAAAACATTTTATTTTATTTTATAACTGATCTTACGGTGTTATCAAGATGACATTCAATCCAAAGGTTTTTTTTAAATAATTTCTACGGCCGACTACTAGAGCACATGATTGAGTTGCACCCATGAGCCCGAAACATTAAACATCCATTGCTGTGAGTATAACATTGTTAGTCACAACTCAGAACACCTATCTAGATAGGGATGGGACGACACTTCAGACTGAATACATCAGGGATTAAACACCCGACCGGTATCAGAGATGGCGCTGATCTCGGCCGCTGCAATCAAAGCGTGACGTCACGTGTGACAATGAGCTGTAATTAGAGCTACAAAGAGCCTCTTATGTTTGACGTGTGCCGCAAGTTACAGCAATCCTGTTTAGAAACTTTTAAATAAGTTCAATGCAAACAATAATATTGCCTGCCTATTTAAACAAAATTAAGGCGGTTTTTTTCATTTTTTTATTACTGATCTTACGGTGTAATTAAGAGTGCATTAAATCCAAACAGGTTTTTCTTAATTATTTCTACGGCCGACTTCCAGCGCACATGAGTTTCACCCATGAGCCCGAGACATTAACCCCCTTATTAATAAGAACTTAAACAGCTCTTTAACAACACGTTAACTTTTGTATCGCTTCGTCACTTTCATTCTTGTTGCTTCCGCCATTTGCGAGTAAGTGACACAACACGTCAATTGCTTGAACAACGCTTTAGCGTTACGTGCGTTTTTATGAATAAGGGGGTAAACATCTAATGCTAGTATAAACATTGTTAGTCACAAGTTAGAACACCTATCTCGATAGGGATGGGGCAACACTTCAGACTGAATACATCAGGGATTAAACAACCGAGCGGTATCAGAGATGGCGCTGATCTCGGCCGCTGCAATCAAAGCGTGACGTCACGTGTGACAATGAGCTGTAATTAGAGCTACAAAGAGCCTCTTATGTTTGACGTATGCCGCAAGTTACAACGATTCTGTTTATAAAACGTTTTAAATGTCATAAATAGGCTCGAACCAAAAAAAATGATACGAGGATCTTGTTCAAAACGTTAAGTCGTCTTCAATTATATTTTTAATTATAAGTATTTCCGCTGTCTGGTTCGCATAAAGAAAGTTTTGCTTATTTTGGCGCTAGATGACGCTTTGTGGAATAATATTTAATCGGTTTTTGTTTTTTAATTATTTCTATGGCTGACTTCCAGAGCACATAAATTTCACCCATAAGCCCGAGACATTTAACATCTAATACTATTATAACATTGTCAGTCACAACTTAGAACACCTATCTAGATAGGGATGGGACGACACTTCAGACTGAATACATCAGGGATTAACCAACCGAGCGGTATCAGAGATGGCGCTGATCTCGGCCGCTGCAATCAAAGCGTGACGTCACGTGTGACAATGAGCTGTAATTAGAGCTACAAAGAGCCTTTTATGTTTGACGTGTGCCGCAAGTTACAGCAATTCTGTTTCAAATTTCTTAAATAAGTTCAATGCAAACAAAAAAATGCTTATTTAAACAAAATTAAGGCGATTTTATTTTTATTTGATCTTACGGTGTAATTAAGAGTACATTCAATCCAAACAGGGTTTTTTTTAAAAAAAATTGGCGGCCGAATTCCAGAGCACATATGATTCACCCATGAGCCCGATACATTAAGCATCCATTACTACGAGTTTAACATTGTTAGTCATAAGTTAGAACACCTATCTAGATAGGGATGGGATGACACTTCAGACTGAATACATCAGGGATTAAACAACCGAGCGGTATCAGAGATGGCGCTGATCTCGGCCGCTGCAATCAAAGCGTGACGTCACGTGTGACAATGAGCTGTAATTAGAGCTACAAAGAGCCTCTTATGTTTGACGAGTGCCGCAAGTTACAACGATTCTGTTTATAAAACTTTTCAAATTTCATAAAATAAGTTCAATGCAAACAATAAAATGCCTTTTTAAACAAAATTAAGGCAATTTTCTATTATTTTTTGCAGGTTTTTTTGAAATTACTTCTACGGTTGACTTCCGGAGCACATAAGTTTCACCCATGAGCCCGAGACATAAAACATCTATTGCTACGAGTATAACATTGTTAGTCACAACTTAGAACACCTATCTAGATAGGGATGGGACGACACTTCAGACTGAATACATCAGGGATTAAACACCCGACCGGTATCAGAGATGGCGCTGATCTCGGCCGCTGCAATCAAAGCGTGACGTCACGTGTGACAATGAGCTGTAATTAGAGCTGCAAAGAGCCTCTTATGTTTGACGTGTGCCGCAAGTTACAACAATTCTGTTTTAAAAGCTTTTCAATAAGTTCAATGCAAACAATAAAATGCCTTTTTAAACAAAATTAAAGCGATTTTCTTTTATTTTTTATTACTGATCTTACAGTGTAATTAAGAGTACATTCAATCCAAGCAGGTTTTTATGAAATTATTTCTACGGCCGACTTCCAGAGCACATAAGTTCTACCCCTGAGCCCGAGACATTAAACATCTATTGCTACGAGTATAACATTGTAAGTCACAACTTAGAACACCTACCTATCTAGATAGGGATGGGGCGACACTTCAGACTGAATACATCAGGGATTAAACACCCGAGCGGTATCAGAGATGGCGCTGATCTCGGCCGCTGCAATCAAAGCGTGACGTCACGTGTGACAATGAGCTGTAATTAGAGCTACAAAGAGCCTCTTATGTTTGACGTGTGCCGCAAGTTACAACAATTTTGTTTAAAAAACGTTTTAAATTTCATAAATAGGCTCGAACCTAAATTTTAATACGAGTAGCTTGTTCAAAACGTTGTGTTGTCTTTATTTTTTATTTATTTTTCAACTTTTGCAAGCCGTTTTAACGTATTAGGGTTAATTTTATGTCATACATTTTATGTCTTGTTTTGATGTAACTTAATTGATAATGGCACTCAGAGTAGTCTAGGAAATGGAAGAAAAATGCTTAATTACGACGCTACTAGCCATTCATAAGAGTTAAGTCGGGTTGAACAACGACCGGGTCGTCTACTTATTAACACGCAGAACGTGCAACTCTGTAAACCTGAAGATTGCAGCATCCATCCTTTCTCCTATCATCTTTAGGATCTCCTTGCTACTCCCCCGCATTCTGCGCACATTTGACATCGATTTTTTGCGCATTATGCCATGGCGGTTCTTTCCACTATCACAACTTAGCCACCTCCGCCTTAGGCTCCTTTACGCGTAGTGAGTAAAACAATAAACAAGAAGAGGTAGGTACAGAGGTGCCCACATCAACCTTTATATAGAGGCCACTTATATGCTCTCGACATAAGACCCATTTTGCAAAGGTTTGGTAAAGGTGGATGTGGCCGCCTCTGTACCTAATTAGCTCAAAGTCGTCAGTGAACCTGTCTGGAATCAACGACACAATAAAACACAAAGAGCCTCTCATGTCTGACGTGTGCCACAAGATATGACATTCTTACTACAGGAATGAATGATTCAAAAATGAAGTGGAATTCTGAAGGTTGATCCTAATCATAATCTAACAGGTTCGTCACTACTTACTAAAGATCTGAAAACCAGAAAAAAACATTTGGTCATGTTGGCATCAGGCAGGACTTGAACCCGCATCTTTCGCAAACCGGGCGACTGCACTTTAGTAAGTAAAGATACTGCATGAAAAGTGCTAAAAACAATAATAAAAACAGGTTCGTCACTACATTTCAACCACCAGCTCCGCAACAAATAACACTGAACTGAGTCTGTGCCCAGCAGCACGGGGGGCAGAAAGAAATAACCAAAGCAAGAAAGAGAGCAAATTAAAAGAAATACGAGAAAAAACCCACAAAAGGAAGAAGAAAATAACACATATTAACAACAAAACAAAATGATTAGGCCAAATTCCGAGTCTTGTGCTATTTTTGCAAATAGCCTAAACTATCATCAGCAAAACTTTGAGACATTCTTGACAAATGAAGAACTTCTCATAAAGTCTAGCTTTTTAGCTTGGAAGTCCCTACTCTGCGTGTGCTTCAAACGGAGACTGTTCTCCCTTGTTCACAGAATGTGTTTGTTTTATTGTTAAGTTTGAAAAAATAAAATCCGCTCCTATCTCCTAGCATAAGCCACCACGCATCAGAGGGCCTAATATGGTGACAAAGGCGCCTCAGGCCGCGGAAGCCATCCTTCATCAAGGGACAAAGGTCAATAGGCCTGCGTTGATTAAACACAAATCTGAGCCAACCTTTTCTCCTCTAATTACGAGTCCATGAAAATAACCGTTTTGAAATCATTCCCTTTGATATTTCGCTTGTTATTTTTTTTCAGTGTTATTTTACCAAAGGTGTGTCGGATTAAACTCGCTTCGGTTTTGTTTGAAATCATTAAACCAATTTAGGGCAGTCCAATTTTGTAAAAGGTAATTGGGGTAGTTAATGTTTGGCGAATATTCTGGAAAGTAAGCTCTTGATCTCAGAAGCAGATATTTTCAGGGTCATAACTTTTGGTGCTTCATGTAGTGCATGTATCTCCTATGTATACATGTAGATAATGGATACTGTTGACCTGACGTATTTTGTACCACTAATAGGTATAAGGCCTCATAATGAGTATTTCACCACGAACGAATATAACTGTAATAAAATTGAGAAAACCCATGTCATTTCATCGAAACATTATTCAGGTCGTGTAACGTTTTACTAAACGTTATACAGGGTCGTTTTGCAAGTACTTGCCAAAGTTTTAGGAGCGACTCGGTATCAGGAACTAAGTATATTTTCCGTGTTTTTTTTTTAAAAAAAAAGTGTTATTTTTATCCTGTACAATTTATTTAATTTTGGTTAATTTACTTGATTCATGGAAAATACGCCCGCGCACGTCACAATGTTGTGGCGCGAGTTTAACTCAAGTGTAAGTCATTTTTGTGCGTGAAAATGAGCCCAATCCTTCATTGGTTCACTTTTTAGGATATTTAGTACCTTTTTTTTAAAAACTACTTGTTTTTAAAAAAAATACGCTGAAGACGTAGTTTTATATTGTTCAATAGAACTACTGAAAAATTTGGAACGGATTTGCAAAGTCCCCCTGTAATGTAGGTACACTTGTCATAAACGCTTGTAATAAACTCACATACAATATACTCAACTTGATGATAGAACAGCTTATTTGTCACTGTCTGCTTAAAATGAATTTATAATTCATAAACTACCATACCCGACCCGACCATAATTAATACAGCCGTTTAATACTCCTGAATGTGCTGCAAAATCTGAATCAATAGTGCTAAATGGAAAATTAGTCCTGTAAGATAGCGAAACTAATATTAGCTGATAGCTTTGATGTCGTTTGGTGTGTGGTCTAAGGGAAGAGCGAAAAGCGTGGTTAAAAAACAGCATCTCGGTATTACAACAATATGAGATCGTGTCTTTTAGTCAAGATTGCTCTATTTACTAATAAGTCGAAGAACAAAACACGGAATCACTGAGTTCCTAAGGAACATTAAACCTTATATCTCCTGGCGTCGATAATGGTGACTCGACACTGTCTGGCGGTTTGAATAATTAACCACATTTAGTAAGATTTTTTAAAAGGAAAAAAGGGAGAAGACGATCCTTTTTTCAGCGCACAAAGAGAGTGGTAGTGTTTGTTCTAGCCCGGACTCCATGTTACCCCTAGTTAGTTTAAATATAGCCAGAACACCCCTTTGTGTTCATTAATTAACTTGCAGCTAACTCTTCAGTAAAAAAACATAGATAAAAAACTCAAGCAATAACGGCAATCGCCTCACCCCTTACCATGTAGAGTTCAGAAATCGCTCGTTGAAATAGTGGCTTCTGAATGCTCCGTTTAATGCGACGTTTAACAGTCAGCAACTTAATTGATAACATCTGACATTAAGGTTGCCCTCCCCTCCAACAATCGGCACTGAGCCAGCGTGTAGAAGTACAGCTAGTTCCACCTCATAGTTGAGGTGAGGCCTGTGCCCAGCAGTGGGACGTATAAAGGCCGTTTATGTTATGTTATAACATAACATAAACGGGCTATATACGTCCCACTGCAAGGCACCTCAACTATGAGGTGGAAGGAGCCATACTCCAACACGCGGGCTCAGTGCGGCTTGTTGGAGGGGTGTAAGGTTAGTGAGCAACCTTATGTCAGATGTTATCAAGCCGCCCTAGGGCCTCTGACTAAGCTTAACGACTGACATCTGGCGACGTCAACTGGGACCAACTGCTTAACGTGCCTTCCGAAGCACGGAGATGCCCGAAATATACATCACTAAATTTCGGTCGGGGTGGTCACCCATCCCATTTCCGACCCGGCGTGTGTTGCTTTACAACAGCGATCGTCGCCGATCACTGTCACAACTGCGCCACGGGCACCTCATGTTATGTTATGATTAAGGGAAAAGGCTTTCGCTTCTAACTTGCTCTATAATTGCTTATTCAACAGCTTTGCAGACTCGTGGCATTTGGTAATTAATATATGATGTGTCGCGTCTCGCGGCGCCTCCGATACCGGCCTAGCTGTGTTTATTGAATGCCTAATGGTTTGCACTTAGTTCAAATACCCACCTGGGACTGGCAGATTGGACGGTGATCCATCAAGCAAGTTTGATGCCTGAACGCAATCATAACTGAAATATTTTACTGGCAATTTTGTTGGCATATTTATTGCATGAGGCCTCGAGAAATCTTCGTTTTGGGCTTGACCAATCTTTGCTTTTGCTATGAATAAGTTTTTCATATTCCTTATAGTTTTGGATTTAGCCTTAGCCCAACTTGAAAAATTCAATCAGTTTATTTATTTTAAAAATTGTAAAAAACCAAAACTTCTTACATATAGGTAAATTCAAATTAAATTATTGTTGGGTTAAATCTAATAATTCAAATACATAAAACATTGCAATCGTTTGTGTTTTGGAAAGCGATAATTGCCAGAAGAGAGTAAAAAAATAAAGGAAAGGGGTGGAGATTTAGGGGGCCCGAGAACGACAAAGGATCGATTCATTCGAAATGTGGTGTTGGAGACGCATGTTATGAATACCGTGGACTGCGATACTCACCAATGCATCGATACACCGATCCTGAAGATCGACGCATGTTATGAATACCGTGGACTGCAATACTCACCAATGCATCGATATGTCACCGGAAAATAACAAGAACCGTAAATTTATAAATTTCCTAGGAAATTTATAAACTTTCGTAGGATTCTAAACGAGAGATAAATTGTATTATTTACGCCCTCATTTACGGAAATTGATAAACTTTCGGAACGCATCCGTAAAATAATAAATGGGCGGTAACCAAACGCCATGTGCGCTCTGATTGGTCAAATAAGTCACGTGTCATTCCTCTCCTCCGCCATTTAATTTTGGTAGAAGGCCGGTTTTAATGTTTTATATTTTGTAAGAACAATTCATCTTCGTGTTTATTGTATAATTTGCGGCTAACTCTCCAGCGATGAGAAACACCGATAAAAAATCTAAGCAACCCAGATAACGGCGGTATGCTCGCTTCTTAGCACGATGGGTTCAAATTGCCTCGGTGAAATGTGAGTCTTCTGAATGTTCCGTTCGTTCATCGTGACGGGAACTCAGTGTGACTCTTGACTACCCCATTTGGGATATGATCGAGATGGTATGCCATGTTTTGTATGTTATATTTTATAAGTGTATTTCATTTTTTTATATTTCTGCCGTCTTATTTTGATTAAGTAGGGGTTATCAGCCTATTAATTGTATAAAGTAACCCGTTAAATCTACCCAGTTTTAAAGTAAAAGTCCAGACAGGTTGGTATTCGAAACTGATAAATGTACAGTTTGGCAAATGTGATTGTACCATAATCTACGAACACAAGCATTGCTACTGTCAACATCGACCAATCAGAGAGCAGTGTGTTATTTTCCGTAATTTATAAAAGCGTAAAATTAAAAGCTCTTCTCTGATTAGTCGAACCGTTTAGAATCTTACGGATAGATATCCGTAAGTTGATAAATTTACCGTGAGTCGTCGCAAATTTATAAATTTCCGGAAATGTGGGCGTAAAATGATACAATTTATCTCTCGTTTAGAATCCTACGAAAGTTAATAAATTTCCTAGGAAATTTATAAAATTACGGTTTTTGTTATTTTCCGGTGACAGATACACCGATCCTGAACAAGGTCCATATAATAACCCGCCTGTCCACCACGGGTCAACAACATTCTGTCTTATTTCGGCCACACAATGCGCAGAGTCGACGACAACTCGTAAAAATTGATAGTGGTTGGGAACACTGAAGGCAAAAGGTCGCAAGGTCGTTCATAAACAAGATGGACCGGTTAAATATAGGTCTCGTATTCCTTTAAGTTCCACCCGGTGGTAAAAGACGCGCTAGACAGAAACCGGTGGAGGCAGATCATCCGCTCCAGATGCAACCCCGAAGCTGACCACGATCCTCAGATATGAGGGACCGACCACAGAAAATCATTTTTTTAAATTCAAATACTGGAAAATTTTCGATGTTTAGTTAATAAATCTGATCCAAATCAGCCATGATCTCACTGCTGGGCAAAAGGCTTCTCTTCCTCTGCTCCACGCGAGTCTATTTTGAGCCTTTTTCGGCCAGTCCCCTGCAAAGGCGTCCAGCTCGTCACGCCATCTGCGCCTTGGTCTGCCAGGTCGTCGGAACTGCTTGGGAGGGGCCCACTCTGTGGCTGTTTTTGACAATGGGCAGGGAACTACTTTATTTATTTATTTATTCTTTATTGCACAACAATGAATGGTACAAAAGGCGGACTTAATGCCAATGAGGCATTCTCTACCAGTCAACCATAAGGCTAAGCAGAGAAGTACAGTAGGCGGTGCGACAAAAAATTAAATAACTTTCAGATAATTTAACAGAAAGATACAACAATAATAATTTGAGTAAATACAAAAAAGATATATATATATTTATATATCTTATATAAATATATTACTTTAACTAGGCATGAAAGCTTTCCTTATTTATTTTCCATACAAATAATTTTACCTAATGTTGCTTCGTTTATTCGTTCCTAAACTTTCCTCAAATACCTTCTTTACTTAAAGTTTGTCGATAAAGTTCAGGTTTATTAAAGTTAATTGCCGAACCATCACGTTTTGGAACATCTGACAAATTTCTCTTGTTATCCAATAATAGATACTAAGATAAACAAGTCTGTTTTACCCAACTTAGCGTAAACTTCGTGTTTATCAACAGCTGGTCTTCCGTTTGGGGTTAATATTCGCTAACGAATTTGTAAGCCGAATTTACCTTCACCGTTACCGGTTAAGTTTATTCAAATAAATGGAAAACATAGAAGTAGTGGGAAGCGCCCGTAGCGCAGTTGTGACAGTGATCGGCGACGATCGCTGTTGTAAAGCAACACACGCAGGGTCGGAAATGGGACGGGTGACCGCCCCGACCGAAATTTAGTGTTGAATTTTTCGGGCATTTCCGTGCTTCGGAAGGCACTTTAAGCCGTTGGTCCCGTTTGACGTCGCTAGATGTCAGTCGTTAAGCCTAGTCAGACGCCTTAGGGCGGCTGGATAACATCTGACATTAAGGTTGCTCACTAACCTTACACCCCTCCAACAATCCGCACTGAGCTCGCATATTGGAGTATGCCTCGTTCTACCTCATAGTTGAGGTGAGGCCTGTGCCCAGCAGTGGGAGGTATATAGGCCGCTTATGTCTGTTTATTTATAGAAGTTGTGAGTGGAGAGTGAGTTAAAGTTAATAGGTGCAGGTCAGATAACTTATATCTGATCCATGAATATCATCATGAACAGCCTCTTGACGTCCACTACGGAAAATGATTGCATAGCTCTAAATGTAAGAAAGTAAAAAAATAATATTTAGTGGCACTTGGTACAGTAAATTCAAGACAAAAAGTGCCACTGGAATGGAATCACCTCAGCGTATGCTGGGTATCATAATGACACCGCAGTGCTGGTCTTCCGCTAATACCAGAACGATGTTGTACTTAGCTTGTCGATGTTGTGCAATAAATATAAGCTATCCATCAGGATGAAATTACTTCAACATTAAAATATCTTTTCAAACACGATATTAAGTTCAGCAGTTACTTTGGGTAAACTGTTAAAACTTCGAGTGTGCTAAAACTTTTTAAAGTGTGAAACCACACGATCGGAAGCTGATTAACCCTATAAATCCATGTAGCTCGAGTCGTTAGGGGGGCGGGGGGGGGGGGGGGTCCGGATTCTCCTCCGTCATATCTCCAATGAGCGTTGTTAATCATTTTTAGCTACAACGACTTGACAATTTTTAAAAGCTAAATTATGATTTGTGGACTCGGTGGTGACCGAAGTTGAGTTAGCCATACAAGTACTTCACCGATAATACGCACTGAGGGATACACCCAGGGGTATTGGATTATGGCTCATATCACCTGATAGTGATCAATCAATCAAATCATTTATTTGTCAAACACAGGTTACAGTAAGTAGGTGGTTAGGAGTTGAAACATGGTCGCTATGTTTTGCCTTATCCAGGCATACAAAAATTTACTCAAAATTTAATTTAACAGAATGTCATGCAAACAACTTGAAATCGGATTAATAATAGTAACTCATACGTACATAAACGGCCTAATATACGTCCCACTGCTGTGCATAGGCCTCACCTCAACTATGAGGTGGAACGAGCCATACTCCAACACGCGAGCTCAGTTCGGATGGTTGTAGGGGTGTAAGGTTAGTGAGCAACCTTAATGTCAAATGTTGTCAAGCCGGTCTAAGGCCTCTTACTAGGCTTAACGACCGACATCTAGCGACGTCAACCGGGACCAACTGTTTAACGTGCCTTCCAAAGCACGGAGATGCCCGAAATATACATCACTAAATTTCAGTCGGGGTGGTTTGCAAAGCACCGTTTTGCAATTGGTACAAAATATCCTCTCGTAAATACACATTAGTACCGATCAGTGTAGGAATCCATTGCTCCCGTCCGCGAGTAACTAATTACATCGGTTAATTACGGGAAGTCGGCGCACGTGACGCCATCTATCAACGGCCGCTGACAACCGTCGCCGCAGCCAATTATACCGCTTTGCGTTTATAGTGGAGGCGTTCGGATGTCCGCGACCTATAGCATTTTTTAAAGCATAGGCCTTCACTATGGATTTCCAGAGCGGCCGTTTATTGGAGGGTGCATCCCCGAAAACCATTCATCCGTTCAGTTTCTGGGCAACTAGAATTGTAAATAATAATTTAGACCTCTTGACGAAAAGGGCTGTCTATGGTCTGTGTGACTCTGACCTCTGATTCTGTAATATTTTTGAGCTCCTCTTGTAGAACTCCATTCCACACGTAAATGTAAAACCAATCAATTATTTTGTGGGTCTATCCTGTTAGTTTGCAAAGCACCGGCTTTGCAGTTAGTGTAAAATATCCACCCTTAACTATTCAGTACCGATCAGGGTAAGAATCCATTGCTCCCGTTCGCGAGTAACTAATTACATCGGTTAATTACGGGTTGGAGTCGGCGCACGTGACGCACTCTATCAACGGCCGCTGACAACCGTCGCCGCAGCCAATTATACCGCTTTGCCTTTATAGTGGAGAAGTGTGGATATCCGCGATCTATAGCATTTTCTTTTTAAGCAACATTATGATCAATATTACATTAGGCCTCCACCATGGATTTCCAGAGCGGCCGTTTATTGGTGGCTTTCATCCACGAAAACCCTGCAATCTTCATCAGGTCATCCATCCACCTTCCGGGCAGCTAGAATTTGTAAATAGTCATGCAGACCTTTTGATGAAAAGGGCTGTCTATGGTCTGTGTGACCCTCACCTCTGACTTTTTATATTGTTAAATCCCTCTTGTAGTATTCCATGCCAAACGTAAATGTAAAACCAATCCATTATTTTGTAGGTTTTTTCCTGTTAGTTAGCAAAGCACCGGCAGCAGCAGTTAGTGTACAATATCCACCCCTAACTATTCAGTACCGATCAGGGTAAGAATCCGTTGCTCACGTCCGCGAGTAACTAATTACATCGGTTAATTTCGGGTTGAAGTCGGTGCGCACGTGACGCCATCTATCAGCCGCCGTCGACAACCGTCGCCGCGGCCAATTATACGGCATAGCGTTCGAAGAGGTGGCGTTTAGATGCCCTGTAACAGTTTAAGGATTGATGCAATTTGAGACGTTTTTTTATGCAAAAACAGTTTCAAACAAGTTCATTCTACTATTAAAAACAATAGGCCGTTGGAGCAGACGAGTCCTTGAGTGGTGATCGTGGACTGGCAAACGCTGTTTAGGGCACCCTTCAGACGGCTGAAGGTATAGAAACACCTAAAAACCTAATTAAAAGTGCAAGTATAAAAGTTAAAGTAAAAGCTAAAGCTGTAAATACTTTAGTTGAGATTAGGAGGGAAATTCGGAACCGAGTTATCATACAATTTGTCAGAACCCCTACTTCAGGATAGTTCAAAATATCTCAGTAACATTCTAGAAATGGTGTTCAATGCCCATTAGACTGTCAAAGGTATTGTGTTTGCAACATGAGGTTTTATTTTATTTTCATTTGTTTTTATTTACAGTAAGTATTAAAATTCACTTGTCAGAAAATTTCACGTCTGCCGTTTTTATACCTGTAGTAGTAGAGTGAAATGGCATGACATGTTTAGAAATAACGTAACGTAAGGTCTCTGATAGGTGGATTCAATTCAATTCAGTTTCTTACCAAGTGCTACAAAACGTGTAAAATAAAAAAAATACAACAAAGTATTTGAGACCTAATCATCGATAAGACAAACCTTAAATGACGAGAACCGACTGTCTAAAATAAACATAATTTCAACAAAATATTTGTATGCTTAGCAGCAAAACACCGCTGAAAAAAAATATTAAAACCCTTTTTTTTTACTTGGCTTAACTAGAATTTACGCCACACGCACGGCTGATGACTATTTTCCGAGACGAATAACTCGATATACCACAAGCCGTTCAGAAATGTTGCGTAAGTTCAACAATGTGTTTCCATTATCATTTTCTCAGTGGCTACGACAAACTCATGTGTTCACGTCAACTTAGATTAAAGATTGTTGGAAATCACGCCTCCGATAATAAAGTCTTGGAGCTAAGTTGTAGTCAAATGAAAGAAGTAACTAAGTAGAAGATAATCTCACTCTATTGTGTGAGCTGATCTAATGAAAATGAGAAGCTAGTGAAATACTCGGGAGCAACACTTGTGTATCGATGTTTTATTAACTTATTCAGTGGAAAATCACGTTGATTTTTAATGTTTACATGAAGTGGAATCAGGTCAAAAAATCTCCTTCAGTCAAAACATAAGTAACTTGGTCTTAATTTGTGCGTGGGTGTAGAAACTCAGAGTCCAAAAAGGTTTTTTCAAAGGACATGAAGTATAGCTCGAAGCTCTTCATAGCCAAGGCCAAGTGCCAAGGCCTGCGCTCAGCAGTTTTGTTTTTTTGATAATGTTTTCTAAGCAAACCATTTATTTATTTTTATCGATCTTTTTTGAATTTATCTTTCCGAATATTACTCGACAATGGAAACGCTCAACTAGAGTACCGCCACCGGATATTCAATGTTCCTTGTGTCGCGACCTTGCGACCCGCGACAGATATTGCGCGCGTGACGCGAAACATCGATGTCCCGATAGCTCAAGACACGTCTCAAGTTTCTATACAACCAGACTATTCTGGCAACACTTGAGATGGGGATAGTGTGGTAAGTACGTGATATATTCACAAACTTTGGGTCGACTTAGCAAGCCTTTTTTAAGGAAAGCATCTCCATCTTCTAACTGTATTTTAAAGGTTCATTGGATGAAATTCAAGTGCATACAGTACTTTTGAATCGTTTGGTAATCGATAAATAAACAATACTTAAAAAACATGTACATAAAAAGACTCTACTACCGGTGTCGGAAGGTTGTTTCTACTGAGAAGATCCGGCAAAAACTCTTTTTCGTAAAGGGAGATTTATACAGTTCAAAATTCATAAATGACTCTCTTGGTTGACATGAAATAAAACAAAACAGATTTTTTTTAAGTGAAAGGAGTTAACTAAGTCCCTGAATTTTGGTAGGTGTAAGCCACCTTCAACTGGCCACTAGATACCCATAAATACGGGTGAGGCATAAAGTAAGTAGATCTCTTGTCACTTAAAACAGTGACAATAATGCAGTTTTGCTCTTAAATAACCACTTTCTTGGTTAATACAAAACCACCCAACTCAATCCTAATCGAGCTCCTACAAACGCATAAATAAAAGCTCACTCCAATCTGCTACTTATTTATTTAATCTATCCCTATCTGCCAAGAGCCACCACCGTCAAACAGAGACATTGCCAACAATAAAAACGGCGAAGACAGTTAATCTTCCGAGAGGCGAGAAGCAATAGTCGTAAAGTCAATTTGTGAGGGATTCCACTCACGTACCTAATATTGTTTAGGGGTAATACTTTTACCTGCCCGGCAAATTATATTGTGCCCCACATTAAATTAACGAGAGTCTTCTGTAGCTTTTTTGCAGACACGTGATGGTAGGGTGTAATTAGAAGCTTTGGGGGATGGTACTTGTTTAGGTAGTAAGAGAAGAAAAGGTTGTTTAAACTCATCCAAATGATAGCGCTGCAGTGGCTTGGTGGCTTAGAATTAAAATAGGTGACCCTGGCTGAGTGAGTACCATCATGCAGGAGACATTGTAACCCCCAACCATTCATAAGCGTCAATCACGCTCATGCTGTCCCGTAAAATTGAAATAGAACTGAAAGGGACAGCATGAACGTGAGCGCTTTCTTAGCGTTGATTGACGTTTGTGAATTCGGGGGTGAAGGCTTTTTATTAATTCTTTATTGCCTAACAATGAATGGTAGAAAAGGTGGACTGAATGCAAATGAGGCATTCTCTACCAGTCAACCATAAGCAGAAAAGTACAGCAAGCGGTGTGACAAAAATTAAATAACTTTCAAGTAATTTTATAGGAAGATATAATAGGTAATTTAAGTAAATACCTGTTACATGTTGTTACAGATGCTGTTACTTTAAAATACACTGTTTAGATATTTTGATATAGGCGTTATCCCATACAGTGAGGAAACAAGAAACAAAAGCACACACGACTGTAAGTATCTTAAACGCTTTATTCAGAGGCACGATGACTGTTGCCGTCATGGTACGGAACATTCGGAAACCCACACGGCTTCTGCTTCCCATAAGTTTTTACGCAAACAGTAGGTATTCCGTCTACATTTGAACTCTGAACCACCCGCGTCCCGATCTAAGTGTTTAACCCCTGAGCCTCGACGGTCTCAGTAACAATTTGTAGTTTTATTTATCTTGTACGTTAATTTGTTGTGAGTTTTAGACACAAATTTCCCCAGGGGCCATCTGAACGCGTAATGCTGTCGTCGGTATATTTAATTTGGTCTCTGAACTTATTTTACTTAGAAAATGACGCTAATGTTAAAAAAAATAAAAGCACTTTAAAATTACGCAATTATATAAAAAGCAGGCGGAGTTAGAAACAGGGGTTTCAGGGTCAAACTATACCTAGTAATGGATTGGTTGCGTATGTATTGTTATCGTTTTTTATCTGAATAGGTCATAGGCTACAATTTAAAAAAAATATGTCACTTTTTTGACCACGCTGACGAAGTCGCGGGTGGCCCCTTGTGTACAATAATCGTCGTGATAAAAGACCAAAAACGTGTTAACAAACCTTTAAATGTTTTAAAACATGTTGAACGTTTCTTGACGAGAATTTTACCGTCTATAAATCCTTTGCTCATAAAATTCCAAGCCATGTCCTTATTTTAAATTCTAAAAAACAAGCTTTTAAACATTTATAAAGTCCTGAATTGACTCGAGAAATTGCATTAGAAATGGAAAGAGGATGTTCCTTTTTCATTCGCGACCTAAAGCCGCTGCTGGGAAACGATTTCCGGTTCCTTTCGACTCCATCACGCTGTTTACAAATTCATTTTTAGACAGACTTATTTTCAGGCTTTTTCTACTTATCAACTAAGTAATGTAAGTATTTGTCAAAGTACACTTCAATGACCAACAGCTTTTATAAGTCATTATAAGGCATTCTGGCTGACATTACTTCACATCTCGGTGCTTCACGCTTACTTCAATCATCGATACGCTTCACTCTGAATTAGTATTTTCTTTCTTTTTGTATATAAAGAGGAAAAAAAATGAGTTCTTTTCTCTCAAAAGACCACAGTCGCAAAGAAATTGAATGTTAAAGACAACTCACCACGAGCGAAGTGAGTTTTGGCGCCCACCGGAATACCATATCAGGTTGAGGCTCACCTCACCTGTGGGGTGTGTATTAAATGAGGTTGCTATTTTCAGAATTCGGAAAAAAGATACTTTGCTAATGAGAAGGTTGGATGGAAGTTATAACGGCAGTCTAAAAACGGTGGTTGAGGGTTATTTATACCTAGTTCCACGATGTAGGTATTTAATCAATCCTGAAAATAGATCCAGAGATAAAATATAAACCAATCTTGTGAGTAGATCCATACATAATAGTACCTAAGAAGAAAATTCACCATTTCCAGTCGCAACTATAAGCAGCTCATCCAGCCGATAGCAGACGTTCCGAGGATATTACGTAAGGTACAGAGGCACACCAACAACCTTTACATAGGGGCACCTTATGCGGCCGACATTAGACCCATTTTGCAATGGTTTTGTAATTGATATGAGCGCCTCGGTACCAGCCAACATTACAATCACGTTTCCAATATTTAGCCGCGATGCGTTGCGAGGGATCAAAGGGTGAGACTGTGCACTTGGTTGCGTAGGCGGTTGTAGCTAGGGGTGGGACTGTTACGAGAGGCTACGGTAATTCAAAATGCTTAAAATTACGACAAGAACCCCCGAATTGAAAAACGTTGCTCATGCTGTCCTGTAAAATGACAACAGAACTGAAAGTGACTGCTGTACTTCTGAGAGATGCTCAACGTTCATTTGCGTTTATGAACTCGGGGGTAAGGAATGCGGAAAACAAACTAATCATACTTTACTAAACACAAGAAAAGAAAATGACTTGTCGCACTGTAATCACTTCGTTTCTTTACTTTCTAATCAACCATAGCGTTATCGTTATAAGGCTAACCTGCGGGGATACCTCGGTAAAGTCTACAAGTAAGTAAGTATACATTATTTATTAGTTTCAAGATGTAGGTATAAATCAATCCTGAAAATAGATCCAGGGATAAAATATAAACCAATCTTCTAAGTAGATCCATACATAATAGTCCAGTCGCAACTATAAGCAGCTCATACAGCCGGGAGCAGACGTTCCAAGGATATTACGTAAGGTACCAGCCAACATTACAATCACGTTTCCAATATTTAGCCGCGATGCGTTGCGAGGGATCAAAGGGTGAGACTCTGCACTTGGTTGCGTATTCGGTTGTGGCTAGGGGTGGTACTGTTACGAGAGGCTACGGTAATTCAAAATGCTCAAAATTACGACAAGAATCCCCAAATTCAAAAATGACAATCAGAATTCGGAAAGAGATACGTTGCTAATGAGAAGGGTTCATGGAAGTTATAAAACCAGTCTAAAAATGGTGCTAGAGGGTGTTTGATAAACTGTACCTTTTTAACACTTTTTATTAGTTCCAAGATGTAGGTAATAATCAATCTTGAAAATAGATCCAGAGATAAAATACAAACCAATCTTGTAAGTAGATCCATACATAATAGTACCAAAGAAGAAAATTCTCCATTTCCAGTCGCAACTATAAGCAGCTCATACAGCCGAGAGCAGACGTTCCGAGGATATTACGTAAGGTACAGAGGCGCTCACATCAACCTTTACATAGGGGCACCTTATGCGGCCGACATTAGACCCATTTTGTAACGGTTTTGTAATGGTTGATATGAGCGCCTCTGTACCACCCAACATTACAATCACGTTTCCAATATTTAGCCGCGATGCGTTGCGAGGGATCAAAGGGTGAGACTCTGCACTTGGTTGCGTATTCGGTTGTGGCTAGGGGTGGTACTGTTACGAGAGGCTACGGTAATTCAAAATGCTCAGAATTACGACAAGAACCCCTGAATTCAAAAATGTCAATCAGAATTCGAAAAAAGATACGTTGCTAATGAGAAGGTTGGATGGAAGTTATAACGGCAGTCTAAAAACGATGGTTGAAGGTTATTTATACCTAGTTTCAAGATGTAGGTATTATTCGATCCTGAAAATAGATCCAAAAATAAAATACAAACTAATCTTGTAAGTAGACCCATACATAATAGTACCTAAGAAGAAAATGTTCCATTTTCAGAGGCAACTATAAGCTGCTCATAACCAAGAGCAGACGTTCCAAGGATATAACGTAAGGTACAGAGGCGCTCACATCAACCTTTACATAGAGGCACCTTATGCCACTGACAAAAGAGCCATTTTGTAACGGTTTTGCAATGGTTGATATGAGCGCCTCTGTACCAGCCAACATTACAATCACGTTTCCAATATTTAGCCGCGATGCGTTGCGAGGGATCAAAGGGTGAGACTCTGCACTTGGTTGAGGCTACGTTAATTCATAATGCTCGAAATTACGACAAGAACCCCCGAATTCAAAAATGACAATCAGTATTCGGAAAAAGATACGTTGCTAATGAGAAGGTTGGATGGAAGTTATAACGGCAGTCTAAAAACAGTGTTCGAGGGTTGTTTATTTATTTATTTATTATTAAAAACATTGCACAAACATTACACCAAAAAAGCAAAGCGTTTGTTCAACTTAATTACTTAAGACTACCTTATTTCTAATCTTAATTTACAAACTTAATTGACACCTGTATTACCTACACGAAGCGTCAATGCGCTCACAGAAGGCCAGGCAGAGATAGGATTTATACCTAGTTTCAAGATGTAGGTATTAATCAATCCTGAAAATAGATCCAGAGATAAAATATAAACCAATCTTGTAAGTAGATCCATACATCAATAGTACCTAAAAAGGTAAGTAGATCCATACATAATAGTACCTAAGAAGAAAATGTTCCATTCCCAGTCGCAACTATAAGCAGCTCGTCCAGCCGAGAGCAGACGTTCCGAGGATATTACGTAAGGTACCAGCCAACATTACAATCACGTTTCCAATATTTAGCCGCGATGCGTTGCGAGGGATCAAAGGGTGAGACTCTGCACTTGGCTGCGTAGGCGGTTGTAGCTAGGGGTGGTACTGTTACGAGAGGCTACGGTGATTCAAAATGCTCAAAATTACGACGAAAACCTTCGAATTGAAAAACGTTGCTCATGCTGTCCTGTAAAATGACAACAGAACTGAGAGTGACTGCTGTACTTCTGAAAGATGCTCAACGTTCATTTGCGTTTATGAACTCGGGGGTAAGGAATGCGGAGAACAAACTAATCATACTTTACTAAACACAATAAAAGAAAATCACTTGTCGCACTGTAATCACTTCGTTTCTTTACTTTCTAATCGACCATAGCGTTACCGTTATAAGGCTAACCTGCGGGGATACCTCGGTAAAGTCTACAAGTAAGTAAGTATAAATTATTTATTAGTTTCAAGATGTAGGTATTAATCAATATTGAAAATAGATCCAGGGATAAAATATAAACCAATCTTCTAAGGAGATCCATACATAATGGTCCAGTCGCAACTATAAGCAGCTCATACAGCCGAGAGCAGACGTTCCGAGGATATTACGTAAGGTACAGTCAGCCAAGAAAGTGGTCTACCACTTTCGACAAAAGTTTCTGCGAGATGTAACGATCGCTAAGGTTGACTTTTTAACAGAGTTTAACACATGCACATGTATGTTATGACGTTTTGTCTGTTATCTGAGGTACCTGACATTAGACGTCAAATTTGGGTGACTCGGTTTAACCTCATGAAACGCGATAATCTATTTTTCTCAACTAAAACTATGTCGAACTTTTTGAAGAGAAACTTATTACTACTGAAAAAGAAAGTCTCACTGACAATTCTACTGTCAAGTATATTTCCGTCAGTGAAATATTAATATCAATCTGTTACGATAATTCAAACATGACATGACATTTTTGGCATGAAGTTCTATCATAAATGACAAAGAGAGCAATAGTCACTGTCACAAACTTATTGCCAGAGAAAATCGACCTTGTTGTTTCATGACGTTCAAACGAATCTCAACCGTAGGGTGGTAGACCACATTTTTGGCTGACTGTACCAGCCAACATTACAATCACGTTTCCAATATTTAGCCGCGATGCGTTGCGAGGGATCAAAGGGTGAGACTCTGCACTTGGTTGCGTATTCGGTTGTGGCTAGGGGTGGTACTGTTACGAGAGGCTACGGTAATTCAAAATCGGCAGTCTAAAAACGGTGTTTGAGGGTTGTTTATTTATTTATTATTAAAAATATTGCACAAACATTACACCAAAAAAGCAAAGCGTCGTGGCATGTCGCGGTACCCATTTTGACAAAAACTTAAAACTATACCGGAGTCGAACCTGTTAGTTTTGAAAAAGTTTACCCTGTATCATTTTGTCATCTCGTAGTGTCGCATAAAGGTAAGGTCTCGTTTTTATTAAAATATTTGTTTTTTCCTGCATTCTCGAAAAACTCACCTTGTTTAATTATTGCTGCAGGTCAAACATCTCCACACCGCTTATTTCAGTCGACTCTACCACAAGACTGGACTTTGGAATATAGTCATTGTTTTTTAATTCCTCAAGATCCATATTTCTGTAATGTGGAAGTTTGCAACCCTATTCCTTACCAATTCTTATTCATGGGCCTGATGTGCCCCTTTGAAAGCTGATACGGCCCTTCCACGTCTTATCCAATTGGTTTTAGCTCAATAATATCGCTTCCAAGGAATTTCAGGTTTTAATAAATATATTAATATCGAATTTATAAGTATGCCATATCTGGCCCGACCCAGTTGAACTTAGCTTACGTAGCGGTTGATACTATTTATTACATCGAAACTTATGGAATTCTGGTGAAACGTGGAGAACTTTGAGCGATATGGGTTTTTTTTCTTATGAGATAGAGAGCAAACGAGTTAGAGAGTCACCTGATGGAGAGTGATCGCCTCGTCCGATGGACAACTGCAAAACCAGAGTTGTCACGAGGTGGGTTGCGTTGTCATACCCTTTAGGAAACACTGCCGCTAATAATACATAAATATTGCGCGTTTTCTAGAGAGTAGGAGTACTAGAAAGTAGAAAGTGCCGTCGTTAAACACTGGGCTTGGAACCTGTGGAGCTTAATCTTTCCCGAACACCTACATTTTTATCACTGCACAACGGCATAAACTCTGTGGCTGCGGTGATGGAAAACACCGGCAAAAACCAAAGCAACCCGGATAACGACGACCAGCTCACCCTTTACCACCTTGGGTTCACACTCACTCTGCAAAATGTAGGCGTCAGAATGTTCCGTTCACCACAATCAGTGTGCTACTTACTTATTACTACCTTTTTGGATATAGCACTTGTTTTCACAAAGTGCCCTACAACCCGTGCCTTCAGAAGTGATACAAGCTGTGCCTAATTTGAGCTAAGCTCGTGTTATTTCAATAACCTCTAAAACGCTGGGTTAAACTAGCAATCTCTTGCACATTCCATTCCCTCAGACATTGTAGTCTAAATCGCGCCATTATCATGTAAATGTCCAGATCCTCTGATTTAATTAAACGCACACCTTTAGCGCTCGAATTAGTGTCCCGTGTTATTTGCTTGACCTGCGACGCTGGGGTGACCATCACTTCGGCTTATTGAGGAACAATATTTAGTTATTTCTTTAAACTTTATTGCACAAGTAGGGTACTAAAGGCGAACTTAATGCCATATGGCATTCTCTACCAGCTAACCTTTGGGTCGTGCAGAGATTAATCGGATTCTGGAGCGGTGAAAAATGTATTAAAAAACAACGGTAGACTAGAAAACATTCTATTCATATAATGTAATAAACATACTTCGGACTAAAATACTTAATACGATACTTACAGTACATACAACATATAAATACAATAATAATATAATGCAAAATATAATATATACGACTATAAACGCAATTATGAAAAATGCTCACGTACTCTTTTCTTGAAACTGAATTTGGTCTGGAATAATAAATGAGACAACATCATTAATGTTGCTCTGAAGCCAAAGTAGGACTTTCTCTTGTGTTATACATTTTCCAAAGTGCCTAATGCAAGTTTGCTTCATATCCAAAGCCGTTGACGCGAATTTACATAAAAGAGACGTTTCCGTCTAAGAATAATGTTCTTTCAATGCCATTTTCATAGTTATCATTAGTTGAATAGTGGTAGTTGAATAGAATTCACATGGTTCGCTTGAGATGACCAAGATATCTATATCTGTAAGATATTTATAAGATCAATTATAATAACGGAAGATTATTCCTGGTTATCTGGCGACAACGTCAGTCATCGCCTAACGCCGCATGGCTTTGCTTGACAGGAGACACAAGACGTTTGACTCCTAGTGAACTTCGAAGCTTAACTAAGCTCTGGTTGAACTAACGCTTGAAATTCGATAAATTGAAGCCTGTGATTGAGAGGTGATTGACTGAGACATTTCTATATTTCAGCCAATCACCTAGGATCTATTCCTGGCTGTAGATATAACTAGATGACTTGAGTGTAGTTTTAGAGAACAAGGCAAAGATCACATTTTGAACTCAACTAGTGAAAGATGAATAATGGACGGCCATGGTAATCTTTATTTTGTTTTAGTAGAATTATATATTTGTTTCCGATGAATTAAAATACAAACTTCCATTTAGTAGAATCTTAAAGCCTATGTTTGTTAGGTTTGTAGGTTTGTATAAAACTTGACTCTCTTACACAGCTTTTATCAAAACCACCAGATACAAACATGGAAATCAAGAGGATTAATTATTGTAGGTAATTATTTTTTTTAGTTAGATCGAGCACAACTACTTGTTGTCTGTCAGTTCTTACTTCAGTGAAATCTAGATCAAACCTTTTAACTTGCGCTTTCAGCGTTAAAAACTGGAAGGTCTCATGAAGTCTAAAAGTTCAAAGAGGCTAAATCCATATCCTAATTTCGCTAATTAGCTCCACAGACACACTAGTGTCTCTTGACTGGCATAATTAGTATTCCGTCGCCGCCCGAGCCGCAAACAATACGAGCGACTTGTGAATCATTAATACGCGCCCTACGAGAACGGCCAATCCGGAACACTGTTTGACAGTTCACGGGACGTGTTTGACAGTTAACGGGACGTTTGACAAAAACCGAACTGTAAGGCAGAAATAACTAGGGCGGTAAACATGACGTTAAGGTGAGCTCACAATTTTCGGAAGCGCTGCCTGGCATAACATAAATGACGCAGGCGTTTTAGTGACGTAAACTTGATGTTATTAAAAGGTCTTTCATGTTTAAACAGGCGGACGGTTCCTACAGGACTGAATTTTGCTTAATAAAAAGCGGATGTCGGAAACAAAGTGATCCTATAAGGGTTCCGTTTTTTGCTTTTGAGGTACGGAACCCTAAAAATACCTTATTTATTCATTTTTTATTACACATAAAAAACGAACATAAGTTACTGTGTAACAAATATACATATATTTAGCATCAGCAGTGTGTATTGTCTTTGATCGCAAAAGGCAGACGAAGAGATAAAGCAACCGACTGAACTAAAACAAAGGCGCTGAGCAGCGCACAGATAGCGATTGTGTTTGGAGCACCAGCGCGGAGATAGCGGGGAAAGCGCAGTGTTTGCATTGATGACTAACAAGACACAAAGGCGTTAGCGAGGTGACAGTGTGTGGTGCGGTGGTTAGAAAACTTTCATGGTTTTAATTTCATTCAACGCGGTAAGATTCGTTATTTGAACAATGGGTTTTTAAAGATTTTCAAGATATCTATGTATTTAAGGAGGTAATAATATAAATGCATTATTTACTTATTTTGTTTTAGACATTAAAACGAACAGTAGTTACTATGTAAGAAATATACAAAGATTAAGCATCAGCAGTGTGTATTGTCTTTGATCGCAAAAGGCAGACGAAGAGATAAAGCAACCGACTGAACTAAAACAAAGGCGCTGAGCAGCGCACAGATAGCGATTGTGTTTGGAGCACCAGCGCGGAGATAGCGGGGAAAGCGCAGTGTTTGCATTGATGACTAACAAGACACAAAGGCGTTAGCGAGGTGACAGTGTGTGGAGCAATGGCTAGAAAACATTCACAGCTTTAATTTCATTTAACTCGGCAAGGGTCGATATTCTAACTATGATTTTTCTAAAGAGTCGGCGCCATAAATTATTTTTCATTTTTAGCCTCCAATTCAGACGCACGTGCCTAAGATCTTTAAGATACTACGTATTTAAGAAGGAAAAAATATTACTCATTTAGTAAGCTTTATTTATTAATTTTGTTTTACACATAAAAACGAACCGTAGTTACTATGTAACAAATATACATAGATTTAGAACTGAAGGCAAAAAATGAAAAATAAATTAAAGCGCTGACGTTTTAGAAAAATCATTGTTGGAATATCGACCCCACGATCGACCCTCGCTGAGTAAAATGAAATTAAAGCTATGAAAGTTTTCTAGCCACTGAACCCACACACTGTCACCTCGCTAACGCCTTTGTGTCTTGTTAGTCATCAATGCAAACACTGCGCTTTCCCCGCTATCTTCGCGCTGGTGCTCCAAACACAATCGCCATCTGCGCGCTGCTCACGCCTTTGTTTTAGTTCAGTCGGTTGCTTTATCTCTTCGTCTGCCTTTTGCGATCAAAGACAATGCACACTGCTGATGCTGAATATATGTATAACATAGCTAGTAAGCTATGTTAGTAAATTCAAACTAAGTATTTTGTTGGTATTTCTTGTGTTAACGACTTCCCCCTATGTTTAAGATTTTACTTTTATTTACGACTTGTGCTTGGAGAAACCCAGGTAAATGTAGCATAAGACCTAACTTGGTAACTAGGTCACTATATCCTTATCATCATGACACGTACGATATTTAATCCGACTAAGCCTATTGTGACGCTTGAGCTAAACTGAATAGGATTAGTGCAGGCTTATTTCTAATCGTAGTTAGGTGGCTAGTTATCCTTATACCCGTTGTGAAGCAGTAGCCAATGCCACACTGCAAGAACATAGCTCGCTGCTTAAGCATTATGTTCCTTCTGGAAAGTAAGGTAGCCACGACTTGTTCTGCTAAGTACCCATTTCCAATACGCAATACTTAAAACATACTCAGCTCTTAAAAGTAAATTGTATCTACGCAATATCTAGTTGTTAAGTTAATTGTCCTAGAGACTACTACAGTACCCGCAAAGGGTCACTAAGTTATAAGTGCTTAAATTGTTTACAACACCATGTATCCACTTAGTGCGCAATAAAGTTTTGAAGTTCTATGATGCTCATCATCATCACCATCAACAGCCACACGACGTCCACTATTGACAGCTTCCCCCATAGGTTTCCAGAGTGGCTGGTAGTAGCCGGCCAGCATCCACCGCAACCCTGCAATCTAGATCATCCGTCCACCTAACCTCCACTACGTACACGAATTCAGTACATCATACTTACTGCTACATAATATCAAGCCGCACCTTTGAGGCCTTTGCCTCCGACTAGGCTTAACGAAGTGACGTCACCCAGGACCAACAGGTCAACGTACCTTTCAAAACACGAGCTCGAAGAATGCATTACTAAACTCAACTCCATCCGTCGGAACATTGGTACAGAGTACAGATTACCTTCAATTAACAATTTACAATTAAATCAGTGGTTACTTCATTACTTTACTTGCCAACACCATATCTGGACCTCTAGGCTGCTTCACATCAGGGCGTGAGAGATGATAAGTGGGGTCATCTTGAAGACCACAATAAAAAAAACAACTTTCCAAATAATAATACAATAATAATAAGTTAATTTATTCAGATCACATAATCCATTGCTTAGTAACAAAGGCCTTCTAACTAGGTAGGTATGTCAGTAATTTAAATTATTGGTTGGAAAATAGAGCTAATAAAAATAAAATAAAATATAATATCAAAAAATAGATAATGCTGACATAAATCTGCTCCATCAGTAACTCACGTTATATCTTGAGTAACTAGCAACATTCCAAGCTCCAGCTTTCCGCAATGTCCGATCTAATTTAAGAGCAAGAGAGTGAATCTGCGGGCTTACCCAGTGATTCCTGTAAGGCAAACAAAGCCGCGAGCTCAAGCTATCACAAATAAAAGCCACAAAACACATTACGAGGCCGCCTGTAATCCGTTTCGGTCTCTTTTTAGGCCATTATCTGACGTATCAAACGCAAGGACCTATTACTGCAGACAAAGCAACGGATTTGTCTCTATTATTAAGGTAATGAATATGCTGACTTATATTCCGGAGTGGGATTTTATACGTTTTCAGCGAAGGCTTTGTTTGTTTGTTTGAAGCTTCGGTGTAAGATCTTTGATAGATATCTGTTGTTGTTTTAATAAAGGCCATTACTTGGCTAACTAGCATACAATTCATGTGCATCTAAACTATACTTAAAGTAAAGAAACAAAACTGCCTGAATGTTGCAAAAATGCCTCAAAGGGCCACAATATAATCCTATCCTACTAATATCATAAATGGGAAAGTTAGTATGTGTGGATGGATGTATGATCTATGTGCCGTGTTGCTCTTTCACGTAAAAACTACTGGATGGATTTCAATGAAACTTTACAATAACATGGCTTAAGTATCGGAATGGGACATAGAGTACAATTAATAAGCATATTTTTTTTTAAAAAATGACGTAAATCCACGCGGAACAAGTCGCAGGCGGCTACTAGTATAATATTTTTTCCCCTCATTCATAAAAGTTGATTTTGGTGCTGCAGCACCGGTTGTCCTCCCTCGCCAATTTTGACAGCAATAAGCGTCAGCGCACACGAGCCACACGCCACGAAACACCACGAAATGCCGCCACGGGCATGTTTCCTGGAGTTTTCATACATTTTACATGGACTCGCCGCACACGGTGATGCCGGAAACTGCCACACGCTACAAAAATAATGGTGGCGACATTTTGTGGCACCATGGAATGAAAAATGGAAGAGACCACACTTTTCAGAAGTCAAAGAAGTGATGGTGAAGTGATTATGAAAAATTATTAACTTGGATGCTCATGGAATCATACAATTTGCCATGTTGTTCACACAGTTGTCAAAGCTGATGTCTGGTGAAATACCGCGCCGGAAATCCGGCCCATATCTCGCCGTGTGAATTATGGCGTCTTCCCCAGTTGAGCCGCTTACTGTAAATCAAGTAACGGTTCTGTATTTAAGCTTTTCAGTTTCTACTCGCGCGAACCCCGCGTCAATGAGGATTTTTGTCAGGAAATCATCATACGAGTTTTATTGTCACCTTTGAAAATGTTTCTTCGGAAAATGTACTTACTTAATCGTCAATTTTCATTGCAATTTACAGTCCAAATATCAATTATTGTTGATTTGAAACATAGTAAACTATTTGGCGACTTGTTGTGGTACTTTGCGGACAAACTTTTAAGATCGTTGAAAACTTTATTTTCTGCAAGTACCATGTGACGAGTGACGGCATTTATGCGACCTGCCAAATGCGTGACAATATCTTCATTGTGTATACTAAGGTACTCATACGTAAGTATTACATAAGCATTACTATGTGTTGTTGACTATTTTGTATAGTAGTTGTTATAAAACATACCAGAATTCCAAAAATCCATCATTTGTGAACAGTTAAATGTTGCCTTCCAAAAAAAACAGCAGCGGTTATAAAGCAGTTACTAACTTACGACATTGGAATCACGTCACTCATCTCCTTAATACAAGCGAAGCCACAAACTACATCCTAAGCTCGTGGTTACATAATACTGATTTCAATCCACCGAGAACAGTTCTTGCACGTTCTATTTTAGTGCTGTAACATCTCGAACGAGTGTGTAACATTAACTATTCGCCTCTTTGCATATTAATGCCTGTAACAGGCGCGCAATCTGTTCGCTATATTAGGACTTGGAGCTCAGAATTGTCTGAGATTTAGCTACGAGTTTGGTTTGATAGGACGCTTTCATGGTAGAAAATTGTGTGGTTAGAGGTATTTCTGGCGCTCACTTACTCCATTCGAAGTCGCTAAAGTAAGTATAGGCGTCTTGACATTAAGTTCTTTCAATTTTTGTAAGAACTAATAGGCTTACTTTGGGCAAGTATCCGATCGGAAGCCAGTGTGGGTTTTTCACACCCAATTAATTCAATTTATTTAATCCTTGGGCGCCTCTTTGATTTCTCACCGAGGTTACGTCGGGTTCCCACTGACTAGTACCACACAGTGCTCTATCTCGACCTTCTGATGGCGATTGGTGAACATCCAGCATCATGGTTACATCGATCACAATTCACACGGAGGAACAGCCGGCCCCTAGCCTATACCGATAGGATAATTCGACAAGGCATGTCCTGAAAGTAACTCAATAATTACCCTCAAAAGAATCTAAAGACTCTCTAAAAACTATCTCATACGAATATGTAATATAATATGGAGTTAAGTAATTTCGTTGTTGGCGAGGTTCACAATATGTAGACGATAACAGCCTGAAATACAAAGAGGTATCTTTGCATTTTTGAAACGGAAATGCAGCAACTGAGTAGTAAAAAGCTCACGTAGGTAGTTAGCTTGAACCTTCCGTTTATTAAGATTCCGTTGTCAAATAAATAAAACGGTTTTATACCTATTCTTAAACAATGTGTATTTTAGGAGTGTTAATCCGTTGTGGCTGGAAAGTTCTAGAAAGCTTTTAGGTGACATGTGGCGGACGAATCGACCAAACCACTTTGATAGTATTGGAAAGCTAGGTAGGTCAGTTTGGTGTTATGCATTTAACGTTTTTATGGCTGCTAATAATGTTGTTTTACAATTACAATGAGTTTGACTTTATATTACATGTTCTTTTTAGGTATAGGCTTTTTCCATTCTCTTCCTTTTCTTTCCCCATTCGAACCCTAAACCCAAGTAATGGCGGCTGGGTGATGTTTAACTTTTCATAGGGAACATTGTTTTGCAGCAGAAATCAGCCGCGTTTTGACGATAAAGTATATAAGTCTTACATAACCCGAATATGGAATGCCTTTGTCAGACAGCTAACGACAGCACCTATTCTACCAACTGCTGGGCACAGGCACTACCTCAACTATGAGAGGGGCTGAGCCGTACTCCAACCCGCGATAAACCACTCCACACCACTCGCGTGGTGTAATGCAAGGTGAAACCAGCCAGAAAATGTTGAGCTGCCCTTCAAGACTGACATCTACCAAGCCATCAGCCGGAAGCTTTTCGTGCCTTCCAAAGCAAGGCGATGTCCTAAAAATACTTCACGAAATTTCGGGTTGAGTGGTCACTCATCGAATGGGATAAGGGAACTACCGACACCCTGGCGTGCGTGGGTTGGCTACAGCCATCGTTGCCCATCCACGGTATGGTACTGAGACACGGGCTGTCAATGACCTGTGCGTATTTTTCAGACGATTTATGCAATTATGTATAAAACAAAGCATTTTTTTGTGACTGAGTAGGCCTATCCATGAACGACCTCCCGTCTCCCGTATCCGCAACTTCCAAATGACATTGGAAGTTTGACACTGGCACAGACTTAAAAACTCGTTTAAAAACTCCCTTACAAATGCATCCGAAAGAAAAATCCTTCACAACTAACCTTATACGGAACCGCATGCTTTTCATCTGATTTCCTCATGTCCGGTTTTTGCATTACATCACATTCTTGTATAATCTCGGGTTCGTTAGGCGCCCGAGCGGCATTAGTGGCTCGGCCCGTGAAAGGATAATCTCTGCGCAGAACCTTAACGAGTTGCCTCTATGTGAGCTCAACATGTTTTTTATCCTATTAATATTGTAAATAGGTAAGGATGGCTCGATCAAAGGACGAGCACGCGGATCATACGAAGTAGCTGAAAAACAAGGATACCAGTATGTATAATGTGTATTCTTCACGTTTATTTTTTAAAACAGAATAGGCACAATATATTGTGCCACTTATTCTCACAAAAAATCTAATAGTAAACAGTCAATTTTGCTTGTTGCGTTTTTAATGGCTCAGCATTTTCTGAAAGGGCAAAAGTGCAGTGCTGGTTTTCGCCCAGCGCCATTCTCTTTGAAATGTAGTTAGAGATCGTCTAAGCTGAAATGACGCGCCCCTCCACCTCATTTAAGCATACAAGCTAATTCGAATATGTACGCAATACACATTATCATTGGTTGGTCACTTGACGGTTATAGGCTCAAACGTCAAACGCATACCGGCAACTGAATGACCAATCAAAATTGCACGTTTTTGTGTGTTGCCTACATATTTGAAATTAGCTTGTGTGCGTGAATGCGGTGGTGGGGCGCGTCATTTCAGCTAAGACGATCTCTAACTACATTTCAAAGACCACGAAATGTCACGAAAGTGACATTCAAAAAAGATAAATTAGAAAACTCATAAAAACCCTGAAGAATAAATATCCCCAATTTCCTTTAAATTCAAAAGGCACGTTGAGCGGCAAATTAAGTTAAGTTGGTCTCGGTTGACGTTGCTAGCCGTTAGGTCTAGGTTTCAGAGTGTTTTCACAACATCTGATAGTAAGGATCATCCCTTACGATCAGATATTCTGAAACCAGCCTACACAAACCTCTACAACAATGCTTACCACCTCGTTGAGGTGTAGCCTGTGACCAGTGGTTTGCCTTAGAAAAGCTGTCAATTTTTTGTCCGCGTGGTAACCTGATCTGCTGGCCCCTGTACCTCGCATGTCCCCAGCTCATGTGGTCCCATTCGCCGCTAAAAGCGCAGCGGGCTCTCGTGCCAGCGACCCATCAACCCGCGACTGCTTGTGCCTATCTAAATGGTAGTTTAATTTTAAGGCATGTTGTTTACCGGACAGGTGCACGGCACACATAATGTACACAAATGGTGTCGTACTGCTAACAGGTTACATTTATAGAGATTTAGCCTTCTGTGAAAACGCTTTTCGTGTTTACTGTTTTTTCTTAAGGGAAATAGAGTTACTCTTACGAACATCCCCTCACTATAATAACTAAAATATACTTTATTACAAACTTTATAGGCTAAAGCCCACCGTCTGCTGTCATCATGGTAAACGGAACATTTGGAAGCTCACATTTTGCCATAACGCAGCAAGGGCTGAGCCTGTTGACATTAATCCGGGTACCTTGAGTTTCGAGTTTTCAATGTTTATTTAATTGTGATTAGGTAAAACTAAGTAGCAACAGTTTATCTTAACTGAGGTTGATTTCAATGCAAAAACTTAACTAGTCAGAATGAAGTCAAGCTAACTTCTTGACGAATGAAGACAAATCAAAACCCAACATTTCAAAAATGTAGGGCTGAAGCTTGTCCTCTGTGTAGACCAAAGAGGCTTCATTGAAGTCCGTTTTTTGGTTATGTTAACTCATGCTGCCCTTAAAAATAAATTCCATGCCATTTTAGATCTCCGTAAACAGCTTAAAGCGCAAAGATCAATCTTACCGTTTACCATCGTGTGATATGTCAACCCTTGCGTGCCTGGTGCTCGCAAGGGGGCCCTCGTGTCACCAAGACATCAATGCTGTTTATTGCACGATGCACATGCTTACCCTAGACGTGTTTCTTTTGCCTTCTAAGCACATAAACTGTTAACACTGCTGCTTTCAAATGCACCCTAAGACATGCAACAGTCCATATTTACATTGCACAGCTAATCACTAAAGTGGAACAGTCTCTATAAACTGTATACCTGATACTCCGTGCGGACGATTAAAAGTCCACAGTGATTCACGTACCTGTGGCCCAATGGCAAGCAGATTGGCAACAATCGCTGATGTTAATTACATCTCGGTGCTTCACGCTTACTTCAATCATCAATATTCACTTTGAATTTGTATTTTCACAAAGTGTTGAGAAAAAAAAAGTTAATAATGTAATAAGTAGATAATAGGTAAATAACAAGTCAATAAACAGCCTGTAGTGTTCTCGTGTAACACTAACTGATGAACACTAACACTAGAACTAGGAATAATGTGGAAGTACTTTAATATCGGCTCGCTTGCTATGCACCACGTCTTCACTCCACGCCTGCCAGTGATAGACTGACTCGCTCTAGCGCTCACTCGCCGCTATGTCACGTGGCCCGCGCAGTGCTTAGCCGAGACGACAGATGTCAATGTCAATGTCATGTCAATAGTAGTTTAGTAGAATACTACATCTCTCCCTTGTTTTATTTTTATTTAACTTCTGCTATAGTTGTTTCAAATTGTTTCTAGTTTTATGAATATTATTATTCAGTTCGATGAAAACAATTTCTCCAACCTGTGTTTTATTTAAGTGTCTCATTCTTACATTGTAATCTAACTAACGAGTTTTTTACTTTTGTATGAATTTACATTATCATTTACTTTTGTTTCAAATCATCCAATTAAATTTGCTCCTTGGTTTATTTATACCTCTTCCTCCTCAACCTCACTTACATTTTATATTCTGTTAAACCAGTCTTAGCGTTATCAACCACTTGTCACTTATACTACGCTACTTTCTCTTTTTTTTTTTTTTTGTAATCTCCATTAAATCCATTGTTTCGAGATCCTTGGGTTACAGTATAAGTAGGGCTGTTCTGTGCGATTTTGTCGCTCCACTTCACCATTCTGTTGCGGTAAGTGAGGTACAGCACTGAAAATACAGCATTATTTCCTGTTCTGCACAAACTGTTCTGTTATGACTCTGTTCTTAGAAAAATTTAAATAAGTCGCACTTAGTATAGCATTTGTTGTTCACTTCGAGCGTCCTTGTTAACCAACCACTACACATACTTGCACTCAATAACAAATTTTTCACTAGCAACCATTTTTTATAATTAATTTAACTAAATTACCTACTCAAATTTTGCATGTTATTATTTTAAGTAGCATTATATGTTTCAGTAATTGGCTCATGTTCAAATACCTTGTTCTCTATGCACAAATATACTGTTGATACACTGTTTAAATAAATAAAATAACCTTAGTCCTTCTCTGTGTTGTCCCATTTATCGCTGTACAGTCCCGCTTTAACTTCTTGTGTTTCCGAGTCCTGCGTAATTGCACTAGTTTTTCCTTCAAAGGTAGTGCAATAGGTCTAGTTTGTTCAACAGTATGATGGCCGTATCTAATTATTATTATAACGCCGGTCGGGACTCTGATCGTCTGCATAGTCTTAACGTATTTGACTTCGAACTTATACGACAGCATTCTCAGCACTCTTCGTTCAATAGAGGCGCAAGGCTTGGACTTGGGACCAAAAGTGATTTTCTAAGGGCCTATGGTCCCTTACTAGGTATCAGTTTTCCATATAAGAACATATTATTGAAATGTTCTGCTGCCCAGACCAAAGCTCATGTTTAATTACCAAAACCGACTATGCGAAGTCCTTTGTCATCGATCTGAACAAGTGCAGCTCCTAAGGCACCCGGACTAGTAACAATTGATCCATTATGGCCAATAGATGATTTTCCCACTTGATGGCTAAATTAGCCCGTCTCATATCTATCGCACACAAGCGAATCTCGCCGGTTTTTTTTTTGTATCCTTAACCTCCTAAAAACATCTTTTAAAAGTAGTTCCTCAATTACTGTTATTTCTTATACTTTCACATCTAGTGTATTCGTATTCTTCTGTGTGGCTGACTCACTGCTGGAACTAGATTCACCATTGGTTTTTTTTTTTTTTTTTTTACAAAGTCACCTCTGAACCCTGGAAAAGCCTGATACTCCAAAGGCCTTACATTAACATCGATCTTATGTAGCCTAATAATAATGCTGTTGCACACCCTAGTAAGTCGCGAGGACCGCCTTTGGTGACGTAAAATTCAGAATTTTCGATCCGTTTTCACTTTTAAGTTGCTCTGAGAAAATCTTAGTAGTTTTAAGGTAAGGTATTCACTTCCATATGGCAGGAACCTTTTCTGAAGATTGGAATGTAGATGTGTAACAGTTGCATTATTCCATATCATTCCAACACAGTTTGTTCTTTGCTGGACAGTTTACGATTACTATTTCATCCGCGATATCCCGCATCCACTTTCCATCCAACATTTTCCTTTCTCCAATCGAACAGCTACCGTGCTCGTTTCACCCTCACATTCGACACACTATTTGGGCAATAATCTGTTGTAGGCACTAAAACTTAATATTGTTTTTTTTTTTTTTTTTTGACGTGATAACGTCCTTAAAATCGTTTTAGTCGGGTGACATGTTCAGAAACTTGTGTCACACCAAAACCTCACGAGCGCGATCGCAGGTATAACGAGAGAGAGACGGACCGATCTCCCGTCTCATCTCGAGCGCTGCCAGTCATTCCGTGAAATGCCGTTATCACGTAAACATCTCGATCGTAAACCTACTTTACAAACAACAATTTTTTTTTCGCAATCTAATGCCAACCGTAGAGACTCCTTCTCGGTACGGTCCCCATTATACTTTAATGCAATTGAATGCAGAACATAACATTACGCAATTTAATGCATTTTAATCTTCTGCGCATCTTCTGCGCATGGGTTACCTTCCAACAATTTAATGTATAGATGGGTTACCTCATTGCAATTCAATGCCTCTAACCACTTCTTATACACAAGCCAACGCAATTGAATGCCTATCGCAATTTAATGCCTCTCGCAATTTAATGCCACTCGCAATTTAATGCCACCATCATCGCAATTTAATGCCACAGTTATCGCAATTTAATGCCACCATCATCGCAATTTAATGCCACAGTTATCGCAATTTAATGCCACTGTCATCGCAATTTAATGCCACGGTTATCGCAATTTAATGCCACCATCATCGCAATTTAATGCCACAGTTATCGCAATTTAATGCAACTGTCATCGCAATTTAATGCCACAGTTATCGCAATTTAATGCCACTGTAATCGCAATTTAATGCCACTGTCATCGCAATTTAATGCCACTGTCATCGCAATTTAATGCCAGTATCATCGCAATTTAATGCCGCTGTAACCGCAATTCAATGCCGCTGTAACCGCCATTCAATGCCACTGTAACAAAAATGTAATGCCACTATTATTGCAATTTAATGCTACCTGGTTTTGCAATTAAATGCCGCCATATTTATCACAATTAGCTTGTGCAATCTGTATTTGGATTTAACGTCACAAGGTTCGTACCGTCATTATATATATATTGCATATAGCAAAACACCCGGACGGAATGATCTAAATTATGACACTACTCAACAAAATACTGTGGTGTCAAACATAGTCACCTTTTATGTTTAGTTTTTTCCCGAAACTCACAATCAAAACAAGGTAATGATCATACCTATCATTCCCTCTTTTGCGTCGGACAACCTTATTAAGGTCGACGCCATAAAATTAAGTTTTATACGAATAGTCCAATAAGTTTTTTATTAAATGCAAGTAAATCATTATTAATTTCAAAAAGAATAGAATTTGTACGCTTCAGAAAATAGCCTATGAAGTTAAAATTGAAATGAATTCAATAGAATAAGAACACCAGAACCAATCCAGTTAGGATATAATAACAGCCGCTTAGATAAAATTATAGAATATATGTAGGTTGTTTACGAGTCAGACGCACGCGCAGCCTTTGAACGAGTAAAACTTTAGTTGAATATAGTTCCGAATCATTCGATGCATCACATTGTAATAGTTAGGTATACAAGTAACTATCTTAGAGATTCGTTTATAATACCGCCGACCTGGAAAATGCTATAAGTGTATGGTGAAGGTATATTAAATTCTTAAGTGAATTTACTAAATATTACAATGTAGTCTCCTACTCCAATCACGGTCTTTAGTTGAGCTTACATCATCAACATCTAGACTCAATACAATTATTTGTTTTCCCCAGCGAAAGCCAGTGCTGCAATGGGAATTGAACCCATGACCACCCTTTTTCAATTTGCGCTCAAAAGACCTTTGCAACTCAAATATAATATTATAACCTGAATTAACATTTCACATCTGCTTTACCTAGTTATGGTACAAAGTAGGTACCTGACGTTTGCTATAATCGTTGTTCAAATGCAAATACATTATTTCTTGGGTTACAGCCTAAATCGTAGGAGATGTAATCGACCGGATCCTTAGGGAAGATTATCCGTCTGTTGGCTTCACCTTGAAGGTTCAGGGTTTTCTCCCTAATTTCTACAAAAATAATCTTGGACATTTTGCCTAGCTCTCATCACTCAAACGATCACATTCGCATTAATATTGAGCTCCACTAAACGTAAGAATACAATCTCACTTCGAAGTGAAGTGAGATGCCACTGCAGAATGTCTGGCCCATATAGCGTAGGTAACATTACTAAAAGATACGCTAAGTTACGATACAATTAGTACCTACTATTCAAAAGCCTATCATTTATTAAGTGTAAAATTTAAACAACAATACTTACTCTGATCAGTTCCCTTAGAGCGTTCTCTCACCTCCTACCCTGAAGTGGTGGTCAGTAAAGCTCTGCTATTTTAGAAGACAACACAACCTTTCTTCTGTAGAGAAATACCCACCATGTAACAACATACTCGGAATAAACAATTCAACATATGTATTTCGGCTAAACTATAACGATTCTTAATAATTTAGTTATTATTTTATTTTCAATAGTTCATGTTTTTTTTTTTTTTTTTTATACTTTAATTCATTGTAAAATAACCAGCTGTCCCGACATGCGTGGTTCTGTTGTCAAACATATAGTGTTTGACCGGTAGAAACGGTTACTAAGAGAAAACCAAAATGTGTTCTACCATCCATTTCTAAGCATTTCTTTACTACCACAGTGCAGTCACGAATCTGACGTTCTTCAGCCATATATCTCGTCGTAGTAACGATTACATAGAACATCTCGTGATTCTCGTGGTACAAGGGAAAATGCAAGGCACCAATCCACGTAGTAGACTGCTGATGAGGTGGACAGATCAGTATGTACTTGTATATTATTGTTCATTTGTGTATTTCAAACATTATGTTTATTTTGTTTACCCGTAACAAGCTTAAAATTAGTGCTTGCCTTTATGTCCTTTATTTCTTATTTATGTAGACAATTTCCAATCCAATTAGAATATTAATTGTGCACTTGCACAATCCATTCTATCATATTTCCTTCGCCTGTAGGTTGTCTAGAAGAGACTGCCTCCAGCGACAAGACCTAAATTGTACATTCATGTGGACATATTGTATCACTTACCAATGTGTCAATTTAGTATGCAACGAAGCGTCTATCCATCTATCTATGATACATAATGATGACCTCGACCACTCTGGCAAGAGCTGTGTAGCCACTAAGAAGCATTTATTCCTGTTCACTCACTTCTTATCCTAACCTCCGCAAACATTTCAAAACCAAAATGAGCTAAGCCCTACACAGACCAATGAACAGCTATTGATTATTTTATGTTAAGAGATAACGAATAACGATTATTGTTAAATCAATGCAACAATACCGTGTTGTTGCATAATCTCTACAAGGCATACTAATAAGCTAATAGGTTCTGCCTACATATTAATAAAACATTTATAAAACCACTGTGGTTTCTTATATATTCAATCTCGTATTTTTAAATAACCTAATACGAGTATGAGAATAGGACGTTTGTTAATATTTTTGCAATTTTAATCTCTTTATTTAAAGTACAAGCTAAGGTAGTCAATAAATATAACGGGGAGAAGTTGTTATTTAGGCCTCAACCGAGCATTTGCACGAATTGTTGTTTTTGTTCCCCTACCTTCAGGAATTGAAAGGATAGCTAATACAACGTGCATTTGACCTGTAACGTACACTGTGTGTGTACGCGTGGACTTCTGCATATGAATGTTAAGTTTAAAATTTACTCCACCTGACACCGGAATTTATCTAGCAGGTATCACGCCCGCAATTGGTTTAAAATACAGTACAAGTTGTATGTTTTATCATAGTTTTGTGTTTCTCATTACAAGTCTTCTCCTCCTTGTTTTAAACTACAAAAATATATCATGCTTTTTACTTACAGATATCCTTTTTACCTCGTCGCCAAAATGTAGTGTTCTCGTGTAACACTAACTGATGAACACTAACACTAGAACTAGGAATAATGTGGAAGTACTTTAATATCGGCTCGCTTGCTATGCACCACGTCTTCACTCCACGCCTGCCAGTGATAGACTGACTCGCTCTAGCGCTCACTCGCCGCTATGTCACGTGGCCCGCGCAGTGCTTAGCCGAGACGACAGATGTCAATGTCAATGTCATGTCAATAGTAAGTAGTTTAGTAGAATACTACACAGCCCAACAACTTATCTACTAAAACAAGGACCTAGACTGTGGTCTGTTTAAAAGTTAAAATCGCTAACGACGTCCGTAATAAATCACTTTTTGTCCTTCCTCACTCCCTCCCTATCTCAATGATGGATTATCGAACGAATATGGTGCAATCATGAGTTTAAAATTTACTGACAATTTCCATTTTGCGAGGCCTTTGTTTGTGGTGGAACGGCGTGATTTACGAGTCCGTGTTTGTATCACTGGACGTGAGCAATTTGTATGGTTTTTATGAAAACACTGGTGTGTAATGGTTGGGAATGTGCCGTGAATAAAGTGCTGTGAGCCGTACTTGCTGCGAAGCGCGCTTGCGTGCGGTTTGGATGGACGCATGTGGCAGGGGGTGTGCATGTCCCCAGAAAGCCTAGTGGAAAACAGTATTTTAACATATCGTCACATTTGATTAACATTTAGAGCGTACTCCTGTCCCTTGTTTACTACGTGCACCAAACACAAACGCTACGAAAGGCGAATGTAATGAGTACCGACTGTTAGTAGGACCATCTAAGAGTGGTAAAGCTCCGTAGCTGGCATGTGCCGGTCGATGTGCTACGAGATCTGACTTGCACCTTTGATGCCATTTAGACACGATACCTTCTAAGATATCAATTTTATCAAATGTAGGTGTATATATTTACTTACTCAGCTGGCTCAGCGCCCTGGCCTAATTCATAAAAAAACAACACCAGAAATGTGTTTGAATTTATTTCACTCAATGGTCTATAACGTTGGTAAATAGTGCCTCAGGTGTAAAGTGAGAGCAGATAGGCACAGTGGCCGTTGCTAAGCAACGCACACCAGGACATTTTATAATAATTTTTGAAAAACCACCTTAATAATGTCCTTACTGAAGCCGCATGGTGGTGTATGGCTCGTACGAAGGCGTTCACATTAACTTTTACTTTTTAACAAACTCTTACGTCTGTGGTATACGGTGCCCTGTACAGGTTGATGTGAATGCCTTCGTACCACCCCATAGTAAAGGTATGGCGTATGAGCGGTGGGACGTACAAAGTTTTTCCTATAAAAGTGCCTTTATTTTTAAAACAAGTGTAACAATACAGGTGAACAACATTTTTGATAGCCTTTCTAGGGTCATACACACGCCGACAGCGTGGACATTTTCGGGTTAAGTCGGTGCAGGAAGGTACGCCTGTAATGTGGTGTGTATTGTCTGTCTTGATTAAGCATTGTTGTTGTAAAGTCGAATTATGAACAGGATAAAATTGTTCTTTAAAAATATAGAAAATATAGAAAAATATAGAGTCATTTTTCGTTTTGAGAGCTGTTTGCTGCATTTTAACTTTGAGTCATTATCATCATCATCGACAGTCGCATGTTTAACTCTACAGCACTTGCTAGGCCTCTTCATAGAATCCCAGAGCAGCCGGCTGTAGGCGTCTTGCGTTCACTGAAACCCTGCAATCTTCATCAGGTCATCCACCCTGCGAGTAGGCGTACCACTCTGCTTGTGGCTTTAAATAGTATCGACTCGAGAATTTTCCGCACCAACGACCATTCGTTTTTCTGCTTCGTCGACGACCTAGGTCCTCCTACGATTTCAACTTTGATTGCCGAACCAATAAGTTTAAAACTATTTATACCTCACACAACAAAACAGTGACTCTAATTTTCCTTAGAACAACTGTAATTTCAGATCTCAAGCTCACCACGTTCCCGGCGAGATGTCATTGATTAGTCCGGGTGGACAGAGGTGTCAAGCTCATTCACATGAAACTGACAAAATGGTATGCTCAGAAGGTAAGCAAGTCATCAGTCATGGGTGACCGTGGAGCACACAATTTATAAAATCATAATTCATTTATTTCGGTTTTTTTAGGGTTCCGTACCTCAAAAGGAAAAAACGGAACTCTTATAGGATCACTTTGTTGTCCGTCTGTCTGTCCGTCTGTCAAGACCCTTTTTCTCAGGAACGCGTGGAGGTATGAAGCTGAAATTTATATCAATTACTCAGGTCTACTGTCCCTTGAAGCTGTGAAAAAATCAAACTTCTAAGCCAACGCAATCAAAAGATACAGCCGTTTATGCCGCAACTTTTCGACACTTGCAAGGGAATCAAAACCTACAGGGTGCTTCCCGTGAACTCAGAATCTTGAAATTTGGTACTAAGCAACGTCTTATAGCATAGATAAAGGAAAAATTACGAAAACCATAAATTTTTAGTTACATCACATAATTTATATTTTTTTAATAATTTTAAACTTACTACCCATTTCCTCATAAACGCGTAGAGGTATTAAATTGAAATTCATACCAAATACTCAAGTCTATAATACCTTTAAGCTGAAACAAAATCAAACTTCTATGTCAACGCAATCAAAAGAAACAGCAATTTAAGCTGCATATTTTGAAACTCGCAAGTACTCGCAAGGGAATCAAAACCTAAAGGGTACTTCCAGTCGACCTAGAATCTTGAAATTTGGCATGAAGCAACGTTTTATAGCACACATAAAGGAAAAATTCCGAAAACCTTAAATTTTTAGTTACATTACAAAATATATATTTATTTTTTAATAAATAACTTTCGCAAGTCTGCTGCAAGGCTAGTATAAGTGTTTTAGTTATATTATAGATGAATGATATGTGTTAATATAAAATAAAGGATTACTTAAACGATAAATAGATCTTTGTCTTAAATTTATGCTCCTGCATCTTTCCCCATTGTAATGTTATGAATTTCATTTTGCAATGAAAATACCATAGTTATGACTCGATTGTCGTAATGAACGAACTTTATAAACCTTGCAGGTTTGTACGGAACCCTCGGTGCGCGAGTCCGACTCGCACTTGGCCGGTTTTTTTTCCATATTTAGATCTATTCCTTTCTAATACCAAAAAGTAATACCAATGGTATTTGTTTGTAATCGTAATAATTTTCTATTCCGGACGAATACCAAAACTACATTGAAATATTTAAAATTTGGTATTCGTTCGGAACAGAAAATTAATTACGATAGCAAACAAATACCATTGGTATTAGTTTTTGGTATTAGAAAGGAATAGATCAAATTGCTTAGTAACATTGATAACCTATATTAGTACCAATCTAACAATTAAATTAAATTGAGGTGCCCGTGGCGCAGTTGTGACAGTGATCGGCGACGATCGCTGTTGTAAAGCAACACACGCCGGGTCGGAAAAGGGATGGGTGACCACCCGACCGAAATTTAGTCATGTGTATTTCGGGCATCTCCGTGCTTCGGAAGGCACGTTAAGCAGTTGGTCCCGGTTGACGTCGCTAGATGTCAGTCGTTCAGCCTAGTCAGAGGCCTTAGGGCGGCTTGAAAACATCTGACAATAAGGTTGCTCACTAACCTTACACCCCTCCTACAATCCGCATTGAGCCCGCGTGTTGGAGTATGGCTTGTTCCAACTCATAGTTGAGGTGAGGCCTGTGCCCAGCAGTGGGACGTATACAGGCCGATTATGTAACAATTAAATAATAATAAAAAAAACAAAATCCCGTAATAATAAAACGCATCTTTACTTTCAGATTTGATGGTGTTACGTGTACGGTTGTCCTTTGTTTTAAGAACGGACCATCACATCTGTCCGCAATAGTGCATTTATGAATTCGTAAAATATTTTACAAAACTTCAATTGAAACGAAAACCTGCCTTCATACTACCTGTCTTTCATGATATTTAATAAAATAGGGATGATTTTAAATTCACGACGACAAGTTTAAAATTGAACAACCAATTTGTATGGATTTTCCGAAAGTGCGTGAAATGTGCAACGAATAAAACGCCCTGCGTGCGGTCTCGGCGCGTCTGATGTCCTCTCACCTGAAAACAATCACATATCCGCACTTATGTCGAAGCAAAAAGGTCCATATTGGTACATTACCTACAACTCTATAATTATAGTACATGTAAAAAATTGCAGCATTATAAAAGGTCGTTGATATCGTGGCATTAATTTTATTAAAATTTCTGATCGCAAAAAAAAGGACGTAGCTTAAACGCTTTTTGTATTCCGTTGATGGCTGATTTTTCAATATTCGAATAAAATTTGTTGGACTTATACCTTTCATTCGCTCGCAGAGTGTGGACTTCTAAATGTGTTGTTCACCATGACGGCACCAACAGTGTGCCTTGACGCCATTTGGGATATAGTCGTAAGCGTATGTTATGTTAAACTGATGTTACATTCATACCATCACGCCTCTTTCGACAAAATTAATACCTAACTATTTTCATACAAACCAGACGAGGCATAATAAATCTCCTTTCAAAGCTAATAGTCTACTGAATGACGATCCTAGGAAAGTTAAAGAACAATCTCCGCGGCTGAAGTTGGCCGCGGGATTTTTAAACTTTCGTCATAAAGGATTCTGTTACAGTTTATGAATATGAAAATGTTATCCGCCAAATTTATTCAACGATTTCGAGACGATAAAAACTTTTAAAGTCGAGATCAACAACGAAATTGGATACTAACTCCTGACATCTTTTGAATAAAGGAATAGAATAATGGGTTGTTCTTATTACTTTAGAAGCAGTAAAAGAATATAATGTAGCCATAAGACTGAAATAGTAGGAATGAAGCTAAGAAGATACTACTTTCAACAATGAAAATAGTAAGATAGGATTTGATTTATGACGCAAAGACAACAATATACTGATGTCTAATATGTACAATTAAGTGGCCTTTTTGCTAATAGGCAAAACAATATTAATATCTATTCGTATGTGAAATGGTTCTGCTATCTATCGAAGTAATACAAATCTTAAAAAACGAATTCGGGTTTGTTACACCACTTACAATTAGATAACTGATGAGCGATTTTAATGGTTTTGTCACGAATATGAGGATAAAACAATAAAAAAAACATTTATTTAGTAATGTTTTTCCATAATTTTCTTGGGTTGAAAAACCGGCAAACTGGACGGTACCACTACACCCTGCTAGACCAGACACGGTGGTCAGAAAAGCATAACCACTCCTAAAATGATGATGAACTCCTAAGTATTCACAGAGCCTCAAGAATTTCGCTAAGATCTTCTCATGCCCGTTGTCCGTTGTTCTTGCGCCTCTGATTGTTTGTGATTTGTTAACATGGACATTCCCTTAGCATTATTTGAGTGATCATTACTCATTGAGCCAAAGGTTTAGTCAAGTCAGTTAGATTAACATTTCTACGCCTTGTCATATACATAGTATAAAACAAAGTCGCTTTCTCTGTCCCTATATTCCTATGTATGCTTAAATCTTTAAAACTAGGCAACGGATTTTGATGCAGTTATTTTTAATAGCTAGAGTGATTAAAGAGGAAGGTTTATGTGTATAATAACATCCTATTGCACCCGTGTGAAGCCAGAGCGGGTTGCTAGTATGATGATAAACCCCTATCTACGGAGTCTCACTAATTCCGTAAGATCTTCCCTGTCCGTTCATTCTTTCGCCTCCGATAGTATGTGATTTGTTAGCGTGGACATTCCGTTAGCATCTGGGCGCTTGTTTAAGTTTGCGCTCCCTCTGCACATAGCCAACTTGTAGCCTTTGCCACCACTGACCACGTGGACTTGACGTATTTTTGTATTTTGTGATTTACATCTATGAACTTACAATACCACAATTGATTCATACGGCGAAGCCTTACAGAGGTCTTGGCGAGAAAGGTATAGTTTTTCTTGGTTTATAGAATTCTCATATATAATTAACAACCAAAAAATACCCTAAAATAGAGGAAATAGTAGTCCCATGGCTCTATGGTAATGGCGAATCGACAATGATCACCAAGCATGACAGGTGAACGACTATTCGCCCTGTGGTTCAAGGCGTAAGAACTCGACCAAGGTTTCCTTATGATTTCTTCTCCAAATTTCCAATTCTTTTTTTTACAAAATCATGTTGTTAAGGACGGAAAACTTTGGTTTAGATTTCTCGATAATGTTAAATCACAATTTGTTTATTAAATCCTCCAGGCAAAGTTAATCCTCAAGTCAAAGTTCAGAATTACCTTACAGAAATTCACGTAATTCAAAGTGATTCTCCTCTTTCTCACTGAAAATTGTATTTGCCTCGCAAAAGTCCCGTGTCGGCAGTTTTCCCAGCGTGTCCGGTCCGCGCGTGCCTCGACTGCGACTCGGATCTAATTTCCCGAAGCATTGTCTTCGCTATCCCTCCACCTGGGACACTTTTAAAACCAGCGCCAGTACTTCATTCCGGAACTGATTCTACTCCTTACGTTCGACTTTTGGAGCGTGATCACTCTAAAGTTTAGAACTGAGTGTATCCGTTTTTTATTCTTTTTGTACAGTAGCAAGAAGGTTGATAAGAAGCGGCTAATGCAGTCTATAGACACCAGAGGTATTAGTCACTGGCAGCTACAGGCTGGGTAGCTTTTGCATATCTAGCAAGACAATAGCGAATCTGAAGTCACTTAGCTGATGAAATCTGATTGTTCTACTAACTGGTTACATACTGCTTGACTTGACTTCGGCTACAGTGGCTTATCTAAATAAGATTAACTAGGTACGCAGAAGATTAATTTACAGTGCGCTAGTGTGCGTGCAATACACAGGTGCATTTTGTTTTCCATCACCTCTATCACGATATTAACATGCCCATTAGACAGCATGGATCATCTTACTTTTCGGACACGAGGTCATCAGTCTGTACCCTTCTTGCCAGACCTTACCGAACCTTAAGACCTCTTCCTCAGAGGCGTTCTACTATTACTTACCACACAGAAAAAAAAAGTATCTTAAAAGAAGACAATATCGACTTGGTCAAGACAATCTTAGTTTCCCATATGGCGGAAACAATATATTGTTTAACAAAGTAAAATATTGTCTCGGATTTTTTGTCTTCGTCTAAGATATGAATCTTTGAAATAAGACTTCCAAAGTCTTAAATAAATAATCAAATTAGTATTATAAATAGACAATAATATTCTTAGGAATTATATTCTTGGCCGTATTATTCTTAGCTGCAGATATATTTGTGTAAAGTAAAAACTTCATTATTTTCTGTTGAAGAGATATTTGTGTTGAGATAAGACTTGTATGTTTCCTTTTAAGATAATTTATTCTTAGATGAAGCCTCTGTTATTCTCATTCGAAGAGACAATCGTTTCACGTCAAGACTTATGTTTCCTGCTAAAATTATATTATCTTAGATGAGGCCCCTCATATTCTTAATCGAAGAGATACTTGTTTTGCGTCAAGACATATGTTTCCAGCTAAAATAATATAATCTCAGATAAAGCTTCTAATATTCTCAATCGAAGAGGTACTTCTTTTAGGTCAAGACTTGTAGGTTTCCTGTCAAGATAAATTAAATCTTAGATGAAGTCTCTGCTATCCTCAATCGAAGAGATTCTTGTTTTCTGTCAAGACATATAATGTTTCCTGCTTAAATAATTTAATCTTAGATGAAGCTTCTGCTATTCTCAATTGAAGAGATTCTCGTTTTCTATCAAGACATATAATGTTTCCTGCTAAAATAATTGAATCTTAGATGAAGCCTATGCTATTCTCAATCGAAGAGATTCTCGTTTTCTGTCAAGACATATAATGTTTCCGGCTAAAATAATTTAATCTCAGATGAAGCCTCTGCTATTCTCAATCAAAGAGATTCTCGCTTTCTGTCAAGACCTTTAATGTCTCTTGCTAAAATAATGTAGTCTTCTATGAAAGCCCTGCTATTCTTAATTGAAAAGATACTTGTTTTGCAACAAGACTTGTATGTTTTCTGCTAAAATAGAATATTCTTAGATGAAATTATTGCTATTCTTAACTATATGTATGTTGAATCAGTTGTATGTTTAAGAGGCTTTAAACATATAAAAGATATTTCTTCAGCTAAGAATAGTAATAATTTCATCTAAGATTATAATATTATTTTAGCAGGAAACATTTAAGTCTTGACTCAAAAGAATTAGGTATCTCAATATATTACATGACGAGTTGATATAAAGATCAAAATGGAACAAGATATAAATGAAAAATATATATTTTTAAAATGTATTTATTCAATCATATAAATTAATGTTTTTTATACAAAATTGTAATTAATAAAGTACCACATGATTACTTGACGAAGTAATTTCTTCAACGTTACTTAAATCAACTTAAAACTTAAAAATATTTAATTAGTTAACCAAAACATAATGAAAAAATATACAGGCTGTTCCGTAATGAGTGGTTCAAACGATATATATTTATTTTGGCAACCCTGAGGAATTTACAAAAAACTGTTCAAATCAGTTATTTGTCAGTCATGTTTTCGGTTGAACCATTCAGGAAGATCCTGTATATGCACATTTACGTATACAATTTGGTATAATATGTGGCAAATCTTGCGCCTATTAATCAACTAATACCATTCATTTTCAAATTTTTAAAAAATAAGGTATCTGACGTTCTTGCCGGTTTCTAAGAGACAACATGAATGAAGAAATATAAGGCAAATATAGCACTTAATAATTAAATAATAACAACCATGACCAAATTCAAAAGATATGACTTCTGACGTTCTTGTCATTATCTAAGAGACTTAAAATAATAAATAAAAAAGTAGCAAATATAGAACTTAATAATAAACTAATAACATTCATTAAAAAATATAAAATATGATATCTGACATTCTTACAGCATCTAAGTGACAACAATAATAAAGAAATATGTGGCAAATACAGCACTTCAATAATCAACTAATAACATTCATTACCACATTCAAAAGAAATGATCTTAAATTTATGGTGGGATTACATCGTAGTTAGTACTGACATCGTGTTTGGAACAATAAATACAGGTGATAACCTGCTTTTGGATACGACACGAAGCGCGTGATAACATTCAACCACCGTGTCGAAAGCTTTATAAGCCGATTGAAAAACAAACCTCACTTTGTCTTTAATTAAATATAATATTTCACCAGTATATTCTTCGGTTGTGCAATGAATGATGTATGGTTGCTCAGTTTTTTTGTTTCCTGACGTATCCGTCAAAATTTCGTCGAGTTTCTTTTGTATGACACTTTGGGTGCACTCAGTGGTGGAAAAATATTGCTGCTTGTTTAAGCGGCCTTTAGTAGGAACTAATTTACAAATTAATTTTATCTAAGAAGGAAGTTGGTGTTCTGAAAAAAATAATATTATTTGTCAACCTATAGTAAGTATACCTTAATAATCTGAATAGTAAATGCAAAAAATAAATAAAATAATCCATCATTTGCAAGAAATACGCAAATAAAACAATAGTAAATTATTTTGTAATCGGAAAGAAGGACAGAATACTTTGTGTAGCAAATAGTACTCATGGGGTTAATAAAATGGACAAAGAAATATAGTACCAACCATCTAATCCAGTCTATGTGTTCGATCAACGCTGCTTCATCATTACTGTTTGTTTATTTGATGTTTTTGACCCTCTAAAAAAAGTATTCCACAATATGTTTCATTTGTTTTCTCGATCAGGATATTTAGCATTGAAGTCCCGATGAATCTGACATTAAAAAAAAAATGAAATTAGAAGAAGTATGTAAAATATATATATATATATGTAGTAATAATATAACTATTATTTTTTGATAACTCACCAAAACATCGCTTCTCGTGTCGTCCAATACAGGCTACTTTTCTATAAAATTTTGTACTGAAACATCAGTACCATCCGCGGTTTGAGGAGTTCATCTGTCTCTTTACATTTTCGGAAAACATCTTCTCGAGGCTCTGAATTGTACTTAAGCCAAAAGACATCATCGTTGTGCAGTGCTATAAAAAGAATAACATGTTATATGTGGTAATCCTCAAAATCGTTTTGTAGTCATTACTAAACATGCAATATTTCAGAAATTCATTCAAGAAACCCTCGACTAACCGATCATCAGTTTTGTTACATTTTCGATCAAATAAAACAAAAATTACTAACCTCAGCGCAGCTGTTAGATATTCATAGCTTTTTTACAAATCATAAGTCAGGTCTTTGAAATGACTTTTTTCAATTCCATTGCCTGCAATTAAAAAGAAATAAGGTATTTAACTGGTTAAGCAAGGAGGCAGTTAATTTGTATAACAGCAACTTATTTAGTGGTCACATCTAACAAGGTGACTGAAAATTTGTTAATTTTCCTAAGATGTTACTTGCAGAAAAAGAGTTGCATTCAGTTTTTGATTTTTTGTCAAAGATATTTCAGTAGTTGTGCAAATCATTTTAATCATTTTTAAATATAATCAAAATTACAATAACCAGTAGGTGCAATGAAGAATATTTTTCTTGATACAAAAATCTTTTACTTCATTAAGTACATAAACTAAAAAAACTTGCATAATATAAAAAGTAGGAGGACTTAATACTTGTAATTATGTTAGATAAGAACTTTTAAAACGAATTAAAGGATAAATGCTGCGCAACTTACTTGTGAAATGTTCGATGGTCTGTTCTTCGCTATTCCAAGCCAAACGCAGATCTCTCAGCTTCTCCATTTTCACCATACAATAACTTGATAAAAATACAATGAATAGCGACAGTACCTTACTTTTGAAATAAACTGAAATAACCTAAATGAGGTTCTACACCATCACTGACCGCGCAAGTTATTGAATTGACGCCATTGACGGACGCGATCGATCGATACGCGAAAGCCGCGCGCGCCGGTCTTTAGGGTTGCCGTATCTCAAACTCAAAACTGCCATAAGTATATTTAATTGTAAGGTAAAAATATACAATGACCGTATATTAAAAATTAACAATAGTAACAAAATACAGGTTTTTTAAATAAACTTATGTTATTATACTTATGTTGTTATACTTCGTTCTCATTACGCTAATATTTATGAACTAACTAGCGGCCGCCCGCGACTTCGTCTGCGAGAACTAATGTGAAAAAAATAAAGCTATGTCGTATTTTTTAAATGAATTATAGCCTATGTGCCATTCAGATGTAAAAGCAACATTATTCCATCGTTTCATTTAAATCCATGAAGTAGTTTTGACGTGAAAGAGAGCAACACGGCACATCCACACTTATAAACTTTCCCTATTAGTAATATTAGTAGGATCGTTGGAAGCTATATGTACATCCATAAATATTTTGATTCTGATTCGGGGTGTTCATTTTTTTTGATATGTGTTACATATGAAATTCCTTCCATTTTTGTTGTAAATAAGTTACTTAAATAAATATAAAACATCCCAGAACGTCAATCTGCTAAGTTTTACCTTAAGTTTACCATATAAATACATAGAGATACATTTTCGTTCACTAAGCATACTGATAATAATATTGATAATTTACTAATAAAAGGTTTATTTTATATTTCTGGCAACTCTTACAAAAAAGAGAAGGTGAAATACTTAAGGCAAGAAAAAGATGTCTTGATTTTCGTCGTGACTTGCCATAGAGATTTCGTAGGCACATAGTTATAACTACCTACCTCAAGACAGAAATTCGTGAATCAAGAAAAAATGTTTTAGTCGTCATCATGTTGGCCGCATAATTAGATGTAGGTATACAAAGTAAGGTGTCCTTTTATAATTTTTTGAAAGTGTAGTAGGTTATCGGATCAAACATACCCTCACGACTATTTCCCAGGTGGGGTAGTCAGTGGCATACCTACTGATTGTTGCCGTCATGGGGAACGGAACATTCAGAAGCCCACAACGTGGCAAGGATCAAAAATGTTTTTTTTTAGTTTTAAGATTTGATACCGTTTTGTTGAAATTTGTGTAAGGGTTATGGCATATTCTGAAACGAAGTACCTAATGCTTATCGTGGTGGTACCAATAATGGTCAGTTTAGCTCAGAGTCGTTTATTTCAAGCTATAACTTTTGCTATTTATTGAATCTCGCTTCTACCATTTTACAGTGATTTAATCAGGTAATATGCGCATTTAATTCAATGACAAAAACTGAAAATGGTTACCGAATTCTGAAAAAATATTGTCCAAAATCTTTCATGGAAATCACCCCGAAATCGTATAGTGCTGCAGGTGCTGTTGCAGTCTTGGACAGTCATTGTCCTGAGAAAAGATTGAAGCACAGCCAAAACTATCGGTTAAATGGGGTGACTCAAAATACTATTTGGAGTTTACTAGTATTTTTGTCGATTAGTGTTGAATTTCGAAGCTAATACATAGACTAGACAACAAGGATCATTTAACTAAGAATAAATCATTTTTCAGCAGAAATTGAGTTGTGAGTCATCCCTCATCAATCAATAGAAACACTATGAAATCAAAAGAGAACTATAATTTTCATTACAATTGTACCATTCTTTGTAAACATAGGTTAGGTTTACAGTGATTAGCGTGAATTGTCACCATGTTCGGCAATAATCTTGCCTAGAGCCCCTTGCCAAATATCGTTAGATTTTGTAGTTTGAAATTCTTTGATCTACAACAAAACAATAATTTTAAGAATAAAATGTCAAAGTCACCTACTTTCAAAAAGGAAAATATTGCACACCTCATTTCGTTTATCGCACCATTTCATGATAAAGGGTCGAGACGTTGTAATATTTAGCGAGAGGACCGGTAGATGTTCAATCTTGTTATTTTAATTTCACCTAGCTTATTAAACACACGGTGTTCCTTATTTTCCTGATTTAGAACGAACCTTTCCAGGATTGGTACGTTATTAACCAATGGAGCATCCACGATACCTATACGATAGTGAAATTTAAGCGACATTACTTAATTAAGTAAAATAGCTTCTTTGCGTAGGAAAATGAATTTTGACCGCAAGTATATTATAAGTTTTCAGTTTGAATATAGTTATTCTTGGACGAAAATTGACTGATTGTTGAAATAAAAATACAGGTAAACTTATAATTCTTGAGGTAAGTTGATAATAATTATTAAAACGAGAGTGCTATGTTCTCAAAGAGAGAAAACGTCGTTTACGTCAAGACTATATATTTTGTTCAGCCAATAATAATTAAATTAGGTTAAAAGAAGTAAAATTATTCTTGTACAGAGTAAACATTTTGGTATTAGATTAAGAAATAATATTCTCTTCAGTCAACAATAATAAAATTGTCTTAATTGAATGATAATATCTTCTTACTATAAGATAAAATTATCTTGACATTGAACATTTTCAAAGTCTTGAGGCAAAACGGATATCTTCCTCGCCTAAAACAATAATATTCTTGAGCCAAAACTTTTTACTTAATGCGAGAATTTATGACAAGACTATATTAGTGTTCACGTAACAATTCACGATTTTTTGAATTAAGAACATTATACTTATGTTAAGAAAATAAACTGTTGAATTAAAACAGTTTTTTTGAGAACAGTTTTGTCTTGGTTAAACAGAGCCTTTTTTGAGTGCTATGTTCTCGAATAGAGAAAACGTCTTTTAGGTCAAGACAATATATTTTGTTCAGCCGATAATAATTAAATAGGGTTAAAAGGAGTAAAATTATTCTTATTTAGAGTAAACATTTATTAGATTCAGAAATAATGTTATCTTCGGTCAACAAAAATAAAATTGTCTTAAATGAATGATAATATCATCTTACTATAAGACAATATCATCTTGATATCGATTATTTTTAAAGTCTTAAGGCAAAACGGATATCTTCTTCGAATGAAACAGTAATATTCTTGAACCAAAACTTTTTACTTATTGCAAGAATTTATTACAAGACTATATTAGTGTTCACGTAACAATACACGTTTTTTTGGATTGAGAACATATACTTATATTAAAAAAATAAACACTTAGTTTAAAACATTTTTTTTGAGAATTTAATCAGTCTTGGTTATAGCTGACATTTTTTTCCGTGCAGTAAAATGTCTGCTGCAGATTTTTAGAACTTGTACACTTCTCTATTACAAAAAACAACCCTTCTAATTACTTTCAAAGCTTCCTGAAACTTGCAAACTTGCCACTTCAAATATTTGCGCGAGTTTGATTCCGAAAAACCTTTTTCCTTCACTCGCGGTAAATTCATAAAGAATGAAATATTTGCAAGTGAAATGAATGTTGGAGACGAGAAAAATAAAGAACGCTGGGTCGGAAGAGATTCCCATTGTTACTACACCCGAATGGGGTCCATTTATGCATACGAAAACTTATTACAGTCTTAAGTTGGGGTGGAATCGTGATTTCATTGTTGAACTGCTATTTGCAAGGTGGGGTGCTATTTTCGTTAGGGGTTTATTCAATGAGGTAATAAAGAGCCCGGTGCACGGTGGGGGAAGGCTGTGGCTGATAAAAATAATAGGATGAGAATTAGTATAAGAATGAATTGGTGTGGGTAGCCAAAATGACGAAAGCTGTAAAAGTTGACATCATTATTACCTTTTATTATGTAAGTACATTTCCAATGTTGTAATTGTGTACTGAATCGTTTGCGTTTGTTTAGCTGGGGAAACTTAATCGGCTTATGTTTAACTGAAAGTGGCATTGTTCAGGAGTGCGCTTAATTGACTATATAACTACCAAAACGAGAAGATAACCACGGGTGAGTCCCCTTTAATAAGTTGCGTCGCGACCACGTAGCACAACGACAGTCACTGCCTCCTTTTACATACCAATATTTTTATGGCTATGGCCACTTCACGCGTTACGTCGTCACACCTCTCTCTCTGTAGTCGGTCCCTCATATGTGAGGATCGTGGTCAGCTTCGGGGTTGCATCTGGAGCGGATGATCTGCCTCCACCGGTCTTGTCCAGCTCGTATTTTACCACCGTATTTAATTTGGAGGAAGACGAGTCATTTGATCGGTCCATCTTGTTGGCGAAAGAATGGAAGGAAGGTGGTCGTCGCACCTAGTGTTATACAAATCAAGCAACGCACGCTATGGGCAGATTTCTCGATCTTTCAGCACAACGCAATTGAGGCCTTAGCCTACAATCTAACACGCTTCATCCAGTTCAACTTGTCAGTGGTCACTTTCAATAAGTGAATTTATAAAAGCAATAAAAGGAGATTATGATTTAGCCTCAATTTGGTGTGCACTAGAGTTTTACTTGCAAGTCCTAAGGAACTAAGTCTTTCTGTTTTCATTATTTATATAGATAAACCTGGTCCGAAGAAATAAAAACTAACCGCAGGCAGAAAAAGTTGAAAATAAAGAAGATAAAATACGTAAGCGGTTTATTAAAACATATCTTGCACTAACAAATAACCTGTCAGAAGCAAAACCTTATTAAATTCGCCGAGAACGAGGAATATTGCGAGCAAACCTGGGTAGAGGAGAGGCGGCGGCTATTTCAAAACATTTTAAGTAACAGGGAGTACTTTACTGAAGATCTGAAAACCAGAAAAAGACATTTGGTCATGTTGGCATCAGGCAGGAATCGAACCCGCATCTTTCGCAAACTGGGCGACTGCACTAACCACTATGCTACCGAGACCATTAACAGATCGGCCGAATCTTCCTGGTATATTTACCCTATGAGCCAGAGTGATTTCATCAATGTTATAGGCATCCACCTCGAACACTCAGAAGAAATATTTTTTCAAATATTTACCTTCCGAAAAAAGTAAAGATACTGCATGGAAAATGCTGACACAATAATAAAACATACCAGGGAGTACTAATAGTTAAACGACTGAAGCAGTTTTCGTATGAACAATCATGACAAATATCATGGAAAAAGTACCTCTGCATCATTTTGCTATGGAACCTGGAGGTAGCTTTTTATCATCGTTACCTACCTCATTGCATTTTAACAGCAAACTAGCAGCCACCTGCGAATCCGTCCGGGTGGATTTTGCTTAAAAAAAAGTAATGTAGGTATGAAAAATAGATTACAATTCTGACTAAGCTTAACGACTGACTTCTAAAGACGTCAACCAGGACCAACTGCTAAACGTGTGTGGCCTGCCTGCCACACTGCGCACATGTATAAAAACTCTTTGTACATAACTTTTATTTTTAATGTAAATATTTTGAACATTGACATGACACTTCATGTCATTGTCATTCTGAGTACATTGTTGGAATTATCGATTTTCTCTTTTGGACGCAAGTTATTATTTTATTTTGGTTGCGTTTATTTTATTGTTTATACTTTTCTTTCCTTTCTCCTTAAGTTTCTGTGTAAATAATAAATGGTGTAAATGTAAAAGTGATAGTGTAAATATATTTTGTAAATACCCAAAAAGACTTTCTATCATCGCACAACCTATCCACACACACAGAAGAAACAAGTAGGGGCGTCCCTGGGACATACAGGGGCCCGCGCCTCTACAACTGGTGACCCCGTTTTGAATACTATAAGGATTGTAAATATATATAGATTATCTTAAGAAAATCATTCATTATGAGTGAAGAAGAAGCGCGTACGGTGCATCCTGTACCCGTCGACCGTAGCGACGTTTGTAGAGTCAGCGTTCGAATACCACCGTTTTGGCCAGAGGAACCGGAGATTTGGTTTGCTCAGGTGGAAGGTCAATTTGCCTTATCTAACATTACCGCTGACCTGACAAAATTTAACTCGGTTATTGGACAGCTGGACAATCAATATTCGAGAGAGATTAAGGATATTATCGTGAATCCTCCGGCGGAAAATAAGTATGAAAAATTGAAGACTGAACTTATAAAAAGGCTTACTGCTTCAAACGAAAAAAAGTTGAAACAACTGTTGATGCATGAGCAGCTCGGAGACCGTAAGCCATCTAGATTTCTTCGTCATTTACAAAGTCTCGCCGGTCCTAATATTCCTGATGATTTCTTGAAAACTATTTGGATTAGTCGCCTTCCACACGGGATACAGACAGTGCTAGCAGGTCAATCAGCTGCAACGCTGTTGATAGATTTAGCTGACTTGGCCGACCGAATAAATGACCTCGCGGCACCAACTGTCGCCACTATGAGCCATGCTTCTTCCAGCACAACTGATCATTTAAAGGAAATTGCGGAACTACGTAAGCAAATTCGGGAGCTTCAGCTTAATTCTAATGACAGATCACGCTCTAGATACACTCGATCCGGACGAAGTCGGTCAACATCGAGGCAGCGTTCCCAATCTAATTACCGTAAGTTCCCGCTGTGTTGGTATCATAATAAATATGGAAAGAAGGCCAGCAAATGCATCCGTCCTTGCGATTTTGACGCGGGAAACGCAACCGGCAGTCGGTAAGTGCGACCAACACCGATTGCCCTCAAGCTACTGGTCGCCTGTTCGTCACGGACTACAGAACGAAGACCCAGTTCTTGGTCGACACGGGGAGCGACGTCTGCGTCTTCCCGAGATCTGCACTCCGTGAGCGACGGCAACGGACATCCTACGAGCTCAACGCAGCGAATGGTAGCACTATTTATACCTATGGTTATGTCAATTTTGTGTTGAATTTAGGCCTAAGACGCGATTTTACGTGGCGTTTCATTGTAGCTGACGTCACGAAAGCAATAATAGGCGTTGATTTTCTTTCATACTACAATATCATGGTCGATTGTAGAAATCAGCGCCTCATCGATAATGTCACTAGCCTTAAGTCCATAGGTTCACCTGTAAATACACCTCATACTGTTATTTCTTCTGTAAAGGTTGTCACTGGTGATTCTTGCTACCACAAAATTTTGGACGAATTTCCCGAAATTACGCGCCCGGCTGGTAGGTTACGTCACACGCCCCATAACACCGTGCATCACATTCGCACGACCCCAGGCCCGCCAGTATCTTGTACCCCTAGGCGCTTAGCGCCGGATAAGCTTAAAATTGCTCAACAGGAGTTTCAGGCTATGTTGGCTGATGGCACAGCCAGACCTTCAGATAGTCCCTGGTCGTCACCTCTCCACCTAGCACCAAAGCCGAACAACGGTTGGCGGCCTTGCGGAGATTACCGGCGACTTAACGCTCGGACGGTACCTGACATGTACCCTATTAGGCACATTCACGATTTCGCGCACAGCATTGCAGGTTGCAGAGTTTTTAGCACCATCGATCTCGTGAAAGCTTATAACCAAGTTCCGGTACATCCGTCCGATATACCGAAGACTGCCGTCACTACGCCATTCGGAATGTTCGAGTTTCCCTATATGACATTTGGTCTACGGAATGCTGCTCAAACTTTTCAGCGCTTCGTAGACGAAATGACACGTGGACTCGACTTCTGTTATACCTACCTTGATGATTTTTTAATATTTAGCCAGAACGAGGTTCAGCACCAAGACCACCTTCGCCAGATATTTGCCAGGCTGAAGGAGTATGGTATTGTGATAAACACTGCCAAGTGTGTTTTCGGTGTACCACAAGTAACTTTCTTAGGTTACAGTATATCGGAACACGGCACTAAACCACTTCAAGGTAAGGTCCAGGCTATCAAGGACTATCCTCAGCCCAAGGACGTTCGCCAGCTGCGCAGATTTCTAGGCATGGTAAACTTTTACCGACGATTTTTGCCTAATGCTGCCCAAGTACAAGCACCTTTACATGCGTTGTTGGTAGGTTCGGTGAAAGGTTCTCACCCTATAGCACTTTCTGGGGAAGCCCTGACTGCCTTCCAAGACACGAAGAACAGCCTAGCCAGCGCTGCATTATTGGCCCACCCTAGTTCTGATGCTAAACTGGCACTAGTAACAGATGCGTCGGACTCAGCTTTGGGGGCGGTCTTACAGCAGCGTCTAGAGCATGATTGGCAGCCCTTGGCGTTCTTTTCTAGAAAGCTAAACCCAGCGCAACGTAACTACTCTCCCTATGATAGAGAGTTACTGGCCATCTACGAAGCCATCAAATATTTTAGGCACATGTTAGAGGCTAGAGATTTCACAATTTACACGGACCATAAGCCGATCAGTTTCGCTTTTCATGAACGAAAATCAAACTGTTCGCCAAGGCAGTTCCGTCACTTAGATTTTATAGCCCAATTTACCACCGACATAAGGCACATCTCTGGCAAAGATAATGTTGTTGCCGACACCTTATCTCGGGTGGAAGAGCTTCAGGGTTCGGTCAGTCTCCAGTCTTTAGCCGAAGCACAGGCCACGGACACAGAGCTGGCGCATTTCCTTAGAGAGAAATCTTCTCTAACTTTAATTCGGACTGAAATTCCAGGAAGTCGTTCATTTGTGTACTGCGATGTCAGTACAACGACCCCTAGACCTTTCGTCCCTAAATTGCTGCGGAAACAAATTTTCGACAGCTTACATTCACTAAGTCACCCCGGTGTCAGTGCCTCTGTCAAGCTTGTTTCTGAGCGTTATGTTTGGCCTGGCATCCGGAAGGACTGCAGGGAATGGGCACGATCTTGCCTTTCCTGCCAACGAGCTAAAGTCAGCCGTCATGTGTCTGCACCTTTAGGCACTTATAGCTTGCCTAGTGCACGATTCAAGCACATACACATAGATATCGTAGGTCCTTTACCAGTATCTGATGGCTTTCGATACTGCTTAACGGCCATAGATCGTTTCACGCGTTGGCCAGAGGTCATTCCTATGACTGACATAACTGCTGAGACCACAGCCAAAGCTCTTCTGTCAGGATGGATAGCCCGTTTTGGTTGCCCTGAAACAATAGTAACGGATAGAGGGCGTCAGTTTGAGTCCGCTCTGTTTGGTTTCCTGTCGAAGTTAGCAGGCTTCCAGCATAAGAAGACAACGGCATATCATCCACAATGTAACGGCATGATAGAACGCTTTCATAGGCAACTCAAAGCGTCCATCATGTGTCATGTCAATGACAAATGGACTGAGTCCTTGCCATGGGTACTTCTTGGCATTAGGAGCGCTTACAAAGAAGACCTCCAGGCTTCATCCGCTGAGCTATTATACGGCGAGCCACTGAGGCTTCCGGGACAGTTCTTTCATCCCGGCACTGACGGTACAACCGACATTAGTGAGTTCAGTGCTCGAATTCGTACCTTTGCCGAGAAGCTTCAGCCAGTACCAGCATCGCGACACTGCAAAGGCAAGGTATTTGTTTTTAAAGACTTGGCCACTGCTGATCATGTCTTCCTCAGAGATGACACAGTGCGCAATTCTTTACAGCCTGCTTATTCTGGTCCTCATAGGGTGTTGTCACGCAAAGACAAAACTTTTAAGATTCTTTGCAAAGGTAGAGAGGTGACGGTGACTATTGACCGTCTGAAACCAGCGTATCTGTTGGCAGAGAATACTCCTATTGACCCAATTTCTGACCAAATTCTGGAGCCACCGAATAAGGAGTATGTTACTCGATCTGGACGCAGGGTCAGATTCAGAGATAATCGCCCTTGATGGTCTCTGGAGGGGGGTGATGTGGCCTGCCTGCCACACTGCGCACATGTATAAAAACTCTTTGTACATAACTTTTATTTTTAATGTAAATATTTTGAACATTGACATGACACTTCATGTCATTGTCATTCTGAGTACATTGTTGGAATTATCGATTTTCTCTTTTGGACGCAAGTTATTATTTTATTTTGGTTGCGTTTATTTTATTGTTTATACTTTTCTTTCCTTTCTCCTTAAGTTTCTGTGTAAATAATATATGGTGTAAATGTAAAAGTGATAGTGTAAATATATTTTGTAAATACCCAAAAAGACTTTCTATCATCGCACAACCTATCCACACACACAGAAGAAACAAGTAGGGGCGTCCCTGGGACATACAGGGGCCCGCGCCTCTACACGTGTTTTCCCAAGCACGAAGATGCCCGAAAAATACATCATATAATTTCGGTCGGGGTCACCCATCCCATTTCTGACCCGGCGTGTGTTGCTTTACAACAGTGTCGCCGATCCGCTGTAACAACTTCGCCACGGGAACCTTCAGTTCTACCTCGGGTTTTGTTACTAACGCAAAACTTTCAATGTACCTAACGTACTCGTAGCACCATCACCAGCAAGATGGAAAAAGGTTCCCAACAGTTCGAAACGCAGAGAGATCTGCCGTTGACATCCCTCGATCCAATCTATTACAGTGTTCATTTCGCCATCTCTGCGGGAGACAACGCACGGATTGTTCCTAAAACGTGTGAATGGATTTAAAACGGGAACGAACGGAATTGCAACACGAACAGATATCTTTGTTTATCTTACACAATTTCCTTTCAGTTCGCTTTATTTGCGTAAGCTGGACTTAGGCGAAATATTTTTCTTGAATCTCAGCGTTTTATGTGGTGCGCAGTGAATCATTTTGTGAACGCAGCGACGCAACGTGCAATTTTGAAGAATTCAGTTTTTCTTGTGGCTTGTAAAACACAAGAAAAGAGCCAAATAATACAATATGTTATTACAAATGAAAGCCCTTTTTTGTTTTTTGTTTTCTGGTTTGGTTGTATGAAGTTATGTACTTTAATTATTAATTTGAAGAAAAAAATACCTTTGATTATCATCCTATAATTTTTAACAAAGAGATTTATTTAACCGAGTTTTAGACTAAGACAAGAAGATATGAAACATTTCACTGAACTAGGATTTATTTAAGAGTAAGACCGTAAAAGCACTAGGACCCAGCGAGACAGTATAAAGCTCCCTTTAAACTGTATTAAAAACATCCAACGCTATTAAAATATAATTTTGCACCGTTATTACAAAATGTCCTGCTATTTTACGGTGGGCTAACTGAAAACCGGCTGTTAACAGCGGTTTACGATGTTTTTAATCGTTTTAAGCCCGATGCTCATCCCGTGACGTAACGCGATTGCACTTTGCCAGCAGGAAGAGCTAGGCTTAACCTTTTAGTCTTCTTTTATGAAAAGGGCAGCGTGGTCCTGTGATCAAGCACTCTGGCCGGAAAACCAACTACGTGTTTATAAAACAGCTTGTGGCTAACTCTACACTTCTACAAAATATTTCCCAATCAACGTGGATAATGGCGGCAAGATCTACTCTTGCCACTTTGAGTCAAAATCGGTGAAGTGTTCGCTACGAAATGTTGCTGCCACCATGACTACAATAATTTGTGGCTCTGACTACCCCATTTTAGCTACAGTCGTGAGCGTAAATAATGTTAATCCCCAGCAGATTATATTGCTTGGTATTTCCCTGCTCGATCGAATCAGAAATGATGAGATCCGCAGGGGAATTAAGACAACCGACATCACTTGAACGATTGCATCGTTGACGTGGCAGCAGGCGCCCGCACATAGCGCGGAGAACATATGGCCGTTGGGAAGGAGAGGTTCCAGAATGGTGACCGTACCGGACGACATTCCGTGGGCAGGTCCTACACAAGGTGAGGGTCTGGTTAAGGCCGCGACCTTGACCAGATCGGCTGGATCAGACCGGCTTCCCGCGGGAAGCCGCTGGAGGCGGACAGCGCAGGACCGATCGTTGTCGAGATCCTTGGGTGATGCCTATGCCCAGCAGTGGGCGTCGTTCGGCTAAAATGATAAAGCATTCCAAAGCCAAGTTAAAAACCACACAAACGTTGGCTTGCTGCTGCAACTTTTGAAATTTTTATTCAAATAGACGTTTTCTTACAAGTACTTTTGCGTTGTCAAGAACTAAGGGCCCTCGCTCAAGGTAACTTCTTATGAACAACGCGCGACAGTCGCGCTACTGCATCGCGACTGATCGATGCCAACGCGCCACCGTGTCGAACGACATCGGGATGAAAAGTAAACTGAAGCGCTCTTGCATGGCGACAGAAGCGCAGCGCGGCAGTACCTCGTTTGCCTGGCGACAGCCGCACTACAAAAAGTCGTTATGGGGCGGGACCCAAAATTAACCAAACCAAAATTAACACTTAACATCACATACCCTCACAAACACATCCCTAATGGGTTAGTCAAAGGCACACTGATAGACTCTGGCTCGGAACCCGGTGGTTTCGAGATCAAGTCTGGCCGGAACAGACCTACTTTGTGTTCACTGTAAAATTAGCGGCTAACTTTCTAGTAGTAGCAATCACCGATATAAAACTCAAACAACCCTGAAAACGGCGGTAGGCTCGCCCATTACCACGTTAAGTTCAAAATTCCTCGGCGAAATGGCTTCTGAATGTTCCATGCACCATGACGGCAACAATCAGTCTGCCTCTGACCAAACTTAAGATGCAATAAATAATAGACAAAAATACTTAAATCAAATTAATACGAATGTGACTCTACCACCAGTGTCACATAAACTGAAATGTTGTAAATACTCGTGTGTCCAATTGAAGCTGCAGCAATCCTGGCTGGAGTAGCCTTGAGGAACGAGATACCTCAAATATACATTACGACCGACGCACTGCCGGCCATCCATTGTGGCCGATAGCCGATATCCGACAAAATGTACAGTCTGCAAAACAGTAAGGAAAATATAAGGTATTTAAAACCTTTGAGTAATAACAACGAAATCTTCCTGTCTGGTCTGTTTTAGTGTCAAAGATTCTTGGTTCGAGTCTATTTTATGTCTGTGGTAATATATAGTTAATGTTAATCTATATTTTACGTTGTAGATTCCAAATCCTGAAAGATTCAGAATAGATCATTTCAGAGATAACGTCTTTAAAATCGTTTTAGTCGGGTAACATGTTCAGAAACTTGTGTCACACCAAAACCTCACGAGCGCGATCGCAGGTATTACGAGAGAGATACGGACCGATCTCCCGTCTCATCTCGAGCGCTGCCAGTCATTCCGTGAAACTTGTCACGCGGAATCCTCACGAGCGGAGGCAGGCATAGCGTTCGAGTGAGTGGACCGATCTTCCGTCTCTCTCACTCTAGCGGTATACAAACGAATGGAGAGGTTTTGGTATAAAGTTATAAAAACTTATATCACCCATAAGACGTTATCACGTAAACATCTCGATCGTAAACCTACTTTACAAACAACCATTTTTTTTTTTAATTATGGCCTCTATTAACGTGGTCGAAGTTGTGATCAGAACCATGAATTATGATCTGCGTCGCCAACGGCTCTGTCTTACTTCATCCATTGACACCTGTTCAATTAGACTCGATTGGCACAAAAATGTATAAAGTGAAATAAAATAAAAATGTATTCATAATAAAAATTCACTTTGTTACTTTTGCTGTCGGTACAGATGGAAACAAAAATGGCATCTCGCTTCAAGCGTCGTATGAGATCGTTCCCATCGGCTTTGGGCGTCACTATGACACGAGGATACTGCACGGCACACGAATTGGGGAACGAGGTTCACAAGTTTCGATATTGCAATCCCGACAAAATTGGATTCCGCAATACCGTAGGATCCTGGTAGCTTAGCTTTGACTCAGCTCAGGCTTAAGCTAGCAAATTGCGCTTTACTTACTAAAACAAGCAATGTTAGTTTAGTTTACCTTAGCAATGCCTTTCCGATTCACAGACCATTTCGGTTTGAGGGTTACTCTTTTATTCACAATATAACCTAGTGTATGTAGTATGGCTGAGTACCTAATGGTACTAGGTACCCCATTTGGGATGTTATTTATTTTATTTATATTTTAGTAGGTGGACTTTCTGTTTTCAAGAGGTTCCAGCCCCACATAAGTACCCCAGCTGTCCAAAACGGGCCTGGGCTGACTAAAAATTGCTATTCTCTTGCACAGTGACTAAAACTGCATCAATTCGTGTACCCCAAAGCCCAGAGCGCGTATGACACCGCCAGCCATCGTGCGAGATTGGATCGGCCACTATTAGAAATATTGAAGTAATAACAGTTTTACGCGCACACGCCGATCCGGACGATCGATCCAGCTACATCCAGCCGTTGCTCGGCTCAACTTCGCTACGTACTGTGTAGCCACAGTATAAACCATACAGTAGGCTATCTAAAGCCGCCCGCCGAGTTATTAGCCTAGCGTGCACACAGACACGCGGCACAGCCCGTCCGTACTGCCGCCTCCCTATGCCTCCCTATTATAAGCTAGCGTGTGCGTGAAACCGCGTGTGCGTGATATCGCGACACGGCGCGCGACGCGAACGCACACATTCAAACCGAGAGTGGTACGTTCGTATGTAGATGTTCTACTGTATGTTTTATACTGTGGTGTAGCCCTGGCTTAATGAAAGTGCACTTGGCTGGTGTACTGCGTTCCGATTTGCAATAAAGTTGGAAGGTGGAATTCCACAGTCAGCGAGCTGGATGGAAATTCACACCCATCGATATACTTGATGATCGACTGTGCTGTAAGCAAAGTTAAGTTTCCCAAATAGTCATTTATTTAGCTATTCAGCGCAAAAGTAAAGAGTTTATCAAACATCATGCCACTTCATCAGTTAGAAAAAACCATAAACTGATTTAGATATTTAGATTTTTAATTAGACTAAACTAAATTATATTCGTTTATCCAAAAAGAATGTTACGTAGTACTTCATGTAGCTCAAAAGTTAAAAAAATAATAGGAATTTCATAATTTGGCTAAATAATACTTGGTACCTAATTGAAATATTAAGTGAAACATTTTGGATCACACATTGATTCGATCCGCTCACTTGGCCAGCAATGAATCTCGTGGCCCGCATAGTGCCAGGCGAGACCTTATGGAAACATGAGAAAATTTGATGCAGTGTGTGCACGCACTGCACAGTGGGATAACACTTTAGACTATTGTATACTACGAGGGTTGAGTTACAGGTTTTGAGTTGAGGTTTCGAAAACTTGTTCGGATGCAGGTGAAGACTCATTGGTCACTAAATTATGTTCTTTGCTACATATTTAGTATAACAAAGATCTGTTTTAAATGGTTAACAGAATTAATTTAAACCATTTAAGGAATGTTTGACAATGGGATTATAAATCACTGGAAATTATGTGAGACGCTTAGCGTTTATAGTAATACGCTCCAATGATTCACTCTCCCAAACACGGATCGATCCGCTCACTTGGCCAGCACTGAATCTCGAGGCCCGCGTAGTGCCAGGCGAGACCTAATGGAAACGTGAGATAATTTGATGCCGTGTGTTCTGATTGTTGAATAGTCAACACACTGCACAGGGGGATAATACTTGATACTGTTGTATACCATTAGGACGGATCGATCCGCTCACTTGGCCAGCACTGAATCCCTTGGCCTGCATAGTGCCACGCGAGACCTAATGGAAACGTGAGATAATTTGATGCCGTGTGTGAACGCACTGCACAGTGGGATAAAACTTTAAACTGTTGTATACTACTATGATGGTTGAGTTACAGGTTTTGATTTAAGGTTTCGAAAAAATGTTCGGATGCAGGTGAACACTCATTAGCCACTGAATTATCTTCTCTGCTGTATATTTACTGTTGCAAAAATCTGTTTTAAATGGTGAACAGAATTAATTTGAACCATTTTAGGTTTTTTAACAATGGGATTATAAATCGCTGGAAATTATATGAGAGGCTTAGTGTTTTTTGTGATACGCTCCAATAATTCACTCTCCCAAGCACGGATCTATCCCCTCACTTGGCCAGCACTGAATCTCGTAGCCCGCATAGTGCCAGGCGAGACCTGATGAAAACGTGAGATAATTTGATGCCGTGTGTTCTGATTGTTTAATAGTGAACACACTGCACAGTGGGATAACACTTGATACTGTTGTATACTACTAGGACGGATCAATCCGCTCACTTGGCCAGCACCGAATCTCGTGCCACGCGTAGTGCCAGGCGAGACCTAATGGAAACGCAAGATAATTTATTATTATTATTATTTATTTACTATTCAAATCAACAATGATAAAATATTAAATTAAAAGCCTTGCAAACCACTTCCGCGGTTGACTGCGTGTGCAATTTGATGGCGTATATTCTGATTGTTGAATAGTGAACACACTGCACAGAGGGATAATACTTGATACTGTTGTATACCATTAGGACGGATCGATCCGCTCACTTGGCCAGCACTGAATCTCGTGGCCCGCATAGTGCCAGGTGAGACCTAATGAAAACGTGAGATAATTTGATGCTGTGTGCTCTGATTGTTGAATAGTGAACACACTGCACAGTGGGATAATACTTGATACTGTGGTATACTACTAGGACGGATCGATCGTATGTTCTGATTGTTGAATTGTGAACACACTGCACAGTGGGATAACACTTGATACTTTAAATTACCAGGGTTGAGTTACAGGTTTCAAATTGAGGTTTTCCAAGGGTTTCCAAAACTTGTTCGGAATCTTAAATCACTCATTGGTCACTTGGTTATCTTTTAGTTTACATATTAACTGTTGCAACTTTGTTTTACGTGTCAAACGTACCACTTCAAACCATTCAGGAACTACTTAAGAAAGTAGCTAATAACTTGTTTTACATCATTTTTAGTCGTTGAAATACTGAAATTTGTAATAAGGTTTCAGAAATCCAATGCAGATATTTGACGACTTAAATAGGTAGTACGAGAATAATTATTTACCTATGTTTTCACTAAACTGAATACAACTACTTTGTACCCCGTGTTACATAACTATGTTCAGGTTGGGTCTTTCGGGCGATGGGCTCTGATGTTACTTTACAACATGGTGTTTATTTATATATTTATTGATAAGGCATACCAACAGTTCATATACATAACAAATAAAAAAAATATATAAAGTTTTAGTCTAGTATATGTACCAATGAGAGGTACTCGTATACACAGCATTCTCATTGGTACACACGAGAAACAGAAGAAACAAAAAATATATATATAATTTACGGTGGGAGTCGCTGAATATGTCTAGCTCAGAGCATCTCTTATTGAATGTATTTGCCAAAACACCTAGCGAGTGGTGCATGGTGGTCAAGGTTAGTTTTACTAATGGGAATAGGAAATATTCTTACAATAGGCTTACGAGGAATTTTGTAGGGAACTGAAAGTTTGACTCGCTCGAGGAGCTCTGTACAATTGATTCTGTTATTAATAAGCCCGTGCGAAAACGTCAAATACTGTACATCACGGCGATCGCGCAAACAAACCATTTTAAAAAAGTTTAGCCTACAGTTGTAAGGCGACCTATGGCTTATACCAGAAGACTCATAAGCAAGTGATAAATGAGTCCCTATTAATAGCTTTAAGAAACGTATCAATACGGGCTTACAAGGCAATTATGGTTATTGAGTCAAATTGAATTTCTATGCATAAAACAGATCATACCTACACATGAAATCTTCAGCCTTAAGGGAACTGGAGGGAAGAGGTATTAATATTACACATGAGCATCTATAGATACTGATTCTGATCAAATACGAAATCTCTCCTCCCTTGAGAATATCAAATTGCTTCCAAGAACGTATTGTGGCAGCTTACGTTGAAATCTAGTAACATACTTACAAATCGCTGGAAATTATATGAGAGGCTTAGCTTCTTGTTCTTTTGTGCTGCTTCGTATTGTAAATGTAACTTATCTTTAAGGCTACACGTCAATAAATATCGTAATAAATATCAAGATATTTACTGATGTATCTTGGGCCGGATCAGAGTACACCCTAGACCGTCAATACGGATCATGTAAGTATCCCGCTGCGTACTGACGCGATAAATATTGACATGCAACACCACACACAAGATGAATATCACGATCTGGGATCAGATCAAGGATTTCCGGAAATCCAGCAATATTCGTCATTCGTCAATACACTACCATACACAAAAAATAGGAAACCCAGAAAAAGACAATCGGTTTACCTGGCATCAGGCGGGACTCGAAACCGCATCCTTCGCAAACCTCTTTCTTTCTTTATTTTTATTTTTAGTAAGATGATAATGCATTATCCCTAATGCTAAAAATAAAAAATAACCTACTACCATACACGTCAATAAATATCGTGATCCGTCAGTATTATATTGACGGATCACAATATGGATCTTGAATGTTGCGTTCGCTGAGAGCTCTAATTTGGGGAATATTTCTGATATCAATAAGTAGCCACTAGTGTTCGATGAATTTTGCGATCAGCGTAATACCTATTTAAGCTAATGACGAACATTTTTCTTCTAGAGACTTGTATGGAAGAGATCGGCTTCGCAGTATTATTTAGTGTTTTCTATCTTTTTTATGACTTTCCTTTTCTTTTTTATGTATTTAAGTATGTTGGTCCGTTGTCTAGTTGTTATAGTACAAGTTTTGCTTAGTTTTGTGGCTAGTAATACATTACAAATCATAGTACAATCATGTAATTTTTATAATAATAAATTCATGAATTCATTTGAAATTTAGACGGGAAATGTTAAAGCTTTTGCACTTTGTATAGCATACTTCTTAATGCTCAAACGCCAGTCAAACACAGGAGGTTTTAAAATATATGACTCTAATTTACCAGCAGAACAAAATGTTTCAATACATTTGGTCCAGTCTGTAAGGATCTATTTGCGAGTGTACCTAAAGTGCTTTTTCGCATGCGTCTGCCAATACCTCATCGCCGACGTCACTTAATAGGAAATGAGAATAGAAACATACCAACAGTCACTATACCCGCTACTCAATATCAAAGGGCCGTCCCATTGGTCGGCTCCATGATACCTACTCGTCGGCAATTAAGCCATCTTCCTGTGCCCGGGGCTACCGACAAATCACTTTTGAGACGACCCTTATAATCTAACTCAATCATCACAGCCTAAAAATCAACTCCAGTTTTTTCGCAAAAAAAGTGCAGTGTAGAAAAAGTTTGGTAAGATTTTTTTACACTGTGCAACGGTAGGGTGTGATAGCCAAAATTGGTATAGCAGACGCCCTGTAGGGTAACAAGCATAAAATTACATGTAAGGGGGTGGCGATGGGCAGTTATCGAATCAATTCGGAATGCATAGGATATTTCGCTTGGACTGCCCTGAATCAATTTTACGGTAATTATTAGTCAAGATAGAAAACTTAAAATGTAAATAGGAGAATAGGCGTAGTTTGGGGAGCCACGGTTTCGCCACTCGAATTTGGGTTTGCATAATCGGATTGAATTTTAAATATTTTGGCGAACCATTCGAGTGTGGCACATTAAATTGCATTGAATTTTGGCGTTAGCGCGCCATGTAAATTAGAGCTATTAAGAAAATTATTCAGTTGAACGAATTTCATTTGTCAGATATATTCAAACTTGTTTATTTTAAACCCGCATAGTGATTCAGGATATCACGAATAACAAAATGCACTGAATATTGTGAGTGGGCGAGATTTTAATATAACAAATGACGAATAATTCTAATCTGAATAGAGATCGTCTAAACTGAAATAACACGCCCCTCCACTGCATCCATGCATACAAGCAAGCACTCTTGTATGCATAGATTTGGTGGAGGGGCGCGGCCTTTCCAGTGTTGACGATCTCTACCTGTATACATACTTAATAAGTTTTACATAATCACCCTTCAGGTTGTCAGTGTTAAGGCCAAACCACCAATTAACTAAAATGATCTACAGACAGTTGTCTTCGGGTAAAGTTTCACAAACTAGTTGACAACACAGCCACCTTGCATTCACACCCTTGCCGGTACCAAGATTAATTTGAGAACTAGCTTTTGCCTACGACTTCGTCTGCGTAGATTTACGACTGTGTAACATGTTAGGAGAACAACATTGGAGACCCGAGTAATTACAATTTAATATTTTTTTCCTTCTTCTCGTTAAATATTAAAAGATCTTCAAATTATTAATTTGTCACATTTATTGTTACCAAAAACAAGTAAAATCCAACTCGGACACGCAATGGAATGTTCACCTACAAACTGAATGCTTCCTTTGCTACTGTTTCTTATAGCTTAAGCTTAAAGTTTTCAGTAAAACTCTATTTGCGTTTTTTTCGATTTTGACTGAGATTTAAACTTGACATTAAACTGACAAAATGAACCATAGGAAAACCGGAGAAAGACATTCAGTCTTGGCTTCAGGCGGGAATCGACCCCGCGTTTTTCGGGTTCTTTCAGGTTAGGTTTCAGGTTTTCCTATGCTGAATTAAAAATGACCTAAAATAGACCATGTATCTCTTAGCTAGATGGTCTTTGATTGTGTTGAATAATTCATCTAAGCGTAGCGAGAGTATCATTTTGTTCAACATGGATGATATTTGTGACATTTTCACTCGAAATATTTGATTTTGTAAGGAGTTGCCAATTTACGCGTGGATAATTTACTTTAATTCATAAAAAAATACACCCGTAATCGTCACAACATTTTTGGATTTTTAAAACTGCAATTGCCAAGTATTAGTAATTGTAGTCATTATGGTGTTCGAAAATAAGCTTCATCTTTTATTTTTAGGATATTTTCAAGGATTTTTAAAGACGTAATGTTTCTTTTGGATGGAGCTTGTTTTATAAGTTTGGCAACACCTTGTCAAGTCACCCTCTAGTGGATTTCGATATCATAGTATCAAATACGATATATGTCACGAAGCCTGAGAATGTAACTCTGCTCTTATAGTATGTTCGCGTAGAATGCAGTATTTTTTTAATTTAATGCCGTTACACACCCCAAAACTCAGGTACAAAACTGTTGCGTTTGAAAGATGCGTTCATTTGGGCACTGTGAACTTGACTTTCTAATTAGGAACGATTTGATAGGTTAAGGGGCGTGCTAGGTCGAAGGACAAAAATGAAATCACTGCGTTCTTAACGCGACCGGACTATAGTACTCAAATAACAAAAGCTCACGTCAGAATTAATTTAGGTGCATGAAAAATAGAAGGTCCTTTATGAACGGCCTGCGTTATGAACTGCGTCCGTGGCGAAGACAATCACGCCGATCGACGCAAACATGTCTCGCGCGACGTGTTTGTCGGCGACAAACATACCTACCGCAGACCGCAACAATTTGGGACCGACTCGATGTTTACTTACAAAACTACCACACGTACCTTTACCCTTCATACCACCTTACTACCTTTAACACAAAGCTCACATTTGCGTAACGGAATGATGTCGGCGTTGGCGGCACAGGCAAACGCACAGAATTTACAAGCGGTCGGCACAACTGTGCAACTTTACGCTTTCGCAGATAAAATCTTTCTGTTTGGTTTGAGAGGGAATTGTCTTTTTGGGCCCGTTAAATGTTTCTGTACGTTAGACTGTGAAATTTCTGTATGTAAATATTAGGACAATTTTCAGCTTTTGTTAATACAATTTATTTACTTACTTTTATATTAAAGATAGGAAAACCAGAAAAAGGCATTCGGTCCTGGCATCAGGCGGGACTCGAACCCGCGTCTTTCGCAAGCCGGGCGATTGCACTACCAATTATGCTACCGAGCGATTATGCTAAATTATATTATGCTGATGATTATGCTGACTATGCCGATGCGATTATGTTAATTATGTTAATGGTCTCGGTAGCATAATTGGTAGTGCAGTCGCCCGGCTTGCGAAAGACGCGGGTTCGAGTCCCGCCTGATGCCAGGACCGAATGCCTTTTTCTGGTTTTCCTATCTTTAGTAAGATGATAATGCATTATCCCTAATGCTAAAATAAAATAACCTACTTTTATATTTTCAGTAAGACACATTAGTATGGTAAATACTATAGTTTGTTTACTACTTTTGTATTCCATAGTAATGTACTTTTATGCCACTTTGTTGAAAAGGAAAAACATGACCTCGTCTTGTTCTTGGACAAAATATAACATGAAAGCGTCACTTTACTTGTAGAGGTCACTGGGTCAGCGATGCCACCCTACTTAAACAGGGCTTGGGTTGAAACAAAATAATTAAAATATTTGGGCATCTCCACGCGCCATCACTCAGAACACTTGTTCATAATAATTCAGGAGGCATTTGTCGACTCCATAAATTCTCCCAACAATATTTAAATCCAAACCATTTTTTTTTAATAGTGGTCTTCAAGATGACCTCACTCCACCTGATGGGAAGCAGTCGTGAGGCCCAGATATGGGGTTGACAAGCACAGTAATTGAGAACTACTTTGCTGGTCAATCTCATTTTGAAGGCCTGCATAAATAGTTTTTCACGCCCCGCTTAAAAAACCCGCATTTGAGCACCCGCACATTGAGCTGCAAGGTGTAAAAGTTAGAGAAAAGACCTCAACTTTTACGCGTAACGTTTCTCTAAACGCAGCCTAGCCTTTGCAAAATCCAATTTACATCCTTTGTTCAGAAATTAGAACGGTATTTAGCCGCGGCCGGCTCCTTATTTCATTAAGCCTTCGCCCAGCATCTGTTGCTTTCAAACTTGATGCCATTGTTTCAACTTTCTTCCGCAACTGATTTTCTCCCACCAACATTTATATCTCATCCACAAAAAACGTTAAACAACCTTATCTCAACAGACTACAGCTCGGATTTGGTTGGACATACTCAAAAGAAGCGAAGACAACGAATTTGACAGTTCGCGATACATTTTCAGTAACTTTTTGGTAAGAGGAAATTTTGAGTATAAATTACATTATTTCAAGTAGACTGAGTAAACAATGCTGTTATTGGTATCCCTTGACCGGTAACTAATTGCGTAAGACAATATTGTGTTAAGGAATTTCTCTGAAAGTTAAGATTTGCAACAACGACCATTGAGAATTTCAGGCTTGAAATAACATAATAATATAACAATCACGGAGAGGGGGCGGAAAACCAACCAAAGTTTTACGTTTTTGTTTGCTATAGTCTAGTAAGGGGTCTTTAGACCTTTTAGAAGATTTTTTTATAATATTCAAGTTACAAATTAATAACACTATATCAAAGATAATATACACGATGATCAATCCAAATGGGTCAATAGGGGGAAGCCAGAAATTGATAGATGAGTGATAGCGAAATCTGTTCTTTCGAACCATGGCTTCGATCTTAGATTTAATAATATTGGCATTCAAACTTTCGTAATCTCTCATACGTAACCGGGATCCGAACCAATTAGTTGGTTACGTAAAAAGGACAGCCTGTATTATTATGTCAACTGAAAGAAACGTACAGACTTCGTTTTTTGCGTTTGAATATAGTTTTTTATGGTTAACAAACCATAAGGTTATGAAGATATGTTGGAAGACAAATAACGTGACTCAAATGGTCATGTTACATCTTATCTCATCAACGGTTAAGTGATGATACTCGTCATTAGCGTATCATTGGACAGTGGTGGGTATTGCAGTTATCGATAAATAAAGGTGATCCCTTTCATTCGCAATACTCAGGCTCGTTAGCTTCCTCTGTCAAAGAGTGATACGTAACGTTCCTACTTCGCGAATTTGAAAACGGGCACATGACATTGGCGTATGAATGATGTGCACGCAAACAAGTCGCTGTCATATTGGCTTGAAATAGGTACATTGGACCTGTTCTTGTGTGGCCACTTTTGGTACGTGAATAGCGTTTCTTCTACTTCTTGTTTTTACTTATATGTATTGAACTTTAAACTGCACATTTCTTCCTATTAGACCTTGCGGTACCGTACCAGGCGTAGTGTCGTACGGAACCAAAATAAGGCGTTAAGTTTTTACGATCGTTTCGTTACTTTTATTTAATGTCTCGATGATTTATTTATGAGCTGAAGTTGAGCACGCATAGACAGCTAAATTCAAAATGTTACAGGCAGTTATTCAATCTCAAGTCATTTAGAAGTTTGACACATTCCCTGTCCCATGAACCACATGTGATTCATAACAATGGATTTTCAATTATGATAATAATATGGGCATTTCAACCACCGAATTGCGAAATAAAAGCTTTGTTGTAGTAATGCCCATAAAGTCATTTGAACACATTTGCGATTACATATAAAATATGGTAAATATTTTAACCATCTGCCCTTCGAATTTTCTAACAAACAATTTGAATGAATGAGATTGGACAAGGTGGTTTCTTTAAAACACACCAGGATAACGGTGTTAAAAACATCGGGTCCGTTAAATGAAAAAAAAAATATATTTGCCTCTTCCTTTTTTAGTGAAACTTCTTGTTAGTGTTATTCTGAAGCTCCTTTGATAGTTTGTAATCTTTAAACAATAGTGTATAAATCATGGATGTGAATTGGATAAAATGGAATATCGACACACGTTTATGCATTTTCCGTATATCTCAAGTCCTCATCTATGAAATTCTAAACTACCCCCTCTGTTCACGATAAGTATTCAAATATGTATATGGACAGCAAAGGACCATTCTATCCAAGAAACTGCCCGCGGTGAGTCAGCAATAAAAGCAAACGCTCTGAATCAGTCTTAGAGCCTGTTCACACTAGCGTTTGTTGGGAGATTTCTCGCAGCGTACACGCCGTAAACTCGCAGCGATAGTTCGCGATAAAATTAACGCCGCGAAATCGCACTCGCGTATAGAGTCGGGTAGACGCCTCATCCATCAGTCAAATTCAAAACAGGCTTCTCGGCGTGATTGCTGCGAGCACGCCGCGCGCTCGCGGCGAGATCGTCTCGTCGTGAAATCGCCCAACAAACGCTAGGTGTAAACAGGCTCTTACACACGGCCGTGACGCAGCACGGGACGCGCCGAGTGGTTTATGACGACAACGTGCCGTGGAGACGTTCAATTAAGTTTTCAAGTATGCTCCTTACGATACGGGGAAATTGTGAACTTTGCTGGTATGGAAAGAAGGAACTGTTTTGTTGTTTGAATTCCTTCTTCTTCTTAAACATATGTACGCTTACGACTATATTGCAAAGGGGGTACTCCGGGGCACAGTGATTGTTGCCGGAACTGTCACAGGCCAAGTTTCACTGGGCTAATTGAACCCAACGTGATAAGGGGCGAGGGTGTTGCTTGGGTTTTTTATCGTAGTTTTCCATCACCAAAGAGTTGGCTTTTAGTATGGCTAGTCAGCAGTTTGCATTTAGCGAAATTTTGCGTACTTTATCAAGTCCTTCTTGAATCGTGCTGGGCCGGATGTATTACTTTCAAAAATCAATATCACCACCTGTCTGGGCATCATCTGTGGAGACACCATTACTGGCCGTCTTACGCCGTATCGCACCTGTCTACCGACGAGTCAGTCAGTTGGGTGGACAGAGATGTCAAAGTGCTCGGAATCGTAGCTGATCTATTAGTTATCTTGGATCTAGGTGTGTGCTTGGACTGTGGACTGTTTAACTGACGTGTGGAACATATTCGGCGGCGGCGGCGGCGGCGAAAGAAAAGTGAGTATCTCCCTTATTTTGTTCAGATATCCGTTGGGGAAATAAGACTGACAAACCAGCCCATAAAGCTGTCGTAGAACCTAACACCATCATAGTTAACACTTCGAGTCATAATACCTAGAAGGAGTACAGTTCCTAGAGAGACAACAGTCCGATACAACAGTTCAGAAACAACAATCCGACACCGGTGGTAGCGTTACACTGTTGTGTCTATTTTGTAGATCCATGTAATTATAATTTGTATGCCTATTTATAATATTTTGCTTTGGTTAATTTGACAGACAAAACTAAGGTAGTGTTGTTTATAAACCAAAAAAACAAAATCTTCTTATAATACACCCCTCTATCTGGAGATATTTTGGATTTAAATTTTAAGATAATGAAAAAAACACTATTCAGCTTTCAGGTAGCATAACTGAATCACTACCTGTACTATATTTCGCATAATTTCGCTGAAACCTCGTGTTTGCGGCTGCAGCCGCCGCGGCCGCTTCTGACGCGATAATTAGGTAATGTAGCTTCGGCCGCTAATTGGACCTGCTTATTAGCTACAAGCACCCTTCATTATGTTAGACGTTCTCTATAGATCGCCGTTTAGAGGCTCTGGGAGCTGATTCAAATTCAAAATGTATATAGGCAAACTTGCCTTCAAGAAAAACATCTGTAATCCATTCATCTCTGTTAATAATTAGTCTTATAAATTCTGTATCTATAATAAATATCGAAATAAGAATGGGCAAATGCTATGCTTGCAAAAGACGCAGGTTCGAATATCGCCTTTGGCTTTCACTTAGATATAAAATAGACCTTCCCTTATGTAAAAAAAATCTTAACCTTGAATTAGCATTCTCCTTCATTTGTATGGTGTGGTACTCATTTCAATATCTTATGCGGTAATAGAGAACGACACCCTGTCTATTTCCATAGCTGTCAAGAACCCACTGAAATAATGATCAGCTCATTTGGTTATATAAATGAAAATTAATAACGCAACATTATGAAGGAACCAAGTTTTGTTGTAGGTAACAACAACATAAGTAATTATTTCAGGTAATCAGTTACATGACGTTGACTTTGTCTAACAAACACTTTCTCAGTGAATTTCACAATTCTCACGTCATTTATTTATTAGTTCGTACACAAAAAGACAATTACAATAAACAGACAATTGGAAGATTAAAAGTACAGGTGAGCTTATCTCTAAAAAGAGATTTCTTCCAGCAGACCAAGCTGACAGGAAAACATTTGCAAGAGCATTTTATAATTAACAACACCTATACCTCCTGTATTCGGTTGTTTTCGTAAACTGATCACACTTTATAGACACGTTCCGCCCTCTAGCGTTTTCGGATCGTGCTAATTAAAATTCTGTCAAGGATACATCTCATCTCCGGTGTCTTCGAAAGTTATTTTAGTTGCAGCAGCTTTCTGCTCTTATCGCTTATCTTTGAATATCCTGCTTGCATTGCCTGTTAATCTTTTCATTTCAATTTAACTTTTCGGAAAATCTTGCAAATTCTTTTTCTAACGGAAATTTCGCTTGCCAATATTTAAAGATTCAGCCAAAGTAGGTCTTCTAGCCAAGGTAGGTGAATCTTGAAAATGGTTTTTAAAATTTAGTTTCAAAAAGTAAAATGACGTGTTTTCGCCCTAATACTTAATTTAGTCTAGGTCAGTTCACTTTTGCTGTTTCTTGCTTGGTAGACATTTGACTTTAACATGCGGTATTATTGCAATATTGTTAGGTACAAGCAATCATACATAATGCATCCCTCTATCTTTCTTTTCAGTCGTTCCCTCACCGCTAAGGTTCGTGTTTCATATTCGGGTTGTTTCCATCGGTTTCAGCAAGCGGTGAAGTTCGGCGCTTATGGGGTTTTTTAAGTTTCTATTTCTATCCAACCACAGCTACCGCACTACACATATAAGGCAATCAAAATATATAACATGTTGAATGAATCTAAGATCGTATACACGCATACAACTGCAATCCCATCCTGATTTGAGTATGAGAGCTGAAGCCGTAATCTCGCCTGGAGAGCACTATCCGCGTCAACTCCGCGGATGACAGCCTAATCCCGACATCCATACAGCGACGTACATTATTGACCCGTCGGGGCCTATGCTGATTACTGCGTCTAATATCCTGTGCATTATTCAAGGGCTGTGTCTAGAAGTTCGTCATAGCTTGCATTCTAACCCTTAAATAATTTTAGCTTAATCAGACCTTGCATCTCAACTTGAGTTCTGTTTTGCCACTTTTTGGTGAAACTAAGGTGATACATTCAAGAGTTTACTTTGAACAATAATTAAACTTGTTCGTAAGAAACATGAAAATGTTTGCTTTTTCGAATATAAAGGTTGACGCTTATCGGGGTGGAATAAACCTGTTCAAACCGGTGGAAGGCGAAGCCGAAAGCTAAGTAACCATAACCATTAAAGCACACTTCTTATTACATTAAGACCTGCTTAAAACTTCTCCAAAAAATCCAAATTCCTAACTCTCATACTTACAGGCACAGCGGGTCCTATTCAGCCAAAGTTGGTCCATCAGTCGGTGCAGGAGACCTCCGCAGAACGAGGGCAGAGGGACTCATAAGCCGCGAAAAGTTCAGCCTAATAAAGATTAGGCTCACGCGGAGCGCCGTTTACAATGAATTATGGAACTTGAAGAGTTAAACACATTATACTGCTTTAGTACTATGCGCTAAGATGTTCCCACGGTGCTGAGAATTCTGAATTCAAAATGCCTACAGCTAAAATATAGCCGTCAAAAATACCGAAAATCGAAATATCCATAGTCCAATACGCCAGATTAAATATCAAAGTTTGAAATATCCAAATGAATGACCAAAAATAGGAAAAAAAAATGTTTGGAACCTATTAAGTTGTTCTACCAACTAAATAGGTTCGAGGCGCGCGAAGCAGAGCAAGCGAAGCGAGCAGCAAGCCTATGGACGCCTCCATAGGCTTGCCTAATATTAGCAGTGAACGTCGTCGAAAATTGCTAAATACTAAAATTTGCTAGATTCAATAATATAAATAAGTATATCCGACCGTACGTACCTGGTGACGACATTGAGGCCTCGTGCGAGCAGAACCGTCGCCGGGAACTGACAGCTGACTTTTACCTTTTGTGCATGTCGAGCCAATTCTCGATATCACTTTACATGGACCGTCGCATCACCTGCGATTTGAGATTGTGGAAAACTGAAAACTCTTTTGAAATTTCACGATTGAGTTGTTGATTTACGGTAAATTGACTTTCAGTGAATATTGCCTTTCAGCGTCGAGGTTGTGGCACTGCCAATAAATCTTTTTGACACTGAGCTCGTTTTTTACGATAGAAAGCAACACGCACCAAAAAACAATAAAGGCTTGGGCACACAGAGTGCGTGTGCGACACGTAAACGGGGCGGGTCGCGTTGTTTTCTATGTTTCCCTCTACAAGCAGGTACACAGAGCGCGGCGCTTCGCGTAATCTGCATTTTTAAACGTTAAAATTCACTATTACCTATTACAAAACTTACACACAATACTGGAAATCAGAAACAGGGAAACAAAAATTCCACTAATCCTTCTCTGCTATTAAAAACGATACACTTCATCGCAATTGCTTTGTCTTAAAATATAAAATGTACTGAGGCATACGCTTAAGGCAACAGCCTTTACAAAACCTTTTACAATGTGGATCTTATGTCACAATCATAAGGTGCCCCTATGTATAGGTCGATGTGAACGCCTCTGTACAGTAACTTCAGTTCAGATCTTAATATTTATTTTAAAGAATTATATAGTTAATGTGCAACAATACTATCGATATTCAACTCTGAAAAAGCAGCACTACTTTCAGATTGAAGCCTGTCGCCGTTGCTTGACAGCTTGCTTTTATATTTTGCGGACGTTGAAACAATTTCCGATATTCCGTTTACATGGAACGTCGCCTGTGAACTGCGGCTGTCGGCAAACTGGAAAACCTGGAAAAGGAAAAGTTGCACAAGTTTTTAGTGACTCAGTCAATAGTTTCTGAAAAGAGTGGCAATACTGCAGAATACACAATCGGGAAACGCAAAATTTTTAGGGTTTTCCTGCAAACTGGGTTTTTATTTAACTGCACAAGGATAACGGAAACTACTGTTTTGAAAGACATGATTTTTTTTCGATATGTTAAGTGGATTATGCGTATGCATATTATAGGTAAACATTAAAATTATGGTATCGTATAATTTAATGACTCGTGGATTTTCTTGTGGTTCTTCAAGCAGTTGCAACTTTTTAACATGTCATAAAAGTCATGAGGATTTTTCCAGCATCAACCTAACCTTAAATAATTGTTTGAGAATTTGAGCCTCACTGTTCCTTTAATCCATACGTGCTTTGGTTTTTTAAATTTTCAATCTTGGAGTTGCCGCCAATGTTCGTTTCCATAAGTCTAAGACTATATTATCATTATCATAAACTACTGTTTTGTAAACACAAGAATGGCTACGCCACAAAACAAGCTCAAAGAAAGCTGAAACCAGTAAGAGCTAACTTAACAGCATAGATTCAGCTAAGTATCTTTTATTTTGTTATTTGCTATTCCTTTAAGAAGTTAAAGGATGAACTGAAGTAGACAAAGGACATCACCAATGGGTACTTGAAAAAGTTCTCCAACTAAAACCCAGACATCTTAGGTGGTTATTCTTCTCTCCTAATTAACAAGACGAAAACGTAAGTTTCAAAATTACCCCTTAGCGACTCGTCAGGGTCGTGAGAGCGTAAGTTAAGTGATATACTTTTTAATTTCTCTATCTGCATTATTTTTAAATATCTTAGACATTATTCCACACAGCGCCATCTAGCCCCAAATGGGATACTAGACATAGAACAAACATACTTAAATACTTTTTTCTTCCGTAAATGCATACTTATTATACATAGGAGACACCCAGACCAATACAAACAGACATGTTTATGTACATAAATATGTATACAGTGCGAGGATCGAACCCGCAACCTTTGGTATAGTAGCCGACTTCTCAACCATTACACTAAATCAGTCGTCTTTAAGTCTGCCGTTAAGTATTTGTGTAATCATCATTTTAATAGAATAAACTTCGAAACCTTTGTACATTAACCTCCTTATTCATTCAACGACCGCAACGCTGAAACAAAGTTTAAGCAATTGACGTGTTGTGTCACTTACTCGCAAATGGCGGAAGCAACAAGAATGAAAGTGACAAAGCGATATAGAAGTTAAAGCGTTGTTGAAGAGCTGTTTAAGTTTATGAATAAGAGCGTAACCAGCTTATTCATAAAAACGAACGCAACGCTAAAGCATAGTTTATGCAATGCAATTGACGTGATTTGTCACTCACTCGCATAGCGGACTTATAATAATAATATAATAATATATCATTTAATTCAGGCAACAAATTACATTAACAGGTCTTAAAAACGTTATCGGCCCATACATAAATACCTTACAGACTAACATACATATTAAATGAGGGGTAATATTATTTATTTATTTAACACTTTATATTAGACGGCGAAGTGCGACGCGATATGGTGTCCGGTAACCGGCCGCGGAAGCGCCGATATGCGACACCTTTCGGCCAAAAATCTTCCTTCATGAAGGTCGCCAGACGTTCAGTCGGAACCGACACCACAAATGAATTGAAATTCACGTTGTGACGGGATTCCAACTGTGCAACCCTCATCTTGAGATTGGTCTTAACGCACATATACTCCACAATATCCTCTGACTTCGTGGAGTAGTGTAAACGGGACACATACAAGAGCGTTGTTGGTACTGCTGGCCGCAAAAGATGGTTGTGTCCAGTCGGGCCGGTGCCACAGAGATTACGTCTAGGGAGTTTCCTCTTCTTCTCTACCAGGATGAAACCCTCCTTATCGCAACGTTGATCCCGTGGAGCAGCAGGCGTAGCAGCGTGGATGACATCCTGGCTACTCTTCTTCTTCTTCCTCTTCCCAACAGCCTGTCGCCGCTCAGGTTGCGGAGTGGTGGTGACGTGTCGGCTGGCGGCAGCGGCGGCGTATGCACGTTGAGGTGTACACGTGCAGACGCGTGACGTCTCCGACGGAGCGGAGGGGAGGGCGGCGGGGCGCGGTGCATCGAGCACGGTGTCAGCGGCCGGTGACGCACTCATATGCGCCGACTCCCAACTGCTGATTGATGCATTTTGCGCTCCGCGATGCGCGTTTACATTAGAGGCCTCAGGTGACCCACTTACCGAAGCAGTGTTGCTTATTAACACTACCTGGGCACGCAACTCACTTATGGTGTTATCAGAGGCCTCTAACTTGCTCACGACCTCGGCCAGGCTGGCCTTCAGGAAGTTGATATCCTTCAGGAGCCTGGTGACATCCACGTGATCGAAGGTAACGGGGGAAGCTTATGCAGCTCCTTCGCCACAAACAACGGCACATCATCTGGATCGATCTCCTTCAGCAGGGTGATGATGTCCTGCACGCTCCTTTCAGTTCCATCCCTCCGGCGAGATGGCATCTGGTCGGCCATACCGACACTTCGGAAAAGCAGCGCCTTGCCACGGCAAATCTCCTCTTCTTTGAAGAAACAAGAAACTTTTATTTTTTAAGAAAATTTTATGTTGCGAAACAAGAATTAAAGACAATGTTATGTATGTGTGTGTTGATACAAAGTTAATGTGTTGTTGAAGCGCTGTTTAAGTTTTTATGAATAAGGAGGTTGGTATTTAACGCTAAACGATTTACGTTAGTTTGATCATAAACGAGAGTAAGCTACCGTACTGACGCGATTCTACTTCATTACATACGATTATGGAAACATACGGATGTGTTTGCTTTGACTTAGACGCTCTTTCATAGGTTATTTAAATAAAATATACAATTTCAGTAACCTTCTCATTACCATTGCTAGAATTTGTTTTAGCTCACCATCCTAGAATACATTAGATTCTGATACTTAGACAAGGCAGATTTTCCCTCCGGATTTTTTTGGAATATAATTTCAAGTGGTGAAACTTTACAAAATCACTATTGAATCTTACTTTCATAGAATACTTACCTCTTACCAGATTGTAAAGCCAGTGATAAACGTCTCTATCAGATAGTACAAAACTATCCTGAGGACTCTCAACTAGATTCAAAAGTAACGAAAAGAAATGTTGTCATTATGTCGTCATGCATTGCAATAACTGAAAAATAAACTTAATAAGAAAGAAACATGTTGAAATTGAAACTCAAGTTAGCCTAGAAATAGTACTTGATATCTTTTTAACAGTAGCGTGGACGACCAAGAGTGTTTCCCATGTGGAGCACGACAATAAACTACAAAGTAGAAATAGAATAGGTTTTAAAATTAATTAGTCCGCACTCAAGCGTAGTCTCGAGATAATGCGTGGTTTAAGCGCCGCTTTACGACTGAGAGGTTCTGGGACGACTTACTGCGGATTCGACTTGACTGTTACAGTAGGATATATTGAATGTCATACCGTTGGCGTGCATAGACTTTGTTTCTCATTGCATTTTACTTCAGTAGGGAGGCCTTTGCCCTGCAGTGGGATGGAACGGGTTCATTTAGATTTAGATTTTTAGATCAAGCCGTCACGCCTTCATCTTCCATTGTTGACCTTCTAGCAAACTTTTGTTTGACGATGCGCTATGTGTATGGTCCAGTGGTTAAACTCTCTGACTAGGAAACCGGGTGGTCCCGAGTTCAAGGCGGAACACCTACTTTATGTTCATCGAACTTTACTCTCCGGAGCTGGACAGTACCGATAAAAACCGCAAGCACCACGGATAAAGGCGGCAGGTTCGCGTTACCACGTTGGGTTTTAGTTCGCTTGGAAATGTGTGCATCTGAATGTTCCGTTCACCATGACGGAAAATTTAGGTGTGCCTCTGACTACCCCGTTTGGGATGTAGTCGTAAGCGAATGTACCACCTTGACCCTGCGTTTACAATCGTCGTCACGTCTTCATTATTAGCACCGTCCGCGCCCTTTAAGTTATTTACTAGATAGGCTGCATCTAAAACTTACAAGTATAATATACAGGTTAATAATTTCAACCTTAATATCTCCAACTGACAAGTTAGTTAGTGCCTGCGTCTTACAAAATTCAGTAATTGCTACCAAGTCTAGCCATTAGTCATGCTTGGACCTAGCGGCTCCATAACACTAGATCACGGCGGTGCGGTCACTCGGGCGGCTGCGGGGAGCGTACATCAACCCGCCCTACGCCCCGCCGCCCGCCCAAGCTGAATCATGCGGATCTTAGCACATTTGTTCTTGGAGATTATTTATTGGGCTTGGTTAACTAGGGTAGTATACAACTAACATTGCCATTTTGACTATTAGAATACCACTATGATTCCGATAATGCAACGTTCATGAAAACATTTTGATATTTACAACAAGAACGAGAAGCTTTTTGCCACAGTCCTCAATGTTGCCTTTTTTCATGATTGTTGGAGGAAGATTTACTCTTCCAATGCATATTTTTCTAAACATCTGATAGACTTTTAAAGACGGAAATTATTGAAAGAGTTGAGAGAAAGAGTAGTAGTAATTTATCAAATAAGAGCTTGATAAACTAGTTTTGAATTTTAACCGCTGAATAAATTTTATACTACAACTAGCTGTCCCAACAGACTTCGTTCTGTTGTCAAACATTTAGTGTCACGTGACAGGTAGTAACATTTACTAAGAGGAAACTAAAATTGAGATTTTTACTATCCATCCTTTCCATCAGGGAGTCTAAATCCCTGGCGATCTTTAAAACGCGTGTCAAGGAACACTTTCTTGCACTTTGACATGCGTTCTTTCCTCCTTTTTTTCTTGCTCCTTCGTGATCATTTTTGGTTGCTTAAATGGCTATTTCTATATGTGCTTATCTCTTTAGTCTAGTTATTTATCTTTTAGTTTATTCATATTATTTATTCGTTGACACATCTCCCTTACCGCATTAATTAAGTATTATAGCATTCTTTTGTATGTTTAAGTATTCTATTGTGTATGTATTATATCATAGTTTGCGTTTATTCTTATCTGACTACTATTTTGTACACTTACCTACTCTTCTTATCAACTTTCCTCTACCTGTGGGTTGTTTGGAAGAGATCGCTTTTTAGCGATAAAACCGCCCAAATTGTACATTTGCTTGTCCTTACCTGTTACCATTATTGTTGTTTAGTGTGCAATAAAGAATATTTACTTACTTACTTACTATATTCCCAGCATTTTCTCATGATTACTCACCTTTTAAACCTTCCCTCGACTATTACAAATATTTCAAAACCAAAATTAGCCAAATCGGTCCAGCCATTCCCGAGTTTTAGCGAGACTAACGAACAGCAATCCATTTTTATATATAGAGATTCAACGTAGGGATTTTAACAGTAAAAAACCACAACTACTAACAACCCGAAAAAGCCTACACCATAACATCGATAACCCTTCGTCTCCCCGGCCAATACCGGCCCATCCTGCCCCACCAAATGAAGTCACTCGCTAATCAGGGTGACGGATCTGCCGCCTGTCGTGTGCCCCGGGCGAGTAGCCGCCGACGAAATAATTTCCCCAAATGATGTTTGGCGCGAAAACGACGGGAAGCGCACGTAATTGCCCCCTCGCGATAAATTGGCCGAGTGAGAGATATCGACTAGTATATTGGAATGTTGTCTCAGGCTGGGGGAAAAACTGCTTCTAAGGTCACTTTTAAAAAACTTGAAACATTTTTTTAATTTTTTCGGATGATTTCAATGCTATCTGTACAAAAGTACTTTAAACCGAGATATTTTCATTAATTGTTTTAATGAGATTTGTGTATAAGTTTGTATTTCATATCATTTTGGCAATATGAACCGATGGTAGAAGAAAAAAACTTCTACACAAATGAAATGGACGGACTGAAACACACCTTAGTAAAATTAAAGCAAGTTACCAAATCGGTCGACAAGATTATTCTTGTTACTATTTTTATTTCATTTAATCAAATTGTTTGACCTAATCCAACAGAAGTTTCATGTAACTGGCTCTACCACCTTTGTCAATCTGTTAATTTAAAAATATAATATGTCTGTTAGATAGTCCACTTTTCAAGGAAGGCTGTATAGGCTACATAACATCACGGTACGACCAATAGGAGCGGAGTATCAATGAAAAATGGTGCAAAATAAACATTTTAAGAGCTTCCGTTGTGTCCTTATCAAAAGGTTATTTCTTTTACTTTATGCCGCTTATTTTAGTGAAACCTAGTAGATATAATGATAAATTCACCTGACGACCTAAGACGCATAGTACTTAGATATTAGAAAAAACGTATTAGCTAGAGAGCTTCACCTGCTCTGTGCTCTAACTTAGTCGGATGAGCTCCACAGAATGTTTGTGTGACGTGGGACAATTTCTTTTCCAATTTGGTAGAGGGAGCTCCGTGTCTTGATTCCTCTCATAAACTTGTTGAAATATATCCGTTAAAAATTCCGTCCCTTACCACAGAACACAAACTGGAAGATCGTTTATGATTTTGTCTAGTTAGAATGACGATTTGAAAGTACTTGTAACAGGACTATTTAAATAAAGTTATTATTGTTTGTTTGTTCGATCATTCCTGCGCATAGAGAAGTAGGTCAGAAAGCTTTCTTTAGAGAACTAAGGAAAACACTATCCTAGTAACGGCAGTAGCCTATACATCAGAGTAAAACATAGGCTACAATTTACAAAAAATCGTACATTTTTGTTTTTAACTAAAGTTCACGCGGATGAAGTCTCAGGCGGCCCCTAGCAGGTACGTATTTATGGTGCTAGTATGACCATATGATATTGCTAGTACCACTGGCGGTTGTCGAAGATCGACAGGATTGTGAGATTTGACAAGTTGAAAGTGACTCACGTTCGAGTTGCAATACTTTTCGTGGTAACGTTGGCGGGCATTTGCGGCGCAATGAGGTTTGCTCGGGTTGCGAGTTTACCAACGCCAATGCGTTCCGGTATCGCCTTCGAAATAAACTTAAAGTGGGGTTTGTTTAATTACAAAAAATATCTAAAAGGCAAATGGGTCGTGTTTATTATTAGGTATTCTATTGAGGTCATTTTAAAGAGGCACCTCGCAAAATCACTCATTCAACCTTATTTCCTGCTCATTAATTTTGTTGCCTATTTTGTTAAATTGCACAAGATCCATTTTGAAATCTAAATAAAATAGGTATAACTGTTATGCCGTTAGACGTAGGTCTATGGCGTGAAAAATATCCAGGGACTTATTGCATCTTCATTCTTCGTGCCAAAACGAAGTACTTCTATGTTCGTTCGCGTTAAGAAGGCAGTAATTTCATACTTGTCCTTCGATCTAGCACGATTAGGAACGATTCGATCGGTTAGAGGACTAACCGATCGAATCGTTCCTAATTAGAAAGCCAAGTCCAGAGTGATCAGTTGACGCATACTTTCGAACGCAAAGGTTGTGGATCTGAGTTATTTTGTGTGCGAAAAAATATATTTGAAACTCACTGCATTCTTAACGATAACTAGCGCATGGTGTAGCGCGAGGCAACACCATGCAAGATCAATCACCTTCTTAAATATTTTGTAAACTGCACAAGATTTATTTTGAAATCTAACTCAAATCAGGTAGGTATGCCATTAGACGTAGGTCTATGGCGTAAAAAAGGATTCAGGGACTCGGTTTTTCGTGCCAAACGAAGTTCTTCTAGTGATTTCTCCTAAACTTATGAACCTCAGTGTTACAAGAGTGCTTGCTTGTTTGCTTAGATGCAGTGAAGGGGCGCGTCATTGCAGCTTAGACGATCTCAGTCTGCACTGAAATAAGTGTTTGTAAAGGTTATTTTATTTTTTAGCATTAGGGATAATGCATTATCATACCTAAACATTGGTGAAACCAACCTGGCTTCCAGGTATAATATACCAGAGAAATTCGTCCGATCTGTTAATGGTCTCGGTAGCATAATTGGTAGTGTAGTCGCCCGGTTTGCGAAAGACGCGGGTTCGAGTCCCGCCTGATGCCAAGACCGAATGCCTTTTTTTGGTTTTCCTATCTTTAGTGTTTGTAAAGTCGCGGCCGGCAGCGCGGCGGGGGCGCGCGCGCAATTACGCGTCAGCGGGGCGCCGTGCGCAGGAATTTACGGTCCGTGCGTGCTCCCGAGGATCTAGAAGATAGCGCGAGACCACAGTATAAACCATACAGTAGAACATCTAAAAACAAACGTGCCACTCTCGGTTTGAATGTGTGCGTGCGCGTCGCGCGCCGTGTCGCGATATCACGCACACGCGATTTCACGCACACGCTAGCATAAAATAGGGGGGCATAGGGAGGCGGCAGTACGGACGGGCTGTGCCGCGTGTCTGTGTGCACGCTAGGCTAATAACTCGTCGGGCGGCCTTAGATAGCCTACTGTATGGTTTATACTGTGGCGAGACACATGTATTATTGTGGGGAAGTTTACCCCTGAGATGGAAATAGCTTTCAAATGCAATGCAAATAATGAGTTTAGGAAGTGAAGCAATCAGGTTTTACACACTAAGTAGGTAAGGATTGGGCTGTTTCGCCACAGCGTTATGCGGAAATTATGCGTTGCGAGATCACAAAGATGTTTAAACAAATGAGCTACGCAAAACGCTAATTAGACCTCGCCCTAAGACATGAACATTTCCCTACCAATCAAAGATCGTATGGCGAGACTCAAGCCCGTTTTTTTTGACACTAATCAAAAAACGTACATACCTTAACTATGTATTTATGTATATGTTTAGTCTAAGAGAATTCAGAGATCAATAAAAATTTTTTCATTTTCATTTCATTAACTATACCATGAGGCAGAGTACCTACGTATAGCCTCACAAATCTTTTGATGCTTTTATAACGTTTTTCAAGCTAAAATTCATGTTATGAACACATTGTCATCCTAGATTTGGATACATCGTCGAGCTCTAAACTTACTTAACATGCCTCTGTTTGTTCCAAGCAGGTTTCCAACATAAGTTTCTATTATTAATGTTATGTTACACATATTTCCTGCGGCTATTGCAGCATTCGCAGCTTTTCCTCAAGTCAACAAGCACATTATTAACCTTACATTCTGCACTCCAAAACTTCCCAGAACGTTATACAGCAAAAGTTGCGAAATCTTTTATAAATAACACTTCTGAATCGGCAAGTTCGTCTGGTAAGTGCGGACGACAAATAAGTTAAAATCGAATACGTGACAGTATAGGAAGTTGGATGACTACTGGCGCCATGCGACTTGAGTTGAATGGACTTTGCGACGCAATATTTACTACATAAAATAAACTGTTGTGGCGTGGTTCAACATAAACTGTTGCCGGTTGAGCGTGGTTAGGTTTACACAAGCCAATTTCCGCCGGGCGGCTAATCGTGTGCTAAATCGCATCTCAAAATGTTTAGACAGATTTCAATTCCTGCAGCCTGTTTAAAATGCAAATAGGTTTTATTTAACAAATTTGATAAGTACTTTGATGGAGTATTCTAGGAAGTAAATATTCGGCTAAAGATAGATAGTAAACTCTGTCGAAGTACAGTGTGTGTGTCGTCTGGGTTATGTATAATGGCGTGGCTGTGCTAATAAATGAATTAGTAGCAGCTGGGATTCAAATCCGCGTCGGTTGCACGCAAAGAATGTGATTAAAGTTATACGCAGAAGATCTCTTAATATTTTATTACAAGGACTGGGTTGTTTATTTCAAATTACCATAATATTACTAGAGGCATCCAACAATTTCGTCCGCATTGACGTCCCTTTATTATCACAGCTAATTGATAGTTCGAGTATAGTTGGTGGTCGCGTGACTTATTTCGACCGAGTTGTCGTTTTCAAATATTGCAAATGCTATTTAATAAACATCAGTAACTCTATTTCTCTGAAACTGTAAAGCTCGTAACATTAAAGCTCATAATTGTGTGACAGCTTATTTGCTATTTCACTTTTCATAAACTTCTCAAAACATGCTATCTTAGATACTTCAGAGCTTTTCGCCAAAGCTTTGGAAGTTGCACGTAACGTTATCCCGCAAGTTGAGCCCCGGAACGTGTGGTGACATGATATGAGACTTCCTGTTTGTCGCCGAAGGTTTAATATCAACTGCGGTGGGTAATGCGCTGACCACTCGCCGCTGACACGGGCTCCTCTAAAATGGATTTAGGAGGATAGCTGCTACAACTTGAGACGTAAGTGAGCCTTACACCTTCAAGAAATAAGTTACAACCAATGATATTTTAATAAAAAGACGTAAATAGGTTACTTGTGCTAAAAAACCGGCATCCGAAATTCATTAGTTAGACATCAAAATTCATTTAACCCGTATTTTCCCATTTCGGCATATAGATCATTCAATCTTAATAAGAATTAAATGTTCTCTTACATAAGCTGTGGGCTCATATTTAAAGGTTATATAGGTTATCATAAAATACTATGTATAGGTATATTTTGAAAGTATATTTCTTTCCAAAATACAAACGTCACATATAAAATGACCGTTATTCTGGCTTTGGTAACCTACTCAAAGCTCTCCATAATGGGGTCATTTCACATTTGCTAGCCTAGTCATTGTTTAAAGTCCTTTAGTATCTATCTAATTTGTCCTTTCATTTATTTTAATGTATTCTGTTTTACTGGAAATAGGTGGATTATCCTAATAACATGTGTTCTGTGCAATAGATTGAAGAATAGAGTGTTTGAAATATAACTAACAGTATGAGTCTAGGTTGATCGTCTTCTATTTGTAGCGCACATTTAATTGTATAAGTTGTATTGTTGTATTTAAGTATGTTTCTCCGTTGTCTAGTTTCCCTTAAAAACAGGCTTTAATTAGCTCACTTGGGGCTAGATGGCGCTGTGTGGTATGGTGTCCAGGGATATTTATAAGTACCTGCGTTTCCCGATCAACTACGACTAAAGTATACCCAACTGGATTTTGCACTGTACAGAGGCACTCACAGCAACCTTTACATAGGGGCACCTTATGCTGCTGTCGTAAGACCCATTTTGCAGCGGTTTTGTAAAGGTTGATGTGTGCGCCTCTGTACCTACTTTCAGTTCAGTAGACGCCAGCAGCGCCTAACTACGGTTGCCTGTGAACCACTTGTGCTTCAAGTCGGTACATTCCGCCATTAAGCCCGCGTTACACTCGCATAACGAACTAAGCCGTATCCGTGACAATACAAATAGAAATGGTATTAACTAACGAGGCGGCGGCAAACACAGCGTTCGAACGCGCCGCGACTAATTGATCAGCTAATTCCGTCGCAGGTGTGCGCGCGGCTTTATGAATAACAAATTGGTTTCTATAATTAACACCTATTGCTTGGACTGCGCACTAGGTGAATAAGGCGCGCGATTTTCAAGGAACAAGGTATTTGACCCCAAGGCAAGGTTACGAAACATAATAGATATACTATCAACTTTTTAGTTCACCATTAGAGAAAGGTTTACCTCAATTTATAGTTATGTCTATCTACTATACAGTCCATGATATAATAATAAAAAAGCAGTAGATAGGTTATGTCAGTCCAGACACGAAATCAAAAATTGCCCACGTTTTTTTTTAAGGTTTCTCACTAACCTTACACCCCTCCAACAATCCGCACTGAGCCCACGTGTTGGAGTATGGCTCAATCCACCTCATAGTTGAGGTGAGGCCTATGCCAGCAGTGGGACGATAGGCCGTTTATGTTATGTTATATGCGTTTACCAACCAACCACAGATAAAGAAAACTGGATTTTGCACTGCACTTTCAGTTCAGTTAACGCCAGCAGCGCCTCCTAACTACGTCTGCTTGTGTACCACTTGTGCTTCACATCGGTACATTCCGCCATTAAGCCCGCGTTACACTCGCATAACGAACTAAGCCGTATCCGTGACAATACAAATAGAAATGGTATTAACTAACGAGGCGGCGGCAAACACAGCGTTAGAACGCGCGGCGACTAATTGATCAGCTAATGCCGTCGCAGGTGTGCGAGCGGCTTGTTGTAAAAGTTGTATTGTTGTAGGTATTTAAGTATGTTTATCCGTCGTCTAGTATCCCATAAAAACGGGCTTTAATTAGCTCACTTGGGGCTAGATGGCGCTGAGTGGAATGGTGTCCAGGGATATTTATAAGTACGTGCGTTTCCCAATCGACCACGACTAAAGCATACCCAACTGGCTTTTGCACTGTACAGAGGCACTCACAGCAACCTTTACATAGGGGCACCTTATGCTGCTGTCATAAGACCCATTTTGCAGCGGTTTTGTAAAGGTTGATGTGTGCGCCTCTGTACTTACTTTCAGTTCGGTTAACGCCAGCAGCGACTCCTAACTCCGTCTGCTTGTGAACCACTTGTGCTTCACGCGGTACATTCTGCCATTAAGCCCGCGTTACACTCGCATAACGAACTAAGCCGTATCCGTGACAATACAAATAGAAATGGTATTAACTAACGAGGCGGCGGCAAACACGGCGTTCGAACGCGCGGCGACTAATTGATCAGCTAATTCCGTCGCAGGTGTGCGCGCGGCTTTATGAATAACAAATTGGTTTCTATAATTAACACCTATTGCTTGGACTGCGCACTAGGTGAATTAGGCGCGCGATTTTCAAGGAACAAGGGATTTGACCCCAAGGCAAGGAAACTTTACATCATAGAAATACTATAAACTTTTTAGTTCAAAAATAGAGAAATATCTGTTGAGTGTGTTAAATATGAACGCCGGTTAGTTGCAGAATGAATTTATTTTATATGACAATCCACTGACACTGACAGCCAGACCGAGGAGTCCACAGATAAATAATAAACATCATCACAACTCCCTTTTTAAAATTAATATACAATCAGCATCTTATCCCCTCTAATTATTAAACTTCATGCAGTTTAACTCAAATTAAATTTCCTTCAACAGATAATAAACTTAAAACTTATTTATACCTATTCACTACACACATTGCTGAGCTAGTAAACGCAAAAAATATAAGAAAATTACAAACATCATGTTCTCCTAAATCTATAGCTAAATAGAAAGATGACAATTGTGATAGGTACTTTATGCTGTATTATTATTAGTGGAAATCTTACATTTATATTATATAAATAAGAAATAGTATGGCAATGTTCACAAAAAATATTAAACCAGAACACAGATTAATTGCTATACATTAATTATTACAAAGAAAAAATACATTATATTGAATATTGTTATCAATTAAAGTACAAGCATACAGGTAGGTATTATAATAATAAAAACATTGTTTTATCAAAAACATTAGGTATGACACAGAGAGCTTACATTAAAACATTGTTCAGATTCAATTTGCAATTAATTCACTAAAGATATTATTATGACCAATTAAAGTAAGAATGTTTTTTTTTTTTTTTTTTCTTATACATTTTGTAGGTTGAAAACTTTCCAAATAATTACATATTTCAAATTATTATTATTATTTATCAAATCATTTATATCAATGTAATGTCATGCTTGAATAGAAATGTGATTAAAATAGATCTTAAAATCAGTAATGTTCACAATGTTTTCTTTGACGTTGCTCTGCTTGGGAAGTTTAGGAATGCATCCACCGATCAGGAGGCCTCACTGTCCTGCCAAAACGGGTGGTGTAATTAGCGTCATTACGGTTCAATGTCGTTCGCGTCGGAACACATGGGACCGGAGAAGAAATCTGGATGTCATCATAACTATTCAAACAATAATGCGGACTATCATTCCTGTACTCAGAGTCTACAATAAGATGGCGACGATTACGCCTTAGTATATTGCCATTACCCATTTTTATTAAATAAGACCTAATACCTACAATCTTAAACACTACACCGTTTTCCCAACCAGATTCTAATCTGACTTTTACCTTAGTTCCTTCTGTTAAAACTGGCAGATCTCTAGATTTGTTGTCGTAATATACCTTTTGTAACAATTGACGTTTTTGTAGGTTATTACTTATGTCTTTAGGAATTTTGGGCTTCAACAAATCAGGGTTACAAGGCAAAATACTCCTTAGCTTTCTGTTATTAAGAAGTTCAGCAGGTGACGCAAGTTCATTGTTTAGCGGTGTATTTGCATATTCTAAAAGTGCAATATTTATATCAGTGTTATCGTACTTGGTTTTTTTTAACATTGATTTTACAATTTGCACTGCTCTTTCAACTTGACCATTTGATTGCGGATATCTAGGTGATGACGTCACATGCTGAAACTTCCAATCACTGCTGAACATCCTAAAACTGTTCGAAGAAAACTCAGGGCCGTTGTCTGACATTATTATTTCTGGTATTCCATGACGGCTAAAGATTTTCTTTAATTTATTTATAACAAGATTACTAGTGAGCGATTTCAATTTTTCTAGTTCTATAAACTTGCTATAATAATCAATGACCAATAAGTACGACTCAGATTGAAAATGAAAAATGTCTACCCCTACTTTTGACCATGCTCTTTCAGGTATTTTGTGCTGTATCAAACTTTCTTTTGTATTTTGTCTTCTATAAGTTAGACAAGCTTGGCAATTGGATAGGTAATCAAGTAACTGTGTATTTAAATTTGGCCAAAATATTATTTCCCTAGCTCTTAACTTACATTTTTCAAGGCCTAAATGACTGGCGTGAATGCATTTTAACATCTCTGCCCTTAAACACTTAGGTATAACCACACGTGATCCTCTCCATACAATTCCATAAGCCATCGATAATTCACTTCTACATTCCCAATATGGTTTTAACACATCGCTCACCTCTTTTTTATGCACCGGCCAACCGATTTGTATTATTTTAATTAATTGTTGCAACTCATTATCGTCTTTAGTACATTTCTGTATTCGTAAAAAATGTGTATCTGTTAATGGGTTGCTGGCGGCCATCGCACACACTTGCGCCTGCATGTCTAAGTGGTCGCGCGGCTCGGGAGCATCTGCTGCGCCGGCGGCGACCGCGCGCGACAGTGCATCGGCTATGTATAACAACTTGCCTGGTTTATATATTAAGTTAAAGGTGTACGGCTGGAGTCTAAGTAACATTCTTTGTAATCGCGCGGGAGCGCTAACAAGCGGTTTCTTAATAATGCTCACTAATGGCTTATGATCTGTTTCTATAGTGACGTCGTGCCTCCCATATACATACATGTAAAACTTTTCACACGCAAACACGCAAGCGTATAGCTCTTTTTCGATCTGAGCGTACGCCTGCTCTGTCTTTGTTAGTGACCTTGACGCATAACAAACTGGTAAACCATTTTGCAATAGGCATGCACCTAAGCCGTTTTTACTTGCGTCTACCGATAATGTAACGGGTTTGTCTAAAGTATAGTACTGTAGGACTGGTGGTTTTGATAAACAGTGTTTAATATTTTCAAAACACTTTTGATGTCTTTCCTCCCAGTGCCACTGTATTTCCTTTTTTAGTAATTCACGCAATATACACGTTTTTTCTGACAAATTCGGTATAAAGTTTGAAACGTACGTTACTAAACCTAAAAACCTCTCTAATTCTTTTACACTTGTAGGTGTGGGCATGTTCTTAACGGCAATAATATGTGATTCATCAGGAAGGATCCCGGACTGGGTGATTTTATGACCTAAGTATGTTATTTCCGTTTTCCCTATTTTGCACTTCTCCCTATTTAACTTGATATTAATATCTCTACATCTCTGTAATACTGTACGTAATATTTCATCATGTTTTTGCTTTGATTCCGCATGTATCAATAAATCATCAATGAATAATGTAATGCCTTCAATATCATCAAAATAATTATATAACCTTTTATGAAACACTTCTGAAGCTGATGAGATGCCAAAAGGTAGCCTAAGGTATTTATACCTACCAAACACAGTGTTAAATGTACATAGCTGACTGCTTTCATTATGTAACTTTAATTGCCAGAACGAATGTTTGGCGTCTAAAGTGCTAAACCACTTAGAACCTGATAACTTAGCAGTCACTTCATCTAGCGTTGGTAATCTGTAATGCTCTCTTCTAATGGCTTTGTTCAAATCCTTAGGATCTAAACAAATACGAATATCTCCATTAGGCTTTTTGACAACAGTCATACTGTTAACCCAGTCTGTTGGACCCTCAACTTTAGCTATAATACCTTCCTTTTCCATGGAATCTAATTTGTTTTTTACCTGTTCACGTAGAACCAAGGGCAATTTTCGAGGGGAGTGAATTACAGGAGTAATCTCCTCTCTAAGTTCTATCTTGTACTCACCAGGTAAACATCCTATCCCCTCAAATACATCTGAATATTCATCTAAAATAGGCTCACTAGTTTTATTTTTATCTACAGCTAAAATTCTCTTTACTAAATTTAGTTCATCACATGACTGCCGGCCCAATACTGGCACTGATTGAACGTCTGCAATAATGAAGTTAAGGATAAATATGTTATCTTTATGCTTTACTTTTAGACTACATTTTCCTAATACTTTTATTTCTCCTCCTGAGTAGCCATGTAATTTTAGAGACGTTGAAATCAACTCACTATCCTTAATTCCTAACTTTTGCAGAAACCTCTGAGGAATTACATTGACATCCGCCCCTGTGTCCAATTTAAACTTTAAGTTTACATTATTGATGGTCAATTGTGCTACCCAATCTTTATTAAAATGTTTTGTGGTTACCTGATCGGTGGATTCTCCCTCCACAGCATAAATATATCTGCACACTCTTGAGAAGTGGTTCATTTTGCTACACTTATTGCACCGTTGCCCAACCGCTGGACATCGGGCCCGGTCTTGATGTTTTGAGCCACACCTGGAGCAACTTCCATAACTAGCTGGAGCACGTGTTGCCTGTACGGGTCTGCCCCGCTGCACAGCTGACGAACCGCTGTCCCGCGCATGTGAGGGCTTCGCAAATGTCCTTTGGGGGTCGCTCACCCTGCCCCGTGGGTGACGAAATCCACGCCACTGCGAGTTCGTTGCACCTTCATTCATCGCATAAACAGCTGCTTCTCCACTTCTATTTTCCCGATATATTTCTTTATTTTCTGTTTGGCGGGATTGCACTTCGTGTACTCGAAAATCAACGTTTTCGTTTTTTATATGGCCTGCTTGGACACGCGATATTTCTGCTACTTGACATATTGCCAACGCCTTTTTTAGTGTTAAATCCTGTTCTCTTAATAACCTTTCCCGCAACGCTGGGTCTTTTAAGCCGCAGATTAAACGATCGCGCACCAAATCATCACATAAATCTTTGAACTCACATTTTGCCGCCATTTTGTTTAACTCAAATACATACTGCTCAACAGACTCTAATTCATCCTGGTTTCTAGTGAAAAACTTGTGCCTTTCCACTGTCAGGTTCTTTTTCGGTAAGAAGAATTCATCAAATTTTTCTATTAAATTTTTGACCGAATCGAATTCCGTGGCAAATTGGTCGTAAACCTCCCGACACTTGTCTCCAATAACGTGCAACAATATATTTATTTGCACTTTTACTGGCTTCTTGTTGAGTTCACACGCTTCGTAATAAATCATAAATGATCTTTTCCATTTTTCCCATTCTCTGCTCAAGTTTCCTGAAGTCACGTTGACCAAATTATTTTCAAAACCAAAAGTCGACGGCGGTTGTAACACGGATTCCATTTTTACAATTTTTAATCACACAGATCGCACACTCGCGTAGTATTTCTTTTTTAGCTTTTGTTCTTTATTTATTCATTGTCCATCACTTGTTCCAAAACCGTTTGTTTTCTTTTCCATATTTCTAATTTACGACTGCGCCATGTTGAGTGTGTTAAATATGAACGCCGGTTAGTTGCAGAATGAATTTATTTTATATGACAATCCACTGACACTGACAGCCAGACCGAGGAGTCCACAGATAAATAATAAACATCATCACAATATCTACCTCAATTTATGGATATAACTATCTATCTATTATACAGCCAATGATAATAATAAAAAGGAGGTAGATAGGTTATGTCATTACAGACGCGAAGTCAAAAGTTGACCACGGGATACGGTGCGTCGTAGTTAGACCGTGTTATAACTACTTACTAGAGCGTAAACTAGACATATACCTCGGATTTTCGGGTTTTTGGATCTTTAGTAAAGATAGGTACTGCATGGAAGACACTAAAATAATAATAACAGAGACAGATACCTGTTGCGCATTGTCATCTCAAACTGTCAACACTGTCAATGCTTTGCTCAGGTGCACTAAAACTTCTGATTTCGGTGCCACTTTTTTGGCACAAGTAACCTATCTACCTCTTTTTTACCATAATATCATTAAAAACAGGTATATAGATTTTTATCACAGATTATTCTATTTGCTGATTCACTTGTTCGTCTCTTAGATAACACACGTGAGCTTTCATCCTACTCTAATGCTCGAATGATAAATATTCCTACCGACAATTTTTACTCAACTCATCCAAAAACCGGAGAGATAAATTAACACAGTGCGTGTTGACCTAACCGTATTGAGTATCGGTAAGATGAAGGTTATCTTATTAGTTTTGGTATTTAGATTAATGGTTGTTTGGTTATTAGCGATGGGGTTTGATTTGATTATGGTAAATAACTTCGTCTTGGAATTCAAGGGATAGCAGCTTGAACCACTTAACTCCCCTTCAGTATTGTAGTTGTGTTGCCACGGCCTCTTTTGTGGGGGGCTTGGAAATTTGATTATTGTTAGAGGCCTTGAAAGGAAAGCTCTTAGAAGATGTTACTGGTCAGTATTTCGTGAATTCAGTTTGGCGAATAAGAGGTATTTCTAAGAAACTGTCTACGATCACGTTGGAAGACTTCAAGCCAACGGAATGACAAGGACTCTACATTAACATAATACCAGTATTATAACTTACCTTTGGTTTGCTGACGATGAATAGGGGTGAGAGTTCTATCTACCTTATTTACTCCTCTGTCCGGTAAAATTGTGAAACCCACAATTTGACAAAGCTCACTTAGTCAAATAAAAACAAGTTGTGATGAGTGTGAGTTGGCACGGCAACTCTCGTGGCAGAATCAAAGAAACAACATCCTACACGTCTCTTTGCTGAGCACGGGCCTCACCATGAGGTGTCACGAGCCATACTCAATACGCGGGCTTGGTGCGGATTGTTGGAAGGGTGTACGGTCGGGGGTCCCTGCAGACACTGCGAACCACGAAGGTTCGAAGGCACTGTTAACACGGCTTCTCTGACACTTCAACACGGTTTCACTGACACTTCAACACGGAGAACAAACTGTCCAGACAATCTTGGTTCATAAGTTGTGGTTGTGGTTGGTACGGGTTTTTAAGATTTTGAAGATCTAACATGATCCGCCGGCAGACGCGGTTCTAGTTTTAGAAAACCAGAGATTTAAATCGTGTCTTAACTCTGTCGAATGAACTTTCCATGGTAACAGTTCGTCAAAGAGGAAAAACGGCGTTGTGATTGGCACGTACGTTGGCAGTTGATGAAGAGCAATTGAAACTAGTTTTGGTGTTCAAATTATGTTCAATTTTACTCAAATTCCTTTGTAAAATAATATAATAAATAACAAAGGTACCTGTGCTGGTTGTGGGATTAAATAAACAGCCAGGATGGATTAGTGGTTGTCCAAACAAAAGAAAACCTCTGATCCATGCAACTTTAATAACCTATGTGCATGTAAATTAGGATCAGCCTAATTTGAGCCTTCCTTGGTTTCCCAACCCATGTGTGTTGGCTCAGCCCCGGAAATATTAGCGGGAATAAGCCGAGGAATGTTAATAATTACTCTTGAGCCCTTCAAGCTAAAGCTCATAGCACATTATCCGGCACGGCAACTGCACAGCTGCGGCCCAGCAGTTATTTTGCCATTCAAAATTTGAACCTCCTTTATCCTATTTGCTGTGCCCGAGAGGGTTAATGAACATACCGAGTTTCTAACATCTAGCACTACATTATAGAATGCAAATAAATGATTGAGTATTGAACCGTAAGTTGTAAGGACGCGAGCTGCGAGTTAATGGGAAAAATGGCGGCGAGCGCACTGGCAGCTCGCCGTTAGCTCGCCGTTGGCTTCATTATATTATTATTGCAAAATATATTATACAGGTGCCCGTGGCGCAGTTGTGACAGCTATCGGCGACGATCGCTGTTGTAAAGCAACGCACGCCGGGTCGGAAATGGGATGGGTGACCACTCCGACCGAAATTTAGTGATGTGTATTTCGGGCATCTCCGTGCTTCGGAAGGCACGTTGAGCAGTTGGTCCCGGTTGACGTCGATAGATGTCAATCGTTAAGTCTAGTCAGAGGCCTTAGGGCGGCTTTGTTAACATCTGACATTAAGGTTGCTTACTAACCTCACACCCCTCCAACAATCCGCACTGAGCCCGCGTGTTGGAGTATGGCTTGTTCCACCTCATACTTGTGGTGAGGCCTGTGCCCAGCAGTGGGACGTATATAGGCCGTTAATGTGTAAAAAAATATTATACCACTCACAACTTGAGGTTCAAATTTGAATGGCAAGATCGGATCGTTAGCGGAGCCGAGCAGTTGTCTTGCTGGCCTAATGAGCTATGACCTTAACTCGCCATTTTTCCGGAGCGAAATTAAAAGCAACCGCAGCATGCCATTCTCTGTCTGATTTAATTAAAATGCTTTACCTCTGCGTGCTGATTAAAAAGAGTCCTTGGAAAGTAACGTAAACATTATGTTCTAACAATTCTAATATACTGAAACACGATCTGCGAGTTACTTTTAGCTTTCATTCGGATTTATTTATCGTTTTAATACCAGCATTTGTTTACATTATTCGTTTATATTTAACAGGCAAATCTGTTTGTTTTATTCATCAACGGACAACCGAATCCCGTACCAAAACCTTGGAATTTGGTACAGGGTTTCCTTTCATGATGTGATTGAAAGGATTTTTCATGCGGACCAAGTCACCGCCACGACCGCCATCTCACATAATCAATAAAACTAGGTATTTCAATAAAATGTAACAACCTTCTTAGAAACCTTTACACAGTTACACCTTATACTGCTGACATCAGACCAATTTTCACTGTCATTCCATTTCAATGCCTCTGTACTAGAATCATACTAATATAATAAATGCGAAAGTTTGCAATATAGGCTGCAATCTAAGAAAGAAATATTTTATTAAAAACCAAAGTCGACGTGGACGAAGTCGTGGGCAGCCACTAGTACTAAATACGAAACAAAATACATATAAAAGGAAAACATTTCAACAACCCGTAACCAGGCTATGTTATGCTGCTGTAGTCGACTATGTTACCCATAATGATTCTGTAGCCAACAAACCTTCTTGTTAAATGAGGAGTGTTTTACTCATTACCTAGAGATGGTATGTTTAACCTATTTTTTTCATGAAAAAATCCTTTTGTAAGACATTCAGCTTTGCGCTGACAAGTTTTATCTGTAGGAGAGTGCAGTTAAAATTCTGAAAAGGTTTTGTTTTAAATGCCACTGCTGAAAATGTCTTCGGAAGCACGGATATGTCTGAGAAATACAGCACTTCGGTCTAGGTCACCCATCCCATTACCCGACCCGGCTAGTGTTGCTGCTCCTCTGTTGCCACCGAGCCACACATTATTAAAATGAAATAAAACATTAAAACTCCTTCAAAAAGTGTAACAATAAGTCAGTTTCGCTCTCGACGAGCAAGTTTACCGCCGACAAGTTGTGGAGCCCATTCATAATTTCCTATTCATTGAACTTTCGAGTGAAAACTCCACGGGAAGCCGAAAAAGTCTTGCTTCGAGAAGCGAAAAGGGGATCTTTTTATGGTTCTCTTGGATTTTGTAACGTAATTCTTTAAGTTTTGAAAGAAATTCAGAAATTGGTGCCAACAAAACTGAATTGGGAAATTGCTGGTTAAATTGCGCAGTGAATATTGCGAGGAACCAATTACATAACCTGCTTTTACAGGTTATATAAGATCACGAGCAAATACAAGTGATGTACTATCGGAGACACTCGCGCTTGACCAGTCTAAGGGCTAAATTGGTTTGCAGGATGCCGTGTTGCCACTCACTCTTAGATTAATGTTCAGTTTGCCAACGTCACATATATGATTTTATCGGCTTATAACTAGTTGTAGTAAGAAGTAGTAAAAATATGAGATAATTGAGGATGTCGCGGAGCAGTTGTGCCAGTGCATTGGCAACGATCGCTGTTGTAAATCCACACACGTCGGGTCGGAAATGGGACTGGAGACCACGCCGACAGAAAATTTGTGAGGTATCTTCACGCTACGGAACGCACATTGGGGAGTTGGTCCCGGCTAACGTAGCTAGAAGCTTGATAACATCTGACATTAAAGTTTCTCTCTAACCATACTCCTCTTCAAGAATCCGCACTGAGCCCGCGTGTTAGAGTTTGACCCTCGACACCTCATAGTTGGGGTGTTTAACCACACTGAACCCGCGTGTTAGCGTATGGCTGGAAGCACTGGAGGTGGCTCGCCTCATAGTGAAGGTGAGGCCTGTACCCAGCCATGGGACGTATAAAGACAGTTTAAGTAAACAAGGGTAGGTTTAGCTACGATGCGTTTGCATGGGAACATTTCTACAAAGAGGTAGAACAGCCATTGTTCGTAGGGTTACTAATCGTTTGCGACACAGGGAATGCAATTGTTTACCGAGGACAAACTTGTGGGATTGCTCGACGGATTTCGCCACATGACTTGGTCCTCGGGAGAGAAGATGAGCTTTCGAGCCATGGGTCAGCGATCTTTATTGTACTTTTATCTATGCAATATCAATTTAAATACCAATGATGTAAAGTAATAACCATATAACCTATCCAGCGTTATTTTTAAAGCCTAAGTCAAATTATTTTTGTTTTATAGATGACAGTATGTTTTTAATAAATTATAAATCATCTTAAACAGTTACTTAATCGAGAATATTAAAAGGTGATTTTTGAATAATAAACAATTTAAGATAAATTTAAATATCAAACGTAAGGGTGTTCCAAAAATTTTACAAATTGGTTAAATATCACCTGTGTAGTTCTCGGTCAGACCATAATTAATTACTCTGTATAGTTCTTGTTACTAATGGAGTTAGCCAATAACCAATAGCCCTGCAGATCATCTTCTGTTCAGTGCCACTCGCTTGTTAACGTGTGCAATCAGCTGACGAGCCCATTCGCAACCAATCAGAGCAGTATTTAGTAGGTAAACATTGAATTAGCCTTGTGTACCTACATAGCCATAACATAGGATACCATAGGAAGGAAGGCCATATCTACATAGTTGTAATATACTGCATACTCTTGCATAATTTTACCCGACTTCGTCTGAAGGTGGGTCTGTGTTTTCGAAAGTTGCCAATACATTTCTGTGACAACAAACCGCCCTCACAGTTGTTGATCGGACGGTCTTTTAGCCTTGCGGAAAAAAAAGCATGTTGTTCATGTGATTGTTACCTGTACTTTTTTGAATTGTAATGTATGATTGCAGTTTTAAAAAAAAGCGGGACGATAATGAATAAAGAAAAGAAGGCAATAGACAAGAAACATTTAAAAATAAGAAAATGTCTATGGTAATATAGCTGGAGTGCTAGAACACAGCTTTGGTCAGGTTATCTTTCCACCTTGCCCATGGGCGTCATACACTGCGTTTGCTTTCGATTGGTCTCCATTCAAGAACTTTTTGAGAAGAGATTTTGGTTTTTGGCGGTTTGGCGGTTTGGCGGTTTGGCGGTTTTTGTTGATGTCATTCGCTAAAGCATCTATATAAAGACGCGTCGTTTAGTCCAGTTCGGTCCAGTTCGGTTTTTCGGCTCTCCTGAAAAGTTGCTAAAAATTACATACGTGGTGGTAGAACTTAAACGATGAATGGCAACTTAAAGATGCTTCAAAAATTTCGCATATTAGTTATCACCTATCTAGTTCTCGGTTAGACCATAATTAATCACTCTGTATAGTTCTTGTTACTAATGGAGTTAGCCAATAACCAATAGCCATGAGATCATCTTCTGTTCAGTGCCACTCGCTTGTTAACGTGTGCAATCAGCTGACGAGCCCATTCGCAACCAATCAGAGCAGTATTTAGTAGGTAAACATTGAATTAGCTTTGTGTAGGTAGGCACGAAGGCTAACATAGTTGTAATATACAGCATAGACTTGCATAATTCTACCAGACTCTGTCTGAAGGTGGGTGTGGGTTTTCGAAAGTCGCCAATACATTTCAATGACAACAAACCGCCCTCACAGTTGTTGATCGGACGGTCTTTCAGCCTTGCGGAAGAAAAAGCATGTTGTTCTTGAGATTGTTACCTATACTTTCTTGAATTGTAATGTATGATTGCAGTTTAAAAAAAAGCGTGACGATGAGTGATTAACGAAAAGAAGGCAATAGACAAGAAACATTTAAAAATAAGAAAATGTCTATGGTAATAAAGTCATCCTCGTCATCCTTCCATCTTGCCCGTGGGCGTCATACGCTGCGTTTGCTTTCGATTGGTCTCCATTCAAGAGCTTCTCGAGAAGAGATTTTGGTTGTTAGAAAATACTAATGAAAACAGTCGGGAAAGAATGGCGAATATTTGTCTTATTTACCAAACGAAGTCATTTGTTTTTTTATAAAGTCGTTAGTGTAAAAAAGGACTTCATGCTTTAGTCATTCTCTACCAGACAACCATTGGGATCTTGGCCTTTAATGCTGTTGGCGATGCGAAATTCTGATTTAGAGACTGCAATAAATGATTTTACCCAAATATTTTGAGATTGTTAATTCCCTTACTCGTATATCCTACTAATATTATAAATGTGAAAGTTTGTATGTGTGTATATGCCGTGTTGCTTTTTTACGTTAAAACTACTGAACGGATTTCAATGAAACTTTACAGGCGGCCGCTAGTCGGACATAAATATGAAAAGACATACATCACAGATAAAGGTCACAAACAATCAGTGTGTGTTTAAACACAATATTACAAGTAGCATCCGTTGAAACCTGCCTTATTCGGTTATCTGTGTATTATTTTAACATGTCCGGGCGGGGTTGTTGATTGTATCTCTGGTATGTTTGCGGACCGGCTTCCCTATTGAATTTCCATTTCACTGTATATTTGAAGAGATACTGACGTTTGTTCATGGTTGACCAAAGAGCACACTTTTCTTTCATTTTGGGATATTTAAGCAGTTGGTAAATGAAGTTACTTACGTTTTGGTTTGAGTTATTTTAGGATGTGTTCGAAATTTCTGAGCACTGTGCGCGTGAATGTGCCTACTGCTTGAGACCGCAGTACTACTGTGGGCAGAGGCCTGCAGCAGGTAGGAATTTCAGTCCCGCAAATAATTATTTCGTAATTTTTCCTGTCTTGCGGGATCACCTCTCCGGATCTCGAAAATTACAAATACACACATCAAAAGTGTCTAGGGATATCTCAAGCATTTTCATACAAAGTATAGCTATTGGGGAGGCTGTAAAAATTAAAATATTGATACCAACGTAGAAATTTTTAGGACACAGAAACTTCTATATCTGCCCTTTCAGATTGTATAAAGAAATTCATTGTGGTAGCATTATTGTACAATCGTAAGGACGTTAAAAAAAAGACAGATTTTTCTTTTAAAAGGTTTCAAAATTTTAGCAAAATCAAAGATATTAGATAATGCTCAGCATTATCTTAGAATAACTCGAGGAAACAGGCATAAGATAAAGGTTAAGAATATTACAAAAAAACGTTTGATTTTGCTAAAATTTTGAAACCTTTTAAAAGAAAAATCTGTCTTTTTTTTAACGTCCTTACGATTGTACAATAATGCTACCACAATGAATTTCTTTATACAATCTGAAAGGGCAGATATAGCAGTTTCTGTGTCCTAAAAATTTCTACGTTGGTATCAATATTTTAATTTTTACAGCCTCCCCAATAGCTATACTTTGTATGAAAATGCTTGAGATATCCCTAGACACTTTTGATGTGTGTAGTAACACAACACAAGTTGTTTTTTGGGTTAATAAAATAACTACGAAGACTTCTTAACCACGAAAGTAATCCAATTTTACGGATAATGATATCCTCATGTTTATTATTCGTCGGTTTGCCACGAATGGATTATAATATTGAGAGATAGATTGTAAACTAATGTTTATAATCATCTGGTAATATTATTGCATTGAAAAACATTTTTTATATTAAGATTAGGTAGATCGATCTAAAGGTATGGAGCAGGTAAAGATCTCAAAGATGAATTCAATTTTGGTGACGTTTATCACGGTTTATCAAATACTAATCTTTGTATTCTTTTCAACAAAAGGTCACCTATTTAGGTAGGAATCGTATGTACTTTAAAACCTGTAATTGTTTGCAGTTAACTCATGCTTAGCGCGAGTTATCTCCGCAGCCATCCGGTGGATGTGCGCTTGACTCGGCTCATCCACCGGTTATTACGCCAAATCCCCAGACAAGACGTCTACACTTGCTATCAGGACGCAATCATGCGTGACGCTTATGTGATCATTAGGGACTAACTACATAATATAATTGTTTACGTTAGGTTGATTGGTATACAGAAATATGGATTTGACCTTAGTATTTGACAGGAGAAAATCTGACGTGAGAGCAATGATATTATGAAAATAATGTAGATAGGTTATGTCAGTACTGACGCTAGTCAAAAATTTACCACGATGTACGACGTAGTTAATTTAGCCGTGTTATAACGTGTGAACAAGATAGTATGATAATTTTCTAGAGCGTCAATGCAGCAACACTGTCAATACTTTGTTCAGGTGTACGAAAATGTTCTGATTTTGGTATCGGATATCTACCTCTTCGAAAAAAAGAGGTAGATAGGTTACTTGTGCTAAAAAAGTAGCAGAAGTAACCTATCAAATTCTTTTTTTATTGTAATATCATTGCGTTAAAGGAGTAATGTGATTATCATGTTTGCGCCGTCGAGTAGAAAACAGTTGCTGAATTATGTCCTTTACAATAATCTTCGTTTCATCTCCACAAAAAGCGTTAGTTTTCTTATACACAGTCTTCACTTTGATAAACAAACAAATCATTGATTCACAGATCTCCAAATGTACTATTTGTTGGCCGTGTGATAGAATCACTTCTAGGCAAACAAAAAACGGGAGTTCTCAAAACTAAGATAATGATATTATTGTAAGTTTCACTAACATTTTTTAAAATTATGATTTTTACTAACTGCTGTTCGAATGCAACTGGAAAGTTTTTTTGCCCCATTCTTATTTTCTCAGCGATAATGCTATGGTTACTTTATACTCGCTTGTTATAATCATTTATGTTCCTACTCCAAACCCTCAGTGATTCAAGCCACAATTTGCGGGTTGTATGGACAACGCCGACGTCGCATTTATCAACTGGTTAAATCGACGGTTCCGTACATATCCGTCCATGCCAGTTTGCATTATGTATTCGTGTGTACCACGGCTAAGGTCGGCCCATGTAAACACTGCATAACTTCATTTGCCGCAGTCGGCTCGGCCGGTTGATTAAAATTTATCGAGTCTAACCCAACCCAATGTGCCTTAACGGGAACATTAATAAACATAGTTGTGTATTTATTGCTTAGTAACTCAGACTGCCTTCGTCAATGGTCAATATGTTACGGAAAGAATAGTTAGTTCGATTTGTTTATTTGCGACAAATAAACCCCCTAGTTATTGGGGGGGGGGTTTATATCCCCCTATAACTGGTCGACTGTCGACAAACCACACAGAATAGCAGAACTATTTGTTTGCAGGTCACCGCCACTAGTGATGTGTTAATAAGTAAGTATATCAAAAATGGTTACACGCTGTATCACACTCGAATCCTCAGGTGATGCAAATAAATTGAGATAAATATGATTTCGCAAGCACAAACAGTTTTAAGAGCAACTCTCACAGAAAGATGTTTGTTGGGATTTAGTTTTAAAATTTTAATACCCCCAATGAGTAGGGGTTTGGAGAATGAAAGGCAACGTAGGATAATAGATCAAATTTGAAATCAACTAAGCATCTGTTGTGTTTATAAAATGAACAAAGAAATAAAAGTAACAAAAGACACGATATAAAACAATACAAACAACTCCTCCGCGGACCTTATTCATTCACTCAGACATTCTCATAACAATACACAACTTCCAATCGGTTTAACTTGCGCTATAAACTAATAGCTTTATATTCAGTCTCATTATGGAAAAAAGCAAGGATATTAAATCCGGAAAAGGCAGCTTAATGCGCGATTTATTACATAGACTGCAGTCTTGCAAGATTTATTGAATCCTTGCCCACCTAGCTCGGCCTCATAATAGCATCCGGTGTGATATTAAGGCTGCTATTTTTTAATTTTATTCAGCTCCTGCACCAATCTTAATGGAAAACGTATGTATAACTTCAAAATCTGTTCTCTGGTGATGGAAAACATCGATATAAAATCCAAGCAACCCGGATAACGGTAAGCTCGCCCCTTGCCACGTTGAGTTCAAATTCCCTCGGCGAAATGTAAGCTTCTGAATGTTCCATTCACCATGACGGCAACAATCAGTGCGCTAACCCATTAGGGATATGGTCTTGAGGGTGTGTCATGTTATGTTAACTTCATAATGTAACACAGGTAACATACAAACTTCTTGTATGCGCCAGGCCACTTATAAAATCAAAAGTGAGCGCAAAAAGAAAAATAAATGCTTATGTCAGATAGAGAAAAAGAATGGGGCTTACAAGTGAAAGCTAATCTCAGATGGCGCCACCACCGTAAGATCCCTTGTTTAACTTTGACAGTGTGTAAAACATTCTGAGCCATTACTTTGATTTATCAGTCCGTAATCATTCATACCCTCATGCGGGTAATCAAGTGCTTGAACTGCCTTCGGTGACGCTTAAGATTTGTGAAGCGAAATACAACATTCACAGCTTTGATCCGAAAGCGTTTGCTACGCATAGAATAGGGATGGGCTAAGGGATAAGAATTTATTCGGCTAAATACACATAAGTACAATAAAATAGTACTTAAGGCATATATAGAGAATAGGTATTCTTCATTAAGAATTAAGTTTCTTCATTAATGTGCAATAAAGAAACTTAAAGCTTACTTAGAACTACGAGAACATTCAAAGCAATGCACCATTTACGCGGCCTTAGTGAAATGGCACATACTTAAATTAGTACGCTTCTGATTTATTTAAAAAAATATAGGCTTCTATCATCATTGACTATCTCACTATTGAAAAAATACGTCATATTTTAAATATCCCTGTATTCCCTGGCCCCAAAACTCCTTACCTTCTTGAAGTATGCCATGCCATACGATGAGACAATTAATTCTTACTGAGACATAATTTTATGAAGTGAAATTCTAATAGTATTTAAAACTCCATGTTAAGGGAGACAAGTCATCCAAGTTACAGCACTAAAAAAATGGCATGCTGTACTACATATTTCTGTTATGATATTCTTTGGGTTGAGAGGAAACATTTTTTATGGAAAAGGACGTGTTAGATAATAGAAAACGAGTTTTACTGTATTTGACCATAGGTGACTATTTAGTTTTGCAAGCTGCAAAAATCGGAAATAAATCGCAGTAAAAAGTTGAATTAGTAGGCCATAAAAAATACTGTGTAGTCTCGGTGCAACATCCCTATGAAGGGTCCACCGTTCGTTGAACAATCTTCCGCTGACAACTGTCAACCCTTTATTGCTGTTTACGAACATCGCAGACTTGTCAAAAGAAGCGACAAATATGGGACGGAATCAACTGAGTAAATCGACCTTTGTTTTGAACCTGCGCGAATGCGCGCCAAAATTGTTTATCCTCAAAAGTGGTTGCCAGCCCCTATTTATAATTAATTACAAACCTTTCAAATGAGTTTGTTTAGTTAAACAGGGAATATTTAAATATATGCCGGCTGTTTATGCAAACTCTGATGGATAAGTTGTATTATTGTTTTGTGTAATTAATTTTTCGGGCAGGCGCACAGACGTACCTACACATATTCGGAGGGGGCAACACGTCTACAAGTTTTTACATGAAGAAACATTATGTGTGGGAATAATAGGTATAATACGCCTGAATGCGACAGCTAAAATTATATTTGTGTCATGTCAATACAATGCAGAAGTTTTCTACCAGTAGATATTTATACGCGATTCTTGGCTAGGCGCCTGAGTAGGTGCGAATTGTTTTCCAATTACTACTTTTATGCGGGACACTATCTTTAGGTTAGTTACTTTATGTTATAATAACATTTCAGCAATGTTTCATTGTGTTGTATCCACCACACTTGCCACATTGCAGTTAGTAACCATTTGATTATTCTGGGTCTTGGTTTCCCATTTCTTAATTATTCACATAATAGTCGTATAATACATCTACTTAAAATTACAAGTATACCTAGATCAGTGTCTGACATTTTCAGTATAGGCCTAGATAACATTAGGAAAAAATATCTGATCCCCACTTTTTTTTTTATTTCCACAAATGGCAAATTTCCCAGCATTTTTAAAACATTGACTGCCTGGAATTATTAAAACAATGCTCATTCCACTCTATTGACAACATTGCAATGTTTCGAGCCGATTAAAAATGCAGGACTACGTCATCACTCGCAAATACTCGCAATATTAATCACTACTGAAATTGTTTCCAACAGGGATTTGAGAAGTCATCGCTGAAATCAAAAAACTACTCGATGACGGCGTTTCGCTGGTGTTGGTTCCATTTCACAAAAAATATGAAATGTTTTCGAAAAGCTTTGGAACAATTTACTGATGAAACGGAATATTTAAAACCACCGAATTGGACGTTATATTTTACCATTCTGATTAAGTTAATTAAGATGAATTGAACATTTTATATGTATGGTCGTGTCCATCACAAAGATTTGAACCTACTTATATTTCAAAACTAGTTATAGGTCAATGTTAAAAACTGAGTTCAAAATGGTCCTACTGCTCAAAGGGCTAACATACAGAACTCAGGTTTAATTTAAATCATAGTCTCAATAGTTCTGAAAAAAAAAAACAAACCTTCCTAGCCTAAAGTCCGTTTTATGGATGTCGCGACGGCCTATAGCGGACTATATTCGCGTTAAGAAAGCAGTGATTTCAAACTTGTCGTTCGATCTAGCACGCCCCCTAACCAATCAAATCGTTCCTAATTAGAAACTCAAGTCCACAGTGACCAGTTGAATAAATCAGTGCATTCTTAAGGCTGTACGAACTGTAGTTGACTACTTAATATCACTTTATAGACCTAAATGAGAAAAAAATATAAGTCAGTTTCTCACACTTGTGTCGGCTCACACGCTACGGGGTAGAGCGAGTTCGCGAACAGTTCCGCCAAGTTAGTATTTAATTTCACTTCTCCCGGTGGACTCCAACATCATCCGCGGTAGGGATGGTACGGGGAGCGGGAGTAACCGGTGTTACGGATATTTAGTGGGACAGATAAAATGGAACGAAACAGGAGATAGGGTTAACGTCAAATAATACCAAAGAAAATAGATTGTCATATGATTGCCCTCCTTTGCTAATATTAAAATAAGTTACACAGCTGAAACTTTCGGAAATGACTGATGGAAAGTGCCTTCATGTAGGTATCACATATTACATATTTGTTAATGCATGTTTTTTCTGCAACAGCGGTTGAATAAATAAATAGGATTGAAAAAATGATCTGTCAAAGATTTACAAACACGTACGCGGGGTCAATGACAAATTCATGAGTAACTGACAAAACAGCTGTATAAATAATAATCAGCAGTGGTAACTTTAAATGCTAATTTAAAGTTTAATTTAAGTTAAACCTATGTATTATTTAAGGCTGTTCGTTTCCCCAATAAAGAAAATAGATACAATAAATATTTTATTCACAGTTAAACCAAAAGTGTTTTTGAAGAATAGATCAAGAGCAAAAGGATATGTCTTTTGATAATATACTTAAATACCGGATATTACCGGATTACCAGTATTTGCCCAACCCTAGCCTATAGCGGCTCAACTCACTTCTTACACTTCTTAATTAGGCCCGACAGTAAGTACTTATAATGTGGACTTAGTCTTTGCTTTTGGGAATTACCAGGACGGCGCCTATTAAGGACGGTGTTTAAGGGAGTGTCGACATTTAATACTTATCGTAAAACAGACGCATCGTGTAGTTATGGCTTTTGCAACGAAACGGGGCACTGATCCCCTGACTGAGAAGGGAACGAACATGTTCGATTAACAAATTAAGTACCTTTTTTGGGTTCTATAAGGTGCCAGTGGCACAGTTGTGATAGTAATCGGCGACAATCGCTGTTGTGAAGCAACACAACGGGCCAGAAATGGGATGGGTGTCCATTCCAACTGATATTTAGGGCCGGCGCCCACTATCGGCATCGGCACGCTTCAGGCTTTTAAGGTGGCAAATAGTAATATACTCTAACATAATGGCAATAAAGTCGAAAATGCTGTAACAGCAGCCTCAAGCGGTATTTTTGTTATTACGAGAACACATCACGGAAATTTCTACTTTATTGCCATAATGTTAAAGTATATTGCTATTTGCCACCTTAAAATCCTGAAGCGTGCCGATGCCGAAAGTGGGCGCCGGCCCTTACTGATGTATTTTTCGGACATCTCCATGCTTCGGAAGGTACGTTAAGCAGTTGGTCCCGGTTGATGTCGCTAGATGTCAGTCGTTATGCCTAGTCAGAGGCCTTAGGGCGGCTAGGTAACATCTGACATTAAGGTTGCTCACTAACCTTACACCCCTCCAACAATCCACACTGAGCCCGCGTGTTGGAATATGGCTCATTTCACCTTAGCCGAGGTGCGGCCTGTGCGCAGTAGTGGGACTTAAATAGGCCGTTTATGTTATGTGGGTTCTACATGGCAAGCAGACGTGAGGTCCTGAACTCCTGAAATCCAAGACAAGTGCAATTATACAGTTACTACGAACTGGTCAATCTCTCTTGAACATCTTGATGGTCTGCATAAATGTGACAGTGTATCTCCTGGGAGAGCGAATTAGCATAATAGCTTCATTTAAAAACTTAACTTTGTTGAGTTTAAAAATTGTGTGTAAATTTATAAATTTTCTTTAGAACCTTTGTAAGTCTATTGTTAAGTAGGTAAGTTTTTCTTTATGTGATAATTATTCATAGAAGTGATAAGTTTTGTTATATTGCTAGTGAGCAAGATGAAAAAACATATAAAGTTGTCCTCTAAGTGGAGCTTTTAGCGATTTGAAGTTTTGATGTGCAAAAAGGAATGTCTTAATTTGTCATGGTTTCCCTAACATAGTTAGAGTAGTAGTAGTGTGACCTGAATTTGCACATCTGAGTTGCGAAATTTTTATTTATATGTATGAATTGTAGTTATTAGCTTAATTTAATCCGTTTTATTAATGGTAATTTAATTTATTTACGTTACTGTTGCCATTGTTTGCGCGGCCCATAAACTCCGAAGCATCCCAAAGCACCAAATCACATCCCGTCCTATTAATATTGGATTAAAACCCCATAAAGCGCCATTATTCGAGCCACTAGTTCGCTAGTTTGGAGCCGACTATTTATTATTTACCGGCCAACTTTCGCGGCCATAATGTATAACATTTCTGCCGGCATTAACTTTTGTATTAAGTCGTTAATATTTTAGTTGACGGTCGCAGGAGTCGGGAGTTAGATGCCATGGGGCGGCACCTCGTGACCTCATGGGATTTAGAGTGCAACCTATACTGGATAATGCTTATGGAAGGGTTATTTCTGTGTGTTTTCATGTTTTTGACATGTTTTAATTCAAATCTCAAACTGAAAGGCGAATGCCTTCATGTTAAATTTTGGTCACTAAGGTAAAGTTTGTGAAATCCTGCACTTGTATTATACCTAGTCGTTTAGGTTTATTCTATGGATCGGGGGCAACCTGCGCAAGTGTAACAAATTTGATGTAATAAGAGATGTTCATAGCATTGGCTAGATTCTGTTTTGATATTTTTAAGACTGTGATTATGAGATAATAAAGAGCACAAAAGGCATGGGTGTGCATAGCAGAGGATGAGCTGCGGATTTCACTCTCTACCTAATGACATAATAATCGGCAATGCTGTGTGTTTTCAGATAAATAGATGAAAGTAATCCCATTAAGTAGTGGAAAAATACGCAGCTCACTTTCTGTTAAGCACATCATTTGGTTATTTCAACTGGAGCTACGCCTTATCGCGGATCCGCATTTGGAGGTGTGAAATCCAGCAAGCCTATGAGTAAGGCGGGATAGCAATCCCTAATTTTTGTAATATGTGTGAATACAAGCACTGAGAAGTCGTTTTGTCCACACAGTTATCCTCAACCGAGTCGTGTACCCCGTGCAGGCAATCCGCACGGCAGGCGTGACGCCGTGTCCGCGCGCTATCTTCGCAACTTTTCTCGTTTAAACTTATTTCCTTTTATCTAGCCGCCGCAAGGGAGCGGACGCCGTTCGACTTATCGCCGGCTTTATTAAATTACTTGATAATTTCAATCCCTGACGTCTCGCGTGGCGTTGTTTATTCTTTACGAACTTTCCGCCGAAACTCTCGAGTTGGATTAAATTTCTTTTTTACTTTAGTGTATTAGGGATTTCCAGCGAAGGAAGTGTTTTGGACAATGTGCTTTTTGTTAATTTAAATTATTGTCACTAAGCAACTTCCCTAACTAAAAATCTATCTATATGAATAGGTAGAGGGATTATTAGGATAAGATTATTAACGTCTAATCTATGTACGCTATTAAAAGTTTTAACGAATGCTGCCTCGTAATTTCTAGGCTCAAAGTTTTATCTTATCCCACGGAGTCTCACGATATACCAGCTTCTATTTATGCCACTTAATTTCAAAATGCATTTTATATAACTCCCTTTTAGTTGAACATTCTAGCAAAAAGACATCCACTCACATTTCAGTAATAACACAAACTGTTTACTTACAAACTTGCCAAGTTAGCCTAATTCTTACCTCGCGTTCGGAAAAACTTTGCTAGTGGAACTCCTAGCGTCGATATCTCAAAGTTCCCTATAATTGCTCGGGGACCCGTACAATTAGTTTCTCTGATAAACTTCCAGTTCCATTATAAAGTCTTTAAGAGACCGAGATAAAATTTAATTTCAATATCTGGACGTCGGGATTTAGTCGCGATCGAGATTAATGCTACAAACTCGATATTAATTGGCTCTATCAATCCGGATGCCAGTAATGACAAATTGAGGAGTTTTCAGATTGATTTAAGATGTTCCTGTGTTTGTGGTGGGTACATTCAACCGTTCTACAAGTAGGGATGATGTTGCTATAGTTATAAAGTCATTTGTAGTTGATTTGTTTGTTGTTTTGTTGGTGCCCGTGGCGCAGTTGTGACAGTGATCGGCGACGATCGCTGTTGTAAAGCAACACACGCCGGGTCGGAAATGGGATGGGAGACCACCCAGACCGAAGTGATGTGTTTTTCGGGCATCTCCGTGCTTCGAAAGGCACGTTAGGCAGTTGGTCCCGGTTGACGTCTCTAGATGTCAGTCGTTAAGCCTAGGCATAGGCCTTAAGGCGCCTTAATAAGATCAGACATTAAGGTTGCTCACTAACCTTACACCCCTACAACAATCCGCACTGAGCCCGCGTGTTGGAGTATGACTCATTCCACCTCATAGTTGAGGTGAGGCCTGTGCCCAGCAGTGGGGCCGTTTATGTTGTTTGTTGTTTTGACAGCCGATTTGTTGTACTTAGTGGTCAATTTCTTGATCACTTGAGGACAATAATTCGTGTTCATGAACATGATTGTTTTTCCATGAAAATGTCCATAGACATTTTGTGTATGTATTATTTCATCAAAAAAGTATTTAATTATGTACAATGTTCATCGATTATCAAGTTCCCGTAGTATGTAAGCAAACACGTTATGTTTCATTTATGTTGAATAGTTAAAAATCATTCAATTGATATTCAAATACGAATAAAATATTTGTTGATAGAGTTCCTCTTTTTTCTACCCATCCATTGAATTTCAACTGTTTTCAATTAAATAACCAAATTCTATAATTTCAATCAACGCTTGCATTGCAAGAACATCAATCACATTATCCAATCAAGTGACCATAAATTACAAACTTACAGCACAAGTTAACATAATATTTTGAACAAACAACTCCTGCTCTCATCAGCTTGCCGTCAGATCTAGCGGCGAAAACAGCCAGCCGATAATTTGATAAAAATCCATTTTTTATCAACTTACGTCAGCCGCGAAATCCGCTCTGATGCCGTCAAGAATAAAATGAACCTGTAAAACGGAATGTTGTAAATAAGGGCTAGATTCCCTCGCGTTCTTGTCGGCCTAGAACATGGCTTGTGAGATTTAATTAAAAGATACTTTTATGATATGGATGCTCGTAGAAGTATTGTTAATTGTCTGTATAAAAAAGTGTGTATAAAAAATAAGTACATCAGGTTTTGATAATGGATTTATGACTGCATTGAGTAAAAAACCATGCGCGTTGTAAGGTAGCCTACCTGGCTGTAATACTTTTATTTTAACATACGTAGGTACCTACAGATCTCCTTGGAGAGCCAGGCAAGAGGTATAATGTCCAGCAGTGGACGCACAAATGCTGAGAAGAAGAAGAAGAAGGTACCTATAGGCAAATAGCACGCAAAAGCGCGCTAGTTGAAGGCAGGCGGGCCTGAGGTAAAGAGCGGGGTCATCCCCCCTCGCTCTTTACCACACACCTCCCCTCACGCGTCTGGAGCATTGTTCTGTCCTTGTCAGTCTTTATTTATTTATTTATTTTTGAAACAAGATACAAACTTACAGCTTAATTAAGCCAACACGTTTATACTGCTAAATATAATTATAACTAAACACTACTATGTGACAAATAATGTCGCACCTTCACCTTTAATGTCTTTACTTGTATCGCATTACCGAGTTCTGAATTACTCTCATCATCATCATGTCAGCCGAACCCCGCCCACTGCTGAGCATAGGCCTCCTCCAAGGATCTCCACAACGATCGGTCCTGCGCTGTCCGCATCCAGCGGCTTCCCGCGACCTTGACAAGATCGTCGGTCCACCTTGTGGAGGGCCTGCCCACGGAACGTCGTCCGGTACGCGGTCGCCATTCGAGAACCTTTCCGCCCCAACGGCCATCGGTTCTCCTCGCCATGTGTCCCGCCCACTTCAACGATGCAATCCTTCGAGCGATGTCAGTTGCCTTAGTTCTCCTGCGGATCTCATCATTTCTGATTCGATCAAGCAGGGAAATACCAAGCATCGCTCTCTCCATTGCTCGCTGGGTGACTTTGAGCCTTCTTATGAGACCCATAGTGAACGACCACGTCACACTCCCATATGTCATTACTGAATTACTTACTCTAAATACTCTATTTCTCAAAGCCCAACGCTATTTTTTCAATTTTGCACTGTACTGTGAATGGCGTTAAAGTGAAGTGACTTTCTGAATAATACATCAAAATTCCATTAATGGCCACAATATCGACTCTTCCAAACGCATCAGTTAGGACTCCATTCTAATTAATAGATCAATTAGTGAACTAAACCATTGAACTATAATTCGATTGCATCGGAGTACAGGCGAATGGAAAAACTCACTTCATTAATATAAAAGGGTTTTGGTAACTTGTGTCGTATATTTCATAAAATAAATTCGACGTAGTAAGCATTTATATAATTAATCGTTGCGCCAAACATTGAGTGTTATCATAAATTTAAAATTACTTACAATATTGTACATGGCGTTTACATTTTATCGCTCTAGAATTACAATACATATTTGAAATTATACATAGCCGAAATATCTTTTTTATGTCCTTCTTAAACCTCAAACCATTACTCGGACTTTTAATTAGGTGCAATTAAATGTACCAATTAAATGTATATTACTTACAGGGAAACCTCATGCGATAAACATTATTGCCACGTAATACGTTTCCTTGAAAAAAATGTAAGTTTCTGTCATAAAATTCAATGTACATTGAACCACGTGTCGAGAGTAGAGAAGTGTGCTTTTGTTTTTGATCAATTGATCCTATAGTTGCTGTCCTTAGATAGTTTATAACTTTGTATATTATTTATTTATTTATTCTTTATTGCACAAAGAAGAAGTACAATTGGCGGACTTTAATGCCAAAAGACATTATCTGAATAAAATAAACATAAGTTGATTGTACAGAAGGAAGACCAAGGAAGTGTAAGTCTATTTAAGTTCGTACCCTTCATGAAATAAAGGTTTCAACTGTTATTTTGAGCTTTTCGTGCGGTCGTCTGTACTACCTTTAATTGCTCGCTGAATTTGATCGCGACTATCATTAGAATTCTGCTGCCTACAATTAATCCTGCCGTGATGGCTATTACAGTAATTAATATTATAATTTAGAGCATAGGTACTGGGCCCTAATTGTCTGTAATAGTAGTATAACATACGCTTAAGACGAATGTAATATTGTAATAAAAAGAGGCAGATAGATTACTTGTGCTAAAAAAGTGGTATCCGAAATCATAACTTTCGAAGACCTAAGCAAAGCATTGACAGTTTGAGACGTCACTGCCCAACATGTATCTGTCTCGTTTACGCTCTAGTAAATAATCATACTGTCTTGTTTAGACGGTAAAATTATAGTACGTACGCCAGGGGACAATTTTCGAATTCGCATCAGTACTGACAACCTATCTACCTCTTTTTAAGTATAATATACTATAATAATATGCCAAACAGGTGTCCGCGCCACGCTAATTGTTATTGTCATGGTGAACGGAACATTTAAAAGCCCACATCAAACCCAATGTCTTAAGTGGCGAACCTCTCTTACTCGTTACTTGGGTTTTATTTGAGTTCTCACCCTTCTACCGGAGAGCTTTTAGTCCACAAAAGGATTCCTCCCGAAAATAAAAATATAATTACTCAGACATCAATACGTATCACAAGACAGCCGTTCTGAATAGAGATCGTTTAAGCTGAAATGCTTGCTTTTATGCGTACCTATATGCAATGGAGGGGCGCGTCATTTCAGCATAGACGATCTCTACCTTCTGTCTGTTGATTCACAGACGACAAGTTCTTATCCAATTTATGAAGACGTGCATTACATATCCTTACATAAACGGCCTATACGAATACGTCCCACTGCTGGGCACAGACCTCACTTCGACTATGAGGTGGAACGAGCCATATTCCAACACGCGGGCTCACTGTGGATTGTTGGAGGGGTGTAAGGTTAGTCAGCAACCTCAATGTCAGATGTTATCAAGGCGGTCTAATACCTCTGACTAGGCTAAGCGACTGACATCTAGCGACGTCAACCTGGACCAACTGCTTAACGTGCCTCCCGAAGCACGGAGATGGCCGAAATACACATCACTAAATTTCAGTAGGAGTGGCCACTTATCCCATTGCCGACCCGGCGTGTGTTGCTTTACAATAGCGATCGTCGCCGATCACTGTCACAACTGCGCCACGGGCACGGGCAATATGTATATGTGTAATACAGATACATATTGGTAAATATCTACGAGCTTGTTCATTCATCTCGGTTCATCTGGGCTAGTAAACACAGATTACACCGGGGGCCGTTTATCTTATACTAGGAACGCTAACATGGCGACGCAGATTAAGATCTGTGTCGTATCTACCCCCATATGTTCCCCCTTATTAGAAATCCCTGAAGGATGATTTTGTGTATCCATTTGTGTGTATATTAAGGTCATTTTGCAATTATTTACTAGTTAGGAATATAACACCTACTTTTAAAGTTCAAAGTCCAAAACACGGACGTAAAAGAAAGACGAACGTCACCTCGTCCAATTATGTGTGAAGCATAATATTATCAGCTAGGTGACCAGCACGTGTCATTGGCGCTGTCACACGAAGTAAAATGGCGTGGTTTGTAGCACCTATTGTGTTTTTGTGAGTGTAGCAGGTCGCGTACAACATACGAAATTGCAGCACCTTGCATGCTGCATATTTAGTGTGATGTTCCGTCCGTCTTTCTTTTACGCCCGTTGTTCAATACTAAAAAAAGCAACGCAAAGCGTTGAAAAGATCCTAAATACCGACATTATATCTGAACACCGCTGATACGTTTTTCGAAATGGTTCATTTAATTGTCAGTACGAGTACGCCTATGTCAGCTTGTGTCTGTGTCCAGCACAGCACAGTGACGAATCCAAAAAGTTTTTTGCGCCCAATCGAATTACTATGTCAGCGCCGAATTTTTTATCCCGTCTGTCAGATAGTAAAATTAGAATGTTCCCGTAATTGTTTGAAACGATCTCACCCGTTACGTCCCTAACGTTAAGCTCGACTGAATATGAACCTTATGCGTTCTACGCAAAGGTTATATTAGCTGTAAGACAAAGTTTGCGTTGGTAAATGAAATTAGAACAAAGGGTTGTCACCGGTAGGACGGCGCTCAATAAACTTTAATCAGCCCCGAGTGTAAGTTACTCTGTGCGATGTGTGTGGATGATACTCCCTCCTGTAGTCGTAAGCTAATAGGAATAAAGGTCAGAATTGAGTGCATATGTCTGCGAAATTGGCTGTGCGTGAACCATGAATATTTACTATCTTAACATTTTACGCACAAATTGTTAGAAACGAGGTGAGTGATGTTAGCTGTAATTTAGGTTTGCGAGGATGTGATCTAGACACAGGCTCAATCTGTTCGTAGGTAATTGGGAGCTGTAGTTTCAGACATCTTTTATTCAAACGACAAACATTTTGTGCAATACTGAACTCCTTTACTTATTTAACAAAAAAGACAAGACGTATCGTTTTTATACTGTAAAATCTGGTTCAAGATCCGATTAAAACTACAAAAATCTGATAAGTTTATGTGAAGTGTGTGGTCAAAGCTCGGTTGCTTCAAACTTATTACATTCTCTGTACGGCATGAACGACATTCCTTCTTGCTTTATAGCAAAAACTGACATCTGTCAAAGTTAAAAAACGGACATGGATAACATGATAAGATGTTGACTGTACATATTCGATTAATCTGTTGAAATACTTGAAATTCGATCCTGTCGAATTGCTCGATCTCGCCTTAATTTATCTGGGAATGTTAGGTACTCGTAACTTGATTCCATTATCATTGATATTCTACGTGTTCACATAATGAGAATAATTCGGTCTTAGCTTTGTATTGAGATAGAACAGTAATAATTAAATATCACTACGAATCTACACCGCGGTGTTATTATTGAGAAGTCGGCTACTACACCAAGGATCGCGGGTTCGATCCCCGCACAGTACAAACATTTGCGTGTATGAACATGTCTGTTTGTATTGGTCTGGGCGCTTCCTATGTATATTAACACGTTGAACGCCACGCCGGTCACAAACAATAGGAATTCAATTGTTAAAGTGACCGGCGGCGGTGAAAGACTTAAATATGTATTTACAAAAGAAAAAGTATTTAAGTATGTTTATCCGTTGTCTAAGTCGGAATGTCCAGGGATGTTTATTAATCTGAGAATAACAATTACTTAGTTACACCACTACAGCTTTCAAAAGTCTTGATGGTTTTTAAAGACTGTGTTTGGCTTCATTAAAAACTACTGTCGAACCTAGAACAATCAATATATGAAGTAAACAAGTGACTCAGGTTGGGCTGTCCAGGTGAACGTCAATAGCAATTTGTGACTGAAACAAAGGTCAGACACCTTTGTTCAAAGCCCTCCGGAACGAACAGCTTTGACGATGGAACGCAACGGTCTGTAGGCTGATTGATAGGATTCTCTAGTAGAGTGCTAGTATAGGAATAGCATTGGTGCAATGATATTACAATAAAAAAGATGTAGATAGGTTATGTCAGTACTGACGCGAAGTCAAAAATTGTCCACTGGCGTGCGCACCTATAATTTGACCGTGTGTACAAGATAGTATGACAGATACATGTTGCGCAGTGTCGTCTCAAACTGTCAATGCTTTGTTTGGTCGATGTTCTGGTTTTTGGTGCCACACCCACTAGCACTAACGGACACTAACGTCACGGCTGGTCCACAAATTTAAAGTCACTCAGCGGGCTATGTAGAGGGCTATGCTCGGTGTTTCTCTGCGAGATCAAATCAGAAATGAGGTGATACGGCAGAGAACCAACGTTATCGACATAGCCCACCGGATTAGCAAGCTGAAGTGGCAGTGGGTCGGCCATGTTAGCCGTAGAACCGGTAACCGTTGGAGTAAACGTGTTCTTGAGTGGAGACCGAGTCTCGGTAAGCGTAGTGTAGGACGTCCTCAGGCAAGGTGGAGTGATGATCTGCGCATGATGGCTAGCAGGAGCTGGATGCGAGCAGCCGAAGATCGAGTACAGTGGCGTGCAAAAGGAGAGGCCTATGTTCAGCAGTGGACTACAACAGGCTGATGATGAACCTATCTACGTCTTTTTATTATAATATCATTGCATTGTTGTATTCCTATTATGCATGACAGACCCATCCCACTACGACCCCTTGCGTGCATAGCTTACCTTCGGTGTTGTTCGTCGATACACTGTCAGTGCCTAGGGCACCTTTGTGAAACAGTTGAAAATTAAATTATTCATTATTTCTCTGTCATTCAGCATTACCAATTCTGTATATTAGCGAGCCTGAAACCTAGACCGTATGCTTTTTCTGGTACATATTTCTATATTATTTATTTCTGATGTGAAAGATGATTTTTTCCCAGCTTAGTTTTGTGGTAGGATACTCGTAGCACTAAACAGCAATTGTTGAAGTATTCTGCGTTACTTCCGAAGTCCGTACTTTAGTTAAAAACCACTGTGGAACCTTGAACAATCAATTGTATGGAGTAAACAAGTGACTACGGTTCAGTTGTACAGGTGAACGTCAATAGGGATTTGTGACCCAAACAAAGGTGGACGGTCAAAGCGCTTTGGAACAAACAGCATTGACTACCGACGCAAGCAACGCTTTGGACTGAGTGATAGAAAGTGCTTGTAAAGATATAGCATAATGGTTTGTCTATTATGAATGAGCGAACGACGATAGGAAGTGCAGTTGTAGAACAAAATATGGTTATGAGCACGTTGTATTTGACGAGAGATCTGAAAGCACGCTTTTTGGACAGCAATATTACAACCTTGGTTGTTTTGAAGAAAATCGTATAGTTTTTCTGTATATTGGCTTGTCATAAGTGCTTGCTAGTGTGAACAGCAAAGGTAAAGTACAAAAACGATCTATCCAGAGAAACAATGAAAAGATAGATTAACTGTGTAAGTTCTTGTAGGAAATGAATTCCGAATTGAAATGAATTCCAGATTCCGGTACGAATTGTTGTAGAGTTAAAGGCAAATGTTCTAAGGAAAATAAAGTCATCAGTCACAATTCTTTAAAAACTGACACTGTGTGATCAGCTTTCAATGCTCAAAGCGAATTTCAGAGAATCTCGTAGCAGTCGCTGACGCAAAACCACAAAGTAATCCTCTCAAAAGCTTATTTTAATTGACATAAAAAAATAAGCATATATTTTACTATGCATTAAAAAACTGTTTTCAAAGTTCTATAAAAGAAACCTTTTAAAAGTTACTAATTTATTTTTATTATTAATTTCACAGCATCACTAAGCCTATCCGAGCGCCGGTGACCATTACGCGCCCGACTGCATTTCTAATATTTTCTCATTGTTTGAACACCACCGTTTGATAGCTTCGCAAATACTGACACATAGCTACATCACTGGCAGACTTTGAATTAAATACGAAAATCAGAAACCAATTTGAGAAATCCATGTAAATCCACTCAATCTTATATCGTAATATTCCTTAAATGAGAAATCTTAACCCTCCGTAAATATGTTGGCGAATGATCGGTGTGTTTTACCTTTGAAATGTTTGAGCAAAATGTAAGTACCACTTTTCTCTGAGACGAGTTCTTGAGATCGATATTGCTGTTGCTTAGTTAGCTATACATAAAACCATTAAATCTCAAAGCTGTGTTCACAATGAACATCATTATACCTAATTCCTTATTGTAATGAATATATACGCTGAATTATAATTTAATTAGAATACACGCTGTACTAAACTCGAGAAACAAATTCCTATGTAACCTAATCTTCTTCAAGTCGCCGTGAGTTGTGAGTTTGTTTGGGCTCCGACTACCTACAGGGGTCTTATTTCTGTTGTATGTAGTTAGGAAAGACCTTTTTAGAGGTTCAGTAACGGAACATTATAAAAGTTAAAAGCTTTAGGTTCTTATAAAGACGGCTAATTTAGGCCCTTCAAATATATAATTGGTGTTCTCAGTGGCTTATGGTTAGCTGTGGACTTTCAAAGAATTATCGGACTTAAGAAAGAAGACTTACATCTAAGCAGTGTCAGTATAGAGCTATAAAAAGGATAAGGATACAATTGTTACCTGTATGTATTTGTAAGCAAAACAATCAATGCTCGTTACTTTAGCATCGTTAGGGCATTCTTTTTTTTGATACAATTAAGTACTAGCATTAGGCAAGGCCTCGAGTCACGACTTATGCGGTATAATACACGAACATATTACGTTTGCTCGAATCTGGTAAAAATCAACACTTGTGAAACCATATGACCATGTGTGTGCAAAAATAAATAAAAACACAGGTATTAAGAAACTCACAAACTATGAATAACTTAAAGATAAACGGCTTAGATACGTCCCACTGCTGGGCACAGGCCTCACCTCAACTATGAGGTGGATCGAGCCATACTCCAACAGGTGGGCTCAGTGCGGATTGTTGGAGGGGTGTAAGGTTAGTGAGCAACCTTAATGTCAGACGTTATGAAGCCGCCCTAAGGCCTCGACTAGGCTTAACGACTGACAAATCTGTTTATTAGTTTTTTTTATCCGTTCGTACAAAAAACGACACGGGATACGGCAAAAACGACAGGAATTCGTGGGTAACGATTCGGTACTTCGAACCCGAACTTACCCGTTACTCGGTAACGAATACATCCGGTTTGCAACAGCTCTAGTTCAGTATTAAACCTAAGCTCGTTATCCACTAGAGCTGTGCTGAAATATATGGAGCTTTAGTCAAACAACCAATCAGATTCCTATCCCTATTTGTACGTAGGCTATTCGAATTCGGATACGTAAGTACGGATATCAGATACATTGTTTAAAATACGGTTTATAGTTTAACATACTGCGAATTATAATTCAACATTTTGGAAACTAATATTCAACATAGTATATTTGCGTAGTCAAACTTTACGCTCATATTAGTTAACTTTGCCTTTATCCACTTAACTATATATTTTTCATAATAAACCCTTCCGATTTCTGATAGCAAAAAATGAAAAAATACAGAGTCTAAGGAAGAAAAATTCTTCACCGCTCCTGCAGAAACTTCCGTTACAATCACATAGATTTACATTTCACTCGTAAAAAATATTATCCTTCACAAACGCATACGAATTCACTATACCGGCTTGCGTAACAAATGTCATACGAAACAAGGACACTGGGGGAAGTTGTTTTATGAAATTACGCATACGTATTCTTTGTATTCTGCAAAGAATACGGTAGGCTAGAGTCACAAATTCAAGTGAAGCCAGAATTGTGTCGTGTGTGGGGCGAATTGCTGTGGGAGAAAGGATACAGGATAATGGATATACCTACATATTTTCAAAAGACCAGAGGCGGGGCGGAACGTGTCAGTGGTGCTTGGTCCTCAGAAGAGACTTGAGGGATGTTTTTTTGGGGGGGACGTTTTTGTCAACTCTCTTTACAAGAATAGTAGATAGGACACATAACTTCGGTGTTTCGTCCAGACTCTGGCTTGGAACCCGCGTGAAGACACACGGGTTTTAAACCAAAATCTTAAACCACTGGGTCAGACCGCCCTCAAAAATGACATCTGCTTATTTATTTTTGAAACCTCAACGGCCACGCTCGTAACTTTTGTAATTGTTCATTAGACAAAATGTCAAACTAATGTAACTTCAACTCATAGGAATACCGAAGATCGCACAGTGACTTCAAGATATTGTCGAACTCGAACGAATGCGAAGTCAGCTCGAATTTTGGCTTTTTGTAAACTCAATAACTTCGCGAATATGATCATTTGAGTGAAAAGAACTAAGCCAAATAAGTTATAATGTTAAAATGTTATTAAAATTATTTCGATACAAATGAGGCAGAAAACCAATTCAAAGTGAAGCCAGTAGACGATTAAAGTTGGCGTTTTCTTCTCATCAAGATCGAGATGAGATTTGGCGTTAGCCAGAATAGCATAGCTGGTCCAGTTTTGGGAGGCCAGCCACTTAAATACCAGACACGGTTTTTTCAGAGAAATACATACGTCTTGTGCAGGCTGGCACGCCATTTACTGCCGTATTATTTTATGAGGGGCCTAAGGGATGGGGTCGAGGGAAATACGACCGGCGCGTACCCCGTGATATACACAGGTAGCACTTTACACGCCTCATGATAGTTCGTCACACGTAATAAAATTTTTAGAACTTCCAGTTTTGGGATGAAATGTTGCCTAGTAGGAAGGTAAATTATGCTAGACCTTCGGCAGAATAAAATGCACAGTACCACAACAGCACAGTAATTGTATTACTGATTAAAAACTATTTTATTCATTATTATCATCAACACTACCAGCCCCCCAACAGAGGCCTCCCTCGTACATTCCCAGAAGAGCCGGTTTTGCATCCATTGAAATACTGCGACTCTGATCCTTGCGGTAGTCAAATTCATCATTGATTTCAAAACACGTATAACAACAAGATTTTACAACAACGTAAATGCAAATCAGAATATACCACAAACCAACCGCCTGAATATTTCCCCGCGTATGTACTACAAAATATTTCTAGTTTATTTACATTTCGAGTGCCGGCCGGAGAAGGGAGCCCCTGACATGTGCGATAGGGATATTCGAATTCCCGCCTTCTCGTATTTTCTTTCAACAAAATGGCGTTATAAGCGGCTGGCCCAATTCCCTGTTACCTACACACCTGATAAAAAAGGCGCGCCACGCTATAAAACTATGTGCGAATATCAAAAGTTGTTATTCTCGACGCGGGAGAGGCAAAGGAATCTAAATTCATAGAGCCTTGCGTTATCTTCTTTCCTTGTTTTTTACTTAAAATTGCGAGTGTGTTTATTTCGTTTATTCCGCCTTTGAAGTAGAGGCATAAGAACAAAGTGAGGATGAAAGTAGCTGCCTAATTTAAAAGCTTATGTAACGCTACCAAGACGTAACACAAATTGTTTTTTAAGCAGTAGCTGTTGTCCGCCACGTTAATTCGATTGAATTCTTTATTTATTTTTTCTTCTTTATTTATTTTGTTTGTTAGATAGTTTCTCTTTTGATATATTTGCTGTCTTTTGCTCTCGTAAAAAGCTTCATTAATGTTTCATCTTTCGTCATCGTCATCAGCCTATGCTTTTCTTCTGCTTGACGTAGGCTATCTATCCTACCCTTAAAATGAGAAAATCCAAGAATCATGCAATAAATATTAATTTATATTAGCTAGAAATACTTAAAATGTGAATGTTTCTATCTTCAAGAACGAAGACTAGAACAAAGTGGGTAACTCCCATATCTCCACTTTTAATGTTGAACTTTTAACAAACTAAAACTTCGCACAGCTTTCTAGACTAAGTAGTTTTGGCTGAGCGTTGATCGTATCTTAGCTCAAACAGGTTATAAGTAATATGTAGACGTATGGTCAACGACATGACAGGCAACGTTTTTCAGTCTTCATGCTCTCTTCAAAGAATGTCATTTATCAAGAGCAATATGAAAATGGAAATGGGTACCCTGATGTGCCGTTAACCTTACAAAGTAGCACATACATCAGCTAGGTATCGCCTCCAGGATGATGTTGCCACTGGCACGCAGTCAGTTCATCAGGGATGGTGTTCCTTTACGAATGATGACGTGAAAGCTATCAGTGTGAGAGTGAAGACCTTAAAAGCCTTTTGTAAAATAAGCTCAAATATCTTCCCAATATAGCCAAATTCTTATGCTGTTCCCCCTCAATGGGCCAAGTGACTGAAGTGGAAGGACCTGATCCAATATAATGCACGCACCGACAGACAAAGGGATGGAATTTCGATTAAAAATCATCTTAGCAAGTGCAGTGTCGCGTGAAATGCCTCGTTCGCTTAGCCAGGGGATTTGCTTTCGGGATTTAGGGCAGTGGTCAAGCTATTGAAGACTGTATAGTAGGGTACAGTTTAATTTCTTGAAGAAAGCGGGGTTAAATAAGATAAGAAACATTTATCCACCGCCAACAAGGTTTCTGCTTCGCCCGATGGTTGACTGGTAGAGAATGCCTTCTGGCATTAAGTCCGCCAATTGTACTTTTTCTTTGTGCAATAAAGAATAAATAAATAAATAAACATTTTTTGCATACCAAACAGTAACCTACTTTGTGTTCACTGTACAATTTGCGGCTAGCTCTCCGGTGATGGAAGACACTGATATGAAACCCAAGCAACCCGGATAACGGTGGTAGGCTCGCCGCTTACCACGTTGGGTTCAAATTCCCTCGGCGAAGCTTCTGAATGTTCCGTTCACCATGACGGCAACAATCAGTGAGCTTCTCACTAACCCATTAGGGATATGGTCGTGAGGGTATGTTATGTTATGATAAACAGTAACCGTAATTGCGCAAATTCATCAAAACTTAAGATAAAAAAGTTAATTGGTTGTCAAGTATATGGTGACGCAAGCCATAGGTACTATAAGACTCCAACACGCGGGCTCAGTGCGGATTGTTGAAGTAAGAAACTCAGCAGTTACTCTTTTTAAATCGTCCAATGTTTTACAGTACAAAGTGAATGTTTGAATGAACCAACTACCCCGCCATTTACCCCTTTAATAACCTCTTACTAACTATAATTCATTTTTAAATTTCAGAGTAGAGAAGCCGTTTTATTTAATTACCATAGAAAATGTTTGATGTGTGAGTTTCCTGTCTTTAAAGCGTTTCATATAGCACGCTCCTCCAATCTCAGCTCGGAACAGTTGAGAACCGAAGCCGCTCTAAACAGCAAGAGGGCTGTGTTCGGAGCTCCTCACAAACATTAACACTTCCACCTGTCTGCACACTCTTTGGAGCTCTGGTGATTCTGTGTCGCTTCGAGAGTGGGAAGTCCTTTAAATTAGGCAATTCGGTTAATGCACATATCGTTTTAATAGTAAAAAAGATAAATCTAATTAAATATTTTTCACCCGACACAAGACTTTTATCTGGCTTTTTTTCTCCCTTGCAGTGGTTTAATAATGTTTTTATAATTTAATAAATATTAAAACACAGACAAGAAAGAATATATAATGATATGTTCCGAAATAAAACAAAGATGCCAAAAGTCTAGAACAAGGTAACTGAAATATGTTTAAACTCGGTAATTACCATAGAAAATGTTTGATGTCTGAGTTTCTTGTCTTCAAAGCGTTTCATATAGCACGCTCCTCCAATCTCAGCTCGGAACAGTTGAGAACCGGAGCCGCTCTAAACAGCAAGAGGGCTGTGTTCGGAGCTCCTCACAAACATTAACACTTCCACCTGTCTGCACACTCTTTGGAGCTCCGGTGAGTCTGTGTTGCTGGGAGAGTGGGAAGTCCTTTAATAAGGCAATTGCGTAAATGCACCTTTCGTTTTAATAGTCAAAAAGATAAATAAGACATAGATAAGACTTACAAGACTTAGAGTACGTAAGTCTTGTTGGTGAGCTAATAAATAAATAAATCTGCTTTAATATTTTTACTCCCGACACAACACTTTTTTCTGTTTTTTTTCTCCCTTGCAGTGGTTTAATAATGTTTTCATAATTCAATGAATATTAAAACATAGACAAGAAAAAAATTAAATGTTCCGAAATAAAACATAGATGCCACAAGTCTAGAACAAGGTAACTGAAATATGTGTAAACTCGGTAATTACCATAGGAAATATTTGATGTGTGAGTTTCCTGTCTTGGTTAACAATTGGTTAAATGCACCTTTCGTTTTAATAGTTAATAGATAAATAAGACATAGATAAGAGATAGATAAGACTTACAAGACTTAGAGTAAGTCTTGTTGGTGACCTAATAAATAAATAAATCTACTTAAATGTTTCTACTCCCGACGCAAGACTTTTTTCTGGTTTTTCTTTTCTCCCTTGCAGTGGTTTAATAATGTTTTCATAATTCAATGAATATTAAAACACAGACAAGAAAGAATATATTATTATGTATAATGATATGTTCCGAAATAAAACAAAGATGCCAAAAGTCTAGAGCAAGGTAACTGAAATATGTGTAAACTCGGTAATTACCATAGAAAATGTTTAATGTGTGAGTTTCCTGTCTTTAAAGCGTTTCATATAGCACGCTCCTCCAATCTCAGCTCGGAACAGTTGAGAACCGGAGCGGCTCTAAACAGCAAGAGGGCTGTGTTCGGAGCTCCTCACAAACATTAACACTTCCACCTGTCTGCACACTCTTTGGAGCTCCGGTGAGTCTGTGTCGCTGGGAGAGTGGGAAGTCTTTCAATTAGGCAATTGGGTAAATACCCTAAAATATTGCCTCCATTAATATTTTTTCCCTTTAACCTATACTTTTAGAGGTATTGGTTAAAAAGATAAATCTAGTAAATTACTTTTCCTCCCGACAAAAGACGTTTTTCTGATGATGATGTCTGTACTTGTCTGTTTAAACACAGACAAGTACAGAAATGTTCGGAAATAAAACAAAGACGCCACAAGGTAATTGAAATATGTGTAAACTCGGTAAATTACCTCCTTACCTAAGGCTAAATCTTAATTGGATTACAAAGAAATTTGCTTCACTTTGATATTTTTTATGTATACCTATTGGTTCTCTACACAGATTTCAATGCAAGATGCACCATTAAACCAGCTGATCAAACCAAGATAATACCTGCATAAAACACTCTGAGCTTTTGTCTTATAAGATTTACAGGTTCACGCTTAATTTGATTCGAAAGAATTAGATCATTAGAATACTTAAATACTTAGAGAATACATAAATAAATACTTTTATTTGTGGATGAATTTATGTAACTTGACTTAGCTGTGGGACACCCTAGTTACGACGTTCTTAGACGCGAGAACGACGCAAATCCCAAATCGTGTAATTTTTGCTAGCCTGCCTATAATTCTTACTTTACTGATTTCACAATTTTACTGCAACAATTATATCATTATGTACCCTCACAGGCGCTAGGCAAACGTACGCTCGACTTCTAGTGCTAGAAGCTGCCTTTTGCTAGAACTTTATGTCTCAAATTAAACACGCATTGCTGACACTCTGTGCCAAATTTAATTAAACTGTTTATGTACCTATTCAACAAAAGTTTAGACATGAACAGATTTGAACGAAGTACCTACCTAGTATTCATATTGCGACAGTTAATTCTCTAAAGCTTACCTTTAAAAAAATCCTTTATTTTGTGTACATGTTTAGTTAGATACGTAATTCGTCTACACAAAATCTCTCTGGTGGACGTTGTTGTGGTATTTTTCTCAAATATCTATGTTAGTAAACTGGAGATGCCCTACGAAGAATACCTGCCCTTAAGTGGAATTTTCAAAGAACAATGAGTGTGAAAGTGGTTCACGGTCTGGATTTGCCTTATTAGGACGTTTCAAGCAATAATCAACGACTACTCTTACCAATCAACAGTATCCGTTTTAGGTTTGGTTTTATCTGTTTTCTTAGAAATCAGTAAAAACATATTTACTTAGTATAATTCTACCTTTAACTATTTATTCAGGTAATTATTAATTGTACTCAGTATTTTTATTAAAAACAGGTATTTGGATGACTTTGAAAATGAAGAGATTAATTTTGATATTATTTTTATCGTGAGTTATAATGAGACAAAGCCAGACACCATTTTGGTTAGCAATCTCCTTTGTGGCAATAAAATTCGATCAGCATGTGAACGTTAAATACATAATAATTAATCTTTGTGTGACTTCGCAGCTGACATCGAATTTAACGGATGAAAACATTCACAAACATCCAAATATTTTTTCACTGTCGGCTAACATTCCATTATTCATTTCAATGTCTATTTTCGTTTCGCAGTTTCCGTATTATTTCGCGACGAACTGCAAATCCAATCAGTGGTGCGTACAATAAAAATAAAATTGGTAATGAAATAGAATCAATGAACAGTATGGAGTTGGACGGAAATTTGCTGCTAAAATCATCGTTCAAATATGCTGGTGGACGCATGTACCGAAATCGGGGACTGGATTTAAACAGAGATGGATTAAGGGCTGTGGAAAGCCTAATCTTGCTGACACAAACTTTGAAAAAAAATATGTTCAGAAAAAAAATATAAAAACAAGAAGATTTTGATAATAAGTAGAAAATAAAGATTATTACTGTTGCTAACTTAACTGTAGTGTGTGTTACTTTCAGAACAAATATGTGTACCTACATACGCCTGGAGAGGTATGATGTAATAACAAAGGATCTTTTGTATGCCTCAACCTTGTATTCATGTACAATAAATACTTACTTCCTTAAAATCTGTTGTAATGTGTAAGTACACAAAAAGAGTTTTATGGAACATAATAACTTTGTCATGTCACATTTCAATCACTGTTTCTGTTCTGGGCTTTTCGGATCGAAATATTGATCGGCGCGCTAAGTTAAAGTTCCTTTTTGATCTTACCCGAGGCAATTACTGTTCATAAATGCAAAAGCAGTCTGATTAACTTGCACAGAATAATTAAAATATAATATTTAAAGTTTCGCTACGAACTCGTAGTCTACGTCTGTAGTCGTAAAAGACGTAGTAAGATTTCGTAGCCGCAACGGAATGGAAGCGTCGTAGCCGCGAACTGGGGCTGCGGCGTAGCATTCAGCGCGTGCAGCGGCGCAAACTCGCCTATGAAATCAAGATACGCAAGAAGTTATCCGTAGATGTTATTTTAATTAAGAATTGCTACGAGAAAACAGCGGAATCTCGAGTTTGTTTGTTCCGCGTTAAACCTTTTTTAATAATTTACTATCTTGAAATTTATTTATTAATGAACTCAATCGTGTTTACTTATGGAGAGATATATCTGTGATAGACCAATCTTCACAAGTATTACCTGACTCTTAAAAACTAAACATAGCTTGTACTATATGAGCGACGGAGACTGATAAACATACTTAGGGTCCAGGGATATTTAATTATTATAATTACTAGCGGCCGCCCGGTGAAGAGCACACGGCACATTCCAAAATACAAACTTCGCATTCATAAAATTAGTTTGATTTATTTTATTTTATCTGTAGTTTATGTGCCATGTTATTAGGATGTGTATATTTCCTATGGAGTTAAAAATATTTTTTTAAGGTACTTGGTAATTTTCTAATTGAATATAGAAATAAAATTAATTTTAGAATTTTAAATACGCATGCACTTATGACTTAAAAGACATAAACTGACTTTTCATCATCATTATCATGTCGTCCACACCGTGTCCGGCGATGGCGACTCCTGCAAACCATTCAGGTTGGGTCTTTCTGGCGCTGGGCTCTGATGTGACTAGCAAGACCGAACTTCGACTTAAAAATTCGATTGGTAATAATAAGGCCCCAGACCAGCAAAAAGATGCTAGAAGATGAAGGGTCCCCCCAGTCCGTCCCTGTCCAAAATGCATATTACAGAACACCCACAGGCGAGTGCGCCGGGACGCACTCAGGGCCGGGCTCGGTTCAATAGTCTGAATAATTAACTTAAGCCGTGTTTTTAACTGCACGCCAAACAACGATATCGGAATGTACGAATCGCTGCATTAACTATGAATTATTTACTATAACGTTTGCGATTGTGTAGCGAAACGAATGTGAGCTTTGTTGCTCTCATGGGATACCTTTGTAGGGTTGCTTATTAAGCTATTAAAAAAATCACATTTAGTTAAAAAATAAATGTTAAATTAAGTTTAATAAAGTAGGTTTGTAACTTTTTTCTTTTCTTTTTGTACGCTAATGTCTTAAATTGTCAAACTTTTTTAATCGTATCCTGTCACCACACCACGGTCTGCTGGAAGAAACCTCTTATTGGATAGGATTCATGTGTCCCATTGGCCCGTAGTTCTTCAAACTACGAGTATATCTTCATTCAACTATCACATTATAGAAACTTACTGGCTGGCCCTTACGTCGCTCAACGCATCAGAATTGCTAAACATCGTGATAATGTCGCCAATAGCCTGAAAACTTTACCATGGGTATCTGATCAGTCTAAAATATTAAAAGTGTTGCCTCTAGTAAAAAAAATCTGACGCGTAAACCTTAACGATTGAGTGCCACTTTTTGTTCGTTTTATTTTAGATTTGTTATTTTTACCTAAATATTTGTTTATTACGTACTCTTTTTGCGCGTGACGTATGTATGGTTTTATAGCTATAATAAATAAATGAATGAAAAAGAAAGGTACCACCTTCAAATTAAGCTAGTATAGTTTAAAATTGCTTTTAAATTCAGCGATCTACTTAAATATGGTTTCATATAGACATGGATAGTGACTTAATTTCGTACTATGTTAAGATTTTAACAGTAAGCCATACTGCGTTTGCTGAGCGTCACCAATTATATACTATACCAAATTGACATTTCTTTCTTTCTTTCAAAAGTATATCTCTCAACCCTACGCGTATTAATATGTGAGCTATATTTCCGTGGAGCCGCGCCTAAATCAGCGTCCGCGCCGTCACTAATGTGACTTATTAACGCCGAGGCAGATGAATCACCATCGAACATGCACTTTCATTGAGCATGCTTACAGTTTTGTTATTATTATATGTTGTTTTCGAAATACGGCATAATGCTGGTAGAACACTAGGTTGCAAATCGGTCGCGCTCGCTAATCCAAAATTTAAGATGACTACTCTCTTAGAGGTCATCAATTGATTAACACAAGCACTAGACGGTTATCCAGTGAAACATGTACAGATTGTTATTTTTTTCAACTATAAATAAATTATTGAAAAAGTAAGGTATAATAAAGTAGTACGAGTAAGTATAGTGAAAAATAGCTTTTTAAAATCAGCATACATTTTGCATTTACAGGTGACCCACATAAATATAGTGACTTATTTTCGTACTATGTTAAGATACTAACAGTAAGCTATACTGCGTTTGCAGAGCGTCACCAATTATTTACTGTACCAAATTGACATTTCTTCCTTTCTTACAAAAGTATATCTCTCAACCCTACGCGTATTAATATGAACGCTATATTTCCGCGGAGCCGCGCGTAAATCAGCGTCCGCGCCGTCACTAATGTGACTTATTACCGCCGAGGCAGATGAATCACCATCGAACATGCACTTTCATTGAGCATGCTTACAGTTTTGTTATTATAATATGTTGTTTTCGAAATACGGCATAATGATCGTCTAAATTACGGTGGGACACTTAGGTTGCGAATCGGTCGCGCTTGCTAAACCAAAATCTAAGATAATACTCTTTTTCCCTTTACTATTTTGGCTCACCCACTTCTGGCTTATTTTACTCACTTATGATCCTCCACCTGAAGGTTGTCTGGAAGAGATCGCTCTCTAGCGATAAGACCACCTAAATTGTACATTTGTCTCTGTAATTTATTTAAAATGAAATGTTTTTGTACAATAAAGAATATATATCTATGATAAAGGACCAGGGTCTGCGATTTTATACAGACATGGAAAGCGGCTTATTTTCCTACTATGTAAAGATATTGACAATAAAACACGCTGTGTTTGCTGAGCGTCACCAATTAGATACTATACCAAATTGCATAATTTCTTTCTCTCTTTCAAAAGTATATCTCTCAACCCTACGCGTATTAATTTGTGAGCGCTATATTTCCGTGGAGCCGCGCGTAAATCAGCGTCCGCGCCGTCACTAATGCGACTTATTACCGCCGAGGCAGATGAATCACCATCGAACATGCACTTTCATTGAGCATGCTTACATTTTTGTTATTATAATATTTTGTTTTCGAAATAATGCATAATGATCATCTAAATTAAGGTAGGATTAAGTTGCAAATCGGTCGCGCTGGCTAAACCAAAATTTGAGATAAGTACTCCAAGCGAAATTAAAACCAGTTTAAAATCCTTCACTGAAAAGTTTTGGTTATAGTTAGGTTGACTTTTTACGTTTCCACGTAAGATTTTGAGGGTTTCCTCCGTAAATTCGGGTTGTTTTCATTGACATGGCCTCAGTTTAATAAAAAACTGTGTACCTACTGCCACGTGCATTCGTTGCTGAGTGTGAATAAGTAGTGAAAAAGAACCGCAGAACTATTTTATCTATTTATTCTGGGCCTTGGTTAAGAGAAAACAAAGTTTTATTGTGTTAAGAACAAATGTTGGCTATACTAATTGTTCAAAATAGTAAAGTCCACGTGGCCGTTAAGTACCTTTTAAACTACATAATGTCCCACTGTCAGCTAACGCAAGACATTCTAGTCGCAAAATATTAGATGGATGCAAAATGCTTTGCTAAAAAGTCTTGCATCACAAACGCCTAAGTTGCGAACTCATTAGAGCGAGAGGCAAGAGGCCATGTTGTCGAAACACCTAGCGCGCCAAATTTAATTTAATTCCACGATTAGAGACGGGCGCCCTGTCACGTGATACTGCAGACGTGCGGAATACTAATGTGACATGTTACCAAATTACCATGTCATGTAATTCACCCCGGAAGACGTACTCGAACATCACTGAAACTGCATGGGTGATGAGCTTCTGGCATGATAACGACGCTTACAGAGGGGAGGTTAAAATCATAGATTGAATCTACAAGTAACTTTGGAAGTGACTCGGCTGATATGATTTTAGCTACTGTTCCAATTAGCGGCTTAATTCCCAGTCACTGTTTAATTTGTGTATGAGTGGAATTATTGTTCTCATTTTTATTCATTAATACCTACTATAAAACATCATACAAAAATTGCTACGGTATTATATTATGAATGGATTTATAAAAACAATAAACCTTGTCACATACATACCTATGTATGTATTATTATGTATACATACATTTTAATTTCAAAAAACAGACGATAATAGGAAAAAGGAAAACAAGCTGCCCATCCATGAGCCAAAAACTAAAGGATGAGCAAAACTGGAAACATCAATTTAATCAGGGTTTCTAGTGGAGCTTGAACTCGCTGCCTTAGCGTATACGCTATCGGAGTTACTGCTCTCACCAACTGGGCCCCTTATTATTGTTTACTCATAATAGCTCAATTTTTGCCGGCGGCGAGTAATTCGGTGTTATTTACATCACATACTCTATAGGAAACCCAACTCTGAAGTTTTTTGACAGATTCTTCTCGATAGAATCAACATCTGAACCAGTAGTAGAATCACGTTATGTTTTTTACCTATTTTTCTAATAATTCAATTCTAGACCCATCTTGGTACTTACGTAATAATAATCGCTTTCGGTTTTTTTTGGACAACTAGGAGTACGCGCCTCTCCTGTCATGTGTGTTTATGATATCTTGATTAAATTGACGTTTTTATAATTTCCATCTCTTATTCATTCATTTGCGTTCGATTTGCTAGAGTGTGATTTCCTGTACGCCAGCAGTATGCACAAACCACACAGTCCTATAGGTGCACATTTGAATATTTCCAATACAAATATTATGTGTTATCCCAGTGGCTCCACCTGCACGGTAGCATTTGCATCAGGTGTGTGCTGTTACTCAGTTCAACTCAGTTGCAATTGATGCGTCCTTCGGGAAATTGGTTTTATCTCAGGATATAAAGTGCACGCTCATCTGCGGCACAAAGGCTGAATTTGACACTGCCTGTCTAACGTCTATTCTAGTTACACCTAGCTAGACTTTATCCGGGAATTCCGTTGTTCGTTTCTACAAATTGTATTCGTTTTAACGTTCTGAAATGCGTCTATGTCAGAAAAAGTACTTCTAGCTTATGGGAGGCAGGTAAAATTATAAGTAAAAGACAGAATTGTAACTCAGGTAATTTTAAGAATCTCATTGAAACAGAATAAGAACTTAATATCACATGATTGTACTGAGTATGATTGTACATAGTGGCTCCACTCGGTGAAGAAAATGGTAAAGATATGGTACCTATAAGGTAAAAGCACCTATTACGGAGGGATTTCGCAACATTTGAAAGTAAGACGCAAAAATAAGCATTTGTTAGTATTTTTAAAGGTGCCAAACCATTTTATCGTCAAAAGTGGAATTGAAATTTTGTATTGCTGTTGAGTCTTAGTTTATTTTCATGATATTTCATAATTTAAAAAAATATTTAAGTGCTCTAGTCGATTTTCCCTAATACAGAGGTATGATATTGGTCAGAGCCTATTACTGCGGTAGACGGCTCCTAATACGGAGGTTCATAATCTATATTCAGTGAAGTTCCGTACAAATAATATTTATTAAATAATATAAACAAATTACTTAAGTAGCAAAGTAAATTGTAAGTTTTTCATACATTGACCATTGATTTGATTATACATACGTTTTAAAAAGAGTTTTGGATTACTCTAATTCGGTTGATTTTGCTTTTACATTCAGTAAAATGTAAAAATGTAAAATGTCCGCTTTGTAAATACTCATACCTTGCCGAATCGATGAAAGTGCTTCAGCCACTTGCGCATTAGTATAACACTTACGTTTCTTTCTGTCCATATTTTCTTTAAAAAACAGAAATAAAACATTAAAGACTAAAAACATTTTCATTTATAAGTTTTAATCGCTTTTGGTTTTATCAAAAATATACATATTTAATAAGAATTCACAAAAAAAGGTACAAAACCTTTTATTTATTTACGGAACCCCAAAACTTGCAATGTATTTATGATCTATGAATAGAGTCGTAATAGGAGATCATATATAACCTAATACAGAGTTATCTAGAATAACTACCACCGTAATAGGAAAACTACTCGTGCTTTTATTAATCCTAATTCTGACCCATCAAAATTGCGATAAACAAAAGAGTGTAAATGCTTAGTCAGAGGATAGCAAGTTTTTGGGTCAGATGTGTATAACTCAAGTCAAAAGTTATACAAAATAATTCATTTGTGATAAGATAAATACACCTTCCTAATCTGACTATTTCTAAGAAACCAACCATTTGTACTCAACAGTTTTCATATTTAACTAGATTTCTAATAAAGAACACATACCGCAGAATATGGTTTCTAATATATGAGACTAATAATTAATTCAACAACACTTGGAACTAATTAATTAAGTTAATAAATTGAAAGTTATAAACAATTAAACATGCCCAGTGTTTTTCCTATTTCGGAGTTATACCACAGAATTAGGATGAAGCTATAAAATTCGTATCCTTTCACGGCGGTATTTTATTTCTTGTTTTTTAGGTAAAAAATGAGTAACAAATATGAAACAAGCTATTTAAATAGTAAGTATGACAATAGGAAAATGATATAAATAATTCATAAACAAACATTAACGGGTTTTTTATACGAAAAACTTAGTTTATAAATATCACTGTACTTACTTTTGTCGTTGCGCGTTTGTATGAAACCACCTCTCCCGTCGACGACGTTACACAAACTGATTGATTTTGTTGTGTTGTCTATGTGTTATACTTGCAACCGTCAATTCAGTCATAGAGTGATAGATTTAGAAGAAATATTTCACATTTTGGTGTATTTTAACTGAATAGAATAGAAATAAATCTCGAAAATAAAAATACCACCGTAATAGAATCCGATTTTGACTACCGCCGTATAAGGAGCCTTTCCCTTAGTATTGCTTGCTTTTGTTACATAGTGACCGTACCGTTATTCAGTGGCATTAGAAAGTGTTAGAATTACAATAATATTCATGTTTGAATGTAATTATCTAACAAGACTACGCTCTGACGCAAAGCTTGTCTTTCGGCATACCTAATATAATGAGTATGATTCTCAATATTCCAGCAATACCTAATACCTAACAGTATGAAAACGTAAATAAATGACTAGAACGAGGAAACAGTTAGTAAGTTATCAGTTAGTTACCCTTTTTGCAATTGTTGAACTGATCTAATTTATCTAATTTGATTTTTAATTAACTAAGCAGATTGTTTATTGTGTTGTTCGGCCTGTTTGTCATTCCTTGTCTTCCACCACCGAGGCCAGGCCTGTCAATTAAGTGGCTTCCTTCATTCGCAACTCCACAGCGGACAACTTGCTTATCCGGTTTGTGTCCGTCATTATCAGACCAACTTTCACATTGTCTAATTAACTAATCGAGTTGCCTTACTCTTCTTCCGAAGTAAATAAACGACCAAATCCTCTTGTTTCATGACGCGAAAACATTTTGATGGAACGCTGCTAACTTCCACGAAATTAAAAAAAATACCACAAAAACCGCTTCACTTGAAAATGAAACATGTATACGCGTATTTTTTCATGCCTCCACCAGTTACTACGTCAGATTTTCGCGAAACAATTTACAAAATACCTTTATCAGATATTTAATTAAACATCAAAACGTTATACGAACCCATTCTAAACATTATTAATAACAGAAACAAGATAACGGTATTACCTACGCAAGTGTTTTAAAATCCTCCGGGCGCGCAAATATTTAACATTGGCGGGAAATTTCATTAAGTTGGTACTAATTAGTGAGCTGTATTGTGGCGGGCGAATCGAGGCGGTGTAGGTACTTAAACTGAACGAATCATGCGTTCCTCACGTACAGTTCGTTAGTGAACTAAAAACATTAACGTTTGCGAATGAACGAACTTTCTGATTACGCGATTTTATAATTAACACTGCGTTAGGACAAGCTGACAGTCCAAAAGTTTTGCTTTCATTATTATTTTGCTTGTAATTCTGCCGCTTGTGAAGTTTTATCCAAAGAGCGCGGACCACGACGTGACTACGACCAAACCATCTTTCGCCATGAGTTCAAGGCTGGCCAGAACACTTAGTTTGTGTTCTTTGTACAGCCAACCTTTTCGGTGATGGAAAACACCGATAAAAACCCAAGCAATAACCGGATAATCGCCAGAATGTGGGCTTCTGGATATCTCGTTCAGCATGACTGCAACAATCAGTGTGCCTCTAATTACCCCATTTGGGACATACATACATAGTCGTGAAAGTTTTCATGTATGTATGGTGTGTTGATGGTTGAATGCCAGTGCTGAAGCACTTATACACTCGCCTTTATTGTTGCTTTCATTTATTATAAGTATTCCACTCAGACTACGATTCTACTTTATAATAATTTGACGACCGTCATGGTGTAATTGTTGAGAAGTCGGCTACTACACCAAGGGTCGCGGGTTCGATCCCCGCACAGTACAAACATTTGTGTGCATGTTCATGCACACAAATGTCTGTTTGTATTGGTCTGGGTGTTTTCTATGTATATTAAGTATGTATTTACAAAAGAAAAAAGTATTTAAGTATGTTTATCCGTTGTTTAGTATCCATAATAACGAACTATAATTAGCCCACTTGGGACTAGATGTCGCTGTGTGGAATAATGTCCAAAGAGGAATAATAAAAAATATAACCTATTAACCTACATTTTATCAAAACAAAAGCTTCATAAACCCCATATGAAGTGAAAAGGACCCTTCATACTGTCCTAAATGACAGAGAGTAAGGGCAGCAACAGGGAAAAATAAAATGAAAAACTATTTTTATTAGGTATAACACAATTGAACAATTCATCACTATAAAATGAAAACGAAATAACGAAAATGTTTTCCTATGCGCATCACTAATGAAAATCTTTTTTTGCTGTACAGTGGGATGAATTAAAAATGGCGGGTAGCGTAACGAACGAATCTCTAGAGGTGCGGAATGCAAGTATTTCCGGTCAGTTAACTTTGCTGCGGATATTGGTCCTAAAATATAGAATACTGATACCTATTATCTTTTCTTGCGCATGACGCTAAATAATGGATAATAAATTGAAGCAACAATTCAACACGAACCGAAACTTCTTTATTTTTTGTTGGGTGAGTTATATTTCATGTGCTTATATTGGTCGTTGTAAAGCTACGGCCGTCAGGTCGGAAATAGGGTGGATGACTGCTTCTCCGCTGGTTCATAGTCAGCCCATTATAGTTTCTTTAACATATTATATAATAATCAGCCTAAATGTATACGTTGTACAAGGTTGCGAGGTGGCACGAGCCATACTCCAAAAGGCGTGCTCCGAGGATGGTTTGAGGGGTATAGGGTTTGTGAGAAAATCCCAGGTGTTGCAGTTGTTGTTTATAGTATCTAAAATGCTTTATATTTGTACGCGATCCTACTGGATCACAGTTCCCAACAAAGGTAGTCGACAAAACAAACTTAAAAGTAAATCATGTAAATAAGCGCGAGTAGCATTCGCTGTAAACTGGCAAACAATGAAAGCTTTTATTCTTTTAATGCACGAGCTCATTCGAAATAATATTTCAACTGTGACTTCGTAAATTATTTCGTGAATAAAAACAAAGCATTTAGTTTGAATAGATACTCTTTACCTATTATTGTATGGAAAATATTACAGCAGTAGGTAGGTATTGAATTACAGACGCCAATGTACAGTTTAGACTGTGTCATCTCGTCTGAAAGATCTTGTCATCTATTTTTACTGTAGTAAACATTAAAATACAATAAATGACGACATTGTGATGAAAAGACGAGCTGGGCTTGTTTGTCGAATGTTAAGGTACCTGTCGTAAACAAGAAATACTTTAATTTCACTTTTATCAACTGTATTTTGGTGTAGTAACTGGAAAACTAAACTATTTTCAATAACTTTCCCAATGTAATCGGAAAAAGGCAAATTGCAAAAGGCGAAATTCAATATGAATCTATCCTAATTATTTAACGTATCATCACGTATAATAAAGAAATCTACCACACACTGAGTTTCTGCCATTTCCGTAAGCTATCAAGCGACAACGTTATTGATTGGACGAGTTTATTGACCAATTAGTGACGTACCACCTCAGGTAGTTGACAGACGTAGTTTCATACAATAATTCAAACTCAGGCGTCTAGTGGCTGTAAGGTCGATGGTATTCTACTCGAAAGTTGGACACGTAGTCATCCACCATAAGATAATATGATATATACTTTATTTATATATAGAAAAATACACCAAAACCTTCAACTTCTGTCCCATACCATACCAGAATGGTATATACGAGAAGCTATTGAAATTAAAAACATCATAATTTCAATAGGGAGGGTGGTTTCAAGTTGTCTTCTGCATGGAATCCAGTGATTGCAAGGCCACTTTCAGAGATGTAATAATTTTATGCTATTTGCTTCACCTACTCATAACTAATAAATTCCTCAAAGTAAACAACAAAGAGTAGGTAGTAAGAAAGTAAAATACCCACTATAATCCATTTCAAATTGTTTAAAAGCACCTGGTGCTTCCTTATCTACGACAGAGCGTCTTTTATGCTCCATTTACCATGTCGCCACTTTCGTTACTTTCTTGGAGAAGTTTCTAGAAAGTAGGGTTTTCTTTCCTACGACAAATAAAAATACCTAGCATGGACGAAGAGTACTATGTTTTCACAAAAGATCAGACGTCACTGAATGTCAAATGTTAGGCATTCGACCAGTCGAAGGCCTGAGTCCTTAGGGTGGCTTAATAAGATCAGAGAGTAAGCACGGTATAGTCTTTTATTCACAGCTCTAGTTCTCCAACAATCCGCACTAAGCCCCCATGTTCGATTAAAGTGTGGCCTGCTTCCTGCAGTACAGGAACTAGTACATAGAGGCTGATGTATAACCTTGATGTGTAACCTTTACACACTACTATATTTCTTTTTACAGCATTCTAAATTAGAGCATTTTGAAACTTCTTTTTTTCTTAGCATTTAGCATTCAATGTATTTTGTATTTCTATTGTATCTTTCTCGAAAACATTTAGTAATATACAATGTTCACTTTCTCCAGTAATTTCTATTTTATTTGCTCGTATTGAGAACACTATACAAACACATTCATAGGGTAAAATATTTCAAACAGCAAAACAAGTGACTTTCGGCAGCGCGAATGTTTTCATGTCAACGACAAGAGCTGACGCAAAGCAGATTGAGAGTGGATTACTCCGCCTCCTCGGAGGTAGTTCACGCGACGACACTATAGAGATACATTGAATAAAGATGATAAGCCAGAAAGCGAGATTTTTGAGGTTTGTGATAGATCCTATCAGGAAATCGGCTAAACGCCAACTGTGAAGTTATTATTGTTTGAAATACGGATGTATGCCCATACATCACTGCACTACCAAGTCAAAAACACACGTAAGCCGAATCAACCAGTAGCCACAATTCGCAAATTATGAGCTGTTTGATATGATGCTCACGGCTACTTTCTACCATCGCACCGCCCGCCATCATCAGGGTTTTTGTCCACATTCTCTAGAGCAGCCATGGTCTCTTACGGTCCGGTTTCTGAAATGTTTCCTTTCCAGGACACTTAAATTGTGGAACGAACTCCCCGCCGAGGTTTTCCCAATGAGCTATAGCATGGAAACTTCAAGAGGGGGTTGAAAAGGTCCTTGCATGGTCGGGTGTCCATAGGCTGCGGTAACCGCTCACCACAGGCGATCCGCATGCTTGTTTGCCACAGTCGTTGTATAAAAAATATAAGGCTCAATATAAGATATAGAAATCAGCATAATTCTCTTGTCACTGGCGAATACAATGGACTATAGAAAGTCGACTGCCCTGCAGTAGGTTTTGACAAGGACCAGTAGGGTAGGTTTGCTATTCCAGACATCTTAATGTTAGTCAAGCAAATGCATAGGTACGTATTAACGTACGTTAATGGACCGCCCACAACCTCAAATTTAACTAAAAAGAGCTAGTAAACTAGGAATGGAATGCCGTTCAACAGAATTTTCCAACTATCTAGTTGAACTCTAGCAAACTATTCCGTCCGTCCGTTATCGTTACCAATATCAATCCGATTGCACTAATAGTAGTAGTAGCGTACAAATGAGTAGTCCGACAATGCCCCAGGAGCAAGTTTTTTCATCTCGCTAACGTGGAGCGGAGCGAGCGAAGCGGGCGGAGTGGAGACCGCGTTTAATTCCACACGCATTGTCAACGAGCGCGGACGCGGATTAACGACGACCGACTTCGGGTAGGGCTACCCACCACTGGGGCGTTATTGATCGAAACTATTCATTATGATGATTCATAAAGAAAGAAATGCATCTGGAAAAAACGAATAAAGATTTTATGTTAAAGATATGATAAATGATTTGTTATCATAATCCTGATTAGTGACTCCGCACTAGCCGGCCACTCAAAAGCGGTCAGTTAGTTAACAGGAGCTGGATGCGTCAAGCTAAGGACAGAGTACGATTGAGCGCATTATTGGAGGCCTGAGTCCAGCGGTGGACTAATGTAGGCTGATAAGAACAATGGTCTTTTGCAATAGTCCCCGCAGATTTATGTCTAATGGTGACACACAACGCAAAAAATATGACTATTGTACTCGCTACTACAGCTGTACAGGCTGTCCCGAAACTCAACGTCAAACTGGTACGAGGTCATGGACTAGTACAAGAATTGAATTGGCAGGCACAGAATTGGCTCTCCTTTTGTGAAGTTGTAATGGGACAAAAGCAGACCGGGGAGAGGGCCAGGGAAGAGGATCCCCTGGCAGCATCTCTCAGAGGGGGACTCAGGGGCGATGGTTCGCCGCCGCCTCTCTCAATCCCTTAGTGACACCAGTGGGTGAGTGCCGGGGGTCATTCACTCACATTTCACTGCGTCACCCGTTTGAGGGGTATTAGTATTGTACCACGATAACCCCCCGTGGCGTGAGGAGGCCCAGCGCGGAGGCCGGGCCGACCGCTCGAGGCAAAGTGGTGATATTCAAACGGAATCCCACATCGCCCCTCGCAAAGCGGAGCGGAGATACACCGGGGTTGTTTTAGTGCGGTATTCCCACCTCTTAAAGTGGTCGGTGACTTCCACACTCCCCCACCGTTCCCCCGAGCGGTGGGATAGTGCGTAAGTGCTTTTGGTCCCCGAAAATAAAAAAGGTACAGAATTGGCAATTTGTAAAACTAAAACCCGTGAACACCAACACCGGCAAGTCCCACTTCCCGATGCAGCCCTAAGTTGAAGTAATAATGTTCTGGAAAGTTGGTTCTTTGAACATTGTGCCAGCGGACGCGGCGCGAGTCGCTCGGCCGCCACCTGAGAAATTACTTTCAAGTTTTATTACTTGAGAACTGCTCGGAAAAATATGCCATCTTTGAAATTAAACACCACGATTAACAGCTTTTGTGTTTGCGCGGAAACTTCACGCGTTCGGCTGGATATAATGGAATTGGGTATTTTGTTTTCTAGATTTGAATTTTGTGCTGTAATGCATTTTTTCAATAAAAGTACCTACCTAGTGTTCGTTCGCGTTAAGAATGATGCAATGAGTTTTAAATTGAATTCTGTCGCACACAAAAAAACTCAGATCCACAACCTTTGCGTTCGAAAGTATGCGCTCAGCTGGTCACTGTGGACTTGGCTTTCTAATTAGGAACGATTTGATTGGTAAGTTGGCTCGAAGGACAAGTATGAAATTATTGTATTCTTAACGCGAACGGACTATAGTTACGAGTAACGAACGAACCAGCTCCGATTCAACTGAATGTAACGAAGACATACAGTTCGCTACAGCTAGCCCTATACGAGTACAATAAACACAATTTCATCGGTTGATAAGCTGGAAGTTTCCTTTCAATTGTAGAACTCTACATACACTCCGAACTTTGGATCGGACTGGATACGAAATGCTCGGAACCATGAGTTTCCTCGCACTTTGAGGTGGTCTGTGTCCAGCCGTGGTCGAAGACAAGCTGATGATGATGATACACTTGTTTCATATCGGGTAAATCAGAGAGCACTTGCCAAATACTCGTAGTCGTCAATGTTATTAATTCTTATCTAACATGGCACCTGGCACCCAAATATACTACCTACAACCTATTTGTGCAAACGCTATAAACTAGAATTCATCAGTTTTCAATGAGGCGGCCATATGTCTGTATGCGGATACCCAAATATTTTCTCGTTACTTTCACAAATGTAGTGTAGATGTACAATAGGTATGTGTTGAATATTGAATATACCTATGCCTCCACAGGACTCCTACGCCAAAATAGTGACTATTTGTCGCCACAAAAACATGATTGAACAGCCCCAGTTCCCCGCAGACGTATTACTGGTGCGATCAAATAATGCTTTACGAGGGCTCGTCCCGCAGGAGGACGGCTCGATGGATCCCGTCCGCGTGTCGTCGAGTGCGCGGTAGGCGCGGCGACAATTACGCCCCGATGCCGAACTACACTGCGAGAGAGGAACTGGATGGAGCATGCTAGGTTACCAAAAATGTACGGTGAACAACATGACAGGCTACCCATTTCCCAGGCAGTCCTCCTTGCTCTCTATTGTACGGTGCCGAACTACACTGCGAGAGAGGAACTGGATGGAGCATGCTAGGTTATCAAAAATGTACAGTTGACGGCATGACAGACTACCCGGTTCCAGTCAGTCAGTCCGCTTTGCTTTCTATAGGTAAAGAAATGTAACTTGGCAAGAGTCAGAGAAAAACATAAATGGGTAACCTGATGTGCAGTTGACTGTACATCCAAGAGATACTTTTACACAGCATCTATTTTGCAACTGCTCTGTTAATTTTGACTTACCATCCTGTAGACAAGTTTATGTAGAGGTCTTAACTTGAAACATATTGATTTAATAAAACTTCAAGCTATGTCATTTCAAGCCACCCAGTATGTTAATGTTGATTATGACTATTGTTGAATCTATCTACACATTGCCACCTACACCAAAAGGACCAATTGTCGCCCAACAAAAACATGATTGAACAGCCCCAGTTCCCCGCAGACGTATTACTGGTGCGATCAAATAATGCTTCACGAGGGCTCGTCCCGCAGGAGGACGGCTCGATGGATCCCGTCCGCGTGTCGTCGAGTGCGCGGTAGGCGCGGCGACTATTACGGCCCGATGCCGAACTACACTGCGAGAGAGGAACTGGATGGAGCGTGCTAGGTTACCAAAAATGTACGGTCATCGGCATGACCAGATATTGTGAAGAAATGTCATTTGGCAAGAGTCAGAAAAAAATGGAAATGGGTAGCCTGATGTGCCGTTGGCTGTACGGTGGACGGCACATCACTCTTCCCATTTCCGGTCAGTCCTCCTTGCTCTATTGCAAAGAAATTACATTTGGCAAGAGCGAGAGAAAAAACGGAAATGGGGTAACCTGATGTGCTGTTGACTGTACATCCAAGAGATAGTTTTAGACAGCATCTATTTTGCAATCGCTCTGTTATCTTTAAGTAACTATCTTGTAGACAAAATTAAGTAGAGGCCTTGACTTGAAACATATTGATTTAATGAAACTTCAAGCTATGTCATTTCAAGCCACCCAGTATGTTACATGTGTTGATTATGACCATTACCACCTACACCAAAAGGACCTATTTGCCGCCTAACAAAAACATGATTGAACAGCCCCAGTTCCCCGCAGACGTATTACTGGTGCGATCAAATAATGCTTTACGAGGGCTCGTCCCGCAGGAGGACGGCTCGATGGATCCCGTCCGCGTGTCGTCGAGTGCGCGGTAGGCGCGGCGACAATTACGCCCCGATGCCGAACTACACTGCGAGAGAGGAACTGGATGGAGCATGCTAGGTTACCAAAAATGTACGGTCAACAGCATGACAAGCTACCCAATTCCAGTCAGTCCTCTTTGATTTCTATAGGTAAAGAAATGTCACTAATACCAAGAGTCAGAAAAAAAACGGAAATGGGTACAGTCCAGAGCACATCAGGTTACCACTTTTCGGTTTTTTATCTCGCTCTTGCCAAATGTCATTCTTTTGCAATGGAGCAAGGAGGACTGACCGGAAATGGGTCACCAGTATGTTACATGCCCCCTTCACCAAAAGAACCTATTTGTCGCCTCACAAAAACATGATTGAACAGCCCCAGTTCCCCGCAGACGTATTACTGGTGCGATCAAATAATGCTTTAGGAGGGCTCGTCCCGCAGGAGGACGGCTCGATGGATCCCGTCCGCGTGTCGTCGAGTGCGCGGTAGGCGCGGCGACAATTACGGCCCGATGCCGAACTACACTGCGAGAGAGGAACTGGATGGAGCAAGCTCGGTTACCAGAAATGTACGGTCAACGGCATGACAGACTACCCATTTCCAGTCAGCCCTCCTTGCTCTATATTGTAAAGAAACTCATTTGGTAAGAGTCAGAGAAAAACGGAAACGGGTTGCCAGATGTGCTGTTGACTGTACGGTGGACGGCACATCGATCTTCCCATTTCCGGTCAGTCCTCCTTGCTCTATTGCAAGGAAATGACATTTGGCAAGAGCGAGAGAAAAAACGGAAAGGGGGTAACCTGATGTGCTGTAGACTGTACATCCAAGAGATATTTTTAAACAGCATCTATTTTGCAATCGCTCTGTTATCTTTCAGTAACTATCTTGTAGACAAGATTAAGTAGAGGCCTTGACTTGAAACATTGATTTAATGAAACTTCAAGCTATGTCATTTCAAGCCACCCAGTATGTTACATGACTGTGTTGATTATGTCTATCGTTGAATCTATTGCCACCTACACCAAGAGGACCTATTTGTCACCTAACAAAGGCATGATTGAACAGCCCCAGTCCCCCGCAGACGTATTACTGGTGCGATCAAATAATGCTTTACGAGGGCTCGTCCCGCAGGAGGACGGCTCGATGGATCCCGTCCGCGTGTCGTCGAGTGCGCGGTAGGCGCGGCGACAATTACGCCCCGATGCCGAACTACACTGCGAGAGAGGAACTGGATGGAGCATGCTAGGTTACCAGAAATGTACAGTCAACGGCATGACCGACTACTCATTTCCAGTCAGTCATTTCTCTTTGCTTTCCATAGGTAAGGAAATGTAACTTGGAAAAAGTCAGAAAAAAACGGAAATTGGTAACCTGATGTGCTGTTGACTGTTCATCCAAGAGATAGTTTTAAATAGCATCTATTTTGCAATCGCTCTGTTATTTTACATTTAGAGGCCTTAACTTGAAACATTTAAACTTTAAGCTATGTCGTTTCAAGTCACCAGTATGTTACATCGTTGATTATGACTATTGTTGAATCTATCTACACATTACCACCTACACTAAAAGGACCCATTTGTCGCCCCACAAAAACATGATTGAACAGCCTCAGTTCCCCGCAGACGTATTACTGGTGCGATCAAATAATGCTTTACGAGGGCTCGTCCCGCAGGAGGACGGCTCGATGGATCCCGTCCGCGTGTCGTCGAGTGCGCGGTAGGCGCGGCGACAATTACGGCCCGATGCCGAACTACACTGCGAGGGAGGACCTGGATGGAGCATGCTAGGTTACCAAAAATGTACAGTCAACGGCATAACAGACTACCCATTTCCAGTCAGTCTTCTTTGATTTCTATAGGTAAAGAAATGTCACTAATACCAAGAGTCTGTAAAAAACCAGAAATGGGTACAGTCCAGAGCACATCAGGTTACCCCTTTTCGGTTTTTTATCTCGCTCTTGCCAAATGTCATTCTTTTGCAATGGAGCAAGGAGGACTGACTGGAAATGGGTCACCAGTATGTTACATGCCCCCTACACCAAAAGAACCTATTTGTCGCCCCACAAAAACATGATTGAACAGCCTCAGTTCCCCGCAGACGTATTACTGGTGCGATCAAATAATGCTTTACGAGGGCTCGTCCCGCAGGAGGACGGCTCGATGGATCCCGTCCGCGTGTCGTCGAGTGCGCGGTAGGCGCGGCGACAATTACGCCCCGATGCCGAACTACACTGCGAGAGAGGAACTGGATGGAGCATGCTAGGTTACCAAAATGTACGGTCAACGGCATGACAGACTTCCCATTTCTAGTCAGTCATTCCTCTTTGCTTCCTATAGGTAAAGAAGGTCATTTGGCAAGAGTCCGAAAAAAACGGGAATGAGTAGCCTGATGTGCCGTTGACTGTTCATCCAAGAGATAGTTTTAAACAGCATCTATTTTGCAATCGCTCTGTTATTTTTCTTTTACAATCTTGTAGACAAGTTTATGTAGAGACTGTGTCAAGCTATGTCATTTCAAGCCACCCAGTATGTCACTTGTGTTGGTTAAGTCTATTGTTGAATCTATCTACACATTACCACCTACACCAAAAGGACCTATTTGTCGCCCAACAAAAGCATGATTGAACAGCCCCAGTTCCCCGCAGACGTATTACTGGTGCGATCAAATAATGCTTTACGAGGGCTCGTCCCGCAGGAGGACGGCTCGATGGATCCCGTCCGCGTGTCGTCGAGTGCGCGGTAGGCGCGGCGACAATTACGCCCCGATGCCGAACTACACTGCGAGAGAGGAACTGGATGGAGCATGCTAGGTTACCAAAATGTACGGTCAACGGCATGACAGACTTCCCATTTCTAGTCAGTCATTCCTCTTTGCTTCCTATAGGTAAAGAAGGTCATTTGGCAAGAGTCCGAAAAAAACGGGAATGAGTAGCCTGATGTGCCGTTGACTGTTCATCCAAGAGATAGTTTTAAACAGCATCTATTTTGCAATCGCTCTGTTATTTTTCTTTTACAATCTTGTAGACAAGTTTATGTAGAGACTGTGTCAAGCTATGTCATTTCAAGCCACCCAGTATGTCACTTGTGTTGGTTAAGTCTATTGTTGAATCTATCTACACATTACCACCTACACCAAAAGGACCTATTTGTCGCCCAACAAAAGCATGATTGAACAGCCCCAGTTCCCCGCAGACGTATTACTGGTGCGATCAAATAATGCTTTACGAGGGCTCGTCCCGCAGGAGGACGGCTCGATGGATCCCGTCCGCGTGTCGTCGAGTGCGCGGTAGGCGCGGCGACACTTACGGCCCGATGCCGAACTACACTGCCAGAGAGGAACTGGATGGAGCATGCTAGGTTACCAAAAATGTACGAACAACGGCATGACAGACTAGCCATTTCCAGTCAGTCAGTCCTCTTTGCTTTCTATAGGTTCAGAAATATAACTTGGGAAGACCCAGAAAAAAACGGCAATGGGTTGCCTGGTGTGCCGTTCACTGTACATGCGAGAGATAGTTTGATATAGCATCTATTTTGGCAATCGCTCTAGAATTTTTCATTTACTATCTTGTAGACAAGTTAATGTAGAGGCCTTAACTTGAAGCATTAAAACTTCAAGCTATGTCGTTTCAAGTATATGTGTTGATTATGATTATTGTTGAATCCATCTGCACATTACTAGCCACACCAAAAGGACCAATTGGCGCCCCACAAAAACATGATTGAACAGCCCCAGTTCCCCGCAGACGTACTACTGGTGCGATCAAATAATGCTTTACGAGGGCTCGTCCCGCAGGAGGACGGCTCGATGGATCCCGTCCGCGTGTCGTCGAGTGCGCGGTAGGCGCGGCGACACTTACGGCCCGATGCCGAACTACACTGCGAGAGAGGAACTGGATGGAGCATGCTAACTAGATGGGCGAAACCTTATAACGAATGAAACAATGATATTATGATAAAAAGGAGGTAGATAGGTTATGTCAGTAGATACTGATGCGAAGTCGAAATTTGACTACTGAGATATAATTTGACCGTGTAACAAGATAGGTAGTATGAGTACTTTGATATTTATTAGATTTTCAAAATAATTTAATCAATAGGTATAGTTTCGATTAGATCTTGTTGAAGTAACATTTTATTATTTAATTTCAAGTTAATTTGAACAGCTTCAAGCTTTGTTGTTTTAGTGTGCAATAAAAAATATTTACTTACTTTAACAAACTCCAGTTACAAACTATTCTACAAGACTAATTTGAAAGGGTAGATAGTCTTACTTTTACTTTGCCATTCAACATTCATTGGCGCAATGATACAGGATTGTTATGAGAAAGTTATAAATCAGTACATTTTCTGTTTAAAATTCCTGTTTTATGTATGTATAAGTAAGTGTTTAAATTGTTTGTTTTTAGTGTTTTTACCCATCTTCACCCACCAATGCCCCATCCAGCCGCGCCTACATCCGCGTCGCCAATATCGCGGCGACAACCCGCCGAATTTCCCCCGAGCGCTATCCACAACAAGCACAAGAAGAACAACCGACTGAATGCAAAATGAAAATTATCATACAAATTCCCTTTCTTATATGAACCGAGGTATTACTGTCGCATTGTAAGTATGCAAAAATATGAAACAACTCCTTTGCCTTTTAGATGTTAAGGCGAAGATACCGCCGCTATATTGGCTACGTATTTCGCACGCGTAAATTTGGAGCGGTCTAATTTGCATTTGTTATGTAAATAATTTGTGGGGCTGCGGGCCTTTCGTGAAGCTAAGCCACTTTTTTGGCTTTTATGGTTTTTAATAAATATTTTCTGGCTCCCTAGATATGGGCTTAGAGCTTCCGTTAAAATAAAACAACTGACAAACGAAAGATAGGAAAACCAGAAAAAGGCATTCGGTCTTGGCATCAGGCGGGACTCGAACCCGCATCTTTCGCAAGCCGGGCGACTGCACTACCAATTATGCTACCGAGACCATTAACAGACCGTACGAATTTCTCTGGTATATTATACCTGACAGACAGGTTGGTTTCACCAATGTTTAGGCATATACCTTAAATCTTTTCTGGTTTTCCTATCTTTAGTAAGATGATAATGCATTATCCCTAATGCTAAAAATAAAATAACCTAACTGACAAACGAGTCGTTTGTTTCAGCGACATGATAGCGGTAGGATATGTGTGTTTCGTTCTTTACATTCAACTTCAGATGTTACTTCAGCGACAGCATGGCTCAAATCTTATCGTTACTATTACGGTGTACCTAGATCTACCTAGCAAGATCTAACCAGAAAATCTGAGTTATAATGGTAGCTTATTTAAACAGACTAGTAAGATAAGATAAGATAAGATAAGATATACTTTATTGCACAAAGAAAACATAAAAATGCTTACAGAGTTATAACAGTACGATGTAGGCGGCCTTATCGCTAAAACACAAATGACCACGTTTGCAACCTCATACTAGCACGCGCTCCCTTCAGTTCCATTGACATTTTACGGGACAGCATGAGCGTGAGCGCGTGCTTAACGTTGATTGACGTTTGTGAATTCGGGGGTAAGTCTCCAATCTCCATGTGGTTTTTACACTATTATTTTACTGCCGGCAGACGCGAGCACATTTACCCAGATAGGCACACGGCATACTTTTGAAGTACCTAACTCATTCTCTACGTAACTACGTAACTCGGACTTTTGGATTTCGTACTTGTGTCAAAAACTATTTATCACGTTTACTGTCCCTGTAATCAACTTTAAACTTTTCCGTTTCTGTACTCAGCAAACCATTGAACGACAAAGTTTTGACAAAAAGTACAGTGCAGTGATTGGTTGGTCAAACGTTTCAAATTTTCACTTTATGGGATCAATAAATGAGAAATATGGTTTTTGTTGGAATAGGGTTGTAATATGGCCCGTTCCACCTCATAGTTTTGAGGTGTGTGGTAATGTGCCCGGCAGTTGGACGAATAAAGGCTGTTTTTTGTTTAACTTTCTATGGTTTTTGAAACCGCGTACTGGTCCCAAGTTTTATTAGCCTTATGACAAATTGGCAGGTAAAATCGATGTGTGGTTACGGTACATAGAAAATCTACATGTCTACATAATGTGACTACCACTGGCGTCTAAAGGTTGTTTCTTACCGTGGTTATTCTGTTTAAAATAGAGGATGTTTTTACTGTACGGTGAACAGCATTCAATCAGTCCAGGCAGTCCTCCTTGCTCTATTGCAATAAAATGACTTTTTTTTTTTAAATAATTGCCTCACCCTCTGTTAACGAGGGTATTTTGCCAATGTCGAGTGAGGGTATGCGTTTGCATGATATCATTCAAATATTGGTATCGAGTATTTGAATGTTTGTGGAGTTTCTGAGGTTATTCACGCGGCTGCAATTTCTTAACATGCCATAAAGTCAAACCCTCTGAAGGGTTCGTCTGTGACTGAAATGGTCACGTTAAAACGATTTATTTTAGTAACCTATATACCTAACACCACTGCGTAACTTTACTGAATACACTGATACCTAATTTATTTACTAAAAACCACTTAATGTAAATTAAAAGTTAAAAAAATAGATCGAACATGCTTGCCGTTTGACTACCCGCAAAAAACTCTCGTTTATTTAGGCAAGAGCAGAATAAAAAAACATAAACGGCTAGGTAGTCTGATGTGCTGTTGGCTGTTAGTATGGACAGCCAACAGCACATCAGACTACCTATCAAATATTTTAAATAAACCATCAGTAATGGTTTTAACATGAAATAAAATATAACAAAATAATATTATGTTAAACTTGATCAGACTACATAGTTCCCGGAGTAGACCCTGTTTACAAGTCGACGTGTGATTAATGTTTAAAAAAAACAATTATTTATTTTGTTATAGTATTTATTCATTTTCAACGAAAATAGAGATTTATAAGTAATTACATTAATTAGTTGTACTGAATTATAAATTATTGCTACAATAAATTGCTTTTACAATGATTTTGTTCACAACAAACACGGATAAGTACTTATTATATAAAATTAAATGCAGTAGATACCATATTAGTCACTATTAGGCTCATTCCATTCTACTAATTAAGTTTAAAACTAATATATTAAAAACATAATTGAAAATTACTGGAATATGTTTTCACTTATCTAAATGCTGCTAAGGGAATTATTTTAGTATTGGAAAAACTTTGGTTTCGAGTTAATATTAGAAACTTGTTAAACTTAAAAATAAACAGATTCGATATAAACTAATAATAAGTATTAACGCAAGCAAAAAGCATTGCCAAAATATATGAGTTCTTTTAAAAATATAAATTTACTGTATGAACATACTTATTCTCCTAGAGATTCTAAAAATATGGCAAGGCATCGAGTTTAAATAAATGAGTAAGAAAAATATACATTTTCATAAAATTTAAAAATACAGGTTGAGCGTGTTAGCTGCTCAGAATAATCATACAAAAATATTTTTTATTTAACAATTTCTAGACTAAAGCTGATTTCTTCTGAATTGAAAATGAAGAATATTATACATACTGTATACAACAAAGAGTGCGAGAGCAGGACTGTTGTATTGCTTTTCAGCGCAATGTTCCCTACATTTCTTACTGAGGCTAGGAAAATTAAATGGTAATATTCTGCCTTATTTAATAGAAATAACACTCAGATATTAAAATTGTTGATTGTTACTTGCAAAGACAATTTATTAACCTGAATAAAATGTATATACTCGTTATTTTCAAAACCTATCAAAACGGCAATGCCAGATTCATATGAACAAGTGGTACTTTTTTTGCTGTTACACTGTCCCAAACTATTTGGCAGTTGGCAAGAAACTTGGTTCTTATTATTCAAACTTTAGATACTTGTACCACAGTTCGGACTGTTAGAGGTATGGTTGTCTTAATAACATTCGTTTGATGGATCATTTTGAACTCTAAAAAATGTTTTAATCGATGTAACAGCAAAAAAGGACACCAAAATCAGGCAATGCCTTTCAAAAGATTTTATAACATCTTGTAATTAACGCTACCCTAGAGCCTTTAAAATTCGTCATGTCTAGCGAAAGCTTCGCCAAAGTCCGTAGCCTGCGATCCCACAAACAAGTCGTACTTGTCCAATACTTCGTTCTTGGTGAGTTTCTCGTCAGCGTCGGCGTCGGCTTCGAAGATGAGATGGCGCGCTTCGGCCTCGGCGTGGTCGAACTCGGCCGGGGCGATCCATTGTTTGACTTCGGATTCGTCCATGTAGCCGTCTTTGTTGCTGTCTCTGGAATTACAATGATTTAGGTTATTTTTTATTTTTTTAGCATTAGGGATAATGCATCATCATCTTATTAAAGATAGGAAAACCAGAAAAAGACATTTGGTCTTGGCTTCAGGCGGGAAACGAACCGCGTCTTTCGCAAACCGGGCGACTGCACTAACCACTGTACTACCGAGACCATTAACAGACCGAATGTATTTTTGTGGTTTTCCTATGTTTAACAATGATTTAGTTTTAAAAATTAATAAATGTACACACGGACGTAAAAGAATAATAATAATAATAATAATATTTTTTCTTTTACGTCCGTGAATGTACATTGATGATATTACTTTTGGTTATGCATTTTAAACAAGCATACTTCAGTAGTCACAAGTCAGTTATAGCGTGATGCAGACCAGTGATAAGATGCACCATACGTAATATACCACCCGTTTACACCATACAATTACTATTACATACATTTAAATGAACGTTTTTCGCAAAATGATTTTCAAATTATTATGATATTTCTTGACTTTGTTTTTTTTAAATTATAGATCACGTGATATATCAACCATTATTTTGTGTTTATGACAATAATCAAATTTGATCTCATTTGATGCTAGATTTGTGGATTATTCTTTAGTTATATCACTCGAAGTTTTTGTAGACTTACTAGCGGCCGCCCGCGACTTCGTCCGCGTGGACTTGAGTTAAAGAACAAAAAGCAATATTTCTTTATAAATTGAAGCCTATGTGCGATTCAGATGTATAAGCTACATTATTGTGGAGTTTCATTAAAATCCATTCAGTAGTTTTTACGTGAAAGGGCAACATGGCACATCCACACATACAAACTTTCGCATCTATAATATTAGTAGGATCATACCTTGCCTGCAAGGCATCCATGGTTGCTCATGTTTCAAGCTTTACTTTTGAAAAAGTCAATGAGGCAAACATGTTTTTCTAGATTTCAGATGCATTGGCCCTACTATGCAGTTAACAAATCAAAACCCTTGGTACCGTTACCGAATGTAACTTTTTGACACCAAAAATAGAAACATTTATTTTTAACTATTCATTTTTAACTATTCATTAACATAGGAGCAAATGATAATGTACAAAAAGAATAAACTAGTATGTGCCACTAAAATGGTCTCCACTCAGCCAACGGCCCCAAAAGATAACTAACCTGTATCCAGTGAACTGTTCCCGCTCCTGTTTGACCCAATCAGGTTCTTCCTCGCTGTCCCCGTCCTCAGTCTTGTAAAGGTCACCGATGTACTCGTCAAGGGACACTTTACCGTCCTGGAAAAATAAAGAATAGGCTGAATTTAACCTATGATGAAAACACAAAGAGAAAGATGAGGCACCCGCGTACCACGTGTAGTCCTACAAAATCAGGACCTGTGTTCGAACAAATAGAGCAGTGACTCGTTTACGTGCACGTTTTTGTGATTGTAATAGAAATTCTTTGAATTCAAGTGCAACGCTCTTGATACTTGTGGAACGTCTAATGGGTGGAGGAATATTATTCCAACAATTAGTGGAAACATAACGGAAAATTCCTCGAAAAGAAGTTGTTTTATGACTGGGGCCTTTCAAAAGGTCAGTTAAACGAGAATGACGTTGTGTTAATTTGAATTTCTATTTACCCTAGGTTATTTTATTTTGTACGGGGGTACCGTTGCCGGCATTGCACAGGCCTCCACCACTGCCTGGTAGGGACGGCTCGACACCCTCGGCTGTCCCTACTGGCCCCCCCTCTCGAAGGGGGGGTCGCTTCCGGCCCGCCGTGTAGGCGGGCACCGTCCGGGGGAACGCGTAAAAGGCACGTGCTTGCACAACGTATTCCCCCACCATGGACGATGAGAGGGAGTAGTAGGGTTTTTAGTCGGTAGAGCCACTGGGGTAGCCCGTGGAGAGTCCGACATAACCCGTCCAACCCCCCGGTTGGCGGGTATGCGTAAGTGCATTTCCCCTACTATAAAAAAAAAAAAAAAAAAAAAAAGGTTATTTTATTTTAGCACTAGCAGCCGCCCGCGACTTCGTCCGCGTGGACTAACGTTATCGTAATTTTAGTAAGGATGCCTATTTTTTTTGAAAATGAAATATAGCCTATGTCACTCAGGAATGATGTAGCTTTCCAACAGTGAAAGAATTTTTCAAATCTGCCAAGTAGTTTCGGAGCCTATTCCATTCATACAAACAAACAAACAAACAAAAAATCAAACCTTTCCTCTTTATAATATTTGTATAGATTGTATAGATTAGGGATATTGCATTATCATCTTACTAAAGATAGGAAAACTAGAAAAAGACATTCGGTCTTGGCTTCAGGCGGGAATCGAACCAGAAAATTTCGGCCGGTCTGTTAACCTAACCACCTTGTTCTGTATGTTTTTATCTGTTGCGATGTCCAGAATCAATAAACGTTTTTCTTTCTTTGTTTCTTAATGGTCTCAGTCGCCCGCTTTGCGGAAAACGTTGGGCCTGAAGCCAAGACCGAATGTCTTTTTCTGGTTTTATCTTTCTATCTACCTTGTCCTTGTCGACGTCCTCCATGGTCTCGAGCACGACGACGTCCCGCATGCCGGAGTGCTCCTCGGGATGCAGGAAGCCGGCGAACTCGGTGCGGTTCAGCGCGTCGTCCTGGTCCGCGTCTGCTCAGTGTACAATAGGGTAGATGACTACGAGTCGTTTTGCATGGTTCATTATGTTCCCAAAAAATAATAATTGATTCCAAATGTTATTGTGAAACCACAATCGAAATTCGTTTCAAAATGAGGCCACAATAGACCTGCAAACTTGGGCGAGCAAGTCCATTTCAAAAGTGTTAAATTTTTGTAAAACACTATCACTATTTTGTAACCCATACTATTATGAAGCAATTATGTTAGGAGACCATTTTCATAAACGCAAGGATTGTTTACATAAATGAAAGGTCTTTCGATAGTAAACAAGAAAAAATTACAGTCATCTAGCATATACTGCTTAATGCCGGTTTTCAACTACTGTAACGTTTTGTCTCTCTTATTCTTATTGCTGTCGCCATTTGCGAGAAAGTGATGGGACACGTAGACTACTAACCAATGCAGCAGCGTTGCTTGATTTTTATGATTATGGGGGTGGGTAGTCTTTTACAATTTGGTCGTAGAAGACCAATCGCTTTAATGAGAGTTTGCTGACTCGGTGCTGTATGACAGCTGTTTGGGTTAGGTCCAAACATGTTCGCCCTGTGGTATGGGGCGTTAGAATCCTGACATGGTCCCCCCGGCCTGTCGAAAGAGGCAACTAACAGGGGGCCTTCGGGGTCACTGAGAGTGCACACGGCGGGGGCTGTGTGCCTCCATTCTAAGTGGCCTCGAGGAAGGGCGGCGGTGTAAGAGTGACCTCACAGGCGGGTGATAACTCCCCTCGAGCTGGGTTGGCTATGCCAGCATAGCGCGCCAGGGGTCCACCAGCACAGAGTTCTTGACCAGAGATCACGGGGACCTCTGGATACGCGCTGAAGTAGGTCACCGGGGGTTTAGTGAGTAGTGAGCATCCACACCCTCGCCTTTCTCTCGAAGGGCTGGAAGATCAAAAAAGGATTCCCCCCGGAAACAGTACCGGCGTTAGGGTAGGGCGCGGTTGGGCGACCGCCCAGGGGCGCCGGACTTTAAGGGGCGCCGTTGAGCGGCGCCCTTTATATTCCTATCGTTGTAAGCGAAAAAAAAAACGATGTGTTGGCAACACTAGAATGGAACGCAGTGCTCAATCCGTTCGGTCGGAGCATTACATACATACAGTTCATTTTACTGGGAATCCCCGACCACAGAGAAACACATTATCTATCTCTTTTTAACAATTTAGTTCAAAAGAGTTGGCGTTATTTTTGATGGAGCGGAACACAGCTCATTGTTATTCATTCAATCGGTTATACCTGTTAATGAGTCGACTGGTGAAAGGCTGACTGAAGTTATTATTGATATTTTAAATAAATACGGACTGGAATTGAACGATTGTAGAGGTCAGGGCTATGACAACGGAGCAAACATGAAAGGAAAAAATATTGGAGTTCAAAGGAGAATTCTGGACATAAGTCCTTTAGCTGTATATGTACCGTGTGGCTGTCATAGCTACAATCTCGTACTATGCGATGCCGCTAAGTCATCTGTAAAATCTGCCACTTTGTTTGGAGTACTTCAGAGGTTGTTTACGTTGTTTTTAGCTTCTGTTCATCGATGGAAAATTCTGACCGATCACTTGGGATTGTACACTATAAAAAAACTCAGTGACACGCGTTGGGAAGCAAGAATAGGCAGTGTTAAAGCAGTCCGTTATCAAATTAGCGCCGTCCATGACGCTTTAATCACTTTGTCTATTGAAACTCAGCAAACTGATGTTCAAGTCTCTCATGAGGCTACTACTCTAGCCGAACAGCTAAAAGATTTCGGCTTCATAGTTTCATTGGTTGTCTGGTATGACATACTTTTTCAAATTAATGTCGTTAGTAAATCTCTACAATCAACAGACATGGATCTCGGTAAATGCACAGACATGTTGAAAAAATGCTGCAATTTCTTGGAAGAATATAGAAATACAGGCTTTAAAAGCGCCATTTTAACTGCGAAGGAATTGGCTGAAGAGTTAGAAATAGAACCTGTGTTTAGAGCGACAACAAGAATTCGACGCGTTAAGCGCCAAGCTGGTGAAACTGCCCAAGATGAGCCTATAACTTCTCCAGAAAAAAAAATTGAGGTTGAATTTTTCAACTGTCTTTTGGACACGACGTTAACTTCACTCAACGAAAGATTTGAACAGTTATGTGAGTACTCGGACGGAATCTTGGTCTTTTTTGTACAATTTTAAAACAGATTCCAGAAAAACACGACTTTATCAAACTCTGTAGTGATCTTCAATTGAAATTAAATGTAAATTCCAAATCAGATATAGATGGATGTATGTTGTGCGATGAACTCGTAAGTCTGAAATCGTTTTTGCCTGATCAGAAAGTGGTTACTCCTGTTTTTGTTTTAAATTTTATCAAAGACCGCAACTTACAAGAACTATATCCAAATGTTTGGATAGCATTACGAATAATATTAACTATTCCCGTAACGGTTGCTAGTGGAGAGAGGAGTTTTTCTAAGCTTAAGCTGATAAAAACCTATCTGCGATCGACAATATCTCAATCTAGATTGACAAACTTGGCAACTTTGTCAATCGAAAATGAAATTGCTGAAAACATCGACTTTGATAACTTAATAAAAGAGTTCGCCGCAAGGGCGTACCCAGGTAGGAGCAGGGGGGGGCAGCTGCCCCCCCCTAGAAGTCAATTTTCCTTACAAGTGGGAATTAAAAACGTATTTCTCTCTCTACGAAAAACGAAACAGGTATGAGCTGCCCCCCCCTAGCTGAAATCCTGGTATGAGCTGCCCCCCCCTAGCTGAAATCCTGGGTACGCCCTTGGTTCGCCGATAGAAAGGCTAGAAAAGTAAAATTTTATGAGTTTTTTTAATAAATGTTTATTTCTTTTCATAAATGGTTATTTCATTATTATCCTTCGCCTTTTTTCGTATGGGTTTGAATTGCAGTTAGGGGGCGCCGTAGAAGTCTCGCCCAGGGCGCTGGTAGTACTAAAACCGGCACTGCCCGGAAAAGAAAGGTCCTCACAGCTATCTTACAGAGTCAGAAAACCTTCATTCAATCTATTTGTCTTCTACAACCAAATTGTTAAGACTAACCCCCTTTCATAAAAATAAAGCAACGCTACAGCATTGGTTAGCAAACATAGTTACAATAGTTAGAAGTGATGTCGTAAGGCTGTTCTAAAATAGAATAAGGATGGATAGATATGAATAATAACATTCTAAAAAGATGGTTAGGTTCTAAATATTTTTACTTAAGATCTGAAAACCAGAAAAAGACATTTGATCATGTTGGCATCAGGCAGGAATCGAACCCGCATCTTTCGCAAACCGGGCGACTGCACTAACCACTGTGCTACCGAGACAATTAACAGACCGGCCGCATTTTCTGAATATTTTTTTGTTATTACAGAATGTGAAATGGCAATGCCAGATTTTTGTGATAAGCAGGCACCAAGAGTAGGCATAGCCTTTTCACCTTATACGTCCCACTGCTGGGCACAGGCCTCACCTCAACTATGAGGTGGAACGAGCCATACTCAACCACGCGGACTCAGTGCGGATTGTTGTAGGGGTGTAAGGTTATTAAGCAACCTTAATGTCAGATGTTATCAAGCCGCCTTACTGTTTAATAGGTTCACAGTCTACAGCCCACATATGGGCTGCGAACAATTAGCTTTTAATTGTTATATATTTGTGGACAGTGAACTTGTAATAATAAACTCACCAGCATAAACCCATCTCCTCCTATCTCTCTTCATCAGGCTAGAGTAGGTGAACCCCTCGCTGTTCGGTGTCCGAAGCTCTTTGTCGTCCATTTCATCCATAAATCCGTATACATTTTTTCTGTATGTCTGCAAAGCAATAATGAAATTTGCGTTTATTGGATCTTGAAGTGGATTGACCATTTCTAAATCTACTCGCCTTTAGGCCCAGCCCGAAATATTGTGATGCGCCATTACCTATGATAATACAATAAAAAGATGTAGATAGATTATGTCAGTACTGACGCGAAGTCAAAAATTGTCCACGGGGTACGGTAGTTAATTTGACCGTGTTATAAGTGTAAACAAGACAGTACGATTATTAACTAGAGCGTAAACGAGACTGATACCATGTTGCGCAGTGTCGTCTCAAACTGTCAATGCTTTGCTCAGGTAGGGAAAAGTTCTGATTTCGTGTGCCACTTTTTAGCACAAGTAACTTGTCAACCTATTTTTATTATGATATCATTGAATAGCAGTATGACGTCCACTGTTGAACATAGGCCTCCCCCATAGATTTCCAGTGCGGCCGGCGACCAATCACACCCACCTCCCAAGGTACAGCTTCCTCATTATTAGGGTTGTGCTGCCTCCAGTGCCTCTCCACATCCTCATCGATATACCTCTTCTGCGTATACCGAATCCAGTCCTTCAACTCCACCAGGGTGACGAAACCATCTTTGTCAGAGTCGATTCGGTCCACGATGATTCTGGAAAGAAAAATATGTTATCAGTTTCTGAACTGATAAGAAGTCAGTGACCTCTTGATAAGGTTTGGGATGGGTGACGTGGCTCTTGTTTCGCGAAACACGTAAGCCATTATGCTTTATCATCAACTAGTTACTTAATGAGTCTATGTTAAAAATGTTGAAGACTGTTGATTCCAAAAAAGTTTAAAGATAGATTCGAAATTATGTTTAAAATATTTTACTGAAATAGGTATTATTTTTAAGGCAACTGTTAAAAAATCCAAAGTTGTAAATGAAAAGGTTATTACAAAGTTATTTAGTTTTCTAGAACATGGCTGCTCGTAATAGTCTATTGTAGCAGACAATACCAATACACAGTCAACCCACCATCAATTACTTATCTACACACATCAAAAGTGTCTAGGGATATCTCAAGCATTTTTATACAAAGTATAGCTATTGGGGAGGCTGTAAAAATTAAAATATTGATACCAACGTAGAAATTTTTAGGACACAGAAACTGCTATATCTGCCCTTTCAGATTGTATAAAGAAATTCATTGTGGTAGCATTATTGTACAATCGTAAGGACGTTAAAAAAAAGACAGATTTTTCTTTTAAAAGGTTTCAAAATTTTAGCAAAATCAAACGTTTTTTTTGTAATATTCTTAACCTTTATCTTATGCCTGTTTCCTCGAGTTATTCTAAGATAATGCTGAGCATTATCTAATATCTTTGATTTTGCTAAAATTTTGAAACCTTTTAAAAGAAAAATCTGTCTTTTTTTTAACGTCCTTACGATTGTACAATAATGCTACCACAATGAATTTCTTTATACAATCTGAAAGGGCAGATATAGCAGTTTCTGTGTCCTAAAAATTTCTACGTTGGTATCAATATTTTAATTTTTACAGCCTCCCCAATAGCTATACTTTGTATGAAAATGCTTGAGATATCCCTAGACACTTTTGATGTGTGTAATTTAAAAGCAAAGTTTGGTTGTACTCAGTTTGATTGTTTCCAACCAATGTACAATTACCTATCTAATTTAAAAGCAAAGTTTGGTTGTACTCAGTTTGATTGTTTCCAACCAATGTACACTGTGAGCATATCCAAATAAGGTTGGTTTACCTCTGTTCTGATAGTTTAAAGACTTGTAACACTTAGGATGGCTATGAATGTTTAAAACTAAACAGTTGCATTGTATGATCTTTTTAAGTAGGGTAACTCCTGAGACTTTCGTTACTATTTTAAACTTCTATTCTGTAGTTTAAAAACTTTGCAAAGTTTGTAAAACTTGTTCTCACCAACCAAATACTCGACCTTGACAAATACAAACTGGAAATAATATGTTGAATGTACGTAAGGAATGCTAAACATATGCCAATTTTATACTTCATCCCACAAATCTACAACATATTCATAGAACAATCTGGAAGGGTTATCAAGACATGTGCACATCTAATCGTCCTAAATTGACCAATTGTTAAAGGAACAAGTTATCTGATGATGATGGAAAGATTGTAACACCAGCCCACACAATGTGTGGGAGAATTTCTTAGATTAGCTGACTTAAGGAGGAAACTTTAATATTAGACCGAGATAAAGAGGCTTGGTTGAAAATAGAGAGGTCAATGACTTCAGCATGATAGATTATTTCAAAAACAAACAAACGTTTTACAATGGATTGGCAACAAACTTAAGTTGGTTTTATGGATTAAATTAGTGCAATAAAGTCTTAATAATTTGTTAAATTGCTTTGCAGTTGACTAGTAGAGAATGCTTCCAGGCATTAAGTCCGCCAATTGTACTTTTTTTTTTCTTAATATTTGCAATAAAGAATAAATAAAAAATTACTTATTATACATTCATTTAGCTATATTACTCTCAATACAGTACAGTCTGAGCTGTGTGTCATGCCAGTGAACTACTTTAGATTTTTTTTAATATCATAGTTTAAGAACAACAAAATACCTCTGCACTGTTATCAATGTTATCACACAGTGAGCCACAGGTCCAGGGAAACATAGCAGTTGGAAAATTACCTTAATTGCATTGGAATAAGGGAATAACAACTTCAAAAATGTAGACAATAATTGATGTGAGGCCTTACTTAAGTTCCTAATTATTATTTACTCAATTGGATAGACTTTAAACTTTAATTGGTGACCATTGTGCTTTGTGTTTGATCAGTTTGTACTTGGTAAAAAAATTACATGATGAAATCATGCTGCGTATTGTGTGAATTTGTTTTATTGTTTTGAAATTTGTTGTAACTTGTAAAGTAATAATCTTGATAATATGATGCAATAAATTTTATACCAAAATAACTAACATAAGGATCAAATATTGAATAAGTAAAATCACCTATGAATGAAGCTAATGATGTTATAAGTATTAATAATTAAGATAAAGTTAAAAGTAGACGCCAGTTATCCCTGTCACATAGAAATAATCATTCTTTAAAGCACATCAATTTATTATTAACTAATGGTATAAGCGGCAGACTTAATGCCAATAAGGCATTCTCTACCAGTCAACCATAGGGCCTAGCGGAAAATAATAATAATAATATTAATATAGTAATATTTTTGACATCATGTTTTTTGGACATTGTGATATTTAATTGACATAAGTAGGTACTTAAAAATAATTTTAAATGATTGATTTGTAATATCTCATTATTTTTGAATGAGCCATGCATATTCTATGTTTTGTTCTATTTTTTTTTTCTCGTAAATTTAAACAAACTGGCGCTTTGGGCAACTGTAAGCCGTTTTGTGCAATTGTTGTATGAATAAATGAATAAAAGTACAGTAGGCAGCCTAGCACAAACTGATAACATTTTGGTAATCATAAAGTATATACTTTTTTTATTTTTTCCTATGTCTTAACAGAAAAAAGTATAGTTTACTTTTAGATTAACAAATTGCTATCGGTTTGTGCTAGGCCTACAGGAAAAGATTGTCAAAGAATACATTAGACTTAGACTTACACACTTTTAACATTATGCTTTTCAGATATGATGTATAGTAATAAAAAACTAATCACTACATAGTAAAAATCAAAGTCGCTTTCCCTGTCCCTATGTCTCTAGTATGCTTAAATCATTAAAACTACACTATGGATTTTGATGCGGTTTTTTATAATAGATAGAGTGATTCAAGAGGAAGCTTTATATGTATAATAACATCCTATTGCAACCGTGCGAAGCGGGGGCCGGTCGCTAGTATAACGTAAAACACTTAAACAAGACATTTTAAGAAAACAATGTTTATAAATAAAGTAAAAGTATTACAACTTACCCAAGCCTCCTCTTACTTTCTTCAGGCGACAACTGGTCAAAAGTCTTAGCCTGATCTTCTCCCAAGAACGCATCATGATCAAACTGCTTATTGTGGTGTTCATTCTTAAAATGTTCAGCATCTGATAGGTGGTCTACCAATCTCTTCGTCTCCTCAGGGTTAGGAACGCCAGCAAACACCGCCGAAACAGCGAGAGCTACGAAGAGTGTTCGCAGCATTTTGTCCTAAAATGATAAAAAAGCCTCTGAATGAATAACTACGCCTCCTCAACGCTTCTCAGCAAGATTCAACTTTATTGAAACCTTAAGCTGGCAATTACTATAAATTTTCAGGACTTTCAGTTAAAGTACCTTGCTGTAAAACGCCACGTCAATGTAAACCACGTAAACTTCCTTCTTCCCGAATAAAAACCGGGAGATGCCGCCGCAATCGAGCCTCGATCGAGGACAAAAAGTTCGTTCGAAAACCTTTAGATACGTCAAAGGAGTTTTGTAAGTTGTATGAAAAACAGAATTTCTTATTTTCAAACCCAATGCAAAGCCAATTTGGAAATGTATTAATAAAATATTTTAAAAACTAATGAAGTTGTTAAACTTTCAACTTTTTCGGACTCGAATGGGACTCGAAGACAGCAAAATTTAAATAGTCACTATACATCATTGGTAATTAGTGTTCTGAACATACCTGCGTAGGCCGTGCACGGGGGAAGGAAATAGGGAATCTGACATTCCATTTTGACACATGTCAAACAAGTAGGTGAAAAAAAACTAGTTGTATCGATACTTTAATCGATTCCATTTGGAATTGAATACTTCAGTTTGAATTTTACCAATAAATGTTTACTTTTTGACTTTCTTTGAAAACTTTGGCATCCTTTTTCTGGTTGAAAAACGTAGTCCTCTCCTCATGTCTTAAGTGACAGTTCGTCTAGAATTTTAAATCTACTATACAATATAGGTAAGGATAATTAACGGGAAATAATTTTCGCTACTGTTAATTAAACACTAAGGTAAACTTTTGCTATGCGCAGCACACGCCGCGCCAGTTTTCTCGTTCTACCTAAGGCAAGAACAAATTATGGCAAAATAATGATTGGTTTTGAAGGTGCACAACTTTTTAACAAAATACCTTCGTCTATAAGAAATTTTGTCTCGTCTTCTTCTTTCGTGTCAATGGCATCAAATCAAATAGAACCCAACCAAAACTTGGCGATCTCGACTGCGTCATTCTTTGCCACGTTTAGATCCTTCCCTGTGCAGGTCTTAGGGCACAGAGGGCAATCGAGGAGGTGACCCATAGTCTGAGGATGCTTTGAGTTCCATCTTTAAACCCCCACGTCACTAGGTTTTGTCTGCAGCGGCCAACCCCAGAGCGGAGTCGGTTAAGTGACTTCCAGGTTGGCCACGGCTGGTCATAGCCGGGTGGTAAGATTTCCGCATGAGGAATGTAGTCAGTTGGGGGAGGCACTTGCTAGACGAAAGTCCAACTCTAGCGACGGCAGTCTCTGTCTAGCAAGGGTTGGTTTGTCTCAAGAAGCTTTTGCGGCTCTTCAATCCTGCCTCCGGCATGTGGTAGTTGTAGAGGGGGTGCCGAGCGTCTGTTTCCTGCTTCGCCTAAATTCGCCAGCTCGTTAAATGCATTTAAAACAAAACTTGCTAAATATGTGATGAAGAACATGTAATCAAAATGTTAGGTATGTGCTAGTGTTGTGTTTTTTCTATGGTACAATATTAAGTTCGAACGACTGTGAAGATAATTAAGTACCTATGTTTGTTTGTGTTGCTCATGTAAGTGACTGTTTTCTGTCTTTAGTGAAAATAAATATATCTTTAATCTTTTCATTAGGCGGGGAGTTTAAGCCAAACATGAATTTTAGTTTTTGTATCCTTAAGCCAAATCATAAATACTTACAAATTTTCCCGTATTTTCACCCTCCTCCTATAAAACATAGGCAACTTACAGGGTAACTTGTAAGGTAATGTACTCAGGTTGCACATTTAATGTGCAAAGGAAATAAAATCTATTGATGCATGCTAAAAATGGTGATGTTTCACATTTATTCCCTTCTTGTCACTAAATGCTGAAATGTGGAATGGAATGTGGGATGGAATTTATTTTACCACCTCATCATTATAGAACTGCTTAAAATAAATGTTATTACTAAAAAAATACGTCTTGTTAACTGTACGCGCCTAACCACCCACCAGGGAGTTTTGCTGGTTCGCATTCTAACGCGAATATATATATTAATTTATGTATGCAAGCTCTAGTGTATTGAAAACATTGAATCAAAAATCATAGCGATTTATGTGACGTTGATAATCGATTGAACAAAATATTAGTTGATTCATTGATTCTCGAGAGTCGTGGTCTGGTCCATAGTAACATCACTAAAGTGTATGGTCGAGTCGAGGAAAGGTTTCATTTCGGATGTTGGTTGTGCTGCTTACTATTTTAGCCCGATTCTGAATAGAAATTGTGAATATGTTTCTAAAAATATCTACGGCGCTGTTGTAAATATTATCCCTGCTATAAAGATTACATATTCTGTGTACAAGTCGTTAGAAACAGATTGCAAATGTCAATATGTCAGGATCTCGGCCTTAATTTCCAACAGAGAATGGTGAGAATTGCATGCTAATTCAGTATTCACTGTTAATTGGAGCTAAATAGTGTACTTCGCTTTCCACTCGTGTAACGATGAAGATTGGTTGAAGTCGGATACTGTGATGTTTAGAACGATTTCTAATATGATCGGGTGCAGTGCAATCAAAGTCGGCATTTTTTTACTTTGTATTGAATTCTTGAAAAAATGAGCATTTTTACAATGAAATTTATCTTACAGGGCGCAAATATATCGCAGTTGGAAAGAGATATCGGGTCAGAGCAGTTCCCTCCAAATGAGCATTATTTTGGTTTAGTCAATGTAAGTATTTTCGTATTACATAAACACTCAAAGCAATAAAAATACATGATTTCAAATAAAAACGCCCTTTGATTAGGATTTGAATTTAAAACATTGTTTACTGTAACATCTCTGAGAATTTCACTGAATGAAAGTGCTGAATTATTTGAGTTAGGTGTTCTAGAAAGTAATTATAAGTGTTTGGGCACTCACATGTGGGTTCCCACAAGAGAGATTTTTTTTCCCAATTCAGTGGTTGATTTAATATTGTCTTCAATAGATTAAATAACAAAAATAAAGATAGGAATAGAACCAGCATTCTGTACTTTGATCTACTTTAAAAACAAATACTATATCAATCACCAAATTGGAAAGACATTACATTTTGCTAGCCTAATTATAGTTTTATAAATAATCATTTCTTTTTTCCAGTTCGGTAATACATGTTACAGCAATTCGGTGCTACAAGCTTTGTACTTTTGTCGACCGTTTAGAGAAAAAGTTCTAGAGTACAAAGCTAAAAATAAGAGGACCAAGGAAACACTGTTAACATGCCTCGCTGATCTTTTCTATAGCATTGCTACGCAGAAGAAGAAAGTAGGCTCCATTGCACCCAAGAAGTTTATTGCTAGGTTGAGAAAAGAAAAAGGTAAGATTTTTCTTCAGCTTTTATTTTATTCATTCTTTCACCCTTTTCAATGAAGATAATATTTATCAGAGAGATAACTCAGTTATTTGATTAGATCAAATCAAATGTTGAGCTATACATTTTGACGAATACTAGTGTTTGTTGGTAAAATAAATTATTTTTGTATAACTTAACCAGAATTAATGGTTTCAATTTTTTTTTATTATTATTTGAATATTAGAAGATAAATTTTAGGTTTTTTCAGTTAGTTATTATTGGGTTAATTGTAGATAAGCAAACTATTTCTGACAAATAATCCTAAAATACTATGTGATTACCAATTCTATGATAATGAAATACTATCTTGACACTTATGTTGACTCACTATCATTACACTGTAAATCTCATTTGATTGATGATTTCATCTAACGTGAATGGATTGTGGTACTGTCCAAAGTTTTGCTTTATGAATCTTAAACACTAGAAGAGCTTTTTTGTAGAGTGAGCTTCAAAATTGTAATAGTGAGTATTAAACTAACCAAATTCAAACTGGATTTTTAGGTGTAATTGAAAGTGCAAGATAATATGTTGTTTACAGTTGGAGTGCTAATGTGTGCGTTTTTTTTCAGAGGAATTTGATAATTATATGCAGCAAGATGCCCATGAGTTCTTGAATTTCCTCATAAATCATATAAATGAAATTATATTAGGTAAGCTTGACAAAACTAAGGTATGCCTTTATTTTGATGGTGCTGTTTTCTGTTAAATTCATGTAGTTAACTAGAGGTTATGGCATGAAGCCTACTTATCTGACTTATTTATTTCAGCTGAAAGAAATCAGAGTACATTAAAAGTGCAAAAGAACCCCGCAGGTGAGAATATCACGTGCAACGGCACATTGCCTCAGAACACTGAGCCGACGTGGGTCCATGAGATCTTCCAAGGTACGCTGACGAGTGAGACGAGGTGTCTTAACTGTGAGACTGTCAGCAGCAAGGATGAACACTTTTTTGATTTGCAGGTAAGTTATGTTTTCAACTATTATCTAGAGTCTATCCCTCTTATTCATAAAAGCTTTAACAGCGCTTCTCTTTCATTCTTGTTGCTTCCGCCATTTGCGAGAGAGTGACAAAACACGCCAATTGCTTAAACTATCCTTTAGTGTTGAGTTTGTTTCTATAAATAAGGGGGTAAAGCATTTAGCTTCAGACCAACAGATATTATGGCAATTAGGACTCTCAATTGCCTATGGTGCACACTGTGAGATCTAAAGCTCGTTCAATGTTCATGCGCTATAGGCGTACTTTCATGAAGAAAGAACAACTGAATACTGTAAACTGCAGATTTGAGTTACACTTGGAGAGCGTCTGACGCGTATTTAAATACTTATTAATACGCTATATTATTTTGATTTAATATCTGTGTGTAGGATTCTACATCATGTCATCATTTACATTTTTCCCTATCACAGGTTGTATTTATTTATATACCTGTTATTTCAATTTAATTATAGTATTTTTTTGCTAGCCAACTTTTCGTCCAAAATTATCTAAAGTAATATGAAAAGTTAGCAATATGTTCATTAGGAGTAGAAGGCGTGGAGCTACCGTACTGCTTGTTTGGTCGAAAATGGTCTTCCTTTGAGAACTTTTGGCCCCAGTTTATCAAATTTAAATTCAATATTTCTTTATTCAAGTAGACCATTATACAGTACTTTCAAATCGTCAAGAATCATAATTTTAACAACTTCATAAACATACACATAATAATACAATATATAAACAATACTTACAGTACATAATGTGAATCTACCACCGGCGTCAGAATGTTGTTTCTACTGACTTCTAAGACCCGGCAACAAATATCGGTACTATATGTATTTAACTGTACCTATTCTTGTTTGTAGGTGGATGTGGGTCAGAACACCAGCATCACGCACTGCCTGAAGTGCTTCAGCGACACCGAGACTCTCTGTAATGACAACAAATTCAAGTGCGACCATTGTAGTAGCTACCAGGTATTATATTCTACTGTTCTGTCATTATTTATTTTGTAGATTTTTAAGAATAGTACATTAGTACTTACTACTACTTCATTGTAAATAAATAGCTGTAGCTTAGTCGCTCTTCAACTTATTGAGTTTTCATTAGTTTGTTAAGCGCAGTAGATACTAGCGACAGGTGAGTCGACTGTTACGGGTTTGAATCCCACATCAGCACATAATATTATGTCAGTTGGTGAAATAGATATTTTCTTTACTTCACATGAATTAATGTACAAATGGTGGGCCTAATGCTAATAGGCATTATCTATTAGTCAACCTCACTATCTTTGGTTGAGTTTGAAACAAGTATGACATAAATAGTGCAAAAGCAGGGTAGCCCAATTGTTAAACTCTGGCTCGGAACCGGGCGGTCCGGAGTTCAAGACAAGTCGAAACACTACTTTCATTGTTTGATAGTTCATTACCACATTGGGTTCAAATTCCCTGGTGAAATGTTGGCTTGTGAATGTTCCGTTCACCATGACGGCAACAATCAGTGTGTCTCTGAATACACCGTTATGTCACGCATGGAGTAACAATGTGACTATAGTCCGTTCGTGTTAAGAATGCAGTGATTTGTCAATCTAATTCTGTCGCACACAAAAAAACTCAGATCCACAACCTTTGCGTTCGGAAGTATACTTTTGAAGCAAAGCAAAGCATTACGTTCAGCTGGTCACTGTGGACTTGGCTTTCTAATTAGGATCGATTTGATTGGTAACGGGGCGTACTAGGTCGGACTAGTAAGGACAAGTATGAAATCACTGCATTCTTAACGCAAACGGACTATGAACTGTAGCACAATCTTTATCTGCAAGAAAGCCCCATTACGCCAAACTCACCACTACTTCCCTGGCTATAATGTCAAGTTTCGTTTGTCAGGAAGCGCAGAAGCGGATGCGAGTGAAGAAACTGCCTCTGATCCTGGCTCTCCACCTCAAGCGGTTCAAGTATATGGAACAGTACAACAGGCACATTAAGGTGTCGCATCGAGTAGTCTTCCCTTTGGAGTTGAGGCTGTTTAATACTGTGAGTATACGGTCATTAGCAATGATATTAAAATAAAGAGAGGTTGATATGTTATGTCAGTACTGATGTGAAGACAAAAATTTTACTTCTGAACCTTGTGTTAGAGCAGAGGTTCCCAAACTTATTTTGTCTACTGCCCACTTCGAGAATAAATATTTTTTTAGCGCCCTCATTTTTTCACCTACCGCCTCAACACAACGCCCCCAATTTCTTTCTGGGTCTGTCTCTTACCGCCCCCCTTGAGACCTGCAGCGCCCACAAGGGGGCGTTATCGCCCACTTTGGGAAAGACTGTGTTAGAGTAACAATAAGTGTTTCTTACATCATTTTATTTTTTTACTGACTTTTCATAAAAACTCATATAAATACTTTTCATTTCCTAAGATATGAAAACCCTGCTTAGTTTGAAGCTAGACGGCCTATTTGTGATAATGTCCCGTGATATCGTCGTTTAAGTTCTAACACCAAGTATGTCATTTTTTTCAGGAGAGCCTAAAAACCGAATTGACTTATGTGCTGTTTCCATACGATAGTGGCTATCATGCTGTTACTTTTTCGTTACTTCAAGGGATTCTATTGGTCTAAACGACGCTTCTTTAGATACTTTAGCAAATGGCATCAAAATGTCAAAACTGCCAAAAAATTACATACGTGGTGTTAGAACTTAAACGACGATATATATTTATTTAATGAGCACTACCCCCAACCCGGGTACTTACGGTGCCAACAACCAATTGTAGACGTGTGGTTGCTTGCAGTCGGACGACGCCGTCAACCCGGACCGTCTGTACGACCTCGTAGCGGTGGTCGTCCACTGTGGCTCGGGGCCCAACCGTGGGCATTACATCAGCATCGTGAAGAGCCATGGATTCTGGCTGCTGTTCGACGACGATATGGTCGATGTGAGTGGTCAACTATTTTAGCTTTATTTATTCAAGGTCTAGACAGGGTTGTCGTCCACTACTCGGGGCCCAACCGGGGACATTACATCAGCATCGTGAAGAGCCACGGCTTCTGGCTGCTGTTTGACGACGATATGGTCGATGTGAGTGGTCAACTATTTTAGCTTAATTCATTCAAGGTCTAGACAGGGTTGTCCACTACTCGGGGCCCTACCGGGGACATTACATCAGCATCGTGAAGAGCCACGGCTTCTGGCTGCTGTTCGACGACGATATGGTCGATGTGAGTGGTCAACCATTTTAGCTTTATTTAAGGTTAAGACAGGGTTGTACGACCTCGTGGCGGTGGTCGTCCACTGTGGCTCGGGGCCCAACCGGGGACATTACATCAGCATCGTGAAGAGCCACGGCTTCTGGCTGCTGTTCGACGACGATATGGTCGATGTGAGTGGTCAACCATTTTAGCTTTATTTAAGGTCTAGACAGGGTTGTTCACTGCCGCTCGGGGCCTAACCGGGGACATTACATGAGCATCGTGAAGAGCCACGGCTTCTGGCTGCTGTTTGACGACGATATGGTCGATGTGAGTGGTCAACTATTTTAGCTTAATTTATTCAAGGTCTAGACAGGGTTGTCCACTGCCTCTCGGGGCCCAACTGGGGACATTACATCAGCATCGTGAAGAGCCACGGCTTCTGACTGCTGTTCGACGAAGATATGGTCGATGTGAGTGGTCAACTATTTTAGCTTAATTTATTCAAGGTCTAGACAGGGTTGTCCACTACTCGGGGCCCTACCGGGGACATTACATCAGCATCGTGAAGAGCCACGGCTTCTGGCTGCTGTTTGACGACGATATGGTCGATGTGAGTGGTCAATCATTTTAGATTTGTTTATTTAAGGTTTAGACAGGGTTGTACGACCTCGTGGCGGTGGTCGTGCACTGCTCGGGACCCACCGGGGACATTACATCAGCATCGTGAAGAGCCACGGCTTCTGGCTGCTGTTTGACGACGATATGGTCGATGTGAGTGGTCAACCGTTTTAGATTTATTTAAGGTTTAGACAGGGTTGTCCACTACTCGGGGCCCAACCGTGGGCATTACATCAGCATCGTGAAGAGCCATGGCTTCTGGCTGCTGTTTGACGACGATATGGTCGATGTGAGTGGTCAATTATTTTAGATTCATTTATACAAGGTCCAGACAGGGTTGTCCACTGCCTCTCGGGGCCCAACCGGGGACATTACATCAGCATCGTGAAGAGCCACGGGTTCTGGCTGCTGTTCGACGACGATATGGTCGATGTGAGTGGTCAATCATTTTTGCTTTATTTATTTATGGTGCTTCCACACCGGGATATACAGGATGCGTTTTTTCCAATGGGCGTGGTAGGCAAAATTCTAAACTATGAGGAACTAAGAAGTTTCTAGACCGATTTTGACAAGAACTAAAACTGCATACACAGTTTGTAAAAAAATATTCTTTTTATCCGGGAATCGAACCTGTTGGTTTAAAAAAAAATGTAAGTATAGCCTGTATATAGTAATTATTTCAGAGTGACCCCATATGGGGTCACAATGAAATAATTACTATGGACTGGACTGTGAACGTGTTAATGAAGTAATTGATGTTCAGATCTCAATGGCAACTTGGATGTATCAATCTTATTGTCTGTGAAACTGCTCAGAAGTATTTGGCCGTACATAGCCCCCTTACAAAACAGACAGTTATTTTTAATGCAGGTCCAAACTTCACGATTGGAGGTCGAAACTGCAGGTGCCAGTCGGGATGGGTGACCACCTCGACTGAAATTAGTGATGTATTTTTCGGGCATCGTGCTTGGGGAGATACGCTAAGCAGTTGTTCCTGGCTAATCTAGCCATATATCCGTTGTTAGGCCTGGTCGGAGGACTTATAGTGGCTTCCTAACATCTGAAAGCAAGGTTTCTCACGAGCCCTAGCCCCTTCTACAATCCGCACTTGTGGTGGAGTATGGCTTATACATTATCACAATATCGTGTGAACCATATTTTTTGGCCTGTTATAATAAATATTTTTTTCTTTGCAGAAAATTGAAGCCTCAGCAATAGAAGACTTTTATGGCCTAACTTCAGATATACAAAAGTCATCTGAAACGGGATATATACTATTTTATCAATCTAGGGATGCTAGTTGTTAAGTTTCTTCATTAACTATTATATTATATAGTAATTTATATTATTTATAAGATAGTCATTATGATAGATCATGTTAAACTAAAATGCCACATTTGTTAAAGTTGAAAGGGCATTATATTATTGAAAAATTGTTTAATTCATTATTATTCAACTTTTAGAATTCAGTCAATTGTAAATATAAAACTATTTCATTTCAAAATAAACGATTGTGATCTTTCTCTGAATGAAATCACTTGTTTATTATTCCACTCAGATCCATAGACCTCTTCATTAAAAAAAATGTCTGAGTATGGTCAACTGCATGACAGGCAACCCATATGTCATTAATTCTCCTTGCTCTATTGCAATGAACTGTCATTTGGCAAGAGCAGGAGTCGGGACCTAAAATGGAAATGGGATCAGGCTTCCCATTTCCATTGTAGGTTCTGCCGTCGACTGTACTTGCAGAGACCAGATTGACGGAATGGGGTAGTTAAAATTACTTAGGTAATCTACTTATGGTGAAAACAACTAACTCAGTTTGACGCTTTAAGTCTTAAGTCAGATCACATATAATTTGGAAATAAAAAGTCCATACCTACACAGCACAATTCAGGTAGGCGTCAGAAAAATAACTGCATTACTTTTATTTTGCCGTAAGCATTACCCACCTCGCGTGGCGGAAATAAAGTTTAAATTATGATATGTACTATGAATAAATAGGCGTTTACCGGGTTCGATGTGCCCCTGTTATGAAGCAACACACGCGGGCGGAAATGGGATGGGTGACCACCCCGACCGAAAATTGAGTGATGTATATTTCGGGCATCTCCGTGCTCCGGAAGGCACGTTAAGCAGTTGGTCCCGGCTGACGTTTTTAAATGTCAGTCGTTAAGCCTAGTCGGAGGCCTTAGGGCGGCTTGATAACATCTGACATTAAGGTTGCTCACTAACCTTACCAGGGGTGCTATTCCGGCGGAGATCGCTTCACATCGCGGTGCTTCACGCTTACCTCAATCATCAATACCTACCTACTTTGAATTAGTATTTTCTCTCATTTTGTATGTAAACAATTAAAATTTGTTATTTGGCTTAGTTCTTTTCTCTCAAACGACCACAGTCGCAAAGGAATTGAATTTTAAAGTTACCTCGCCACGAGCGAAGGGAGTTTTGGCGTCCGCCGGAATAGCATAGCAGCTGAGGGGTTCAGCAATCCGCACTGAGCCCGCGTGTTGGAGTATGGCCCAATCCACCTCATAGTTGAGGTAAGGCCTGTGCCCAGCAGTGGGACGTATATAAACCGTTTAAGTATGTGTTACAGGGTTCTGTCGAGCTACGCAGTTACCCATTTATTTTTATTTACCTACCTACTCTGTGACAGTTACAGCGTGACTACGCTAAAATGACTGCCTAAGATCGTTGAGGCAATTTTCTAAATGGGTCCCAGTTCCCACACATTTTTTCTTTTACTGAAATCTAGCTAAATAAAGAGCATACAAATATTGTGTCATTCATTAGCTCATTAGGTACTTTTATTTTTCGATCGCATCACCACCATGGCCACCAGTGGCGTAACAACAGGGGGTCAAGTCGGCGAAATGCCAAGGGCCCCCGGTCAATGAGAAAAAAGCTGTTGAAAGCTAGTTACGCCACTGATGGCCACCTAGAACAAACATTTATACGACGAACAATCATCTTTGTTTCTTGTATGTCTAGGTATTGTGTTCCAGTTACATACAACTGGCCCATCATCGGCGCAATGGTTCAAACGCCAGGGATTACGGGTTCGATACCCATCCAAGACATTCATGAGATGGGCAAATACTCATTGCTACTTAACAACACATTTGTGTTTGTTTTGTGTCTGGGTGTTATTAAGTTACCCATTTCTTCTTCTTCATTGCTAAGAAATTATGATTTTCATGATTTTACTGACTTAAGTGTTTTTGGCAGTTTCTGATATTCATAGTAGGTAGACAGTAGGGGACATACCTCAGTGCCTCAAGACAAAGGTCTACAACCAGTGTGTGTTGCCAGTGATGACATATGGATCAGAGACATGGTCACTCACTATGGGCCTCATAAGAAGGCTCAAGGTCACCCAACGGGCTATGGAGAGGGCTATGCTTGGTGTTTCCCTACGAGATCGAATCAGAAATAAGGAGATCCGTAGGAGAACGAAGGTCGCCGACGTAGCCCAGCGTGTTAGCAGGTTGAAGTGGCAGTGGGCGGGGCACATAGCTCGAAGGACAGATGGCCGTTGGGGCCGGAAAGTCCTCGAGTGGAGACCATTCGAGGCCAAGCGCAGCGTGTGACGCCCGCCCGCAAGGTGGACGGATGACCTTATAAAGGTCGCAGGGTCTCGGTGGATGCAGGCCGCCTCCAACCGGCAGCTCTGGAAATCTATGGTGGAGGCCTATGTTCAGCAGTGGACATCATGTGGCTGCTGATGATAGTAGGTGCAAACTTTTAGTTTCGGGTTTACGGCAAGGCGTCTAGCGCATTCATTCAATGCTCATTTTATTGAAACATTCGTGTGACGACGCAACGCATGTCAACGTAAGTAAATAAAACGACGCAGCGAGGAAAGGTGTGCTAGTGAGACCTCACCCTAAGATATTGAGTGACACCTACATAGAGCTTGAAGAGCGTGTTACGTTATTTATGTGCTAGATTATTATTTAACAGTAGTTGTTACAAGCAAGAGCAACACGGCACATCCACACAGAAACTTTCGCCTTTATAACATTAGTAGGATGTATTCAAGTTCGTCAATTTATACATCCACAGTAGACAGCTCAAGAGTAGTTTGTTGTCACTAATGATCACGATTGAGGCTAATTCAGTCATTTATTTATGTCTAATGACAATTTGCAACCTTTGACCATAATGAGTAGAATTTGAAATTCAGGATTGAGGGTAGGGCTTGAATTCTACCTGATGATTTATCTGTAGAGTTAGACTATGGTGTATCTGGTTCACTAGCTGTTTCTTTTTAGAATATATGTATAAATAAAAGATTGTATCCTTAAAAATAGTTTATTCTGTCATTAAGCTACGAACTCGTATGGGATCGGGGCCAACAACACTGGTTTCTCCAATCCACTGACAATATGTGCAGGCTTGGGTGGCTCAGGCTGCCTCTTTAGCTTAACAACTTTGCCTTGGGCCTTGGCTTCTTTCAGCAGCTTCTCGTTGACCTTTACACGGTTAAGGAAGTCTTGTCTGCACTTGGAGTGCTTGACGTGCTCAATGCGGATGTTGATGCGCTTGGGGATGATCCTTCCGCGCACCCTCTTGTTGACAATGACGCCTAGAGCGTGAGCTGTGACGTTGTAAACGCGACCGGTCTTGCCGTGGTACACTTTGTGTGGCATACCCTTCTGTACTGCACCATTACCCTGCAAATCAAAATATTGGGTTTTAGAGACATATTTTATTTCTATTGTAAATTTATTTCAGGGTACTAAAAACAAGCAGTTTTTATATTGACATGGGATTGATCTGTTAATACTCTGTCAAAGCTCAATAAAGTCTTTAAGAACTTGTTTACTACTTTTTTTATTTGTTCTTGTAATCTATTAGATTGAAAACATCTCTACTCTCCAAATTAATGTAAACGTTGTAGTTTCATGCTTTATTGCATGAAACTACATTCTTGATAAACTCATCATCGAAAGAAGTTAGAAATCAGAGTGATAGTTATTATGCTTCTCTTGCTTTTATTTTGATTATGAGTCAATGAATTTCACGATTTCTGCAACCTAACGGGAAAATAGATGTTCATGCATGATATAGTATGGTAAATACTAACCCTGATGTCGACGATGTCTCCGATTTTGTACACTTTCATGTACGTGGACAGAGGGATGGTTCCATGTGTGCGGAATCTGCGGGCGAACAAGTCCCTCGTTCCGCGGCGGTAACCTTTGGAGTTCGTCATTTTTACGCCTGAAACAAGACAGATTACCTCGCAATGAAATCTACGGACACCCCGCCACACGTGGATGGACAACAACTTTTAGAACAACCAAATAATCTCAGAGACACTCAAGTATTATTTTGATCGAACAAATTCAACCTTATTATGTTTTTGAACGATTATTTTCAAGAATTGCACAGCTATTTTAATTTATTTTTCATTTAGAAATAATCACCTTGCGATACAAAGCTTGACGGATCAAAAAGAGGTTATGTATGTCTATGATTTTTTGAGGAAAAAAAATTGCCAGTTTTTTCTTTTTCAATTTTTTGTCAATACGAATCCTAGGTACCAAATTAATTTGATTTTAAATCGATTGGCTGTAAAAAAAACCTGTAGAAACGCGAATTTGTTTATAACGCAAAAACAGAAAACTTCCAATAGCTAGTTTTTAACAATAGCAACACCCAATTTCGACCATAGACAAATTAACAAAACGTTTAGAAATTGGGAGACAATTCTAAAAAGTGGCCGTACATTCCCGTGTATGGTCTTACACGGCGCCTCTCTCAAGATGTTCACACACTGTCTCAATTCGAACTTATCCAAAAAAATCTACTTTCACTTCTGAGAGAGACTTTGTGGTTGTTGGGATTGGTTGACCAACCTACCGAATCATTTTATTTTACTTTTTCCCTGGACGAACTCAATCGTGGGCGATAGTGTACTGCAACCATCCAACATCATCACCCTTTTGATTTTTGAACGAAAATGTCATGCATGTCACTTGCCATGGATAGATATTTTGCTTGCCATTGCCCCAAAATTTTATTAAAATTTACCGTCGCATTGATGTAATTGTAATGAATTAAACAACGATAAACTGTTAATTTAGAAAGTATGAATACACAACAAGAAAACATCATAGTGGACTCTAGTCCGTACACGCCCATTTACTTAGTGCAAAATACTGGCGCCATTCAGGTGATTTGTTGTTTACGATAATAATAATACAGCATCAATGTTTTATTTTGTTGACAAACATTATTTGGTTTACAGGGACGGCAGTATCTAGTGAATTTGGAGGATCCTAAACCAGTTACTGATAACCTGAAAAGGTTTTATGAAAGCAGCGGCATTTTGGAAAACAATTATGTCAGTAATGTACCCACTCATTCGAAACCGCGAATATTGAAGAAACAGGATAGCAAAGTCGTCGGAAACAATTTAAAGTTGGCGAGCTTTCTTCTGCCAAAAGGCTCTCTCGATAATAACCTAAATAAGCAATGTCTACCTGTAAACAATGTGATTTTGAAGCCTGTTGCTACATCCACCGTGAGTGCTACACCCAAAATGGAAGTAGTCTCTGCAAGTGTTGTGAGCCAACCAAGAATGGAAGTTGTGTCAAATGTGAACAGTTCTCCTTTGATGGAACTGGTTCCGGCAAACTTAGTAACCAGTGTTCCAAGAAGAGAGGTTATCACTGCAAACATTATAAATAACACTTCTAGAAGGGAGGTGATAACTGCTAACACAGTAAATAATACACATCGACTGGAGGTTGTTACTGCTAACGTAGTCAACAATGTACAAAGACGTGAACATCTTCCTACAAATATGATCAACAGTGTACCTAATGTAGGAGTGGTGACAACAAACATAGTTAATACTGTACCAAAAGTAGAAGTAGACCGTAAAATTGTAAAGCTCAAGAACTTCCCGAGCTCGCTGAAGACGCCGCCTCGGGAGAGATTAATGCCAAAGAGTAAACCAAAAGAGGAGTAAGTTTAATGAAAACACATATTTTTCCAATAATTATAATCATAAGAATTCTAATTTATTGTTTGCTGTAGAAATATTTCCTTTTTCAGTCCACCAAATCAAAGTCAAACAAAACATACTTCAGTTCAACTACTCAAACTGGGGGAGACATACCATAGGTTTGTATCTTTTGTGTCAATCTTTACAAGATGTGATTAAACAAGTTGAGTAATCATTGGGAATGTTCAATTTTGTTAAATATTTATCCCATTTCAGTCTCAATCAATTGAGTGATGATCAAATGAAGATGGTAAATCAAGCCTTGAAGATATTTAGTAATCCTGAAAAGCCATCAATGGAACCAACTTATGATCCAGTCACCAATACAAGATTTATTTACAAGTATGTTTGTTTACAGTTTTTGAAAAATAAATCATTTTATTTGAGTCTGCAATCTTAAGATTTACAGAACAGAAAAGCTATTATAAAAATGACAGGGTAAGACAACAGATACTTAATACTGTCATCATGGCCTAGACTGGATTAAATGTACCCCTGTGTACCAGCTATTGTCAGGACCTGATAGGCTCAGACACTGATTTTCAGTGGGGCCAGCTGAGTGGACGCACGGACATTTGCAGCGGCTGTCAAATTGCTTCATTATGCACTTGCATACCTACTAATGATATAAAATAAATTTATTTAAGTAACTTAGAAAAACTTAACTTAACTTGGCCTTTGCCCAGCAGTGGGATCCTCATGGCATATTTATACTAGATTAGATGTAACATAAGGTTTAATTTACTTAACTCACATTTTCTTTTTTGACTGTAATTTGTTGATTGTTTATCTTTACCTAGATAATTTTTATTTCTTTGTCTCATTTAGGGTTGTATCTCCAAGAGAATTGACTGTTGTTGGTAAAAATAAAATGAAAAAAGAAGAAACAGCCAAAAAAGAGCCCAAGAAATTTAAAGAGCAAGTGGAAGAAGCACCAGAGCCTGAATCACCTCCAGAGGTAACTGAAGTTTTTCCTTCACTTGTACCTATTTCTTTGAATATTTACCTCTAATTTCATTGCCACTAATCAGCCATTACTTCAAATTAAAATATCTGCGACCATAAATGTACCTACATATGTTCATGAAATTTCAGGTGAAAGTAACCAGGAGTGGCAGAAAAGTTAAATTTCCAAAGCAGATTGTCCCCGAAGAATCCAAACCAAATGCCCCAAAGCCAAGGAAGAAAACTAGTGGTGTTGTTACTTGTTTCCAGTGTTCAGCAGTAAGTGCTTTAATAAATGTTGAACTTCTTCCTTCAATAACATGCTGCAACCTATTTTACTTTGTGTTCATTTTACTATATTTATTCATTAGCCTTTTATCATTACATTTAAATAATTTATGTTCACTTTTTATCCATCAATTTCTCATGATTCTATGTGTGCCTCACGGCAATAGCCTTTTTTTTCAAAGGCTTCCTCCAATCTCTTGCGACTCTCCCTGTTTCGTGCCAGTCTAGTCCGAGCTCTCCCAGCCAATTTCGCGATATCATCCTCCCATCTCTTGAACAGCTTTCCTCTAACTGTGTGTCCAGCCCATCTCCACTTAAGGGTCCTCCACCTCCATACATTTAACTTAGAGTAGGCCTAAAAAATCTCATTTTTTGCTGTAAACCCTGAAATACATCCATACACTTGAATTTAATAGACATGTCACTTAAACACATTCTTTTTTAGGAATTTTGCAGTCTATATCGCCTCCAAAAACACTATGAGAACCACCCAACTCATATACCTGCGAAGATCCATTCAAACCTTTTCCACTGTCTACTGGCAATCATCAAAAGTGGATCCGAAGAGGACAGAACAAACATATTTATACAACAACTGGAACAGCTAATTGAGAAATTGAAATCACTACTACCATGCCTGATGAAGAAAATTGATGGTGAAGAAGGGAAATCATGTACAATCAATGATGATATTGGCCGGTAAGTGTTTTTAAGGTTTGAAGATATTTATTTTCACTTATGAACTTTAGTCACTTATCTTGAATACAGTGTTAGTAGCCACAATAAAGCAGATCGTTTTCATCATCTTTTAATCTCAAAACAACATACAATTTTGAAACAATTACATGTCTGAGGGACACAAATATTTAAAACGTATTTTTTATATGTATCAGCACCTGTATCAGTAAAACTAGAAATTTCCACCCAAGTCATTAATATATAAATATTTGTCTTTACAGATTATTTGGTATGACTCCTGGACAATATAACTTAAATGTGGAAGCATTGAGTTGTGTAAAAGATGTTGACGGAAATTGTCGGCATAATCCTCCACTTAAAAAAGAATTCAGTTCAGACTTAAATAAACCTTCACAACTTTGGCTTTCGAAACATAATGAGGAAATCGCAAACATAGAGATTGAGACTGAGGATTGTGCAAGAATCAATGCAGTTGATAAATGGCCAACAGCCAATAAGCGGATACGAAATAGTAAGCAACAAAAAACACTAAAGACAGAGCTGAATGCTAAAAAAATAAGACTTGCTTCAGAAACTGAAAGTATGATTGAGTTAGATGATTTAGTCAACTTCACCACAACAAATAATCAGAGTGCAATAAATGTTCAACCAGATTGTGTATTAGACAATTTAGATGTAATTAACAATATTTGTGCTCAGCAGCCAATAGTGAGCGAAGAACAAACTACAATAATAAGCAACCAAGAACCACCCACTGTACCTAAGAAACCAAAAGGGGCACATGCACAGTTTCACAGCACACATTTTGATATTCGATCATCACCAATAAAGTCATCATCAGCAGCAACGTTTCGTAAATTCCAGATCAATCCTGAAAAACTGGCAAAATATGAAGTACAAATAATTAGGCCTTTAGAAATCGATGGAAGTGAGGAGGTACCACAAAGTTCACTGGAGAACCCGATTGAACAACAACCTGAGGATAATACTGATGATCTTCATAGCATATTTAGAGATGATATTATGGAGCTAACGTGCAAAGATCCCAATGATATACCAGATGATTTAACATTTGAGGCTACGAAACAATGGATTTCCAGCGGGTTAAATGCAATTAGCGAAAAGTCAGAGGACGGTTTTCTGAAGACGAATAGTTTAGATGACAATTTTATTAGAAGTAGTAGTCTAATTGAACCAGCTTTATTACACGTTAAGGAAGATTCTGTAGAGAAATTATCAATGAGCGATGATCTTACAGCACACAACCAGTTGTCAGATAATGATAACCGCCTATTATCAAATCAGGGTTCTTCAGTATTGAACTTTTTAGATTCTTTAGGCAGCGAGTGTCTGTCGTATCCTGAGACTGAGATTAGAAATAACGCAGTTGATTTTCAACTAGATTTATTTTCTTTTAGTAACTCCTAGTTTAAGTTAAATTAATCAAATGAAATGATAGATAATATGGATAACTATTTTTTATTTTAAACGGAATTAAATCAATAATAAAAAGCGCTTGTTTCTTTTAGTACCTACATTACAATTTGCTAGCCTGCTTGACTAAAGCATGAAATAGGCTGCCAAGCTGAAATAGGGTCCCTCTGCACTGGACTGCAGAACAGACATTTTGCTGCCCGATTTGACTGTTTCTTTTATTTGACTGTTTCTATTGAAGGTATGACGACCTATGACGACTGACATAGAATGATTTAGATTATCTCTGAAGGTTTTACAACATTATCCTTATAGGGCGTGCTGGCCTTCATATTTACTCTTGTTCCGCTCCACCCCTCCCGCTGTGCTCGTTCAGACACAGTGGGACGGAGCTAAAGGGAAAGAGGTATTCTTCTAGCTCCATCCTTTTCAACTCGCGTGGTTGTCGGTTGTCGCCGTGTCTGGACTAACACTTATCGCGGCTCAGCTTACCGCTATTCCTCATTGCATTGTTGAAATTTTGCGCCTTTTCTCTGCGATTTTAAGCAAATAAAATAGGTATCTGAAGAAGGGCATATCTGCCAACCGTTCCTATAGTTTAGCGCCTCTACCGAACTTAAATGGAACTTTCGATGGAATGGTATTCCGAAACCTCTAGAGACTTTTAAGCGAACACTTGTTGGGGAACCCACCGCTATTATGTACAAATGGCGTTATTTAAAGTTTCTTTGATTAAAGTACATACCTAGAAATTAGTTAGTATCATTAGCCCACACAGTGCCGTCAGCCCCATACTAAACAAAGAAAAGATGGAGCTATGGGAACTACCAACAAAAGTTAACGTGATCTAGCATCACGTTACAAAACTTATCTCGCACGAAAAATTACAAAAGCTGAACCTTGTGCATTACTTTATTTTTAATGTTTTTTATGGTTTATTTGTGTATTTAAAACATTATGTGTATTTCATTTATCACTTAAAATAAGTATTTTTATGAATTTTATTTATTATTATTAACCTAAGTAAACAATTTCCATGCTGAATTTAATTGTGCACTTGCAAACCCGTCCTATCATATTTCCTCTGCCTGTAGGTTGTCTGGAAGAGATTGCTTCTAGCAATAAGACCGCCTAAATTGTACATTTATTTATTTATGGATTAAGGACCGCCAACAGTACATATATTAATACATTCGAGAACAACATTTAGAACAGAATTTTCCAATATATGTACCTATTACAGGCGACCACAACATTTATAATAATAACAAACAACATTAAAATTTAAAACAAACAAAAAATAAAAATCTAAAACTACTATCAATCAGTTAACAATTTATGTGCTAAGAACTTAAATTTAGGTAAGCTATTATGAAAGCTGTCTATGACTACGGCCCCATTCACACTATTTATTGCGTTGTATTGGGCACAGCATCTGGCTAGAGGAGCGTTTCTACCTGTGTTTGTCCTACAAAATGGAAGCGCAAAAGTTTTTTGCACCGGATGGCGAGGAAGACGCGATGGGACCGCAAGAGAGACATCCCTCACAGGCTCGCAACATTTCAGTGTTCCATTGAGAAGTCTGTGCAAAAACGTCATGTCTTGAATAGACCGCCGGTGACGGAGGCTATCAATTTTAAAGAAGGACAGTCTATTGGTATAAGGTTCTCTGTGTGATATGCCTGATGATATAAACGCCAGATGTCTCGTGAACGACCGTTGGATGTATTAGTACGCCTCACTATAGGCACGGTAAAGGAATATAGCAGTAATATGACTCGGCCCCGTCCTTGAGTTAAGTGCCTACTGCCGCGCGGTCACTCGCCACGCGATAGGGCTGCCGCCTGTAGTATTTTAAAACATCCAGATACTTGTTTCTTTCTTGTTTTGCAACTGTTTCTCGTGATGGTAAATATTGTATTTCTATATAAAGAAATAAAATACGTATGTGAATGGAAACAGGATATATTCCATAAAGCACGCTAAGTTGGTTCATAATTTTGTATTTAAAAAAACAAAGTTATAAATTTGACACATTAAATATTGACTATTGTATCTTAATACCTACCTACAATCAACTAATTTTTGCGGCGGACTAGCTATTTAAGAAAACTATTGCGTGAGCAAATCCTTTACTCGAAGAGTAGGTAAGGTATGTTGGGGTAAGAGCGGATCGGGGTAAGAGCGGAGAGTTCTAATAACTCGTGAACGAAAAGCAGTTTCATAAAACGAGCAACATAGGCTACGACGCCATTTCGTAGTGTACCAAAATAAAGCCTGTAGCATCTATTTTACACAAAAACACGTATGGTAAAGAGCAAAATGTAAAGGTGTGTAATTTTCGCCTGATTTTGTCAAAAACGCTCTTACCCCTGGTGCTGTATCTCAGCATCCGAAAGGAGTATTGTAAATCGGATGAGTTTTTTGTGCTTGTTGCTCTCGTCTCAATTATTTTTCATACGTTATGATAATGAATAACGTACAGTTTATGTTTTACATTAGAATCCGATCTTTCCCCTATGGAGGAAGAGCGGACTACATTAATCCGCACTTTCCCTGGTTTCAAAATGTACTGAAAAAATCAGTGATACTCAAACTTTTAACTTATCTCAAAAGTTAGTAGTACTAATTATACGGGGTGCTTATTAGACACACACTAAGTGATTGTTCCTCACTCAAGTACCATATTATTTAAATTAAAGTTTATGACTTAAAAGTTGCCCTGTGACTGGGGTAGGTAACTAATTTTAGTACTTATTTTTATTTCCAAAGTTCTTCATTAAAATTTGATTAATACCTAAGTAGAGATCGTCCAAAATGACTGAAACGACGCGCCTCTGCACCGCATTTTCGCATACAAGAGTGCTTGCTTGCTTGTATGTGTTGATGCAGTGGAAAGGCGCGTCACTTCAGATAAGACGATCTCTACTTACTTACTTTTGTCGCGATTGAAATTTGTTCCTTTGACCCTAAGACTATATTCAAGGTATCTATTTGTTACTCGAATTAGTCCTGCTGTTTGTGGACGTAAATATCTCTTTATTTTTGTTTTTTTTTAATTTTTTCGGAAAACTACTGTAATTTAACACTTTTTTTAAGTTTATGCCTTTCGTCCCTATAAAGTTTGAGAACCAGTTTTTTGTTTTATGTCCAGAAGGGGAAAGAGCGGATGTGTAAGACATTTTTTTTTATTAAAAAACGTTTTCCGGCCAACTTAAGTAATAATCAAGACTGTTGAAAAAGTAAGATTTGGAAGGGGAAAGAGCAGAATCGAATTCTTTAGGAACCGTTTGCATACACAGAATAGAATCGATTTTAGGACTAGTCCGCTCTTCCCCCGATATGGTCCGCACTTTCCCTGGTGAAATAAAACACTTCTGCTCAATTTGAACTCATTTTGATAAGAAATCACCTATTATAATGGGTTTAATTGCTTAGAAACACAAAGCCGGGTATTTCTTCTATTAACTCGATATAAGTTGTAAGTCCGTTAACATAGCAGAATATTAGAAAAAAAATATTTTCCAAACTCTTTCAACAACATCAAAAAAGCATCCGCTCTTACCCCAACATACCTTATGTAGGTACATAATCTCACTACCACTAGGAGTATTACTTGGAGGATAGAGCGAAATACCTGTCTTTAAAAATATTGTAACAAATTACGTGCTATTATGTAGGTACGTAACAAAACATTTTAAACTTACCTTTCGGAGTTTGTAGGTAATGTAAAGAATCTCTGGGTGCGTTCTTGATGAATTCAAACAACCAAAAACAGCACAATAAAAAAAAAATCTTGCCCTGCCATAGTACATTTACAATATTATGTTCAGAAAATGGTACAAAACACATAAAACTGTCCGTCCGACACTGCACGGCGCGCGGCGCATTCGCGACTGACAGCCATCGTATCACCCTCGTAACCGGGACGCGTAGGTATAACTTGCGTTCCGTCCGCTTCGTCGAAGTCACAATACTGTTATATTCCTTTACTGTGCTATAGGCTACCAATTGACTTTGCTTGCAGAGCGTAGCATTCCGAAAGTATTCGAGAAAATATTGAATAAAAATTATGTTGAATTAAAACATATATTTTCTTGTGACAACCAACTTAGAAGTGAAAAAACAAAACAATAAAGAATATAGGTGTCAAACTATAAAATTTAAATGTAGAAATTGTACAAATGAGTTTTCATCATGTGTTAAAACCTTCTTGCTTCAACACTCCTCCTCAATTTCAACTTCATACAATTTTTCCTAAAGTCATACAACTCTCAGACACAGTTATAAAACTTTCACACTTAATCATACAACACCCATACTCAGTGTACACCATACAAATTTTCCTTTCAGCAAAGGTTTTGTGAGGGAGTCCGCGATCATAAATTCTGTTTGAACATAACCTAATTCAATATGCCTATTTTCAACTGCCTCTCTCACAAAATGATGGCGCACAGCGATGTGTTTTGTTCGCTGATGATGCACAGGATTGTGTGCAATTGCAATAGCAGATTGGCTGTCACTGAAAAGCTTGATTGGCATCTCTACTTGATCAGTTATCTCGGCTACAAATCTCTTCAAAAAAATAGCCTCTCTTGCAGCTTCTGACATCGCAACATATTCAGCTTCTGCTGTAGATAGCGCAATTGTCTTCTGCTTCTTACTTTCCCAGCTGACAGCAGCTCCCATGTGCAAGAACACTGCTCCTGAATAAGACCTCTTGTCATAACAGGACGCATGACTTGCATCTGCATAGCAATGTATTGTCTCATCAGATGTTCCTTTCTTAAACATCAATCCAAAATTTGGTGTTCCTCTGAGGTACCTGAGTACACGTTTCGCAGCAATCCAATGCTCTTCTCCATAGTTGCTGTTAAATTGGCTGAGGTAATTTACAGCATACGCTATGTCTGGCCTTGTACACACAGACAAGTACATTAAGGAACCTATCAAATTCTGATATGGTATGTTTGGATCGGATTTGTGTTCCGGTCCAGGTTTGCTTAGGTTAAGACCTGAGACTGTAGGCGTGGCAGCTGGCTTACAGTCCTCCATCCCAAATGTCTTCAAAACTTTACTGACATACTTAGATTGGTCTACTTTGATCCCTGAATCGCTCTGAGTTATCTGCATTCCTAAGATCAACTGTGCTTCTCCTAAGTCTTTCATTTCAAATTTCGACATCAACTCTTTCTTGACCTTGCGTAGCTCATTCTTGTTGTTCCAAAAAATCAACATATCATCAACGTACACCGCTAAGATGATAACGTTGCTGTCTTTCGACCTCGTGTATACGCAGGGTTCATTCTTAGATCTTTTGAATCCTAAATTTACTAACTCACTATTGAGTTTTGTGTTCCATGCTCTTGGGGCTTGCTTCAATCCATACAATGAACGTTTTAATAAACAAACATGGTCTTCCTTTCCTTTTTCTTCAAAACCTTCTGGTTGTTTCATGTAGACAGTCTCATTTAGTTCTCCATTTAAGAACGCTGTCTTTACGTCCATTTGATCAATCTTTAGTCCTTGCTTCACAGCTTGAGCAATGAGTGCTCGGAGCGAGCTGTGTCTCACTACCGGCGCAAAGGTTTCGTCATAGTCCACCCCATGCCGCTGACTGAATCCCCTAGCAACAAGTCGTGCTTTGTACCTGCGTCTATTTAGTTGAAAATAGGCATATTGACTTAAGTTATGTTCAAACAGAATTTATGATCGCGGACTCCCTCACAAAACCTTTGCTGAAAGGAAAATTTGTATGGTGTACACTGAGTATGGGTGTTGTATGATTAAGTGTGAAAGTTTTATAACTGTGTCTGAGAGTTGTATGACTTTAGGAAAAATTGTATGAAGTTGAAATTGAGGAGGAGTGTTGAAGCAAGAAGGTTTTAACACATGATGAAAACTCATTTGTACAATTTCTACATTTAAATTTTATAGTTTGACACCTATATTCTTTATTGTTTTGTTATTTTGACTTCTAAGTTGGTTGTCACAAGAAAATATATGTTTTAATTCAACATAATTTTTATTCAATATTTTCTCTAATACTTTCGGAATGCTACGCTCTGCAAGCAAAGTCAATTGGTAGCCTATAGTGAGGCGTATTAATGCACATCTTCAGGTTCTTCCTCCGATTCGCAGTCTTCGAACATCTCTACTTCTGGCCCCATCTCTGCGTCTGGTTCCTGAATTGTGTTTTCTGTTTCCGGATGTGGTCTACTACTTGTCTCTTCTAAAGACCTTGGGCTCTCAGATCCAAATACAGTTATTTCTGCATTTACGTCTTGATTTGGGTCTACATTGCCAACTGTGTCTGGATTGACGTGCAAATTTACAGTCTTTTCATTGTTATCTAGTTCAGGAAAAAACATGACCTCCACTAAGTTTTCTTCTTTTTCTTCAGTGTCTGTATATTTGCTATTTTCCAGAAATACCACATCTCTAGCCTTAAATAGCTTTCCTGTTGCAGGTTCTATAAGGCGATACGCTTTCGCGTCATCACAGAAGCCAGTATGAATCAATTCTCTGCTCTTCGCATCCCATTTAGTCCGCTTCTGTTTTGGAATGTGCATAAATGCTTTGCACCCGAAAATCCTCACCTTACTTAGATCACACTTCTTACCAGTCCATTTCTGTTCCGGTGTCATGTGTTTCACCGCGATGGTTGGCGATCTGTTTTTCATAAATACTGCGTGACGAACAGCTTCTGCCCAGAACCGTTGAGGTAGTCCGGAATCCAGCAGCATGCTTCTTGCCTTCTCGCAAATTGTGCGATTAGATCGTTCCGCGACACCATTCTGTTCTGGCGTGTAGTCCACTGTCAGCTGATGATGAATCCCGTTCATCTTTAGAAATTCATTCATCCTTTTGTTGACATACTCCTTGCCGTTGTCTGATCTTAGTATCTTGATCTTCTTACAGGTTTGATTCTCTACGTAGTTTTTAAATTCTGTAAACTTTTCAAAAACTTCACTTTTTTGTTTTAAAAAGTATACAAAAGTCATACGGGATAAATCGTCAATAAACGTAACAAAATAAAGATTTTTCCCAATAGAGGGTATACGCATAGGCCCGCACACATCGCTGTGCACCAGTTCTAAAACCTCACTAGCCCTCGTTCCGTTTTTAGTAAAAGGTTGTCGCGTTTGTTTTCCTTTAATGCATGAAATACATTCAAATTTACACTGACAATTTGGAAAACTCACCCCTTTAGCCATCTTGTCTCTTAGTAACTTAAGGTTTCTCTCACCCAGATGTCCCATCCTTCTGTGCCACAAAACCTTCTCGTCTAACTCACCTTCTGTTGTTAGTGCAGAACCGTATGTACAGTCCTTAATTTTGTAAATACCTCGTTCTTCCACACCTGATCCAACACATTCACCATAGACTTCACAACCGTTACTCTTAAAGATGTCACAACCTTCCTCTGTAAACACTAAAACATAACCTTTTTTAGTAATAGCATTTACACTTAATAAATTAGACGACAATTTAGGTACATAAGTAACATCGCTTACCGTCATCTTGTCAGACACAACCTTACCAACACTTTCGCCCAGTACCTCATTTCCATCCGCACACATAACTCTCAAGGGTCTATCCGTCTTCTTCAAATCTTTCAGCCAGGCTTTGTTCTTCGTCATATGCGTTGAAGCACCAGAGTCGATAATCCAATCTTCTCCTCGTGCATCCTCCTTGGCAGTTCCGAAGGCAAAAGCTTTATTTGCTTCTCTTTTAAAGTTTTCAGATTCCTTCTTTGGATTTCTAGTATCCTTCTTAGAATTATCTTTGTTTGGACATTTGTAGCACTTGTGAGGTCCATCACATATATAGCATTTCAGCTCTTTCTTATTTTGTTTCTTACTCTGGCTTTTGCTATGCCTGTTTCCTGTATTCTTTGTCAGTAATGCTGACGTTGACGTCTGACTTTCACTTCCTGAAGCTGCATACGTATCTTCCATTTGGTACAGTTTATTCTTTACATAATCTGACGTAATTGCAGTCTGATTATTCTCAATTGTTATTTTCAATGGCTGGAACTCCGGCGTTAGACCTTGTAGGAGTAGAGCAGCCAACAGCTCATCGTCGACTTCTTTTCCTATGTCTCTTAGTTCCTGTGATACTGTCAGCATTGCTGTGACATATTCACGTACCGTCGAAAATTGCTCTAATTTGAAACTGACCAACTTCGATAAGAGGCGACATCGATTATTAATGCCCTTATCTTCAAACGTCGCTCTTAGCTTGTCCCAAGCTTCTTTAGCTGTTTTTGCAGACCTTATGTGCACAAGACATTCAGGTTGTAGCATCATACCTATCTTGGCTTTCGCTTTTCTATCTGCCTTTACAGCTGCAGCATTAGTCGCAATTGGCTCCATGCTAGTGTACTCCCAAAGATCATCGTAAACTAGTGCCATCTCCATTTGCACTTTCCACGTTGAATAATTGGAGCTACCTTCAAGTCTAGCCATTGGCGGCATACTTATACCACTATTACTTGCCATTGCGAATATATTTTCAGCTTTTTCTATGTTGTCTCCACTTCCACCAGGGTCTACAGTTACCCCAGTTTCCTCTATATTCGGCATCCACCGTTGCTGGTGCCCATAACCTATTAGTACGCCTCACTATAGGCTACCAATTGACTTTGCTTGCAGAGCGTAGCATTCCGAAAGTATTAGAGAAAATATTGAATAAAAATTATGTTGAATTAAAACATATATTTTCTTGTGACAACCAACTTAGAAGAGAAAACAACAAACCAATAAAAATATAGGTGTCAAACTATAAAATTTAAATGTAGAGAAATAGACGCAGGTACAAAGCACGACTTGTTGCTAGGGGATTCAGTCAGCGGCATGGGGTGGACTATGACGAAACCTTTGCGCCGGTAGTGAGACACAGCTCGCTCCGAGCACTCATTGCTCAAGCTGTGAAGCAAGGACTAAAGATTGATCAAATGGACGTAAAGACAGCGTTCTTAAATGGAGAACTAAATGAGACTGTCTACATGAAACAACCAGAAGGTTTTGAAGAAAAAGGAAAGGAAGACCATGTTTGTTTATTAAAACGTTCATTGTATGGATTGAAGCAAGCCCCAAGAGCATGGAACACAAAACTCAATAGTGAGTTAGTAAATTTAGGATTCAAAAGATCTAAGAATGAACCCTGCGTATACACGAGGTCGAAAGACAGCAACGTTATCATCTTAGCGGTGTACGTTGATGATATGTTGATTTTTTGGAACAACAAGAATGAGCTACGCAAGGTCAAGAAAGAGTTGATGTCGAAATTTGAAATGAAAGACTTAGGAGAAGCACAGTTGATCTTAGGAATGCAGATAACTCAGAGCGATTCAGGGATCAAAGTAGACCAATCTAAGTATGTCAGTAAAGTTTTGAAGACATTTGGGATGGAGGACTGTAAGCCAGCTGCCACGCCTACAGTCTCAGGTCTTAACCTAAGCAAACCTGGACCGGAACACAAATCCGATCCAAACATACCATATCAGAATTTGATAGGTTCCTTAATGTACTTGTCTGTGTGTACAAGGCCAGACATAGCGTATGCTGTAAATTACCTCAGCCAATTTAACAGCAACTATGGAGAAGAGCATTGGATTGCTGCGAAACGTGTACTCAGGTACCTCAGAGGAACACCAAATTTTGGATTGATGTTTAAGAAAGGAACATCTGATGAGACAATACATTGCTATGCAGATGCAAGTCATGCGTCCTGTTATGACAAGAGGTCTTATTCAGGAGCAGTGTTCTTGCACATGGGAGCTGCTGTCAGCTGGGAAAGTAAGAAGCAGAAGACAATTGCGCTATCTACAGCAGAAGCTGAATATGTTGCGATGTCAGAAGCTGCAAGAGAGGCTATTTTTTTGAAGAGATTTGTAGCCGAGATAACTGATCAAGTAGAGATGCCAATCAAGCTTTTCAGTGACAGCCAATCTGCTATTGCAATTGCACACAATCCTGTCCATCATCAGCGAACAAAACACATCGCTGTGCGCCATCATTTTGTGAGAGAGGCAGTTGAAAATAGGCATATTGAATTAGGTTATGTTCAAACAGAATTTATGATCGCGGACTCCCTCACAAAACCTTTGCTGAAAGGAAAATTTGTATGGTGTACACTGAGTATGGGTGTTGTATGATTAAGTGTGAAAGTTTTATAACTGTGTCTGAGAGTTGTATGACTTTAGGAAAAATTGTATGAAGTTGAAATTGAGGAGGAGTGTTGAAGCAAGAAGGTTTTAACACATGATGAAAACTCATTTGTACAATTTCTACATTTAAATTTTATAGTTTGACACCTATATTCTTTATTGTTTTGTTGTTTCACTTCTAAGTTGGTTGTCACAAGAAAATATATGTTTTAATTCAACATAATTTTTATTCAATATTTTCTCTAATACTTTCGGAATGCTACGCTCTGCAAGCAAAGTCAATTGGTAGCCTATAGTGAGGCGTACTAATAGACGCAGGTACAAAGCACGACTTGTTGCTAGGGGATTCAGTCAGCGGCATGGGGTGGACTATGACGAAACCTTTGCGCCGGTAGTGAGACACAGCTCGCTCCGAGCACTCATTGCTCAAGCTGTGAAGCAAGGACTAAAGATTGATCAAATGGACGTAAAGACAGCGTTCTTAAATGGAGAACTAAATGAGACTGTCTACATGAAACAACCAGAAGGTTTTGAAGAAAAAGGAAAGGAAGACCATGTTTGTTTATTAAAACGTTCATTGTATGGATTGAAGCAAGCCCCAAGAGCATGGAACACAAAACTCAATAGTGAGTTAGTAAATTTAGGATTCAAAAGATCTAAGAATGAACCCTGCGTATACACGAGGTCGAAAGACAGCAACGTTATCATCTTAGCGGTGTACGTTGATGATATGTTGATTTTTTGGAACAACAAGAATGAGCTACGCAAGGTCAAGAAAGAGTTGATGTCGAAATTTGAAATGAAAGACTTAGGAGAAGCACAGTTGATCTTAGGAATGCAGATAACTCAGAGCGATTCAGGGATCAAAGTAGACCAATCTAAGTATGTCAGTAAAGTTTTGAAGACATTTGGGATGGAGGACTGTAAGCCAGCTGCCACGCCTACAGTCTCAGGTCTTAACCTAAGCAAACCTGGACCGGAACACAAATCCGATCCAAACATACCATATCAGAATTTGATAGGTTCCTTAATGTACTTGTCTGTGTGTACAAGGCCAGACATAGCGTATGCTGTAAATTACCTCAGCCAATTTAACAGCAACTATGGAGAAGAGCATTGGATTGTTAAAAACTACGTAGAGAATCAAACCTGTAAGAAGATCAAGATACTAAGATCAGACAACGGCAAGGAGTATGTCAACAAAAGGATGAATGAATTTCTAAAGATGAACGGGATTCATCATCAGCTGACAGTGGACTACACGCCAGAACAGAATGGTGTCGCGGAACGATCTAATCGCACAATTTGCGAGAAGGCAAGAAGCATGCTGCTGGATTCCGGACTACCTCAACGGTTCTGGGCAGAAGCTGTTCGTCACGCAGTATTTTTGAAAAACAGATCGCCAACCATCGCGGTGAAACACATGACACCGGAACAGAAATGGACTGGTAAGAAGTGTGATCTAAGTAAGGTGAGGATTTTCGGGTGCAAAGCATTTATGCACATTCCAAAACAGAAGCGGACTAAATGGGATGCGAAGAGCAGAGAATTGATTCATACTGGCTTCTGTGATGACGCGAAAGCGTATCGCCTTATAGAACCTGCAACAGGAAAGCTATTTAAGGCTAGAGATGTGGTATTTCTGGAAAATAGCAAATATACAGACACTGAAGAAAAAGAAGAAAACTTAGTGGAGGTCATGTTTTTTCCTGAACTAGATAACAATGAAAAGACTGTAAATTTGCACGTCAATCCAGACACAGTTGGCAATGTAGACCCAAATCAAGACGTAAATGCAGAAATAACTGTATTTGGATCTGAGAGCCCAAGGTCTTTAGAAGAGACGAGTAGTAGACCACATCCGGAAACAGAAAACACAATTCAGGAACCAGACGCAGAGATTGAGCCAGAAGTAGAGATGTTCGAAGACTGCGAATCGGAGGAAGAACCTGAAGATGTGCAACAGAATGAAAGAAGATATCCACTCAGGGATAGAAAACCAAAGCAGTTCCCTGACTACATATTATATCATACTGAGACTGAGAGTGATCCAGGAACAGTGCGTGAGGCGCTATCAAGATCAGACAGTAAAAAATGGAAACAAGCGATTCAGGAGGAGCTTGATGCGCTGAAGAAAAATGGAACCTGGACTCTCGTGAAACCGCAAAAGTCGTGTAACGTCGTTGATTCGAAATGGTTATTTCGAATCAAAGAAGAGGCGGGAAATAGACGCAGGTACAAAGCACGACTTGTTGCTAGGGGATTCAGTCAGCGGCATGGGGTGGACTATGACGAAACCTTTGCGCCGGTAGTGAGACACAGCTCGCTCCGAGCACTCATTGCTCAAGCTGTGAAGCAAGGACTAAAGATTGATCAAATGGACGTAAAGACAGCGTTCTTAAATGGAGAACTAAATGAGACTGTCTACATGAAACAACCAGAAGGTTTTGAAGAAAAAGGAAAGGAAGACCATGTTTGTTTATTAAAACGTTCATTGTATGGATTGAAGCAAGCCCCAAGAGCATGGAACACAAAACTCAATAGTGAGTTAGTAAATTTAGGATTCAAAAGATCTAAGAATGAACCCTGCGTATACACGAGGTCGAAAGACAGCAACGTTATCATCTTAGCGGTGTACGTTGATGATATCGTCACCGTCGTGTCAAAATTAAATAACTGACACCTTTGCCGAAATTCAGTTTATGAGATTTTTGAATATAGGAAAGTGTGATCTACATTTCAGTCTTTAACCCGTTGCGATATGTATAATACTCGCTAAGATATCTCCGTTTTAGTAAATCTATTGACCATATATTACAACAAGGTTTGTACTAGAATTTCCGTGGAACAATTGAATAACTGGTAAATAAATTAAATAACTACATAATAAGGGCCACTACAATAAAAACAAAGTCAATAAGATACTTTGTTGAATTCTGCCACAACTCACTCCAAAACATAATTACAAAATTTAGTTGTGGCAAAATTGAATAAATGCGCTTGTTTAATTTTTCATTATAAAAATGATACTTAGCCATAAATTTTGAGATTGATAAGTGTGCTTAGTCAGTTTTTCCTGTTTAAAGCCGTGAATAAAAATCAAGCTAATATCAAGCAAACTAAATAGGTAATCCAAAAATAATAAAATTGTAACATGTTTCTGAATCCAACCTCTGACAATCAACTTCAGATTACACCCAAAACAAATATTAAAATTTGAAAATTAAAATAAATAAAGATAACTGTTCTGATTCAACATCTAGCTCATTGACGTCAAATTGAGCTGATGGTTCAGGTAAACTTTTACGACGATACGTTGCATGTAGTTCACGATTTTGAAGGCTATATTCAGTAATTGCAGCAGCAGGTGTACTTCTTGTTTGTCGACTAGGCTTGTTTAACCTATCTATGGATAAATATGGGCCGTTATAACCATATCTAAAATCAAAAAAGCCCGGAAATTGTTTTTCAAAACGTAAGCATTTGATTCTCAACCAAGCGTTGTGATTCCTGGCTACGGCGGCGGTTATCGTAACGGCGGAGCAGGGGGTGCTAGGAATCCCCGGGTAAGATTCGGCTGCCACCATCGACGACTCGACCTGGCAACATTTAACTCATGCACACTGAGGCTCGACGCGAACCTCGTGGAGTTGGAAAAATTGGTAAGTTACATTATTACATACCTATTATTGGGTTATATGAAGTCCGAAGAAAGGGGGAGGACTCGATAACCCTGCAATCCGGTAACTTACCACCGAGAGGGCGACCAACAGTCCCTAGGTGGTGTTGGGTTCATCTTCACAAGTCCCCTGTCAGCAACGTGATCACTATCGGAAGTGTTTCGAGCAGAGTAGCGTACCCGATACTCAGAATATCGAAATGACATTCGCTGAATGTCATTCAGGTCTACGCTCCGACCTCCAAACACGACGATGTCGCGGTGGAGGCTATGTATGAGGAGATTTCTGAAGCCATGCATAGCCATAAAACCCACTACAAAGTTGTGAGGGGAGACTTCAATGCGAAGTTGAGGCAACGCTGCGGTGATGAGCTGAGAGTAGGGCAATTTGGATCTGGGCAACGGAACAAAAGGGGCCAGATTACTGCTGGCCGACTTCATGGATAATGAGAACCTCTTTATGATGAACTCTTTCTTCAAGAAGCCCGTAACCCGAAATGGACCTGGATCAGTCCGGACGGTAAGGTCAAAAACGAGATCAATTTTATCACGACGAAGAAACATAATATTCAATGATGTCACTGTGATCAACGCTGTTAAGATAGGAAGCGATCACCGCATGGTCAGAGGCACATTGAATATCGAAGTTTAAGAGAGCGCGACTGATGACATCCACGCTCCGACCTATACCGGCTCACATTCGCAATCCAATCCAACTACAGCGAGGCGTGAGACAAGGAAACGCTATTTCTCTGAAATTGTTCACAGCTGAGATATTTTCATGCTTCTGGACTAGAAAGGATGGGGCATTAACATCAATGGCGAGTACCTAACACACTTGCGATTTGCCGATGATGTAGTTCTTGGAAGACCTGAACATAATGCTCGAAGATCTCGGTAATGCTTCTTAAAGGAGAGAATCTTCGAGCATGTTGGGACACCTGGGACAGGCAGTCCAGTTAGGTTAGTCCAACTTCGAGAAAGAGATCTGTCGTCAAATTCAGCTCGGATGGGCAGCTTTCGGGAACCTCCGGCATATATTCGCATCCGAAATACCTAAATGTCTCAAGACGAAAGTCTTTGACCAGTGTGTGTTGCCAGTAATGACATATGGGAGTGAGACGTGGTCGTTCACTATGGGTCTCATAAGAAGGCTCATGCAAGGTCACCCAGTGAGCAATGAAGAGAGTGATGCTGGGAATTTCCCTGCTTAATCGAATCAGAAATGATGGGATCCGCAGGAGAACTAAGACAACCGACATCGCTCGAAGGATTGCATCTTTGAAGTAGGCGGGATACATAGCGGGGGGAACCGATGGCCGTTGGGGCGGAAAGGTTCTGGAATGGCGACCGCGTACCGGACGACGTTCCGTGGGCAGGGCCTCCACAAGGTGGACCTACGATCTGGTCAAGGTCGCAGGAAGCCGCTGGATGCGGACAGCATAGGACTGATCGTTGTGGAGATCCTTGGGGGAGGTCTGTCCAGCAGTGGGCGTCATTCGGCTGACATGATTACAGGTTTTTTCACCAAAACTGCATAAATAAATGAAATAAAATAAAATGAATACATTAAAATTTAGGTCAGTTAAAGTGAAGCAAAATTAAATAAGCGCTCTTATTCACTGGAAATATTCATATAAGTTACTTCTTGGGTGTGGCAAAACTTGCTAAGTGACATACAAAAACTTGATAACTGCAACTTAGTTGTAAAAAAAGTGTGTGGCAAAACTAAGTAATTACTTTTTTATTTTTCTATTTAAAACTGTAAAAAGTAACATCATGGCAGACTACTCAAATTATGAAAGTAAACCTGCTGTATAACATATCGAAAGATCCACAGTAAATTTTCTTCACCTTAAAAAGTTATTGCCATTTCTGTGGGAAAAAAACACAAAAACGTGAATATCTCAGAGTTTTGGTTTTGTTAGTTATTTAGTTTTGACACGACGGTGACGATATGTTGATTTTTTGGAACAACAAGAATGAGCTACGCAAGGTCAAGAAAGAGTTGATGTCGAAATTTGAAATGAAAGACTTAGGAGAAGCACAGTTGATCTTAGGAATGCAGATAACTCAGAGCGATTCAGGGATCAAAGTAGACCAATCTAAGTATGTCAGTAAAGTTTTGAAGACATTTGGGATGGAGGACTGTAAGCCAGCTGCCACGCCTACAGTCTCAGGTCTTAACCTAAGCAAACCTGGACCGGAACACAAATCCGATCCAAACATACCATATCAGAATTTGATAGGTTCCTTAATGTACTTGTCTGTGTGTACAAGGCCAGACATAGCGTATGCTGTAAATTACCTCAGCCAATTTAACAGCAACTATGGAGAAGAGCATTGGATTGCTGCGAAACGTGTACTCAGGTACCTCAGAGGAACACCAAATTTTGGATTGATGTTTAAGAAAGGAACATCTGATGAGACAATACATTGCTATGCAGATGCAAGTCATGCGTCCTGTTATGACAAGAGGTCTTATTCAGGAGCAGTGTTCTTGCACATGGGAGCTGCTGTCAGCTGGGAAAGTAAGAAGCAGAAGACAATTGCGCTATCTACAGCAGAAGCTGAATATGTTGCGATGTCAGAAGCTGCAAGAGAGGCTATTTTTTTGAAGAGATTTGTAGCCGAGATAACTGATCAAGTAGAGATGCCAATCAAGCTTTTCAGTGACAGCCAATCTGCTATTGCAATTGCACACAATCCTGTGCATCATCAGCGAACAAAACACATCGCTGTGCGCCATCATTTTGTGAGAGAGGCAGTTGAAAATAGGCATATTGAATTAGGTTATGTTCAAACAGAATTTATGATCGCGGACTCCCTCACAAAACCTTTGCTGAAAGGAAAATTTGTATGGTGTACACTGAGTATGGGTGTTGTATGATTAAGTGTGAAAGTTTTATAACTGTGTCTGAGAGTTGTATGACTTTAGGAAAAATTGTATGAAGTTGAAATTGAGGAGGAGTGTTGAAGCAAGAAGGTTTTAACACATGATGAAAACTCATTTGTACAATTTCTACATTTAAATTTTATAGTTTGACACCTATATTCTTTATTGTTTTGTTTTTTCACTTCTAAGTTGGTTGTCACAAGAAAATATATGTTTTAATTCAACATAATTTTTATTCAATATTTTCTCTAATACTTTCGGAATGCTACGCTCTGCAAGCAAAGTCAATTGGTAGCCTATAGTGAGGCGTACTAATGGCAGTTCCGAAGGCAAAAGCTTTATTTGCTTCTCTTTTAAAGTTTTCAGATTCCTTCTTTGGATTTCTAGTATCCTTCTTAGAATTATCTTTGTTTGGACATTTGTAGCACTTGTGAGGTCCATCACATATATAGCACTTCAGCTCTTTCTTATTTTGTTTCTTACTCTGGCTTTTGCTATGTCTGTTTCCTGTATTCTTTGTCAGTAATGCTGACGTTGACGTCTGACTTTCACTTCCTGAAGCTGCATACGTATCTTCCATTTGGTACAGTTTATTCTTTACATAATCTGACGTAATTGCAGTCTGATTATTCTCAATTGTTATTTTCAATGGCTGGAACTCCGGCGTTAGACCTTGTAGGAGTAGAGCAGCCAACAGCTCATCGTCGACTTCTTTTCCTATGTCTCTTAGTTCCTGTGATACTGTCAGGATTGCTGTGACATATTCACGTACCGTCGAAAATTGCTCTAATTTGAAACTGACCAACTTCGATAAGAGGCGACATCGATTATTAATGCCCTTATCTTCAAACGTCGCTCTTAGCTTGTCCCAAGCTTCTTTAGCTGTTTTTGCAGACCTTATGTGCACAAGACATTCAGGTTGTAGCATCATACCTATCTTGGCTTTCGCTTTTCTATCTGCCTTTACAGCTGCAGCATTAGTCGCAATTGGCTCCATGCTAGTGTACTCCCAAAGATCATCGTAAACTAGTGCCATCTCCATTTGCACTTTCCACGTTGAATAATTGGAGCTACCTTCAAGTCTAGCCATTGGCGGCATACTTATACCACTATTACTTGCCATTGCGAATATATTTTCAGCTTTTTCTATGTTGTCTCCACTTCCACCAGGGTCTACAGTTACCCCAGTTTCCTCTATATTCGGCATCCACCGTTGCTGGTGCACATCACCTATTAGTACGCCTCACTATAGGCTACCAATTGACTTTGCTTGCAGAGCGTAGCATTCCGAAAGTATTAGAGAAAATATTGAATAAAAATTATGTTGAATTAAAACATATATTTTCTTGTGACAACCAACTTAGAAGTGAAAAAACAAAACAATAAAGAATATAGGTGTCAAACTATAAAATTTAAATGTAGAAATTGTACAAATGAGTTTTCATCATGTGTTAAAACCTTCTTGCTTCAACATATTAGTACGCCTCACTATAGGCTACCAATTGACTTTGCTTGCAGAGCGTAGCATTCCGAAAGTATTAGAGAAAATATTGAATAAAAATTATGTTGAATTAAAACATATATTTTCTTGTGACAACCAACTTAGAAGTGAAAAAACAAAACAATAAAGAATATAGGTGTCAAACTATAAAATTTAAATGTAGAAATTGTACAAATGAGTTTTCATCATGTGTTAAAACCTTCTTGCTTCAACACTCCTCCTCAATTTCAACTTCATACAATTTTTCCTAAAGTCATACAACTCTCAGACACAGTTATAAAACTTTCACACTTAATCATACAACACCCATACTCAGTGTACACCATACAAATTTTCCTTTCAGCAAAGGTTTTGTGAGGGAGTCCGCGATCATAAATTCTGTTTGAACATAACCTAATTCAATATGCCTATTTTCAACTGCCTCTCTCACAAAATGATGGCGCACAGCGATGTGTTTTGTTCGCTGATGATGCACAGGATTGTGTGCAATTGCAATAGCAGATTGGCTGTCACTGAAAAGCTTGATTGGCATCTCTACTTGATCAGTTATCTCGGCTACAAATCTCTTCAAAAAATAGCCTCTCTTGCAGCTTCTGACATCGCAACATATTCAGCTTCTGCTGTAGATAGCGCAATTGTCTTCTGCTTCTTACTTTCCCAGCTGACAGCAGCTCCCATGTGCAAGAACACTGCTCCTGAATAAGACCTCTTGTCATAACAGGACGCATGACTTGCATCTGCATAGCAATGTATTGTCTCATCAGATGTTCCTTTCTTAAACATCAATCCAAAATTTGGTGTTCCTCTGAGGTACCTGAGTACACGTTTCGCAGAAATTCATTCATCCTTTTGTTGACATACTCCTTGCCGTTGTCTGATCTTAGTATCTTGATCTTCTTACAGGTTTGATTCTCTACGTAGTTTTTAAATTCTGTAAACTTTTCAAAAACTTCACTTTTTTGTTTTAAAAAAAGTATACAAAAGTCAAAATAAAGATTTTTCCCAATAGAGGGTATACGCATAGGCCCGCACACATCGCTGTGCACCAGTTCTAAAACCTCACTAGCCCTCGTTCCGTTTTTAGTAAAAGGTTGTCGCGTTTGTTTTCCTTTAATGCATGAAATACATTCAAATTTACACTGACAATTTGGAAAACTCACCCCTTTAGCCATCTTGTCTCTTAGTAACTTAAGGTTTCTCTCACCCAGATGTCCCATCCTTCTGTGCCACAAAACCTTCTCGTCTAACTCACCTTCTGTTGTTAGTGCAGAACCGTATGTACAGTCCTTAAATTTGTAAATACCTCGTTCTTCCACACCTGATCCAACACATTCACCATAGACTTCACAACCGTTACTCTTAAAGATGTCACAACCTTCCTCTGTAAACACTAAAACATAACCTTTTTTAGTAATAGCATTTACACTTAATAAATTAGATGACAATTTAGGTACATAAGTAACATCGCTTACCGTCATCTTGTCAGACACAACCTTACCAACACTTTCGCCCAGTACCTCATTTCCATCCGCACACATAACTCTCAAGGGTCTATCCGTCTTCTTCAAATCTTTCAGCCAGGCTTTGTTCTTCGTCATATGCGTTGAAGCACCAGAGTCGATAATCCAATCTTCTCCTCGTGCATCCTCCTTGGCAGTTCCGAAGGCAAAAGCTTTATTTGCTTCTCTTTTAAAGTTTTCAGATTCCTTCTTTGGATTTCTAGTATCCTTCTTAGAATTATCTTTGTTTGGACATTTGTAGCACTTGTGAGGTCCATCACATATATAGCACTTCAGCTCTTTCTTATTTTGTTTCTTACTCTGGCTTTTGCTATGTCTGTTTCCTGTATTCTTTGTCAGTAATGCTGACGTTGACGTCTGACTTTCACTTCCTGAAGCTGCATACGTATCTTCCATTTGGTACAGTTTATTCTTTACATAATCTGACGTAATTGCAGTCTGATTATTCTCAATTGTTATTTTCAATGGCTGGAACTCCGGCGTTAGACCTTGTAGGAGTAGAGCAGCCAACAGCTCATCGTCGACTTCTTTTCCTATGTCTCTTAGTTCCTGTGATACTGTCAGCATTGCTGTGACATATTCACGTACCGTCGAAAATTGCTCTAATTTGAAACTGACCAACTTCGATAAGAGGCGACATCGATTATTAATGCCCTTATCTTCAAACGTCGCTCTTAGCTTGTCCCAAGCTTCTTTAGCTGTTTTTGCAGACCTTATGTGCACAAGACATTCAGGTTGTAGCATCATACCTATCTTGGCTTTCGCTTTTCTATCTGCCTTTACAGCTGCAGCATTAGTCGCAATTGGCTCCATGCTAGTGTACTCCCAAAGATCATCGTAAACTAGTGCCATCTCCATTTGCACTTTCCACGTTGAATAATTGGAGCTACCTTCAAGTCTAGCCATTGGCGGCATACTTATACCACTATTACTTGCCATTGCGAATATATTTTCAGCTTTTTCTATGTTGTCTCCACTTCCACCAGGGTCTACAGTTACCCCAGTTTCCTCTATATTCGGCATCCACCGTTGCTGGTGCACATCACCTATTAGTACGCCTCACTATAGGCTACCAATTGACTTTGCTTGCAGAGCGTAGCATTCCGAAAGTATTAGAGAAAATATTGAATAAAAATTATGTTGAATTAAAACATATATTTTCTTGTGACAACCAACTTAGAAGTGAAAAAACAAAACAATAAAGAATATAGGTGTCAAACTATAAAATTTAAATGTAGAAATTGTACAAATGAGTTTTCATCATGTGTTAAAACCTTCTTGCTTCAACAGGATGCTCTCAATCCGCTGAGAATGAACTGCGTATGTGAACGTATGTGTACATATGTGCGTATATGCGTATGTGTACATTCGTGTGAACATGTATTCCTTACAAATGTGTTATTTTGTGTGCAATAAAGTGTTTATCTATCTATGCAGAAGCCTTTTTCTACCAGTCAACCACTGAGAGGGACACAAATGCTCAATATTAAAACAAAATAGAGTTGGGTTCCAATAATCATTTTTATGAAGTAAATTACAAACTATATTTACAAAGTGTTCTATACATTTAAACTTGTATTTTAATTAATCCTAAGCTTGCAAGACTGGTCTTTCATTCTTTCCTTCCAGGTTCTGGTTGGTGAGGGCATAGCCGGTGCCTCCCCTCTGCAGAGGGATGATGTCTTTCTCCTTGAGCTTATCACCAGTGAGCGGGTGAACCCAGTCTTTCTTGATTATCTTCTCAACACACTCCATTGTGACCACATCACCAGTGGTTCTGAAAACAAACATTTTATTATTAAATTAGCACCCAAAAAACCAATCAGCATAGACAATATTTTAGAAAAAAAATTTTCTAGTGAAGTAGAAGATAAGATAAATAATCTTCATTGCTTGCTTTAATACAATTTCAGGCAGAAAGGAAAAATAAAAAATGAATTTCGGCCTTTTTTTTTCTTTTGCAGATCTTCCTGCTGTTGACAGGAAATTAATAAAGGATGGTTATGTTTTCAGACCTGATTACAGCACAGGGCACAGCATTACTCAGAATATCATGAGTAACTGGACACATGTATCTGTTCTCTTTGGCTATCAAAGACTTTTTGTCATCAGGGTCCTTCACCAATGTCCACTTCACCTCTACCAGATCTTTCATCTTCAATGGTCGACCACTGATGGGACAACACACAGTAGACTCTGGCTTTTCTATTTTAGATATCTTTGCATCTGGCAACATTGAAGGTACCCAGAAACTGGGTAATTGCTTTTCTTTCCCATTTGCCAGGTTCGACACTGAGGTGGAAGCTGACGATGATGCCCCACCATTAACGGTGCCAGTTATATTCTTCTCTCTATTCATGAATTTGATCAGATTAGCCTCTTTCTCTGCTGCAGCCAGTTCCGCCTTTTCCGCATCTTCCCGTTTGAGTTGTTTCTCGTACTGCTTGAGCTTGCGAGTGTACTCATTCTTCTTAGACACTATGTACTCAAGAATCGCCTCTTTGTCGAACAGATAACCCTCCTTTGTGACCACTGGCATCCTACAAGGCTGCAAGGTGAGACTACAGCAATCGAAGCTCTTCACAGAGTCCTTCCCGACTCTCTCGTTCTGTGTACCATAGCCTGATGCTGCAGCATCTTTCTTCTTTTCGTGGTAAGTATAAACAGCTCCAGCAGTACAGTTTCTGGCGTGGCGTGTCATTTTAGAGCGTCAGTTAAAATCTTTCAGTTTACAGTTGCCAACAATTTATCAGTCGCTGCTCCAAACATTCAGAGTGAAAGAACAAAACAGAACAGGCAGTCCAAGTAGTCCAACCAAACAACACAAGAGAAAACAAACGTCACGACCAAACCAATCCACTCGTCGTCCGTCAATCGTCAAAAAATATTTTTGACAGATATTCTGCGGTCCGAATCTGCTTTAGTACCTCACCATTAAAGCATCAACGTGGCATCCACAAATCGACAGCTTCGCATAGTGGACGTCAACCTGTTCCCTATCTAGTTTGTGTCCACGCCAATCATCCTTTCTGCATAAGTGACCTCGGTTAGAGGACGGATTGCAACTTAGACCTCTGCCACCCACGGTGGCTGCGAGGAGGGTTCGAGTTCGACGACACAACAAGATCCCGCATTCCCATACTTCGAATTTAACTATTTCACTTTTTTTATTATTATTATCGTTACTTAAATAGTATCATTACTGCTGTATTTTTATCTGAAGACAAACTATGGATGAAACTGTAATTTAGGCAGGTGGCATGGGACTCAAGGTAGGATAGTACTACGAACGGTTATGGTTCAATTCGGACCGCGGCCATGACATTTTTACCAGTGCAGATTTTACCTGTAAAAGTGGAGATATGCACCCCGAAACGCCAAAGGATGTTGTTGTCATGCTTTGTTCAGCAAAGCTCTACGGGCCCAAATGAGGCTTTATTTTTATTTTGTCTACCGCTCTTATTATAATTTGAGAAAATAATTACACCTAGACTAGACACAAAAACATAATTCATCAAATTAATATTGGTCCTGAGACTCCTGGGTCAGGAAGTCATTTGCAATCGTTGGTGCTACAAAGTCTCCTGAAAACTTTGTTTAATTTCCTACATATTTCAAACTCAAAATTCAATGACAAAAACCAAAAACAATTTCTGGGATAATAAGGGTAAATTTACCATAAGCTACCTTTGCAACACTAAACAAATTACGTCAGTTTTCTGTCAACTCGAATGAGTGATAGACGCGAGTGCCCTCAAAGAAAGTGTTATCGAAAATATTATTTATTTGTTTGTAGATTAAAGACCTAGCTCATATCTGGTGATTATCGTTATCTTATCTTGCTAATTTACAGTAATTTATAAGTTCTTGAATCATTAGTGAGAGTGTCGTACCTGATCGTAGCATTCGTAGCGCTGTGTGTAGTTATTGAGGAGTGTTTTTATTTTGTTGTGTACTAGCACATGTAAATAATGAACTTGTCGTTCGCTGGTTGTGGTTTCCTGGGGATCTATCATGTGGGAGTAGCGGTTTGCTTCAAGAAGTATGCTCCGCATCTGTTATTGGGAAAAATATCAGGAGCTTCGTTTGGCGCATTATCTGCTTGTTGTTTACTCTGCGATTTACCCATTGGTAAGTACAAACAAATATAAATAAATGGGTTTTTCGTTTTATTTATTGTATTAAATAAAACAGAACATTTTTATTGGTCACATAATAAAATCAATAAAAATAAAGTACAGACTATCAACACTGATAACAACTTAGCTTGTGCTGACACTGGATTGCTCCTAGCCAGGGCTTATTCTTAGCAGGAATTTTCAATACCAATCTTGTATAGATAAGAATCTCTGATCTGTATATAAACAGGTGAACTTTCTCTATCTATTTCAAATATTATTTTTCGAATCATTTAAAATAAATAAATAATTTGTGACATTCCACAACGCACGATCTAGCCCCAAACTAAGCAGAGCTTGTCTCATAGGATAGTAGACAAATAATACACATACATAACAATTGTATTTTTTCCGAAGTATGAACATAAATAAGTTACATAGAAAGAAAACACCCCAATACAAACAGACATGTGTGCACATTAATGTTTGTATTGAGTTGGCCCCTGACTAAGCCAGCTTCCTGACCATTTCATCAAAATTTAGCTGTATTTCTCCCCTGTATTTTCAATCAAATTAATAAAATAGTGATAAAGTTAATTGTTTGCATTAATTGGCTATGATGCTGAATTTGTATAGGGTCAACCAGGGTTATTGTAAACAAGCGTAATAAATCAGAGAAAATCACATTAAAAAAGCAGTGGTTTTTGTTGAATGAAGCAATTAGTATGTCTACCTAGAATATTCCTATGAACAGTAGTAATGTCTTATTTTGTATCATTATGTAAGCAAATAAACAAGACATCACACAGAGATAGATAATATATTATCTACCGCAAATAAACAGTTAATTAATTTGATAATCTGACTATGAATGAACACGGCTGTTTGAAATATTTGAAGCAAAATGTTGTGACCTATAATTGTTATTGTAGATACTTGACTGATAGCACTGTGTCTTCGAAATCAATTTATTTGTTCTAATGTGTAATTAGGAAGAGAAAATAGCTATTCAGTAACTTAATAATTTTCACTACAATCTGTAGGAGTGAATTAGGGCCTTACTGTTAATAACGTCAAAAATATCAACTGCAACAAAGAAAATTTAAAATGTATTGTTGCAGCAGACTGGTAGAAAATGGCCAGCAGGTATTAGCTCTGCCAAGTGCCTTGTGGTATTAGTGATTCTGACCCTTATTACATTTTTACACCTTATGTAGTTAATTGATGTTATTTTGATGACATCAAATTGCAATTAGTTGTTTGATAACTATGAGAGTAAGTAAATAAAGCATATGGGTATATTAAGTATATATCAAGTGAAGGCAGTGGAAGTTAGTCTTATTTCTCTAAAAATATTTGTTTCCTGTGTTTCTGAATAGTGATGATGTGAGAATACATACCTACAAACATTTGTTTGGGTGAACATGTCTGTTTGTACTGGTTTTGGTGTTTTCTAGGAATGTTATGTAGGTATTCATTTCCATCCGTTGTCTAGTTCTCAGAGCACAAGCTTAGCCCCAAGGCGCAACGCTGTGTGGATTAATATCTAATGTTTTTTCTTAACTCACTTTTTTCACTGTTCACCTGGCAGTGAACTCTCGTCATTTTACGGCACTTCGCGTAATAATCTGACTCAGCTTTTAACACTCGGTGCTTTTCAAAAAGTAGTAAATGAGTTATCTGACAAGTTAATACAAATTCTAGTTCAAAGGGAATTAGCAGAATCACTACTGATATGGAAACAATAGACATGACTCAGCAAAACAGAACAGATTCCATGCATGCATGCTCGTAGGTGACCTCAAGCCCTCATGATACTTCATGCTTCTGCTAGGCATAAACGTGGCATAAGCGTTATTTGTTTGAAGGTCTAAGAACTTAAGACGGGGACGGGGCGCGGACGTATGTTTCACTCTCTGCCACGTCCCATTTTCATACAAAATATATAGAAGCGTCGCGACGCAAAACTTAGAAAAGACAGAGAGAGGGACTTTTGCCCTGACCGCACGCCGCTCCTAGTCTTACATCTTTTCTGTGTGACCCGCGCCTAACACCGAACATTGTTTTAGGTGAACTCACAAGTGATGTGTTACGGGTAGTGGGCGAAGCTAGGGCTGGCTCCCTGGGCCCCTTCAGTCCCTCATTCAACATACAAAATGTCCTCCTCGAGGGCATGGAGAAGTACCTACCGATGGACGTACACAAGATTGTCAGCGGGAAGCTACACATATCGCTGACGAGGGTGTATGATGGACAAAATGTTATTGTATCAGAATACCCGACGAGGGAAGACCTTTTACAAGTAAGTTTTTAGTGAATAGTTTTCGAACTTCCCAAATATAAAATGGCTTGCTTGTTTTGACTGAATTGTAACTATGCGAGTAACGTAGCATACGCTGACGACTATAGCCTAAACAGGGCATCTAGTCAGAGGCACACTATTTGTTACCGTGGTGAACGAAACATTTAGGAGCCCACGTTTCACCGAGCGAATTTTGAACCCAACGTGGTAAGGAGCAAGCTTGCCGCCATTATCCGGTTTGCTTGCATTTGTTGGCGAAATAGTGCAGGCACAAATCCAAAGACTCTCGTTCAAATCCTAGATTGATGCAGGCTTTATGATCCATTTTACTCTAGAATGATAATAATTCTGCTCAAAGTAAAATTAGCGAAAAAGGAAGGTCTTCCACCGAGCTAAGTATCTGTGCTCAAAGACAGCGTTCATTTGTAGTATAACTTTTGGAACCTCAATGAATTAAGGCATCAGCCAGGAATTTTTTCCTTCTGATTAGAGCCCACGGTCTCTAATATCTGCCTACTGTCCTAGGCGCTGCTAGCGTCGTGTTTCGTGCCAGTATTCTCCGGGCTGCTGCCGCCGCGCTTCCACGGCATCCGCTACATGGACGGGGGGTTCAGCGACAACCTCCCAGTGCTGGACGAGAACACCATCACGGTCAGCCCCTTCTGCGGGGAGAGCGATATCTGCCCGAGAGATCTCAGCTCGCAGCTCTTCCACGTGAGTACCTTACCTCAGTTACCTTCTATTCGCCTACAGTCCGTTCGCGTTAAGAAAGCAGTGATAATTTAATTCTGTTGCATACAAAAAACTCAGATCCTCAACCTTTGCGTTCGAAAGTATGCGTTCAAGTTCAGCTGGTGACGGGACTTGACATTCTGATTAGGAACGATTTGATTGGTTAGGGGGCGTGCTAGATCGAAGGACAAGTAATAAATTACTGCATTGTTAACGCAGACGGACTATAGTGCGAGTTACATTTACCTCGATCAAACACATCGAGAATGTTCGCGGATTTTCATAGAAAAAAGACTCCTACTACCTGCCAAAAGAGGCTTCATCACGAACCCGATACAAATCCTTGTTAACTTTCTCGATGCGTTCGATCGTGGAAACTTGCACTAGGCACGCTGTTAGCCGTTTTCAAGTATTTCGATATTAATTGCGTGACAAACTACTCACAGTTAGAGACATACGAGTACGATATGGTGGGGATTTTTCCCATCCGCATCTCTTCACCTTCCACAGATTTACATGACGTGTAAAAGGCCAGATTAGTTTCATTAATCATTGATACAATTATTAGTGGTTAAACCTCGATGATTTGAACAAATATCTCTTTATTTTGTTGCTGGACTGAGTAATGGAAAATAGATCGCGCGCGTGTAGATAAATCTTTCTAATAGCATGACGTCACGTGTAATGGCGAAACTTGAGACTGTGATTTGTAAGATTATGCGTAAACGTCGTTTTGGTTTTTACTGACTTTTAAACTCCTATACTACGAAAACATGTGTGATAAGTGCCAATGTGTATAGTAGTAACTCGACCGATTGTATCATGTATAGCCTGGGTAAAATCAGCGTCAAAAATATGTAAACACTTTGGAACTATGTCTCAACTTTGTTGACGTTGTCATGAAAATGATGAAGATGCTATCCAATTAGTCAGTACGACAAAGCACTAAAGCGCTTAGGTACATAATCTCGACACTGTCACTGACTGAACAAAACTATGTTATGAAACGTGGCCACCTGTACAGTACACAGTAATTATACTCCTACTAAAGCCGTAAAAGCAAAACGTGTTCTAAAGCATTCTCCGATCCGGGCAGCTGATGTAAACAGTAATCATACGTTACCAACCGATGCATTTGTTCATTACATAACGCAGCAATTTTGTAAACTGGGTTGGTAGTTCAATGTGTAATACAAATTACCCTTTTATCTTATACTAGCGGCCGCCTGCGACTTCGTCCGTGTGGACTTTGGGTTTTTGTTACCGATCAACCTCAAATGCTAGTTTTTTTTACACTCGTTTGCAACAAGATCGTAATCTATAAGTAAGGTTGTCTTAGATTAACTCGTTATTTGTCAGTAATTTTTACCAAGAACATGGTAACAAATGTTGACAAACCTTAATAAAAAAATAATAAGTACATGATTTTTGCGTAACCCTTACCGATTATTCAGCGCACGCTAGGAAAGCCCTAAAAAATATAAATGTTCCCGTTTTGACAACATTGTTTATTGGTGCCCTACTGCTATTAGTGGCCTATGATAAGCCTTCCTCAATATACAACACAAAATTTCTCAATTCGAAGTAGGGGTTTCTGAGATAAGTGCGTCCAAACAAACTCCTCGTATCTCAAGTAATTATGTGTAGACTAGTATTAATACTCGTAAATTAGCGAACCGCAGTGGTGTTGTAGCTACACAGTAGTCAAGCACGCCTGGGGCCTTATTACCATCTTTTTACAGCTCAGTTTTAGCTCAGCTTACGTCTTTTCATTCATTGAAATTTGACTAAAACATGCAAAATAAGTTACAGCAATGTAGAAAAATTAAGTTCTTCTTTGACACTATTTACCACTTAAAACACGACTTGTGACGTTATATGCAGCTCAAAAGCTGAGCTTGTGTCTAAAACTGTCAGGTTATAAGAGATTGTAATGATGCCCCTGTTTATTATTCAAGGCGTGTATCAAGTGGACGTTGTTCCCTTACGGTCATGCTTACATCTTGATAGCGTACACTATCACGTTGCAGTCAGCCTTAATAAGTCCAGTTTAGCTGGTGATTCATAGCTCCCGATAGGGTCTTCGCTAATAATCACCGGTGACTGCATGACCTTTCTGTTTATTATTTATGTAATTAACTCCTCTCCAATTCGCACTTTTGTAGTTGTAATTAGTCGTAAACATTTTATTATCTGTTTTTATTTACTTTTCGTTAACCTCTTGTAGAAGCCGGATTTGAATAAAACTGTAACCAAAGTGTGGGTAGGTATATCTCTTATTATGACTTAATGTAGTGTTGATTGGAATCTTATCCTAATTGATAGATTGTTTCTTTTGATAAAGCAGTGGCTGCTTTCTACACGTAAGAAAAGATTCAAGCCTGTGTTGATCTAATTATTTAATTAAACCTCGAGTCAGAATGTATCTTCAATTTCAATCGAATTCTGAGTGTCGCTTTAGAAAACGTGCCGTAGTCTCCCTATACCCACCCCATAACAAAAAGGTCTGATGGTTATGAAAGAGTCACCACTAAAGTAAACAGCAGATGTGCTGATGATTCAAGAGCATTTTCACAACTTGAAAGATGTTTCATGTTGTGAAAATGCGTTAAATCATTGACAAACATCACTCGTACATTCAGCATCAGAGTGATTTTGCCAGCCATCATTCAAGCTTCGACTTGTGAATAATGCTTCATTCCACACCATAGCTATACCCATAAGTTCTTAACGTTTGTCTTCTCCATCAGGTAAACCTAGCAAACACAAGCATAGAGCTATCAAAACAGAACATAAACCGCTTCGGCCGAATACTGTTCCCCCCCAAGCCCGAGGTCCTGAGCAACATGTGCAAGCAAGGCTTCGACGACGCCCTTCGCTTCCTCCAGAGGAACAACATGATCTCCTGTACCAGGTGTCTCGCGGTGCAGTCGACCTTCCAACTACAAGACGTTCTGGATGACACGATTAATGAGTTTGATCCGGATTGCGAGGAATGCAAGACGCATCGACAGGTGAGATTTTTAATGAGTTTCTGCAAGTTTTGAAGCAATAGAATTTCAGGACAATTCAGAAGCCTACATTTCGGGTTTGAATCCGCTTGCTGTATCAACTCAACCTAAGATTGTCTTGCTTGTAAAGTCAAAGTCCAAGACCTGAGTATTTGCATTAAACAAGTTCAAATGTTGCTATGGTAATCATTATTTAGTTAAACGCCGGAAACCGTTACCATCTTTACATACTGTGCGTACCCAAGGGCGTACCCAGGATTTCAGCTAGGAGGGGGCAGCTCATACCTGTTTCGTTTTTCGTAGAGAGAGTAGGAAACACGTTTTCAATTCCCACTTGTAAGGATAATTGACTTCTAGGGGGGGGCAGCTGCCCCCCCCCTGCCTCTACCTGGGTACGCCCTTGTCGTACCTAAAACAAACCGCGTTTGTTTGTTCCGCTGTACACTTAAATCTTTTAAACTATAGTACGATTAATAATTGTAGTCAGCGAAATGACAACTTCAACAGTGACTGATACAAAAAAGGGTGACCCGCTACAATAGTGACGTTCAGCAATCACTAGACTTAGACATTCAGTCATGATTTATTTTATGAGGTATCAAAGCCTTTTTTAAATAATTGTAAATATTTAATAGGTACAAAACGAATTAAATAATACGATTTAAGAAATATGGGCCCTACCTCCATATTAAAACTTCTCACTAAAAATTTATAACCATAGCTGGAAAAAAAATGTTCAAAGTGAAAGTGACTTTCTTGAAAGTCAGCAAAATACAAGTATATACGTTTTTAATCGTTACGGTTGCTACTGATTCCGACTCCGATTCTGAATTCATCTCTTCATGATAGTCCATACCATTATTATTCGATTCAAAAAAGTAAACCGGAATCTACAAAACCTTCATCACTGCCTATATATGAAATTATAAGGCGTCATCCTTTGCTGGTTGGGCCCTTTAGGCCTGTAGTCAAACCTTTAGAAAACACTTGTATGGAAGATTCTACTGTTGTATCCTCCCAAACTTTTCCAGTTGTATGACCTGTTAATTAACGAAATTCTTACCTGTAAATAATATAATACAGAAAGAAAACATTTTGAAACTGAAAATCTATTTACTAAATACAGTTTACCGAAATACCATTGCCAATAATGACATATGGAAGTGGGACGTGGTCATTCACTACGACTTTTTTGCCAGGCTGTAATGTCGACTAACTTTTAATTGTAAAAACTCGATTTACCACATCACTATTTATTTGGGACTGAAAACCTGCCACACTGAAAATGTCATTTCACTGACTACAATTAAAAATCCGAGTATACGCAATGGATTTTGAGGCGGTTTTCACTGTTATTCAGATAATTTCTTCTGGATGCTTTAAGATGGCGGGATAGATAGCGATCTAGTACCTACCTAGTAGTAGTAGACCTAGTTGCGCTAGGCATCGATACCACAACGACTGTCCTGGTAACAGGCGAGTGGAGTATGTCTACGGATCAGACTTATACGTCTGATAGCAAAATCTACCTTTCAATCAGTTTCGACTTTTACAACTGGCCAATCAGTGACACGGCCCCCGCCACAGTTTGTTTACAAATAGTTTCATGACAGAAAGAAATCGAATATCAACCTAGTGGTTGTAAGTACTATGCACGTGTTCTTCAACTTCATAACTGTTTCAGGACGCCCTAGTAGACGACCTACCAGACACAGTGATGACGATATTCCAAAACGCCATCGACACTGCCAACAGCGGCATCGTCAACTGGGTGATGCGACAGCGAGCGATGCGGTACCTGTCCGTGATGGCCTTGCCTTACAGAGTGCCTATAGATGTCATGTATGCTACCTTCACCAAGTGAGTACTTGCGTCATTATTATTTCTGTAGGTTTGGTGTTTGGTCCTCATTTTCAGGACCATCAGATTCTCACATGTATTGTGTATTATTTCAACCCGCGGTTCGTTTTTGTATTTCATTCAAATAGATACAAATTTATTGTTACCTTATTGAGATAAGATAATTATTAATTTATAATACGAGGTGTTGTTTTCAAAACCTGCTAATTTTCCAAGGTTGAACCGGGTAAAACGTTTTCTACAAACGTTAAATGTTTACTTAAGCAGACATGTCCGTGTTTTTTTCGAGCTATCGCATTTTGATACCGATTCAAAATATCATATTCTTTCATTCTTATTTCATACACACAAAATCTTCACTCCGCATCGACTACAGTCAATACATCATTCCAAGTCATTATTACCTCCTAGTCAATATTTACACATAACTGTGCCACAGTATCCGTTTATGCAAGAGAGTCATTGAAACTGCAAATAAAATGCATAATGTAGCATTAGCATGACGTTGCATTGTTTCATAAGAATGACTGATAGATGGAGCCACTGAAGCGGAAGAATTAGAATGCCACTCCCCTTAATTAACACACCTACTAAGTAACCCTTGATTAATGAACTCAAATGGTTTTTGCTCATGCTCTATCGTATACAGGTGGTGTTAATTAGCGTTGGATTACTTCTCGTATGTAATTCACTCATTATAATATTATGATCATTATTGAGGGTAATTAAGGTACGGTAGTTCAAGTTACAAATAACTTGAACTACCGTAGGTACGATTTTTGAAAAATGTATCAAAATTAAGATGTAAAGATATAAATCTACAGGTAAAATGCTCAATTACAGAAAAATACTGAGAAGTAGCAACTATTCATGCGTATTTAAATTTTTGCTTCTACGGACATGTTTGCCTGGCTATGGTAATTGCTATTTGCCCTTGGATATCACTACTATTATTGGTATCGATTACTTCTAGTTAGTAAAACGGAACAGTTATACTCGTAGTATGAGCAATGGCAACATGTAAATTATCATAAGTAGATTAGAGTTTAGTTTATTATCGCGAGTGCTTCCAAGATCTACAGAGTGTTATCTGCAAAACGGACAATTTTTTGTGGGATTCAGAATCAGTAGGCCTAGCACGAACCAATAATGTTTTGGTAATTGAAAAGTAAACGAAACTTTTTTTTTCTTAAAAACATAACAAAAAGAAAAAAGTATCGTCTTTTCGATTACCAAAACGTTAGCGGTTCGTGCTAGGCCTACAGGCTCACGAAAGATTTTTGGAAATATTACTATTTTTCTGGCTTTGACCCATTTGTTATAATGGTTAAGAAGTTGGCTACTACACCAAAAGTCGCGGGGTTTGTGTGCATGAATATGTCTATTTGTACTAGTCTGGGTGTTTCCTATGTTTATTAGTTGCCTAGTTTCCATATTATAAGTTTTGCTTAGTTTGGGGCTAGGAAGTGCTGTGTGATGAATGAATAATCTCCATGATTATCTTATCCTAGTTTTTTTGAGACCAAATTCAGGAAAACTTAAAAAAAATCTGGTTTTGGTTTCAAAGGTTTTGAAGCAACATCCTGTATTAAGTCAGCATTAATTTTTTTAGAAATTATCATAAATAAGGTTTTGAAGGGAGATGATATGACTTTTTTAATAATAGTGTATGCACAGGTTGCTTTATTTTTACTATATTTTACCTTATTTATTGAAAATTCTTACGTCAGAATATCAATTAATAAAATGATAATACATATTTCGATACAGATTATTCGTAAAATTAACAAGTTTCGAGGTAAACCAAACGGTGTCATCGTTAATAAAATCATGACTAATAATTTAATAACAATATTTTTATGTTGTAATTTTTACAAAAATAGTTGTTATGATGGTTAAATCAAAAATGTTGATGCATAATATTATGTTAACTTTCGAATATGAACGCAATTGATACTCGAGAACAGTGTGTTTTTTAGTTTCTGGAAAGAAATAACTTGTTCTTAATTTATAAGGGAATAACTAGCAGATCTAAAGAAAATTAACATAATAGGTATTATTGACGTAAAGATAATTGCATGCATGCATATGCATAATTGTTCACATATTTCTGCTTAATTAAAATGAATATACCGCTTTTTTAGCTACGTTGGTGATAAAGTAGAAACGCATGCGCTGCAATACAAAGTGGTTGGGAATGTGGGCGTGCTTAGGAAGAGGTGTCACCGCCACAACACTCTCATGACTAGGTTAGTCACCGTTTGGGGATACAGAGGTGCTGGTATCTGTGTGTGTGTTAAGAAAAAAGATTGTTTTCTAACGACGATTTTGCGAGACAAGACCAAACAGATGCTTTACTATGTTAACGACAATAGGACCAAGATAGACTACCTATAATAAAATAGTACCCATGTCAATGACAATAGGACCAAGACACGACTCTTTCTTAATTAACAAAAATAAGACCAAAACATACTTTTATCTAAGTTAACGATAACAGGAAGGTGCCTTTGTTTTTGTTCTATAATCGATTACTCTATACGGGGTGGTTATTTGCAAAGTCTATTTTTTAAGAGAAGGCAATCTGGTAAACATCTATGGCATCATTTTCAGGTAAAATGATATGGTGAACGTTATGGCACAATTCGGAAAAAAAATGATTGAAATTGTTTATGGGAAAAAATACGGAACCGATTACATAATGGAACATGTTTCACGAGTCGATAGGAAATTTGGCTTTATATCGCTGTGTGATTTGTGTAAGCATACGAGTAAATGTCCATACATTTACTTAACTTAAACCCATGTTTGTAGCAGGAGTTTTTTGTGACATTATTGCCCTCTCTTAAAAAATACTCTGAATACAAGTTATAGGTAACGTTGTGACTGTGACGTTTATTACGCAATGAAATACATTGGTAGAACTTGAGCAGTAGTAAGACCTGCACAGAGGAGGATCTAAATATGGCAACGAATGGCGCTGTCGAGATCGCTAAGTTTTGGTCGGGTTCTTTTTGATGCAATTGATACGTAAGAAGAAGAAGAAGAAGCAGTAGTAGTATCCTAAACGGGATAAAGATCCAAGTGACCTTAACCTTAATTCAAGCATTCGTGGTTCATGTTCAATGGAAGGTTACTAAATACAAGAGACAACTCATTATAAAAATCTGAAATTAATCGGTATAGTTGAAGGCGCAGACGGAAATATGAAAGTGCTTCTTCATAGGGAAAAGTAAGCCCTGCAAAAATGTGGTGATGCAACCCTGTTTTCGTGTCGTGATGTTGTTTTTGATGTGTGTTTATCATTGTTCTCAAATCCCATATCTTTGTATGCTGGCTAGCTGTTATGACTATTGGTTCCGGTGTTGGTTAGAAAAACGTGAAAGGTCAATATTGGACAATAAAGCTGACTATACAATTTCCGCCTTCGAATTCATTTGTGTAAATGTTTACTCAAAACGCTACTCTCTAAAAGACAGTTTTGGTAACTAGTCTACGCAGTCTAGTTACAGATAGTATGAATGTTTTTACAGTTCTATTCGAAAACTTTGTTAATTTTGATCAAAATCTGCCGAGTCATTTAAGAAAAGTTGCAATTATCGTCTTTGGCCATTCAATCGGATAGAGAATTCAATTAGGGATTAAAGACTATGATATTCTTGTTGAAGGCTTATCTTCAAGCAAATTCGGGATGAATAATATCCAAAGTATATCAATTTCAAAACAAGCTAAAGAACGTCAATAGTATATTGTTTGTATATATTTTTTTGGTTACGAAATATGTTTCTGTGTTAATGTTATCTAAATGAACATCCCTATCTCCCTATTGGCATATTACATTGTTTTATTGGGTCAAGGTCTTGACGCAACTGTCCATGTAAATATAACACAATAGGTACCTATGCATGCTGTATCTGTTGTTATGATTTCGATAAAACAATGTTATTAAAAACGTGTTTTACGTATATTATTCCATAAAACTGACTATTATGCGTAAAAGGCTAATCTAAATACCCAAGTATCGCTATTTTATTTTATCCATTGCAAGTACATTTAAACAAAGCACTTGTTTAGTTAGGATTATTGCGGAAGAATATTTATTTTAGTAATTTCTTAAAAGATAATATCATTTCCTACTTTGAAATGTACCTTCATATTGAACAGGACGTGAATTCTTATCAATATCAGCAGTTAGAACAGATAATGCCTTTTACATTAGTAGCATATTTCCTGATTATGTTTTTAATTAGTTTGTATCATGCAACTTGATATGAATTCTCTGAGACATTTCATCACAATGTGAGTTAGATGTGGTAAAATATTTCCTTTTTGTTGTGTCGTGTTTTGTTATAGTTGAGTGCATTACCGATCACGCCACTCGTACAGTATGTGCGCGCTTTTACGACGTTCCATGCGTTCATATTTCTTGTTTACGTCTTTTTGCGTAGGTATTTAGCTGAGCCTTGTTTTTGCCAACTTATAATATTTTGTTTGTTTGATGCTCTATTAATCTAGAATAGAAATCAGCATGTCAAATCACGTTACAGGCCATGCTTCAAGATTATAATATCATACAAAATATTGTGCTTGATTTTTGAAGCCTGCTAGCAAGAAATTGAACGCCATTACGCCGGCATCGCATACCACCGTTTAGTTTACCATGAGAGAAATTTACAAAAACGACAGACATACATAACGACTATATCGGAAACGAGGTAGTCTGTGGCATACTGATTGTTGTCGTCATGTCATGGTGAACGAAACATTCTGAAGCCCACTTTGAACTATATTCGAATGCAGTGATTTGATACTTGTCCTTCGACCTAGCACGCTCCCTGGATCTGTGTTTTTTTGAGTGCGACAGAATTTAAATTTAAAAATTACTGCATTCTTAACGCGAACGAACTATAGTCGCAAATTGTACAATGAACACAAAGTAGCTGTTCCAAGCCTCAAAACAAAGTAGATGTGCCAAGGCATTTAAAAACAACTTCTAAATTCTTCCTGCACTTTCAGATTCGTATCATGCACACCGAAGATGAGCAAGTCGATATGGAAGCTGAGCTGGAGCGCGCTGCAGCAACTCCACGGCTTCCTGTACTCCGCCCACGATAGATCAGAAGCCGCCGCCAAGATCTACTACAAACTCACCATGGACTCGAAGAAGGAAGGCAATGAAGGGTACCAGGTCAACAGAAGGTGAGTTGTGCTCAATTATGTATGGTAGACGGCACATCACTAGCCATTTCCGGTCAGTCTTCCCTGCTCTATTGCAAAGAAATGACATTTGGCAAGAGCGAGAGAAAAAAATGAAATGGGGTTACCTGTTGTTCTGTTGACTGTACTCATTTTTTAATTAGCAAAGCATCTTCAGGGCCTTAAAGTCCTCAAGTGGCGCCCGCATTGAATAAAAACTTGTCATTGAATAGAAGATAGAGTTCACTATGTACAGTTTGTTACAAAGAGGTTAAAGAGTTTTTGCGATGTTAAAACCGAACCCACATTGTTACATCTTCATTGTATAATACCAAGTCCGGCTATTATGGATGTTTATTATATGTATAGTAGACATAACCTATTCTTAGCAATCCTTTGTGTACAGGTAGGTAAATGAAGATGTGGTTATCTGTTCTTGGTATCTGGTATTGATTTCTTGAAAGCCAAAATCCATATATATCACAATTTTGGATAAACCATCTAACGTTGGCTTTCAAGCCAATTGATCCAACCAACCAACCCAATGTCAAGCTTACCAAGTGTTTTTTTATGTCATTGTCAATAATTAAAAATACTGTTAGTGTGGTTATGAATGACCCCTGTCGGACGTCTTAAAAGGAGTTTTTTTAACCGATAATGATTAATTGCACTAAGTACCTATAATACCAGTCGTAAATATTTGTTATATCGCTCGTTCAGGGTCAAGTTGAACAATTGCTCACGTGGCTTGCCACATTTATTAATAATATTTTATCCACTGGCGATTTATTATGAATAAACAGCTGTTGAATGTGCTGTAAAAGTATTGTTAAGGATCTGTTCCGTCATATATTGGACACAATACAAGCTACGTGAAGCGAGACGCAGCATGTAAATATATTGTCGCACTAGCAGAAAAGCAGTTTAAGTAAAATAGGTTCATTGCTTCCAATTACGACATGTACTTTTATAATTCATGCATCTTTTTCAAACTTCGTATCGATAGGTATAAAGTGTTCAAAACGCCCAATCACCGTCCAAGTTGATTCTGGCTAGTGCTGCGCACAATGCTTGACCAAACATTTGAATTTGGTAATTTGTTCATTCAGTATTTTATTTATAGTTCGAATTCGGCTGAATCCAGTTGATATGCCGATTATTATTGATATCAACAATAATGAAGTTTTTATCGAATATTAAGGTTCTCACAATTTATTTCTTTTTAAATCAACCGGTAAAAATGACGAGCAAAATGCCAGAAGATGGAATAAGGTTCGTTTTCAAATATATTCAGACTGATGAAGCTTGGTTGATTTTAAGTAGTTGAATATATCTCATTGAATTGCTCGTAACACATACAAAAGCGTTCAGTGTGAATAAAATATGAATCTAATTTATTATCCTTTAAGCTATATTATATTGCTATATATTTTAGTCATGCAAGTATAATCCCGACCGATTAAAAGTTTAAAGACGAACCAAGATTAGATTCGCCTTTCATACGTCAAGAGTCAAGACGTTAATCGATCAAAAAATATATATCTCTACTTCTTAATATGCAATCTCGTTGACCATCAATATTATTCTGAAGACCAAAAGTTTACAATATTGTTGGTACCTTAAAATAATTTATTTTTAAAGTAGGCATACGAATGAACAGTGGATCAAAACTCAGAGATAAGATTGTGGGCTTTGTGTAAAGTGCTAAAGTTGATCTTACCATTTAGCGTTTGCATGTAGTATACGAGTTCAAAGTAATGCTCGAGACTCGAGTCTTATTCTCATTGAAGAATCTACCGAGTGTCAATAATCCAAGACTCGACGTCATTTCTTCAAACAACGCGTACGCTCAAGTTGCATTATGTTTGGTTCATTTTACCACGTCCAACAAAGTACGGTGGACGGCACATCACTCTACCCATTTCCGGTCAGTCCTCCTTGCTTTATTGCAAAGAAATGACATTTGGCAAGAGCGGGAGAAAAAACGGAAATAGGGTAACCTGATGTGCTATTGACTGAAGGGTTGACCACCCTAACATCTGTTTTTGCCTGCTCAATGATAACATTCACAAGATGATTTAACTGTCAATCGTGAAGGAACATACGTCTAATCGAATTTTAGTTTTATTCTCAGGCAATAAAGCATACTTTTCGGCATACTCTAGCCTGTTACACAGTAGAAAGAGGTAACATATGCTTGCAACGCGTAAATGAATGTGTTTGAAAACTGGTCAACCTTTTCATTTCGCAACTTTACATGAAAATAAGGTGATACGAACGCATAACCCGTAGTCTTTCATACGATAGTCAATGGAGGAGACAATATTTATTTTATTTACACTAACGCAAGTTTCACACGCGCGATAAACCTGTCTTGGAGAAAGGAACGGCAGCGCGCTTTCACTTGGGCACAATTATGCAAATATAGTTCTATCTTCGATTATAATCATTCAGTCTTAAACTATAGTTATTATTACTTCAGAAGGTTTTGCAATTATCTATTTATTTTTATACATTTTGATGTATTTTATTGGTTTTTTCCGTTCTTATTAGTTAAATAGCTATATGATATTGCTGTTTTTTTTTTAAAATAACAGTGTTAAGTAGCCTATCGACATTACCTCCTAAGGTATTCAGAAAAAACAATGAAAGACGTTTTGTTTTAAAATTGTATGGAGATCCCTTGGATCACCCCCTGATCACCCTTGATTGGGATATCGATATCGATATTGCAATCTATACTCAGATAATTAAACGGGTTAAGACTGTTCAAAAAATAGCTGTATGAGTATGAGATGTTTCTGCATTGATTTAAGATTGCTAATTAAAATGGAATCATGGTACAGGATTTTTTAATTTAGTAGCAGTCCAAGAATATTGTTGTTTATCATTCATTATCACTAAGACAACGAAACAAATTACAAAGTCCATTAAAATGTGTGTATGTATGTGAGATCAGATACATGGTAACTTTGTTACTGATTTATTCTTGCTTAATAATCTTCGTTGATACTAATCCTATAATGTTAATCGGTACATAGGTATTATTATTATTATCTCTACAAGCGATTTGGTCGCCTTGTCTTTATCATCCATTAAACACATTATCATAGAGAAGGCGGAATGGACGCAATCAGCTGGCAACAGCGATTGACATTCAAAAGTTATCCTTATCGTCTAACGACGTCGGCTCAATATCGTGTGCCATGCGCACGCGCACTCCCGCCTAGTATTGTATTTATCGATTACAAATAAATAAATAATGCAACAAAGAATCTAGTAGCTATCCTGGACTTTGGAGTCCGATTTGTTGTTCAATACCTTACTGTATAAAGTAAATATTTTTGTTAAGTGCGTTTTATTATTATTACACGCGTGATGAATTTTTAAGGGCCATTTGTAAAGTATTGCATAAAAGTATGGAAAAAGTTAAAATATTTTTATAATCCGCGTGGATTTAAGTTTTGAAAAAATTTATTACGACCTTTTCTCAGACTTAACGAACATTCATAAAAAATACCTACATCAAAATCAGTCAAGCTGTTTCTGAGGAGTTTGGTAACAACTTAGAATTTATTCTAAGGACAACAAATACTTTGACACGAGAATTGTATTTAAAAGACGTGTAAGCAAGCATTAGAAAAACGAATATCAATTGTCAAAAGGTTCGTGTAGTCCCCTATGATGATTAGCACAGGTGATGGTGACAATGATGATGATTAACAACTTTGAACGGTAGATAGATCTTCGGAAGACAAAACCCAATAAAGAACTCTGAACAGAATAAGTAGTAACCAACGAATACTTTTTAATTATATCAATATTGGTTTTCATATTAAAAAACCTCAATTACAACTCTGGTTACGTAAATAACTACGAATCTAACATGTGATTTGCACATGAGGTGAAACTAATGTAGCAGCAATAATAACTAGTTATTACCTAGTTACACAGATAGTATTATCTCTCATAAGTTATTATAATACACAATTACACGTAACATTAGCTAGAATATTCTGCGGATGTGGTACGAATTAAAGAACAGCTTTATTCGTTATCTTATGTTAAGTTTAATTTCAAAGGGAACATTGAATAAACAGTCCAGTTGTTATCGGTAGAGCGCCGATAAACTAACAAAGGTCTTTATCCGAATGCCCCATTTCTCATGCATACGTTAGCAGTCCAGTAACACTCGTAATTCCACTAATTATTACTTTTGTTGTGCATTTTAGTTTAACGTAGTTTTGGTATTCAAAAAATATCATAGTAGATTATTCGACACCGCGCCGTTTAGCTCCAAACTAAGCAAAGCTTGCACTATTGGATACAAGACTTCGCCCTGTGGAATGGGGCCTTAGAATGCTGCCACAGTTCCCCCCGTTCAATCGCATAATGTACCTTCCGCAAAATGTACCCCATGCGCATAACGTACCTTTCTCATAATGTACCCCTTCTCTGAATGAATTGCACTAAGCCACGACGAGCTAAAGGCACTAAGATGTGTGAAAATGTACACAAAAAAATAAAATGATAAATACACGAAATTATCAATTTTGCCTTTTCATTAAAAAAAAAAATATTACCTGTTGTAGCACTGTGAAAAGACCTGACATAGAAAAAAAAGTACATTTTGCTTAAAGTGCGTTTTAATAAAGGCGCATTTCGGGAAAGGTGCATCTTGCGAAAGGTACGTCCAGTGACTGAGCCGTTTTCCCTCTGCCTGTCGTAAGAGGTGACTAACTAAAGAGGGGCCTTCGGGGTCACTGGGAGTGCACACGGCGGGGGCTTTGTGCCTCCATTCTTAGTGGCCTCGAGGTAGGGCTGCGGTGTGGGAGTGACCTCACACTAGCGGTTGAGAGGGCAGGCACGACTCTCCTTCATTAGGCTGGAATAGCTGGCGTAACGCGCCAGGGGTCCAGTGTCGAATTTCTTAACCAGAGATCACATGGACCTTTTGGATACGCGGGGAATTAGGTCAACGAGGGGTTTAATGAGTATCCAATCACCACAAACGGGATTCCCCTAGCAAAAAAAAAACGGGGTAGAGATCGTAGCTGAAATGACGAGCCCCTTCACAGCATCTACCTACGCATTCAATCCTATTCAAGCGCATTCTTGTATGCGTCGATGCGGTGGAGGGGCGCGTCATTTCAGCTTAGACGATCTCTACTAGACTACGAAAACACATTGCACAGTCTACCAGAACCGAATATGTACCTAATTTGGCTGAATGCAAATAGTGAAGAAGATGCCGGATACCGAATACCTACCAAACGAATGTTCGGCACACCTCTAATCCCTGGTGATTCTTCTTCTAATTCTAAATTCATTTTTCAGATGTTTCTTTAGATGAAGTCACACTTATTGCCGCACTCAGAGACGTCAATTAACGTTAATGGTTCATTAGAGTCAAAATTCCATTTTTAAAAAGAGACTTTATGAATAAAGAACTTTTAAGAATGTAAAATTTTGACTCTAATGAACCATTAACGTTAATTGACGTCTCTGAGTTCGGCAATAAATCTCTGTTACGCTTACTTATTTGTAATAATAAGGCCGATGTGTTATTTTGCAACTTCTTATTATCGCCTTTGCAACTATACATAGCAGTTATAACTAATTTCTGATTTGTAAGGCGAATGTGCAAATGTAATTGCATAGTAGGCACCTAAATAATAGTTATTTTGAATTCGTTTCTAATAATAATGTTATGTACGTAATCATATAATAATAGTGCGCAGTTCGCACGTGGGTATCGTTCGATAAGGTTAAACGTCAGATTTTCGCAAGTTTTGCAAACATGCGCATTGTGATAATGTATGTTATTAGGTGATGTTTTCCTTTATGTTAGATAATGACAGTTATCTACGACCTTGGTGGTCTTACTTAGAAAGTCCGAGCATAAATTTTTGACAGCTTAAACGCTAAGCTCTACTTGATAATGCGTCAAAGATCCTATTTGATCATTTATTAATCATATACGCGTAAAAAGTAGCAGAGGCCTATTATTTTTATAACTTTTTAGGTTCCCGTTAATTCCAAATTATTCTGTTTTTTTGGTTTGGTAAAAATATTTCATTCACATACCTATCTAATAATATAACTAACGGTATTAATACATTTTCAATAACCTTTTTTAAATGAAAGTACCTATAAGTCGCTTATACCAAGCATTACTATTTGTAAGTTTGTGTATCCCGTTCTCCTACTGGCGATGTATTTTACACATATTAATTAAACAATATACCTAGATATTTGAAAACAAATCTGGCTGGTTCTACTCATTACATGAACAACTACTATAAACTATTAAATTATGTCCTGATGTGCTTGTAGTATTCATGCCTATTGTTCATCATGTTTTTCTTTGAAAGTACTGACATAACTATAGACCTGAGTCTTTAGTTATGTATTATGTAATGCACTCTGAAAGAATAACATTCACCAATCAAAGAGCAACATTCGATTAAACAACTGGACGCATATCGATTGCGTTGTGAATTCTTTGCTAAGTTCAACGCCTATTATGGATGTCCACGTTTAGAAAATGGAGACTGGTTTTCCACCTCCACCATTGGCCCATCACAGCTCTCAACTAGTACCGGTAGAGACATATTCAGAAAGGGCGTTGTCCTATGCTTAAACTATTTACTAGAAGTTATCTCAATGTATGTGAAACCGACAATTAGAAGTTGGCGAGGTATTGTTGATGTTACGCCGACCCCGTTTCAGATAAAGCCGACGTGCGTATATCTTGACGTCACAGGTCTGAGCTGATAGTGAACTACGGCAATGGTTAATAACCTCTGCCTTAGGTTTCTTGCCATTTACTACCAATGCTTGTCTTCGATGATGATGAACATGCCAACTGCCCTGTTGGCACAGTGGTAGAGACATACTGCCTTTAGTGCCAATGGTCTTGTTCAGAGTCTCACCCAGCCCAGGAGATACATTATTTTTTTTAATTTACAAAAAGCTTAAACTACCATTACAGGTGTCTTAACCTAATGCGATCGTCCTTATAATTAAGTAACGAACATTTAGGTTTGTTCAGTTTCTGACAGACTGACACGCTCTTTTTAATTTGGGGTCATATCGTATGATTCGTAAAGAAGTGTGGCCAAAACAAGTCACAAGTAGGTACGATGTACAGAAAACTTGATCAAGCTTATGCTTAGCGCAAAAAAGTGTTTACAGAATTTGCTGTTTGCAATCGGTTTTCATCGTTTCTTTAGCACCGATCTGCGCCACCGAAGATTCCTGATGTAACTTGTTTCTGTGGTACCTACTACTTTATCAACAGGGTGTCTTGTAAATTTTGCTCCAACCGTCGACCATAAGTCGGTCACTTAATTACTTACTAATTTGAACAGTAGGTATATGTATGTTTTTAGGATCACATGTAAAACGAATATTTGTTCGTATTGTTCCAGGCGAGCAAGCGAGTTCCGTATAACGTACAGTGACGTCCGCGCGTACGACGAGACGGACACCTTCGAGCACATTCTCAGCGTGACGTCACACAACGACGCGTTGCTCGCGTACTACTACCTCGACAGCGACAATAAGGTGAGCTAACACGCTTTTACTGAAACAGCAGATAAATGAAGTATAACACACTGCCGTTCAATCAGCAAAAAACAGTTAGTAAAGGGAAGTAGGTTATTCATGTGGTTTTCTAAAGTTGCTGAAGTTTTAAGGAAGATCCTGAGTCATGCTTACACATTTTTTTAGAAATAAATTGTTTATTGATCTGATGTTTAGAACTCCCTACATAATTGTAAGTAGTTGATTTTGGGAAGTTTGAATGTGTAGCTAACCTGAACATCCTTTGAAAGCTAAGAAAGTTTTGAAAAAAATATCCTGTTAACCGTCTCACTAAAGGGCGAAGAAGACCTCCATAATTGAATCAGTTCATAGCTGCAGTAATGGCCACAAACATTTGCACTAGCACCAACTCAAGCCTTTTTTACTTACTATCTGACGAAAGAGGTAACCACCTTCTTGCTTCACAACCTAGTAAAACTTACAAATGTTAGGCTTTCTATCTTTAGGTTAAGTAGTTACCTTAACTTCCCATTACATGCTGACTTTAACATGAATGCGAAGTGCCTACGCTTTATGTTCTTCAGTGTTTGGCCAGCAAAATCATAACTTTCTACCAAAAAAAAGTCCTTCGAGCCGGATAACGAATCGATTTCTGAAACTGTTAGACTCCTTTCATGCGTGTAAGCAACAAATGTCATTCTTGACCCGTACTATCTGGCGCAGGTCGCGGTGACGCGCATCGCGCGAGTAGGGCCGCTGCCCACGTGAGGGTTATCGCGGTTTGTTTGTACTAGTTGGAGTTGCTACATTTTTTACGTTAATCTGGTGAAAAAGTTCAGCCAATATGAAACTTTTTTCTTTCACTGTCTCGCCTTGCAGTATGTCATTTATACAAGCAATATCATCAAACGATAAAATAAACATCACTGGGCAATCGTTTAAATTGATTACACACAAGGCGTATAAAGGTAGTTGTAGAAACAATAAACAGTGTTTTGTTTTGTGTGTGATCATAGCTATTGCTACTAAATTTTTCTAGGGATGTTTCGTTTTACCTCGTGTCCGTTACGTTAGTTTTGAACAGCGCCTCTGGCGTTACAAACGATGAACTAGCCTGAATGATCCGTCAAAGGTTTATATGCTTTTGTGTGCTGGGCTGAAACGAAATAAGTCGAACTTTGACCAATGACTAACGAGAAACGCGGACATTGCTGGGGCGACCTCTGCAGCTGCAGATAGCGGTCCCTTTGTCCCTTTGTTTGAGCACATTTCGTTGTTCTATTTATTTATCATGTTATTGGAATATGGCGATAAAAGTTTTGAGTTTTTGAGAAACGGGCGGATGTCGCACTGATTTCTACTGAGATTTAAATGTACCGTTTTTAGGGTGACAGTATTTATTAGTCTAACTATCCCATATAGGATGCCATTTCGTTGAATAGATCGTTCCAAAATATTGCAAGTGTGTGAAAGAAAACCATTTTTCACAATCCACAAGTTTCCCTTTCCCGCCTGGGGCTAGCTGAAGGTTTTTTGGGTGTGTGAGTTATTTATATACCGAAGGTAGAGAGAAAATAACCACAGCTAAGTAGTTTGTAGCTTACTACTCAAGTAAACTTGTAATAGTATAATTACGCAGCGGCCTTTCTTTGAATTATCACGAGTAGTTTTGAATTGTCTAATAAATATTTAGACAGTTGACTTCCAGACTGCATAACTTCTTTACAATGTATAACAAAATCTATAAAAAAGACTTGTCCGACAGCTGATAAATTTCAGTCGGCTGGAGTGCCAAGAAGCGTTTTACGTAGATGTTGTGTTGATGGAGGTCCGAAATGTGAATTGTATTTGTGTTGCCAGATGAAAATGACGGAGATATACGACGTGACGGACGCGGACACTGAGGCGGTGCAGTCGCCCACGGAGCGGGACCTCAACAAGCAGCTCGAGTTCGACAACGACTGGTCCGCTGAACTCATCGCTGATAACGGTTCGTAACTGAATTTTAACATATTTCCTTTTAGTACTCATAGCTGGAAACATCTTCGCTTTCTACTAATATCAGTACCTATTTAAGTACTGTAGAAAAAGATAAATAAGAGGATAGGTATAGTAAGAATATAGGTATAACTTAGCACCCAGTAAAACAGACAGACAGACCAAAAATTTATCGGACTAAATAGCAGATATCGAACATAAAATTTTAAAAGAGGACCAAGAATCTTCTTCTTCTCCAGAATTTGCTAATCAGTTACTGACGAAATAACGACTAACGAGTAGATTCGCTCTATTCTTGATGAGGCGCTAGTTTTTATGTTTTGCGACAGTAAGTTGGAGGTTAACTTACTGCTGATGAACACACAACAGCTTTGTTACGTCCCGCTTCTGGCCACAGACGACCTCAACTATAAGAAAGTCTGAGCCATACTTCAACACGTGGGCTCAGTAGTTATTAGATCTAAAGCGTGAGAACCTTGCTGTCATATATTATCAATCATAGGGCTCCGACATACTGCAGATGAAATCGCTCAAATAGCATTATTAGTTGAATAGTAAACATAGCTCTATAGACTTAAGCCATCTCTCACACCACTATTTCGGTGACTTTAATTAAGTATCTCATATCTTAAGTTTCTCGCATACTATGACGGCCACCTACAATGCATCTCCGCCTATCCCTATCGCTCCCTAGCGATAAGACCGCCTAAATTGTACATTGGTCTCTGTAATTAAATAAAACTGTAATGTCTTTGTGCAATAAAGAATATCTATCTATTCCAGACGAGCTCGACCTCCAAGACCTAGACGACGACGATCTCGCCGACCGCAACATATTCTCGGACCCCGAGAGCGAGTGGGCCGCGCCGGGCCGCTCCGATAGCGAGAGCGACGACGCCGAACAACCGGAGTCCGACCAACAGTACATACTGCGGCCTAGCTACATTACTTATGCGGAATAACCTCACAGATGTGCCCGTGGGTATGCCTGAGAAGTCTAACAGGCAGATTTGCCTGACAGGGCGCTTAGCAGAGTTAAAAATAATGTGCGTACGTAGTTGCCTGTCAGGTATGGGTTGTAATTTTCGCGAATTTAATCAATATCACGAAGACTGTCAGAGTATGCACTGTATTTATGTTTGCTTAATCTGTATTGTGACTGGGAATTTAAACTCAGCATAAATTGAGCTATTTCGGTGAACTCCCGACCTATCTTACTGCCTAAACAAAATGTAATTCATACTTTGACATTTCTCACGATATTTAAACAGATGTATCGAATGCAGCGAGAATTAGGCCTGTGATCTCCGTCACACACGCTCAGTATAAGTACGAATCAGGCATATCCGCCGGGCACATTTGTGTGTTTGTCTGGATAATGAATGATGGTCGCGGCGAGCTTTCGGTTGCCCATTGAATTGGATTAGTGTGGCCATATAATTATTTATCTTCTATGCTATTCTGCCATTTAAAATTATTGTAATTGAATCCGTAATCAGTCAATTGTTTACTCGAGTTAATTCAAAATCCTTGATTTTTTTCCTTATGTCAAGACATTGAATTACGATGTGATGGAAACGGTAAAGTAATGCCGTTTAAGATATAATACAAGTAAATTAGATGACCATTTACGGACACATACAACATTATTTAACTCTTCTCAAACCAGTTAATAGTTAAGTTGTTAGAAAAAGGGAAATAATTAGCGTTTGAATTGACTTGAAAAATTTCGCAAAACATCAAATTGATTTTCTAGCCTGGCAACACTGGTTCTTAGAATGTGATATGCTAGGTTTACGTATTCGGACAGCAAAAAACGTATTGTACTCTACCATAAGGCTTTGCTATCACAAGGTGCCTTGATCAATTATTATGTCTAAGGTTTAATGGTATGAAACGAATGTATGCCAAATAGTGATTATTAATATTATTTATCAATGCAACTAATTGTTAAGTGCGACTTTCGATGTTACGGGAAAATAATTGAAACCAGAAAAAATATGTTATAGTACCTGGCGTAAAAACGATAGCTTTTGCCAGACATACTAAAATGAAATTTCATATAAATCAGTGTGAAAAACAGATAAATAATATCGATATTTAAATTATTTCAAGTATACAGATTACAGCCAGTAAATGGTTTAAAGACATAAACTTCAGCTAAATCAGACTACAATTATTGTACCACCATTCTAATAACATTTGTTTTAATATTTTAGAAATTCTATTATTTTAGACTCGTACAGTTTTAAGTTGGTTTCTTACGTTTGAATCGTATACAGGGAGAAGTACCTACATATGATATTGTGCACATTGTGTTAATTATTAAATTGATAAATCGGTCAAGTAAACTTAAAGTAAGTAACAACAATACATCTTTTAATAGTTAAACATATTTAGACTTGAAATAAATCTATTTATTCTTTAGGAAATATGTAAAAGAAAACAAATATTTACTCAGATTCCTTGAAAATAATTCTGTAACTCCGATTCAACTTGTAACTCTAATGTGATATCACAATTTATTCTTAAAGATAAATAGATAGGTATGTTAAGATAAAGATATTATATTTGTTACTGTTGTAAAACGTTAAATTGATATAAAAATATAAGAGAAAAAACGATGGCTCCATCGACATACCAAAAAATATGAAAAGTAACTTCTCAAAAATGCCACTATAAGTGAATCATATTAAATTCAAAATATGCTACATTCGCTGAAGAACTTGGACAAAACGGGGAAAGTTGTAAAAAAGATCAGACCAAAATTAAAAAAAGTTGAATCTGTAAGTTTATTAAATAAATAATGCTTCAATATTTTTCGAAAATCGTCTTTGGCCTCAATCGCCTGACGTTTTTGTAAATGACTTCAAATTAATAAATCATTATATCGAATTGATTTTCGAGTACTTAACAAAATATAATTTGCCTAAAGTGGCATATTAGAGAGCGAAAGGTCGATGTTGCTATCACCAAAAGAATTAGTTGTAAGTAGGTAAATACTTTAAATATTTTTCTAGAAGTTTTTGATATTAAGGTTTCTGTGTTTACATGAGAATTTATGTAATCTCGTTATAGCGAATTCCACATGGCCGCATGGGCACTAAATTCAAATCTTCAATAGATTGATCCTATAACCGGAATAGCATGTTGCCATTTCGTTTGGCTTTGGACTCTATTCCAATGTTTTAAGGTTTAAAATAAGGTGGAAACTATTCTGCCATAAGCAAACCTACAGTGATTTTAATTGCAACAAATCCCACACCTCGAAACTGTAAAAACGAGACGGTTGTTGATCTCTTTCTGTCACGATATGAAACTTGCAAATATTTTAAGTCGTGCTCTGATTGAATCATGACTTCAATATAATACCAAAAAGATATTAACAACGTAAGACCATGACAGTTTTAATACTCCGGTTGATATGGTATCAAAGGTATAAAAAATGAAAGTTACTAACACCTTTAGGAATACTCGACGCAGTCGCTGGGACTGCATTAGCGAAAACTCATCACATTACCTGTGAACCCCGGTCCCTGACGTATGTTTTATGTCTTGAAATTGCTACGGGGTTTACCTAATGTCATATACGCCCAGCATGTTGTGTCCCAAATTTTCACGGCTATTTTAATAATGATTTACCTCTAAGTACCTTGTTATTGATCATTCCATTATTTGATGTATAAAGTGGAATTTATTTATAAATATTTTGCACGTAGAAAAATTGTTTGAATAATATTCATTAAAAGTTTTTGTTACTTTTGCGTTTGAAACGAACGAATTATTGTCATTTCATGTATTGTTACCATACGTTACCTGTGTATTCCAAGTTATTTTTACAAGGGAAGGAATTTTTAAAGTATTGTTTGTTAACATAATTTTAGAGGCTATAGATAGTTAATTAGTTTTTAGTGCAGCAATCGACCTCACAGCCACTATCTAGTTTTCAGTGCTAATTCACCTGCCTCATGTTAAATTTCTTACATGAGATTAAGTCAGACCACAACCTGGGCCGTGGAATCAATTAGGTTCAGTTCAGACGTATAAGTCTGATACGCTGACAGATTCTGCTCGTTTGTCATAGTGTCTAGATAGTGGCTCTGAGGCCGATAAGTGCAGCCCAGCGATATCAAGAATGTTTTTGTTCACTTAAAACTTAAATATGTATTCGTTTGAACTGAAAAGAACCAATGAATGAAAGGAGTAAAGCCATACAACTAAGGATAGAGGTAGTTTTACAGTCATGTAAGTACGTGACTCGGATGCGCTGCGCTGTACGGTATACCTTTGTGTTTAAAAATGTCACAAATATTTTAATAAACAGTTTCATACAAAAGTTGGGTTTTGTTTCTTTTTAGCACTAACCGCAGTTTATCATCTTACTGTGCACTTCTTTCGAAAAAAAAAATACTGGAACGATTGATAATAATGATACGTAATCTTTCATTTGTAATAATAATATCCTTTTTTTTAATGTGACTCGACACTTAAACACAAATTAATTTAAAATTTTAATATTTAGGCACATACCTTCATTCTTAGTAAGAGGGCACACGGGTCGCACGCCACAAAACGCCTCCACCGGCATATTTCCTGTAGTTTTTTATACATTTTATGTGGACTCGCAGCACACGGTGACGCACAGTATTATATCGTGTACGCGGGGACTTAATCACTCCACAAGCGAATCACATCGCAGCGACAAAACATAATGTCGCTTTGTTTGCGATGTGTGGCATCATGTGGCCAGCTGCAATATTGTGTCCCTGGTAGTAGCGGTGTGGTCTTCTACAACGACATCGGTTGAAAATATATGCAAAATTGATTTAACGCGTTGTGGTACTTGTGGCGGTTGTACAGCCAACAGCACATCAGGTTACCCCATTTCCGTTTTTTCTCTCGCTCTTGCCAAATGTCACTTCTTCGCAATAGAGCAAGGACTGACCGGAAATGGGTTAAGTGATGTACCGTCCACCGTACATACATATGAATCCTCCACCTTCCTAAAAAGGCGACTGGCAACGGGGGATTTCAATGCATTAATAAAAAAAACGGCTCATTTACGTCATTGTCAGATCAATTCCAATTTTAAACCCTGTCACTTTTTGATCAAATATTCAACAAAATCAGTATTTTATTAGCAAAAATTTTATCGCTGATTCTAGCGAACGTCCGCGTTTTTGTGAGTTATTGTCGCGATTGGTAATTTTTTGATGGTTTACATATTTTTTTAAACAAAATGGTAGGCAAAGGTGTCGAACCGAAGAGCAGCCGTATTTTCCACCAGTGCTATGTGAAGTGTTGCAAGTTGCAGAACCTTACGCCTCTGAATAATGTGATTCCATCTGGGAATGGGAAGGTGTTGGACTTCTGTGTGGATAGGATCAAGTATGCGGACTGGCCGCCAATTCTGAACGCGCTCAGTTGCGACTTGAGCCTACATTCCGTCTCGATAAAATGTCGACAGCAAGTGAAGACTGGTATGTGCTAAAATCATTTAATGATATTATTTTAAAATATTAGTTCCGGCATTTTCTTACAAACTTTCTGACTGATAGCGATAAGTTTTTTTCCAAACCGGAACGTTGGAACTTGGAAGATCTTTTCACGAACCGTAACGGCGCGCCGTTCCGTTTCGACCACTGTCTAGTACCTACCTACCTATTTAGGCAAAGAGAGCTTTGTGTGATGGATGGGAACGAGTTAGTCGGCACCTTCTATTGGACTGCTAATCGTCACAGCCCATAAAGCAAGTTCTTACATTCGTACCTGGACATTTTTTTTTTTCTTAAGTTTGTTCTCCCAATTTACTGCATTACAAAAAAATGCATAAACATCTGAAGAAAAGAATAAAGCTTGCAATAAAACTATAAGATCTGAACATAGAGTGACGCCTGATCATTGAAGGCACCACTTCTGCTGCTGGTGGTACTGCAAAAATGATGATGATTTGTGACGAAACAATAGTGGCTGATCTGGTGGAGTGGAAAAAAGACCCATTTGATAAATCTGCTAATAGGCCTCAGCATTATAGTAACTCTTCTGCCAGCATACAATTTTACAATAAAAACTCATTTTAGTGCTAGAACACATCGACTGTGAGCGCCTCGCGAAGACTGTGAACAAGCGAGCAGTGATCCTCACCAACTTCATGTTGACGAACCTCGTGGAGGCGACCTCCCAGCTGCTGTCTAACACCACGCTGCTGACTGTACTGCTGCTGGAGGGACTACCGCTGAAAATCCCGCGCCTCAATCCGCTGTGCGAGGTAAAAATGAGCTGTCAAGACCCTGCCCAGATACTACCGCGTACATATTGGACTCGCGCGTATCATAAGTGCGTCTGAGAGCGCAAGTGCCATATAGCTCTTTCTTCCTTTTAGCACCGCCCCTTTTCAACTCGCGCGTTTACTTTTAAGTCATCTGAGTATCTATCCCGACTTGCACAGGCCAAACGCGGCGAGTCTGTGCATGTCGTACTCAGCAATCTGGACAAGCTCTTTAGGACACCTTCTGTGCATTCACCTTATAATTGTTCTCAAGGAACGGATAATGTTTGGTATCGAGATACTATACCTAGACATGCGCGTCATTCATCCTCGTTGATTGGTAACATAGTTCATTGTTTGTAGTTTTGGTTTTATATATTGGCAAGTTCATTCACCAGAGGCATATATGTGAAGAAGCCTATGAAACCAAGGATTAGCCCAGCACTAGGTATTTCTGCTTCTAGCCGCCTTCAAGACGAAAAAGTAGTGAATAGACAACGTCAACAGCTGATCAAAGTTCCACCTTATTCCAGGCTTTATTAGCGAACAGTTCTCTTCAGCACTTGTTTCTACCGCGATGCCTGATCGGCGACGCGGGCTGCCTCGCCGTGTGTAAGGTAGTCAGGTGCCTGCCCAACATCCTTACTTTGGATCTGTCGGGGTGCGAGCTCACAGCCCTCGGAGCAGGCTACATAGCCGATTTAATTAAGGTAAGCCACGACGCTTGGTTAGTCAAACTGTATATCTTCCTCATCTCCAGAAAAAACATGGGTATATCCAAAATTTTACCCAATTGCTATTTTTCCTTTTGCTTTTGGTTTACAAAGCAACTCAAACGGACCTAAGCAAGTGGTCGCCTTGCCTTATGATTGACGTCTTGGCCAAGGGAGCATCTCTATTTTACTTTTAAATACCTACAATAGACTATTGAAAATAAAATGCATCAAGGGGTAAAAACGGTCATGTATTTCCAACATAGGCTATCTTACTTCACCTGCTTATTTCGCCGTAACCCTTAACTTTCAGTATCAAAAAATCCATCGATACAGCGAGAACTGGATCCACACACTGCGGTACCGGCTGCCGGAGTTGGACACAATGGCAGGACTGCGGCGCATCTCCCTATGCGGAAACTCGCAACTTGCTGATGTTGGAGTTGCGAAGCTGTTTGATGTGCTAGCTGACGACTTGTGGATCAAAGGTTTGATTTCAGACTTGCATCTTGCAGCCATGATGCCATCTTGTTAGGACTCTTAGGCCTATTACAACTTGAGGGCAACTGTTTCTAATAACATTGATAGTTTCAGGAGTATAGGCTATGGTTTCTCCTCTTACAATCAAACGTCATGCTTAGTCCATTTTTACTGTTTATTTTGCAGCTCTTGACGTCCAAAACTGCGGTATAACAGAACAAAGTGCGTCGCATGCGCTGAAAATGATGGAATCTAACACCACCCTTGTAATATTGGATATGAGACACAATTTTGATATCTCTAGCGAGTCGCTGTCTAAGTTGAGGATTGCACTGAGAGAAAACGAAAGAGGAGTAGGATCACAAGTAAGTGTATCCTGTTCCTTAGTAATAAACATTATTTATATGCGGAATACATCACGCATTCAATAAAATAATAATGTTACCTACTTACTTCTCTAAACACGCTCTTTTTTGTAGTATTCCTGGCTTGGAAACGTTAGCGGTTACTCCAGTGACGGCAGATCGGTTAAATCAGTTGCATCTAAGTGAGTATAAAAACTAGCAACATCTAACGCACAGCACCTATGTTATGACACATAAGACTAAAGATAAGTTCCTTTCAACTCGAATACCTTGGCTAATTTCAGGAATGGAATAATAAAAGACCGAATACCGTCAGTAAGAAAGAGCACACCAACGCAATACGTTAACAAGCCAAATGTGGTCAAAAAAGAAAAGTTAGTTCTTCAGTTTTCTTTTACTAATTATTCACTAGTTTGGGTCTAACACGGTTAAGTATTTGTATTCTTATGTCTTTTGTGAATTCCCAGGGAACATGCAGAAGTATTAGAGGAGCAGCTCCAGGACGAGATATCACATAGACAGCAACTGGAAGAGCTAAATTTACAGCTCGTTGATCAAATGAAACAGCTCAAACAACAACAAATAAGACTATGGGCTAATGGCGCCACGTCTTCAGGTAAAACACAGAATCAATATTATCAGCTACAAATAGGATGCTGCTGGATAGTAATATGAACAACTATCTCAACATCGGCCATTGCTGGAAAAACAACTATAGCTACCAACTCTGATAGTTAAGTTAAAAACTAAGCACGCCACTAGCTTTCATCTACTTCATCTTCATCAGCTTTCTACCACCAGACCACTAGATGCCGGGAGGTATTCCACCTCCAAGTAGTCGACTTTCCAGCAATCCGGGCTCAGCGGTTTGCTGCGTCTTTTTTGGTCCCCCTGTAGGGAGTGAGAAGTTTTCCCTGAGTACAGACTCAAGGAAAACTTCCTACTCCCTACGGAAGACACAGGTCTTCCTGACACCATCTTCAAGGCAATAGTGAATAGGTATTTTTTGGTAAGCGAGTTCTATGGGACACATGTTCACATGGGTGTCGTCATCGCTTTCCACCGATGAAACCGAGTTCAAACGCAAACCCATTTTGAATAAAAGTGAACAGCTATTTGAAGGATTAACTAATGGGTTACCATCAGGTTCAGAGCAGTCGTTCCAAGGGAGCTCACGGTCGTGCGACATGTCCAGCAGCTCTGGCTCCACGAGCTCGGTGCCCATCGACCAGAACACACTGTCCTACATACAGCAGGCGTTCAAAGACATCTACGCTTTTATAAAGAACAATCAGTGTCACGGGTAAGTGTACATAGACGACATTCTGGTTGTTTCGGGCGTCGCTTTTTAACTATAAATTATTTTCATTTTGTATTCCGATATTTACGGGAAGGCTTCTCATTGAAAGGTAGATGACGTAGATGAACCAGCATGATGAGCAGTAGAGTGCAGTCGCCCGGTTTGCGAAAGGTGCGGGTTCAAGTCCTGCCTGATGCCAACATGACCAAATGTCTTTTCTGGTTTTCAGATCTTTTGACGTAGATGAAGTCCAAAATGTAAAAGTAGGAAACCGGTTGGTAGAATCCTACTAGATTTTCTCAGTCTTTTGCTTTATTTACCTAATCTAAATCTAAATCAGCCCGTTCCGTCCCAATAGGGCAAAGGCCCTATTTACCTATGTTATGTAATGTTCAGAAATATTTTAGTGTTTCAACATAATTATCTCATTCTAGTCTCCATGAGATGATGAAAGAAAGGGAACTTGAACAGCCAGTAGAAACGATAGCAGAAGTGTCAGAAATAGAAGATTATGTGGAACCCAGCGAGCTACACAGCCAAATGATACCTAAGAAGGCTCAGAGTACACACCTTAAGCTGACGGATAAAGTGCCAATGAAGAAGATTACTAAGTCGGCACATTTGCTCGGAGACAAGAAGCCTCGGGCAGAAAACACAAGACTTAACGTTGAAATGGTAACTTCATTCGGTATTTTCTCTTAAAGAATTCTCCAAATGTTGTTGTGGATAGAGTACTATGTTACAATTAAAATGCTTTAACTTAAAAGAGCTCATAGACCCAAAGTCATAGCCATGGATCGGTTGTAATATTTTTTAAGTAAATACATACTTAGCTTACTTACGTTTCTGATACATAGTTCCCGAACAACGTTATGATAGTTACTGCTAGCTATGGATTAATGCGAGAAAGTTGCATATTAATAATGTATTTCATTTTTAGAAACCGGAAATGTTCGAGAGACATATGGGAGATACGAAAAATTCACATGGTGATGATCAAAGCATAACAGAAGACACAGCCACCGCGCAAGTTAAACTCAAGAAGGGGAATAGCAATGAACAAGTCATGGTTAGTAAATGACGCGTATTTGAAAAAAGAAGTGTTCAACTGGAAAGAAAGAAATAATACTTCCTTGATATACATATAAAACACCCACAGAGTATTACAAACAGACGTTAATGCACTTCATGCACACACAAATATGTAGCCAACTTCTCAACCATTAAATCGGTGACATGATTCGTACCAGGTGATTGCGACATAAGAAAATCCCAAAAAGACTAAATTGCATAGACCTTGTCACGAAACATCCATATTTATAAGTACTTTTCCAATCCAATCTACTTTTTAGACATGAGATGCCAATATTAAAATTAACTATGTTGTCGGATGGGCGTGTGGCCTTCTCTCTCTTTCTCTCTCTCCCTTGATTTTTACTTGCAAAACATCACATAAATATCTAAAAACATGCAAGTCCTTTCACTAGCCACCTTTTAGCATATATACGACAAAACGACTCAATTAGCGCGCGAGTACATGTCTGATATTATTATTATTATTTACTAGCATTCCCGATAGACTTCGTTGCGTTGGCAAACATTCAGTGTCACGTGACAGGTAGGAACAGTTGCTAAGAGAAAACTGAATTGTGATTTTGCCCTATATTCCTTGCATTTTCTCATCTTTACTCACCTTTCAAACCTTCCCTGGACCATCACAAATATTTCAAAACCAAAATTAGCCAAATAGGTTTTGCCGTTCCCGAGTTTTAGCGAGACAAACGAACAGCAATCCATTTTTATTTATAGAGATATTGTAACCCCCAGAACGCTTTCAAGAGCAGCCCATGCAGCAGCGTCGTGAGCGACTCGTCGGACACGCTGGTGTGCTCCCCGGCGCAGACGCAGCGCTCAGTCCGCTCGCCTCGCGCGCTCAATCCAAGGGAAGCCCTCTACTCCTCCTCCGATGAGGATAGCTCGTGACTTTTGATAAACGTTTATTTATAACGCAAGTTTATGTAAAGAATAAATATGTTGTTGCGATTTTATTTTGTTTTTTTGTTGGTTACAACTGGAGGTGGTGGTTTATGAAGATAATGATTAGATTGGCTAAGGACGATTAGGCGAACAGAGAGCGGCTGGCTGGCTCTCAATTACTGATTGTCAAATGTACGGAGTTCGCGACGTTGCGCGCTATATGGGCATTCCATTTAAAATGTATAGGGAAGCAAACACTCAGCCGGTCACTTTTTGTCTAATCGGTATGCGCCCTAACGCAAGTATGGTTCACCTGTAAGATCGTCACCATGGTGAACATGCACCACTACACAGTAGTCACATTGTGAGTATTCATGAGACATTATAACGAAACTAGTTGCAACCATAATGTAAACTGTTGCTTGCCAGTGTAGTTTGACAAGTTGTTTCATTCCTGCAGGACAAGCTTAGTCTGATTCACACAGTTTGACCACCAGCTGTATCTTTACTTCGTAGCAGACAAGATTTCTTTCTGCCAGAATGTTAATTCAGAATCAAAACAAGCAGATACACATAACCATTAATTTTATTTAACTATGTAACACTAATAAACTTTATAACATTACCTAACTCTTCTTAGCTCCATCCAAGTCTACATTCTTCTGCTGCAGCTTGGCGATCATCACTTTCTCCTTGGCCTCCTTGCGGGCCATCTTCTCGAGTTTTTTCTGCTCTTTCTCCCTTTTAACCAGCATCTCTTGGAACCGCTCATCTCGGGGATCCAGTGTGAAGCCAAAGTGTCTTCTGACTTCTTCCACCAGGCGATCTTTTTTACTCTGAAAGTAGTATTTTATGTAAGGTTATTACTTATATTCCTATCTTTTTCTTACAAGGCATCAATAAAGAACAAAATGATAATGACCTGATGATTCCGGTGTATTTCCCCAGGGCAGATTATCATAATAATCTTAAGGGGATCAGACCAGAATGGCCATTATTTAGAGGATCAGACCAGAATTGAAGGATAATGATAAACAACAAGCAATTAGATTCAGGGATCCAACTAGATTAACTCAAAACCCTTGATTTGACTGCCATTTTTTTATTTTACACTAACCAAAACTTATTTTATTACAAACAATAAACAGCTTTTAGTTTTGGATAGTCTAGTGTGACAGCAAAAAAACTAAAAAAGGCTATTTAAATTTGTAAAAGTGTCCTTTATGAAGGCATAATTTTCTGCACCTCTACTGTTTTAATATCTATTTTTAAAATACTAATTAGAGCATTACCATCGACACGCAAAGAAGAAGAAATACTAATGTTTACTTTTAAAAATGATTGAACATAAAAATACTAACCCCATAATTCGGAAGTGTCTTTTTTGCTACTGAGCCTAAGCAAGCTTGGCAACAATATCTCTCACTATTGTTAATCAGTTAACCATGAATTGTCTCAAAACAAAACAGAATATTTGAAGCATACCTTAGCAGCCTGCACTTCAGCTTCCTTCTTGTTAATTTTATCAGTAAGTTCTTTCTTCCACTGATCTAGTTTGGCAAACTTGACAGCTAAATCCTTCTCCCTCGTCTCTATTCTCAGTTGTGCTGCTTTTCTTTTCTCTGCTGCTGCTTCCATCATCTCTTTGATTGTGAATGGATATGCTACAGATTCAAATTCCTTTTGGTTCTGGATATCTGCTTTGGAAGGCCAGCAGAGACCTGCAGTTAGAATTGATGAATGGATTAGATGGGCTATTGTATGGTTTGTCTTGCTTTGAGGGCAGAAAGTTGGTACTCCAAGAAATAGCAAATAAATATCTGGGAAATTTAATACTGAGAACATGCGTTTTTTTACTTTGTAATAACAACTCCAACAATGGTAACAGCGAGTACTACTAACTTGGATTTACTCCACTGGCGATGCCATACTGGCCATACATTTTTCTGTGATACTTCACCGTCAAGTGACTTAAATGCTTAGGCTCCTCATAGGGTCTCCGGCCGTTCACCAGGTTATAGTGCGCCGGCGACAGACGAGATTTGTTGCGTTTCTTCATTATTTCAGCTTCTCTAGCCAGAGCTTCATCGCTATCATCAATTAACACCTGCTCGTTCTCTTCTATCACTTCAGACGGAGTGGTAGCATAGCGACATATACTTCCTATGAAATTGGGTTTCCAAAATTTCGATTTAATACATAAATTCATCTTGGTTAAATATTTTGTGTGGTTTATTTTGAGAAAACTTTTAGGTTATTTTTCTGACATTGACAGTTTTGGTTTTAATTTTCTGACAATTTGTGATTCGTTCGGTGGCGGCGGGCATTCCCAAGCGACCGCTGTCAACCGATGTTGTCTACTCTCCACTCTGGATTGTCGTTGAACCTGGCTGTTTTATCTGTGACGTGCAGTTTTACATGTTTGTCAATCTGTTTTTTTTTTAATCTGTCCAAGTTGGCGATTGACGACGAATACGATACGATAGACGTTTGCTTACTGCTTCTGCAAATTTATTGATAAAATTTTGTAAAATGGATGATTTTGGAGACAATTTCGTTCAACCTGAAGTGGACCCAGCTGCGGAGTTTCTAGCCCGGGAGCAAAACCAACTAGCAGGCCTTGAAGACGAGCTTGAGACCAGTGCTCCGCCCCCTGTAGTCTCGTCCAGCTCCAATGGCTTGGTAGACGACTTCGTAGGTACGTTTAATCGTTTAAATTAGTGAAATTAGGGCAAAGCATGTTACATGTACCATTATTGATTTTTAAATTAACTACCTACATTTATTTTGTTAGAGGTTCCAAGTGCAGCAAGCATTCCAAGTTATGAAGCCAATGGCTTGATGGATGACGAACCAGTGGTTTCCGTCTTCAAACAGGAACGGGAAGAGCCTGAGAAAATTAAAATATGGAGGGAAGAACAAAAGAAGAGATTAGAAGAGAAAGGTAATCATGAATGAAATGAGTCATCATTTTGTTTTCTTTATGTTCCCAAATGTTGAACTTGTATTATAAATAGATAAACTTTGTAGAGAAGACCTCCTATGAAATGTAAACATTTTTAGACCTGTTAATTAGTTTATTGAGCAATCCAAAGTTTGCTACTGTAAATTATTTTATTTCTGAGGCAACGAATGGGTTGATGTATAGATGGAATGGGCATTCATCTTAAATGTTCTAGATTATCATTAAAAGCTTGAGCAACACTTTTAATTATGTTATAGCTGCTACTTTCAGCTTTACTAATGCTAGCATCAGCAGCAATGCAGCTAGCTGCAAGGTAGCACTATCGTAGTTTAGAAGTTCTTTCAATTAATTAATGTTTTATTTAAATTAGGGCTAAATTCTTATTTTAAGTATAATGATACTAAAATTACAAATCAAAAGTGCTCCAACCTCACTGCATAAATTGCCAGCAAAACAGGCAACAGCCATTGATGATTATAATCACCATACTGATTTCTAGATGCTGAAGAAGAAACAAAAAAAGAGGAAATGCTTAAAATCGCCAAGAAAGAATTAGAAGACTGGTACAAAACTCATGAAGAGCAGATAGCCAAGACCAAGGCAGCCAACAGGTAAGGATCGCATTTGTTTGTTTACTTGCATTCATACAAATCCTGTGGAAGATTTCATTTATGTAAATTGATAAGCTTTGTCAATTTCATAAAAGAACTTACCAATTCCGTCACCTAATTTCTGAATATTTTCTTCTTTTGACTCTTGAAGTTAATATGTATGAATTATATGTATGTTAATTTTCGTAGTCTTAGATCTTTGCAAGTTTCGATTTATCTCTTCAAGTTTTGGATAAGCTATAGAAAGGTAATCAATCTAAAGGCTAAACATAACAATTACGAAGACTTTAATGAAATGGTAAAGTAAATCTCATATTATTATTTATTTAGGGAAACTTTTCAATGATTATTGTACTACTGTACTGTGTAGCTAGCTTGCGCTATGTTTAACCGCCTATATTTAAATAGTAGACTAACATAATTTGATTTTACTGTATTTAGTACTTTCCTAACATGTATTATCTTTGTAGATAGAAAGTACCTTATTCAAGTGCATGAATTAACATGTACTAATCTTTTGTTTTCTTTCCCATGCTCTCAGGGAGTCTGCTAAGTGAGTAAATCAGTACAAGGATTAAATATTTTATTGTAACCTACTAATTTATAACATTTTTTTAATGGAAAAGGCTGTTTGTTCTGTCTGGGTGTGTGAGTCTGGTTCTGGTCCCATGATATTATGAAGACTGTATTGATTGTATTTGGGGATTATGAAATAAAGATACCTTTTTTGCCACTAGCTCCATCATTATATGAAGAACTTTATTGCAAATAAACTCTTGTCATCTTTACTAAGTCATCGGTTATGGACACTAATTCTCTGCAGTGGGAGATATTGGGCTATTTTGATTGGAATATCTTAATTATGTTTATATAACAATGTAACAATAATTTTAGGTGATCAACAAAACCTTAACCAAGACCATTATTTCATTTCATATTTGGTTCTGTAACCTCATAATCATGTTTGACTTAGATGATATTTATTTCGTCTTTAGAATAAGAACATTAAAAACTGTTTCCTTGACTAGCCGAACTGTTCAAATCATAACTCAGGCTTGATTTTTCTGCTAACTGTTGCAGTACAAATGATTTGCCACTTACAAATGTTAAGCAAGTGTTACCTACTGCTGCCTAATCTATGCAGAGTTAGTGCTACAGGTTTCAGAGACTGATACATACATAATTGAAGTATGTATAAATAAAAATAGTAAATACTGATGATAACCCAGACACGGAACAAAAAAAATGTTCATCCTGTGAGGAGATGGAATCCACAACCTTTAGTATAATTCTAAAAAAATATTCTTTCATATTCATCGCACTATAGTCCGTTCGTGTTAATAATGCAGTAATTTCATACTTATCTTTCGATCTAGCACGCCCCCTACCCAATCAAATCGTTCCTAATTAAAAAGTCAAGTCCACAGTGACCAGTTGAACGCATACTTTCGAATGCAAAGGTTGTTGATCTTTGTTTTTCTGTGTCCTACAGGATTATATTAAAAAATCACTGCATTCTTAACGCGAACGGACTATAGTGCTCTCTGTGGCAGGCTGCCTAACTAAAATTGACGTTTGTGAAGTGGTCAAGTGTGGTGTGTCAAACTAACATGGGTAATGCCAACAAACAACAGGAACGCAGAACGCGCGCTGGCTCGCGGCTCGGAAGGCGCTGTAGAAGACGGCAACGAGTGGGCGCGCGTGGCTGAGCTCTGCGACTTCGGGCCGCGGAGGGGCCGCGACGTGGCGCGTCTGCGCTCCATCGTGCTACAGCTGAAGCAGCAGGGCGTGCAGCCTAAGCACCCGCCTCGTGCTACCAAAGTGTAAGGGACTAGCTTTTTGGGGTGAACCCACTTTTTCTATTGACATACAAAATTATTTTAGTGAGACAAAGTTTTTTCTCTAGTTATATCCCAACTGACGACAAACAGTGCCCCCTGTAGTAGCCTCACGAACGCACGAGTTTACATAACATAAACATGATTGAATGAGACACGTATGTTAGTTCGGTTTTCGTCTGGATTAAGTTGAAACGCAATGGATATTAGTCGATCTATATCCACTGAGATATAGTGGGACAAACAATCCCAGATTACTTGTCAATGGGTAAAGTGGTATCCACTCGCTTTTTGTTTGAGATCTAGCAGCGTCAAGCAAACTGATACTCCCTTGACTGTACAGCAGGTGACAAATATAAGCCGCCAATGAAGTTGTCTGTTCTTTCTGCAACAACTGTATGTGTAAAAGTAACTTGATGTTTGTGTTTTTTTTTATTATTAAGTTTATTACGTACTTTCTGAGACATCGCTACATGTCAGTCATTGGTCGGAGACTCTAGGCCGCACTTGATAACATCTGACATAAGATTTTTCACTCGTGTTAAAGTATGGCTTTCACTACCTACCTTAAAGTCGAGGAGAGGACTGCTGCACACAGCAGTATAAAGGCTGTTATAGTCATAAAAACTGCAGCTGATAAAATAAAACACTTAATATATTTTCGTTTCTTGTAATATAAAAATAAAATCTCGTATTTTTCAGGGCCTGAATCAACACAACAAGGCAGTATCATTAATCAAAATACAATCATTCACTCTGGATTTAAATGCTATCTTGCAATACTGAAAAAGTTATGAATAATAATAAGCATGTTAAAAAAACCTGTTAAAGTGTGTTGTATATCACTGGAATGTCATGCTATTCTCATGTGTAATGTTATTTATTAAAATTATTATTTTATATAATGTTAAATAATAAGTGCTAACTATTATTGGAGACTAGTTAGTTGTCCTTTTTATTTTGAAAATAGTATTACAATAAAGGTCATTCCAAAATAAAATGTTTATCATAATTTTAAATCCCTTGCTATGTCTATATGTTTTCTTTTGTAGATTTTTTCAGTGAGCTGTAAAAGTAAATACATTAAACTTATGACTAAAACAAATGGCCACACACCACATGATAAATAGCTTCGTAACTGCAGGCCTAAAGGCTTGTTTTTGTTCATGGATATCTTGTTATATACTATTTCAGTTCTCCTAGATATGTCAATCCAGTTGTACATTTTTCTAACCATTTTATTGCATTCATATGGACATAGCATTTTGCCCTCTCTAATATCTTTTATGGCATGCTCAATACCCTCCACTAAGCTGCCAACATTAGGTTCAGTCAGGTAAATCATATTCTCTGGCAACACCTCAGGGATCCCCCCAACTCTAGTTGAAACTACTTTCAAACCACATGAAGCTGCTTCCACAATCGCCATGCAGTAAGCTTCAGTCAGAGATGTGTTCAAAAAAATATCACCTTTCACTAACACATCTCTAACTTCTGAATGTTGCAAGCTACCTAACAAAGTTACACAATCCTGGAATCCTTTTTCCCTTATTTCTTGCAACAGCCACATTTTGGGACCATCGCCTCCTACTATAAATCTCAAATTAGGATATCTAGGACACATATCTGCTATCACAGCAGCCATTAGATCTACACCTTTTCTATAGACAAGTCTTGATACTATTACAATTGTTATAACATTTTGGTCTCTTTGACTTGGGTCAGGTGTGAATGAGTGTGCATCTACAGCATTAGGGATAACAGATACTTTGTGAGCTTTGACTTTGGCTCTGAGTACAGTATTCTCTTTACCAGTGTGTGAGACACAGATACAGTGGTCACACTCACAAAGGCACAATTGGAGATACTTATTGGTTAATACTGCAGACATGTCAGCAAAGCCAAACAGACTGTGGTCAGTGAACACAGTTTTTAAACCCATTAATTTGCCTATTATGGAAACTTCATGGCCTATGACACTAAAAGCTGAATGGGCATGGACTATTTCTACACATTCTCTGATTAGAATGTATCTAACTAAAGCTATGTTGCATATCATAGTAGGCAATGCACATTGAGCATACATCACTGTTATCGGAAGGTAGTAGACCTTCAGACCTGCCGTTAGATACCGTATTCCAACTCTTTCTCCATAGGAATGTGTGACGACGATTACTTTGTGACCTCTTTTGATTAAACATTGTGACAAGTTGAAAATATGCTCTTCCACTCCGCCAGTGTTCGGGTAGAAGAAATCGGAGGCCATGCAAATTACGTGCCGCTTCTTTCTTCCTTTTGACTGTTCCTAGAACGAGAACCAGAGAATTTTGTGTCAACACCGTTAAAATCTATCGTAATAACACCTTAATCACAAAGTACTCACACCATGCATATTGTTATAGATTGCATCAAAATGATTTCAACGAAATTCGAGTTACAACTCCGTGTAGCTATATTTTTGAGGAATTTCGGTCGTAAACTCATATCATTTTTCCGCAGCGGGGCACTGACGGATGACCGGCTGTTGTTGATAAGAGTTGACAGTACATATACGTTTATGAATGAAGTAAGAAAGGTATTACAACTTGTTTGAAGCAGATCCAGCGGAGCAGTTTCTTCATATTAACTGGGTAAACGAGTATGTGTGTTTCCATCTGCTGAAGTTTGCATCTCTTACTTGAAGAATATCCATCCCTTTGAATGAATGACAAACGATGATAAAAGCTAGTTTGTTTTTTAGAACTTACTTCGTAAACTCCTAACGTTATGTCATCAGTGCCCAAAAATGTCACGCCTAGCTGACGTAGGCGTTAAAAAACCCAATTTTCCGTGTGTTAGGGGTCATAATTCAATAGCAAAATAAAACTTATTCGAAAAATTTATGGGTATCGAAATTTTAAGGTTATGATATGTTGAATGATTTGATTTTTCTTTACTTGGTCTGTGAAATTATTTTGATAAAGTGCAGATTTTTAATTAAAATCACTATGGATGATGAAAAGAAAAATGAACGAAAGAAGAGAAGATTTGCTGCTCGTTTGAAAACTTCCAAAGGAATTTTATGCACCGACGTTGTAGGACCTGTAAGATAATATTGTTTTTGTTCTAGGCTATCTTTTATGTATTTATTCGAAGATTGCCATGAAAGCACTTATACTTCGACTGTTTCCTGTTCTCTGTACTATTCTTTCTATTCAGTGTAACCAGCCATTTCTGGTTTTAGTTATAATAATAATTATAAAGAAGTCTTTATTCACAACGGATGAAAACATGATCTGAGTGTAGTCAGTGTAGTGCCTGGCCCATCTGGTATCTCAACTAAGCACATCATGTTCTGAACTATTTTGAAATGTCTGTTTGTGATGGATGGTGTTTGCGACATTAACTATGAATAACAATCAAACAATGTACAAAATTCTTGTTACAGAATATAGTAATATGTAATGCGGGTCAAGCAACAGGTTTACAAAAAAGTATGATAGTTAGACTAGTATCAGACTTATCTAACAACATTGAACTTCCCAAATTCATAGCAGAGAAAGGAGAAACACATTCATTTTTGAGTTTTACCTCTACTGAATTAGCTGAGAAGTTTTATGTAGCATATAATGGTAAAGCAAAAATGGATAAAAATGATACACCACTGTGTATGAGTTATGTGGAAAGTGGTAAGTAGAAGGTACAATATTTTTATGGTAGGATATTTTTTTAACAATAATTTATATTGTGTGTACAAAATACTTCACTGATAATATTACATTCAAAATAAAGTTAAGTAAAAATAGTTAATAACTGAATTTCTATGTTTTCAGTGCCCAACATGGACATAATTTGTCCACATGATAATCCTAAAGGATTGCAGATTATAAATGATTTCATTACAACCGAAGAAGAAGAAAAGTTTTTCCGATTGTTTGACTGGACTGAAGAAAACAAAGCCAACTTGAAAAATCGGCAAGTTAAGCATTATGGTTATGAATTTAGATATGGCAGTAATGATGTTGACTTGTCATCTCCGCTACAGGTGAAAATACCAGAAGAATGCGATGTGCTGTGGAGACGGCTAAGGAAACATGGAATAGACATTGGGGAACCTGATCAGCTGACTGTAAACAAATATGCTCCTGGTCAAGGTAACCACCTCATTATTACAGGGGCATAGATCTTATGGCCCTGGTTATAAAATGTACAATGGTGGGACTATCCGTATATCTGGCCCTACAATAAATCCTATAATTTCCTATTAGCCCCAATCAAAGCTGTAAAATTTGCTCTCAATTTGATAACTTCTTGATTTAAGAGGCATTCACATCAACCTTTACACAGGAGCCTCCTGCTGCTTATACTACGGACATAAGACTTATTTTGCAATGGTTTTGTGAAGGTTCATGTGAGTGCCTCTGTACTGCCTAGACAAAGGTATACCTCAATCAACATATTTTTGTTAAATCTTTTGAAATACATACATAGGTGATTCTCATTTCTAGGCATACCATCCCATGTGGATAAGCACAGTCCTTTTGGGGACACTATCCTATCTTTGTCCCTGGGCTCTGCGGTTGTGATGGATTGGAAGCACCCCACTGGAAAGTATGTGCCAGTGCTAGTAGGTTCCAGGTCTATGCTAGTGATGCAAGGTGAAGCTAGGTAAATAAATTCAGTTCATTTAAAACTTTTGTAAGTTTCACAGCCTAACCTGCCTAAATTATCTATTTTAACTCATAGTTGACTGGTAGAGTATTGTGCTTTTTTATTGTGCAATAAACACTTGATGTGAATAGTTAAATTAAGTTTCAGGCATTCATTCATCAATGTTTTAAATATCAGTTGTGTGTTATTATTAGTAAAATTTTACCAGGACCAGACTAAGGGGCCCAGTGGGTCCCCCTAGTTACTCGCCAGTTAGGTTTGTTGAGAGGCATTGTTAAGTTTTTGAGATGTGACAACTCGAAGTGCAAAGGTCAAACTATTTACAGATACGCCTGGCAACACGGCATTCAACCTCGATCATGGGATCCTATCATTGAAAACCGAGTTGTGGATGGGGCGCCTGTAAAAGTGATTTCTAGTGAGACTCAGCCGAGGGGCACCAGGTTATCGCTGACTTTCCGCTGCACTCGTAGTGGCCCGTGCGAGTGTGCTCACAGGACTTTGTGCGATACTGCTGCGAGGGAAGGGAACGACAGCATTGGAGATGACGTAGCTTCAAAGCTTGAAGAATTGCATGTTCATGAAGTAAGTTATTATGAGCAGTATTTAAAGGCAGCAATCCCTCTGAATAATGCCAAGTGACTCTTATTTTAATAGCAGCTGTTGATTGAATTTACGCCCTTCAAAAAGACAAGCTCAATTATTAGATGGATGTAAACTAACCAAGACATCTGGCGGCCCGGTGTGAAGACCGATACGTCATACAATTTAAAATATTAGTTAGACGTTGTTTAAAAAAGATATGCTGATTTCCTTGTCAGGTTAGCTTTTTTCAAATGATAAGTATTGCCGTAGGTGTACGAGCAAATAGCGGACCACTTCAGCTCCACGCGGCACACGCCGTGGCCCAAGGTCGTGGACTTCATCACCTCGCGGGTCACGCCCGGCGCCGTAGTGCTGGACCTCGGCGCCGGGAACGGGAAGAACGTGCTAACTTTGAGTGGAATCTTCCAGGTCAGTAGGAAAACAATAGGTTTCAAGGGCGATAGCTTTTAAATAAAATATTGAGCCAAGGACAAATATCTCCAACTCCTGGAATGAACCTTTTAAACTGATTTCGTAAAGCGGAAGAGGGCTCTAATGCGGTCGTATTTACTTGATTAAAAACAATACTACATTTTGATGCCAAGGTGTTGTTGATGTAAGCTTTGCATTGCATTGCAAAGCATCTAGAGGTCGAGAGGACCTGTATAATATTTCTTTATAGTGATCAACTTGCCTTAGCACCGCACAAAATGGTGCCCATAATGTTTTGATCATGTCTAAAGGACGAAACTTTTAAAGATTAGAATTTGTTAGCGCATTAATACACACATCAAAAGTGTCTAGGGATATTTCAAGCATTTTCATACAAAGTATAGCTATTGGGGAGGCTGTAAAAATTAAAATATTGATACCAACGTAGAAATTTTTAGGACACAGAAACTGCTATATCTGCCCTTTCAGATTGTATAAAGAAATTCATTGTGGTAGCATTATTGTACAATCGTAAGGACGTTAAAAAAAAGACAGATTTTTCTTTTAAAAGGTTTCAAAATTTTAGCAAAATCAAAGATATTAGATAATGCTCAGCATTATCTTAGAATAACTCGAGGAAACAGGCATAAGATAAAGGTTAAGAATATTACAAAAAAAAACGTTTGATTTTGCTAAAATTTTGAAACCGTTCAAAAGAAAAATCTGTCTTTTTTTTAACGTCCTTACGATTGTACAATAATGCTACCACAATCAATTTCTTTATACAATCTGAAAGGGCAGATATAGCAGTTTCTGTGTCCTAAAAATTTCTACGTTGGTATCAATATTTTAATTTTTACAGCCTCCCCAATAGCTATACTTTGTATGAAAATGCTTGAGATATCCCTAGACACTTTTGATGTGTGTATGATGGGGCAGTGTTTTGGAGATGTGACATCTCCATACAACATTAAGAAAAATACATGTTCGGTGTTTTGTGAATCTATTGGAAATCTGACAAACTGAAAGTGAACCTTGTATATATTTTTAGATAGCTGGCGAGCGCAGCAGTGGCCTACTAGAAGAGTGCAAGGCCCACATCAACTACCACAACATGGCCGCAGCTGAGTGCGTCCGTTTGGACTTACTGAATTGTCCGCTCAGAGACGCATGTGCTGACTTCATCATCTGCATTGCAGTCATACACCACTTTAGCAGTCAGGTAAATGCACAATCATTTTTATTCTACTGTTATAACATCAGACCCGAGTTCTCTGAATAGGAACATCCAGGCAAACACCAATTACTATACTAGCATTGCGTTTTAGAGCATTAATGAAAAGCTTCTAAATCATAGCATATTTTCCGTTTCGAGCTATCTCATTGAAAAATCCAATCGCTAGGCCAGTACCAATGTGCCCAAAGTAAAATATTAAAACCAGCAAAAATAGTATCAATTTGTGTCAATAGGTACTACTGCTAATTAAGCCTTCCGTATCGTTAGGATTCCTTTGAACTGGATATCAATTACAGTTTTATATTTTAGGCTAGAAGACTTCAAGCCATAACAACGATATGCCGTCTGCTCCGACCGGGGGCTCGAGCGCTCATAACAGTATGGGCAAAAGACCAAAGCAAATCTAATTATATCTGTAAGAATAAATTGCAAGAACCATCAGAAGAACAGAGGATCACAGTGGGCGGTGTCCAGCTTCCAGTCCACGAAAATAGGACCCAATTTCAACATAATGATTTATTAGTGCCTTGGAAACTCAGGACGAAGTCTAAAGATAATAAATTGTCTAAACAAACAGACACCCTTTTGAGATACTACCATGTTTTTGAAGAGGGAGAATTGGACGAGCTATGCAAACAGCTCCCGTTAGAAGTCGAAGAAAGTTACTACGAGGAGGGGAACTGGTGTGTTGTGTGTAAAAAAATAAACGTTTCAACTTAGGTAACATGTTTGTACTTTATTTTTTTACTAACTAAAAAATACAACTCTACAAAAAGGCTAAAAACACTATACAAAACAATACTGTATAACAAATGGTCGTGATATGCGCATACACTGTGTCATTAAATGCTCTTCCCCATAACATTCTTATAAATTGATTTGCTGTGATTACAAAATAGAACCTTTGTCAGCTATGATTTTCATTGCGGTTGTAGTGGATTTTAAGTACGAACACGGGACTCTTCACGTCGGATACTCTAAGTGACTAGGTACTTATTAATTTGAAAAATTAAGAAAAAATGTTTAATAAAAAGAATACCTATTCGTTCCAAGACAGTGCAGACAATGAACGAAATACAAACAATTTAACGATACATAAAACATGCATTAATATATTGCATTAGCTCTTCATAGAATATTTTTAAAACGTTGAATTATTGCAATAATACTAAAACGTCTTTTAGTGTGACTCCAGGGCCCCATCAAGGTCCCCTGGCCACTCGCATGAATGCCCCCATGGCGCGATGAAACAATGTGTTAGGAATGAATTAAACGGTACGTGCAGAAGTGTGCTTCTAGCCTTTCATGAGCGCCAGTTGTAGAAGCGGTATTACTGACACCGTGGACAGATCAGCCAGCACTGCATCCACGTTCTGCAGGGTATTTACCTGAATAAAAATTGTGTATTAGCTGCATGGAATATGCTAAATACCTACTTGACTTGTTCAAAAATCCCACAATCTATAATAACACTCTTTCATTCTAAATACTGTTTCATCTCTTGCAATCTTGCAGCACTGTCAACTACAAAACAATGAGAAAGTGAGAGAAACAAAAATATGAATTTGCGTCTATAAGAATGAGAACTATATGTAGATACCGTGTGCTTGTTATTCAAATAATGTTACATTAATTTCTTAAATTATTATTGGTTTTTAAAATTGTCTGACACTGCCTTGATACTGCCTTGCAATAATATGTATGTGGAACGAAAAGGACAGATATACTGGTAAAAGCCATTAAACATTGAGTGACTACTTTCAGTATTCGATATTGCAAAGAGTTGTTGATAGGTATATGGTAGGAAGGCAGTCAAACCTGGAAAATGTTCTCCTTTCTGAAGCTTAGGATGGCCAGCGCTAGAAGCGGCAGGATTTCCAGGCAGTCGTACCCGAGAACAGCGTCCCATAGCAGCAGCAGCTGGTCGGGTGGTAGGTGCCCACTGAACGCTCTCATCAGCCATTTGAATACCACGCGAATGCTGCAGTCAAAGAGTAAGCTACAACTTGGCCGCCTACTATGGTGCAACGGTGTTTTATTGTACATTTCAATATGATGCTTGCTTTCATTTGGAAGGCTGGTTCAACATAGCTCTAGACCGCAGTCAGTGGAAGAGGGGTAGGGAGGCCTTTGCCCAGCAGTGGGATAGCGCAAGCTAATTATAATAATATAATAAATAATATGATGCTTAAAATATCCAAATAGTCATTTCGAACTGCACCGTCTCTGACAAGTTGTGCGATGTTTCGATACAATAATGGAAATAGTATCGAAAGTCTACAAAAAACAAGTTTTTTGAGTGCTTTACTAGAATTTTCTTGGAAGACACCGTAAAATAAATAATGAATCCCTATAGTGAATTCACATGCTACTTTGTACCATGCTACATACATTTAGAAGGTTATACTTACGGATTAATATTTATATTCCTGAAGTGAATCCATAAGAGTGGTTCGTTTGCTTCAAGAAGCCTTTCATATAAGAGGCACAATGAAACTATACCCTGGAAAGAGAAAATGGGTAGGTTATACATATTTGTGAGAGTCATCATTACAGACAATAACTTCTGATACGAGTGCCGTAATTCTGAATGGCATCGAAAGAAACCATTTCGAGGATTTACCTGCGGATGTGTTGAAATGTAGTGTAGTCTGTGCCAATATCTAATGTAAAAGGCGCGAAATGTATAATAAAGTTGTGCTGGATCGTCGTACAGATAGCAAAACGGCGTCGCTGTAATTAAAAGTAGAATTAAAATCAATTAATTATTATTTAGTTATTCAATAAATAAATAACATTATGCGTATAATTTAATATGATTCGATCCTGAACATTTTGATCATGTTACAAGTTTTTGAATTTATTTCTTCGTTAGGTGCAGAGTTATGGAACCTTACCATACATAGTAAACCCGTGAAAAGGGATGATACCACTGGGCGGAAACACAGTAACACTCTCGGCAGAAGTCTGTTTTCCTTTGATGGTGACCGTAAGAGGGTTCCCTATGCTACCTTTTAGCTGCTGCATCACTTCACAGTCACGGGAGAAACACAACATCACCTAGAAAAACATAAAATACACTTGTAATGTACATAATTACTCATAAGCAAATTGCTCCTGTGATGGAAGGAAGATATCTGCTATTAACATATTTTGATGCGCTTATTACCTGATACAGCAAGTCCTCAAAGACAAAGTATTGGTCATCGTTGGATGCAGTCAGCTGTACGTCTTTGAATATTAGTTTGTCAATCATAAGGTCAACTTCTAGGACGCTCTTTTTCAGTTGTGTGAAATATGAAACTTGCTGAAAAAGATAGATAGTCAATTTGATTATACGATAAGTATAATGAAGATAAACCCAACCTAAATAATTTAAGAAATACTCGTTTCGTCCACAAACATTTGTCGTCAATTATTCCTGGAAAACTCCCCCAGCTTTGAATGACAAGAGATAGTTAGGTTGATCAGAGTGCCTACCTACCTGCGACTTAACGTCAGCTCCCAGAACCTGTGACCAGAGTTTGGCTCGTAGGCACTGGGGGCTGCCCTTTTTGAGATACTCCTGAATCACAGGTGCGTAGCCCAGAGCCGCCACTCTCTCTCCCAGGCCGATGCGCTCCGCTTCCAGGGTCGAGAATCCGGGCACCGAGCTCGGTATGCTTGGATTGACTCCTAGTAGCGGTTCACCGTTGTACCATTCTATGTAGACTTTTCGCTAAAAGATAAAATTAACAAGTAATAAATTAACGTACTTACGTAATATGGTAACCCGTCCATAAAGAAATATCGCCTAGTTACGTAATTATGTTCTGATACACAACACCAACCGTTCTTGTAAGAAGAAAGCAAGAATAAGTAGAGGTAGTAGTAGTAGAGGAAGTAGAGGAGCAATTAAAAAAACAGGTCCTTCGAACCGCGCATAGTCCGAATTTTAATCCGTAGACAATGGATTATTTGGTGTTTATAAATAGTCGAATTCTAATAGCAAGTAGGTATTAAGATTGGATAATGATAGGAGTAAGATCCGGTCTGAAGGTTCGTTCCCAGCGCTGGTCCTACTTTTCATGGAAAAATACTAGCAGAACTCCTAGTCACTTACCAATTGATCTAAAGTTTTGACTTGAAGTGGCAAATGTGCGAATTCCCATTTTGGTTCATCTCTGTAAAGATATTTATTATTTAAGACAGCTGAAAGTTTATGATAACTAAGATACAATGAAGCCAATTTGCGCAGTAATGAGCATACTCACTCTCTAGTGAACGGAACGTATCCGGATAGCGTTAGTAAAACTTCTAGAAAATCTTTTGGTGCATACACTGGTCTATACTTGGATAAATCTGAAAATGAAATTTTGGTGTACAAAATAGGAAATAGCGAGCAAGTCAATGAGGGTTACTGTATTTGTGCTTAAAAGTTGACATCACCGAGCACTGGCGAGTTAGGTCCATCTGACAAATTTTGTTACTACTCCGATTGTCTATAAAAAGATGGTCAGAAGTTGGATGGTTTGTCAAAAGCTTCGCTATATTTACTCATTGCAAACTTTATGTCGATACCTGCCGTAATATAATATCAAGCATTGAGAGCTGGAACCCACTCGCGAGTGTATTCCAGCTCCAGCAAAAGTTGGCAGCACTGGGTGCCAACTTTTGTACACGAATACAGCAGCTATTGCGACGTATGGCGTACGTTAAATGTTTACCTAGATTGTAAGTGCTTAATTCATTCCATTTGTCTGAAAGCTCCTCCTGTTCACTTTGCAACCGAATTTTCGCCAATGAAGTCTCGAGGTCAGAACACATCGAATTCAGGGATTTGTGAATTCTTTTCTCCCATTGTGTACTTGCTTTCAGTAAAGATGTAAGCGGGTCCAACTTCTAAAAGAACAGCCAGCCTTTAACAAACTTCGCACAAGGACAACAACTTTAAACTGGAGTTATAATATAATATACCTACTTACAAGCAGTGCCAGATTAGCAAATATAAAAAAAACATTTCAATTATTTCATTAATTTACGTGGACATGTTTTCTTTCGGAGAACGAAAAGGTTCTTGGGGAAAAGGTGCGTGAAATCAAACTCCAAGAAAATAACTGAGCCCCGCCGGGCGGCCGCGGCGGGGTAAATAGCACCGACCCAGGGGCCTGCAAAAATTTGCCACGGGCCCCGCGCGGGCTCAATCCGGCACTGGTCTATAGTTACTGGTACCGAAAACTATCAACGAACTTATTAGTAAACACTTACGTTTTGTTTACTTTGTGTCCGTACCCAGTGGAAAACTGTATTTCTAAGTTTAGTATCCAGTCCTTTTTCTTTCATTGCCTGTTGCAGAGTTTGCTTAAAATCTTCTTTTTTTACGTTCGGGGAAGACACCAATTTCTGTTTAACATACTATAATAATTCAGTAGGGGAGATAAACGGCTGAATCAGATAGGTATACTTATGTAAATGACTAGCATTTGGAATGGCAAAGTGAAATACTTTTGGGTCTTTCGAATAGACAAACTTGAATGTCGTAGTCGTAGGTAAGTTGTAGGTGATAATAACGCATTTGGTTAACTTTTTGCTAGAAAACACCTTTTTACTTAATGAGTTCAGAGATTAGATAATATCATAAAGCTATTTGCTTGGTAGCTAGGTCATAAATACTTGCCTGAACATCACTGTAAAACGATTTGTAAATTGATAGGTTTTTAATTTCTTCCGCCAATTTTAGGGCAGTATGGTGTATTGCTTCCTCTTTTATCGTTTCCATGCCTATTCAAAAAGTAATATTCTATTTTAATTTTGTAAAATAAAGTATCAGACATGAGTGTTTACTTTTTTGAGAAATCATACTTCAACGCTGAAGGAAATGCTGTTGCTTTGGTTACTAACAAACAGCACACTACTTGCCTTGTCTAAGCCAATGCCAACAAATCCACATGGAGAAAATATTGCATGCATAGGTATTTAGATATTAAAATCAAATACCCAAGCCTTGTATACAATTATTTTCGAAATAATATTTTTGAAAGAAGTTAATTTAGAAGGAAAAGGAAGTGACGCAATTTTTTGAACCCCGATCGGAGTGTTCCATTTCTATCAGGTTTTACATACTTAATTGTTGACGAAAACTTACCGATAGTCTCGGTCTCCTTTGAATGTTTATGTAGAAACGACTTAGAAATAGTTGCGCATGGAACACAGCGCCTGTCAAGTGCTGTCATTGTGTCAGCTGTTTGTGTGTGTTGTTGTAATTTCTGATCAGTGATCTGGGAACAAAGAAATTTTGGAAAAATGGGCAAGATTTTCTTGGACCATATTGGTGGGACTCGCTTATTTTCCTGTGCATCATGTGACGTCAACCTAACTAACCGTTCGGAGTTAATTAGCACGAGATTTACTGGAGCTACAGGTATTTGGTTGTTATTTTTCTAGCTCAATATATTATTGCGCAGTGTCGATCCTTTCACACGAATTATTCATGTGTTTTTGAACTATATCGTCCCGTAGTAATTCGTAGATGTCTCGATAGTTTCATGGTGAACTTCACTTTTGACTCATTCGCTCCCCTTCAATAAATGGGGTTGTGACCCCAATTGCTTTCTTCTTGCCAAATTCATTGTCCGTCGTTCGTCATTTTAAATTGTAAGATCTCGGTCATATGCAGTCGAAATAATAATAAAATTGATGCCCTGGAGTTTTTATGGTATATCACATAGGAATTATGCTTGACCAATTAAATTAATAATACCTATAAATTTCCTTCTGGCCATCTATTATCATGGCCAAGCAGAGCCTTTACTTGTGAGGTATTGGATGTAGATGTAAAATGTGATAACTTTAGGTTTTTATTTAAACTGACCTGGTCATGGTCTCTTACAATGGTGAGGTGTAATCTAAATGGTGATATGTGAAATATCGGCTGTTGACTTGTGTGAATTCGACGTAACTGTAATTTGTATTTATAGGACGAACCTAGTTAGAGCTGGTGATTTTTTACAATTATTTGAGCGTGTTCTTGACAAGCTTAGCGAAATCGGGAAAAAATACCTAATTGTGGGAGATGTTAATATAGACTGCACAGGTGACCTAGGAAGCAATGCAAAAAGCCTAAGTGATGTGTTGTCGGCCCATGACATGCGTAATTTGGTAGATTTCCCTACACGAATTTGTACGACGTGCTCCACAAGCTTGGACCACTTGTACACAAACTTGAGCGACGGGATGGTCAGCGTGTCTCCCATCACCACCAACCTGAGTGACCATATAGCTGTTAGAGGCGAAGTAACGTTACTTCCGGAGCCAGATATTGATGAAAATAATATTTTCCTATCTGAACCCGTTTATGACTGTGACCTTGAGAAAGCAAATGGCTATGAAAAATACCAAAAATTGAACATCGAACAAAAATATGTGGTCGATACAATATTAAACGCTGTGAATAATCCCACAGAGAAAAAGCTGTTTTACCTTGATGGCCCAGGAGGAACTGGTAAAACATTTGTATTTACAACTATTTTACATATTTTAAGATCTGAAAACAAATTATGCCTACCCATAGCGTTTTCTGGTATTGCAGCAACACTGTTAGATGGTGGTAGAACAGCTCACTCGCGATTTAAAATACCAATTAATGCAGATATGGATTCTACGTCTCATATGTCGTTAGGGTCACCAGCTGCTAGCTTATTGAAGGAAACTCATTTAATAATTTGGGATGAAGCACCCATGACTAAATGTCATGATATTTTTGTAGTTGATCGACTCTTTCAAGATATAATGAAAAATAAATTACCTTTTGGAGGCAAAACTTTGTTATTCGCAGGAGATTTTCGTCAGCTTTTACCAGTTGTAGTTAATGGGTCACGAAATGATATTATAAAAGCTTCAATTAAGCATTTTTCAATGTGGCCAAACTTTACTCAACTCCAGTTGGCTCATAATATGAGAGCTCACGATGATTTAGAGTTTGCTCAATGGGTATTAAAAGTAGGCGATGGATCAGCTAATGAAGATAATAATGACAACATTGAACTGCCTCAGCGATGCATTGTAGATAATTCAATTGTAGACCATATTTTTGGTGTTTCCCTCAACACAAATGATTATAAAAGTTATTCAATGAAATCTATCCTTACTCCCAAAAACGATGATTGTTTTCAATTGAATGACCATTTTGTCGAAAAAATTCCCGGCCTGCTTAAAATTTATGAAAGTTCTGACGCTGTTGTTGAGGATGATCATAATGATGTTTTAAACTATCCTGTAGAATTTCTAAATTCTATAACGCCTGCAGGATTACCACCACACATTCTAAAATTAAAAGTTGGTTGTATAGTAATGCTTTTGAGAAATTTGAACCCGGCTGTTGGGTTATGCAACGGAACCCGTCTTATTGTAAGAGCGTTAGCTTCACGTGTCATTGATGCCGAAATTATTTGTGGTAGCCATGTAGGAACCCGAGTTTTTATTCCTCGAATTCGGCTCCAGCCATCTAATAGTCAACTGCCTTTTAAATTTAGTCGGCTTCAGTTTCCCATTCGCATAGCATTCGCTATGACAATAAACAAAAGCCAAGGACAAACTTTCGACAAAATCGGTATATTTTTGCCTAATCCTGTGTTCACCCATGGACAGCTCTATGTTGCCTTCTCTCGAGTACGAAGATTCGATGATGTAAAAATTCAAATTATCAATACCACTGAACAAGGCTTGAAAGGTGATAAATATTTATCGAAAAATGTTATATATAAAGAAATTTTATGATAATCAATCTGTGATGCATATTAGAGAATATTTCTTTATAAGTACCTTTGCCAAATTCTCGGATGAGTGTTCATTGTAATTTGCAATTTAAATACTTCCTAATATTATTATTAATATATCCGATTTGAATAAAGAAGCACAATTCAATTATTTATTTTTTAAATTAGTAAGTACTTATCTACCTGTCAAAATAGAGAAAAAGACTGTTATCAATACCACTGAACAAGGCTTGAAAGGCTATAAATATTTATCGAAAAATGTTATATATAAAGAAATTTTATGATAATCAATCTGTGATGTATATTAGAGAATATTTCTTTATAAGTACCTTTGCCAAATTCTCGGATAAGTACTCATTGTAAAATTACAATTTGAATACTTCCTAATATTATTATTATTATATCCGATTTGAATAAAGAAGCACAATTCAATTATTTATTTTTAAAATTAGTAAGTAATTATCTACCTGTCAAAATAGAGAAAAAAAACTGTTATCAATACCACTGAACAAGGCTTGAAAGGTTATAAATATTTATCGAAAAATGTTATATATAAAGAAATTTTATGATAATCAATCTGTGATGTATATTAGAGAGTATATCTTTATAACTATGTACCTTTGCCAAATTTTCGGATAAGTACTCATTGTAAAATAACAATTTAAATACTTCCTAATATTGTTATTAATTTATCCGATTTGAATAAAGAAGCACAATACAATTTTTTATTTTTAAAATTAGTAAGTACTTATCTACCTGTCAAAATAGAGAAAAATACTGTTATCAATACCACTGAACAAGGCTTGAAAGGTGATAAATATTTATCGAAAAATGTTATATATAAAGAAATTTTATGAAAATCAATCTGTGATGTATATTAGAGATTATTTCTTCATAACTACCTTTGCCAAATTCTCGGATAAGTACTCATTGTAAAATTACAATTCGAATACTTCCTAATATTATTATTAATTTAGCCGATTTTAAAGAAGAAGCACAATATTTTTTTAATTTTCAAAATCAGTAAGTACTTATCAACCGGTCAAAATAGAGAAAAAGACTGAGTGCTTAAAACAAAGGTTTATAGAGAGTAAACCTTAAAAATATGTTTTGTTAATTTATCTTAGTTTATTTTGAATGTTAATGTTAGTTGATTTTTAATGTGAAATAAAAATATTTTTTGTAAAAACTTTTGCAGTTTTCATTTACTATATCAAACTATACGAATCTATATTTAATACTCTTTGAAAACCGATGACTACAGAAATATCTACCTACATTTTGCACCTAAATGTCTATTATGAGTCAAAATTTGCCCGAGCGAAGCCGGGGTTTCATCTAGTACTAATATAATATGGTTATCTGACAACACTCAAAAATCGATGTGGAATATTATTAATCAAGAGAGAGGGAAAAATAATTCACCTCGACTTGACTTTACCGACGCTATTCTAGGTTCTGACACTTCGAAGTACCAGAGCAAAACAGACGTCGTCAATGCGATGAATGCAAGATTCTTAAGTGCAGCGGCTGCGTGCGGCGCGCCTCGAGCTGACGTGCCCGGCGTGCTGGCCGCACTGACCTCGGCGCGGCCGCCTGCCGATTGCTCACTTAGATTGAGACTGTTTACAGCTGAAGAGGTGATACATATTGTAACGACTCGGATTCCTCCAAAACCGTCAAAAGACATCTACGGCTTGTCAATGAAATTAATTAGGTTGTCGATAGTCCCGCTATCTCAAGTGCTCGCTCAGCTATTTAACAGCTGTATTAGGAAGGGTTCTTACCCAAGCTCTATAAAGCTTAGTAAAGTCACGCCACTGTACAAAGGTAAGGGCAAACGTAGCGATATAGACAGCTACAGGCCTGTCGCCATCATCCCGGCTGTTGCAAAAATATTTGAAAATGGTCTAAGCACTCGCCTCACAACGTTCTTTTCAGACACGGCTGCCATGTCCGATCGGCAATACGCGTACAGGCAAGGACGTTCAACGACGTCTCTGGCACGTGAGGTAATCCGTCGCATAGTGGAAGCGCGAGAGATGAAGTCACAGGTGGCTGTGATATGTTGCGACCTGTCCAAGGCGTTCGACGTGGCTGACCACACGGTACTTGCAACAAAACTTCGTCACTACGGCGTGGACGGCCCATCCTTGGCCTTATTGACAGAACTAATGGTCGGCCGCTCACAGGTGGTACTGGGGAGTGGTGGTACTGAGAAATCCGATCCGCTTACGTCTCATATGGGAGTAGCACAAGGATCATCGGTATCCAACATTTTATTTTCACTCATGCTAAACGACCTACCAGACGCCATTACGCTCGCAGAGACATTTATGTATGCGGACGATGTGGCTGCCATAGTAACTGCACGGACCATTGAACAGCTGGAAACTAAGCTTAATGACGTGTTAGCCCAGCTAGCAAGATGGTTTGCGGTCAATGGTCTGGCCCTAAACCTGAATAAAACAAACTTTATTCACTTTCAACTAGGCGGAAAACCATATAGGCGGATCTCCGTGGCTACCGACGGTTTGAAGATTGTTGAAGTGAGCAAGACCACGTTCCTGGGCTTCGAGATCGACCGCGGCTTGCAGTGGTCCGACCACATCCACAAAATTTGTGGAAGGTTGGGTAGCGCATGCTTCGCACTCAGTCGTCTCGCTCGGGTCGTCCCGAAGAACGCGGTACGTACGTGTTACTTCGCCACGGTTCACTCGGTACTGCAGTACGGCGCCGAGCTATGGGGACGCGCTGCCGACTGGGAGCGCGTGCTCCGAATGCAGAAAAGGGCCGTACGAGCTATTGCTCGAATACCGCAGGACGAATCAGCTAGGCCACATTTTAAGGATCTAGGTATTCTTACTCTGCCGTCGATTGTAATTTACCAAGTGGCAGTATACGTGAGACTGAACCAAGAGCTTTACACAAAGCATAGTGACATACACGCATACAGTACGCGGAACAAGGATAAACTTGTATCGGTGCCACGGCGACTGGAGAAGTCTTGTAGGATTGCTCACGTCATGGGTCCCACTGTGTATAACAGACTACCCGACAAGGTCACCAACTCCACCAGTCTTACTAGTTTTAAGTCAAGACTGAAGCGATGGCTTATTCAAAATACTTTTTACAGTTACGACGAATTCATCAAACTTAAGTGAATAAACAGGCTATTTTAATAGTCCTTATGTACTTGACATTGATTGACATTGCTATTTTTATTTAGATTTTAATTTTTGACTTTTATATTTGTATACTTAAATTTTTTTGACATTTCTATTTGTATACTTGAATTTTTTGACATTTTTATTGTATACTGGAATTTTTTGACATTCATATTTGTATAATTTATTTTTTGATATTTATATTTGCATTATTTAGTTTTTTGACATTTATATTGGTATAATTTGTGCAATAATTTTGACATTTTCACATTGACATACCTGTATTATTATTACTTTTTCTTCAATGTACATTGTATGTACTAGATATTATTTTGTATGATTGACATGTAATTATTATTACCAATAAATAACTATTGAACTATTAATCCTGGCTGAATTTGTACGCCCCAACCTCCTAAATGACTGCCAAATCTATCTTACCTTCCTATAATAGTTTTCTGCATTTAGGACACTGTTATCACAAGACTAACCAGCTAGGTGATTCTTAATACACATAGTTCATGTTAGTGTAAAAGATTTTTCAATTGAAGATAATTAAGTGCTGCCTACTTTTTCAGGTCGTGCTTTCTTGTTCCACAAAGTGGTGAACCTGATCTACTCAGAAGTGCAAGACCGCGTCATGCTGACGGGGCGGCATATGGTGCGTGACGTGTCCTGCAAGAACTGCGCCACCAAGCTTGGCTGGGTCTACGAGTTTGCTACTGAAGAGAATCAAAGGTAACCTAATATGATTCTTAGTAAGGTTGTAGCTGGATAGTACTTCTATATTTTAAGGCAGGTTCCATGCTTCAGAAGACATGCTGAGCAGTTCAACTTGGCTGACAGAGATCTTAGTTGGCTAATCTAGTCAGAGGGCTTGACAAAAACTAATAATAAGGTTTATTTATCACTAGTCTTACATGCCTGAGTTTGGTGGCTGGCTTGCACCACCTAATAGGTATATGTTACGCTGTGCTAAAGTATGTACTTCCCCAGTCGCAACTTCTGCATTGCAATATCGCAGACTGCACTACTAGGGGACGTGGAGTGGAGTTTCGTCATCCATTTGACAGCATCTACAGGCTGTTGGCTTACCGATGCCAAATAGGTTTTTAAACTTTGTTGTTGCATTTCTTACTATATAAACACTAAATTAACCGGGTTTTCTGCAACATATAAACTACGGTAAAAACTACTGTTATACCTGTATTTGCCCGACGTTTCGGCGACAATTGCATGCGCCGTGGTCACGAGCGGACTGGCGGCGCGCGGCGCCGTCTGACGGTGCGCGGAGGCAAATCTTCGTCCACCCGCACATTTTCAACATTGTTAGTATTGGTACAGTCAGCCCGGCAAAATACACTAACACTGTCCGGTTTTATTTTGGACGGTCCAAAACGCGATTTGCACCTTGCAATCACTGGATTCCATGCAGACGACAACTTGAAACCATCCTCCCTATTGAAATTACGATGTTTTTTAATCTCAATAGCTTCTCGTACCATTCTGGTATGGTAATGACGATCAGTGGAGAGGATCTTTGGGTCGTGCAATTCCATCCAGTGATTCACCCCTGAACTCAATAGGTGTTCTGCTATGGCGGATTTGGTCGTCTGCCGATTCTTCACAGCTGCGATGTGCTCCTTAACCCTCTCAGCAATCGGACGCTTCGTTTGTCCGATATAAGAACTACCGCAGCTGCAGTCGACTTTGTAAACCCCCGGTGTCTGCAAAGGTATTACATCCTTCGGCGAGCGCAACTCTCTCGTTACTTTGGCGAACGGACTACATACAGTCTTAATGGCGTATCTCCTTAGTACTGAGCCAATTTTGTCCGTTACACCTTTCACGTAAGGTAGAAAAGCAGGTACTCGGCTCACCATTGGTTGTTTTTCTACCTTTTCCCTCTGCTTCATAGACCTCCTTGTCACCTTATAGCCGTTTTTTCTTAGAACCCCCTGAACATGCTCAAGCTCCGCCCTCACATACAGGTATAACAGTAGTTTTTACCGTAGTTTATATGTTGCAGAAAACCCGGTTAATTTAGTGTTTACCGATGCCAATCCTGTGACTGTGTTTCAGCCTGCTCCATAAGGGTTCTAGTGATTCCTTTTGACTTTATAGATGTGGTGTGGCCTGTGCCCAGCCATGAGACATAGAAGTTGATGCTCTGTTTGGACAGCCAGCAGAGCATAACTCCCTACCTGCAAATTCATCTGTTTTTTTTGGATACAGCCTTTTTTCAACAAGTCATTAAAACATGGATTCTTAAAATATGGATGGATCTTTTTCAGATATAAGGAGGGTCGCGTCATCTTAGAACGAGCGCTGGTGACCGAAACTGATGGCATTGAGGAAATACAAGTTAATAATGATGATTAGAATAGATACCAATTAACTTAATCTAGCCATAGTTTATCAAGGGCAAGAGTCAGATAAAATTTCACAGACCAATAAGTTGGAATGATATTTTGTAATAAAGGATTTTGACATTGAACATCTGTTGTCTTATGAATTTTATCTGACTATTGAGAACTCACCCTTAAATAATATTATTTATTAGTTTTATAAAATGTTGTGAGTGTAAAATGGAAATAAGACTAGTTATTTTGGAGTTACTAACTTTTTACAATTATAATCGAAATTATTTTAAAGTTTTTAGATGTTACTTAGAGGACTAGGGGTTAAAATTAACAAACAAATCTAAATTGGGACTGCGTCAAGTAAAGTCAAAAATGTATTCATTCAAATAGAACTATTTCAAGATAATTACTTTATTCAACTTTAGTAGACAATAATACAATCAATTAGCACATCAGGCTGCCCATTTCCGTTTTTTTCTTCTGTTCTTGCCAAATGTCATTTCTTGGCAATAGACCATGGAGGACTGACCGGAAATGTGATGTGCCGTCCACCGTACATGATCTGCTATTGGTTCAAGTGTATGAAACTATTGGAAGACAAAAACTACCTAGACTGTCTTAGACTTTTGTTTTTAATGAAGTTAATAGATATGGCTCCTGCTGACTTGATCAGTCCCTATAGTGAATAAGTCTGCCAGGAGAGGTTTGCTTTCCTTCAGTCTGAAATTTTATTACTTACTAGTAGCGTTTGCTCTCTTTTTGCCAGTGCTTGGAGTGAGAAGCAAGTCTTCAGCACATACCTAAAGGGTTTTTTACTATACTTACTGTAGACGAGGGTCTCATAGAACATACAATTAATTCGTAAGACTTCAAACGCTCATGTAAAGTATAGCAGAGAGTTCAGAAGATAAACCACACCTTGGTAGGTGACTCAGAACGATCCCCAAGTAGGTACAGAGAGTTTGTGGTCTCGCGTTTTCAATCAAATTAGGATGTTTTTTTTTTCAAACGTATTCTTTAAATTGCTGATGTTTGAAAAGCATTCTGAACCTGTAAACCAATCATTGAGGTGATCCAACTAATCTCTAGGGGTGCTCTATCTCTGGACCTCCCTTTCACGCATTTTTTTAGAATGATTCTGGAGGGCGATTCAGAACCGAGTTATCGTACGATTCGGTAATTTTCATAAAATTATGAATCCTCTTGTAATTTGTGGGAGGTGTCTGTATTCTTAGTTCAATGAATACTAGATGCCATTAGCTTCAACATACACAAAGTTTACCGATTTACTAGAATTCAATGAAAGTTACCGAATCGCACGATAACTCGGTTGAGAATCGCTACCCTGGACGGTTTTTGGAACACCCCAAGAAATTTAAAAAGCGCCGTGAAAAAGAGAGCACTAGTTTAATTTTGGTTGGGTTGATTAGGCATGCAATATTTTGCATAGAGGGTCATTCTCACGCCCTCTTTACCTTTTTACTGTGATAATTTTGTTGGTCATTATGGTTTCGTGAAAGCCAGAAATTTTGGATATTTAACATTTTTCTCCACTGCCAACCATTATGTTTGTTTCAAAATGTTATTCATAATAAATACTATATAAACCAAACAGTTGTCGAGGGGGCGATTTTAATGCAACCGATGAAGTATCACAAGAACTGTGAGCAGGTACTTTTTCTATTCAAGTGAGTTTGTTAAAATTTGACGCTTTTAACGAGTATGAAAATATGTAGTGACAAGCAGCAACTTTGGCTTCCTGTGATACTTTATCATTATTGCAATGAAATGTCCCTTTTTCTTATTATTTTCAGTCCCTACCCCCCAAATATCGCAAATAACAGGTTCACCACCTAGAAGCGTTCTGTAATGTTTATTTGGAAAAAGATGAATTTAGAACTATTGTAGCTGTGCGCGAACTGCGAGTAGATAGTATATTGGCAGTTGAACTTCTGTGGTCTTCACTATCTGAGTGGCCCAGGGCTTTTTAGATGTGAGGGCGCTTAGTAAAGAGATTTGTGCCGGACTGCCGCTGTGAATATATTGTGCTGTCGTTCGGGTGTCGTGCGTGTGCGGTACAGTGCGGCTCTGCAGGTCGAATTGATAGAGTCAGATAGATGCTCCGCTTCCGCCCTGCAGCCGTCCAGCACCACAGTTCAGAGGCCTAAAACCTAAAAGTATTGACCATTGCCCTGTATAAGTGATTAGAGAATTGGCCGGTGGAGCTATGGGGAAGGTCCTGCCTATAGCGCATATAGCTCCTAAGGTCGTGGGTTCGATTCCCACTTGCGACAACCATTAATGTCACGAAAGTTGTGTTGGTAAAGTCATATTCGTATTTCTTATCGCATTTGCGCGTTTATGTTCTGCGCAATTTTCTTAATTTTCCTTTCCGTATTGAACCTTCTAGAAATAATTAAAAGACTTAAAGAAGGTAGTCGTTTTTACGTTATGGCGTGACTAACCGCCGAATTCACACACGCTTAGCAAACTTGAGCAGCTCTCACAAGTAAGCTGTCGCTTTCGGTTTTATAGACAATTGACGGGTTGGCATAAGTTTGAACTCGTGCTCAATTTTGATTGACATTTGTGAATTCGGGGGTTTGGCAAAGGGATTCATTCTTTTGATCTCAAATTTCTCATGGGACTATAAAATGATACTATAGTAATAAATAGGTATCACATTTTATTCATTATTATATAATAACACAACATATATCTTTAGCAGATAACATAAATTTCTTCTCTCTATTATCCATCATGCAATTTACTTAAGCTCAGCTTTACAAATTAGAATAAAGTATAAATAAAATGCCAACAACGTAAAACATTTGGAGCGTTCAAACAGCATAAGGAAATTTAAATCACGTATGCAGTGCAATAATTCTGAATTATGATAAAAAAACCTATACTTTTGTGCTTTGAGCACTTGGAATAAATAAATATAAGTAATAAAGTGTAATTTAAATTTATCAACTTTGAAAAGAAACGACAATTTAACATACTTTCTTTATTTAAATCAGGGAAACATCTTTTTTTGGTATACATAAAAGATATAAACTGTCACTACATACTGTGATTCAACAACAAATATTCAGAATATTTCTGCTTGAACGGCTCCTATATGTAAGTACAGGATAACAATTCTTCCGGCTGCAATTACATTTGACAAGTTTATGGACTATTGCACTATTAATTTGATACTTATTTGTTATTATTCAAACACATTAACTATAATAATAAGCACAATATACTCTTAAAGCAAATTGTCTTGAGTATATCCTATACAAAAAAGTTGTAAAATGTATTGAACGAGCTTAACAAAAAAAATATTCATTTCAAAGATCAACCACATCCACTGTAGTTAAACCTAAATTACTTGTGGAATAACATTTTAACGAATTCGGATTTTTCCAGGCAGTTGCATTATTACTGGCAATTCAACCTCATTATGATCGTGTACCTAATAATGCCTGAACGTTTTGTTAACTGTACATACATAGTTGTACCACTTAAGCACACAAACAAAACTCATAAAAACACCGCACCATACGCCCACTGAAACATGGGCCTTACTTCACATAAAAGCACCTCTTTTTCATTTTGACAAGATAAAAACAAATCGTTTCCTCACATTATTAAGAAGAATAAAGACTATAAAGAGATGTTATCCGTTCAATAAAAAAACATTTCATGTATATGGATAAAAAATAGAAAAATAGCAATAAATAATAAAACAGCTAATAAAGAGTCCCCAAATATGTTTGATTTTCATCTATTCAGATTTGAATTTAAAGGATTCTCGCACACAACACTGAACCTAGATTTATTAATTATTTTTTCTGTTTGATTTTCAATGTTGCTTTCACCACGATGGCTAAAATAACTGTGCCTCTGACGTTTGAGATAGAAGCCGTTTGTTTCGTTAGGTAACTAAAAGTGAAATACACGTGTCAAACCCCCCAATTCACAAACGCTAATCAAAGTTGAGCACCCCTTAGAAGTATAGATTATAAATGTCCCTTTCAGTTCTGTCGACATTTAGCAGGACAGCATGAGCTTGAGCGCGTGCTTAGCGTTGATTGACGTTTGTGAATTTCGGGGGAGAAAGAGACAACTGACAAGATTGAGTAAAATCTACGTTTACATGTTGCGTGTGTAAGTGAGCCTAAAAACTTCGCTAACCTGCTATTGTTACCCAGATTGGTTGTAAACACAACACCGTGAATCTATAATTACTGATGGCTTAATTGACATTACGCACGCAAGAAAATGTAATTATACGAGTAGGTACAAAGTGGGCCGTCGATAAGTAGACTGTTTGCTTTTGTATTAAAGGCACAGAAAGCCACTGGACAGGTGTTTTAACTTCGACAATTCACCTTATATCAATGCATCAAAGGATTCTATCCCATGTGCTTGACGTATGGCTCTCTGTGCTGTCAACCACAGCTAAGGCGTAACCACGAAGGCCTACTCCCGTTCGTTTGAACACAAAGCAATCTATCCTTTAGGAAGCTAAAAGAACATACTCCAGACTGTTTTTTTTATTTTGATATTCTATGCACCATGTTTTATTTATTAAATGAAAGTAAAGGTCGACAAAGTCATAACAAAGTGCTCCATAAAGATGGTCAAGACCCCCAGCATTGAGGAGGAAGGCGCAAATAGGAGGAGGTACAAGAAACCCATAAATACTTCGTGTCCAGACGAACGAGAGAAGCCTGGAGTTTGCGCGTGACATGCGATTCGTGCAATGCAAGCTCAGCATAAATGCTCAGCGGTTTTCTCTCGTGGGCGAGCTCCCATAAACGGCAGTTACCGCAGAAAAGGCTCTTTGACAGTTCGTTTATCACCTTATGCCAATGCAATAAAGGAAATTCTCCAACTGCTTTGTTACACTTCACGTGTCGCATACTGTACAAATCGCCAAGGCTGTTTCGAATGTGACTGACTTAAAGTCAGTGGGCGGAAAAGTCAAGACCGATATAAGACCCTGAGGAATCGCCGATAAGTTCCGATTTCGACCAGGTTCATTAACATTCTCATCGCACCGGTCACACACACAGTCAGCTTTGAGCTGCAATCTGTAGGTACTCATCTTTGGACTCTGGCCTCACGCATTCTGAATGGACAGGTCACTTATAATTCAGATTATAAGTCCTAAAGTTTCAGAATTTCAGGATGTGATTGAAAGGACTAGTATCTAATTGTTCCATTCCAGGCTTTAGAATGAGTGAGGCCGGTCTCACACTTAATCAAGATAATTTATGAACACTTTTCTGAACCTGCTTTAGAATAAAAATAGGTCTGTCTAATTAAAATCCAATTCGAGATCACGTTGAAGCCAACCTCCTGACCTCTTGTAGTACACATTTAAAGCAACGATTTGAAACATATCAGGTCGCCGTATTTTATTAATATTTAGAATATTTTACTTTAAACATAATAGTTTTCATTTCTAACAAACAATCATCCCGCTTTTAAACAACATTTATATTTCTTCATTTTTAAACACTATCAATTCATATTCGAATGAAATAACTTATTTTTTGGAGAAATATGATACATACGTATTTGTTGTCACTAATTATAGTAGAACTGATTAGTGCCTCTTTAAAGAACATTTTAACATAATATATTATAAACAGCAATAAAAACATTACATACGAAAAATTATTACAGTATGCTCAATAGTTTAAAAGGTAGGTAAATGGATGTTCCCACTATGGAGTTAGATTGAAAAGAAAAATTGTAACTCTTGATCATGAATCACTTGGCAACTTACATAAATTAAAACAGTTCCAAACGCCATGGCGTTAAGTAATATTAGAAAATAATTTTCGGCACTTTTCGTCTCTAAACTAAAACTATCTTATATTTTAAATATTTATGTCGTACCGCCTTGATAATTGATAATCAGCGATACATAAACACCGTACGGCCTGCGTCGGCGCGCGCGGCTATCCAGGTTTCCCTCACTCTTGAAAGGTAGGTGTACCTGTTATTACTGCCTACTACCTCCCGACCCCGAATATTGCGGTCAGGACTACGCTTAGTTTAAAAAGTACCACGCAATACGCATATTTGAAATAAAATTAAGTTCTGAAAAAGATCCAATAATTTGCTGTTATCGAGGTGGTTCCACTGGATTTACGAAATGTTACGACACTTTGTTAAAACTATGAACTTCAACCCTCTAATTTTTTTCCATTACATAACGCTTTCGAAAGAATTCTCTTGACGCTTTTAACGCTACTCATAAAAAAGGCGTGGGATGGGATCTGGTGCGCGGCGAGTCCTGCTGGGGGGGCTGAGGCGGCCCGAGACCAATGCGCTGCTTAACAGTTTCGATGAATTCCAAAACAGCCATGTAAATGAATTTGTACTGTGCCTCGTTCTGCACCATGCCAGACCGCTGGTCACGCACCATCTGGACAGTGCGGTGAATATCAATTTCACAATCGAAACCCTCTTTCCGAATTTGGTCCAAGATCATATCGATGACTATGAACGTGCCTGTTCTTCCAATTCCAGCGGAGCAATGCACGCAAACGACGACCTGAGGTGGAGGATCAGGCCCCGTCATTATCTGCTGTAATCTATAATTAACGTCCAGTAAAATGTTTAACACGCGACCCGGCTCAGACGGAACTCCATGGTCAGGCCAAGCAGTGAAATGAAAATGATATATCGTTCTCACCGGTTCTTGGCCCTCTTTTTTCGTAACCTGAAAACGTCGCAACGTGTAGTCCTGAGTAGAAGACTCAAACTCATTGAATATTGCATATTTTTTAATTATTTCAGTTTTGTTCAATTCTGGCCAATACCGCTCGCATTTGACTTTTCCCCTTTCGATTTCCTTAGTAGTCATTATGATTATACGCACATCTTCCTGCCAAATCATAGACCAAAACTGAGAGATGGTTGTCGAGAGGCAGCCTTGGGTAGCAATGTAAGTTTTGTTGTAAACATGATCTACGATGGTTTCCGCTTCTACAACCGATTTTGGGATAGTGGTATTGACGTAATTAGGATTCGATTGGAGAACACTGGGCTCAAAAGATGGTATAAGTTTCTGAATGCCGTTTCCATGTTTTTCGTGTGGACTTTCTTCAGTTATTACCACAGTTGTCATATTATGGGAATTCTTCTCTTTGCTTTTAGATGGTGTACCATCACGAGACGTTGGAGAACCGTTCTCATTACTACCATTGCTCGAATCTTGTGAGTCGGAGTTGGAGTCGATAACATCGCATCGAATATAATTTGCGTTTATGTAATCTGACCCTGGCGGGCCGTCGCTTGGAATGTCTCGCAGCACGACCCGTGTGTGGTCAAAGGGTATGATGTTTTTGTATCTATTTTTCCTGATGTTTTCAGGTTTAGAACCTTCCATTCTATCGAACAATTGCAGGTTTTCCATCATTTGCAAAGTCTCAAACTCCTCCCAGAACCCTTGTTTATACGCCATGCTTTCGATAGGACCCTCATTTTCCTTTTGCAGCTGTTTAACCCGTGTATGGAAATGTCTAACTTGGATGCGTGTGGCATTGAAGGGCTGTATTAGTCTCAATACTTCCCCAGTGGTTTCAACCATGGGATAGTTCCGATAGTGTTCTATAAGGCTTACCAGATCGTCAAATTGCTGACCACCCCCAACGTCATATTTATTATCTTGACGACGTATGATTACATGTGTTACTCGATCACGGGTCCGAACAGAGAGGACGAAGTCACCCGGTTGCCTCTGGGATTCGCGGACCAAAAAGGAGCCATTCTTTCCATTTTCCAACATTATTCTCTCAGCTTCCTTTGCTGTCAGTTGTCCATGATACCAGCGCTCCGTCGTGGGATCGGCGCAGTTAAGAGGCGTTTTTAATCTAATAATATTACCGTTCTTCTCCCGCAACTGGCCTTGATTATCCATATAGTATTGAACGAGTTCAGAGAGAGTGGCGAATTTTTCGCCTCCATATAGATCTAGAAATTCACCATTATTCTGAATTTTGATGTGTGTAACTTCATGGATTCGTCGCACAGATAGAGTGAAGTCCCCTTTGTTGCTCATGCTAGGCCGTGCCAGAAAGAACCCGTCGCGACCACATTCCATGAGTAATTTTTCTGCGTCCACACCGTTTAGTGATGGGTGGAACCATCTTCGAGTAATCATCTTACACTAAGAAAAGCACCACTTGAACTACAATACCTTAAATATCAGATTAAAGTCCCTTCTGTTTCACTCGTAAAACAAGACGCATTCTCACCATGCATCTGAAAATAATGAGAGAAAGTTTCGTTAATAGGTTTCATAACAAAATGTGGAGATAAGAAACAAATATCTACTATATAAAAATAAGTCGGGTTTTCCTTCCTGACGCTATAACTCCAGAACGCACGAACCGATTTCCACGGTTTTGCATTCGTTGGAAAGGTCTCGGGCTCCGTGAGGTTTATAGCAAAGAAAATTCAGGAAAATTTCAACAGAAAAGCGGGAAAATCTTTTTTCACATACAGCTAAGTCCACGCGGACGAAGTCGCGGGCGGCTGCTAGTTGTAAAATATAATTTCTTTTACCCACATTCATGGGGTACTATATGACATAGAAAACTTGATACATTTTCCTCAACAGCAATGTGCTTTGTTAACCCTAGAATAACCCTAACAATGGCCTGGTTTTTGTTTTATTTTTAAAGTAAGTCTGCACTACAGGTACATAATGGTTACATCTCAAACACTTTTATAAGTAAACAATGGCATAAACAAGCCATATTTACTCCTATGAGGAATATTTTTTTGGAAACCAAAAGGTTCATTGCTGGCTGGTAAAAAATACTTCATATTCATACTGAATATGCAATGCAAATAAAAAAATATCATTAGTATTAAGCAGGAAAATAGTATATTAGTATCCTAGGGTTAACATAGTTAATAACGATTGCAATGTAGTATTGACAAGTCTGTGGTGAGGTGACAGATAAGACGTCCTACATCATGTGGTGTTTGTTTATTATTTCCATAATAATAGTTATTAATTCATATCTAGCCCTGTGTAGTTGATTGTGTATAACTTAATTATGCATTGAATTGAAAAGACTAAACAGAAATATTCAATAAATGAAACTTATTGCATGATTTCTATGAGGCATTCAAGTGAAATAACAAGATATTGTTACATACAATGCAAATATCAAAGCACATTGTTATTGTAATGCATGTTTGCAACAACATTGTTCTGTGATACATATCTGAAAATAGTATTATGTTGATTGTGATGGCATCTCGCTGTAACCAATAAACCTAATACTTGATCCTACTAATATTATAAATTCGAAAGTTTGTATGTGTGGATGTGCCGTGTTGCTCTTTCACATAAAAACTACTGATTGCATTTTAATGAAACTTTACAATAATGTTGCTTATACACCTAAATAGCACATAGGCTACAATTTAAAAAAAAATACGACTTATTATTTTTTTAACTTAGTCCACGCGGACGAAGTCGCGGGCGGCCGCTAGTAATAATATAAACCTGAGGAGTTTGTTTGCTTGTTTAAACACAGTAATTTCACAAACAAATGGTTCAAATTTAAAAAAAACTGCAAGTGTTGAATAGTCCATTTATTGAGGAAGGCCATAGGCTATATTATTATGGCAATTTAACGTCTAAGGGTTTAAAATAGGGGTTGCAAGTTTGTATGAGACTCTTGTGACAAAAAACGAAATTGTCCAAGCAAGTTGTGGATGATGACTCAGACAACAACGTTGTCTGTTTTTTCTAATGCGTTACTGTTTATAGATGAGGGTCCGGTTGACGTTTTTCTAGGTAGCGTTCACCCTAGCTGAATGGCAACCCACCCAACTGTAATTAACAGAGTATTTTTAGACAAACATTGTCATACACTACATCACAGGTTTCCCCAATACAAAACTGATGATGTTACTTTGACTACCAGTTTGGTGTAATGATCAAATAATTTACTATTACACCAAAGGCTGCAGGGTTGATCCACACATGGTATAAACATTTGTATGCATCAACACAGCCTGCTTGGAGATATTAGTTTGGGTCTTTCCTAAGTATATTATGTATGCATTTACAAATAAAGTATAGAAGTATGTTTGATTGATCCAGTAGCAATATTAGAGTAATTAAATAAATAATTCATGTTTAAAGAAACTAGTTCATACTTTCTTCAAATTAAATTAAACTTTGCTATCCTAGTAAATGGATAATTTCAGAAATTTTATTAGACATGTGAAAAAATTATAACAAAATAGCTCTGGTACAGTTTCAAATTACCCTGTTTCCTTTATAATGGATTTATTAAAAAATGTTGTTCCTAATGAAAATATTATGTATTGAATATACCTAGTTTAAAAAAAACAAAGGACAGTTTAGATTATGAGGTCAATTTAAAAAACATGCAACACATTTCACATTTTGTATTTTATTTTAATGTGTTTAAAGTCGAGATCAATACGTGAAGTAATTACTGCAAAGTTAGAACTTTAACAAAAAAGGTTATAAAATCAGCAGCACACAAACTATGAATAGTTATGTATGTATGCTGTCTTAGTACTTGTAGGTACATGAAACGCACAAAGGCTCACTGAATTCAACTTTTCACTAAACAAAAAGCTAATTTCACCTTAAAGTATATGCAGTAACCATCACACTCACCTCATAAAGGCACCCAGTCAGCAAACAACCCCAAATATTCCCTAGAATAGGAAATATACGAATGGAACTGCTGTTGCTATGCTGACTTTAAGCTTTTTTCGAAACACGGTTTTCAAGGGCGTATTCACTCATACACTAATGAACTCGCACTAATAGATAAAGATAACAAATAGATGTAAAATAAATCGATGTTAATGCATGAATAAAATAAAATAAACTTGAAAATTAAATAATTGTAGCACAAAAAGCTGTAAAATTAATTCCGTTCATGATGATGAGTGCCTGCGGAAATGTCAGTTCGCTCACAGCCGGGGTTACCAACTTCTTCAAAAAAATATCCCTGAAATTAAGATGAAATACCCACAGATCAGATTTTGATACAGACAGATTCTGTGGAACAAATTCTAAGCGGGCTATCGTATTTGTGCTCACTAGTCAGCGCCACTGTTATGTGCTATCCAGAAATTAGGCTGTATTTGAATACGGCTGGTGTTCAAACTACTCCTTGTACGTGTATAACTAGGTATGTAGGTTCATACCCACGTTCTCGTATTGAGTAAGTAATTTTTTAGTTACAACGTATTTTGAGACTGGCGCCCTGCATTGTCTTTTGGATGAAATACATACTTATCTATTTCCTCCACCTCTTAACAAGACGATCAGCTCCGCGGTGCGCGAGCCAGCCTCAACTTGAAACACGGTTACACACATACAAGGAAAGCATGACGGCAATGTGAAAAAAGCATGTTACAAGATGTCGCTACTGACATGGGTCATGTAATTTATTTTTTGGTATTTCGGTGTCACTCCTCAGTACTCCTCACTCGACCGACACCTCACCTTAGTCAACACTAGCGCCTCTAGCGGAAAAACTCGGACGCAATTTAATTGCCTTTCCTACGTTTTATCCTACTCCGCGTGTATCGAGATATTGCGACTTATATAGTTGGCAACACTGCCACCACAGACTATTCACTTCAGAACAAGATGTCAATCCATTCCCTTCACTTATCTGCACTGCTCGCATACTGCCAGTGAGTGACTGTCATATTCTGTGGTTCACAGTTTCACACTTCCTTTGTTTCTCACTAACTGCCTTTCCAGCGCTAGGTAGGACTTTACTTTTCTAGCACAAGCCGAGCTCTGCCCAAGAAATAAGCGTGATAATTATGTGCTATCTATCACACAGGTGTGTAACAGGCGAATGAGCAGAGCTGCCAAGCTCTACTTTTTACCCGAAGGAGGGTATGTTCATCTGGTGGTCTGCCAGGCTCTATTTTTTCAACCACAAGGGGGGTCTGCTCTTGAGGTGGTTTGTTTAGGGTTTTGGCCAAAATAAAAAAAAACCCTCTCAACAGCTAAGCAATTAGGCTAACGTCAGCATCTCGATCTCGCTCAGGAAAAAATGCCAACTCAAATGGTCTATTGGCTTGACCTTGAATAGGGTAGATGACTATGAGTGATTTTGCATGTTTTTTTATGTTCCCCAAAAATAATAATTGATTACAAATGTTATTGTAAAACCACAATCGAAATTCGTTTCAAAATGAGGCTACAATAGGCCTGCAAACTTGGGTGGGCAAGTCCATTTCATATGTGTTAAATTTTTGTAAAACAATATCACTTTTTTGTAACCCAAACTATTCTGAAGAAATTATGTTAGGAGACCATTATCATAAACGCAATATTGAATATAGCTGTCGAACAAAGTTATTACGCGCTCCTTACAAAAACAGCGAATGTGACGTCACTATCGCTGTCACTTTTGTATGGAGCGTTTTTGGGCAAGTCCAAATATGTGCATTTCAAATTGTGATATCTCTGGTGGTATTGATCCAGATGAAGTGATTCTTTGAGGATTGTTTACATAAATGTAAGGTCTTTCGATAATAAACAAAAAAAAAATACAGTCATCATGCCTATTGGTATTCTCCATCATTTGTTTTGAAATATTTTTTTTTATGTTATTTGGCTTAGTTATTTTCACTTAAACGATCACATTCGCGTAGGTAGTTGTTGAGTTTAACAAGACACAATTACAAGTACCAACAAACTCACTTCGAATTCACTCGATGTGCACATGCAAAATGCCAACTCAGTACCTACTCAGGGAAGATCTACTGGGAAAAAATCTCTCATAATTTGTACAAATCATTTTATTTTTAAACCAAAGCAAATATTTTATTAACAGTAGTAATAAAATTAATTATCATCTTGTACATTTTTTTGTGGTTTTCCAAAGTAATTGGACAACACTCTTCTTACGGCAAATCTTTTATTTTGAGACGAACATTCGCCTTGTTGGTTAGGCGACTTATTCCAGTGTTCAGCAAAACTCTGGCGCCTAAATACTTTGCCTAGTGATTGCCACTTTTGTTCTGGACTTACATCTTTTTCTTCAAAACTTTCTGTACTTCCCGATGGGCGGTCTCCCTAGAAATGCACAGAAAAATTTAGTTACACTATTTAATTTCAGAAAGTAACAACTATTAGCAGAGAAGTTCTATAAAGGATTTGAACTGGAGTTTGAATTCACGTAAGGCTAGAGAATAGGCCTGCCACAAACACGCAGGTTAAGGTGCCGAATGTAGCAGTTGGAAATAAAGCCATCTGGGACTCCTGGCGTGGCGTTAGAAGAGGTAGGATTACTGAGTCTAACTGTTGATTCAGCTTCGGAGTTACAACGCAAAGCTAAACAATCGCATATTTTTAGCTTACATCATTGGATTTGGTTGATCGTAGTTGTTGACGAAAGAAATTGGTTATTGATTTCTTCCAAGTCTTTGGATTTTTAAAAGTACTTAGTTCTATGCTACCAGAGCCCTCAGCAGGAACTTTCTTATTTTTCTTTCGACTAGTTTCTTCTTCTTTGCCCACAGTTTCATTTGAGATTATTTCACCTTCAGGGCACAACATTTCAGTCACAAAAAATACTATTTATTTTTATTTTTACAATAATAAACGCAACAAAATTTTAAAGTTCAATAGTCTGTCAAACATTTGAAATTAGAAAACGTCATAAAATAAAATAAAAATCTGGCCAGCAAAGTCAAAAATTATGGGAAATAATTTTAAAAAACCTTTTTTTAAAAATACATATAACTGAGGAGAAGTTGCTAAGTTTATGTATAAATTGTATTTGTTAAAACTAAATTTTATGAATTTTAGTATGGTAAGTAGTAGTAGAAAATATAGCCTGAATACAGAATGATGATCTTCGTCTGTATGTCATAAAAAACTAAGCACTCGTTCCGTCCGTTCGATTCATTCAACAAAAAAAAAAAAAACGATTCGTTCACCATCGCATCCGGCCGTGCCGGTGATGTCATGTCTGTCACTGAATACGCGGGAAATTTTAGCAAGGTTTATAAAAGTTTTCTGCAAAAGTAACGTAGTTAGCCCACGTTAGCCAGTAAAAGGGTTTTTCATTTACATATTGTGATAATTTGTAGCATACAATGACGGCTACAATTACTCAAACATCGCAGGTGCTCACTTTTTTTCTTTCCGAACTTTGCAGGTAGACAATTTTATTGGTAGCACTCTTCTAAATTAACGCTAAAATCAAACCTTCATATTTTCTTGCAGGCCGTGACTGAATGGACAAAAGTGTTTCCTAAACAAATTACAGAGAACTACACCAGTTCTGTTACATTCATGAAACAGTTGACTACCATAGCTGTAAGCACCATAACCTATTTGAAGAATGCGTTCCCTGAAGACAGTTACTCTTTAGAAAATTTTGGTGGCCTAAAGTTAAGGATTCTCAAGAAGAAATGCAGAGATGAACTAGGGCACTTCCTAAGCACAGCCCTTACGCAAGCATTCGATGCTTTCGATAAAAAATACGTGAGTTTTTTTAAGTTATACCTACATACTCAGGTCTGACAGCTAATGAGCTGTACTCCGTAGGAGAGTTATTACCTCTGTCCCTGAGTTGAGCAGAGATGAACATACCATGATGAAACCATTACCCGCAACAGTTAACTTAATTGCCGTGGTTTGTTTGGTTCGGATTGGTCAATATTTCGCCGAAAATGACAAAAATATATAATACTAGCGGCCGCCCGCGACTTCATCGCGTGGACTTGTTGAAAAACAAATAGTGATATTTCTTTATAAATTGTGGCCTATGTGCGATTCAGATGTATAAGCTACATTATTGTAAAGTGTCATTAAAATCCATTCAGTAGTTTTTACGTGAAAGAGCAACACTTTTCATTTATTCATTTATTTACTCATGTCAAATATTTCTTTCTGTATAAATTATCCCATTCCTATTAACGTAAATATCAAATTCTATTGAAGAAATTGGACAGTAATCTGCAGCCTCTGAACTCAGCTTCAGTCGCTCAACGCACCCCTTACGCAAAAAGTATGATCTGTCTCCCAATTAATAATAAATATTATTTTTTAATTAATTTTGCACGCCTGCCTGCAGGCCGAATACGAAGTCAACGAAGTCTAGTCATATTTTACCATCTCTTCACTCCATTGTACCTATTCTTCGCGAATAAATGATTTGATTTGAATTCACCTATATTGACACTTTTTAAGTGATGTTGATATCCTTCCTTGTCAGAATCACCTATGTTTCTTTGGAACATAGGTTATTCTGATTAGGTCAGATATTTTAGGGAAGGTACAGTCGGCATCAAAATTACGTGTGCTGTGTTAGCACTTAAGTGGCCAAAGAGGTATTGATGTTTTAACAAAAGCCATTTTAATACTGCAATGACAGAGTCATATGTCATTTGAATCTCAACCAAATTCTATTAAAAGTGAAATACTTTTTTAAATCTGTAGTGGTGAGGTTGCGTTTCATTAAAATTTCAGACATTTTTGACCACTAGATGCTCGCGCAACTATCATTTTGATGCTGATTGTACACATTGTGAGAACACTTTTCACGATACTTTGGCAACTTTTAGCTTCACCAACTCGCCCTCTGCTTTTACGAGGAAGAATGCAAAGTGGAGAACCTCATCGAATACCACGTGTTCGAGTACACGTACAGCGATGAGGGCGTCTCCATGAGTGTTCAGTCCAAGGCCCGGAGCGGAGGGAAGAAGAGCACCAAGTTCACGTTCGACGGTGTGAGGGAAAGGACAATCAACCTGATTCGCGCCTGCGTCGTCATCATGCAGACTTGCCAGAACCATCTGCCGGAGACTTACGATGTCAGCTTGAGGCTGTATTACAATGAGAGTAAGTATCTATTAGCTGATTTCTTTAGTTAGTAGCCGTAAACACGTCTGACGACGCATCAGTCAGTGCGGAGTGCGAAGGCCGACGCGACTGCCGTAGTTTAGATACCTGCCACAGACGCACCTGCAGATGATATCGGTGGACATGTGAAGTCGGCATAAGGGGCGGGGGTGTGTAACAAGTTTACGATCGACGGAGTAAGAGAGAGGGTGATGAATCTGATCTGCAATCGTTCAATAACGCGGTTCTAGCCTCCTAGCCATGAAGAGCCCGGCCTTAGCCCGTAAAAGTCGTCTGCAAGGTTGAGACACACTTAATTAAGACAGACAGACCCAACCCCTGACGACCGAGCAAAAAAGTCCGAAAAACCATTTGAATATTAAATTAAAACTCCCTACTTTATAAGCGTAAATTTCAATTGAGATTGCCATTAAATTATCGACTCTAGTATGCCAAACACGAAACTTAGGATCAGGCTCTAGGCTAAGCTCTAGCTAGACCATTATATATGAAGCGACCTGTGAAATAAATACCAAAGTACACACATCAAAAGTGTCTAGGGATATCTCAAGCATTTTCATACAAAGTATAGCTATTGGGGAGGCTGTAAAAATTAAAATATTGATACCAACGTAGAAATTTTTAGGACACAGAAACTGCTATATCTGCCCTTTCAGATTGTATAAAGAAATTCATTGTGGTAGCATTATTGTACAATCGTAAGGACGTTAAAAAAAAGACAGATTTTTCTTTTAAAAGGTTTCAAAATTTTAGCAAAATCAAAGATATTAGATAATGCTCAGCATTATCTTAGAATAACTCGAGGAAACAGGCATAAGATAAAGGTTAAGAATATTAAAAAAAAACGTTTGATTTTGCTAAAATTTTGAAACCTTTTAAAAGAAAAATCTGTCTTTTTTTTAACGTCCTTACGATTGTACAATAATGCTACCACAATGAATTTCTTTATACAATCTGAAAGGGCAGATATAGCAGTTTCTGTGTCCTAAAAATTTCTACGTTGGTATCAATATTTTAATTTTTACAGCCTCCCCAATAGCTATACTTTGTATGAAAATGCTTGAGATATCCCTAGACACTTTTGATGTGTGTATTTTATATGAAAATGTGCGGTCAAAACAGCTTTCGGTGCCGCCTAACACTGGGCACCTAGGTGCACACTCCCAGCTCTATACAGGCGCGGATCCAACCCCTTAAAAAAGGTTGTGGGCACAGCCACTAAAAATTAGCAAAGTGAGAGTTGGATTGGAGTACGAACTCACTCATGAACAATCATGGACTTATTGTAATTACAACAAGCAAATTAGGGTTGTGGGCATGTCCACAGTGCCCACAACGGTAGATCCGGGTCTGGCTCTATAGATAAAGCCGCCACTGAACCTAGTTGGTTTCCAGCCGCCCCCGAAGGCTACCAAGCGCCGGGGTTCAACCCAGCGGCCGAGGCGGATGACCACCTCGGCGCGACGTACGGCGAGAGCGTCAAGCTGGGCTGGGTGGAGACGCCCTACCACAAGCTGGTCGCGCGCTCTTACATCAAGGATAGCATGGGCTCTAGCCACGAGGCCATTGTGAGTAGACACCAATACTGCACCTCAAGGGCGTACCCAGGTAGGAGCAGGGGGGGGCAGCTGCCCCCCCCTAGAAGTCAACTTTCCTTACAAGTGGGAATTAAAAACGTATTTCTCTCTCTACGAAAAACGAAACAGGTATGAGCTGCCCCCCCCTAGCTGAAATCCTGGGTACGCCCTTGCTGCACCTACCTACCTTCTGATTTTACTTGGTTGCTTTCAGAACTACCTAGTTAAATTTCCAAAGTGGATTTAGAATCATGCTTCGAAACATTTCACTTCATATTTGCAGTTGTATTTTTGTAAATTATTTAATTGTAAGTTCCAAAACAAAGCTGGTAAGTACCACTTACAATATCTGCTAGAAACTTCACCAGTTAGCCTGAATGCCACCCCTGTGGTGACATTCCGGCTTGCCCATAACTTCTTTCCACCCTGTTTATGAGATATTAAATTGACTGAATAATTATTTACCCCACAGAACCATTACCTAGTGTAAGGATCAGTTTTGATAACATATTCATAATTTCTATGCCATTAATTGGATATATTTAAATTCTTGTTTGCAGCCTTCACTGAATCCTCCAGTGATGACTCAAATGGAACATGAGGAATTCACCTGTAAGTCTACAACAGCTTTCTTTTAATTCTCTGATTATTTACAATATAGCTCAACGTATACTAGTCCACCTACAGTCCCACTTGTCTAAGAAATACATTTTGCCAGTAGACTTTTTAGCCAGTTTTAATGGAAAATTGGACATCAATCTAATACACACATCAATGCCAAAGTATAGCTATTTGGGAGGCTGTAAAAACTAAAATAATGCTACCAACGTAGAAATTTTCAGAACACAGAAACTGCTATATCTGCCCTTTCAGATTGTATAAAAAAATATATTGTAGTAGCATTATTGTACAATCGTAAGGACGTTAAAAAAGACAGATTTTTCTTTTAAAAGGTGTCAAAATTTTAGCAAAATCAAACGTTTTTTTTTGTAATATTTGTAACCTTTATCTTATGCCACTGTCCTCGCGTTATTCTGAGATAATGCTCAACTTGTAAACCAACTTAACTTTATGAAATATTTGAAAAATGATATCCCTATGATATCCCTAGACACTTTTGATGTGTGTAGTATGGCGATGGCTTTAGTTTTGAGCCTGACAGATCACTTGAACCCTTTATAATATCGCTTATAGTTTAATTTCCAATGACACTGGAAGCTGTCATAATGTATTTCTTAGATTTTAATATAATAGAATTAGAATTTAATATAATAATATATATTATTATTGAATGTATGTATGTAAGTATCTATGTATTTAATGTAAATTGCCGTCAGTTTCAGTTACTATTATAATTTCTTGTGCACTTACCTACCCTTCTCGTCAGTTTTCCTCTACCTGTGGGTTGTTTGGAAGAGATCGCTTTTTAGCGATAAAGCCGCCCAAATTGTACATTATCGTTAATCTGTGTTTCTTTGCTGTTGATTTCAGTTGTTTTCGTGTGCAATAAAGAATCTATCTATCTATAGCCTAAGTCGATGTACATAATCCCACAGCATCCTTAGTGAGGAGTGTGTCAGGATCTAGTGAGAGACCACTGCGGTGTCCGTGCAATAAGTATGGCGGTGAAGACTCCGGTGACCTCCCGCTGCTGACTTGCTAGTAAGTACTGACATGCCATAGTGTATTCATTTATTTGATTTATTCTTTACTAGTTGTCCCGACAGTTTTCGTTTTTTTGTCTAACATTCAGTGTCACGTGACAGGTAGAAACGGTTACTAATATTGTTTTTTACTATATTCCTAGTATTTTTTCATGCTTACTCATCTTTTCCCTCAGTCCCATAGGATCCACTATTTCGATCCACCAGTGGATTGAATAGCACGCCGAATTTCACTGTGATCCACCAATTGTCTCGGTGGATCCTATGATACTTTCAACGAATAAAGGAAATTACTCTGTTTGTTCATACTTGACTTGTGATATCAGGTAAGAATTTTTATTCGTAGTAGTTCCAATATAGCATGAAGCCCTAGTACCTGATATCACAAGTCAAGTGTGAATAAACAGAGTAATTTCCTTTATTAGCTCCAATATTTTATCTTCATGCGTTAGTACCATTACGTTAGTCTAACCCAGATTCCAGTGGACCCTATGTACCTATATAAATTATTCCCCAGACATCAGTGGTGGATTCTTACAAATTCCCAGAACTATATTCGATCCACTGGTGGAGCATATTAGACGATGAAAGTATCATAGGATCCACCGAGACAATTGGTGGATCACAGTGAACTCCGGCGTGCTATTCAATCCACTGGTGGATCGAAATAGTGGATCCTATGGGACTGAGGGCATCTTTTAAACCTTCCCTGAATCTTCACAGATATTTGAAAACGAAAATAAGTCAAATCGTTCCAACCGTTCCCAAGTTTCAGGAGACTAACGAACAGCAATCCAATTTTATGTCGTTTCTCGTTCTCTCTCGTTTCATCTGTTGATTGATTGCTTCGAGCTGTTGGCTTAGCACGAACCGCTAACGTTTTCGTGGTTGAAAAGTAAACAATACCTACCCACTTTTTTTTTAAAGACAGTAATATGACAAAAAAGTACAGCTTACTTCTCGATAACGCAAACGTTAGTGGTTTGTGCTAGACCTACAGCTCAAAGCAATCAATCAAAGCATACACAAATGAAACGAGAGAGAACGAGTTAACGACAAATACCCGCGGACGTAAAAGAAAGACAGACGTCACCTCGTTTAATCATGAGTGAAGCAAATTAACAGTTGCCAGTTTAGGTGTGTGCGTGACTAGCACGTGTCATTGGCGCTGTCACACGGAGTAAAATGGCGTAGCTTGTAGCACCTAGGTTTAGTGAGTGTAGCAGGTCGTGTTACCAACCGACATTGTAGCACCTCGCATGCTTCACATTTTTTTGTGTGTTGTTCCGTCCGTTTTTCTTTTACGTCCGTGGGTATACCCTCATTCGATTTTTTTGCTTTCTTTTCTTTTGTTCTATTCTAATCTAAATCAGCCATGAGGATCCCACTGCTGGGCGAAGGCCTCTCTTCCCCTCCTCGACGCGAGTCTATTTCAGGCCTATTTTTGTTTTCGTTCTATTGTTTTCTTATATTTGAAACACCGTTACACCGCCCGCTATATGCTGCTCAACCACATTTGTGTATAGCTACTGCGGCACGCTACAACACTTGTCGTGCTTCGGCCTGTCGAGTGCACCTCCCATGCACTGCTGCGCCGACTGCGCCGACGCCGACGCCCAGCGGGACCCCACTGACCCGCGGCTGAAGGACCTCAGCGCTAAGAAGAGAGAGGTTAGTTACTGTTACTGACTGATACAACACACTTGTGTGTTAGCTACTGCGGCACAGTTGCTACAGACCCCACTGACCCGCGGCTGAAGGACCTCAGCGCTAAGAAGAGAGAGGTTAGTTACTGTTACTGACTGATACAACACACTTGTGTGTTAGCTACTGCGGCACAGTTGCTACAGACCCCACTGACCCGCGGCTGAAGGACCTCAGCGCTAAGAAGAGAGAGGTTAGTTACTGTTACTGACTGATACAACACACTTGTGTGTTAGCTACTGCGGCACAGTTGCTACAGACCCCACTGACCCGCGGCTGAAGGACCTCAGCGCTAAGAAGAGAGAGGTTAGTTACTGTTACTGACTGATACAACACACTTGTGTGTTAGCTACTGCGGCACAGTTGCTACAGACCCCACTGACCCGCGGCTGAAGGACCTCAGCGCTAAGAAGAGAGAGGTTAGTTACTGTTACTGACTGATACAACACACTTGTGTGTTAGCTACTGCGGCACAGTTGCTACAGACCCCACTGACCCGCGGCTGAAGGACCTCAGCGCTAAGAAGAGGGAGGTTAGTTACTGTTACTGACTGATACAACACACTTGTGTGTTAGCTACTGCGGCACAGTTGCTACAGACCCCACTGACCCGCGGCTGAAGGACCTCAGCGCTAAGAAGAGAGAGGTTAGTTACTGTTACTGACTGATACAACACACTTGTGTGTTAGCTACTGCGGCACAGTTGCTACAGACCCCACTGACCCGCGGCTGAAGGACCTCAGCGCTAAGAAGAGAGAGGTTAGTTACTGTTACTGACTGATACAACACACTTGTGTGTTAGCTACTGCGGCACAGTTGCTACAGACCCCACTGACCCGCGGCTGAAGGACCTCAGCGCTAAGAAGAGGGAGGTTAGTTGTTGTTCTAGTACGCCACACGGAATTTGCACTTGTTAAACGGGCTTCTTTGTATTTTTCTCAGTTATTTAAATAATGTATACTGACAAATTGCAATGAAATGACATATCCACAATGCCCACTTCTGAGAAGTGAATACGCATATTAATGCTTATTTTTCACTATTTATATGGCATTTTTAAAGTTCTTAGAATTCTGTATGATGGGAGGCAAAATCCGGATTCAATCCGGATTTTTTCAGAATCCGTTTTTTAAAATCCGGATTTAGAAAATATAACGGATTTGCATTCCCAAGCCACAGTGTTATTTAGCATCAATGATGTGTCTTTTTTTGGTAAAATAGAAATCTTTAGCATTAAAACTATACCTCTTCATAAGAGATTTAGCTGCCTGATAAACCGTTGACTGTTCTACTTAAGTAAATGTCAAATTATTTGGATTTTTAGTGTAAATAAGATAACCCTTTATAAAAAATAACGAATGATTTTTTAAGTATTTGCCCGCACTCAAACACGTCAATTAACGTTAGTGGTTCATTAGAGTCAAAATTCCAATTTTCAAAAGAGACTATAACAAATTGAAATCGTCTCTGCTTCCCAAAATGTATTTTTTGAGTCACTTCAAAATTGGGCCTACGTTTTTCTACAAATCAGTCTCAATGCAAAACTTGTAGCTCTTAAATGGTTTTTATTAAGCTGACATGAATAAAGATATTTTTTCCTTCACTTTCCCTATAGTGCTTGTGTATATTCCGCCGTGCACTATGCCTATGCGCTCGCTGGGAGTCCGTCAGCGCGCACAGATTGCAGAAGGCGCTCGATGTGAGCGAGTCCAACGCTAACAAGTTGCTGCATTTGCTGCACTCGCAGGCAGTGGTTGCGCATACTACCGATCTGCGGTTAGTACTCGTTTTGGATGTTATTTCATGTATTTATGTTAGCCAAAATGAATAATTAAATTGTTTTTTTTTGTGAAGTGACAATTGAAATTTGTTTAAAAATGAGGCCAGGAATAGGAAAGTCCATTTTAAAACCATTAATTCAAAAAAAAATACTGTTTTGTAACTTTAATGAAAACAATTGTGCATTTCAAATTAATGGTGATTGTTTTCACAAATGTACGGTTTTTGATAGTTAAAAATAATACAGTGACTATTCTCGTTAGTACCAAAATTCATCTCGACCTCTCAAGGGTCTGTTAATGGTCTTAGTAGCACAGTTGGTTAGTACAGTCGCCCAGAATGCGGAAGACGCTGGTTGAGTCCCGCCTGAGCCTAAGACCAAATATTTTTTTCTGGGTTTCCTATCTTCAGTATCCTTAAGATCCTAAACATGTTTTGCAAATAATCTTTAACTATGCAATTTTCCCCAGCCCTGACGCCCCGCGGACGATAATGCCCGACGCACTGAAATCCGTTATGAACAAATATTTCCAAGTCAGTGCCGAGCAAAATATAGTCGACCGCCTCCTAGCAGAAACCTTCGCGTCTCAAGAAAGCCAGCCCGACCCGATAGCGGACGTCCTAGCTCCAATGGAAAAAGTATCCCTACAGAACGCTTCCAACTTAGGCCGGGTTATACACAATCCAGTCGATTTAAATAAAACTACCATAATCGAAGATTCCACTATGAGACAGTATAAAGAAGCACTGCTTTCTAACTACGCCATAGACGAAGATTTGCCGCTGAGTGGATCTAATAATCCCATGAAGGAAATACAGAATTTGGGAAGAAAGAGAACTGCGAAAAGAAAGATTGAAAATGAAGACGAAGAAAACAAACCGAAATTGAGAACTGGTGTCAGGACTAAGAGGGCTAAAGCTAAGGCTTAAATTGTTCGAAATTAAGATAAGATAAGATATAGATAATTAATTTGTTATAATTTGTATTTTGGTTGTTTTGATTTATGATTTTAATTAACTTTCAACACATAAGTATAGGATATTAAAATGTTTCTGTTACAAACTTATTTTCAAAATTAAATTCATAAACCATAAAATAAACACAAAATTTTATTGATATTAAACCTAATCAACATTAATTAAATTATATCTAAAGTATCACTGTTCACCCGTAAGGTCTTTTCAAATCAAAATCACCGAAGTTGAAATACACTCGACCCCAATATTTGGGATCGCCAGTTGGGTCCAATTCCTTATTGTTAGGGGGCACTGCTGTGTCATTAGCAGCAGATAATTCTTTTAGTAGCCGCTGCAGTATTTCAGGTTCTCTGGAACATCCAAAGATAATCTTTATTTAACATTTTCTGTGCAGTGTATTTACTAAAGATCCGAAAACCAGAAAAAGACATTTGGTCTTGAAGGTGTATCTGCCTTTAACATTGATGGAATCACCTTAGCTTATAGGGTAAATACACCAGAAAGATTTGGCCGGTCTGTTAATGGTCGCGGTAGCACAATGGTGAGTTCAATCGCCCGGTTACGGAAAGACGCGGGTTCGATTCCCGCCTGAAGCCAAGACCGAATGTCTTTTTCTGGTTTTCGGATCTTTAGTGGAGACACTGTTTGGAAAATGCTTAAAATAATAATAACATCGAAAGATAACGTTCGACAAACTTGATGGTTTTCTGTCAATTAACTGGTGTGTTGCTCATTACATCGTTTGTTGTTAACAATTCATAAGCTTCTAGAAGGTAAACTCACTCATTAGCTAAATTCCTCTGCTCGCATGGATCTTCCGCGACGTTGAACAGGCAAGGCGCTTCCAGAGGTTTACAAATTATGGGTTCCATACTTGTGTTGCATTTTATTGTTGTTTCCTCCCTGAAATTACATTATTATGTAATTAGGACAGATGAGTTATTTATTATCTAACAATAAAGTACCTAATGTTGCCGAACTTAATGCCTAGATGCAATAAAAACCATTTATTAATACGTTTGTACATACATTGAAATGTACTATTGTAGTTAACAGGAGTAATCAAAATAGCGTCGTGGTTCAGTTAAACACTCTGGAATACCTACTTTGTGTTTATTGTACAAGTTGCGGCAAACTCTCCGGCGATTGAAAACACCATTAAAACGGTGATGGGCGCCCCTTTCCACGTTGGGTTCAAATTCGTCTGGTGAAATATGGGCTTCTGAATGTTCCGTCCACCATGATGGCAAAAATCAGTGTGCCTCTGACTATGGTCCTGAGGGTATGTTGTGTTATAAAAATAGTACATAGGTGAGCTTATCTCCGAAAATAAATTCCTTTCAGCATTCCATAAAATAACAGGAACTATAATAGTAATTTCAATTAAGCCAAAACAAGTGTTTTTTATTTTATTTATAAATAGAAGAACCCAAAACACAGCTGTGTGATTAATTAATGTGCTTACCCGAGTTCCGAAATCTCCTCCTCTTTGGAAGTCGGTTAATTATATTATTAGAAAGCTGCGAACGAATTTACCTGAGTTCCAATATCTTGCTAACGTCAGGCATCAGGCCGAGCTTGGTGAAGGCCTGCCCGGCGAGCGACTGCAGCACCAGTTCCGCCTGGTAGCCGCCACTGCGGCCGTCGGGGCCGTACCAACTGTCCCATATGCCGTTATAAGTGGTACCTGTCGAATAATAACATAAATAGCGGCCATTCATACATTTTGCGGCCTAAAAGTCAAATCCTTTAGGACCTACTTAGACGGTTTGTTCTTAGTGTCTGGTAGAGATCGTATTAACTGAAATGACGCGCCCCTTCACCGCATCTACGCACAAAAAAGTGCTTGTTTGTGTGCGTAGATGCAGTGGAGGGGCGTGTCATTTCAGTTCAGACGATCCCTACCTACTTCTCTTTTGAATATCTCTACGAATATTAACTTTTTTTTGGCATGCTATGAATATGTAGTGAGGGTACTTTTTTAAAAAATTATTCAAAATTTTCGAAATTGAAAAAAAGAGGCAGTTCACTGCCCACTAGCAAGCAAGGGCAAGACTCAAATTTGATGTGGGCAAGATAGATTTCGCGAGGCCCTCTTCTATGGCGACCTGAAGAAGGATTTTTACTAGCGGTTTTAAAATCAAACAAAACAATGAACACTAAGTGCAACATATGTGCCATATGTTCTTTGGTATTCTCATATCTATGTAAAATGCTACTTAAATGTTTCCAGTCACAAAACCCTCCTTGCACCACCTGAGTTTGGGAATTGCTAAATAGTCTGCATGGAAAATAGTCAACTTTATTTTGGGAATTCGAATAAACTAACCAACGACGATGTTGAGTTTCAACATTATTTAGTTTTCTCGAGAAATAGAAATTGGAAAAGTGTCTGTTATCATCACCTTTGCGATAATATTCATCACCGCTATTTAATTGCTGTGTGGGGCCGCTTCGAACTATGTACAAGTAATTACTGCGTTATAATAATTATTACCAATTAAATATTTCTTACCTTATGTAAAATAGACGAGTACAGGTACCGGTGTGTTACAAATCACAAAGAAAACAAAAAACAATTAAAAAAGTCACTGTTTTAAAATTTTGGGTCAGTTTACAGGAGCAATCAATAAACCTAAACACTATCTATACCGGGTGGGGCGTTCCGACCGACAATCCTTGAAATTTTGAAAAGCCCTACACATACACATACCTAAGGTATTTTTATTTTATTTTTAAGTTCGATAGTTTTCGAGTTATTGAATGACAAAGTTTTGCTTCAAAAGTATGCGTTGTCAACCTTAATCAACAGCTGTTTGGGACGTATTTAGGGAAAAAGATTTAAGAAGTCGTTGACCTTTTTTCTTTTAATTATTGTAGGGAAATCCTCATGAAAAAGCCGGACTTAAGTCGCGGCAATAAGTCAACCATTAGACTAAGCAAAAAATACAGTAGGTTTGCATAGTACTGCATTCTAGAATGATACTTAAGCACTCATTTGCCCTTGAGAAGGTAATAATGTGATTGTATGAACTGAGGAATACAATAACGATCTCAGCTCCTCAACTCAAGTTCCTAATTTAGGCACTTTTTTTTTAAATACCTACGCTAATTAGTTCAGCTTTTGAAACAAGAATTCAAGTTCCATAATTGTTCGTGCTATAACAAAATAATAAAATTAACTAACTTAAATTCAACTTTACATTAAACATAATAAAAGCAATTTACACTATCCATCTTAAGTTTAAAGCCGGCCCTGTCTCCCGCAAACCGACGCGCACACGCCGAAAGGCGATAACAAAGAGACCGCGCCGCTTTGCCTACGTGCCGCCTTCCTTTGCCGGCACCGAGCTAGTGTTGTTCTCCTCAGCCGCGTAGCCGCTTAGCTAAGTGTCGACAGTCGACTTGTCGATACCAACTGATTTATCATAACATAATTTCATTGCAACTCTAAAATCCTATGATGTTCCAACAAGATTTGATTGATTGAAAGGAATAGGGACAACTTTGCTTTACGGTGTACAGTGAATCACAAAAAGAACTTAAAACTACCACTAGAAACAAAAGCACTAATTGAACTCGCAAGCTGAATGCAAAACATTGTTTAATACACATTTCTATCTTTTCTGACAAGCTTTCATTCATTGTACTTAAAGTCGATAAAAAAAACGTGTCCTCAAGGCCTGCCGGTAACTAGTTTGGTTTGTTCGCGGTTATAAGTTTTTAGATCAAACACGATTTAACAAAATAATCGATAACTTTGTTAAAGCGTTTTATCGCGTTAATAATCGAAAACTTAACTTAACACTACGAACTTAAGGGCTTTGTGTTTATTAAAAGAACACAATTTATCGACGTTGGAAACGGTGACGTCTCTACTCGCCTACTTTGCTTCTCCCTACACCGGAGCGCGCTCTGCCCAATTTTTTTAGTCGCTTCGCAGATTTCAACTAGTGCGTGTGTATCAGGTGTCGTAAAAGCGCGAGTGGTTGAGTGGAGTTTTTTACAAATAATACGTAGTGCGAGTGTTTGTGTGAGTGAGTGGCAGTTTTCAAAATGTCTTTACAAGCGCAAGACTATTTGGAATTCGCTTGGTGGGAGCGTAAATTTTGTCACGTGTGCACAGGCATACTCGATTACGTCTTCGGCTGTGCCTACTTAGAGGAGGTGGGCACATCGAGCATCGTATTTAAGGTAAGTGACTGTTGTGTTATTCACAAGTGAGACGAGTGAAATGTGGCGACTTTATCGTTTCGCGGCTTTGCGGAAAGTACAGATAGGTACTTCGTCAATAGGGTTGTCACAACGTACAAAATTGTTTTTTTTACGACTGTTTTAATATGGTCTGAATTCACGTATTGAGTACTTAAAACGCAAGTATGTGAGGTTCTTTACACGATATTTTTGTCAATGTCGGTTATTCCGCCCCACCCTGTATATTCGTTGCCAATGTTTCGTATTATTATGTCATTAACTCAAGAACGGGCTCACCCATTCAAACTAAATTTTCAGGGTTTGTTCAAACCATTTAGTAGATGGTTTATGAGAATTCGGTCAAGTGGTTCTTCAGTTAGCACATGTTTTGTACCTACCCATTCGGAGCGAGGCCCCTTGTACCGCGAGGCCGTAGGCGGTGGCCCACATCGCCCACGCCTTACGCCGCCTCTGAGCGCGACCAATCGTCTTTTTTTATTAATTGTGGTTTATTCAAGATATTTCAAAAAAGATCCTCGGGTGTTAGCCACCTACACAATGTTTACCTTTAAGTACCTTCCACTGGTCGACGGTGATCGAAGCGAGCCCCCAAATGTCATCGATGTTGTGAAGTACAGTCGTCCGCGGCGATTTCAAGTCTTTCGATAGAGCCTCCCATTGGTCTAAACCGTCTATATCGCCAAGTACGCTGCAAAGTGAACGCTTAAACATTAATTTCCTAGTGAAGGGATACCAGTCTTATCATCATTCGCAACCATAAACCCCTGTCTGCTGAACATAGACTCGTCTCCACTTGGAAGTCAGTTCATATTTTCAAATACATGAAAATACCAGTGTATTTCAATCTCTGATATCTATAGTACAGGCTTTTCTCAGTTTGTGACCAAATGTAAGCCTGGTCCGGAATATACATGTATATTTATATAGTTAAATAACAGAAATAACTTGAAAATCAAAAGTAAACACAGTAAGTCTGTTCATGCCCTTAGTTTTCATTAGGCGATGTCATCAAATAAACTGCAAATTGAATAATCTATGAAAACGAAGATATTTATGAGCAGGATGCTTAGCTAGAAACGAACAGTTATGTAGCGTGTTTAAAAATGATTTTAGAGACTCACGAACAAGGTGTTACCTTGTCACCTCGTATCTTTATGAAGCTGATTGTACAGTTTCCGATGCCACCGCTGCGTCGAAATGCACTTCATGAGTTCAAGTACAGTTAGGGTTGCCAGCATTTTCCCAGAAATAAAGTATATTTCGGTCTATGAATTATATTAAACTGTATTTTAGTAAAATGAACAGTATTCTATTTATTTATTATCTTTAATCCATATTTTTAACAGCTTTTTGCACTTTTACACATAATAATGTGTTCGCACATTTTGATGCTAAAAACAGTATTTTGTATACTTTATTTTTGTTCAACAGCGAAAAGTATAATTTGGCGATAAACAGTATACTTAATACTGTTTAACACAGTATGGTTAGCAACCCTAAGTACAGTGTAGTGTCTAGTATCGGTCTCACCTGAGGTCCCCGCCCGCGACGCTAAGTAGCGTGGGCAGCCAGTCGGTGAGATGTACCCGTTGCTGCGCCACCCCGCGCCGCGCCAGGCGCCCGCTCCACAGCGCACTGGCGCCGCGGACGCCGCCTTCCCATACTGTGTTCTTTACCTAATGGTGAATAATATCCCTGGACATTATTACACACAGCGCCGTCTAGCCCCAAGTTTTATGGGATGCTAGACAACGGATATACATACTTAAATACTTTTTCTTGTGTAAATACATACTTAATATACATAGAAAACACCCAGACCAATACAAACAGACATGTTCATGCACACAAATGTTTGTACTGAGCGGGGATCGAACCCGCGACCTTTGGTGTAGTAGCCGACTTCTCAACAATTAGGTACACCAAGACGGTCGTCAATCACTAATCACTATGACACACACTAGATTCCTTTTTATCCACTTTTAGCGTTTTGTGGCTTGTGTGTGGACACAAACCACAAAACGCGCCACAGAACACCGCCACCGCAACTCCATATAGTTTGTATGGTATGGTGCGTGGCCTCTTCATGCCACACGCTACAAACGTTTGTGGCGGCGTTTCAAGGTGTCACAAAACACCAAAACTAAACAATATATTAGAATCCTCGAATCACTTTTGAAGACCTATCCCACACGTAAGGGTTTGAAAAAAATTTTTTTTTAGTTACAATTCCAAGTATGGAGAGCCCCGAAATTAATTGTTTTTTTTAAATTGTGTCCGAATCTCAATGGGGTTCACAGAATACATCTACTTACCAAGTAGCAACAGTATAGCTCTTACAGTTTCGAAAATAAGTGGCTGTGGCATACGGACGGACAGACGGACAGACATGGCTAATCTATAAGGGTTCCGTTTTGTATACGTTACCCTAAAAAGTGAAACTCATTGCAAACTCACCCCTCTCAATGGAAAGTTAGTAGCAGCATTATCGTTGAAGCCCGCCGCCGGACCGCCGTTGTCGGTGGTGAACAGGATGATTGAATTCTCTAGCATCCCGTTAGCTTCCAACGCCTTCACCACTTTGCCTACGGACTCGTCCAGTTTCCATAACACTCCTGTAAAGGCGTTGAAAAATGTGGCTGTTAGTCAAATTTTAAGATAAGAATAATTAATTTTCAGTAAGTAAGTTTGTATGTTTCTAATGGGCCCATATTACCACCCAATGGCACCCTACAGATGGACATCGCCGCAGAGGAAGGCCCCGCAAACGATGGTGTGACGATTTGAGCCGTCACTCCGGTGCATGGGACATATTGGCAGGCATAGTTTCAGAGCTTTGGTAACATCAGGTTAAATATTTAAAATAAAAGTTTGTACATAACAGTGAACTGAGGTAGTGGTAACATTGAAAATATACAAAATACCACATATTGTCGACAGTTTTAAAAATTATTGCCTTCCGCGCTGGTGAAAAACTGTGTTGTGGCAGATGTTTAATGTGAAAATAAAATCATGGAACTTCTTCAAGCAAAATGCAATGGAACTTTATAATCGTCTTCAGGTAACAGAAAATACCTAACTCTAATAACCAATGAATGATTGGAATTCCACAATGCTTCCTACCCTTACTCCTATAGTACAAGCTCTCAGGGCGTACTATATTTTTTCACGCAGACGCTAGCGACTGCGTCAATTATTTGACGTCTGTTGTATAGGAAATAGTACAGCAACAAAATTTGACAATTTAGGTTACCTAAGTTGAGTTGTAAAAAAATTAGGCGTCATTTTACATCGTACAAACCACAATAAAAACCTTTATGGTTTGTTTTATGCTCATACACCACGCTTGTTTTTATCACCTTTTCAAAGTTTGACGAAACTTTGTAAACGGTGCAGAGCGGAGTAGATGTCCCGGGTTGTGATTCTCGCGGATTCGACATAACATCACTTCGAATGTATCAATATCACATCACAAGACTGTCATGATCATGACAGTATAGTCAGAATTTAATTAGGTGCAGTATAATAACAGATAATTTGACCACCCAGACAAGCACAAACAGACATGTTTATGCAAACGAATTTTTATACTGTGCAGGGATCGAACACGTGTACTTCAGTGTAATGTGTTTGTTGGTTGCAAAAATAACCACCTACCCTAATTATTTGCCTTATTTTTTTTTTGCTGTTCGTGAAAAATTTGATGATTACGACCATTGTTGACGACTGATATCCGGTAAAACTCGAATGAGTTTATGTGGACATCATCTGTATATTTATTCACATGTATTGTTTTCACTTTGGAAAATGAATAAATAAAAAAATAGGCAATTTAACCAATACACCAAATCCGTCGACTATTAGTATTAGTATATCATCAGAAGGCCACCCAATAAGCTTCGCGGTAAGTTACCTGCAAACTTCTGCCTCTGCCGATCCTTGATATAAGCGAACCGTTCGACTACGTCTTCGGGCGCGCGGATCGGCTCGTACGGGTTGCCGGAGTGCACGGCAGAGTGCGCCACCATCAGGAACAGCGGAAAGGACTGGTTGTGGCCGTGGATTTGCTAACAACAATTGATAGAGGCATAGTCAGCATCGAAACTATATAAATAAGCAATCTGTTTATTTCTATGACGGTTTCAACAAAGTAAAGGAGACATAGTTCGCACGATGATTCTACCAAAAACACTCTGAAAAGAAACCTGATAGTTGCTTCACTGAGCTACTCATTTTAGCGAGATTATTTAGAAGTTGAGTGCCCGCTGATTGTAAAGCTGTGCAAGCCAAAATTTGAGCTAATAGCTAATCGATTCAAATAAAGAAGTATAATAGAGATTATTACAATTAATTATATTACGCGTATGGAAGTGACGCAAATAGTAAGACCTTGACAGGTAAATTCGTATTCCATGGCTGAACTCGGAATTCCAACTAAGTTTAGACTACCAGCAGTTTGCATTATAAATAGAAATAATTCTTTTGTGAATTTCTTACCCTCACGGCTTCCTCAGTGTAGATATCAGTGGCATACTTCCCGAAGAGATCATGTGCCACAAGCTCAGTGTCTGAAAATAATAAGTCCTAACGATATAACAGAGTATATGCTGCATTCCCATATTATTTCAAAATGCTGCTTCAAACGGCAGCTTGATAACATTAACAGCTTGAGACATTTATTTCTCGGAACAGAAAACAATTCAAGTGAATGTTTCTCAATATAGTTACACTGAGAAGCATTGGAGCTAGCAGTTTCTCAGAGGAGCAGATATACAGAGGCGTTCACATAAACCATTACATAGGCTGCATCCTATGCTGCTGACATAAGATCCATTTTGCAACGGCTTTGTAAGTATGATGTGAACGCCTCTGTACATACATCTGGGAATAGTTTACATACCTCGTCTAAAATCGAAGCCCCAAGATCCCTTTTCAGCGTTTGTGTGGTCGTACATGTCTATCTTTCCGGTTATGAAGCCGGTGTGAGTATCAAATCTGCAAGATAAAACACAGCTGACGTTAAAAATACAGCAGTTAGAGAAAATTTAATAAATACTATAAATACAATGGGGAAACGTAACAAAAAGAGAGAGCCATACCCCAGCGGTTAAGCTCGTTGGCATCGAACCCACGACTTACAGGCATTCAACCATAAGGTTCAAGAAATTATATAGGAAGTTTGGGCTTTGCAACATAGTTCTTTTTAAGCACATCGGACAATTAGAATCGAGAATAATTGAAAAACGGACACACAATATTATCTTTTGTTGTTGACGAATTGGTATCCAACTGAGTTGAGAAAGATAATTGAAGCAAAGTGATAGTTTTTAGCACTTTTTATCAGTCACACAAACCGCTTTATCTACTTATTGACTGAATAGACAAGAGCCCACTTACCCCCTGTGTTTAGGCAGGTACTCTTTCTTGTAGCTCCCGAGGTGCCACTTGCCTACCAGATGCGTTCTGTATCCCAAGTCCTTCAGATATTGAGGCAAAATCTTCTCCGAGAGAGGCAACCCCCGAGGTTCGCTTCCGTAGATGACGCCATGTTGCATGCCTTAAAATATATTTTATCAAGAAAACAATATGAATTAGACTTTTCTGCTCTATTTTCCTTCCTTATCGTGTATTTTATTCGTGTTATTATTCAAATGGAAATTACTATAAAACAGAGCATTAACCGACCAACTAAAGTGAGGGTTAGTAAGTAGCCCTGCTCATTTGGTTTTGACGCAGAACGTCACTTTCGCAAATGGTCACCTCGACAATTTTGGTCACTTTCGCAGAATGTCACTTTCGCAACTGGTCACTTTCGCAGAATGTCATTTTCGCAAAAGGTCACTTTCGCACAATGTCATTTTCGCAAAAAGTCACTTTCGCATTTGGTCACTTTCGCAAAACGTCTTCATCATCAGAAACAAGTCGGTGTCAGATTGAATTAAGAACAGGTCCATTGGAGCTGTTTTTTGTGTGACCGCATTTAGTGCGCAGCCGTATCTTCCTTTTTTGGAATACATTATATACTTTTTTCCTATTTTTATACTGAAACTAGACTACCATAATAAAGATTTGATGTTAAATATTTGTTTTTTATTGATTGGTTGTTAGAATTTCCTTTATAAATTCTCTATTAAGTGTTTTAATATAAAAGAGGTATACTCCATCAAAATCTTTATTACGGTAGTCTAGTCTCAGTATAAAAATAGGAAAATACAATTATTTCAATAAGGGTTTTATTAAGTAACCCTATAACGTATTACAAAAAAAGGAAGATACGGCTGCGTACTAAATGCGGTCACACAAAAAACAGCTCCAATGGACCTGTTCTTAATTCAATATGACACCGACTTGTTTCTCATGATGATGACGTTTTGCGAAAGTGACGTTTTGCGAAAGTGACCAAATGCGAAAGTGACCTTTTGCGAAAATGACATTGTGCGAAAGTGACCTTTTGCGAAAATGACATTCTGCGAAAGTGACCAGTTGCGAAAGTGACATTCTGCGAAAGTGACCAAAATTTTCGAGGTGACCATTTGCGAAAGTGACGTTCTGCGTCAAAACCGCTCATTTCTCCACAGATCGTCTATGTAAGTATACCACCAATACTTAGAATACATAATATGATATACATATGTTATCTGGATCTCCCGGATGTTCCACAACAGTTGGGAAGGGAGTGAGTTCATCTACAATGATCTACCCACTTATGGCAGAAAAAGCATTGCTTATTTGACTCAGATGTAATCTCGAGTTGGTCTTAACATCGTTTGACCAGGCGCGCCTTTGTTTCTCGAACAGATTTTTATTTACTTACATAAAACTTATCTTTAAGTAGGTATTTACTCATTGCAAAACTGTCGCGTTGGTAGCCTAAGTACCTATTAATCAAACACAGTCAGTATCTTAACTTCGTGTTTATAAAATAATAGGATAGCAATAGCAACAATATATATTACCTACTTACTTTACCTGCCTACTTTTTAATTATTGATACTTTGAATGTCATGATCGCTATAATGAGAGCGTTACAAGTCTAATCCAGCATACTTTTTTTCGTGGTATGGTATATAAAAAAGATCATTGCAAGGGCATGTTCATGGATTTTATGCTCTATTTAATGGGGTCCGGCTAGATAAAGAGCTATCTTGAAAAGTCTTGTTGCAGTTATTTCTTTCTTAGTTGAGTTTTTAAAATTGTCATACACAACACATCGTGATGATAAGTCGAGATAATACCTCTAGGATATGTATGTACGCATGACCAACTGACCTTAAGCATAGCAGAGCTTGTTCTACGGACGGATGTCAAACACAGATAAACATATTAATACGCAGGCTTTTAATTAGTTGCAGTAAAATAAAATTATATTCGATAAAAAATCAGTAAGAAATTTTCTGTCAATTTCTCGTAATTTGACTGCACCTAATTACTCAAACTGTTAAAGACTTTTGTGATGTGAAGTGTCACACAGGGTGTGAAACTGACCCCTGGACCCCCAAGTAAGTAAGGAATATTATGGTTACCTGTATGGATAGGGTACTTCCCGGTCATAAGGGCTGACCTGGAGGGTGTGCAGATAGGCGTGACATAGCTGTTCTGAAGCGCCAGGCCCGACCAGGCCAGCGCGTCGATGTTCGGAGTGGGGATCTGGTTGGATCCGTGGAAGCCTACATCGTTCCAGCCCTGGAGGGAGGAGGCATTCATAATAAATGTTAGATCATCGACATTTCAGGCAAAGTTTTTTAACTGCTGTTAGGAGAATCCTATTATAATCAGTGATCGATCACAGTTAAAGAACTAAAGTGTCTCAATCTAAATTGAAGAAGAGACATTTAACTTGAAAATATGTATGTTTCGGTAACATACTTACCGGAAATATAGTAGTGAAATGGTCCCATAGTCGGACCCACCACTCAGCCTACTGGCATCGTTCCCTACCACAATACTACCCTAAAAATAGTATTTGCTCAAAAGGTAGAAAACAGAAGTGTAGAAGCCCTTGAAAGCTAACTACCGCAGCAGGTGGCCGTCGCTTGCGCACTCGTTAGAGATGCCCGTGGCTCCCCTCCTGTCCTGAGCCACGGGCAATCCAATTGATGGCAATTTTCACTTACTGCTATAAATACAGATTAAACTGGTCTTGCTTGGCTCCGACTTTTTTCGAATCGATATAAGATGCTACTACTATTACTTCTCGTAGTAAACTTATGTGTCGTTGTTATCATGAAAGTTTTGATAACTGTTATAATTATAGGTGAGACTGCCTAGTTATCTATATTCAAAAAGGTTGGGCCAGATTCCGAATTTATAGTTTTGTTATGGTGTAGTAGTAGTATGTTGTTGTAGTGTAGTATACCTTAACTGAGGAGTGATATCATAATAAACAAATAAAACCGGTAAAGAGCACTACGCACAAGCAAGAACCAAGTTAAGGTTTATTTAGGAAAACAAATGATTAATGAGATGTCTCAATGAGGCCCATGCTATTTCGTGGGAAACAACAAAAAAAGAACGGTTTTCTAATTATTTTTAAGGGAAACGAAACCGGATTTTTCGTCAAAGCTGTTCTGTTTCAATTTCGAGCAACACCAAGACTCCACAAAGAAATTCCTATCGAAAGTGTGCACTATCACTAACCAGGTCGTCGGCTACAATCAGCACGATATGCGGGCGATGTCCAGCGCAGAACGCGACCGCGCTCAGCAGCAGCGCGCGCGTCAGCATGGCTCGGCGGACGCGGCGCGACTGACCCGATAATTGCTGTTAGTGTTTACTTACTTGCGTGTGCGCAGGGAACTATGCGAATCACACTTTCATTCATGAGATTACGGTGTGTGGAGGAATAATTTTATATCCGCCGAATTCACAAACGCAAATTAAAGTTTAGCATCTCACAACTATAGCTATGCCACTATGAGTTTTATAGACAATTTACGGGACGACATAACTGTGAAAGCGTGCTCAAACTAGATTGACGTTTGTGGATTCGGGGGTTAGGCACTGCCTTAGCGATTCTCACTAACATAATTTCACAATTTCGATCCAGCACGCTCAGTTAGCTTCATCTTGAATCGTCATTCAATCATTCTTCCTCATTGGCATGAAAATTATTTTATTACCTTATTCGGCTTAGATCTTCCTAATCGAAAAATGACATTTGCGAAGTTATTCATTTTTACAGAAGGCCAAAATCAAAGTGAAGTAAAGCGTGAAGAGTGAACGTAAGAATGGCGCACGCCTGGTGCTTCGTCTTGTTAATCTTACTCTGATGGCATAATCAACAGGTGATAATTGAGATGTCCTCCATTGGTTTTGTGGATAATTAAAAGCTCTCGCTCGTGGTTTTCCATCAAACAAGCAATAAATCTATATTTTCGTGATTGTAACCTATATTAATAACCTTTAAAAACTAACCTACCCTCGTCTCTCGAATGTATCTTGCCAGAATCAGACCAAGACATTTACATTGATTTTACATCAAACCTGCGCTTGAACAATCTGTGTGTTTTAAATGCTCTCTTCATTTCCGCTTTGGTGGAAGCCCAGCTTTACTATGCGCCCTACTAAACGTGATGTCGATCTCGGGTTGTTGACATCACGCATTCACACGCAGTGCACATGCATACAGAGAAAGTAACCTTGCATGATTATACTGAACATTGCAATTCGCAATACTGTATGCGTACATTTTAAATACCAGTTTCTGATAACTGCCTAACGCAATAATTAAGTGCCGTAACTGGTTATTTAAAAAACCTTAACCAACTTCAGATATCTATAGACCACAAGAAATGTCGAAAAATAATGTTAATTGTTTAGTTGTACTTGTAACAATAACTTGGTTACCCTATTGACAGTATGTTGGGGTCACATCATTGGTGCTCACCAGTTGGCGCCACTGGCAAAGTAACGTCCATCAGCTGTCAAAAATACAGACTGCCTAGTGCGAGTTTCAAGAAAGTTTTAAAGTTTTTTTAAAAAAACAGTTACTCGCCGGACTACGAAGCCATAAAAGTTCTCATTAACAATTGCGATGTGTTTGGACGAGGAAACTGCCACTATCTGCCGGTATCGGGAGCAAAAACAGGTAATTAATTTAAAATAATGACAAAAAAATGGTTTCATATTGTTTAATTAAATAATTAAAGGAAAGAATGCGGATGCTGGCAGCATGTCCCCGTTTTGCGAGTAGATAGGGCATTTGGATTTGTTAAGGTGTGTGGATAGGGCAGAATATGTTGATTCCTCTTAAAAAAATGTCTTCAAACATATATACTATGGTGAATGTTATTGAAATATATAAATAAAATAAATTTAAGAAGTAACAGTTTTCGGATTTCAGCAAATGAAACAAGTCAAATAGAAACCATTTATTTATTATTCATGTAAATTACAGTCCATTAACTTGTACCTATCACACACAACGCTTACGGACGAAAATAAAATGCATTGAGACAAACAATATATTAATCTATCGCGTAGATATAAACTAAAAGAAGATATGAATTGTAAACCTTTTGTTAAGGACACATTGATGTGTGAACTAGGTATTATAGGATATATAAATGATTATAAATGGCCGTTAGTACGCACCGCGTCGTATGCGCATCCCTTTCGTTCCGTTTATACCTACGCCTTACCGCGCGACTTAGCACGCTATACTATACGAGATCACTATGAATCATGCTCTATACATCCATTATTGTACTGTACTAATGTACATCACACTAATTATCCAATAAATGCAATAAATACTTCCTGTTTGTGATGAACAATACATCTCATTTAAGAAAAGGTCTAATGAGAAATATCGATATGATAGTAAATGAATACAACTTGTTTTGCAAAACCGATAGTCTTAAACAAATAAGTACAATAGGAGCATGACTCATTATCGTGATAATACGAGTGAATGTATAAGACTACATTTTATATTATACAATAATAAATATGAATACATATTTTAGACTTCATTTAAGACTGGTATTTCAAACTTAATTACAAAATAACAGAGTATTTGGGGAAAAATAGATTTTTAGATTAAATATAATTAACTAACTAATTCATTAAAAGGACTAAGAAAAATATAATCTAGCTGCTTTTATAGATAGGTGGTTAGATATACCAGTCTTAAACAAGTATTATTATATAGTATTATATTCGTCAATCGCTTAAAATTTAACGAAAGGATATCTTACAGCGGTCCTCACACTCAATTGCTTAAAAATATTAACAAATAAGCTTCATACAATTTTGTTCACATGTTTAATACGGCCGTAGTTAGAGCCGTCGTGGGCGGACTTTCAGGCAGCAAAATATTTATTTTAAATAAATATTACAATATTTTTTGTGACTTAGGTTACCGTTACTTAAAACGAGAAAAATAATATTTATAAATTAACTTTATAATGATGTTATGGTGTGTCCAGGATGTAACAATCAAACTTAAATGCAGTGCAGGAGTAACACTGACTATAATGAGCAAAGTTGAATTACTCCCATCGAAGATAGTCTAGGTTGTTGTAAAGAAACAATAAATCGCCCTCAACGATCTCTTTCCACAGGCTTCATAGGCAAACAAACGAGACAGACATGAGTTCTTTGGTAGAAACTAATTAAAACAAAAAACGCAGCAACGCTAAACATCACTAGCGCCTCTAGCGGCGAAATATTGAAGTTTAAGAAATTTGGTCAATGGGTAGTATACGAATTTCACCCCTAAAGACACTCGTGGCATCTTGACGCTTTAAAAGAACATCACAGTATGCGAAATGCAACTTTCTACTATAGACCTTTTAATTATGAGGATAAAGCTCATAGTTATTCGCCGATCGCCCAAGGCACAATACGACGTGAGAGATGTCTATATAATAAATGGATTATGCATAAATACTTGGGTAGAAATACTACCCAAGTATTTATGCATAATCCATTACAATACTTAGTGATAAACGGAGTCCTGTCCACTCCAGAGATATTTAGATAAAATACACTTGAAAACACCAAGTACTTAGTTTCTCTTACGGGTATCGATAAATGGTTATACAATGATACACATCTATTATCCACAACATAAAAAGCATCTAAACGACTAAGTATTATGTATGTTGACTATAGTTATAGGTGGTATGGCCACTTTAAACACGCTAAGTAAAGTTGTGGGTAAGCCAACGCGATCAGAAATAGGAGCGACTGAAAGATGTTTTAAGTCTATCCATATTATTATCAACCTGCTTCCCGGGCATGAAAACTTAAGCATACTTTGGATGTTTAACGTTATCCAGAGTTGTCGTAGTACCTGATGAAATAGGTAAACCTACAGTAGGATCTTGTACTACAATTTTGTTTTTCATCGCGTTGGTTCGCCCACACTTAAAGAGAAGATAGTGGACAGAACATATGAAGGAAAGTTTACTAACCGAGGTTTGCTTCTATAAATCTACCCGCAGTCTCGTACCCATCTGTTCTACAGAAGCAGTGGCACCGTCTCGCTCACACGTAGCGCCGTCTCGCTTACTCCTTGCGCGGCTTCCGTTTCCGTTGACCGTCGCCAGCGCCCTCTGTGTCCACAAGAGGCGTTGCCTGGGAGAACAAAGAAGATTTACTCACCAAACATGGTAAAATTACAACCACGACAAGCTTAAATACATCTACATCTTAAAAACTGAATTTTGAAATTGAATAAATTCATTAAGACACGGTGTAAACAACCGTCAAATTAGAATCAGAAAACGGAAAATGCTTTCAACAATTCTTGATTTTAGGTTTGATTCAAGAGATATTTTTCCTTGAAACCTTATGTTGGAATTATAATGGAACCAAGCTAGACTAAAGCTAGGCAATCGCGTTTAGTTATGTGTGCATAAAAACATTTCATAATGCATATCGTTTCCTAGGATTTAGTTCATGATGATGTAGTTTCTGGTGATACCCAGTTGCTCAGTTGTGACAGTGGATTGGCGACGATCGCAGTTGTAAAGCAACGCACGACGCGTCAGAAATGGAATGGTGACCAACCCGATCGAAATCGAGTGATGTATTGTTTGGGGCAACTCCGTGTTTTCAATGGAAAGTTAGGAGTTAGTCCCAGCTGACGTCGCTAGACGTCTGTCGTAAAGCCTAGCCGAAGGCAATAGGGCGGCTTGATAAACATCTGAAAGTGAGGTTTATCACTAACTGAATTGCCTTCAACAATTCACATTTTTTTTCCTAATATGTTAGCTTAGTCTGCCTGTTGGGAAGATATCTCTTTTTAGATTTAAGTCATCTGTACTTTATGTTATCCAAAATATTGCCAATTATAACTTTCTTCTTGTGTACGAATAAATAAAGTATTTGAGTCTATTATTATGTGTATTTTTGTTTGTTTGATTTAGTTTTTGACGATTCAAAAGCACTTGTATTACGGTCTGTTTAAATAAAGATATTTTGTACTTTGATTGTTATCCCTCACCTCATCAGCCTCTGGTCCCTCCAGATCCTGCTTGCTGACGCGCTCGTGCTCCTGCTCCCCTCCAGCCGAGTCGGGCTCCAGCTCCCCCTCAGCCTCCCCTTCACCCTCCGAGTGAGGGTCGTCCTCCGTCACGGCGTCGCTCTTCTTCAGCTCAGCTTCGGGGTCCTGGGTTTGGGAGACAGTTATATTAGCTCACCTCGTCAGCCTCGGGTCCCTCCAGATCCTGCTTGCTGACGCGCTCGTGCTCCTGCTCCCCTCCAGCCGAGTCGGGCTCCAGCTCCCCCTCAGCCTCCCCTTCACCCTCCGAGTGAGGGTCGTCCTCCGTCACGGCGTCGCTCTTCTTCAGCTCAGCTTCGGGGTCCTGGGTTTGGGAGACAGTTATATTAGCTCACCTCGTCAGCCTCGGGTCCCTCCAGATCCTGCTTGCTAACGCGCTCGTGCTCCTGCTCCCCTCCAGCCGAGTCCGGCTCCAGCTCCCCCGCCTCAGCCTCGCCCTCCGAGTGAGGGTCGTCCTCCGTCACGGCGTCGCTCTTCTTCAGCTCGGCTTCGGGGTCCTGGGTTTGGGACACAGTTATATTAGCTTTTTTATGTATTGATTCATTTGTACGACATATGAAGTTACATTACATAATCTGTCGCAGGCAAAATAAACGTTTCGTTAAACAATTTGCTGTAAAATTAAGTTGTTTATTAAAGTGAACTTAACTTGAAAAAACAAAGCCAGCTTTTTATTAATTTAATTATTATTTAATGAGTGGGTACTCTAGGCATCATGTTGGATTTTAGGTCACAAACACATGAAACTTTTGAAGATCATACTTGTATTTGTGAACTTTACAGCTAGTTAAAGTTGACGTTGCTAGCCAGAGTAGACATCCTGATAAAACATGATATTTCAGCTTCATTCAAACCTACACCTTACTGTATTTAAGATAACCTTAACTTTACCTTATCGTTACCTTGTCAGTATTGTACACATGTCCCCTTCAGAAGTAACCTAAAGACCTTACCTTAACAGGCACGCAGCACCAATAGCAGAAGAAGCCCACAAAGAGGAAGGAGCCGATGATGACGACGGCGTACACCCACGGGTTCTCGCCCGCGTACTTCAGCGCGCGTTCTAGGAACGAGTCCTGTAACAAGCAAGCTAGCTGCTACTCACACACTAACTACTTACACACTAGTTTATACAGCTAAATCAGTACTTAGCCACAGTACACAGCGAACAGTAAAATATCTACATACAAACGTGCCGCTCTCGGTTTGAATGTGTGCAAGCGCATACGATAGCATAAAATACGGGGGGATAAAATGGCGGCAGTACGTACGGGCTGTGCCGCGTGTCTGTGTGCACGATAGGCTAATAACTCGGCGGGCGGCCTTAGACAACCTACTGTTTATACTGTGACTTAGCTTTGGTTCAGTATTAACTGGCCCAACACATAATTGCAGATTACTTGCTATAAAATGCAAAGGAATACGTTGGACGGGTAAATTTCGTAGTTAAGTTTTTGATTGTTAATTAATGTTTAGACTAAGTTTTTGATATTTACGTTTTGTTATTGAGGCAACGAACACACGTATTTTACTTATGTTCTTGTTCTCATGTAAGTGACTTATTGCCGCACTCAGGGACGTCAATTAACGTTGATGGTTCATTCGAGTCAAAATTCCATTTTTAAAAAGAGACTTTATAACAAATTGAATAAAGAACTTTTAAGAATGTAAAATTTTGACTCTAGTGAACCATTAATTCAAGTCTCTGAGGGCGGCAATTAGATCTTAAGTGATTTCATACTTGTCCTTTGACCTGGCATCAACCTTACCAATCAATCGTTCCTAATAGAAAGCCAAGTTCACAGTGACCAGCCGAACGCATACTTTCGAAGGCAAAGGTTGTGGATCTGAGTTTTTTTGTGGGCGACAGTTAAATTTAAAAATCACTGTATTCTTATCGCGAACGAACTATAGTAACACATTCAACGCCATGAATTCTTCAAATCCGGAAGACGTAAGTTCGAATGAATCAATGTTTTTTTTGGCGTTTCTATCTCCTAACTGATTGATTATGCATTAGGCATTTGAAAATCTAGCAAAGTTTCATACAACAAACATCACACTTTTAGCGAGATACCGGATACAAGGCAGTTGTTCCACCGGCGGCGATAAACTAGAAGCGAGTGGAGCTAGAAACTAGAAACGAACTGGCGAGAATCGGCAAAGTAGTTCTGTTTTTGTCGTTGGGCGAGTGAGCGAGTATGCGAGTAAGACCGGCAATTACTCGTGTGCCTGCCTGCCATTCAAAGACGCACTGTTCAAAAATGACCACTCGAATGACAAGACAATGACAAAAATGATCGCCGAGGGAATTTATCTCACATAGCTCATGTTGCGACAAATTAGTGGAGCGAGTCCTAGCTTGAGCGAAAAAATAGCTGATAGTCTGTCGCTTTCTAGTCGGACAACTGCCTTAAGCGATAGAGTAGCGCGAATCCGACAAATAAATCACGAGGGACTAGCGAGATACTTTATCTAACACTCAGACGTAGCGCAAATCTGGCGAGTAATTCACTTTTTTAGCTCGATTAGCCTAGCTAGATTAGCCTAGCTAGATCAAGTGATAGACCTCTCTAGCGCGCTTCACGAGATAGGCGACGTAGAGCGCGACGGGCGCGGCCACGTACAAGACGTACGCCGCCCAGTAGCCCGGCGCGTAGTTCATGGCGCGAAGGAGGCGGCCCCAGACCGTTCGCTACATCATTCAATACACAACATTCATTGTAGTGTATGTTATCTTGGATTTTTTATTTTATGTTTGTATTTCTGTATTTTTTTTTGCCTTTGTGTTTTATTTCGAGTAAAATAAATATCCGCATTTACGAAAACCTCCCCTTTTGCTTACTATGACGATTTACAACTGTCAGTTCAAGATAAGTGTAGAAACGATTTAAAAATACATAACACGACTTAGTTTTCTTAAATTCGGTTGAACAAAATAACCTCTTCGAATAGGTTTTGACCATCGGATCGCAAAAAAGACTGAATTATCCCAAAAAAGTTGTATAACTTCATCTCCTCATACCTATTTTGAAGTTTGAACTAAATTACTAAGAAATCTAAGAATTCCAACCACAGCAGATTAGTGCTGATAAAATTTTGAGTTCATTAACCCCTGGAGTGTTGCAGGAGCTGATTCAGCTCATTAGGAAATTAGTGCAGTTCCAAGCGGCAAATGTAGGCCTAGTATAATTATGTCTTTCGCGCCAAAAAATTAACCATTTAGGCCATTGGCATTTTCGCATTTTTTGGCTTTTGGGCCGTTTTGGCGCCAAATGATGACGCGCAACGATCTACCGTCATTTTAGTAAGATTCGGCGATTACACGCCTGACAGCTCGTATGCCTCCTACACTTAAAGGATTAAGAGCAATAGGCATGACGACAGTATCAAATAATCAACGATCTGAATATTTTAGAGGAAAAAACATATTAAAAGATTTAAAAGACACTACATTTTCGATAAAGAAAAGGATTAAATACTGCAAATCGCCATTTTGACTCGAACACCAATCACGCGCACTGACGTCACTCTCTAGGAAATCAACAAATTTCACTGTTGTTATCATACAAGTGAGTTTCACAGACAAGTGATGTTTACTAAGGAGTGACGTCACAGCGGACGCCATGACACCTGCGAGCTTTTTTCGCGCGCTGTTGATAAATAGTAGGAAAATGTCCTCAAACTTTGTTAAACCGACCTTTGAAACCAAAATAAAGTTTTTTTCGTATAGGTACAATACATTTGAAATTTTCAAACAGATGAAAGATTTCAAACTGCTTGGATCAAAACCTGTCATTTTTTACAAAAGTTCCGAATCGAGATAGAATAACAGTCAGCCTGAATAAAGAGGGGTTTTGTTAGTGTGACTCTGAATCCCTCAGTCTTAATAGTGATGATTTAGGATTTAAAAAACCTAAGCATGAAATTAAAAACATTTTTTTTCCCCATCATTTCGCTATTAATCCTTCATAACTAAGTTAAAAACATTTCTTACAGTAAGTTAATTTGGGTTTTGTTGCAAAACACATTAATAATCCTTAATTAATAATTAGAACTTTCGGTTGCCCTGTTCGACCAAACAACTTACAGCAAAAATGATATTATACTCAAACTGTTTTTTTTCCACTTATACAGCCTAAGATTGTTAAAAAACGTCAATTTATGTTATTCTTCCATTTTGTTGCAAATCCTTATGGTCCTATGTTGATTTTATCATAACTTTAAAACTTTATGCGAAGAAAGAAATTAAATATGTAGTCTCTAACATTAGGTAACATAAATGGTACTCACGGAATCCCTGGATATCTTGTCGCGTTTGAGCTGGAAGGTCTGGCGAGCCCACTGTTGGGCAACACCGATGTCGTCGGTCACAATCACGTTGTCGAAGAAAAGCATCGGCGACATCGACCACAGCTCGAATCCAATAGCGTGCTGGAGGGGACGGAAATTACGAACAAAATAATATAGGATTGTAATGTTTTCTAATATTTACGCGATGATATAGGATTGTACAAAGACCAGCGCCCCAAGTCTGCTAACTAATCGTAATTGAGTCTCAATCGGCTAATTTAACACATTTTTTTTTGAAAGATGTCAAATTAGACTATTGAGACTTAATTACGACTGAATTCAAGGCGTTCTATAATGAGCAGAATGGGGGCCCTGATTACAAAGCCATAACGCGTTCTGATATTATTAGCAAAATTACTATTTTCTGAAAAACTATTAGCAAAGTAAAGACGTGCCGAAATATTCGTTTGGTTTTCGGCATGCCTTTTTGACTATTGGTAGGTATTCGGCCGAATTATTCGGTTTTTGTGCTGAACATATTCAGTTCGAGAATTTTCTTGGCAACACGACACGCAATACAACTAAAAGATAAACTTTTTATGCAAACTTTCTATCATATTAATTATTTAAAAACTATGAAGAATGTGTTTAATTAAGGTAACACAATAAAGCACTGATACGTAGCGTCATGCAAGAACCTGTTTACGAGGTAAGGCAATGAAATTGTATACCGATTAACTTGATCGAATATTCAGTTCGGTAAAGGTTATTCGGTGAAACCACTATTCGGCGCATTTTCAAAAGTTAGATTAAATTTAAAAGTTGGATGACATGAATCTGCCGACTTGTAATTTATTGGTCTGATAATTTCTATCTGACTATTGAAAAAACCCCTGTAAAACTCTTTTAGCATAAAATAAGAAAGAAAGAAAGAAAAAACGTTTTTTGGACTTTGGACATCGTACACATACAGACATAAACAAACAAAACAAAATGGTTAAAGAAAAAATTAAAATAACAAAAGAAAAACGAACAAAAATTTCCACCAGACAGCAGCGTCACAATGTCCAAAATTAAATGGACCCCACTCAGCTAATGTCTGGACCTGATAGGCTCAGACGCTGATTTTCAGTGGGGCCTTAAGTTTAAATGCTACTTACAATGGGCGTCATACGGAAGGGATGGTCGTCCTTGAAGAAGTGCGGGTTGGGGATGCGGCGCGGGGACCACTTGCCCTTGTAGTTGGGGTTCGTGATCAGCGGCGCGCGCCAGATGCCCTGGGGAAAACGTATTATTATAAACTTACTTAGGTCCCAGCGAACGAAGTGCGTTCCCTGGGACTTAAGTAAGAAAAAATTCATCCATTCGTCCATTTTTTTAATATACATTAAACAAAAACACGACCGTGACGTCACGTAGAGAACGTAACGTCACGTTCCTGTTTGTGTGTGTGTGAATGTGTGGTGAAAAATTCCGGAAATGGAGGTGACAAAAAATATTTTATAGTTATTATTGTTTTTAGCATTTTCCATGCAGTATCTTTATTAAAGATCTGAAAACCAGAAAAAGACATTTGGTCATCTTGGAATTATTTCGCTAACCTACTACACTAAAAAAAAAGATGCGGTTCGATTCCTGCCCGATGCCAAGATGACCAAATTTATTTATTTGTTTATTTTACTTTAATAAAGAATGGTCTTTTTTTTATGTAATAGGGAGCAAACGAGCCAGAGGGTCACTTGATGGAAAGTAATCACCTCTGCCCATGGACAACTGCAACACCATAGGTGTCACGAGATGCGTGGTCTTTCAAATGTCAAAAAACGTCGGTCAAATGTCTTTTTTTGGTTTTAAAATATTGTATGTTTGCATTACCTTGTAGCTGGGGTTGGGTATGGAGGGAGCCTTCCAAGTGCCGCAGCCCGGGGCCGAGGCGCAGGCCGGGTTGTCGATCAGCGGCGCCTCCCACTCGCCGTCCATGTCCTCGTCCCAGTCAGAGGGCTTCACCGCGTCCGGGTCTGGAGGGAAATAATATTCGTTGTAGGTGCGGGTAAATAGTGAGTTTGTGAACAGTGGTATTGGCAGCGAACGTTATAAGACTCCGATGGAGGGTAGACCCACATCTCCTGTTACTCCATGATCATCATGGCGCTTGTATTAGCGCGGAAATATAATTAAATACATTGTAGCAATCAAACCATTGCTAACTATTAACTAAAAAAACTAACTAAAAAAACTATTAACTAAAAAAACTAAATAACTAACAAAACTAAACTAAATTAACTAAAAAACCTATTTGGATAAAATATTCTATAATATCAAACCATATTATAGAATATTTTATCCAAATAGTTTTTTTAGAGATCTGAAAACTAGAAAAATTTGGTCATTTTTGGCATCAGGCGGGAATCGAACAAGCATCTTTCGCAAAACGGGCGGCTGCCCCTAACCGCTGTGTTACCAAGACCATTAACAGACCGGCCGAATCTTTCTGGTATATTTATCCCATGAGCCAGGATTATTTCATCAATGTTATAGGCATCCTCCTCTAACCTCTTTTGTTTTTCTTCAAAATGACAATGTAAACCCCTGAATTGACAAAAGTCAATCAAGGTTGAGTAACCTTCAAACTCATGCCGTAACATGCAACTGATAGTGACAGCTTTACTTATAAAATCCTTACTCACTTACTGTAATCTGTTTGTTTACCTAATTTAAATAAATAAATAAAAGCTGCTCAAGTTTGATTTGCGACTGAAAGGCTCCAAAAATGGAACAATAAAGAAATGTAGATTGTTTACTAACCTGGGATCATCTCGGGCTCATCTTCGAGCCAGCCATCAGGCTTCACTGCGTTGGGGTCCACGATCGTAGCTGGTGCTTCCTCGTCCCAGTCTTCCGGCTTGGAGGCTGTCGGGTCCACAATCTAAAACAGAATATACACTCGGAGTTTTTACTAACTCAACAAAACACAACGCTAAGAGTAATTTAACTTGAATTAGAAATAAGTTTCTATTCAGGAATTAGAAACGGCTCAAAAAAAAAGATTTTTTGGGGTTAGGAGCATTTTATACGGTAAACGTAAAATTTCACGATACCCTAAAATGTATGTTTGTGTACCTATGCAATGTAAGAGAGAAAATAATATATTACGCGTTCGACCGTAGATAACTGTAGCCTGTATTCGACTGTAGCGAATTATAAGTTTTGCTAGATTGTTTGGGTATACTGGCGGCTCTTTACTAGCGGCGCCAGTTCTGGTCCTAGCTCATATTTTTACTCTTGAACTTGGGACACTGGGTGTCATCCTGTGAATAACTGGTACAGAATGCCCTTCGGCATTAAGTACGCTATTTGGACCTTTTTCATGTGACAGTAAATCCTACCAATATCATAAATGCGAAAGTTATGTGTGAATGGATGAATGTATGTATGTTGCTTTTTCATGTTAAACTGCTGAATGGATTTTGATGACACTTTAACATAATGTTGCTTATACATCTGATTAGGACAAAGACTACAATTTATAAAAATACGTAATTTTTCTTAGCTTTAGGTCACGCGGAGGAAGTCGCGGGCGGCCGCTAGTAAATAAAAAATAAATACAGAAGCTTTATGATCAGAGTATCTTACCTTCTCCCTCTCATCCCAGTCCTCAGGCTTGTTGTCATTAGGATCGTCGATCTCCTCCGGCGGGTTGACGGGCGGAGTGAAGTCCTCCAGCAGAGAGCCAGCGTTAACTTCTTTGTTGTCGACTAACACGCTGAACGTGTTGTCCGGACGCACTATCAAAGTGTATAGGTGGGGGGATTTGTCCTTGTATGTGTCGTCGAGGCGTTGGCTGGAAAATAATAGCTGGAGTCAGATTGCGTGTTGAAATAACGTGAAAATTTGTCACGATAAATATTTGCTATTCAATCTGAGAGCAAGAACACTTATCAAATATTATAGAGGTAAAAACTTAAAGAATGATCTATGTGACCAGAAAAATGCAAGTGATATTGTCGCATGATTTTTTATTTTACACAGTGGTATTACCTCTCGGTTTAGTGATTAAGTAGATTTTTTTAAATTGCCCTGCCCCGCCCCGCTAACAACAGCTTAGGGCCTTACTGGGAGATGGCCCTCGGACTTGGACTCTTGAGAAGTATGCTTAAAGTACCTATCCTGCACTTACCTAGGCTTCTTGCTATGCTTCTCCTCCACAGTCCCGTTCTTAGGGTTCTCGTGCCTGAAGATGAAGTGAAGTTTGTTGTCATTCCCGCACTTGTCGGGCCCAAACATGATGGTGTACGGCGTCTGGTCGTGGAACTTTCGGAGGTCAGCCTTTGTGTCTGTACCGCGGGACAGGAGTTTGATGTACGCGCCGCCGCAGTTCTGGCCCTCCTGTTGGGGATGAGGCGGTCAGGACGGCTTGGCTGATTGCTAGTGTACAGGGTGATTACGGGTGTCCGAATTTTCAGGAGGAACTCAGAATGAAAGATTGGTTTTTGACTCACAGATTTTTTGGTGGTAATGAAATATGTAAAACAAATGGATCATTTGGACAAAAATAATGCCGTGCACGTTTTGCACGAGTTAAACTACAGTAGTAGGCATTGTGGTACGCGAAAACAAGCCCTTACTTGATTGACCTACTGTTTGGATATTCAAAGAAATATTCTTAAAGAAAAATACGATTAGGACGTATTTTAAGTTCTGTGGAGCTTATTTTAAAAATTTGGCCGCACATTGCCAATAACCCTGTATCAACGAAGTCGCGTTGTTGTCAACAAATGTATCGTTAAATGTTAGCAGACAAAAATTTTGCTTTCATGGCAACCTAACTTTATTTCAAAACCTGTGATTGGTCCAAATATGGAAATTCAACCAATTACATACTCGAATGATTACTTGAGATTCTCAAAAATCATTCAACTTCTGACAAATAAAATTCAGTTTTAATTTTTCGGAATATTGTCCTTCGTGCATTGCTATTAATAAACAACTCATGGCACTTTTGAAAAGGATTTGGACTACCGCCAGACTAAGTTTACAACTTGTTAACCTTTTCTTTGTGATATTTTTGTCAGTTCCTTTATTTGTAAACGTTTGTAAACAATTTGCTCAGTGCCGTGATCACTAAACTTGAGAAGTTTAAAAATAGCTCGTTAGACATAACAAAATTAAAGAATAAAGGCTTTCGGAAATGCGAAGAGAGAATTTTGTATTTGCTTTATGATGTCAATCAATTATGAAGGTACGACGTATTATTCGAGAAAATTATAAATATCAATCATTTGCGCACAGTTTATAATATGTAGAGTGACTTCTGTTTCTGAGACTAAAGTTATTCGTAGTGAAGGTAATAAGCTATGACAAAAGTTACGCCATGTAAAACTATATCCTATCTGATACTTGTATTGTGCAACACCTAAAAAGCATCATCCATGTAAATGCTTCTTGAGTCATATATGCCTTGTTAACCTAATCCATAAATCAGCCAACTAAACGTTAATGGCGAAATAATGTCGCGCAAAGCAGTCGGCATGCTCTAGACTTTACATGCATGCATAAAGGGTGGTCTAATGAAATATGAACTTCATACGTGTTCAGCAACAAAGGATATATTTCGAAATATACCTCGCATTTGAATAAAACAATGTAAATACACAGACCAGGCGTATGGTAATGAAATGCAAATGGTCCTACAGGCTGAATACGTATCCATCAAAACAGATAGGCCAAGAACAGTATTGTAAGGAAATACTCAATTAACTTTGATTGCAGACTTCGTAAATTTTGTGTTATCTTTAGAACTATCTACTTATAGTAATTCGATTATGTCCATAAGTATTCGAATCCAATATACGCGAAACATGATGCAAGAGTTCACGCAATTTCTTTACTTATGACTCCATACTTAGTTATTGTTGTGCGAGCTGATGCTAAGCCAATTAACGTATAGTGGGGTGGTAGCAATGTACAGGAAGGAGTATAAAGTTCGGAATTTAGGTAATCGGCTTTGAAAAGGTTTTTTTTATACGAGTGTGGCAAACAAGCGTGCTTAAAAGCAGCCGATAAAAGTTCATAGCAACAACGGGCTCGCTCCTGGGTTGTGTACCCTGTTAAAATCCTATTGACCAAAATCTGTTGAAAAAATATTGATAGCACATGGCATTAGGTAATTACTATGCGTCACAGTTTTTTACAACTGCAGAGTGATCCTTTACATTGGACTACAGAATACACTTCGTTCTTCAAATGTGAGTGGGATATAACATCACTTGTTGACTAGTATAGTAAGGTCCTCAACAGGAACAGACAGTTCCGTGAAGTTGAATTTGAAATCGAAATGAGTTTGGAATGTATGAAAATCAACAAGTCATCTCTCCAAAAACGTATAATTATTATAATAGTACTTTGAGTGGGAGAAAATACAAAATGTGAATCAAGAGTAATGGCAGGAAATGCTGACCTATTGAGGATATAGCATGCATGCTATGGTAACAAAGCACTGAAAATCTCCTAAATCCAAAATAAATATGTCAGACTTAATATACCTATGAAATCAGTGTCACACTCCATGAATAATTTTCAATGTGCTATTAAAATCAATGTTATGGTGTAATTTGTTTTCCCCGCCGACTCAATGCTATTTGAAATCAATGAAATAATATTATTATATCCATGTTGTATTATTGGTACAGTGGGTCAGACACATAGTATAGTAGTTTGAAAATAGCTTTTACTATTTTGCAATAAGGTGATTGATATCAGAGACAAATCAGCAAGTGGCGGTCAAATTTTGTTTGATTCGGTCAAATTACAGGTTTTATGAGGTCGACTGAGCTCGGCCGTGACGCAGGCATTCCACAAAGAGCTCCTATAAGTCTGTAAACTGTTGACTTCCAGGGGATTGCGTACATTTTCACGAGTCTTCAAAGTATGGATCTCGGCGGAAATACCACTTTCTTTCGGTCATTAGTAAAAAATTTTTTTTATTAAATTCAGCCTTATACAAAAGCCACAAGGTTCAAAAACTCACCTGCATTGTAACTTCATACTGGACCACCAGGGGTTTGTCAGTGAACTCAAAAGGCTTGTCCAGGAGTGCTGATATGGCGGCATGCTTTGCCTCAGTCTTCAACACCAATCCCAAGTCATCCTTCAGAATCTTCTTAATTGAAGGTTGGATCTATAAAGGTCACCAATAATTTGTTAGTAGATGTAAATGTCTATCAGTATACTTGCTACAGAAATATATTAATTTAGTATTATATTACATTTATTCCATGACCCAAATAGGTTTTACAATAGTAAAGAAAAACAAAAGAATTATTATCTGACTATCAATTTATGATTTACTGCCTAATAAAAAGATAAAAAAACGTTTAAGGAAAATTTACTTCAGTTGATTTGCCGGTCTTTGGATAAAAAACACTTCTTTTGATAAGTTGAGTGAAATATGATGAGACTGAATAATTTTCGAAAAAACGAAAAATAATGAAACCCAACACATTAGTTAAGCCCAAATCCCAAAGATGTTTGACAACCGATTTAGTGTTACGGTTCAGAAGTGGGTTACTCCACCAGAGTGGTTGCAGGTTCGATCCCCACACAGTACAAACATTTGTGTGCATGGACATTTCCGTTTGTACAGGTCTGGCTGTTTCCTGTGTATATTAAGTCCAGTCCAGTTATATTTATTTGAATTAAATCAGCATGAAGGGAACTGTATCCCATAGTTATGACAGATAAACCTACTCAAATACATTTTTTTTTGTAAATGCATGGTAACCAAGTACCAAAGAGCTCTCATGATTTCTACGACAAATTCAACATGGTACTCATTTGCATGGCACAAACTCTTAACATTCCTAGTTACAAAAGCTTGACAAAATAGTTATTTACAATAAAAATTTTGCACCACCAACAGTTTCTGTCTCGCCCAATGGTCAACAAGTAGAGAATTCCTTTAGGATTAAGTCTGTCTGTTGTACCATTGTTTTGGTTATTAAATGATGAAAATATCCCCTCAAGTGTCGAAAACCCGCTGCGCCCGAAGAACCTTTTTTAAAGTAGACTAGTACCCGCTGCGCCCCTTTTTTATGAGGTTTTTTAATTTAGCTCTAGCGTTGGTCCGAAGGCATTGTTGGCTGTGAAGTTGTGTTTTTCTTTTGAATTCGGACCGCGGCTTGACGTTTAATGTCATAGACATATACCTTCCATTAAAAAAAAGTGAGTTTTAGCCTATGGAAGTTAGGTTGGAAATTTGACACCTTTTTATTGTTGTGCGTCAGGTTTTATTGTAATTTTTCTGCTTTATATAGGAACGAATTATTCTTATATCGTCTAGATAAGTCTATGACCTAATGAAAATAATATTAAAATATGGTAGTTATCGATTTCATTTTCAAACTAGGATGAGTCATAGCACAAAAAGAGAAAGTTTTACTTTCTCCACTTTCTCCATTTTATTTAAGAATTTGAAAACAATCAATTGTATTAAAAATTGTGATAAATAGGAAGCAAATTTCATTGGCTTTCTAAACATATAGTCAGATTCGATGTCCATCTCGCGAAACCTGAGATATCTTGATTTTAATTCAACCATGTGTTTTGCAAAGTTGCAAAAATAACGGCCACGACAAATAAGGCAAAAATCGATTTGCAATTACGACGCCTGAGGGGATAAGTATTTACCTCCCACTTCCCATCATATTTGGCAATGTTCTCATCAACTCCTTGCTTCTTGGCTTCGGACTTCACCCATCTCTTCTTGAACGCTGCCTCGTTGTCAAAGTGCTCCGCAAAGTATACATTCTTTGAGTCTACTTGTGGACTGTGGTATTGATACTCATCTTCAACCTGAGTATTAAAATTTCGTACAATTAAATAAATACAGTATTAATAATTACAATAAAGTAAAATTGGAGTGTATATGTAAATAAATTGATATATATTTGTTTCCCTAACTAGAACATGACATACATACATGATTGTATTGGGGGCATTTTAAAAATGATTAATTTCATTTTCATAAGAAGCCGCTGGTGCCATTTGTGTAGTCAGTCATTTCTTTTTTTTTTTTAAATAGTTCATTGTGCATATATTTTAAGAACCAGTAGCAGAGGGGACAGAAAGATGAGCTGCAGACTATGCTGGGACCTTTCTTTATGAGGGTGGCAGCTGATGGAGGCAAATGCAGGAATTTGGAGGTGGCCTTTGCCAAAAGGAACACTGCAATATATTAAGTGATATTCTATAACTTTAATATGTCCAAACCTACTTTTTTTGTAATGCTTGCAGAATCAAAAGGCCATTCGGTTGGATTGTAGCAAAGGGTGTGCAAGGTATTAGAGACTTCCAACATTGTCAAAAAGATTAAATTTTTTGAAATTCAATTGTTAGTGTTTTAACATATAAAGGTGCTCAAATTAAACCATTTTCATATGTAACTCTTTTTTTCTGTCTAGCGAAAAAAGCTGTTCAGATAGCTTTGAATTCAGTCATATTCAGGTCCACAAATTCCATATAATTAATTTTAGAGTACTATGGAGGGCTGTATGAGACAGCTAAATAAAAATATCTGTCTATAACATTTCTTTTAAAGCTTCTGCTTGAGAACATGAAGATTTTTAAGTTACAATGTGGCTGAAATGGCAAATCGTCATTTTGAACATTAACAAATACTTCTAATGGACAGTTTGTGTTATTTTCTTACTAGATTGACAGCTTAGAGAACTAGGTTAAGCAAAGACTGATATCAAGGAAGACTTATAGTCAATGGATAGATTATCAACAAGTAGGTCATGTAATCTATCTAAGTTCTTGATAACTAACCTCAACAGTAACTTCGTCGTCTCCATCTTCACTTTTCGCCTTCACCACAGCAGTTCCCACGAAAACCAGCAAGGCACAAAGTGCAAATGCCTTAGCACTACGAGCCATCTGGAAGTTGAACAACACCTTGTAATCTGATTGCAGCACACGCGTCGTCAATAAAGAAACACAAAACACAGGGATACAGTGAGACCAACCGCGCTATTTATGTTAATTAAATTAAAACACCAAAAGATCACTATTTCTAAACCGACATAGCGGCTACAAGCGCCGGAAATCGGATATCCTCAATAAAAGGGCCGGCCAGCCCTAGCCCTACCCTGGACACTTCAAAATGGTTTTTTTCTTAAAAAGTCAACTCAAATTGTCTTACCGCGCTCGTTTTTATCACACTACACTGAAAACTTTACATAGAAAAGACTAGGTTTTGTGCACGTCAAAGCAACTGAACCTCAATGATTTTCGTTTTCCTTCTCACCGAAAATTTTCAGCCAATCAAAAACAAACAGTTGTCAAGGAAGTGAACCAGAATTTTCCGATGCGTTCCGCTAAAAAGATTTTTTGTAAAGAAGGATTTATTATCCCTACAGTTTGCTAAATGTTCTTCAAGAAGAGTATTAGCCAATAAAAAGAAAGAAGCAATGAATTTTGATAATTTGATAAAGGTTTTTCTAAATCACTTGAAATAACTGTTTTTTTAAATTTTGTGACGGCTTAAAAACTACAGGCTTGGGCAGTGCAAAGATTAGAAACGAGAAAGAAATAGTCCATAAAAATTGGAATGTAAAATACGGCGCAATGTGATCTATTGGTATTCTCTGTCACACTATAAGTATTGCGCATAAAGCTGTTCTATTCTAGATGTCAAATCAGTGACATTACATATCCTATTTAACTTAGCATCCTTACCTTCATGTGTTTCGTGTTGGTTTTCTGTCGAGGGTCGATTGAAAAATCAAAAATCAAAATCAAAAATAGCTTTATTTAAATAGACCTGTTACATAGTACTTTTAAATCGTCAAATCTAATTAACAAACAAAACATACTTAATAATAGACATGAATACCATAATATTAAATGTAAACAATAAATATACTGTACTTAAATAAATGAAATAATTAAAAACAAATTAGTTTTCAGTTTTTCAGAGTGAAGTGAACATGGAGAATTCAAAACGTCTGTTAAGTTAACAAAAGTGGAAGTTTTAATTACAACTTCAGAGTTCAGTGCGTTATCAAATATCGGGAAAATAAGTCGATAGTTCGGTAAGTTCGATGTTTTTTTGGTATTATTTAGGTAATCTTTTTTTGAGTATTCCCGCGAATATTCTTCTAATCTGTACAAATATTCTGTTTAGCAAAAAATTAATTAAAATAGTGGATTCGTACTGTATTAAACAATTTTAACATTTGAATATACTTTTAGCCAATAATTACAATTTTGCAGAGTGTTGTTCTGTATTTCACACCATTCTTATAGAGATAATAATTAATAAAGCTTTTATTAATTTTATAACATCAAATCAACAGCTTGGGGCTAAAATTGATTAGAGTAATGTTATCAGATAACTTATAATGTTGAAGCTAAATTGTCTTCGGCTTAGAGATTATTATTTGTGTCAATTTTATTAATTTTGTCAGGATTAAATAATAATAGTTATAAGATACTAAGGGCCGCCCATAACTTCATTCGCGTGGACTATACAGGATGTTCGCTAATGAGTGGTTCAACCGTGAACCCTAGATGGGTCACTTGACTACCTACAACTAATTTGAACAGTTTTTGTAAATTTCACAGGGTTGGCAAAAAAAAATAATAGTATTTTCTTGAAATGTTCTGTCTTACAATAGTTTTTTTTATGCCGTGGGTTTGCAATAGTGTCTGACCGAACTTTCGGTTTCGGTTTCGGCCAGTTTCGGCCATAAACTCAAGTTTCGGCCACAGTTTCGGTTTCGGCCAAAATGGCCGAAACTTTAGCCGAAACCGGAACTCATCTCGGAAGTTTTCGAGCGCGCTCGTATGACTTCGTTTCTCGCGGAAACGCTATGGCAGAGCCGGGCGGCCTCCACAATGTTCGGGAATTGGGACAGGGATGGGGACGGGGATTGTCAGGGGACATTCGGATGGCTCCGTAGCAACACAAATTGGTCAATGCTTTATCACCAGACGCACAACTTCTTCAGCGGTAATGTTTTGATGGAACTGACTACGTGTAGGTTTTCGTTGAGACTGTTCTATTGGTAGTTCGATTCTCGAAGTTGTCGACGAGTATGTCTTGGCCAAATGATCCAAGTAGTCAGGTCCAGGTACAGGATGAAGAGCTAAATCGCCGCATCTAACACGGCTGGGCACTAAAAACGCCGTCGCGATGTGGGGCTGCGCTGGTTGGCAGGTTGAAGTGGCAGTGGGCGGGGCACATTGCACGAGAAACTGATGGCTACTGCGGTCGAAATGTTCCCGAGTGGGATACCATTTGAAGCCAAACGCAGCGTGGGACTCCCACCAGCGAAAGGCAGTTCGCAAGACCTAGTCTAATAAAGGAATCGACGTCGAAATATAAAAATTTACCAACTTTTGCCGACGACAAGGTGTTTTTCGCCAACACACCCGCCGAGTGGCAGAGCAGACAATGTTCAAAGAACTAACGGTAGTGTGCTATCGCATTGAACTGGTGATGAACCAGACGAAAACAAAACTGATGACAAACGGCACACAAAGTAGTTAGAGTTTGAGAACAGGCCACCTGACATCGTCAGGGTTTTTATCCACATACTTTGGTGCCGCCATGATCTCGTGCAGTCCGGTTTCTGAGATGTTTCCTTCCCAGGACACTTAAATTGTGGAAGGAACTCCCTGTCGAGGTCTTCCCGATGAGCAATAGCATGGAGTTTTTCAAGAGGTGTTTGAAAAGGTTCCTGCAGGGTCGGCGACAAGCAAGTAATCCCCTGGAGTTGCACGTGTGCATAGGCTGCGGTAACCGCTCAGCATCAGGCGGTCCGCATGCTTGTTTGCCACCGTCGCGCTTTGTAAAAAACAGGCAAGATAAGGAAATCGTACGCCGAATCGCCTGGGAAGCTAACTGACAGAATATGGTCACCACGATCCGTGCTAAAACTGGCGTTCAAGAGCCTACGCTAGAAAGTCGCCAAACTGAAATGGGAGTTGGCAGGTCATGGCTGTACAATGTATCCGGCCCGAATCACAACCCAATCGCTCCTCAAAGACTGTATCATTGAAGGGCGAGGCCAAAAAAAACGATGGTGCGACCTCCTGCTACATTACTCCGGCGAATGGTGGACTTTAGCAAAAGACAGGGGCCAATGGAAAACCGAAATTGAGGGAGACCTTTGCCCGGTGGGTTCTTGTGTCGAAAAGAATGAGTCTGTAACTTTGTTTTGCTGTCATTATCAGAATAATGGGTAAAAAAGCTTTAGAATTCAGTAATTGTAGGTATTTTATACTTGACCACGTGAGTTTCGGTTTCGGTTTCGGCCGAAACTGAAGCCCAGGCCGAACATTCGGTTTCGGTTTCGGTTTCGGCCGGAAAACCAGTTTCGGTCGGACTCTAGTTTGCAACCATGGTATATCAACATTTTCCTAATTATTTCTTGGTTTAAGTGTAGCCTGATAAATTGCCTATTGATTAGTTTATCATTTTTGCATAATAATGTTGATTTTCTTTCAAAAATATTGAATTAATGTATGATTTTAATGAATTTGGTTTTTATGACTCAAATTTTAAAAAATCCTCCTGTAAAAAAAATATGACAAAACGGGAAGTAGAGGTTTAAAGAAGCCCAGTTTTGGAGATACAGGAAGGGACTTCATCATCATTTACTTGGAAGGAAAGTGCTCTAAATACCTACAAGACGGCAATTACTATACATAGATAGATGCCATTGTGCATGCCGTTGTTACCTTTATCCGTTGTAAGTTCAATGGGGAACGCTTAATTTAGCATAGTTTTTGTTGAAATTTGGAATCCTGAATGATGGTATCAGTGTTAGTCTTGTTGGTGACCTAATAAATAAATAGATAGATAGAGCTACCCAAATCACCCTTATGTATCTTCCGCGATTTTTGATAGTTTTGGAGTTATAATCGTTTTCGTGTTTTTTTCTCTATTTTTAACTTACGAGACAGTATTCGTGACATAGCCGCCTGGCTAGCGATAGACGCTGGTTCAATCCCTGCTTGACACCTGGACCGGTTTTCCTATCTTTAAATAATTTTATCCGACAACCGACATCGCTCGAAGGATTGCATCGCTGAAGTAGCAATTGGCGGGACACATAGCGAGGAGAACCGATGGCCGTTGGGGCGGAAAGGTTCTCGAATGGCGACCGCGTACTGGACGACGTTCCGTGGGCAGGCCCTCCACAAGGTGAAGCCGCAGGACGCAGACAGCGCAGGACCGGTCGTTGTGCAGATCCTTGGGGGAGGCCTATGCCCAGCTGTGGGCGTCTTTCGGCTGATATGATGATAAATAATTTTACTATTTATTTTCAGACCATGTTGCTTATGAGGCGCTACTGCCACCGGTTGCTCCGGCTCCGCAACCTCCTCACCTTCACCATCATCATGATGTTGCTGTACGTCATCAAGTTGCTCGGCAGCATGACTGTGCACGAGTCCCTCGATAATGCATTGCAGGAAGCTCAGGTCGTGGAAATGAATGAAAAAGTCGAGTTCTTTGTGCCCACTAGTTTCTTGGTAAGTTTTTTTAACGAGTTTCAATAGAAGGTGACTTTGTATAACTCTAAAAACTGAAGCAAAGCTGCAGAATTGGTTCAGAAATTGACGTTTCCTGTCAGTTATTCTCACATGTTGACAGCATTGAATGAAAGGGTCGAAACTGTACAGTAGTTAAAGTGTTACTGTAACACATGTGTAACACTTTTTCAGTTTTTATGAATTAGAAGGTACAAAGGCGCACACATCAACCTTTACAAAACCATTTCAAAATGCGCCTAATGTTGTTGTTAAAGGTGCCCCTATGTAAAGGTTGATATGTGCGCCTCTGTACTTAAGTCGCTTATATTTTATTTGCGGCCGACGTAAAGGCTCATCATTTCTCAGTTTATCGTTACATGCATTAGTCTTATCCCTTACCCCCGTATTCACAAACGTCAATCAACTCTAAGCACGTGCTCAAGCTCATGCTTGTCCCGTAAAATATCAATAGAGCTGAAAGGGACAGCTATATTTCTGAGGGATGCTAGACCTTGATTAGCGTTTGTGAATTTGGGGGTTAGTCTTATGATACCTTCAGCTTAGTAACGATAACCAGTGTTAAGCAAGGTACGCCAGGACCAGTAGTGAGATTGGTGAACACTCCAACCGAAATTGAGTGATTTGGAGTTTGAAATTCTTCGTTCTTACTTTATAGTCAGGGGCCTTAGGAAATGATAATATCTGACAGTTAGGTTTATCACACTAGCCTTATTCGACATACGACGTAAAGGCATATGTTTAGGTTACTTGTTTTCAATTGAAACTTAAAAGGAGAGTGTCGCGTGGCCCAGTAGTTAAACGCTCTGCCTCGTAACCCATTGGTCCCGTGTTCAAATTATAAGGCCGGGAAAAATATGATCAACCATGATACTATGGCAAAATGCATGAGCATGTTCTATTAACTAGATTTTTTGGTAGGCATTTTTATGTGAATTTTATGGCCCTGTACATTATTTTCTCTACAAACCAGTTATGTTTTATTGCTGTTGATAAGTTTTCCAACAGTTCTAGTGAATTGCAAAATTATCTAATGTGGTTAAGTGGCTCTCGTTGTGGGTTAAGTACCTTGTAAACAGTCGTAACAAAAGCATTAAGGCCTTATCTTGGTATTTTTTCCTATAAGCATCGTAACGTAATGTCTTAATATTAATTTTGATTTAATGTTCTGAGTTTATTGCTTACGGTTTTATGTTTGTTTGTTATCATGTTCGCATCTGCAGCTATACCTATTTTATTTACTAAGTTTGTTCAACATCTCTAACTTCGCGCTATCAAATGATTTATGCGAAAACTTCAAATTTAAGGTAGTAGCGTAAATGGTATTTCTTCTCTTTGTTTGTTAAACGTCTCTCTGATCTATTATAATTCAAACATTTATTTCAGAAAAAAGACTGGCATAACTACACACAGATAGAGGAAGAGCGGAAACGGCAAGGTTGGTACTGCTATCCATTAATATCCTTGCATATTCTTGTATTTGTTTTATTGTGTTTGGCATTGCGTGTTATGCCCATAAATGCAAATAGTCCAATGTCTGCCTTTCAGCTATTATTTGATTAAAACAGTTGAACAAATAGTAATAGTAAAAGATTTGAAGGTTCAAAAATAAAAGTGAATATAATTATTTATTTATTCCAAATGTTTTTTTTACTGGTTTTGAGATTTATTACGAGTTGATGTTCAGAGGTTGCTGATTTAAAAGTTAGGGGTTCAAATGTTTGAAACGAACGTGACATAGCAATCCAATGGGATATAAGTAGGTGAGACACTCCTATGTTGAGACACTGGATCGGAAGGTTGTCTGGAAGAGATCGCCCCCTAGCGACAAGACCGCCTAAATTGTACATTGGTATCAATCATTGATTACTGTTTTGGTACAATAAATAATGAATATCTATCAACCGACTTACAACTACAAAATAGTGGAGGTGGAGAGAGTTTCATCTCTCCTTCTTTTCACTAACCCTTTCACATACTTAGTACTTAGTACTTAGCTAGGAAGTACTAAGTACTATTATCACTATGAGCTGTGATTGTTCGCAATGAAGGAATATTACTATATCCACGCCGCTAATATAATTTGTTATAGGTTTATTTCTACCGTCTAAATGAAAACCGTGACGTAACACGATTTAAAATCGCTGTTATTTAAGTGCTCAAACAGACATTTTGATATTTGTTTTATAGAAAGCTAGCTGTCGCCAAATATTTATGTTTAACTATGCATGTTGTTAACCCAAAACATATAAATGTATGCACACAAACTGTACATTTGCATACAAATTAAATAATTTTGAGATAACGTCGCGTTTGGAAACTGTCTAGTCCGAGGGTAGACTGATAAAGTGATGAATATTATGTTTCTTCATATTGGCGTCGTCGTATTCGGATTGTAATTCTTTAAAAAAAATGGTAACAGCTCTATTTTCTGATACAAGGAAATGCTATGCTTACTATCATTTAAGGTATACATTGTTAACCGTTTTCATGTGTAACGCAAAAGTAGTATAGTATAGTATAATTTGTATTAAAATTGCAGGTGTTGGCGAACAAGGCAAACCGGCCTATTTGACAGGCAAAGATGGCGCTTTAGAAGAGAAGTTGTACTCCGAGAACGGATTCAATGGCGCTCTCAGCGACAAGATCTCCTTGAACCGATCCATACCAGACATCCGGCATCCTGGGTGCAAGAAGAAGGAGTACCTAGCATCCCTGCCAACTGTGAGCGTCGTCGTGCCATTCCATAATGAGCACTGGAGCACACTGCTCAGGACTGCTTTTACCGTGCTCTATAGATCACCTGAACATCTAATAAGAGAGATTTTTCTAGTCGATGATGCTAGTACCAAAGGTAAGCTTTTAATTGTTGGCGCCGTTCATAAGCTTTTTACTTTCAAACGCGAAGGTTGTGGATCTGAGGATTTTTGTGTGCGACAGAATTAAATATAAAAATCACTGCATTCTGAACGCGAACGGAGTATAGGTGTTTTTGTCTGTATTGTTATCAAAGATTTATGGATTAATTGTTGGATTAGAGTGCTTAGGTAAGATTGCTTCGACTGTGATTTAAAAAGAACGTGACCAATTACATAGCTGATTAGATTTCTGAAGCATGTTAGTGACGTCGTTTACGGCAAGATAAAATAGCCATAGAGAACCTTTATGCCCGTCCCTGGTTGTTTCCTACTTCGTGACTCAAATAGATATTGTTAATGTCATACATTTATGCAAATCAACTTCAGCATAATAATATCTACAAAAGGGCTGTATTCTGAAACGACTCCGGCATGAAACTCGTGATGGTTTGTTATAGTCTATTTTTAAAAACAGTCGAACTGTTTATTATTTAGGCCAATTCAACTGTCTTAAATTCACATTCATTAGATACATGTAAATGTTTCAATTAATTAGGAAAACCTTGCTTACTAATGAGACTAACTTTGAGATAACACTCATTGGAACACTGTTACTTTTCAGAATTCCTCAAAGAGGATCTAGATAATTATCTAGCAAAGTATATGCCCAAAGTGAAGGTGATTCGTCTCCCCGAGCGCAGCGGGTTGATCACCGCGCGCCTAGCGGGGGCGAAACTGGCTACGTCGGATGTGCTGATATTCCTCGATTCGCATACAGAGGCCAACGTCAACTGGCTACCTCCACTGCTAGGTCTGTGTATGTACTTTGTTACTGGAGGGTTTGAAGTTACTTGGTTAACCTAACTGCGGCTATTGATTTTGTACGCTACGATTAACCATAGCGAAGTCAAACAGTCGAATTCGGGAATTATTTAAGAAACTCTGCTATTATTGCTTTAAAAGCTTAAATAAATAAATAAAAGCTTGTTCTGCCTCACCGTCCAATGCATCAGCATTGTAGCTAGAAAATAACCACCAAGAAGTTTGCAATTTAAAGTAGCTTTCTGTTTTATTTATTTTTTTGCTTATCTGTGCCTTGCGGGTTAGATGATATTTACTGAAATATACATTATTTTTTCACTGCTATTTGAAACCTCAAATGAGTAGGCACTTCAGATCCTACATTTATTTATAGTTGTAAGTAGAATAGATTATCTGCTTGCTCATAGCAGGTGTCCCTCAGGGCCAAGTTCTACATTACTATTAGTAGGTGTTTTCGTCCCGATAATAGATACCGGCACGTGCCAGGTCGTTTTTCTCCCCAAAAATATGTCCGATTGCCCTCTCCAAGTAACGCCCTAAGCCGAGGTTCTTACCCCACTATGGGGTGCCCTTAGCTCGTTACTTTAAATATTAGGGTTGAGAGCCTTCTGCGCTCGCCCTACAATCCGGCAAAGCTGTCAAAGCCATCGGAGGCTAAACAGCAGTAGTCAGTCCCTCAGGGGTGAGTACTATGCCCAATACTACTAGGAGGTGTCCCTCAGGGGTGTGTTCTATGCCCATCACTAAAAGTAGGTGTCCCTCAGGGGTGTGTTCTATGCCCATTACTATTACTAAGTGTCCTTCAGGGGTGAGTTCTAGGCCCATTGCTATTAGTAACCGTCCCATAGAGGTAAGTTCTAGACCCATTGCTATAAGTAGGCGTCCCCCAGGGGTGAGTTCTTCGCTTGAACATGTATTTAATTCCAGAGCCGATAGCGCTGAACTACCGCACGGTGGTGTGTCCGTTCATCGACGTGGTCGCGTACGACACGTTCGAGTACCGCGCGCAGGATGAGGGCGCTCGCGGCGCCTTCGACTGGGAGTTCTTCTACAAGCGGCTGCCGGTCTTGCCGAAGGATGAGAAGAATATGCCTGAGCCTTTTGAGTAAGTTTTAGGTCATTTTTGTTTTAGGATTAGGGATCGTGCATTATTATCTTACTGAAGATGGAAAAACCAGAAAAAGACATTCGGTCTGGGCTTCAGGCAGGAATCGAACCAGCGTCTTTCGCAAACCGTGCGACTGTACTAAACTAACCACTGTGCTACCGACATCATAAACAGACTGTTCGAATTTTTCTGGTACCTATATTTTACCTGGCAGCCAGGTTTATATCACCAATGTTTAGACTTTATACATATACCTTGAATACATAATGTATTTTTCTGGTTCTCCTATCTTTTGTAGAATATTGTTGAAGATAGATATTGTTGCTAAACTTGCACCTTTTCAAGAAAAATACATACTAGAAACAAAAACGAACTTGACAATCTTAGTCTTAGGTTGGGTTGCACCATCTGACTTTAACAATAACAAACATCCAAATTTCAGTTAAAGTTAAAGTTAGGCCCAAAAATGACGTCAAATTGTCAAATTTGACAAAAACTTTAACTTTAACCTCAACTTCTACTATGGTGCAACTTACCCTTAGGTTGGGTTGCACCATCTGACTTTAACAATAACAAACATCAAAATTTCAGTTAAAGTACCGGTCAGGTAAGCAAAAATGACGTCAATTTGTCAAATTTGACAAAAACTTTAACTTTAACTTTAACTTCTACTATGGTGCAACTTACCCTTAGACTTCATAAGTTAGGAAAATTGTTTTGGTTATTGTGTACTATTTTACAACGAAGATCCCCAAACTCATGTTGCATAAATGAAAGCATAACATAACATAACATAGCTAGGCTATCGAGTTTCTTGCCGAGATCTTCATTATAAAATCAACGTCCGTAGTAAAGTTGCATTTTTTTTTATTATCGACTCATCGTTGCGTCTATATGAAATAAAGTTTGACTTTCAGATGTGAACAATGTCGACATAATATGTCTTGAAATTATATTAATTCAACTAATTATGTTTCAGGAGTCCAGTAATGGCTGGTGGCTTGTTCGCGATATCTCGCGTGTTCTTCTGGGAGCTAGGCGGGTACGATCCCGGCCTTGATATTTGGGGTGGGGAGCAATATGAATTGAGTTTTAAGGTATGCCAGCATCATTATTGTTGGATTTTGCTTTCAAATACAACCAATAATGAACAGCCTTTAAATATTATTAAATATGGCGCATTAAAGTAAGAAATTGCGTTCAAAGGTATTGTGCATTCCAGGCTAAATAATAGTTTACAGAATTTTCATATTCTGAAGCCGTTAAGAAATCATGCTAAGTAATTAACACAGAGGTCTTTGTTGTCATAGCTAAAACGCCGCTATCCCACATTTGATTAAACTTTGAGTTTTCAATCTTAAATGAATAAATCATGAGTTTGGTCAAAAAATATTTATATAATACATACAATGAAATCGCAAAATTAAAGCCTCAAAAACCACTTTCGTAGTTGACTGCGATTCATTTACATTCTTACTCTCATTATCCTTTCTCTGTTATTTGCATATCAATGCTGGATCTTTTTTTTTAAGAAATATCAGAAAAAACATTTGGTCTAGGCAAATATATTCGGTCGTTTCGGTAGGGTCTCGAGAGCTTAGTGGTTAGAGTGGTATCCAAATACCCTGTTGGTTTAATTCCCGTCTTGTACCTAGACTTAATGTTTATCTGGTATTTCTATTTAGTTTCAATGTAGCATGTTGTGTAATTAATGGAATTTCAGTTGGTAATGGGCAGAACACTCTGACTTATGGGCACAGTTTTTCCTCTACCTGTGGGTTGTTTGGAAGAGATCGCTTTTTAGTGATAAAGCCGCCCAAATTGTACATTATCGTTAATCTGTGTTTCTTTGCTGTTGATTTTTGTTGTTTTGTTGTACAATAAAGAATATCTATCTATCTAACAGTCTTCAAAAGATAATAACGTTGAATGATGTAGATCTGGCAGTGCGGGGGCCGCATGGTGGACGCGGCGTGTTCCCGCGTGGGGCACATCTACCGCAAGTTCGCGCCCTTCCCCAACCCCGGCCACGGGGACTTCGTCGGACGGGTGAGTTACGAACCATTCACAAACATGTACATTTCATGACTAACTGTCCCAGCAGACTTCTTCTGTTGTCAAACATTCAGTGTGCTTTTCACTTTATGCCTAGCATTTATCATGTTTACTCACCTTTTAAACCTTCCCTGGACTATCACAAATATTTCAAAACCAAAATTAGCTAAATCGGTCCAGTGGTTCTCAAGTTTTAGCGAGACTAACGAACAGCAATCCATTTATACAGGGTGTCCCGAAACGTGAAGTCAAGCGGGCACGGGGTGATAGGCTAGGTTATACCGGCTCTGGGAAAAATTAAGAAAAAAATCTATGTCACTTGGTTTAGTAATAATAATAATATTTTTGATAATTTTGGAAATCAACACCCTTGACTAAGTTTTCATGTACTGTACTCACAATTTACCAAATTTCACAGCGTTTTATTTTTTTACGTTATCCCAGAAAATTATCCTTTTGATTGTAGTCACTTTTATGTAGTGTCCGACCGAACTTTCGGTTTCGGTTTCGGTTTCGGCCAGTTTCGGCCAAAAAATCGAGTTTCGGCCACAGTTTCGGTTTCGGCTAAAATCGGCCGAAACTTTGGCCGAAACCGAAACTCACTTCGGAAGATGTCGTGCGCGCTCGTATAACTTCGTATCTCGCGGCAACGTTATGGCAGAGCCTTGCGACCTCCACAATCTTCGGGAATTGTCATGGGGCATTCGGATGGCTCCGTAGCAACACTGAAATTGATCAGTGCGTAATCGCCAGACGCAAAACTTCTTTAGAGATAATGTTAAAACGGAACTGATTACATGTAAGTTTTCGTTGAGACTGTTCTGTTGGGAGCTCGATTTTCGAAGTTGTCGACGAGTATGTCTTGGCCAAATGATTCAAGTTATCAGGTCCACCACATCAGAAAGAGGTTAATTGTTGCATACAACACGGCTGGGCATTAAGGAAAGTAGGTTGAAGTGTCTGTTGGCATTGCACATTGCAAGAGAAATCTAACCAAACGCAGCGTGGGACTCCCACCAGCAAAGAAGCAGAAGGAGCAGATAGAGATCGCAGGGTTTGGGTGGATGTGGCCCACATCCACCCAAACCCTAGCCCAAGGGCGTACCCAGGTAGGAGCAGGGGGGGGGGGCAGCTGCCCCCCTAGAAGTCAATTTTCCTTACAAGTGGGAATTAAAAACTGTAACAAACACAAATCCTACATGGGCGCCTGCCGCGCCGCCTCGAATACTTTCCCTCTCGCACAGCAGTCTCTCTCACTCATCAAGCCTATGTACGTCACGCGAGCCCCCACCATCGAGTCCCCACGCACGGCACGCCTCGCCGAACTCCTATTTAAGCGGCCGCGCGCCATACAAAAGCCAATGTCTGAAAATGGCGTCTTTTTTTTTTCTTGCGGCCAGCGACCAAACCTTGTTTTTTAAATAGAAAATATTGCAATAAACCAAACTTACTATGGCATGTAGGCTCCTGCATCAGTCCGAACTGAGTTATGGGCTTTAGAAGTTTTCTGATTTTACAAACTAGATATTTTTTCCTTTGCGTGCAATTTTCCCATAAATCGCAACAAATTAGAGACATTATACGAGTTAACATTGTGTGTGATATATTTCGCAAATGGAAAAATATCTTATATGTCATTCGTCTTTTTTTCGGGTGGTCATCAACCAAACCTTGCTTTTATGATTAAAAAAAGTGTAATAAACCAAACTTTTATGGCATGTAGACCTCTAAATGCAGTCCGAACTGAGTTATGGGCTTGATTATGATTATGATTATGTAAACATTTTGTCTGTGATATTTTTAGCAAATGGAACAATAATCTTATATGGCATTCGTTTTTTTTTCGGGTGGTCAGCAACCATACTTTGCTTTTATGATTTAAAATAGTGCAATAAACCAAACTTACTAAGGCATAAATACCCCTAGCTCAGTCCGAACTGAGTTATGGGCTTTAGAAGTTTTCTGATTTTACAATATAGATAGGTATTTTTCTTCTGCGCGCAATTTTGCAATTTGCGCAATTTTGCAATTTTGCGTGCCGTGCGGTGGCGGCACGTTAATAGAATACCATCCACCGCCCCATTTCTTGCCCGTGGGTGTCGTATGAGGCGACTAAGGATCCCTTAGTCGCCTCATATTGTGGCAGGTCATCTGCTTTCCAGGTGGGAGACATATGTCGACCGGTTGCTGGTACCACCATGCAGTTGCGTAAAACCCGCCAAGTGACCCTGGCCTATCTCGGTCGGGTCGCGTTCCGGGATCAGCACTGCACTAACCGGAGCCAGGGGGACTGTGGTCGTGGCAAGCGTTAGACCAGTGGAAGCCTTTACGGCGATATTGTGTGGATGGTGCGTATCGGCCCGCCGGCCAGGGAGACCCGTAGAAACGGTGGTGCCACTGGCCGCCCGCGGCATAGTACAGGGGCCCAACGGGGGCTAACCACCTCTGGAGGCTGCCCCACCAGGTCGCGCATAATCTCGGGATGGCTCGTCGTGCCGGGTGGTGCCCGGTTCCGGTGGGGGCCCGGCGACCATTCCCGAGGGGGTACGGGAGCCCTTCCGTCCGGCGGACCAGCCCACGCTATTCCACACGTCCAGATATCAATGTAAGGCACCACGCTTTGTCTACCCTTGCCACGACGACAGTCGTCCTTTCACGCCCTTCCCCCCCCCCCCCTTCTATGGCAGTCAGAAAAAGAAAAAGGCCTACAGCTGCATCCCCATCCCCCACCAACACGCTGTTTGAGGTGGAGTTCGCTAACATCCGCGGACTCCATGCAAACCTCAACGCCGTCCACCAACACCTCGAGACGGTGAGGCCTGCAATGCTCTTTTTGACGGAAACACAGATAGGTCGCCCTGCCGATACGTCATACCTGCACTATCCCGGCTATGTATTGGAAGAGTCCTTCCTCTCCAAGGCCGGAGTATGTCTTTTCGTCAGGGCAGATGTCTGCTGTGACCGTCTTCGCTGCCTAGAAGACCCATCCTTCTCCACTCTCCACTTGGACTTGGGCTCCACGAGCCGAGTTTACGCGTGCCCTTACCGATAACTTGCTTTTTTAATTCAAAATAGTGTAATGAACCTGTTCAGTCACCTACTGACTGACTGACTGACGGGTTTATTCATCCTTGGTTTTGTGAACAACTCCCCTACTGCACAGAGCGCCACCCTTGGCGCGGTCAGGCCCACCAGGTGAGACCCATGAGGGAGGCCCGGAGAACGACCTGCGAGCAGGTGGCGTCTTACAAGGGATTCAGGTGCAAGGGAGCTGTACTTAGTGTTTTGCGTCATTGTAATTTGATTTCAAGCGAGGAGGTGGCGAGCAGAGGGCGTACCAGGCGGCTGCGGCTTAGGTGAGCCGCGGGTGAATGTAGGTCTTGTAGACGCCCACCTTCGCCCGCAGCGGCAGTCTAGATGCTATGACGGGGCGGAGCATCGCGCCCGCCATCTTGGCGGAATTGACGGCGCGTGTCACTTCGGTCGTCATTGTCAGTTGGTCTATTTTGCAGCCCAGGTAGGTGACCACAGGCTGCCAAGCGATCTTCTTCCCCCGCAGTGTTAACTCTGTGAGAAGGCCGTCGGTGCCCGGTGAGGATGGCGGTCGTCTTCGCCTCATTTACCGCAGTCAAGCCAGGCAGGCAGCAGGTTTAGCAGCCTTTGCATGCGAGCTGCCGCCACATCCTGGCTTCTGGAGGACGCGAAGAAGGCACTGTCGACGGCGTTCAACGCCAACGTTATGTCTTTTTCCCACTCGTCAAGCTGGCCCTCGAGAGTAGGAATATCGTTGGTGTATAGTGAGTAGAGGACGGGGGATAGGACGCTCCCCTGGGGCACTTCTGCGCGTATCGGCTGCTGTGATGAGTCATTGTCCTCGACCGGGACGTAGAAGCTACGGCTGTCGAGGAACGCTGCTATCAGGGCGATCAGTGCTGGCGGCATCTCCGTGGCCATCAACCGTGCAGTGGCCCCTGTTACTTGCCTCAGCGAGCTCGTGGAGAATGCGCGTGAGCTGGAGCGTCGTAGAGTGGCCGCTGCGGAAACCGAACTGCTCGTCCCTCGGCTTGAGGAACGGGCCTATTCTCCGCAGCATCAGTCACCTACGGTCCTGGCCGTATGGCCTGGCCCATGCATCATACGGGGAACGCGGACAGTGCCTGTTTGACGGACGTTGCGATGGACAGTACAAATTGTAATTACATTCTAAAATATACCAAGTTCATAGAAGAAAACAGAGTTTCATTGGCTCAAGTGTATAAAACTAATCTTACTAAACTCGACCAGGTCACGATCGCACCAGTCGGACACTGCTTTTAACGCATTCATCCGCGTTGAGTTCATCTGCTCAACCATAGCCCCTCTAAGGCTAAATATAAGATAATATTCATTTTGATTAACTGCAACAACATAGTGAAATTGAGCGCCGGTTGAGACACAAAGACCACTCCCGGACCAGCACAAATGTTTGTGAATAAAACATAATATTTGTGCCGGGTCTTGTTTCTTGGTGCTAATGAAAGTATATGATACTTATGTGGTTTTATACTTTATTCTGTGATATTCCGTGATAACAGATAGCGGCTATTATTTTACTTTTAATCATAAGATAAGAGCAAACTTACACATTAAGGGGAACATCGGCGAATTAAACCGCTGTCACTCTTTCTAATGCTCGTAACTCAGTTTAAACTGTGCTAAGATACATGTGTTAGTGAGTTTGCTTCATTACACTATTTTGCATAAAAAAGGCAAGGTTTAATTATATAATGGCCGCACGAAAAAAGAGACGTAAGGCACATAAGTTTTTTTTCTTTTGCGACAAAATATCACACTCAATGTTTACACGTACAATGTCTGTATTTTGTTGCGATTCATGCGAAGCTTATTCGCGAAAGGATAAATATTATTGATATTTCTGATTTAATTGTTTTTTTTGTGCAATAAAGTATACTTATCTTACCTAGTTCGTAAAATCAACAAACTTCTAAAGCCCATAACTCAGTTCGGACTGAGCTAGCTCAGGGGTCTATATGCCATAGAGTGTTTGGTTTATTGCACTATTTCAAATCATTTGCTTAAAATATCACACACAAAATGTTTACACGTACAATGTCTCTATTTAGTTGCGATTCATGCGAAAACTTGATCGCAAAAGGAAAAAATCTAGTTTGTAAAATCAGCAAACTTCTAAAGCCCATAACTCAGTTCGGACTGCGTTTAGAGGTCTATATGCCGTAGTAAGTTTGGTTTATTACACTTTTTTAATCATAAAAGCAAGGTTTGGTTGATGACCACCCGAAAAAAAGACGAATGGCATATAAGATATTTTTCCATTTGCGAAAAATATCACACACAATGTTTACTCGTATAATGTCTCTATTTTGTTGCGATTTATGCGAAAATTGCGCGCACAAGAAAAAATATCTAGTTTGTAAAATCAGAAAACTTCTAATGCCCATAACTCAGTTCGGACTGATGCAGGAGCCTACATGCCACAGTAACTTTGGTTTATTGCAATATTTTCTATTTAAAAACAAGGTTTGGTCGCTGGCCGCAAGAAAAAAAAAAGACGCCACTGCCCCTTACAAATCCGTCATTGTCCTTTGTCATTACCTTCCCAGCTAGCGACCGTGCTGGAGCGATAGCCCCGCAGTCCTCCAGTACAGTCAGTACGGCAAGAGAATGCGATAGCCCCGCAGTCCATTCTCAAGCCCTGATTAGGTTAGATCATCTATGGGATAAGAGTGCGATAGCCCCGCAGTCCGCTCTGATTCCTTGTTAGGCTAAGTATAAGTAGTTGAATGTACCATGTATGAAGAAGCTTAAATAAATAGCAACCGAAGACATTGGCGTTTCACTTGCTCCCTTATAAAACGTATTTCTCTCTCTACGAAAAACGACATGAGCACACACACAGGTATGAGCTGCCCCCCCTAGCTGAAATCCTGGGTACGCCCTTGCTAGCCCATTACTATCCGCTCTGAAAATCTAAGGGGGAGTCCTGTAGGGCTAGCACGAACCGCTAACGTTTTGGGAATCGAAAAGTAAACAATACTTCTTTTTTCTTTTTCCTTTGTCTTTAAGAAAAAAAAGTATCGTTTACTTTTCAATTACCAAAACGTTAGCGGTTCGTGATGATGATGAGACTGATGTTCAGAATTGGACGTCATGTGTGTGGTTGTTGATGAAGTTTTCGTTTCGTTTCTGTACTTACTATCGCATCGGCGGAAGTTTTTAGGCAGTTGGCAAGACCCTAGTCTAATGAAGGAGTCGATGTCGAATTATAGAAATCGACCGATCGTTATGCCAATGACATCGTGCTTTTCGCAAACACATCCGCTGAGCGGCAGGACAGACAATGTTCAATCAAAAACGAAACTGACCACAAACGGCACACGAAGTAAGGAAGTGGTAGACGGCATTCAATGCAACTTTGATGAGTATATTGACTTGGGCCAGATGTGGCCCCGATGAAGGGCGGCGGTGTAAGAGTGACCTAACGCCACCGTACACACAGGTGGGTGTAGAGGGGAGTTACCTCTGTGCCGGGGTCCATCGGCACAGAGTTCTTGACCAGAGATCACGGGGACCTCTGGAGATACGGGCTGAAGCAGGTCACCGGGGGGTTTCGTGAGTAATATCTGCCGCCTCACGGCAGGCGAGCCTCACCCACCCCCGGCCTTCCCCCAGAGTCCCGCCCTCTGGATCGCCCATAACCAGTCCAGTCCAATTCAATTCAATTCTTTGTTGCATACCAAGTGTTACATTATGGTGTATAATATAAACGGATTCCCCCTAAAAAAAAGATAGTCTGCTGAACAGGCAGGATGAAGAAATCAAATTCCAAATCACCTACACCTTAAGTTTATGCTTTGAAAAGTTAGCTCAAATAAATTCATATAAATAAAGTGCCACCTTCTTTTATCTTTAAAGCGAGAACTTCTCGACGTTTGTGTTGTGTTTTTCATAGAACACCCTAAGTCAAAGCTCGGAATGGGTCCAAGGGTAAAGGAGTGGAGTGTGTTCGGTATTAAACACTCAGACAGAAGATGGTCACCACGATCCGTGCCAAAACTGACTTTCAAGACGTAGGCCAGAAAGTGAACTGACAAAATGGGAGTGAGGACTGAGCAGTCTGTAAGATGCATCCGGCCCAAATGACAGCCCAATGGCTCCTCAAAGACTGAAATCATTGAAAGACGAGGCCTAAAAAATGATGGTGCGACCACCTGGTACATTACATCACGAATGGCAGACTTGAACAAAAAACAGGGGTAAATCGAAAAATTTTGGGGAGACCTTTGCCCAGCAGTGGGATCTTGTGTTGAAAAAAAATGAGTCCAACTTAGTTTTGTTGGTATTAGCAGAATAAGGAGTAAAATTTTTCAGAATTTAGTAATTGTAGGTATTTTATACTTGACCACGTGAGTTTCGGTTTCGGTTTCGGTTTCGGCCGAAACTGAAGCCTAGGCCGAACATTCGGTTTCGGTTTCGGTTTCGGCCGGAAAACCAGTTTCGGTCGGACTCTACTTTTATGATGATCAATATTGGACATTTAGTAAAAAAAAATAAAGTTCGACTGAGTCATGGTCAAGAATTTTTATGTCAGCTAACTTCATCCCTTATTTTCTTTAAAAAACATTACTAAAGCACCCTTGGCAAGTTGTCTAGAAAAATAGCCCATTTAATCAAGATTTCAAAAAAGTAAAATACTAACTATTTCCTTGTCATTGTTGTGTGGGAGGATCCCTTTTCAATGGGGGATGAGGAATTTAACACCCTGTTCCTCATATCCCCAAAAAATAATCATACTTTCTTGTACACACGGTCAAATTATAGGTACGTACGCCATTGGACAATTTTTACTTCGCCTACTGACATAACCTATCTGCGTCTTTTTTTAACTACTCTGTTATGTGTGTAATAAAGTATTTCTCATCTTATCTTAAGCATATCCATCCTTATTTGCAGAACTACAGACGCGTAGCCGAAGTGTGGATGGACGAATACGCCCAGTACCTGTACAAGCGTCGCCCGCAGTACCTCAAGATCGACCCGGGAGACATCTCCGAACAAAAGGCGCTGAGAGAAAAGCTACATTGCAAGTCTTTTCGCTGGTTCATCACGCAGGTAAGTCAACTATGATCAGAAAGAAAGAAAGAAGAAGAAAGAAAAACTGTTTATTGGCCCACACATGGCAAAAAACAAAAAAAGAGATCATCAAGAGATCATCAAGAGATCAAAAAAAGAGATCATGATCATTATTATGATCTTCGCCAATTGCGAACGCGCTGGAACATTGGCAAACTAAAAACCTTGTGACCTCAAAAAATACTGCTTGCAAAAAAACGATACCTATTTTGAAGAGCACAATAAAATAGTGCTCTTCAAAATGACTTCACTTCACCTGGTGGGAAGCAGTCGTGATGTCCAGAAATGGAGTTGACCAGTACGGTAATACAATAAGTACTTGTCTCTTAGAAGCTTGCAGGATTCCTTTTCGCAGCCCTCTTTAAATAACCCGAAATGGCTTGTGGATGTGAGCAATTGGAATTGGATTTGAGGATGTGAGCAATCGCAACAACTCGAGTACAAAAATATGAGTAATATAAAGTATATTGTCTGTTGAAGTGTTACTTATCGGTGATTTGGAAGTCGTAGCCTGTAGGCCTAGCATGAACCGCTGACGTTTTGGTAATCGAAAATTGAACGATATTTATTTTTCCTTTTCCTATGTCTTTAAGTAAAAGAAATATAGTTTACTTTTCGATTGCCTAAACGTTATCGGCTCGTGCTAGGCCAACTGTAAGCCTGCATGTGTTTTATGAATTAGTAACTTTGAGGACACTTGTTTCAGGTGGCGTTCGACCTAACACTCAAGTATCCTCCAGTAGAGCCGAGCCCATTTGCGGAGGGACGCGTAAGTAAAACTAGGCTGCTATAGTAATGTGTTAATATTATGATAATATCATAAGCGTTTCCTATGCTTAACCTCCTGAAGTGGTAGTGTGAAGTAACAACGTAATGACTATTTCAGTTAAGTATTTGGTCTCAAGATAACGTAAAGGAATCTGGATCTTTAAACTAAAATTACGCTTGTTTTTGATGAAAATTACCTTGACTACGATTCAAGGTAATTTTTATCACTTTTGAGCTGCAGTAAACGAATGCGGAACATTTGTGGAAATATCTGTGTAATATTCTCCAAAATTGTATGTCATTTACTACACCTAGTAAAAAGTCTAGGCAACAATGCCACATATAATATACATTATTATGGGCTAGGCCCATAATAATGTAGTTCCGTTTATATAATGCAAGGTAAATGGTCCTGTTCCAGATAAAATCAGTAACAAAGCCACAGTTGTGCATCGACGCTCACCACGGCGAACAGATGGACAAGTTACATCTTAAGGATTGCTCTAAGGAGCCCTCCGCCGAGCAGGAGTTCGTGTTATCTTGGCACAAGGACATCAAGTTAGTTACCATCCTCATCATTAATATCAACAGCTGTGCAAAGTCCACTGTTGGACATACCCCGAAGATCACAATGTCGAAAAAATATAATTGCTTTTATTTGGTACACATACAAATGTGTGTATTGTGTGGTACACACAATTTGACAGAAGGTGCCTTTGGCGCAGTTGTGACATTGATTGGTGACGATTGCTGCTGTAAAAGCAACAGCCGCCGAGTCGAAAATGGGATGAGTGACCACCGCGACCGAAATTTAGTGATGTGTATTTCGGGCATCTCTGTGCTTCGGAAGGCACGTTAAGCAGTTGGTCCCGGTTGACGTCGCTAGATGTCAGTTGTTAAGCCTAGTCGGAGGCCTTAGGGCGTCTTGATTACATCTGACATTAAGGTTGCTCACTACCCTTACACCCCTCTCCAACAATCCGCACTAAGCCCGCGTGTTGTAGTATGGCTCGATCCACCTCATAGTTGAGGTGAGACCTGTGCCCAGCAGTGGGACGTATATAGGCCGTTTATGTAAACACTAAAAACCGGGTTTTCTACAAACTTTTTAAACTACGGTATAATTATCTTCTAACTGTTTTTGCCCGACGTTTCGGCGACAATTGCATGTGCCGTGGTCACGAGCGGACATGGGCGGAGTGGAGCGTGTTTTTTTAGTGTTTAATCAGGACAGGAAAAAAACGATCGGGAACCAGGGTCTTCCGCAATCTGTGCGGTGGCACTAACCACTGTGCTACCGTGACCAATAACAGACCAGATTTGATTTTGATCAAAAAATTTGATTTAACTGTATCAAATACAGGGCGAATTTGCAAGTACTTGTCAATTTGAGGTATCCTTTTTTTGTCGGTTTTATTACATGGTATTTAAAAAAAACACAAAAAAATGCCAATTTACTTCATTCATGTAAAGATACGCCAGCGCACATCACGACATTGTTGAATGACAAGTGTAGAAATCCCACAAAACCCACTGTGTTAAAAAAATAAAAATACGACGAAGACGTAGTTTTTATCGTTCGATAGAGCTTATTTTGAAAAATTCTCAAATACACCCTGTATTTGTAATGAAGTTCGAAGCTTCCTTCGAACGTTGAAGGTAATATGCAATATCGTGCCCTTTTTAAATTATTTTTCGAATCTGTAGTACATTTCTCTGTCTCCTTTTATTTTAGATCTAAGAAAAGGAACATGTGCTGGGATCTGCCGGATTCGAAGCCGAAGAGCAACATCGTTCTGTACTCGTGTCACCTCGGAGGAGGAAACCAGCTGTGGAGGTATCACACGGTGAGTGGTTATGATGAAGTGGATTTAACAACATAACATACGCTCACGACTATATCTCAAATGGGATTGTCAGTGACGGGATAGACGGCAACATTAATTTCATTCATACTGAATGTTGCGAGTGTCGGAGGAGCTGATTCAGCTCATCAGGAAATTGGAGCAGTTCCAAGCGGCAAATTTAGGCCTATTATAATTATGTCTTTCGCGCTAAAAAATTAACCATTTTGGCCATTGGCATTTTGGCATTTAGGCATTTTTGGCATTTGGGCCATTTTGGTGCCAAATAATGACGCGCAACGATCTATCGTCATTTGAGTAAGATTCGGCGATAACGCGCCTGACAGCTCGTATGTCTCCGACTCTTGAATAAATTTGATTAAGTGGATTTATTAACATTACATACGCTCACGACTAGATCTCAAACGGGATAGTCAGTGACGGGATAGCCGGCAACATTCATTTCATTCATACTGAATGTTGCGATTGTCGGAGGAGCTGATTCAGCTAATCAGGAAATTGGAGCAGTTCCAAGCGGCAAATTTAGGCCTATTATAATTATGTCTTTCGCGCTAAACCATAACCATTTTGGCCATTGGCATTTTGGCATTTTAGCCATTTTGGTGCCAAATAATGACGCGCAACGATCTATCGTCATTTTAGTAAGATTCGGTGATAACGCGCCTGACAGCTCGTATGTCTCCGACACTTGAAGAATTAGCGACTTTGAACTCCATGCTGTATGGCCTACCGCCGTTATTTCAGCAGTTATATTGTTCACTTTGGGGTGTTTAACCACTGCCTCTGTGATACTCTGGTCAAAATACGAAGTACGGAACACGGCTACAGCACATAGTTGCATCAAAAATGAATGAACTCGTTACTTTCTGATATTTATGCACGGTTGACGAGGTGTCTATGAGCCATCCTGTTAGGTTAGCGGTTACAATCACTCGAATTTTATTGTTTTTGTACATTTTAAACGTTTTTTATTTTATAAAAGGCTATCTATCGCCAATTGAAAGTTCAATTGTTTACCTAAACTGGACATCATGTTTCGTTCTTTACTAAAAAAGCGTCATGCAAAATAACATAAGATGAGAAACATTTTATTGCACATAAACAAAACAGAGTAATCTAAATTGTACATTTTAAAGTCAATGTCAACTTAGGCGGTCTTCTTGCTAAAAGCAATCTCTTCCAGACAATAATTATGTTGTCTTTTGCATTTATTTTTAGAACTTTATTTTTGTTTTTTTTATATGTCAAATGAACGTATTTAATCCAATAAACCTTCCAGGAAACGAAGCAAATAAAGCACGGAGGCAACAACAACTGCGTGGACCACGACCGGTCCACGCGTGCACTGTACATAGCCCACTGCGACGACGCCAGCGAGACCCAGCAGTGGGCTATCGACAAGCTGGACTACGCTGTGTTGGCGCAGTGGGATCATATGAGAATTAAGGTCACCGGGCCGGTTGAAGACTATTGAGTGAGTGGTTTGTGTAGTGGTTGAAAGGGTTTGGAGGAAGTAATGTAGTGTTGTCGGCAAGGTCAAGTTGGGTAACTTTGAATTTCAGTGTAACATTGAATCTACTGTTTAAGAACAGTAAAAGTACCTACGTAACTGATGTTTATGGTTTGTTTGTGAGACAATCCCTCATAGACTCAACAACTTCTTTTAGTTGGAGTTCTGGTCAAGATTAACTGATCTAAAAAAGTGGATTCAATGTTACACTGAAATTCAAAGTTACCCAACTTGACTGTAGTTTTCTAGAATAATCTGTGGGGTTTTCATTAATATTGACATGAAATCTGTAGCATGGATTCTGTATTTCGTGGATTTTTTTAATGAAATAATTTTAACAAGATTATTTGTATCATGTTATTTGTTGTCCAACAAATCCTCGTGTTATGGTTTCTTATGTTATACGGCCTTACGACATGTTTAAAAACATAATAAAAACGCGTGAATATCCGCGAAAAAAAACTCCAGGAAGCATCAAAATACACGTATATACCAGTATTTTAGCAAATGATATTATAATAAAAAGAGATACTAGATTGGATAGAGAGTAACTAACCTTAACTCACTTGTTACTACAAGTAAGTTTGTTTACTTGTTACTACAAGTAGCAAGCAAACTTACTTGTGCTGAAAAAGTGGCACCCGAAATCATAACTTTCGAACACCTGAGCAAAGCATCGACAGTTTGAGAAGACACTGCGCAACATGTATCTGCCTCGTTTACGCTCTAGTAAATAATCAGACTGTCTTGTTCACACGGTAAAATTAACCTATAGCTTGCCAGTACCACAAGGGGACAATTTTCGACTTTGCGTCAGTACTGACATGACCTATCTACCTCCTTTTTTATTATAATATCATTGTATTTTAGTGTTTATGAATAAATTTATTTGACATGGCGAGACCTAACAGTGCAGGCCTTTAATGGATCATGTTTTAAATTGATATTAATGTGCGAAAAGTTGAGGTGTCCCTGGATAAGTGACGACATGTAAGGAGATGGGTGAACGAAAACCTAATCGATATTTAGTGATGTATTTTTCGGCAATCTCCGTGCTTTCGGTGTTTAGTATAAACAAATTATCGTTGGCGCTACATTACTGAATACTTTTCTAAGAGTATAAGACCTCATTCGTTGCGTTGCGTTGCGACACTATTCGTTTAAAACTCCGACGACGCAACGCAACGATTCATGAGGGCTCACGCTCAGAAAGGCTTCGATCAATCAATGCATTTCTCCAGTGACCTTGTAGGTATTTGATTGTCAAAAGATTTTCTACTAGTTTCAACGCAAAAATAAGAGAGAAAGAAAGAAAAAACGTTTCAGTAATCCAGTGATGTGATTGATTGACGAAAAATTAAAGCAACAATCACTAATTACTTATTATTGCGTTGATTCTTTCAGAAACTGGAGGTTGATGTTGAATGTAAATGTATTAGGCTGTATTATTGTTAGGTATGTGATATAATAATATGTAGTCATTATAGGATGATGTTTTTTAGGGCTTAGGGTATTCAATGCAATGTTAGTACTTTTGATAAATATATTTTGTTCTTATTACTGTCAAAAAAAGTTCACATTGTCTATAAATATTGTATGTACATGTTACTAGTACTTCCGAATGTATTTGTATATCTAGTTCTTGAGCTTTGGAAGGGATTTTGCACCCTGACTGGAAACTGACTTTGAAAATAAAAAAACTGAATTTTATTTTAGTTTAGCTGCTAAAGCTCGTAGCATTTATAGCTACGAGTTGCACAGTCAACCTCACGGTCGCTACAAGTCGGCACTGCCATAGTCTAGGTGAATTTAACAATGCATTATGTATAGTACGATTAATAATTGTAGTCAGCGAAATGACAACTTCAACAGTGACTGATACAAAAAAGGGTGACCCGCTACAATAGTGACGTTCGGCAATCACTAGACTTAAACATTTAGTCATGATTTATTTTATGAGGTATCAAAGCCTTTTTTAAATAATTGTAAATATTTAATAGGTACAAAATGAATTAAATAATACGATTTAAGAAATATGGGCCCTACCTCCATATTAAAACTTCTCACTAAAAAATTATAACCATAGCTGGGAAAAAAATGTTCAAAGAGGTTCAGGGGAATTAACACTTGAAAGTCAGCAAAATACAAGTAATCATGTACGTTTTTATTCGTTACGGTTGCTATTGATTCATTGCAGTTACATTTATAACGAAGGAATCCACATATTGGTCTATAATGTGGTCGAGTTGACACATTTTGTCTTCGACTTTAATGGCATGGTGTATGCACTGTCTCCAATTATCAGGCGTCACCTCTTTCAGGCCACACTCTGAATTCATCTCTTCATAGTCCATACTATTATTATTCGATTCAAAAATAAGTAAACCGGAATCTACAAAACCTTCGTCACTGCCTGTATGTGAAATTATATGGCGTCGTCCTTTGCCGGTTGGGCCCTTTAAGCCTGTAGCCAAACCTTTAGAAAACGCTTGTTTGGAAGATTCTACTGTTGTATCCTCCCAAACTTTTCCAGCTGTATGAGCTGTTAATAAACGAAATTCTTACCTGTAAATAATATAATACAGAAACAAAACATTTTGAAACTGAAAATCTATTTACTAAATACAGTTTACCGAAATACCTCTATTTCTCAAGACGAAAGTCTGACCAGTGTGTGTTGCCAGTAATGACATATGGAAGTGGGACGTGGTCATTCACTACGACTTTTTTGCCAGGCTGTAATGTCGACTAACTTTTAATTGTAAAAACTCGATTTACCACATCACTATTTCTTTGGGACTGAAAACCTGCCACACTGAAAATGTCATTTCATTAACTACAATTAAAAATCCGAGTATAGGTTACAATTTACGTACAGTCAGCCAAAAATGTGGTCTACCACCCTACGGTTGAGATTCGTTTGAACGTCATGAAACAACAAGATCAATTATTTTCCCTTGCAATAAGTTTGTGTAAGTGACTATTGCTTTTTTTGTCATTTATGATAATAATATAACGTCATGCCAAGTGTCCAGTTTGAATTATCTCATATATCTAACCTTCTTGTCTAAGCTATGTCTGACTCGAATTCTCGATTGACGGAAATACTTAACAGTAGAATTGTCAGTGAGACTTTCTTTTTCGAAATCAACCTTGTTTTAGTTGAGCAATATAGATTATCGCATTTAATGAAGTTAAACTCAGTCACCCAATGACGTCAAATGTCAGACATCTCAGATCACAGATAAAACGTCATAACATAAATTGTGCATAATGTTAAACTCTGTTAGAAGAGTTATATCTCGCAGAAACTTTTGTTAAAAGTGGTAGATCACTCTTTTGGCTGACCGTACACCACATGTTATAATGATTATGAATACATAGACCTAACCTAGGGCTTCAATTGTCAAGCTTAAACCACATGTGATGTGACCACATGGTGCGAAGGAAACCGAAGAGAAATCTTCGTTCCTCACAATATACGTGCAGGCAATATGCCTGCGCTTAATAGTTCTGCAGTTTGCATATTGCTAGAGACAATGTCAATGTATTAGAACGCAGCATGCTTTGAGCAAAAACATAAAACGAAAGACTTGTTACTTCAAACCTTGCAACGCTGTTGAAAACGTGTCTTTAGTTAATCATCATCAACAGCCACACGACGTCAACTGCTGAACATAAGCCCTCATAGATTACCAGAGCGGCCGGTTGCAGGCGGCCTGCATTCACTGAAACATTGCGATCTTTATCAGGTCGTCCGTCCACCTTGCGGGTGGACGTCCAACGCTGCGTTTCCTCCGAAATCAATGCTTCCTCCTTTTTTAAATTTTCTTTAGCGTTATTGCCAGTGTAGAGCCTGCTGAATGGTCAATGTCGTGAATATGAAGCCTTTTTCTATCTGGTCATTCATAATTTGTGTGCTCATAATACAAACTTACTTGTTGTCTATAGAATACACAGAGCCATAATATTTACCTATTCCTTATTTTGATAAGTTACGTAAACGTATGATCACTATTTAAACTAGGTATATAAATATACCAAGACAAGATGTAAGTACTATGTAGTAAGTACCTTTGCTTTTTATGAAAACCATACTTACTGCTAACTAAATTAGTCACAGTTATGTAACTTTAAGTCAACAAATAAATTGCTATCAATAACAACAATATGATATTTATGTTAATTTTATTAGTAATTGTATTTTGTTTTCAGTAAAAAACTTAGTGTGTTTAAATTGAGTGTCGAGTTTTTCATAACTATGTACGAATTTGCTTAAAACCAAATAATTCTCGTGACTGAGCCTTATTTACTTTTAAATGTTAGTATAATTGAATTAGCATAATGTGTGTGCCGTTTGCTATTGTATAAGCTTTAGATTAATCTTTTTAAGACGTTTATAATACATTCCATATTCAAATGTAATTCCTATTTCGAAGGTCTGTATTTTATATTTAATTTTGTTAGATAATTCTCTAACATTTTAGTCCAATATTTTCTTGTAAACTGTATTTTTTTAAAGTATTTTATATGCAATATTTTATAATTAGGCATAATCTGAATGTAGTATATTTCTTTTGATAGGTACATACTAAAGTTATACAATTGTTTTGTAAGAATTTCATAGTGAAACTACTACTATTATTACTATTACTACTCTATTAGTATTACTCCCGAAGTAGCCTGGTCTATATTTTTATATTCTTATCGTTATGAGTTGAAAAAAGATGCATAAGAAGCTGAATGAAAATATTAACATAACACTTGTTCTAGGGTTTTTAGGTATTTTGTACAGTAAAAGCACCAGCGTTGAAAAGCAAATTTTAGTACTACGCGACAGTATTTTTTAAGAAACCTCGAGGGACTCCGCTTAGCGCAGTTTCTGGCCATAGTATATAGTTCTTCGCTCTATGTGCCTGCTCACTGTCAAATCAACTTAATGTAGTCATTTACATTTTGATCTTGTAACGTAGTGAACTAGATGTCGCTGTTACTGTTGTTAACTATACATTTGAACTTGTGTGACATTTTCACCTCAATTTATATTTAGTATTTGATGTTATAGATCAGATACGGTCGATTTTTTGTCGCTTCGCCAATATATTATTTATAATAAAGTAATTGTAATATGAAACATTGTTGTTTACTAGTTTTAGAAGGCATTTATTGTAAATTAGGGCAACGATCTATGTATATTTTTGAAAATGCAATTTGTAGGTAACGTATCCAGTAGTTAGCATTTGTATGTTGTTATGTTATGTTTGATTGTATGTTTGAGTCTAATGCTGTTTCTTGTAATATGTTAAGGGGAGTACTAATTGGAAGCATTTGCTTTTATTTCTAACGCATTAGGGCACAGAAACGTCCATAGACGTCATAACAATATGTGACGTCACAATAACAGTCACAAGCGGGAATAAGTGACTATAAAATTCGACAACGTTTAAAGTTTTTAATAATGTGAGCAGCGCCCCCTAACGTCACATAAATGAACCAGCCAATTAGTAACGCGTTTTGATAACCAAAATCCGCTCGTTTTGCATGATGGCAAAGATATCGATGAGATGGTCGAGATGTTGTGATCGGAAAGCCACTAATAAAATCTGATCTGCATCTTTGAATACTATAAAAACAAATAAGCATAATATTAAATGAGAAACACACTTTGATTTATTTGTAAATATCGGCTCGAGTTTGTGACATTAGGGGAGTAATGTGGGTGAGAGGTTCTAACATCCACAAGGCTGAAAAGAAACGGCATCGTTACAAGTTGACCTTTTTGCCTCCTACGTCTGTCGCTTCATTACACTCGAAGCTATTTCTTAGTACCGATAATCGCTACCTGTCAGCACGGACCGGGTCCGTATTTCATAAAAAAACATCAGATTGCCCTCTCGAAGTAGCGCCCTACGCCGAGGTACATGTGCCCCTCTAGGGCGCCCTTTAAACGCTGATTCAAATATTATGCTATGAAACCCCCTCTGCGCTCATCTCCTAAATACCAGTTAAGCTGTCAAAACCATCAGCGGATTCAGCAGTATTCATTCAGAAAAAAAGAAGCGATTTCTATCATTCAACCCTTTGAACGGCAGAGCGTGTTGCAATTTTTCGTTGGCCACCCTATCCCAATCACATGAGGTTTTAAGCAAAAGGGTTAAAGAAAATGCTCCCAGTCAATACTCTTGCTCTAAATATCTGCGAAACATATCACTAGTTGTAACTAAGCACTTGTAACAGTCTGGCAGTGATTTTGTGATTCAATACATCTTATTAACAACCATCATGTTTGCAATATTAGGCTGATATTATTTTATAAATTATCTGTAATATTTAGTCAAATCTAGTCGTAATTTATTCAGCCATAGCCAGTGAATGTAAGTATTAGTTTTTGTTTTAAGTCATTAATTAATATAGTTTAGAAGAAAAAGTAAAGATTTTTGTATTCCGACTGCTGTATGTTGTATCATAACTTCACTGCCAGACATATTTTATAATTACTTAGGCAGTATTGTAGCCTATATTGAGAATTAAATTATTTTTACAATGGCAAAAGGATTTTTACTGTTTGGAGGGTTTAAGAGGTGGTGGTTTAGCATGAGTTGGTTATTTAACGACAACAAGGGTCAATTATTTTTAAATAAGCTTTTGAAATGTGTGGGCCTGGATGTGTTTCATGAAAAGAAGGGTGGAGGATGTGTGTCTTCGGTCACTGGTTTGACTTGGTCTATAGGCTAAGCAGTTGACTATTACACCAGAGGTCGCGGGTTCGATCCACGCACAGCACGATGATTTGTGTGCATGAACATGTCTGCTTGTATTGGTCTGGGTGTTTTAAGTATATCGATGGTGTAGTTCACAATTGTCTTAAGTGCACTTTTTAACTTTTTCATTTCATTCCTGCCTAAGGAACTAGACTATATTCTCTACCGTTCGCACTTACCCGATTTTCATAATTCCATCTCTTTCTATTGAAAACTTTGTGTCAAACTAAGCATCAATTCGTGTTCATAAATACTAACGACCATTAGTTCGAAAAATCTGTGTCACATCTACTATAAGTGGCATAAAAGATTTTGAGCATGGTAAAATGAAGCACACAAAAAGTTTAAGTGCAGTTGATATAAAAATAATATAATGAAATGAATTATTTTGAGTGCACAAATATTCTAAGTAGCTATAATATAAAAAAAAAACTCTGCTGAAGTTGAATTGTATAAGCACAAATCGACTAAGCGCACTAAATCTATGTTTTATTAAAAAAATACAAATTTTTAGTGTGGTAATGTCAGTTACGGTTTTTGTGCTCTTTATTATTATTTTGGCGCGTAATTAGCGTTCGTAGAGCGTAGATCCTCTGTGAAAGCCTATTAGTTAGGCTAGTTTAGTGGCGTTCTTGCTCAGCTCGCATCGTTCTTACGGGGCGAGCGGGGCGGGTGTGTAGGTACTAGTGTGCAGTATTATTCTTTATTGGCAACATTGCGACAACTGGACTGCTAATGCGCCCGCGCCCGCCAGAACAGTAGCAACGGGTTCTTTAACGAATATACCGAGTAAAAATTGCATGCTTATTTGTATGGCGTATTCAAATGTTTCGTTAAGGTCGTGAACTTGTAGAATTAGTAGGAACAAAATGGCGAATAAAGAAACCACCGCAAAATGTGTTTTCAGCTGTAGTGGACCCAAAACTGGGTGGTGGACTGATAAATTATACAATATCAGTTTAAAAAAGAAATGACTTCTCCGTAAATTGACAAAATTACAGTAGTTTTGTATAAGACACGCGCACTTAGTACTTATGTGCTTAAAGATAAACTGATCACTGGCAACAACTGAATGCACTTATTATGTTTTTGCATCACTTTAAGTGCTGTTAATGCATTCGGTTACCTACGCTCTTTTTGGTTTCATCATCATCATCATTAAGTGCCACATGAAGTCCACTGCTGAACAATGGCTTTCCCCATAGATTTCCATACATAGCCACCAGTTGTAGACAGCCTGCACCCACAAAAATCTAGCGACCTTTATTAGGTTGTCAATCCAACTTGCTGGTGGACGCCACACACTGTGTTTGCCCTCAAATACTCTTCAATCTAGAATTTTAGGATCCCAGTGACAATTAGTTCCTCGCACTATGTGCCCCGCCCACTGCCACTTTAACCTGCTAATCCGCTGGGCCACGTCAGCGACTCCAGCTCTTCTACGATTCTGGTCATTTCTGACTCGATTTCGTAGTGTAATAGTTAGCTTAGCCTTCTCCATAGCACGTTGGGTGACTTTGACGCCCATAATAGGTATAGGGTCCATAATTACTTAATCAAATCACTGAACACAGTGATTACACACCTTCGTATTTAGGCAAAGAGGTATGTTGGAAAAGAAAACATGATGCTATGCGAAAACACAACACTGCCCACTTATTGAGAAACACGATTGAAGTTCTCGAGCAAGTATCCAAGCTCTTCTAACGATTCTGCCACGACCACTGTGTTGTCGACAACCCGGGTGAGTGATATATCGACCAGTTATGTTGATGACCAAGTCCTTGCCATTCCAGGAGCTTGAAGACTTCTTATAATGCGGTCGTAAACAGTTCCGAAGAAATAACGTCCCCTGTCTTAACACTCCTCGTGCTCTGCTCCTGTACTTGGACTGGACATTCGCGTATGTGCACTTTAGCACTTCAATGTATCTCCCTATAGTCAATGTAGCAACACTGGAGACACTGCAGCATTGCTCAAGTCTCGACTAAATCGAATGCTTTCTCATTGTCCAACGGTTAGCGTTGGACAATGCCAAAAAGTGGCAGATAATACTCCTCAGATTTCTGTTAATAATCTTCCCGCATCTTGGGAAGATATTGTTTTTAAAGAACAGCGCCACTTAGCTTCTGTTCCATGCCTTTGACGTTACCTCCTCGAACAACACGGGTAGCCTTTGAACTCTGAGAACCGGCTTTTCGCCTGCCTTCAGAAATTCAGCAGTAATTCTCTCATCGCCTATCGCTTTGTAGCTCTTGAGCTGTTTGAGAGGTATTTTAATCTCGTAGAGGCTGTTGTCTTGGATGTCTAGTACAGTGTCGTGTTCGGCTCTGGGATCTTCGGCTGTACTAGTACCGGATTTGGCGATCGAGGTATATACTTTACCCGTAGAATCTTTCAACACCCCTTAATACTGCTTCTATCGTCGATGCCACACTGACAACCCAATAGACTTGTCTTTTGTGAACACTTTTGTTCCGTTCGATCGTCTCTTAAGGACGATTGGTTATCAAACTCACGGATGTCGTGTTGCAAGGACTTCCAGATACTCTATTGAGTAGTCGTTAGTTTATAGCATCATCGGACGTCTGCAGTAACAGAGACCGACACTCAGCCATTAGTTCGGAGGTGTGGGTCGCAAGTTTTTGCGGTTTGTTTTAACGACCAGCCTTATAAAAGCTGGATCCAACCGCATGGCGCAGTGATTAGCCATCTCAAGTTGAAAGCTCTCGGGGTTTTCGATATGGGCGCGAGTAGGTTGGAGCGGGCTACCTGACCAACGGGCTATGGAGAGGGCTATGCTTGGTGTTTCCCTACGAGATCGAATCAGAAATGAGGAGATCCGTAGGAGAACGAAGGTCGCCGACGTAGCCCAGCGTGTTAGCAGGTGAAGTGGCAGTGGGCGGGGCACATAGCTCGAAGGACTGATGGCCGTTGGGGCCGGAAAGTCCTCGAGTGGAGACCATTCGAGGCCAAGCGCAGCGTGGGACGCCCGCCCGCAAGGTGGACGGATGACCTCATAAAGGTCGCAGGGTCTCGGTGGATGCAGGCCGCCTCCAACCGGCAGCTCTGGAAATCTATGGGGGAGGCCTATGTTCAGCAGTGGACATCATGTGGCTGCTGATGATGATGATGAGGTTGGAGCGTAGACTCCGTTCCAGCTTGACGTTAAAATTCAATGTGCCTCGCACCCAGGTGACATGGTAGAGCCGTCCTGCTACTGAACCAACAGTTACCATAGATCATCTATGATAACTGCCAGTTTTCACCCTGTTGATCACTTAGACTCATACAGGTCCACTTCTTTTGAGGTGGCTTCTGGAAACATGGGTTCAACAAACCCATGAACCCACCTAGGCTCTGCCCCCTGAGGTTCTCTATAACCCTAACTCCCACTTTCGACGTACAATCCCCTCTCTTGCCAAGCTTTGGCCACAGCTGGAATCAGAAATAGCAGGGCCGCCGGAGACTTATGAGTCCAGTTTTGTTTGTATCAAACTACTGTTCTCAAGGAACTAAGAAAAAAAAACTTTTAGATTAACGTTCAGGAAGAAATTGCCGTTTTTTTATGATCCAAGGTAACTCCAAATCTAATTTTGTCATAATCGGTTTAATCTTTCCCGCGTGAAAGAGACATTCAGAACAAAGAAACAATCACGTTTTTAAAATTAATGTGATTGTAAGTTTTGAGAGCTGAATTTCAGGAAAATTTCAAATTGAGAATAGGTTCCAGACCAGCTCGTAGCCTTATAAAATGAATGGAACCCTCAGTGGGCGAGTTCAGCTCACACTTGTCCGGATTTTGAATGTATTAAATAAACTAAGTACTAGTTTGTTTAGATATCTGAGTGCACAAATGTACTAAATGGGGGGGTTAGTTAGCTAATTTGCTTATTTTATAGTTAAAACGGCCTATGATTGGTAAGGTTTATACTTTAATAAAGAGACAAAGAATAAGTCTAATACAAACATGCCAACTTATTATGAAAGTCAAAACACTGCCTGTGCTATACATGTCTCAACTTTCAAAATGCTCTCCTGTAAAATCAACATTTTGTAGTTAGCACAATTGTGAACTACACCATCGATATGATGTAACAAAATAAGTACCTATCTAAAGTATCTAAGTATGTTTAATGTTTCTCCGTTGCCCAGTTATGATGGCTACGCGTAACTGCGTTTTCGGGCTAGGAAGGGAAGGGGGTCAGACAGGATTCGAACCAGCATCTTTTGTAATTGTTTTTCACTATCATATTATGCAGTTGCAAGACGTCTCTTGCTGTAGTGCAGTCTACGTGAAAAGTAACGGTAGCTTCAATCATAATTGTTCTTTATCATACCGGCTATTCTGATAGTCTTTATAAATTCTATTACTACATCATCATTGTTCATAGGTTCTTCGTTACAGTTAATGCTGTACTGTACACATAGGCCTCCTCCACAGCTTTCTCGAGTAGTCGATTTGCGGCCAAGTACCTTACAATAGTGTCCATTGCAGATTTGTTTCTGGCCTATCAGTAGGTCAATTACCTTATTATAGTCCGTTCGCGTTAAGAATGCAGTAAATTCATACTTGTCCTTCGATCTAGCACGCCTCCTAACCTAATTAGGAACGATTTCATTGGTCAACTGGTCACTGTGGACTTGACTTTCAAAAGAGAAAGCTGTTAAGTCCACAGTGCCCAGTTGAACGCATCATTTCGAACGCAAAGGTTGTGGATCTGAGTTTTTTGTGTGTAACAGAATTAACAAGTCACTGCATTCTGATCCCGTACGTAAACTACAGTCTAGTTTGGCCACGGTTACTGATTTGAATCTTTTATGGATTTACTGATTGTTTGTTGCCGTGCAATTGATCCAATATACGAGTAGATTTCACCAAGATAATCGAATATCCAGCCACATACACTCATACACTCGATGTAAAAGGAGGAAACAAAACAAAATATTTTATATTTTAATATTTTATTACATATTCCATTAGAATACTTTCTATATTTATTATTGTACATGCTTACGTTGCCACACAGCACGCACACCTCGCGATCTATCGGAGTATGGCAGTAAACTATCTATACACATTGAGGTACACCGTAGAGCAGGGTGCGACATGCACGCGACATGTCCACGACATGCCTGACAATAATCATTAAGAAACAATGAACATTCAGACAGTTCTAAAACATAAAAAATACGTTTGTACTCTTTCTATTTCGTTTACAATTCACAGTATAGCAAATCAGACCATAATCATAAGTTCATTTCTATTACTTTTATAATCTCAAAGATAGACATGTTAAAATTGCGTTTTGGGACATTAAATAAAATTGATTTTGGTAAACAAATAAGCCCGTTTGGCACGGTAACCAAGTTGCAACTGATTAACATAAAAATGTGTTACTCACTTATCCATCCATGAATAATAATTTAAAATAGGTAATTCATTTTTATTATCAATGTGCGCTTATGTTCCTTCTTAAATAGTTTTTGCTATCCATTTTATAAAGTAATTAGAAAACGTGAAGGTATTTAATCTAACGGAGTAATAACTCTACCATGCGCGAAATTTAATACGATGTACTGTCAACGGCTCATCAGGTTACCCATTTTAATTTTTGGTCACGCTTTTGCCAAATGAAGGCTTTTGCAATGGAGCCAGGAACAATGGGCGTGAAGCCTGTCATGCCGTTGACCATACATAACGTACTCATGAATTAACAGGGTACTTTTTCCTCCTTTCCTCTGGTAGTCCTTTGATAAAAGGCAGACCACAAATGCATTTTAAATGGCGCTAGTGGACAACATTAGTTCCTAAAAAATCCGCAAAATGGCGGTGGTTTAATTAAAATGTATTTATACTTCGCACCCAGCTCTACCATCCACACCGTATCTACAATAGTACAAATTAAATGCAGCACGAGAAAAGTCAGTTCTACATGTAAATGCTGTTTGTTCGTGAGACCGCATCACTCAAGCTCTAACAATCTAGAAGTTCATTAGTCTATGGTACGTCTGGGCTTATAGACAAGTATTTTTACTACTTTTACTAAACGAAAATCTCACTAACAGCTTTAACGGGTTATGACAAGCTGCTTTATAGCTATTGCATGATATTAAGAATTGATTGGAAACTATTTTTTAAATATTAATAGCAAATGAAAGGATCTGGGATTAGATTTCTGTACAAAGCTTAAAATATCACAATAAAAGTTGGTAAGCAAAGTCTATCCTTTGTTTTCGAGGTGTCATAGTTTTCTATAACTCCAGTATGCCACTTTAATTGATTCAAATATCGATAATACTGAATTGTAGTAAAAGCATTGCCTATGCCCATGGATGATGTGCGACCTTTGTCTATGATACTGCGAAATTTGCTCTATGGTTTAAAAATCCCGGGACTCGAGACCATGGACAGTACAGTTCAACAGGGGTTATATTTCTACGCAAGTCCGCCAACTGCCCGATATATTACATTTTTCATATTGCTAGAATTCTTAACGGTTTACATTATAAATAATCGAAGCGTAAAGATATGTACAATATTTTTACAGATTACGTCCTCATTAAGTACCTATTTACAAATTAGAATTCTTTATACATTATAAAAAAGATAACTATACTGCTCTAGTAAATATCACCGCAAAATCAATAACTACGTTCACAATATATAATATAATATTATTAATTTAAATAAAAATACACCTTATGATACTAAATAAAGAATAAGACGTATTACATTACAATGTATTGCTTCGTTTAGTCACATTTTGCAAAAATATCACCATTGCTGGGACCCGGGTTTATAGTTCCATTTTTCCCATCAATATACTTTTTTTTAGTAAAAAATATCATCCGCGTCCTATCACCAGCCACTCAGTCAACTAGCTTTAAATTAGTACCTCTAACACGAAGTAGACACCACAATTTAAATGAGACACATATGGACATAAATACTATTTAAACTACTTTTTTTTAATTACATTTTTTTCTTCTTGCTGACTTATCGTTAGGGAACTAACGTTTAGTACTGCGCAGGGTTGTAATTAGGTACTTTTGCGCAGTTGAAATTAAAACAAAGAAAGTCAGTCTCGAAGGGAAAACACAATAAGTCAGCCTGAAGTCGACCCTAAGCAGTTATGGTAATTCCTACTGTTTGATTATTGCACAACACATGCAGAATGTACGTATTAACGTTTTCTGTAGTTAATTAATTTAGTTTATTTGTCTATTTTAGTTTAGTTTACGAGGCCATTCTACTGTACGGGATTAGTTAGTGAATTGCTACTAAGAACTCTGTCGCTCCGAACGAATCCTAGACAACTGATACGGAGTTGGTTTCTGAACTCTGCAAATTTAACGCGACAAGGTTCCTGCAGTGTTGCAAGCAAACGCGTAACAAGGGGTCATTAATTTGAAGAGTCAGATGCTTATCGTGGAATATAAAAAATATAAAATTATTGCTTAAATAGTAATAGTATTGCGAAGTAAAAAAGACCTTAGGTCTAACATTAAAAGGAACAACTACAAGAATAAAATATTATTTACAAATACCTAATTTTATGGATAGAACGAAATATTTGGCTAAAATGTGATAGGAATACATTAATTTGTGAAATGATATTATACTACGTGGTGATGTATATGCGTAATGTTAGGGATTAAAAATAGTAAAAATAGTTTAGTAAAATAATATCAAAAAACAGGTAAATAAAAATTGTGATCGCATTGAGTATTTTGGTTCCATTATTATGCTCAGTTTGACATATTAATAGTTATTATTAGATTTCATTTTAATTATGACTCGGTACCCTGTTGTGAGTTGTTACAAGAGATTCATTTCAGTCCAAAGATGAAGGGGCTAACTTATCAAAAATAAGCTATTATACGGGGTTAAACGATAGGTATGCCTAAGTACGAAAAGCAAATAAAGTCGTGTAACTCTCTAAATGGCCTACTAAAAAAACTTTATCCAAATCCGATCCTCGCCTTAAAATATTTTATCGCAACCATTCGAAATTCATTCAGTCCCGTTTCCTATTAATCAGAACTGCACCGATCACAAGAGAGTGAGTTCGTCCCTAATTACACAACATTACCGAGGCAGACCGTCGAAAACTTCAGTCCTATAAAGTACGTAAGAGTAAGAACTAAAACGTTTCCGAGCGTGGCTCCCGCCATTTCGCGAGTGTCACGTTTGGAAACAAGATGGCGTCGAGTTTATGGCACGTTAGGCGAGTCACGAGCGGTGACGCGCGCGGCCGCTCTTTCTCCGCTTCCGTCTACCGTCGCGCACGAAGACGATGTTGGCGGGGTCGTCCGCCAGCTGAGGGTACTTGGACACAGAGTGGACGTCTCTAGCCGCCCACCCGTCTACTATTCCGTGGGATATGAGCTCCTCCTTCTCTTCTTCGGTCCAGGAGCCTCTGCCCTCCCAGCCCGCGGCGACTAGCGCCTTCTCTCTCTCCCACGCCCGCGCGGCTGCGCGTTTGTGTGCGTGTTTCAGGAGTTTGATCCTCTCTTGCGTGGGGTCGACGCCGTACCGGAGCACAATGACCGCTTGCGCTGATCCCTTGCCGACTGCGTGGACTCGCACCTGAAAAAGCCAATACCCTTAGTCTAACTATCATGGTTTTTGCAGGATAGACATTGGAACAAGTTAGTTTAAGAAGGTGGTCCTTAGACATGACAAAAAAGTAAAAGACAAGATAATATTGACTACAATACGATCAATTTAAGAAGAAATAATAACTATACCTCTAATCCCTGGTCGTTGGTTTCGTCTTGCGATACGTTGAACTTTCCGGACAGCCGCCTTAACTCTTCCATATCATCTCTAATCTTCAGCGAGTTGTCCTTCACGAAATAGAAGACATCTTGATCGTGAATGCTGAAGTGCACATCGAGGAAGTAAGAGTTGTTGAAGACTGTCGTGATTACATCTTCGACGACGCTATTTGCACCGTCTGCGACGCTGATGAACGCTTTTCCTTCTACCCTCGAAATAAGAACTCCTTCGCCGAATACGCCTCGTTTGTACGAAACTCGAGGTAGTAGGTTTCTCGTGGATGGCTCCATCTTTAGCAATGGCGTTGGCACGAAGTCTATATCGGACAGCTTGTCATTTACCTGCGAAACAAAATCAAATCCTTAGTATTTTGTATCTGACGTAAAGTTGTGCACTAATGTTAAAATTAAATTGTAACAAAGTCTGTACCTTTTCTATGATGCATTGAAGCCCAGACATCACGCCAAAGTCGGGTGCGAGTTGCGGGGCAGTCACTGACGTCATCGGTTGGAAGATCATGTCAGTAATGTATTTCGACCCCATCATCTTATCCAAATCGTACCCATACAACTGCAACCAGCTTCCCAGGCTGGTCATGTACGGGACGACCTGGTTTTTGTTTATAGGGTCATTGTTCTTGAACCTGTAGGTAAAGATGTCAGTTGGTAGACTCAGTTTAGTAGCCAGATGCTCCCAGCTAGGCGTCATCCATTGGCCAACTACTGGGTCGTACAGCCTGTTATCCAAGTAGATCAGGTTGGTGTTGTAATCAAATATGCCTCCATGGAAATCTACGGGCACGTAGAAGCCAGGGTTGCTATCTTTGATAATCTTGCCGAAAGGACTACGTTTGATTTCTTTTATGATTTCTCCGTTCACATCAAAGACAGCGAGCGGAGAGCCGTTGTGGTCTGTAGCAACGTAGAACCGCTGATCTTCTGTCTCGATGCTAGTCAGGGAATCTCTTTGGTCATACATGAATCGGACTGTCTTTTCAGTTTTGGGGTAATGCATGTGCGTGATCAGGTTAGGAGTCTGCGGGTTGGTGTAGAAGAATTGGGTGACGTTGTTCTTGTCATCTTTCCACGCGACCAGTCTGTTCCTATTGTCGTAATAATACCACATCTGGAACTTCTCCCTTTCGAACGCGTGGACAAATTGTCCGCGGGAGTTATATCTGTATTTCTGTTCTCCTCGCCTGATCACAAAACCTCGTCCATCATAGCTGCTAAATTCGATATCTCCGTATTGGACTACTCTGTCTCCGATATCGTATCCAAGGTATCTTTTCTCGCCGTGTTCAATCACTCCGATGACGTTGCCATTCTCATCGTAAACGTATTTCCAATCGTCTTCGGAGCCTACTACTTCCATGAGATGACCGTCGTAGTTGTAACTGATTCTTTCGTTTGATGTCGTGTCGCCGATCATCATCTTCTTCGACTTGATTCGATTCCTTACGTCATATTCTAACTCGAGACGGAACACATCGAAGGATTTTATATTCATCAAAATTGATTTGATTCTGCCGTGATCGTCATAGTCTGTGATAGTAAAGTATTGTTTACTAGTATCCTGCATCACCGAACGGTTAAATGTGTTCCTGTATATTCTCAAATCGCTTACGCCTTCCAGAATTCCAAGATTTTGGTTGTATTTCAACCGCAACTGTGGCATTTCTTTGCTATTGATGTTCACATCTATCGTTGATAGTCGAGCATTGCCATCGTATTGGTATTTAAAGTGAGCGTTGTTGAGACCACTCTTTGAATTGAATTTCATCTTTTCATCCTTCAATATGCCTGCGTGATATTTATAGTCTTGTTTCAACTCATAATCTGGGTCTGTAATTTCTACATTCTTTACCAGATGTGTGTTTTCATGGTAAACGTAGCGGATAGCCGATGCTCCAGCTAAGATGGTTTCAAGTTTACCTGTGCTGTCATAGACATACAATATTTTACCAGACTGGTGAGGGAAGATCTTGGCCAAGATGTGACCATCATCGTTGTAAAGAATCTCGTACGGATGTCTGTTCATTGGCGAAAAGTACTGGTATTTGAAGTAGCCCAAAGATGTCATGAGCGCAAACGTGTGTATGTGGCCTCGTGGTGTTGTCAAGTTTTGAAGAGCACCTGAATCATCGTAATCCAGAAGATAATCACTGCCCCTAGGAGTGGTTACTTTCAATGGCAAGCTAGTAAACATGTCTCGGAATGAATAAGCCAAAGAAGAACCATCGCCGTAACGGATCTCGTCCAATCTGCCTGCTCTATCGAAGACGTAGGTTTCATTGAGGTCTCCCCAGCTCCATCTAGTGAGTCTGTTGAACCTGTCATATTCTAGTTCCACATCAGCAAAGATACCACTTCTGGGTCCCCACTTCACGGGTCTCTCTGTCCTATCGTAGGTAACATTGAGTAGTTCCACCTTGTCATCCATGAACACTGCAACAGTCGATGTGTCTCTGTCATATTCCAAAGTCAGTAGATTTTCACCATTAACTCTAAGTTTACGACCTATCTGTGCGACTGCTTTGCTGCTCTTTCCTTTGTTAGACAGAAGCCTTCGCAGGAAGTAGCGCCATTCGAATCGGTTTGCCAGGTCGCCACCCACTTCAGTTCTCTGTTTAGCTGGCACAGGATAGCTTTCTCCCAAAATTGGATCAATTTCAGACAAGATTGTGTACGGGACAGTATCAGTTGAGATAACGTGGCCCCAAGGCATGCTAGTAGAAATGCTACCGTCTGTTGAAATGATAGTTTTCTTTTCAGCTTCCCCAACCTTTGCTCGAACAGATGAACCTTTGATAAGTATTGACACTGGTTTCCTGTTATTTTCACTGACAAGAACTGTAGCTCCTTTGATACTGAGATCAAATGTAAGGTTGATGATTCTGCCAGTCGGAGTAACGGCCGAAGTTAGTCTTCCGAATTCGTCGTATTTGTAGATATAACTTCTTCCAGTGCTATCATATTTGGCTTTCAGTAATCCAGTTGTTCCATGATAATCGAACGTTACGTTGAAGTTGTCGGGAGTTCTTAGTTCTTGAAGCATCTTCATTCTTGACATTCTCAATCTGCACTTCTGACCTTTGGTGTTTTCTATTGAGTTGACCAGACTTGAGTAGTCACGTAACAAGAATACCTTGTTGCCAGCTGCGTCAGTTACCGTACTGAGTTTTCCATTACTGGTATTGACTGTGTATGTGAATACATAGTTATTTTCTCCTGTCAGAATGTTCTTTGTCATTATATGCTGGCCGAAACGGTTGAAGATATAAATCTCCTGGGTATCGGGAGAGTATATTTCATATTCTCTTGCTCCACTTGCGTCTGGTATACTCGCCATAACTGACCGTATTCTGTAGTTGGCTTGATCAGCAATATGAACTATACCATCGGGACTTACGATAACAGCCGATATCGTATTGAACTTCGAGTTCGATGCCAAGAAATGGTCGGCTTCGAAGCAATCACATCCTCTTTCCAGACAGTTGCATTTGGATTCAGCTCCAGCATACAAGGAGATCTTTCCATCGGTCGTGATTAGCCGCACACGGTTGATCCTCTGTGAATCGCTTTCCGCAACGTAGAGATCTCCTGCAGCGCCAAACGCTATACTTTGTGGCATGACCAGGGTCGCGTAAGTAGCCAACTCCATGTCGTAGCCTGTCAGTGGTGAAGGACAATGCAAAGGTCTTCCTGCTATCACTTTCACTCTGCCGTCAGGAGCCATTTGGAGAATCATGTGGTCGTCGATAATGTGTAGACTATTATCCAGTGGATTGATTGCCAGTTCAGTGGGCCATCTTAGGTGAACTTCTTCGACGCTCAATGTGCCTTCACAAGGGATAGGTTTCCAGTGCGCTCTATGCATGTGGTTTCCGATTACAGTTGTGATGATTCCGTCTCGGTCTACCATTCTGATGTTTGTTCCATCGGCGAAGTAAAGGACGTTGTCGATGGATACAGCTACTCCTTTGGGATAGGCCAGTTTTGCGTCTCTTGCCAGAGCCCCGTCTCCACAGTGAGCTTCGTCTCCAGGAAGACATCTCTCCCCGGATCCTACGACGGTTTCCCAGTTTCTTTCAGGATCGCTGTAGTCGTCAGTGTTGCGGACTTTGATAATTTGGTGTGATTCCGGGTCAGAGATGTAAAGAGTACCGTCCAGCGGTGATAACGCCATGTGGTAACGGTAGGAGACTCGAGTGGCACTGCAACAGAGAAACAGCAATAATTAGAATGAGGCATTATAAGGTAGTAATTGTATTCGCAAATAAAATCAGATTCAAAATTAATATTGGTAAATTGGTGTACAGAAGCAAAATATTCCTAAAAGTGGTTTGCTTTCAAAAATTAACTTAACTAACTAACATGGGTGTTTAAGATGGGAGAGTTGCGTAGAATAATGAACTATATTATGTTATCGAATATTTTCACAAAAGCTTTTTCCAAATGTATCACTTACTTCAGTTTGACCACTGTGCGCACTGTCCCGTCTGTGCTGATCTTCCTGACTAAATTGAAATCTCCAACAAAGATGGAGCCATCAGGCGCTGCAGCCAAGGCTACCGGAGCCAAGAGTCTCTGCTTGGTGGCCGATCCTGAGCACTCAGAGGTGCACTCGAGCGCACGCTGCCGGCCGTCGCCCATCGTCGTGATGATGAGGCGAGGCTTATGCTTCAGGTAGATGTTTGTGCCGTCGCCTTTTTGCAGGATGCCTTGAGAAAGATACATGAATTAGTACGCGCGTAACTTCGAGATAATCTTCGGTCAGATTTATGAGTCTTCAATGAAAATGTTAAGTTGTGTTTTTTTAAGATATCCTTTTCCTAAGCGTTTAAAATAGAAAAAAACAAAGGCGTTCCCTTGACTTTGATTAAGCTGGCTTACCAGAAGTAATTTTAAAAAAAAGCGAATAATGAAAAAAGAAGTGAAAGAATTGCCAGAGAATTATACTCAATATACCTAGGTAGTTATTACTTTTATTCACGATCCCCCTTAAACTCAGAGGTTTATTACTATAAAATAGGAAAATGATTTGCACCTTCGTGGAAGTTGTATCTATGATGAATATCCAAATTCCAGCCACCAACATCAGAAATACTCATATCATGACCACTGAGTTTCGTCGTTTGCACGTTCCAGATTATATCCTTACAATCCGTGTACTGATAACCGACTTTCACTAAGGCAGTAGTCACTCCGTATACTCTTTGCCTGTAGACGTTGAGTCTGTTCCATGGGTATGTGAATTTTATCACAGGATCCGCTTCAAAAGTCTTCTCGAATAGTATTCCTTCAATAGTTATCCTTAGGTGTATAAGAGCTAGAGTCGGTGGCACTTTCTCTGGCGTTAATTGAAGCTGGATGGTGGAAAGGTAGCCCGCTGCTCTGGAGCTATGGTAGACCAAATTGAGACCAGTTCCAGGTATTTGGAGACTTTCTTGAACCACCTGTAAAATATTAGTTTGTCCTTATTTTTTGTTACTGAACTGAATAGGCAGCTTAAAAAACGACCACGAAGTTAATCTAGACCTAAGCCACAAATACTATATTAATTATATATAATGTAAAGACCAGTAAGTTAAAAACATGAAGTCAAATTTTAAATCTGTGCTTGAGTGATTAGGCACAAATATCCGAAGGTGAACAGCAACGTAGCAAAGCAGCTTTAAGTCAGACAAGCTGGTTTGTCTGTGAGACGTCTTATGCCTTAGCATTAACTGTATCCATTGTTGCTTCGTAATAGACGTATTTTCTTGAGGAATCAAAGTCGTTAACGTACCTGGGATTCAGCCAATATGGCACTCTTGTCGGGACAGGCACCCTGGAAACCGTGCTTCCACGTGGCCAACACAACAGGCTTCATGGCATCGTAGTCATGGGCTAGACACGCTTGAGGTGGCCCCATGCCACCTTTTTCGTCTGAAGTTGTCATTATCACCTCGTCGATTATTACAACCTGGAGAAATAATAACTTGTTGATAAGATAGTAGTGCAAAAATTCACCTAAAAATGTGTAATGAAGAAATTATTTATAGATAATGGGAAAATACGCGTCATAATTATTTAATTACTGACGGCCTGACAGGAAGTTTTAAAAACTCGAATTTGAACCAAATTGAGACTTAAAAATGTTAATGTCGCTTTAATCGCTAGTTCGCATGTTTCCGGCGAGCAAAAAATCTAATTGCTTCATATGAACTTCGGCTAAGTCGTTTGGATTATTAACGACTGAATCAAGTGCGTCTAGCGCCTGCTCCGTCGAGTTTGAATGATTTATGAACCTGTTTAAATGGAGTAATTCACATCGACCAAATTTATTCAACAACTCCAACAGTCTAGCCTAGTCTGCTTAATAGTCCACAAATTTTACTTTGGCGCCATAATGATGTGGTCTACTATACCAGCCAAGCTACACGCCTTTTCTAAATTCGGCTTAGTTAGAAAGCTGAAAGTCATCAAACTCGTGAGCAAGAAGCTTCGTGAATTTGTGATGATTTGAAAGAGTATGTAGATATGGCCCAAAGGTGAGATAAATCTTTACTTCTTTAAAAAAGTATTACTTGCTCTGTATAAAAAAGTTACTATTAACGCCCCTGTGTCTAGCTTCTGGCTTTCTCTTAAAGAGAAATCCGGCTTCCCCTGGCTCTATAGTCATTAAACTGGTTCAAACTGATTCTTAAAAGTATCCATAATATTGCTTCAATACTAACCTCATTCCAAGGCACGAAGACTACTTGCGAAGACCGCTTGAATGGTGAACGACCAAAGTGTAACGTTACTGCTCCGCCCCCATTGACTAAGAGGTCGAACCAGCCATCTTCCCTGGTTAACGTAAAGCCTTCAAGGGGGGTTGACGTAGAAACCCTGACTCCGACCAATCCCGAGCCGAGAGACGTAACCACACGGCCTCTGATGACGGCTGACCGGCTGAAAATTTGAATGCAAAGTTCAAGTTTTATCGTAATCATGTTGGTTACAACCAGGATTTTTAAAGGTAAACTAACTCGAATCACGTTAAAAAATAACAATAATGAAACATTGTCTTAGAAAAAAATCGTCTGGAGTTTCTCCAGATGCGTAGTTTTCTAATGTAGTCTCTTGGCTTCAATGTTTATTTACTACTTTAGTGCTTATTTTTTGGTTTTTTGCTAATTCCTTCTCCACTACGTTAGACCAATACTATTAGAATGGGTATAATTTCTAAAGGGATTTTAGGACTATCACTATGATGCTGTAGGATTCAATTTATATCAACTCCTAATACAATTGTTAATGTGCAATTTCTAAATAGGTACCAAGGATCTACTTTGATTGGTAGCAATAATTTAAATACTACTTTTTAAAATTGTGATAAAACCACCACCAAAATACTTCTACATTTTAAAACTGATCATGATCTTGTAAAACTACCTACGGAATATTCCCTGGATTGTAAATATTGAATATTAATAAATAAAAAGCGTAACACAATTTCACAGGACACAACAAAAGGTCATAACACGCATGCAGACATCAAATATCACTAGTATATAAATTATATAATATATATAAATATATGCCAATTAAGTTGTTATACATTAAGTTATAAATATACTATTATGATGTATCTAATTCATATATTCTTAAGTTATCGGTTCTAAGTGTCACACACAATTCCTGTATCACAAATCTTACCTCGTGTTGAAGTGATTCCAAAACATACTGCGCAGCGTTAAAAAGGCGAGAGAAATGACAAAGAATAAGTAAGTATCATCATTGGATTAATTGTTAATCTAGGAGAAAATTCAAATAATGTTAGCGAAGAAAATACCCTAAACGTAGTGTATTAGTCAATATATAAATAGAATATCATGCAAGTGCCGATTCGTTTGAACGTCTGTTAAAATTTTGAGTTAATAACATAAATATACAGATTTGCATAGAACGTGTAAAGAAAAGAAAGTAAAGCAACGTGGAACACTCTTAATGTAAATAAAACATTGGGATTGACTGGGGCACAACATTGCGTATCTTATATAACAGATATTTTATTAGTTCCTTACGAGTAAACAAGTTAATATTATACTTTATCAAGGATCTGTTGACGTAGCGTTACTATTAACTTGTTTATGTCAACAAATCCTTGTTGAGACAAACAATATATCTAACGAGTAACATCAAACACCGAATTCTTACCTCTCGTTGAACGTTTCCTGTTTTGCATAGTTTTGAAGACTACCTTCGTCGATGAGGAATTTCATCCTCTCGAAGAAGGATGCTGTGATAGCTGGAGGTTGTTTCCTGAGCAAAATGTCGGTTGGCTTCGGAGAAGAGACGCAGAGCTGGCTTCCCTTGCAGGCAGCGCTTTGACAGCATTCTGGATCTTCACAGTCGACTAGACCATCTGAACAGGATAAATGTAAGTTAGGTGGCACTGTAATCACCAGGAACAAACCCTCTCAAGAACTCTAACTATTACCTTTATCGTTGTCTTTTGAGTCGTCACAGATTTGTTCCTTCAATGTCGTACAGTCAGGTCCATCCCATCCATCGAAGCACTTGCACTCCCAATGTCCGTCGTTCGCGACTCTGCACTGTCCGTGGCCGGCGCACCCTCGTGGACATCCTTCTAGTGTGCAATGCCGACCGTTCCAGCCGGAGACGCAAAGACAAGTGCCGTTCTTACACTGGCCGTGGTCACTGCAGCGGGCGTCGCATAATTTAGACGTACAGAACTCTCCAGTCCAACCTGGATCGCAGACACAAGATTCTCCGACGCATCTCCCATGAGGACCACAATCCAAATCGCACACCTCTGTAACAAGGTTTTACAAAAAAGGTTATAAGAATGTCCCTTGTAAAATAAAATACCTAAGGAATGCCAAAAAGTAAAATAATATCTGTACCTTTAGAACAGTCTTCACCGGACCACCGAGCATGGCAAGTGCAAGTCTGCGTATCAACGTCGAAGGTTCCATGACCGGAGCAATCCGGCAAACATTGCAAGGCATCCTTGTCCATAGTAGCGCAGTCTAATCCCTTCCAGCCTTTCTTGCAAACACAACCGCCTTCGATGCAAAAACCGTGGCCGGAGCAAGTTGGATGGATGCAGTCTATTTCTTCGCAGAATTTTCCCTTGTACCCCCTGACACAAGAACATTTCCCGTTGACACAATGACCATGTCCATTGCAGTCAGGGACCTCGCACTCGTCGTGTCGCAAAGAACATTCCTTGCCTTTCCAACCTGGGTTGCATTGGCATTCTCCATTTATATACTCGCCACGTTGACTACATAACACCGGACAAACACCTGTAAGTAAGAGACATCAATAATAAGTTCTAGTGTAGTAAATTGACTGCTATTGAAATTGTATCATGCATATATCAGAATCTATACATTTCAGAAGGAATCGCTCTCTAGTCTATCACTTTCAAGTTTCAATCCAATTTTATTCTGTTTTCAAACTTACTTTCACTGCAATCGTCGCCTCCAAACCCTGGTTGGCACTGACAGTGTCCCATAAGACATTCTCCTTTGCCTGAACAGCCGTTAGGACAGTTGTGCGTCATGTCTTCAGCTGTGACTGCAATGAAGGAGATCTCCTGCGGGTCGCCATCGTCGTTGTAAAGTGATAAGAACCAGTGGCCCTGCTCCATGTAATGTGTTACTTCTTTTTTCACTGATGGCTGTTGAGTTGGATAATTTTATTTAGTTCAGTTAAGGCAAGTTACAAATAAGTAAAGGGTAGAAAAAGACCTGTAGTGTTTGTAAATGAACACTAATCATGTTGAAGTTAACGCAAGAACTTACATGTGACGCTCTCGTTGTTCTTGCTTTGAACCCGCTCAGAACTTCCAAGAAGTGATATTGCGTGTGCGTCGGTAAGGCGTTTCTTCTCGCGTAGACGCCTATCGATGCTCCTCTAGGGATCATGTAGTCGAACTTCACGTACGAAGCTTCCGACTGATAGAACTGTACGTTCCAGTAACTATATGGAGGGATTTCTTTTGATAATTTTTCACCTAGTTTAATTTGTATGAACGTAGTCCCGTCTGGCGGGAACGTTTGCGCGGGAAACGTTCGCGCACCTAGAAAGTGATAAGACAAATTAGTACATAGACGAATTGGATTCGGATAGTCAATATCATTTCATGTGTTAAACATGCGACGATGTGATGAATTTCATTATTTATATTTGCAACTTTACTTCTTATTCTAAGTGTGAAGCCTAAAAATAACTAACACCCATAAAGAAAATAAGCAACATGCATTTGAAAATGGAGCAGTTAACAAGAATTTCCTTTTTTTGAGTTTTACCCAAGCATGCGTTTTAGTTTGTTAGACACCAGTGAAAGTGATAGTTGAAAACCCCTAACCGATGATTTTTGTGACCGTTAGTTAGTTATTGTTGATCGTATTCAAGTTCAACAACCTCACCTTCCAGAATAAGTATAGGCGGAATTACAACCTTTGGACAATCGCATTTTGGATGAACAGTTGTAGATATGAGAGGTTCTGATTCAGTCGTGAAATCAGTTGTCGAATCAGTGACGTCGGTTGTTGATGCTTTATCATCAATAGTAGCAGATTCTGTGCTAATCATTGTTGTGTCTGTTGCTTCCGTTTCAGAACTAAAGCCACTAATATTTTCATTTTCTGTACTGCTCGAGATTGTATCGGTTGTCGAGTCAGAGCTAGTAGATTCAGTCGTAGACTTATCAGAGTAATCAGAGTAGAAATCATCGGTAACGTTATCATCACAAACAGGACAAGAGCATTCACAACTTCCACCCCAAATAGCTTCCGTATTAATTGGTTGATTAATTTTGGTCGTACTTTCAATTTTCACAGGATTATTAAAGTTGGTTGGCGCTGTGGGCTCAGGGTCTATTGGAGTAATTTTGACTGTTGGTATTTCATTGCTATCACCAACTGTAGGAACTTTCACTGTTAACGAATAAAATGGTTTAAAAGATGTATTATCTGCATCGTCAGCAGAAATAGTCAGATTTATCAACACGTGTTTCGGGTTAGATATTGCTTCTGGTGTTTTTGATTCAGGGCTAATATTTTCAGTAGAAAATTCGTCTTCGGAACTGGCAGTGGTTGTAGTTGTTTTATTTACAGGAAGGTTAAGATTAGTGAAACTCGGTGTGGATTGTGGGGTAGTCACAACATGCGGAAAGTGCGTAGTCAGTAACTGAACAGTTGAAGTTTCAACAGTTTCATCAGCTGTTGGCCTTTTTGTGGTGATATTTGTTACTGTGGCTGTTATCGGCTCTGTACTCACGTTTTGCGTCGAAGCTGTTGTAGTTGCTGTTTTGTTAGAATCATTTTCACTTACATATTGCAATCTGTCTATATCTTTTTCTTTGTCCACTGGTTCGTTGAAAGAAATGTGTAAATTTTCGTTAACTTCATTCAACCTCGTTAGTAATTTTAAATACTGAAGCTTTTGGATACCATATGAATATATCGATGGAAAAGCATCTCCTTGCATAGACTCAGGATCATATGCAATCTCGCTATTATCCTTTTGCGTTGCTGGTTGGGTTTTAGTTGCGGCTATTTCAAGTGGTTGTTCAACAACTGGTTTCACACTGGTAGTAGTAGACACACTTTCAATTGCGTTATTAGTAACAGTATTAGACGTTTTGCCATCTTCAGAGGTAGTAGTTTTAGTAGTTGTTACCTCCATAACAGTTCCGACATTATAAGATGATGTTTCAAGTTTAGTAATATCAATTAGTTCACCATTTGTAGCGGGTACATTATTCACACTGCTAGACACAGAAGCGGTGTTAGTACCCTCCTCTTTTGGCTGAGTAGAATCATCAGAAGCAGACGTCACATCATGCTCTAAACTAAAAGTGCTTACAGAAGGCGTAGTGATTAGTTCATGCATATCTACAGAAGTGGGAAAGTCCGTGGAAGAAACAGAAGGTGACACAGAAGCATGCCCATCTACGCTCCTACGAGCGCGAGAGTGTGGCTGAGAGTCCTCGTTACCTGAGCCTGATGAGGACGAGCTTTGGTGCGGTCTCGCTAGTGATTTGTTACTTGACTCCAGCGTCGTCGCTTTTGACGCCGGAAACATTTCAGTTGATTCACCAACTAGTACTGTACATGCTTTTGAAGTTTGATATGACCAGTTGACGAAATAAGAAGCTGTGAACAAAATATGTTTTTTTGTTAGCTGTGTTGGTGACTAGTTATATTTTTCATAAGTTGAGAAATGTATTAATTCACATGAATTAGCCTTTGATTTAACTAACATTCTGTATGGATATAAACGTGTAAGAGCTGCTAAACTTTAGTTGTCTTTTCAGATTTAGATGTGTGAAGTGCTTCACTTAGAAAATAAAACTTAGCAAAAATTACTAACCTGACATATATGAGGCAATGGCTAATAGAAGAACGAAGAGTAATATAAACACTATAGCGGTGCACTTCCAAGAACACCGGGATGACAGGCCTTTCCTGAAGTGGAACCGGGAGGCCGCAGGAGGAAAGTGGGTGGCCCTGAGGTTGTTCCGTACGGGCAGCACCGGGACGGGCGCGCCGAACGCCGGGTGGGACCGGTCACTCCTATCCATTCTCTCTAGGGTGCTTTTGTCCGGCTTCCCTGGACTACTGCACGAGGAGTTTGACTTGTAATCCATGGATGGATTCTTTTGGATGTCCCCTGTAAAGTGATGGTATAAAATATGGTCAAGCTAGGTCTTCCAAACGCTTTTTAGTAAAGTCTTCGAAACTGCACTGCGACTTACATTATGTTAAGCGAAAGGAGTGCCAAGATTTTTCTAAGTACGCTGCAGTCGGAAGGAATTTATGCCGTAATTATTGAGAGCGTCTAATGTACAAAGCAGTTAGGTAAATTCACAAAAGTAACAGCCAGTTTATGGACGGGTAACGAAACCAAATATTTTAGCCTAATGTGCTGTTTATTTGATCCGTATCACGCGGCAGTTATTTTTTTTTCAACTGATAAAACATACGCGCTGACAGCCATTGTGTTGCAAACTGAATAACAAAGTTCTTGGATAAATTACAAGTACCTACTATAAAAACAGCATGCGCAGGGGATTTTGAATCAAAGTGTACAGATATGAGGAAGTATCCAAATAACATTATCCATCTGTTTTGTTTTTTTTATTTTAAGGTAGTGGTGCTCCCAAATGCATATATCGTTGTACTATAGCACCACACTCATGTCTATCAATATGTTTTTTAAGGTGAACTCTCTAGCATCCCCCTTTTAACGGAATATTAATCACCTTGCTTAGAAGACGTGGCAATTCCTACGAAGATTCAGAGAAGTTATATTCTATTGCGCCTACTGGCCAAGTTTGCGCCTACGCAAACTAGCCGGATGCACTTTATCACTAAGGCAATCTCAACAAACACCCTAAAGGCATTATGATAATGGGCACTTTAATAGCTTTATCACACATCATATTGTGATTAAAACTAACCCACAAGTTGCACGTACAAAATGAGCGGCAGCATATTTTAGAATGGCAGAAAGTATGCGTAACCTGCAAGCTACTTAGCTAAGCATGTTATAGATCGTTGACTGTGCGCATTTCTAAGTCCAGTGAATTAGTGTCCCTGCCCCTTATTCATTAACCCAGTGCAGCAATGGCCTGAAGACTGACAGAAATAAACTTCCGGCGGTAGACCTCTAGTTACCTGAAGGCACGTAAAAGTTTCCCGAAGGAGTCCTGACGAGGCAGGAGGGCTCGAAGTCGCCCAGATCCGCCGGGTTACCGGTGATGCGGCCGTTTAGCCGAGACATTGTAGGGTTGCGCGGGGGCACATCAGGCGGTGGACGGGATCCTTCCAGGAGACAACCTGGAACAATAAAGAAAATTGGTTAGAGACTGACACAATTTAATAATATGTTATGTTGTGTTAGCTGTCTTCGGAGAAAAGCGTATCATAATTTTTTTTTTAGTTGCTAGTTAAAAAATGATAAGTGAAAATGTCTTCGAGGTATTCCAAAATTTTGGTTTTGTATTGACTCTCTCTATGACTGACCATCAAGGTCAGTCAGAGAGGCCACGTGTAAAGATTCACAATTACTTCAAAAGTACAAGTAGCTTTAGTAGTTAATAAACGTGAGTGTTTTGGCCCAATTTCATGAAAAGATTGGTACCCACTATTGTTAAAGATAACAATATTAATGAAAGCTTTTGCTCGATAAGATGATTGGCTGTTTTTTACCAAGTTAAGTTTGTTTGCTCCAACAAGAGATCGCAACATTTCCCAGAAACTTAGCATCAAAGCGACCTCGTTTGCCAGCTAAAAGCTTTAACAAAATTAATCAGCTCCGCACGGGAGCGGGCATTAGCAACGGGAAAAATTTAATTAATTTCTTTCCACGAAAATTCACAAGTCGAAATTCAATTAAGGGGCAAATATTGCTTGCCGTAATTGCTCGTAAACAAATAGCGGCGTGAATCGGCCCATGCGAATGGATCAAAGATCGCGTGTTGCGGTAGTTAGTTATAAAGGAAATGTATTAGATCGGCCGCCATTGCTCAAACCGCGGGGCGCGCCAAGCGCACAGGCCTCTCCCATCACTAATATAACCTAATGGAAAATCGAAGTATTATCTCTCACCACCCGAACGCCGCGCCCCGCCACCAACTTTTGATCCTCGACAAATTTTAAGGATTCCTTCGAGCGTTAATTAATTTATTGTAGAGGCCGATGTAGCCGCAAGAAAACTCAATTAATTTTAAAAGGGTTTTTGTGTTGTTTTTTTTCCACGATCGCCCCCAGTTTTGCAGTCAAAAAGAAAATGGTGAAGTTCTCGATAATATCGTCAGGCGCCCTTTGTGGCGGTGCCCTTTGAAATGATTCGCCAGTAATTGCAGATAAATGAAGTTATTTTAAAATTTCCCCGTTGAAATGTTTTCTCGTATGAAGGGGCGGGTGAGTAATGTATTATTTACATATAAAAAGTAGTTAAGCATCAAGTAAACGGGGCAATTTGTCTGATGGCGCGGGAGGTGGCGCGATAAATGCGTGTGTGCGCGGGGACGGTGATCCGTCGGCCTCCTCCAATGAAAAACTAAATCACCAGATCCCTCACCTAATTTAAGAGGACAAGTATAGTCATTAATACACACGTCAGTCGTCGTGCTACTACAAAATGTGGCCCATTTATATCCCGTCTCGGGGCTTGGGAATTATGGTAATCGGACGGATCGTGTCTTTTGTCTGTAATGGTGGGTAATTACTGAGGCACCTCCGGGGGACACTTCGTCTCCGGGAGGGGGCCCCGGGGCCCGAGAATTCGACACTCGTTACGCGAATCGTCTCAACTTTAAAAAGGGAACGCGATTTTGAACACCGTCCTGGGATTTGTCCCGCGTTCCCTAACAAACTTTTTTCCTTTTTACTTTTTCAAAATTGCCTTACGCGGACCGATCTGTTTTTCGGTTTTTGTTTACGTTACAGAAAAAATGCTGTTTTTTACGGTCGTGACCCGCCTTCCCGTTATTTTATAGTACCCATATTTGCAGACTCGTCTATGCATAAAGCTGAATCACAATCAGATAGAGACCACTATCCATATTCCGGTTCGTTTATTTTTATATTTTTCGAGCCATCTGGCATTCGGTTTTGTGTTTCCCGTTTAGAGTCTGTATTTTCGTAGAAGGAAAGCAGAGTTTGCTAACCTATTGGTGGATAAAGGAAGTATGTTTCGGCTCATTTGCGGGTGGTGCTGGAGCCAACGTGATTTCTTATTGGAATCGCACGGAGCACAACTAGTTGCCTTTGGTAAAAGAGTAACTGAGGTTTTTCGAAGCGTAGCCTACAAAAACGACGCTAATCCTATATCTGCTGCTGCCAAGTAAATAGTTATTCCGGCGATTTCTGTGGCATTACGACATGTTTTGTGTTCCGTTGAAGCCAAAACTTTTGGACGTAAGCGCAAACATATTTCCGGCTTCATTCAGTGCGTGTAACATTGGCAAAAGAATCGTTCACGAAAAAGATGTTAGAGTAAGCCTGTCTAACATATATCTCTTTCCAGGTAGTTTCATAACTGGAGACGTTGATGTATGGGACGTGTTCGTGCATGTGAGAGACGCACCGACAGCGCGAGACACATTTAAGCAATCTCAGAAGGCAGAGACGCCAAGGCAACACGTGCTCACCATCTTAAACTCGTTACGCGAAACATTCCCGAAGCAATTTAGAATTTACCCCTTAATCTTGATTCGAACACAAATCCTTATTTATGCAGATTCATATCGGCCCGCAAACATATTGGAACTGGCTAGTTATGCGCAAAAACACTTAAGCCGTACATTCCCGTTGGAACCAATTCCCCAATTTCTATTTTAAATTTAGCACCGAAGTTCGGCAGCGCTCGGTACAATATTTATACGGGAGAGCAGCACTGCGATTTATAGTTGGGAAACAATCGGAAAGTTGGTCCGGCGGCGTCGTGACTTCGTTTTAATTAGTACCCATTCATCGTGGAACAATTGAGTCCTCGAACAAATCCATTATCGGGAACTTTTCGATAGTCCGAAAGAGGTGTATTCAAAGTTTGCTCCAAAGGGATACGGCGTGCCGGCTCGACTGGGACTTATCTACGGACGGCCATCGCTCAAAACTATCCAGGAAGGTTCGTTTCTTCTTAATAGGCACTGACTTGTTCTACTCTAGGTAGGTATTTTTGTTTTAATCACTGAAGTTATAATTACTTAGAACTTATGAAGATATCAAACGAAAAAGCACCTGCATTTTTGAGCAAATATTAGAGTAAGCTTTTTATAACCGCCGATGAATATGAAATAGAAAATTATGTCAATGAAAATGAAAGTCTCATCATTACACTTCATTCAAAATACCCGAAGAGTTTTCTTTATCTAATGGCTCGAGGGCAGTGATCGAAATATTCGGAGGCTCCGAAATTCTGAATGGAAACCGTTGCTATCTAACGGTTAAAAGTAGAAGCCCGGGGTAATGTAATTACGCTTACATTTTAATAGATGGTTCCCTGCTAGCCGGATCTCCGGGCTATGTATACCTCGTGCTATCTTTAGATCTTCCGTGAAGATTGAAGATTGATTAACCCGGATTCGAATTTGCTAAAATAGAGAAGTTCTAAGTGTAGTTTTGGTTGTTGCTAGTCAGACGGTTTAACAGTACCTTATAGAAGCAAATGCAAAATGTATAGCAGAGCAATGTATCATGTCAAGACGGGCGGCCGCTGCCACGCTGATAAGATTACCAGACAAAGGAAGTCCACCCATATCACTACCACCACGACCGCTAAATGCGAGCCTTCATTTACTACCCCCGCGCATACACATCCAATCTCAATTTTAAGTCCAACGCTGTAAAGTCCACATTGTCCTGCGCAGGCTTTATTAGTGTCCCGACGTCAACGTCTGCTTCGTTAAAGGACACTCAGCTTTATTTATGTTGACATACTGGCAATGTTACCTTATTTGTTGTCGGCGATCGCCGTCCTCCAAACGCGGATTTGAACCGTCTGCTTTCATGAATAGAGTCGAAACTGGATTTTGGTTTGGACGTTTCAATATGTCGCTTCGGGGAACTGTGGACTTTTCGCGGTGGGATTTAGGGTCGGTTTTTTTGTGGCCCCAGTATATATGGAGCGGTTAGTTGGGTGGTTTCCGGAGCACGATAAGGAGACGATGTTGCTAAGTCGGTCCGTCACGCGACCTGTCCGCTAATTTATGTTGCGCTGATTTCAGATATAAGACCAGTAGCTACCCTTCCTCCGTTGCGTCCGCTCTGGCCTAGGAGAACTTTTTACAGGGGTTATGTTAATACTAGACGAGGAGACATCCGCACAAAGTCAAACAAAGAAGCAGTAGGAAATCTGCATAGCACCTAGAACACGTCTACTTTATGTACATACATTAGTCGCTGCATTAGAAATTAAAATGGTCGCGTTTCACGAGAGCGTCGCGGGCGCTCCTAAGTGAGCGAGTTTTTCTTTGGTGTAAATGTGTTTAATTGTGCGCGGGTCGGTTTACGGCGCCCAGTAACGGATGCTAGATTACAGGGCTGATAATAAACGGGAAGTGCAGCGTTACAGCTCGTTAGGAGCGCCAGGAGAGGGCCTTCATTAGTGCGCGCTCACCGGCCAAGGAAAAAATAAAAGCGCGCTCGCCACGCCAGCACCACCCAGTCGAATCCTCGCGCTCTGCTAATGGTCAAAACAACATAACCTTCGCCATCAATCTCACTATCTCATTGTACATATTTCTTTGTCTAAATCCATTAAATTAATTACGGCCATTCGGGGAGCCGACTCCGTATTTATTAGGCTCGTTATCATTCATTGAATCTTCCGATAGAGGAGTAGTACTTGGTAAATTGGAAGAAATGCCGAGACGGCGTGATAGATGCCCGACTTACACGTAAATGGGGGGCCAAATTAGCTGTCTTCTGAAGAATGCAGTTACTGTGGTGACTGATTCGCGCCGACGGATTCAAGGGGAAGCGCCGCGAAGATTCATAGGTGTCATCGGGTCCACCGATAAGGGCTCCGAAATTGGGAAATTCCATTCGGTATTAGACGAGGTGCGAAAGACTTGAACGCATCCTCCACATACTTCGCAGTCATTTCTTACCCAATCTTTGGGTCCTGCAAATTCACTTTAGTGAAACTCGTGATGCACTTACTTTTATGACCCTCTATAAACATCACTCATTTGTGGTTAAGTTAACTTTTGAAAGACGAATTAGCACACTGATAATTCAAATGTACTGACAAAACTACTTCGTTTAAACAAGACATGACGTCAATTTAGAACTTTTCAGTTCCCACCGGAACAGTTCCAAAGCGAGGACTTAGAAGATAGTACTGTTTGATAGCTGTAGCCTTTGTTTAACTAGTGAGGCGATGAGCGGCCACAGCGGAATGTCTATTAGCAGGCCACGACAATGGACGTCGAGTTTGATTCCGCCCGTCAAAGATGTCCGATAGCTGCCTTCATTAACCCTCACCCGTCCGCGAGGCATTAATTACGCCTAATAGAAACAAACAAAACGAACTCCAAGATAAATGAGCCGCGATAGTTATTTAACTGCCTTATCTTCGGGTGCGAGTATAATGCAGATTCATTTGGCGTTTGCGTCTTAACTTTTCGTCAAAAGTTTCCATTCGGTATCGGCGTCCCCCTTCCGCTAATGAACGATTCACAAACGAGATTGGAGACGTAAATTAATGTTTTGTGTAATTGGCTCGACAACAAGGTAACTTGCCGGAGGGATGAGGAGTGCGGGGCGCGGGGATGTCCTCGTAATCAAAGGCGGTTGAATATTGACGGTGGATGCGTAGCTTCTGTCTCCAGGCTGCCGCTTTGTGCTGATCGAATTACATGCGAGTGATTCACAAGGCTTGCTGCCTTCGTCTTGCTGCTATGTACGTTTGTGAACATGTAGTCTAAATGGAAAGTAAATATTAGACACATGCGCCAGAAAATGGAACGTCTAGAAGCAGGTATATGACAGAAATACTGAAGAACTAAGTCAGCATCTTCCAAAATCTTGCAAATAAGAAGTCTAGCTGAAAATTAGGATGTTGTGTCATGTTCAATAAAAGCTTAAACGTGATATAGGGTCCATTTCGTCTATTAACGTTTTTTCGTTCTTCTTTCAATTCCGACTCCTTTGCGATGTTAAGTCCGAGATTAAATGTACAGTCGGCTGCATGTCAAGAGTAGCAAAGCACTTGGGAAATGAATTGGCCATATGAGGTGATAAGAAGTGTCAATACTTGGCGCCTAGCCTCAGTTTGCTCTGATATTTACAAATGTTAAACTTATGTTTTTTATTCAATATGTAAAAGGTACCTACATCTTTAATAGGTAAATATTTATTTAATCCTTATATTTCGCAGGTATCGAAAGAAATGGGTTGGAATAGCACCTGTGTCTATTCAACGTACGTACGGATCCATAATACTTTGCTTTTTAGGAAGCACCACCACTGGCTGATGGAGATTGATGAGGCGCCCGGGTCAGCGAGTGGAGGGGGTACAGCAGAGGGGGGAGGGGGTCACTCGCATATATCCAAATTACCTCCATGATGGACGTTTCTTACGGACGAGTAGCCGGGAACGCGATCGGACCGTGTAGTTCATTTGGCAGGATATTTATAGTTTATCTACATAAGAACTTGGGGATCGAAATAGGTTCACTTATAAGTCTAAATAAGATTAATAGAGTCATTACGAAGCAAGGCAGTTTAAAATATGACGGTCGTAAAGCCCAAGTTTTCGTTGAAGAATTCATTTAGGATATTAGCTCAAGATAAATGATGGACTTATTGCTTTGCGAATAATATGCCTTATAATTTTGGTATTGTTAACGTTCAAACGTTGATTCTACCTATCTTATTTCTAATTTCAGCATGGCGCATGCTGTTCCTGTTAGCAGCTTCCAAAAGTGGTCACAACTTCGAGTAGCTCTTATTTCAATCGCTAAGTGAAAAAGAGAAAGACAATGCCAACTTTAGTTGCCAATGCAGTGCGGTCTAACACCGACTAATTTCCCGAGCGACCATTTCTTGATAAAACTGCTACAAAACACCCTGACGCCCCAACGTTCGCATCAAAAGTGCAGGTAACGTGTAATGCGCCAAATAATGCAGTGTTCGCGATATCGACTATCGCGAATATCGCTCCTAGCCGCATCGCCTGCGAATATCGCTCCTAGCCGCATCGCTCGCGATAATGCACCGCTTATCGCCGCCGTATACCGACGGAGTGAAGGCTGACAGTCACTCGTTTTTATTGTTATGGAATCATAAACGGAACGCTTCTAAACGTTCGATTAGCAAGAGACAGCACTTTCTTCAACGCTGTTTAGCTTGACCCACTTTTCAAGTAAAAGCAGTAAAGCAGACATTTTTACTCCTTACGATGTGACATCGCATAGAGTAAAGCCTGTTCATTGGGTGTCACACACGATAAAGAAATACAGAAAATACTAAAATTGAAATACGTCCATGACCCGTAATAGGATATCACTGCCAATCGAGCTCTCCGTTCATTTCTTAAATCAATCGTTCAGATCTTACTGCTGGGCAAAGGTCTCTATTCCCCGCTACCATTTGAGTCTGTCCTACCTGAACGTTCCTTCATACAGCACCACGAAAAAACATTAAATAAAATTGTGTAAATTTTAATCCGAGGGTTAAACCTTCCGCAAATCCTACAGGATGTGCATTTGCAACGGATGCGCCGCCGCCAACTCGTGTCGAGTGCGTCTGAGTGGTCATTCAGGGGCGCGGGCGTTGGCGGCTCGGAAACGCGCTTTCTTTGCGTAATTGCCACAAAGCGCGGGAAAGTCTGGCGATCGCTGGAAACTGATACGCCGTTCGGCGTTCGAATTCGCGAATTTAAAGTAGCTTAGAACGCTCAAGTAAATTAGATTAGTTTGAGAGTGGAAAATACTATGAATAAAGAGTCATTAAATAAAAGATGAAAAATGGAACTGTTCGACTGATGCAGTTCATCCCATTGGCAAGCATTTAAAAAAAAAACGGCTACCTTTTTAGGTCGTCTTTAGTCCTAGGCTGCGTATGCCATCAGTTCTATGCTCTGTGCCCTTCACAGCTACCCTTTAACTCACGTTAGCTCGGCTATTTGATACATACGAATACTAAAGCATGGGTTCTGAAATGTTTATTTTGGTGCGTATAATCTAAACATAAGTACAACTTATGAGGTTCTGATGTTAATTTAGCTAAAGATTTATTTTTTGCTCTCTGTGACATTTCGCACTCAAACAGATTTAGCAAATGTACTGTCTGATCATTTACAAGTGTTTTTTAAAAACGATTTTATAAGGTTTTTATCAGGAATGTAAATACGGCTCATATCCAAAATGAGCAAATATAATTAATTCCGAGTGTTAGCTAGCACACAAACCAAGCGATCAATCAAAACGCGATCTGTAAAGCGATTAATAAAAACAAAAAAGCGTTTTGACAGCACGCGCACCTGTCAACGTGACGTCAACTCCCAGAGCGCCGCCATTTTATTTGGAATGCAAATAACCGTTGAAATGGAGGGTGTAACCCGATCCGTCCCGGAACGATGCAGATTTATTTCATAGCCGATATGATTTTACCGCAAGCCCCTATATAGATAACGTATCATATCAAGTGACAGACGCCTGTTACTTACGAGTTTCACAGATTGTTAATAATGACAAGTGGGCTACAGTTTCAAATTACATTAGAACTTCTGGCACTGATTGATGAAATATACAGTATCCAAAAAGCATTTCACATTTAATTTTGCCATGCTCAACGGTAATATCGTTATTTAAACAAAAGGGGCGGTAAAGCATCTGTTTATGATGTTGTATTACCTACATACATATTCAGGCATTAGGTACTTTATTAGTTTTTCAATGTCTACCTATCAACAACAAGGAGCTAGGTTGATGTGAATTACTTGGCACATTTATTCATTATTACCAACTGCTTGGCAGTTCCGTGTTCCTAAGTAGCGTGGTTAAACATTTTACTCGGCAGACTCACGTAATTGAACAGTCTATTGTGCAAAACGTCAACACGTAGTGTGCATTGTGAGCCCGCTGAATGTGCAAAAGTAATCCAATTCCCCGCTGCTCCAAAGATTCACCAAGTTTTTGCTCGCAAACATCCCTTGGAAAGTGGAAATACATCCACAGGTCAAGCACACTTGCCCCTTTGTACCCAAATAGGTATACCCTGTGTGCATTAGCGGGCCCTTTCTTCGGGTTTTTTCCCTCGAAGATCTTCCCCCCTCGTCTTCCGGTAGGGTTTGCGGCATCCCGATTAAATGCATGTCATTTTGATTTATACGTGCAATTATTCCACATCACACGGAGCGGCCCATTTGTGAAACCTCGAAGGGCTCCTGATATTAAATTCGACATTGTACTAACGCAAACGCAAACACCATTTACATATTTTGGTTTGCAAATATTTGTACTGCGTCTAATTTTAAATTTATTTAGGTGCGAGTCAACATGTGCTCGTCAACTGACTGCATGTCTCTAAAATATTAATAAAATGAGTTATCCAGAGACAAATTGACAGAGTTTCAGTAGCTGTTAGAGTATTACGACATTCTCGTTTCGTCTACTAGAAAATAAGGCATAGCTGGTTCAACTCAAGACGTTGGAAAAGTTTATTAAACTGGCCTAACACGTAAAAGCAATCGTGTCGCTGCGCTACGAGGTCGTCAATTAATCCGCAGTTGCAGTTGTTATTACGGCTACATGCGCACAAAAAGGACGTAGAAGCAACGACTACGTGCAAAAGGTCGACAAAAAGGGCAAAAAAGCCGGAATGGCCTGCACGGTCAGGCGAGCACTCGAGTTTGAAACCCATTTACAAATGTAAACCGAGGTCTGGCCGCGGAGGCTCGTGATCCATCTTCGAGGAGCAGTGACGAACGATGGCCCTTCGATATGCGAGATGACACAATGCGATGACCCCGAATCCATTCCTCCTAAGGCCCGAGTAATAGTTTTTTTTACCCCACTATCCGTTACTCTCCATATTTTATCGAGCCTCCGGGTTTTTATGAGGGTTATATCGGGAATGTGTCATGTTACGATTCGCCGCGGCGTGTGCTTGTGTGTACATATTTGATGCAAACGCGTAAAGGATTGATGATCCTTGTCCCATTTTTTGGGATTGACTCGACAATCCATTTATTTTCGGACGCGAGAATATGTTTAAGACTTCGATAAAGTCTAGCCAAGCTTACTGTAACAGAGTTTTGTACCCTATTGGGCACAGTCATTTTAGATGGTTTTCAAGTTAGGAATGACTTTGGCCCCAGTTACTTATTATTATTGTACATATTTTAAAATATTTTTCTACGTCAAGCGATTCTCCTAAAGTATTTGTCAGTAGTAAATGTGAATGAATAATCTCGAAACAGACGGGAATAACATGTGAATTAGTATTTTGTCGACAGTGTAACTCGTGCCTGAAATTGTTTTATTTATTACGGTGTTTTTCGATAAAATAAATAACCCTAACCTAATTGACAATTTGATATCAATCAAAAATATTTTTCAACAGAAAACAATTTGTTTTGTAAAATAAACTCAAAGGAGATTAAAAAAACTTCACCAAACGAATTTATTTTCGATGAATTTGTTTGAATTCTGAAATAGAGAGTGTTTTATCGCAGTATTTGTTTAGATGCCTTTTTGTTGGGGCCACGCGTGGCCACGTGGGGAATTAATGACGTCATCCATCAGGGCAAGTGACAGGACGGCGCAGTTGCAGCCGAGTGGAGTTCGGACCGGAGCGAACATTTATGCGTTGATCGTGTATTATTCGGTACAGCGGAACTGACGTGGAGCATCGAAGCATGAGGAATGAACTCCTTTTTAACCAAAATTGGACCGTTCAATTTTTAAATTTGGGGCTGAGGTTGATAAAAAAAGTAGGTAGGAACATTTCTAAGCCCCAATCTAATCTTAACGAAATCTAACATCCGACCGATGTTAGATTTCGTTAAATTCAAAAAAGTGCACGTTTTTCTTCGTTTAAGTAGATAAAGAGGAATTGTGACTGGTAAAATTAAGACAGTTTTGATCAACTTCGACTGTCTGATAACCTCATGGATACAGGTTTAGCAAGAAGTTTCTGTTTTTATCCAGAATGTTCGTCGATCCCTACTTGCACCGTTTCGCGGAGATTGGGGCTTAAAAATGTTCCTAACCATAAAATAGGAATAATGTTTTAAAAAGCAGCTTGTATATACCAATTACAACAAAGAACTACGCTTATACAAGCTATTTATAGATAATACTTATCTAATATATCCAAAAAGTTAGTAGTTATCCAAGCCCTAATTTTTTATCATGCTTGATTATTCGAGGCCGCTAGCAAAACTTCAGATCATACAAAGTTTGCGAAACTAACTAACCTGATTTTATTCACTAGACTGTCTATGGCCTTCAGCTAGTCTTTCAGTAAACAGGTTTACTAACTTGATTCCAACAAGATAAGCATTTTCGTAACGCCATTTTGAAAATAAGATTTAATATGAAGCCTTTGACACTTCACATCCATCGCCATCAATTTCGAAGAGCCCCATCTTTGTACTGGGTAATATTGAAATGTCATACCTTCAAAATTCTATTCATAGCAATTTGGAGACCACTTGAGACGATCACTTGAACATTTGACGTGCCAGTGCCAAGTTATTCAACTTTTATTGGGACCATCGAACACGAATTCGATTTGAGTTAGAGCTATAATTGTAGGTTAGGATTCATTACCAAACTAGCTGTCCCGAAATTAATAAAAACAAAATTTGACAGTCGCAAAATATGTGGTTCCCGTCCGTCTGACAGTTTCAAAACCCAGTAACATTCTAGATTTCTAAACATTATTTAATGCTTAATACAATTTTCACTCGATGCGCTATTTTCTGGGTTCCTTGAACACAACTCTGTTTCCCTTTGAAGGAGTCGCGTCTCGACTAGTCAGACTATGGTCAAAAGTAGCTTCGTAAGTATTGCGTCCGAACCTTGGAAAAACCCTCATCAGTCCCAGAGGATTGCCAAAACTGTCCCATACCTCGCAACGACCTTAATCATAAATGAGAAATTTAAGTGGAACCTATGATCACCGACTTGACATTAAATTTGGCCTAGACACGAGTAGACTAATTCAGATTAGCAATTAACACGATAGACCTATTTGCTATTTCGTGTGCGAAGTGTGAAATATCTCATTTCTATGTGTGTCGTAGGAGCTTCTAGACAGTTGCTTTCTGAATCGTTTTCTAGGTATGTTTAGAATACGTCATTTTCTTTTCTTATCATATTCTACAGGATTTCATCAAAATGTTCAAAGAAAATATACTTAGAGGTACCTACCTCTACCTATCAGAAAAATGCCTTAATAAAAGTTGCATTAAAAACAGCTTTTTGTACGGAGCCAACATTTTGAAAGACAGATCCTCTACAAAGTTTAAAAATAGCCGTATTTTTCCAAAAATATCATGTTTTGTGATCGTGATTCTGAAGTTCTCCTACTTAGACTTCGTTCATCGTTGTTAGCCTAACGTGGTCTACCAGGAAGGTTTTCACGAAGGTTTAGTCTTGCATACGGCTTTCCAGCAATCCAACCCCACAGGGTATTTCCTAACCTTCCTATTAGACTTTCAGCCTTACAAGAAAGCTTTATGTTAAAACGCTCAGGTTCTCAAAATGTATTCACGTTCTCGCCCCCAGCCGAGCCTTGATTCACATGTTCGTGTCTTACTTTAATTGGTGATTCGTGAATATGTATACCATTATCGCGTTACACCTAGCCTATGTTTATTCATCATCCAACAATATTCTAGTCGAAATCTTATCAAAATAGACCTTTCTGAGAAGGCTACGAGTTATGTTATCGTTGTGAATAGTGTTAACGCTGAAGAAGTATTAATTTTGATATTTTTGTATTTGACTTACTCAATCACCATTTTAAGTAGAGGAGTATGGTTCCCATGTTTACAAGCATTTTTTGAGAGTTTAGCGTGTTTCAAGTTTAAATGTAAATTGCTTGTAAAAAACACTAATTAATTAGTGGATGTCCTGGGTTACCCAAATGCACCAAAGTTGTATTAATGTAATGTGAAGTGCTTTGTGCTTCACAAAGTCCCTCATATCCTAAACGGTTGCTAAAAAAGCGACGAAAAATTTATGATAATTTCGTTTCAAAAGGGCAAGCACAGTGAAACCGCAAAAAAAACTTGGACAAAAGGCACATTAACATTTTCCACTATATCATTCCAATTATGAATTACCCCGTTCGCGGCGAATGAAAAAAATGCGAGGCACACTTAATCTAGTGACTAAATAAAAAGGCGAGTTACGACTGCCTCCGAGGATTACGGGAGTTTCGTACAAAAAATGGGCAATAACCGGGTGTGGACGCCCCACCGGGACCTGCTTGCGGAATTTAATTTGCAAAAATCCCTGACCGAAATAAACTCCGATCACGCGTTACGAATAAGTGCATAAAATTGAATTTCTTCGTCCGATTACCGCTTTGAGTGGCTAATATTTTTCTACTTTTGTTGAAAGCATTTTTAATATGACTTAGTTATCGGCAACGATCGCTGTTGTGAAGCAACACACGTCGGGTCGGGAATGGGATGGGTGACCACCCAGATAGTATTTTTGTGATGTGTTTTCCAGGCATCTTCGTGCTTCGGAAGACACGTTAAACAGTTGGTCCCGGTTGACGTCAGTCGTTAAGCCTAGTCGGAGGCCTTACGGCGCCTAATAACATCTGATATTAAGGTTCCTCACCAACCTTACACCGCTCCAACAATGCGCACTGAGCCAGCGTGTTGGAGTATGGCTTGCGCTACTTCATAGTTGAGGTGAGCCCTGTGCCCAGCCGTGGGACGCATATAGGCATTTTAGGAGTCCTTTTTTAATGTACTTTCAACCTTAAGTCTTCCTCGCAGCAAGACTGTTTTAATATTTGCTAGTATCTACCTGTGCTGTGCATGTTAAATTTATTACAGTTATTATCAGAAAATGAACCAATATCACACTACAATCCCCGCGATTAGTCCAACTGGGAACCACTACGAATCACAGCAAGTGACAAATGAACAACCACCAAACGACGTCTACATACCTACCGTTGTATGACCAACGTTGCAAACACTTAAACAAATATAAACCTTATTCCATCGCAATAAGAACGGTGTAAACTTTTGAGGCCGAATGTACTAGTTACGAGCCCAGTGCCCAGTGGGCAGTGGATACTTATTAGTTGTTATTCGCCATAATTTATTTCCCGCGTAAATAGGATTATCAGCGGGCGGTGGTGCACAGTGGGTCATTTTTTCGGGCTGGACAAAAGGCCTGGCCGACGGGTGGGCCTAAAAGTTTAGGGCTGACTACTGTTCGACTATACTGTTGGTTTTTCTCTCACGTTTTGTCTATCAATGTTCGTACACATTAGTGTGTTGTGTTTCATTGTTGATAGACTAGTAAGTAGCGAACTCATTTGAAGTTCACGAATCAGAGTGCACGCCTCTCTGAACGAAACACTAAGAGGATATAAAGTGCTTGAATTAAAATTAACTGAGCTAGAGTTTTTTGTTGCCAATCACAAACATAGGAAACACCCAGACCAAAGCATTTTTATTAGACTCTATTTCTTAATGCTAAAAGTATTCCCTTCCACTCTACCATTAGGCAAGACAGAAATGCTGTTGCCGGTGCTAAATTCGAATTCAAAGAAAAAAAAAATTTATATGTTTATAAACCCTCTGAGGGTTACTCGCGAAATCATTGAGCTTGACGAGCAACCTCCTCGGCTATTAGTCAGACAAAATGTCCGGCACTTACACAACCCTGCCCACTGTGCCCACTTCGCAGTACAGTCGCGCACACGCGATTTACTATTACCGTAGTGAACTTATTTCGCCTACTATACTATTACTACCCGCGGCACATTCAGAGCTACCGGATAAATGGTTTGCGCATTAGGCACCGGACAGGTTTAGTGCCAAATAAATCCCGACATTAATCCCGTTGGAAATTATCAATGGAAAAGTAAGGGTTATAGTTGCGACTAATTTATTGTGTTTGCTACAAAATACGCTTTTTGATTGACGACTAATATGTAGGTATTGAAAATCTCAGCGGCCTTAAAAATGTTTTTTTTTGTAACAATAAATAATGAGAAACGTTGAAAATCCACGATATCAGGCAAGGCAAGATAAGTAAGCAGTTTTTATGACAAAAAGGTAGGTTTAATGATTTGTCAACCTGAGATTAGAATTTGTGACATTACAGTATTAATCAGAACTTCAAAGGTCATCCAATCACCGTTTCCTAAAAGTGACTGCAGCTTAAGTAGTTGAAAGTTCATGGATTTTTTATGAAAATTTTCTGCCTAAATGTCATATTCAGTTACAAAGTGTACGCAGCAGTGGTGAAAGGGTTAAATTTAGTCTTAGATTGCTTTATTTTTTACTAACGGCTGCCCGCGACTTCGTCCGCGTGGACTTAAGTAAGAAAAAGAGAGTTTTTTTTATAAATTGTAGCCTATGCGTTATGCAGATGTATAAGCCATATTATCGTAAAGTTTCATCAAAATCCATTCAGTTGTTTTTACGTGAAAGAGCAACACGGCACATCCAACCATACAAACTTTCGCATTTATAATATCAGTAGGATAGTACGATTGTAAGCTGTTGCAAATTGACCTTTCATTAATATGATAGTTGCATGATAAGAGTTTGATGAAGTGGTGTTGATTAATGTGAACCATCCGTTAGTTTGTACACGAAAACGATCGGATTCATTCATGAACTTTATGTTAGTTTTCACAAATACGAAGACCAAATACGGAGCTATACAAAAACGAAATGCAAGTAATGCAACACCGTCTCACTGTCTCATCCCATAACCCTACCGCGGCGTGAATATAAAATATTGATCTCTGAATTTATGAAAACATAAAAATGCGAAGGTGCGAAAGAGCGCCCCCGGACGGGGGTTAATCTGGGGTCGGATGTGCCCCCAGATTACCCGCGGTAATTTAAAGTTTCATTGCGTCTTGCCACGATTGGCTGATATGCTCCACTCTGATAGCTTGTGTGTTATGGAAAATTGAAGAAGATAATATTTCTTTGCGATTTTGCAGAAATCGATCGAGGTCATTCGTACTCGTATGTGACTGTCTGTGATATAGAGTAGTAAGTAAGTGGTAAAGGTACTAGAATTAATGAGTGTCTAACTTCAAGACCATAAAAGGCAGACCTCATCTTGGGTTCGATTCTCAGCCAGGAAAAACATTTTAATTTGAACCCACATACACTGATTTGCTACTGATTCCGCTCAGCTATTCAGTTCTCGTTACAGCCAAATCTCATCTCGATCACCCTCAGGAGAAAACGAAAACTTTTAACCGTCTATTTGCTTCACCTCAATTGAGTATTCTTCCTCATTTGTTTAAACAAAAACTGTTCGTTTCACACAAATGATCACATTCGTATCGTGTTTTATAGAACGCCAAAATGGAATCTCACATTGAATTCACTGTGACGTTGGTATTTGCATTGAGAATGCCCAAACCTAGTGTGCCGTTCAGCTCCGCCACAAATGAATCGTCTTTTTGCGAAGACCGCCGTGCGGCCAACGTCGCCTCGTCAGCTCCAGTGCCGTTCAGCTTCGCCACAAATGGCTTGTCTTTGAGCGAAGACCGTGCGGCCATGCTGCCTCGTCAGGCCTGGGTGGCGGCCATTGTGGCCGTAATCGGCGGACAATGGCCGCCTAATCGCACGCGCTGAAATCGCGCCATTTTAATTGTGCAGTCTCGCGCTTTGTGGTCCCAGCTGGACCAAGTAGTTTTAGGACGAATTTGAGCAACAGGAGCAGTTTAAATATGAAGGCGTTGGACTTGTTTTTCAGTTTCTCTATCTGAAGGTTGTCTGGAAGAGATCGCTCTTAGCGATAATACCGCCTGTATTGTACGTTCCAAATATCTTTAAGCATCGTTATGTTACTTGTTTTCTTTGTGCAATAAAGTATTTATTATCTTATCTTATCTTGTCTCTAAAGTCATACTCGGTTTTTACAAACAGAAAATGACAGATTTAAATGACATTTTCTGTCAAATAAGTACTCGGCATTTTACTGCACCTATTTAAAAGTCCAAGCATGGAATTCTTTTGCGTCTTATGTGTGCAGGTAGCAAAAGCGTAAAACCAATACTTTTACTTACTAAAACAATTTGTGCCGCACACGGGCCACAAAACGCCGCCACCGGCATATTCCTATAGTTTGTAGTGTGTGGCGTGGGGCGGCCACCGGCTTCACCGTGTGCGGCAAGTCCATAAAAATGTATTAAAACTACAGAAATTATTCCAGTGTTTTGTGTTGTGACGCTTAGAAGCAATTAAAAGATACTAAATCGTGTTGTCGTCTCACACTCATTTGGTTTTGATATAAAGTGGCCGCGTAAATCGTTTTACGCCTTGATTATTGCCGGGCGAATGACGCGACCGCGGCTTCGACTTTATGCCGCCGTCAATTTCGCATGATGAATTTTACGCGTGCGTTAATTTATCGAGGGCTCGCTACTTTTTGTCTTTGTAACTGTACGAATACGCACTGAAAGATTTAGAGAGTTTTAAGAGAATCTTAGTAGGTTTACTTTCAACCTTTGCTAAATAACTCGACAAAGTCGAATGAAGTTTTATACCTAAGTATGTGCTTTTCCTATAACTGATTTTGGTGAAAATATAGTAATGTGCCAAAACAATGGATGTACGAAAACCCCGAATTCACAAACGTCAATAAACGCTAAGCACGCGCTCACACTCATGCTGTCCCGTAACATGTCAAAAGAACTGAAAGGGACAGATATACTTCTGAGGGATGCTCAACGTTGATTTGCGTTTCTGAATTCGTGGGTTACTCGCTAACCCACCACCAACCACGTCTTAAGTTGCCCATGGATTGCCATCTCACAATATTCTGCTACATTGAAACATAACTCGTAAGCACTTAATATAAGACATGTATACTAACGTAGCTTTTCCAGCTCGAGCACTAAAATGAAAATAAACGCGAAGAAAAATGGCGCCGTTTATATTTATAGTTCCAATTAGCGGGTTCCGCATGCCGTTCGCAAAGGCCGTTGTTTATCGACGAATACGCCGGTTTACTTAGTTTTTTATTGTAATAGTTATTCAAAGGTTACTTAACACAATATTGTAAAAGCTTTCCATTTTAATTTATTCAATTACGCTGTTGTGGCGGGGCGGCAATCATTCTAAAGATTACATGCAGTGTAGGACTTTAGAAATTTACGTGGCCACTATTCAAATTTAAGAGGGCTCTAATCGCAGTGGTTTGAGTACTTTGTTCGACATCTTGGGTTTGGGGTACAAAACCAAAAATATGTTCATGGAAATATACCAATAACAGTGCTTTTGAATCGTTAAATTCAGAGAATGATTTGTTATGCCTAATACTTAAGCATCAAAAAACATTTTACCTGACGACGAAAACCGAAGTGGAAAACTAATTTTTGACACATGCTTCACTAGAAATTCGTACGCGATAAAAGCCTGCGAAATTCTAAAACTTACGAAAAGTGACGTACTATGACAGAACTAAAGTAGTCATGTAGTATTTACTAAAACAAGTTCCAATGCTCGCTACTGAGACTGAGTTTGTCGTGATTCCACAGCGACATAGCAATGTACTTAGAACAGCAAAAAACTTTGTGCCAGTTTAGTTTTGAAACTGACATGCCTCTGGGTGTGTAGGGTTGCTACCGGTAAAGAGGTGATGGACTTATTATTCCAAGTTATTATTTTAAGTTATTTTAAGTGTTGACTTTTCTAGTTACTGTGTACAATCTTCTTCTGCTTTCGATTGAACAATTATCTTTTGAGCCGGTTTTGTATGGTTGATCATTTTCTTAACTTTTAATGCTTCTCTTTTTCTGGTATTTCTATTTTTAATACTTAGCGACTTTTAGCGAATATATTGAATAGGTAACATCTTCAATAAAATTACGCAGTGGGGTGGTGTTAGTTAAATACGTTATTAAAATGACGAACCAGGTACGTTTAAACGTTCCCATACCTGGTTCGTCATTCTCATTACTCTAAAAAAATAATGGGTCAGTCAGCTGAGGTTTTTTGTCATTGTAGTTCAACAACCTAGTTTTCATGGCACTATAAGAAACCAGAAGCATATAATTGAATTTTATTACTTTATATTTTTTTTTCTAATGCGACAGCCCTCATTGTTTTCGGCCCCCAGCGAGGGCCGCGATAACCGCTTTTTATACGCATAAGCGCGGATCTGCGCTAAGCTGATGGAATTGTGCCGGAATCACCAGCCCTTTTGAACTTCTATTAAATTGTAACACTCGCGCCCCCGCCCCCGCCCCCACCGCGGCCCCCGAGAAACTGTGGCTTTATTGAAATTGTTGTCTTATTTCTATTTCGCGCACAAAATAGGCAATATGCATAGTTTTTAGTGAACATGTTATTACAAAAATGGGACCTTGGGTTTAGTTTGCGTTAATATAATGTTATTTCCCAACATGTGATCCTTATATGCGACATTAAAGAGATAACGAAATTATACAGCGCTATTTAAAAGAAACATGTATTATTCATGGCTACCACGTTTTTTATGAATGCTGTTCAGTTTTTGCCAAAATCAGCTTAAAAACTCCTTTGAGCATTTTTCTTTTTTAATCATGGTTTAAGACTTGGCCTACTACGCCTACATGGGAACTTCAACCTGTAAAGATAGAAAAAACATGCTTAAGGATACTACTAAGGTAGTCGTACTGTGAATGAGACAAAACAGACAGTTAAAAAGTCTTCTTTGATGTGGTTCATAACGGTAGTTAGAAACCAAGCGATTATTGTTTTATTTCGAGAAAGATTCTCGCCCCAAAGCTCAGGTTTAACGCAATTTACTTTTCTCTATACACTTAAAAAGCTAATCGAAAATTTTCCGCATCTGTACTCCGTAATATACGTCGGCTATAAGAGGGCTTTCGAAGAACCCTTAACTTAGTGCCAGCTTATTGTACTGTTAAAATATTGAAGGTTTTGAAATAATCAAGAAAATTCTACATAACTATTTTTCATTAACATTTTAGTAGGGAAATTTTGGTAAAAAGTAAATTTCTATAAACTGGTCTAGATTCTAAATTCGATTTGCTTCAAATTCGTTTATGAATTCCTTAAAATGAAGGTCTTTTTTTAATAAAAAATCTATTAGTAAACATCTATAGGAGCAGTCAGGTATCAAACAATTACCTAGCTTTTGTGAGATACTTTGATGTTAAGATAGCATTTTTGAAACAAGGTAATATTTAATTTTTCCTCCTTTAATATTCATAAAAAGGTTTTATTTTAGTTTAAATTTCCATTAATCGCTGAATTAGACGCTTTCTTCGCTGGAAGAGTACGCTGAAGCGTACTCTTCCAGCGTTGTCAGTTCAAATGCCTACAAACGCTAAAATTTTCTTTAACGCTGCTTTGCTCCGTTCGTTGGGCCATTCGTGGGACAGTGCAAAGCATTTGGGCAAGCCAATCAAAACATAATTATGTCAAAACGACGCAACGGATGAAGTTGCGCTGCGTCGTTACAACGCAACGCTATAACGAGGACTCTCTCTAAGCGCAAAATAGCTGGAGGGGGTTCCACCAGCTCCAGCGAAATTTTTAAAGTAGTCTATGAAACAAGAGAGTTTGGGAACCTCTGATGTAGAGTAAAAGCAAAAACACGCTAGACAACTAGGTACTCACTATAAATTAAACCAATTACTTTGATATGACGTCGACTTTATCTTTTACTTACATGAACAATAATGCAAACAGTAGAATAGCAACAATAAACAAATATCATAATGGCGAAAAGATACCATTGTGACATATCTGTATAATTGAATTGGTAAGGCAGCGTTCCAGAACGAGTGACAATCGAGTGAGTTTTAACTCGTGATTAAGAAAAAAATTAAAGAAGCGCAAAAACCTTGTCTTTACAAGGCCTTTCTTAAAACTCAAAATACGTAACTATAACTCGCGCAAAATATCAGTTTATGAACAAAGTAAATATTAAATATTACAACTTTAATGTAAGCAGCAAAGACGACCTATTTCAAACAAAGTTTCCTCTCTCGTGGACTTTACAAAAAATTTTTTAATTCAGTAACTTCACGGTCGCGTTCATATTTAGTGAGTCTACGCCGAATGCGGAGTTGGAGCGGAATTACGGCGACAGAAGCGACAGTAGCGACGTTACGAGCGGCAGATAAGCGAACTTCGGGCGAACTGTCAAAGGGCGCCATTTTATCAAACCACTCTCTATCTCCTCTGTAAAGGCGGGCCTACATTACATATTCTAAAATGTGAGCAAGGGCAAACGACTGAGGTATAGAGTTTTTAGGTTTTTCTTCTGAATGACGTTTTTGGTGTTTAAAATATGAGCTCATTTTCATTCTTGTTATGTTAAATAATCGCCACTCTTGGCAGGAAAATAGGTGAGACATGGTCACGCCTTCTTGACACGTGACGCTTATTTGTTCTTCAAAAGATATCAAGTAGGTCAGTGGTTTAACCAACTTGATTTTAACCTAATTTTCCCATCGGAAATGCTGTTGCCGCTTTGACGACAGTTGATTTGCAACGACACATGATGTTAAGCCACACGCGCCAGTTCCGGTTAAAGGATAGGCGACCTCCCCAATTGAAACATACGTATTTTTAGGACACCTCCATCTTGCTAAAAATACATTAAAGAAGCTGTCACGCGTCACTAGATGTCAGCCGTTAAATCTAGATGCATTAGGGCGGCCATAACATCCAGCAGTAAGGTTTGCCATCCACCTTAAAGGAGTCTAAAGAAGTCACCTTAAGTCTCTTATGCAGCACAGCGATCGTGAGAGCTACAAAACAATCTGTTCATATTCTCAGTATAGCTATCAGAGTAATGTGGCTAAGCAATTGTTAGTAATTGACCAAAATAGGGGTTTAAAGTTAACATCTCCACAGCAAGCTCTGATGTTATGCATTAAACAGTAACCAATCCAGGTAAAGACTGCTGTAAAGGTAAGTACCTGTGCTTAAGTTTCAGCTGCGAGATCTTCAAGCTAAGCCGTGCCAACCAGCGCTCAGCGTTGAAGTTAAAACAGCGTAAGTATTGATTTTTCCGAATCCAAAGCGACGGTGTAAACCCGGCTGTAGAGCGGTTCGCGGTCGGTAGCAAAATTAGTAAAGTTTATATTGTCATTATTGGCATCGGCTGACAAAGGCGACGGCGCTTTGTCAATGCGTAACTACGCCGGGGCAAAGTTAAGTTACTCTCTTTTAAGCCCGTGTTTAGCCCATAAGCAGGCCGAATTTACGTAATTTTTGTTGGTTTTGTCTTTTATCTTTTGAAATAATATGGTCTCTATTGTAACGTTGTTTGATGAAGGGTTAGCTGGTACTACTGGCATGATATATTATTATATTCTTCAATTCTTCGGTTCAAAAATTAATAACGCACCTTAGGACATAAACTAATGGTTTCAATTGCTGGCAAAACTGATTCCTCATGGGGCGACAATAGTTGTCAATGGTCAAGCATATTGCTCTATCAGTCTGCTAGATTCTAAAAAAACAGTCCAATACTCTAGCTTATTATTAGGTGTTGTAAACGTCATATTAACTAAGTGATTGGATGATCGGATTCCAAGCCAACAATCACATCGCTTGACATACGAATACTCGTACCTACGTTTTATCATTGACTAAGTAACTTACTATGCGCTGCATGGCTTTTATCAAATTGACGGTTGCTCTCTTTTCATTGCTCAACCTTAGGCTTGTCTAGGTCGAGTTAAAGGCAATTGTTGTCTAGGTTTTTAGCTTTACTTTGAAAATAATAACCTTAATGGATGACTGTTTACCCTTGCTGACGTTATTATATTCCTTATAGGTTGTTTCAATAGTGATGCACTTATACTCACAGTATCGCTTGCACAAAGTCAATAAACGTTTTTTCTTTCTTTCAAAGTTTAGCTTGTTTCATTACAACTAAAAGTGGAGGAATTTAAATGAACGTTTTCGAGATTTAAAGTAACAAATTACTCTACACTGCGACAGCCTGTCTTAATTACAGTAATATTTTAAAAAGCAGAATAATGACTACAGTTAAGAAATAACTGCAACTCAAACAAACCTAACAACCTTTAGACGTCCCACTGCCGGGCTTCACAACTCAACTATGAGGTGGGACAAGCCTTACTCTAACACGCGGGCTCAGTGCTGATTATTGGAGTGCTGGTGGGCAGTAGGAAACTGACAGATAACAATCAAGCCGCCCTCAGGCCTCCGACAAGGCTTATTGACTGACAACTTAGGACGTCAGACGGAGATGCACGAAAAATACATCACTAATTTTCGGTTGGGGTGGTCACCCATCTCATAACCATGACGTGTATTGCTTAGCAACGGCGAACCGCTGTGGCCACTGCGCCACGGGCACTAGTAACATAACATAAACGGCCTATAAACGTCCCACTAATGGGCACAGGCCTCACCTCAACTATGAGGTGGAATGAGCCATACTCCATCACGCGGGCTCAGTGCGGATAGTTGGAGGGGTGTAAGGTTGGTGTTATCGAGCCGGCCTAGGGCCTCTGACTAAGCTTAACGACTGACATCTGGCGACGTCAACCGGGACCAACTGCTTAACGTGCCTTCCGAAGCACGGAGATGCCGGAAATATACATCACTAAATTTCGGTTGGGGTCGCCGATCACTGTTACAACTGCACGACAGGCACTAGTAACTGGGACAAAATTGGATTGACATACAAAACTAATGTTTTTTACATGTTCCTTGTATAAGTACATAAGTAACTATTATAATTATAAATGTCAACGTGTTTAGTTCTCTTTTTAGCCTTAAACGACGAAGTGTCGTGAGCAGGTCTAGCTTTTTCTGTAATGAAAAGAAATAGCTGAAAGCTAGCAATTACTAATGTAAACGTTACCATGGTGAATAATGAATGTTTTCTTTCGCTCTTGTTCATGCTGTTTAACGTACCAAATGTAGTATGACCTATTTGAGCCACTAAAACGGTATATTCATTTTATTAATGCTCAAAGGTGAAAATATAAACAAATGGCTTCTAGCCATGTTAAGTAATGGTTGTCTAATACTAAAATACGATATATTTTATTTATGTTCAAAGGTGGAAGTAGAACATTGCTTCTCGGCATCTAAAGCTGTCTAACCCTCAACCAAGCAAAGTTACTGTATGTGCTTAGGTGCATATTGTTGAAGTAATAATTCGATAAGAATTTAAAATAAATATTTAGAAAATTCGAAGTTATATTGTTTTTGATCATACATTTTTGGATACTTTTGCTGGGTCTGGGTGTTTGTGGTCCCTTTCGTTGTTCGGATTCCCTAGAGCTATGTGCCCATGTGTGGTAATGGCAACTGCATAGCTGAGTCCGCAAGCTATTAAATCCAATATATTACCTATGATAGAAAAAGGTAGATAGGTTACTTGTGCTAAAAAACAGGCACCCGACATCACAATTTTTCGTGTACCTGTTCAAAGCATTGACAGTATTGGCAGTTTGAGCCGAAACTGCGCAACATGTATCTGTGTCGCCACTGTCTTGTTCACACGTCATAAAACGGTCAAATTAACAACGTCGTACCCCGTGGTCAATTTATGACTTCGCGTCAGTACTGACGTAACCTATCTACGTCTTTTTTATTATAATATCATAGATTCAATCCAGTTATCTAACCAAAAGTGTTTACCTTGTCTAAACTCCACCGTTGCCAGTACAAAAGGTGAATGCGACCCGGGGCAAGTTAACCGACTATTCTCACAATGATTGCTTGTTTGCTTGTTTAGAGTTGCCAGTCGCCATTGTTGCGCTAATAGCTGTCGGAGTTGCTGCTATGCCACCTTCGGAGGTATAGCGCAGTTAATTACTCGTTAACGCTTAAAGCTAAGGTTGAGGCGAGATGTAACTTCTGAAGTGATTTTTGGTTAAAGCTAGTGTAAATAAAAGTTTCATATGAGTTAACGAGACGGATACATGTTGCGCAGTGTCGTCTCAAACTGTCAATGCTTTGCTCAGGAGTTCGAAGTTCTGATTTCGCGTGCTACCTTTTTAGCAAAAGTAACCTATTTACGTCTTTTTCATTTTAATATCATAGATTAAATCCTAGTAATCTAACCAAAAGTGTTTCCCTTGTCTAAATTCAACCGTTGCCAGTACAAAAGGTGAATGCTTGGTGAACGCGACCCGGGGCAAGTTAACCGACTATTCCCACAATGATTGCTTGTTTGCTTGTTTAGAGTTGCCAGTCGCCATTGTTGCGCTAATAGCTGTCGAAGTTGCTGCTATGCCACCTTCGGAGATATAGCGGAGTTAATTACTCGTTAACGCTAAAAGCTAAGGTTAAGGCGAGATGTAACTTTTGAAGTGATTTTTAGTTGAAGTTAGTGTAAATATAAGTCATAAGAGTTAGTAATGATTAAGTTCATTTCATATTTTGAGTTAAAAGTACTTTTGTCATGCGGTCGTATCGTTATCCTTAAATTCCTAATATAATGGTGCACGACCTCCATTCTTGTAAAAGATTTCTTTTGTAAATATTTTTTTTTTAACTCATAAACCAGTATAATATTAAAAAACTAAACGAATGAATATACCGAAAAATTACACAAAAAAAACATCGAAATGCCATCCATGTTTATTATCAAAATAAAAACAAACGATGAGGAACGTGGCGTTATTTTATTATTACTTCAATGAAAAAAGAAACAGATGGCATAATTCAATAAGTTCCAAAATGTAAAGTGTTCTCCCAAACTCCCAAAGCTTTACACATATCAACATAATTCCTTACTACCCTTGAAATTACACTCCAAACCACTTACTTACCCCCGCAAAAGACATACAAATTTAATTCAATCAGAGCAGTGGTCGATAGCATAGTAAACATAACAGTAGGTTATCTAAGGCCGCCCTCCGAGTTATTAGCCTAGCGTGCTGACACGCGGCACAGCCCGTACGTACTGCCGCCCCCTTATCACTACATAGTATAAAACAAAGTCGCTTTCTCTGTCCCTATGTCCCTTTGTATGCTTATATCTTTGAAACTACGCAACGGATTTTGATGCGGTTTTTTTTAATAGATACAGTGATTCAAGAGGAAGGTTTATAAGTATAATAACATCCTATTGCACCCGTGCGAAGCGGGGTTGGGTCGCTAGGTCCCCTATATTTTATGCTAGCGTGTGCGTGAAATTGCGTGCCGACACGGCGCTCGACGCGCTCGCACACATTCAAACCGAGAGCGGCACGTTTGTATGAAGATATTTTACTGTTCTCTGTTTCCTGTGTCGATAGCTTGTGGGTGCGTCAGACCCGTTGCAATTAAGTGTGGGCTCCCTTGGGCGGTCTGAAAGGCCCCCGTCAATAATTGCGATGCATCTGAGCTGATCGCAGTTTAAAGGGTTGTTAATATTGTCTCTTCATTGTTCTTTAGAATTTGCACTGATTTATTCTCGCTTTTGTACGCGGTGCCTTTTCAGACGCCTATGTTGAAAGGGTTAAATTGTAAGTACTTACTCATTCTGATAATGGTGGTCTATAATTGAGGTCTTTTAAAGGAACTGCTATCGTTTCAGGATTTTAATAACGGCTACAACATTCACAAATCAGGTAATTTTTCATTTTACACCATATTTTTTATCATCACTCGTACAATGACTTGAAGTGAAAATAGGTCATATGAGGTATTCAGAACATATTTAGGAATAGTTTGTAAGGATAAGTAATTTAAATATTGTTGAAATGTACTACTGCTTAATTTTAAACTGGTGAAATAGCCCATAATAAAGAATATTCGTATCCGATATATCCCAATTACAAGCAATTTGCAATACAAGCAAAAATTGCACGTCATAATAATTTCCCATCAAAGTTTAAAGCAATCAACTTTAAAAATAACTTCATACCAAAGTAGGTATTCGTTACAGCGGTGCATTAACGTTGCACGTCAGATATCCGCCACTGAAGGAAATAGCCAGCCTATAGGAGGACTTCCTAGGGGGTTACCCCCCACCCGCTTCAACCACCCGCTACCGAGCAAAACGTGGTATCTGATTTCTTCAGAAAAAGGTTGGCTAGCAAACTGCAGTCTCCTCGCTTTTTTCCACGCAAAACGAACCGTTTAAAAATTTAAAATAAAATCGGCAGGATTTAACCGAGAGATGCATTTTGTATGATAGCATTTTGTATTATGGAAGGACTTCAGAGCACCGGGTTAAAAGAGCATTGCTTATTTTTATACAGATTCTTTGTGAGAATTGTGAAAATTATTGTTTTCTAACATTTTCGGAATAAAATACTACGTGCACTTTTTCAAAAAGGTTGCTAAATAGTATCCTTCCCCAATAGAGAACCGGCATTTACCTATTAGTAACTCTAAAATGTACAAAAGGCAAAAGTGTATCCCGGACATTAAGATAAAAAAGCCTTAACAGCCACTATTTCAAAAGGACGTAAGGGATCAAAAACGCCTCCACCGCCTCTAGTCCAAAAGGTCGTAAGTGCCAGTTACTAGGAGGTAATCGTGCGCAATGAAGGCATCAATCACGTGGCGTGGCGCGCGCGGAAAGCCGCCACTTATCTGATGTGCCACTATTTGTTCGCCTACTTATAAGTAATTTCCGTAGGTTGATTCGTTCGGCCTTTATGTTACACATTTTAACTGGTTCTAAAATATCAGCTTTTTTGCAAATACAATAAAAATCCTGAGGCCACATCGCATAATACAAGAAAGAATAAACAATAATCATGCTCAAATTTGGACCACATTCGTTCACACAAGTGGGATGAATACATTGACTAAAACATCAAAATTCAATGATAACCGGGCACTCTTTTATAGCTGCTGACTATCAGCACGAATAGAAAATGTACCTTTAAGTAACGTATTCATAAACAGAAATACTACAAAAAAGGAATTGGTCATAAAACAAATAGATTCTGAATCTGCCTCTTTTGCGAACCGGGTGGCTGCTCTGTCCACGAAGGCACCGAGACTCTGGCTGATATTTCTGCATGTGGCCACCTGACCTCAAAACAAACAGCGCTTGTACACTCGATCACAATCTTTTCATTGGTTCTAAACGTCCTGTGATGGATTCAATAAATGACCTGCGGCTCACACTATGCAATCTACCTAAAATTACTATATCTAAACCTTGAACTAACAAAAGATAACCAAATAGATTTACACAAATAGATATAAATCAAAATAGACACATGATGTATTCACCGAACCATTTTGAACGCATCTACATCGCGCTCTAAAGGGGTACGAAATCCTCATTACAAACTTTTCAACGGTTAATGAAAATCTTATTGAACCCTGCTAGTGCAGCGGGCCGAAGGGGGAAGAGGGGCGAGGGGTGGGGTCTGAAATGGGCCGGCTAAGTGTATTACAGTCGGATCGCTGCCTTTGATTCGTCACATCAAAGAAGATCCTGTTCGTTCCGCGCTAAATCGAATCAGGACAGCTTTGTTTCCATTCCCCAGTAGGTAAATTTGTAGATACCTAGCCTAGCTCGGAGCTGGACGCTAAAGTGAACAGGCGCTTACAACATTTCGACTTGGAGAAGATATAGTCGTTCCTGAACATCATCAGAAGGATACTACTACCATAACCATAGGTAGTGTAACGAACAGCAACTGCTCAGCCCTGGATACAATGTCGTCCAAAATAAGAGTTTCAATCGTGTGTTGTATGATTCAGTTGACTTTAGCCAGCACTTACTTGACCAAGAGCTTTTATTCTTAAAACATTTTACGACTTAAAGTTTTAATTTACCTGACCTTCAGAAAGTACCTAATACACGTTACCATAAATCAACCTTTCAGCGTCACACAGCCAACATTCCAATTTCCTTTTTTCAGCATTTGAATCTGAATTTTATTTCGAGCGTGTGTATGTGCGTGGGAGAAAAACTAAACGCAATATGCAAAATAAAAGTTTACACATAAAAGCACCTCGAACCGAATAATTTGAGATATGGGAGACCACGGAGCATTGCAAGCAATAAAGAGGGGTTAATGCAGTGCTGGAGGGTTGGCTGCGGCGTAGTGTTAAAAACTTAACCAATATACTTCTTAAAATAACAGTACCGCTGCACACTGGCGGGTTAAGCGTTAAGTGTAGTGTGAGCGAGGCGAGCTCTCCAAGCTGCAGTTAGCAAGTGGTGGTTAAGCTTATTTTTTATAGCGACTACTACAGCCAATGCTCTAGGCCCAGTATCTGGTGAGAATATGTGTAGTATCCAACCAAGTTGTTATTCTTTTTTTGGGAGAGTAAAGTGTCAAATCAGTTGTATTTACCAGTCAAGTGTTGACAATCTGTATCACCTTATGTCAAAATACTAAAGGTCATTTTTCAACTGCAATTGTTTGCTTCATGCTTGCATGCTGTGTACAAGTGTACACTTGTATCGGCAAGCATGAAGCAAACATCTACCCACTTATCTTTTCAGCAGACTGCTATCAGCTAGCTTAAGGCTAAAATATTCATGCTTCAAAGGTAAGCTGTTCTCCGTGCTTACTTACCTTAGGGGTATGCAGCTTCGAATGATTTTAGAACTACTACTACTTAGAAGGTTGACAAAGCGGTCATACAGAAGTATAAATAGAAGATGGCTGCTTCTTGTAAAACCAAAAACAGATCACTATATTTTTAAGTTTATATGTGCAATAATATAATGGTTATATTTTGTGTGAGTATTAAGGTTGCAGCACTTACGTGTATCTATGCTGAAGTACCTTGAAGCATACAAAATTGAATACACTCATAAATAATCCAGTAACCTAATTCTTATAAATTTTAAAACACAATCTTATGGCTCGTGCAATTCTAGCCAAGTTTTAGAATGAAAAAGGTACAATTGCTACGTGGTCTAGCGCCGCTTCCGCTGGAGGGGGCGCTTTAGTCCACAGCACGTGACCAGCGCTCAGTTGGCAAGTCGCCGGGTTAAGACGTACGTTTGACTGAATTTGTGCTTTATCTCTAATTTCACTGCGGCACGAGAGGGTTAAATAGTGATGTAATTGGATAATTCGGTTACGGTTAACCCGTTTAGTGTGGATGACGTTTGGTAAAATTCAATTCGGTCAGTGTTTATTAAAGGCTTAAATATATTCGGGAAAATGCGCTGCCCTTTCGGAGTTTCGGACCAAACAAACTCTCTGAATGGATTTTATAAATGTTTGTCTATGAAGTGCTTTTACAAATTGAAGTTTTATTGAATATCTTATTTCACACTTGTACCACACTGTAAACTCATTTGTAATGTCAAACAACGGAATCAAGCAGGCTTACAATGGTGGGGAATGTGGCGGAGGCGTATGTAAGGATAGTGACAAACATTATTGTCAGATGTTACCAAGCTGCCCTAAGACCACTGATTAGGCTTAACGACTGACATGGTCATTAGCTGAACCCCATCTGTTTAGCATGCATTCCGAAGTTTGGGGTTGACCATACAATCATCTGACCTGGCGTGTTTAGCTTAATATGATAGCAAGAAGTAAAGAAAGAAGATTATTGACTAACATTATCGATTTGTTTCGAAACTATAAATTATACAACATCAAACTAAATTAAAGTTTTTCACCAAATAAGTAGCTACAGCCAGCAATAATTAACTAAACCAAACAAACGTTCAAAAAAAGATATAAACACTATATTTTAAAAATACTAAAACACGGCATACAAATTCAATGTGACTACCACCGGTGTCGGAAAACTGTGTCCGTACTGAGAAGAACCGGCATGAAACTCAGCATTCTACAAACAACTTTGCAGTGTTACGCTTGATCGCTGGCCGACTGTACAAAGCTTTCTATAGATAGAAAGAAGGTCGATTAGCACCCGCGCCACGTCCGAGGGTTCCGTAGCGATTGCGAAAACAATTCGCTCAGGCGTAAACCTGAATTTTGGGCGTTTGATCATTGGCTGAAGCAGTCGAGTGAGTGTGTCCGTTTGCTTGTTACGCGTTCATAGGAATAAAAATCAGTGAAGGATGTGATCCGCTATCTTAAGTGATACCACTTGAGACCTAGTTCTTACACAAATAGGTTATCCCCGAATTCACAAACGTCAAACTAGACTGAACACGCTTTGAACCTCATGCCATCCTTTTAATCGTCTAAAGAACTGAAAATTACAGCTATACTTGTGAAAGCTACTTAACTTATATTAACTTTCTGAGTTCGGCGGTTATCTACTTCTGTATTAAAAATTTAAAACACCTACAGCATCACTTCAACTACAGTAACGACGTTGACAAAATCATGAACATAAAGTAAGTGTTCCTGCCAGATTCGAACTCGAGAACACTCGAGTCACAGTAATTACCACCAAAACCTACTTAACTTAACTTACTTCTTTATTTTACTAGTGTTATCACAACCACACGTTAAAAAACACAGGTAACCATCCTAAGCCTCCAAGCATCAAGCATCCAGGCCTAAAGTCGAGTGGGTCTGAAAGTTAAAAACCCCTCAACTATAAAAGCTCTGCTCGCTCTCCCGATTTTTCTTATTTAACAGGCCGCTCCCCTATTTTAATGTCGTCTATTTGGCGCGAATCTCGAGTGGTTTAATTTCCATTTATCGGTTTTAAATTTGTACTTAAAGCCGAGAGGGCCATTCGAATCTCTTGGGCTAAAGTTAATGTGTTGTTGCCTTGGATTTTGGGTTTATTACAGGCCGCTGTGGGCCTAGAACGGAATGTAACTTGTAGTAGGAAAGAAACACCATACTTTTTTGTTGAAGCTTTACTCTCGAATTCACAAACGAAAATCAACGCTAAGCACGCGAGTTAGAATCTTATTAAAGGTAAATCAATGTGAGTTTATTCTTATACTTACATACTGATCAGTTTTTTCTTAATACACATGTAAAGTAATTTTTTTTAAATGGCTTCTAATAAAGAAGGTGGTTTCCAATTCGTCGGAAGGTTTTTCTACCTTAAAAATAAAGCTACTTCAGATGACACTTAAGCCTATTTAGTTTCTATAGTTGAATGATTGCAAAAAGTTGAGTAAGTGATCACAATATTGGAAAATATGATTGCTTTTATAATTCTTATTCATGTTCACAATAAATTTAATTTAATTATTTCATTTCATTTCAATAGACTCATGTCTTTTGAATTGTGTTATTTAATTTTGTTGATATTAAGCTTGCTATTGATTTCGGTACCTATGGTATTTTATAATACAAACGAATATTATTTTTCTGCGAATTTTCATATATGTCCCTGTTCTGTGAACTTGTTTTTGTTTAGCATTAAGAAAATCTCATATAAAAAACTACATTTTTGTTAGATATCCAAGAACCACACAATGAACGCTTGCTTATTTATTATATATGCCGAAATAACTAAGAGTTCGCTTCTAAATCAACGACCTCTCCATTTCATTCTGAAAATATTATGTTGATAAATAAATATCTGCTCCTGGGACTTTTTGCTCGTACTTGTTTATCTCATTCCGTACTAAGATGATCTATGGATAGATTTTTGAATCCATATTTTAATTGCATACTAAGCTAATGTCTATGCGAACACAATTCAGCGCTATAGCAAAGACTAATCTACCTACTAAAACAGCTTAGTTTTGCCAATCAACTATATAATAAAATCCTCCAACTTTGCAAAGGTGTTCAAATATTTACATTTTCTCAAGTTCGTTTATTTGAATTCAGTCTAAAAACGAACGCATGCGCGAAAATTGGTAACCCACTGAAGTAATAATATGGAACGTGATCTCAGAGAGCCAGAACCGAAGCAGCCTGAAAAATTGATCACCACCTCTCCCGGGGCCGGCCGATTGCATGCCCAATATCATATCAGCCTAACCTAGATTTTACGGCCTTCCACGTATGTAATAAATAACATAACACCACGTGTAATATGGTATTTCTTTCCTTTTTTCCGTGGCCTTTCTCAGACGACGTAATTTTATAGTTTCGACCTACATTTCCCTGAAGCTTTCATTTTATAATTTTGAAGTGAGGTTTAGAAATTAATAAGGCATCGTCTTATTAGTTTTAATTACGGCAGGCTTGCTATTAAATTTTGATAGGTAATTAGTTGGAAATTACATAATAGATTTGTAAATGCTTAAATAGCTAAAGAAATCTAATAGATTTCAGGGAATATAATAAGCTTTTTTTCAACAAGAAACTTTCACCCAGAACGGCAAATTAGAAATTGAAAATAATTAAAGACCGCGATGGATATTATTTCAATCAAACGATGCATAAAGCGTAATTATAATTAAGATGCCTCAAAAACATTCAAAGAACCAAAAATTTATTGAAGGTTAAATTATTCTTTCTTAGTACAAAACCTCAGCCGTCGGCTATCCTTTGTAATTTAGAATAACTGAATCTGAACGGAATTCGGCCGATCATTTATTCAAACATTAACGAATTTATTCAATCGAGAGGTTCATTCACTCATTCTTTTAATGATCGTTAGATCATTTGTCCATTGGGCCCTTAAACGATTCAATCTCTGTTATTGTAATTAATCAATTCGATTGTAGGTAATTTAAAACGTCTCATTTAATTAAGTTGGGCAGTAAGCAATTTCATGGGTTAGTATTAAAATATTTTATTACAGCGGTGAGCTTTAAACAAAATGCGTTCGTTTATAAATCTGACGATGGTTCATTAAAGTTGCTGAGATAATTCGGTCTGAGCCGCGGTGATTGGATGTTAATAATACTAGAAGCTATAGTAGGTATGTTAAATAAATAACCGTATTTTATTGAGATTTCTAGAGAGAAAAATATCCAAATGAGAAAAATATGACAAATGATAAAGTATGTATATTCTAGTCCATAACATCGTGGCGACACTGAACAAAAAGTTTAGTAATGACGGACCATAATTTTGAGTACTGGCTAACCGGCAAAAATGACTTGCAAACTCGGTTGTTAACTAAAACAATATCACCAGAAACAGGTTCACCAGTGTTGAATGGACAAAAACAGTTCAGCTGACCATTTTTTCAGTGCACAGTGAGTTAAATCTAACTGGACCACTTACTTTGTGTAATAGCAAAAATCTTTCTGACCCCGAGCAGCTTTAGAGAGATGTGGATTTCAAATACAGATTGAACATTTGCTAGGCCAGTTTCCTAGACACCATGAAAATAGCTTTGTTTCTAGCCTCAAATTAATATTATTACTTAAATCTTCTGGACAGCCAGAATTAAGTTTCCAGTATTTGTGCAGCCCCGGTTTTAGATTCCGGCAGCGTAGACCAGAAAATCCAATTTGGGAATAATTTATGTGCCAACACTACGGCTGTATTCGAATTTATGTAACATACTAGTATTTTAATTATTTAACACTATTTTGGGAGGGAACCGCCACTGAAATATGCATTTATTGGTGTGTGTATACTTAAATAATTACGCTTTTAATAGTGGGCTGGTTTAATAGTTGTTGTTAAGTTTAGGGTTGCACGTGAAAAGTCAAAATTATCATCGATATTCTTGCTTTAATATCTTTAACTTTGGGCCTTTTACTCATATAGTTAAAGCCTTCTACCTCTCACTCTAAACTAGACAATAAATAGGTCTATCCTGTGCTATTCTTCCCAAGTGCATGGTTAAGTTATACTTGATTAACAGCAACATTGCAAGCTATGTTTTATAAGTCTAAATACTGCTGTAGATCGTTTATTTGTAACAGTTACCATTTTATACAATAATAATAATAATAATAATAATAAAACCATTTATTTTCTCTTCACAATAGTACTTAAGCTAGGTATTTAAATCTATTTGTAAGAAAACGCAGTAAGTGTATTGTAAGAGACTGGTGCCTGACGTGGGTTCAGTGAGAACCTATGGTGCAGGTCACCAGGGCCTCCACAACCGGCAAACTGTTTGCGTAAGTGATTGAAACCACTACAAAGCTCTGGTATGGATACAGAAATAGTAATAATTGGTTGTTTGAAAGAAACTTATTAATACTTAACTTAAACTTAGGTTTCTATGATGTATATTTTTTTTTTTTGTAAATAACATATATTTGTATGCCTGTATGAGTAGGTGTGTGGGTGGGTGTGCGTGTGTGGGTGGGTGTGTGTGAGTTTGGTGTGTGTGTGTGTTTGGTGTGTGTGTGTGTGCGTTCGTTCAATGAAAGTGGAGGTGAGTAGGTATGCCTCACTTATATCACCTATTGGTGTTAATTTTTTTTTTTTTAATTAATGGCGTCACCCTTTTGCCTCTTTGGGCGAGGGTATTTTGCCAATGTCGAGTGATATGCCTTTGCATGTGTTCATTGAAATACTGGTATCATGTATTTCAATGCTTCTTGGAGTTTTTGAGGTTATTCACGCGTCTGCAACTTCTTAACTTGCCATTGTGGTCGTGGTGGTTTGTCTGACGACAAAAAGTGCGACTCAAATGGTCATGTTAAAACGATTTATTTCAATAACTTAGGTAACTAACACCACTGCGGAACTTCACTGAATACACTGATACCTAATTTATTCACTAAAAACCACTTAATGTTAATTAAAAGTTAAAAAATAGATCGACCGTGCTTTCCGTTTGAGTTCCCGCAAAAAACTCCATTGGTGTTAATCAAAAACACCTTTAGCATTAAGCTATTGACAATGCCAATACTATTGAACTACAATACTGTAGATAGGAAACACAGAAAGAAGTAAGAAAGAAGATAATTCATTATCCCTGATGCTAAAATAAAAATAACCTACAATACTGAATTTGGAACATAGAACACTATACTCTAGGTCGATATCAAAATATCGATAGTGCTGTCGATATACTTATTTTTCTCGCAACACTAGTTAGTTCTAGTAAGTAAAAGTGGGGCGGTGGTGGTTGTGAAGAAATGTTCGTGGCAAGTCAACTATAGCATGTTAAGTAATGGGTTCAGTTATACATTCGAGTCTCTCTGCTTGGAACATTATTGTTAGAACTACTTAAAAATACGTGACAAAAATAACTCACGTACACCAAAAGCGTTCTACAAAATAAATACGGATTTTTTTGACTAGTCCGTTGGCGCAATGGTCAGAGCTCCTGCTTATACTGCCAAAGGTCGTGGGATTGCTCCCGATCCGTAACAAACTGGCATGTTACGAACATGTGTGATTGTTTTGAGGCAGGCTGTGTTTAGCTATTTTACCAAATATTTGAAAATATTTAAGTTCTTGAAACTCATAGTGGAAGTTTTCTTCATTTTGATGACGACCTTGGTGTAGAAATGTCTTAGATATTTATTTCCAGTGTTAACTCTGGTATTGCTACGAGTTCTTTAGAATACGGTAACCAATCTATCAATTTCACTAACTAATCCGTATTCAACACTGTAGTTACTCTTTTATTGACAGGTAATTACGGCCCATGTACGAGTATGTACGTGGCTAATGACGTGTGAGGTGAAACATGACGGCCCGCCTCCTGGGAACATATGTCACTCTAAACTAGACCGCCTATTTAGTTAGTTAAGTTTTTTCTATGATTAGTTCATTGATTTTTTGTTCTTGGTTATATCACTGGGGACCTCTCATTCATTCATACAGATTCCCAAAGCAAACGGTTGTAGACGACCTGTTTCCAAAAAAAAAACTGCTATCTTCATCAGGTCTTCCATCTCTCTAACAGGTGCCGTGTCTGCCATCAAAAGATATACAACTGACTAGATTTATTCTGCTAAAACGAGCATCAGTTTTTCGCATTGTTTCTGGCTACCATAATCCATTTAAAAAACGTTGGTTTAGGCCAGAATGTGATGTGATTTTATAATCCAGGTGAGCTTGACTTACCCAAAAATCCCTTTGGTCCACGTGAAAGTGTTCATCTTTTTTTTCACGTGACCACAACAGATTAAACAAAAAAATATTTCAATTGGAAGTGCTTAGATATTCGTTTCGAAGCCAAGCGACATGCGATAAGTGATGCTTCCAACTAACGTGACCTTAAGTCGACTGTGCATTGTTTAGTTTGAGTGACGTTAACAACTCACTGAGTTGTGAATGTGCATGAGGAACGAAATCCGGACATTACGGAAATAAGTTGATTTGAGGAATATTTTGCAAGCTGGCCAGAGTGTAGCCGGTACATAAGAAAGTAACTGAACAACTGTAGGAATTTTTTTGACACTCCCTTATTCTGTTAGAGTATGTAATGTGTACCAAAGTTATTTACTTATTGTTTTTTGTTATATACCAAACTGAAAGTTTCTTTTTATTCTTTTAAAAATATTTTTTTTATTGAAAGAAGATAGCATTATTCGCTTTAACTACCACTATCAGAAAGGTTGGGTTTAGTAACGCAATGTCGAGGGCTTAATACGGTTATAACCGTAATTTGAAATTCACTATTCCAATAGATAGACTTTTTAATAAAAAGTCTATCTTGTTTAGCATGAACTGGTTCGACTCCTGTCAAGCACGAACATTCATGTGATGAACATTCGTTTTTTTCTGTCTTTGCGTTACTTAACTGAACTTAGTTTATCAGTCCTTTCACCAATAGTTGAAGCTATTTACCAGTTGATCATCTCGTGGGCTGACTCAGATATCTCTTACTTATAACTGTTAAGAAAGTATAAACTTTATTTTTCAAACTTCTTTCATTCACGTTTTCACCTAAATGTCTCAAAAAGTAAGAAATATTACTGATGTTGTTCATAAAGAAACATTAGATCATTTCTAAAAGACTGCGCGTGTTCAAAGTTTCAACACACACTTGCCTGTTTTTCGTGCTACGGAGCTACCGCGTTTCTCGTAGCCGTAGCATAGCGAAGCGTAGCTTGTAGCAACGCACATTCCAAAGTATATTTCGTAGCAAGAATTTTGATCAGTTGACTTTCGTAGCGTATTTTCTGCTCATTACTCGCTGAATTCATTATAAGCACGAGTTGAAATTTTCTAACATAATTTAGTTTTACGATTAATAAGTTACCAACCTGATTAGGTAAGCGAGTCAGTCAAAGTTTTACTTTAATTGTTTTGCGTTAAGTGTTTTAGGACGGTATAAGGCTTAGAAGTTAATTTTCATCCAATTAACGTGGGCGGAAAAAATCAAAGTTTCGCTAGTGGTTCTGCATAGATGGAGCTACAAGTAGAAAAATCAAAGGTAAAACGTTTTACGTAGCAGATTTTTTGTTTATAGCTTAAATTGTATAGAGATCGCTCCCTAGCGATAAGACCTTCTAATTTGGTAAACATTGTAAATACAAGTACACATTGTAAGTACAATAAACATTGGTTAATGAATACTACTGTGAAGTTATTGGTACAAATAATAACAATATTTCATCTTATTTTTTGGGATAAAACATCAAACAACATTGTTAAAATTAAATCTGACTGTCTTAGACAGTGACGATTCATCACATCACGTATGTACCTTAAGTATGTAGTAAATGTGCTTATAACACTGTCAAAAGGTACCGCTAATCAAATTAGTTGAAACAATTTTATTAATTACCTAATTGCTCGCTTACCGCAAAGTGTACCGTATCGGGGGTCGTTGACCCCGCCGCGAGGTCAATGAACCATTTGACATTACTTGTTAATGCTTTTGTCATTAAGTGTTCGCCAGTTTCTTGATCAAATTTTAAACTTCATTACAATATCCTTCCACCGGAAAGTTCTGCTCTTGTCTCTTGTTACAATATACTATCTTCGTTACTAAGGTCTCCTAAACAGAACAACTTTGGCAAAAGATTCTCCATCAATAAAAAAATATCTACTAGGTTTGTGTGTAGATAACAACCCAACATAACAAACCTATATCCTAAATAGGCTAGTCCGTAGGTAGGTAGTGCCGTGTAGTGCCGGCACGTAAATAGAATAGCACTACCCCCTCTCTTCCCGTGGGTGTCGTAAGAGCCGACTGAGGGAAAACTGCCATAAGGAGATGGGCAGCAGCGTCTCCGCATAACAATAGGCCTCACTGCGATCGCCAACCCGCCTGCCAAGCGTGGTGATTATGGCAAACCCCCCCCTAATGATGGCACAACCTAAAAAATGGCCCCCAGTCCCCGGCGGCCCCGCTATTCCTGGCTACGGCAGCGGCTATGGTAACGGCGGGGCAGGGGGTGCGAGGAATCCCCGGGTGAGATCCGGCTGCCAACACCGACGACTCGACCTGGCAACATTTAACGCGCGCACACTGAGGCTTGACGCGAAGCTCGTGGAATTGGAAGAGGCAATTGGTAAGTTACATTGGGATATCATTGGGTTATCTGAAGTCCGAAGAGAGGGGGAGGACTCGATAACCCTGCAATCCGGTAACTTACTATACCACCGGGAGGGCGATCAACAGTCAGTAGGTGGTGTCGGGTTCATCGTCCACAAGTCCCTTGTCAACAACGTGATCACTATCGGAAGTGTTTCGAGCAGGGTAGCGTACCTGATACTCAGAATATCGAAACGATATTCGCTGAATGTCATTCAGGTCTACGCTCCGACCTCGAAACATGACGATGTCGAAGTGGAGGCTATGTATGAGGAGATCTCTAAAGCCATGCATAGCCATAAAACCCACTACACAGTTGTGATGGGGGATTTCAATGCGAAGTTGGGGCAACGTTGCGGTGATGAGCTGAGAGTGGGGCAATTTGGGTTTGGGCAACGGAACAATAGGGGCCAGATGCTGGCAGACTTCATGGAGAAGGAGAAACTCTTTATGATGAACTCCTTCTTCAAGAAGCCCGTAAGCCGCAAATGGACCTGGATCAGTCCGGACGGTAGGGTCAAAAACGAGATCGATTTTATCATGTCGACGAAGAAGCATATATTCAATGATGTCGCTGTGATCAACGCTGTTAAGACAGGAAGCGATCACCGCATGGTCAGAGGCACATTGAATATCGACATAAAGCTTGAGAGAGCGCGACTGATAAAATCCACGCTCCGACCAATACCGGCTCAGATTCAAAACCCCGAGTGCTTTCAGATCGAGCTTCAAAACCGCTTCGAAGCCCTTGAGAACAGCATCGATGTGGACGATCAATACAACATGGTGGTGGATACTGTCCGTACGGTAGGGTCCAAGTACTTTAAAACCCGCCGTCCGAAGTCAAAGAAACTCTCCAGCCAGACTCTCCTACTCATGGATCAGAGAAACGCAATGCGGCTACAGAACTCAGCGGATGCCCATCGTTATCGGCAACTCAATAGACAGATATCTAAGTCTTTGACGAGCGACCTTCGCCAATTTAATACCCAGTGTATTAAAGAGGCCATTGAGCGGAACAAAGGCTCCAAAGTGTTCGCCAGAGATCTGTCTATTGGGCAAAGCCAACTGACGAGGCTGAAAACTGAGGCAGGTAGCATCATTACGTCAACACCTGAAATCCTGAGGGAGATTGAGAGTTTCTATGGACAGCTGTATTCCACTCAAACACCTGTTGAAAGCAAGGCTAAAGACCCTAGAGCCAAGCTTACCCGACACTATACCGAAGATATCCCGGGCGTCAGCCTGTACGAGATTAGGATGGCTCTCAAGCAGCTGAAAAACAACAAGGCGGCGGGTGATGACGGAATCACAACAGAGCTTCTGAGAGCGGGCGGTCGGCCGATACTCAAGGTCCTCCAGACGCTCTTCAGTTCTGTCATCCTCGAGGGCAGAACGCCAAAGGCATGGGGCAGGAGCGATGTGATGCTGTTTTTCAAGAAGGGTGACAAAACTCTCTTGAAGAACTACAGACCCATATCGCTTCTGAGCCATATCTATAAGTTGTTTTCGAGAGTCATTACGAATCGTCTCGCTTGCAGGTTCGACGACTTCCAACCTCCCGAACAAGCCGGGTTCCGAAAAGGCTATAGTACCATAGACCACATTCATACGCTGCGGCAAGTTATACAGAAGACCGAAGAGTATAACTTGCCACTTTGCCTAGCGTTCGTGGACTATGAGAAGGCCTTTGATTCGATCGAGACCTGGGCAGTGTTGCAGTCTCTCCAAAGGTGCCAAATAGACTACAGGTACATCGAGGTGCTAAGGTACCTATACCAGAACGCCACCATGTCGGTCCGATTACAGAACCAGAACTCTAATCCGATCCAACTACAGCGAGGCGTGAGACAAGGAGACGTTATTTCTCCGAAATTGTTCACAGCTGCGTTGGAGGATATTTTCAAGCTTCTGGACTGGAAAGGACGCGGCATCAACATCAATGGCGAGTACCTAACACACCTACGATTCGCCGATGATGTAGTTCTTATGGCTGAGACCTTGGAAGACCTGAACATAATGCTCGAAGATCTCGGTAATGCTTCTCAAAGAGTGGGTCTTAGGATGAACATGGACAAGACGAAAATCATGTTCAATGCCCATGTTGCACCCGCTCCAGTTAACGTTGGGAACATTACACTCGAAGTTGTTGACCACTATGTTTACCTGGGACAGGCAGTCCAGTTAGGTAAGTCCAACTTCGAGAAAGAGATCTCTCGTCGAATCCAGCTCGGATGGGCAGCGTTCGGGAAGCTCCGGCATATATTCGCGTCCGAAATTCCTCAGTGTCTCAAGACGAAAGTCTTTGACCAGTGTGTGTTGCCAGTAATGACATATGGGAGTGAGACGTGGTCGTTTACTATGGGTCTCATAAGAAGGCTCAAAGTCACCCAGCGAGCAATGGAGAGAGCGATGCTTGGTATTTCCCTGCTTGATCGAATCAGAAATGATGAGATCCGCAGGAGAACTAAGACAACCGACATCGCTCGAAGGATTGCATCGCTGAAGTGGCAGTGGGCGGGACACATAGCGCGGAGAACCGATGGCCGTTGGGGCGGAAAGGTTCTCGAATGGCGACCACGTACCGGACGACGTTCCGTGGGCAGGCCCTCCACAAGGTGGACCGACGATCTTGTCAAGGTCGCGGGAAGCCGCTGGATGCGGACAGCGCAGGACCGATCGTTGTGGAGATCTTTGGGGGAGGCCTATGCCCAGCAGTGGGCGTCGTTCGGCTGATATGATGAAATAGGCTAGTCAGAGGCACACTGATTGTTGCTTTCATTGTGAACGGAACATTGGAAATCCCACATCTCGCTGAGAGAATTTGAACCCAAAGTGGTGAGGGGTGAGTTAATTTTATAGCCATATAATCTGGGTTACATGGCGATTTTATCGGTGTGTACAATGAACAAGAAGTACGTGTTGACCTCGCGGGTTCCGATCCAGAGAGTTTAACTACTGAGCCATGACGCTCTTTTGGGTATGTAGATACACAAAATCTATAATCTATTTAGGGCATTTAAATCTGATACTATAAAAGTTTCTAATGCTATTTGATTTAAGTGTAACAAAATGGCAGTCAGGTTTAGTTTTACAAGTGCAGTGGGTGAGCCGGGGTAAACCGAGCTCGACCTCTGGCCCTGACCGCATCTCTAAGGAGCTTGTTAGGAGCAAAGTAACAGCTAGTGAGGGTAGGTCGCTAGTTTTATGTTTCAAATATTTGCATATGTGCTATCTTCCTTTTGTCAAAAATGCAGATGTTACAACCTACCGTTGTTGATTTTAGGGAATAATTATGCAAGTAAAACAAGCAAAAATTTAGACGAAGGAAATGATACAATTTTTGGTCTAGGACAACTATTGGGTATTCAGTTCTGTTGATCAAAACGTATATTTCATGTAATTTATTAAATTTGCAACAGTTTCATTTTTTTACTGTCAATATTTCAGACAGTTAAATTTTTTTTTTTCTCGACACGTCCATGTGGCACTTGACATCTAAGGCAGTAAAGAAATATATTTTATGAAATAAGTTAGCGAAAATAATTAAGGATATTTTGCAGGTTATTCTGGCTGGCTTTGACAAAAAAAAAAACAAAAGAAAGCTAATGTTCTGTTCTTCAACAAAAACATTTGAAGTATAGTCTAGTCTCAAATACAGCAAGCTAAAACATTATAGAAACACCTCGCTCTCTATCCCGAGAGATAAGATAACAAAAGCTCTTGTAAATACGAAATCAAAACAATTGTCACGTAGCAACAGATAATAAAAACAGGTTCGCGCCAAAAGCCCCGGCGACGAATCCGCGCAGCCGAGTAGGACATAAAAATGTAGAATAGAAAGAAACGGCGTACAGATGGCGCCAGTGATATATTAACTAAATTTAAAAAAGAGCGTTCGAAAACGCTCGCCGTGTAATGGCGCGTGCAAAATTTACTATTTGGGTTCTTGCTGGCGGATGGCGAGCGGCGCACCTATGCCGTATCTAGTGACGCGTAAGAGTATTTTTACTAGTGCATATTTACTGTTCCGTTTTAATTCAGAAACAACACTATTTACATTTGGGAACGATCTGGTTTGCACAGTAAGGCTATGTGGTTTGCACAGTAAAGCATGGTTTAACACTTTCTCTAGGCGTCGGTATGATCATGCCAGACTTCTAACGAAATTTACCGTAATTTACAGTAATCAACAGCTAGTGTTTACTTCCAAACGAGGTTATACATACTGCCTTCTGATTAGAAACTATTGGGGATATGAACTCTCAGCTTTCCAGACTCCATACAGGTCAGGGCCCACCGTTGCGAGTCGTCTCTCAATATCGTTGCCGAGATTGATTGCATAAAGGTACATAGGTACTATTATGCAATAGTATACATTGAATTAGATTTCCTATCATCCCGACACTGACCCCACTAAAACAGCGTTTAACTCCACTTACATAAAATACTAGTTCGAAGAAACAATCGTTCCATAGATTCGTCAAAAACATTCGTCGTTTCATTCCCTCGAATAAGTTCAGCTGTTAAATAAGACACTTTCCCTTTTACACTTAAATTTAAAAGTCCGTTCAATTTGCTGGAGCTTTAAAGAGTATTTATCTAGTGTACAATTAGTCAATCCAGCGCCCTTTTTAATAAACTGTCACCGGTGGAAGTTCAGAGGCGCTAAGAGGTCACAGTGGAGCAAAACAACAGTGTAATTGGTCCAATTTCGCAGGCACACGACAGCATACTGCTAATGACGTCAAATCTGCTGTCCTTGACGCTTTACACTCAACGATTGGGGATATTAGACGACGTATTTTAAGGATGAGCGTCTTTAATTACAGAAAACATATCTCAATTAGGAAGTGTTATTTGATATGTGATTGACAATTTTTATTATGTTTTGGGCAGTTTACACTTGACGATCTGGAGCTAATAAAGTATTCTATTAAATTTTTACAATCCTGAAAGTCAGGCAGTAATATCAGACTGCTTTATTGAGAAACATCAATAACAAACTAACTCGTAACCTAAAAATATGTATAGGATATCCTATCTGTTTATCAGTGTAAATAAACTCGCGTAGTATCTTCGCGTGTGCCAAGTAAGTCCATTCAATGAATCTTTGACCTGTGGTGGTCTGTGGAATGAGTTAAACGACATGTGGTTCCAATCATTTGATTTAAATTACGTTAATGCGTTATACAAAAATGTTTATTTATTTCAAAATTGGTTACAAAAACGCATGAGGACATGATAAATTGAATTCGCAGTCAAACCCATAACCGCACGGCATTATAATTAGATCGTGCATTTAACGACGTTACGCACCTTTCCGCACGAATATTGCATATCATTAATAAGCGATAAATCCAACGTGTCACAAGATTAATTTTCATTTGACGTTCAAAACGAGACGTTTTAATATTAATCGTAATTGCTTGTTCCGTGCGCGTCACGTGCCTGCTACGTGGTGGAAGAGATTTTACACAGGACGACTTTAACTATTTAGCTGTTGCTAAGGAATACATTGGAATAGATTCATAAAAATCTGAAATCAGAATTGTCTAGCATATCCAAACAATGACATCTTCAAGTTTCTCTCTTTCTCTCTCCAATTTACTCATTATAGCTGGATGAATTTGCAACAGTTAACTAGATATTCTGTATCTAGGCCAAATAGTCCTGAATTATTCAGGTCTAGGTCTGAATTATTGGTCAATTAATGATTCGAAAGTTTTCTTTTCATTCAGTTCACTGTGCATTCATAAAACTAAGGTGTGCAGAACGCTTGGCTCCTGCGACCAGTTCTTGCGATTGTATCGCTGTAACGTCGTCCCGTGTAAATGATCTTCGTTATGCCACCTCGGCCACAATTAACGTTCGCTTCAAGTTTTCTTGGGAGTGGAAAATAATTGCGATTGAGTTGCGAATTTCGCTATCTGACGCCCTGTAATTGGAGCTTAAATAGCGAGTCCATTTCATGACAACATTGCGTTGAAGTCCCATTTTCAGGAGGTTATCAAAATCAAACAGTACTTAGTTTTGGCAGCGAAATCCAATTATAGCATTAATTAGACAAAAATGTTGCCAATGAACACAAGGTTCAATCAGTGGTTACGCGAAACGATAATAGAGTTAAGGTTTGTGTAGCAAAAGCTAAGCAAAATTGTTAAAATATTAGAATCGTAATAAAATTAGAATCCCGACTGAAGCAAAGACCGAATGTCTTTTTCTGGTTTTCCTATCTTTAATGCATGCAAACTAGTTGCTTATAAATGTGTTTATTGGACGGCAATTTTATTAAATGTGAAAGTCAAGCTCAACTTTCCGACACCGGTGGTTGAGTCACATTATGTTTGTATACTGTGTATTTATTTATTATTTCTATTATAGTATTTAAGTCTATTATCAAGTGTATTTTTATTTGTTTGATTAAGTTTTTGACGATTTGAAAGCACTTGTAACAGGTCTATTTAAATAAAGACATTTCTGATTCTGATTCAAATCAATTCTCCTCTCTTTAATATCTAAAACAAGATTATCAGCAACAAATAAGAATAATTCTTAGACATTCCTCGCCTGAGATCGGCCCAAACGGTACTTAATTAGCAGCAAACTTTGTAGTCATCGACTGAAGAGACTTCGTAAAGGGGGTCCTCCCCTCTCCAGTGGGAGGTGGGTTAGCTTGCAGTGTTGCCAGAAGCTATTTGCAGAGAAACCGGTAGTCATTTCAGTACAAAGATTCAGAAATGAGACGTGGGTAAACCAAACATTGCAGGTTTTTTTGTGCTTAGATATAAAACTACCTTGACAAAAACAGAACGCTTGCTAATATTAATATAAGTTTACGTTTCTTCATCAGTCGCATTGTTTGCAATAAAATGATTACAACGAAGAAATTACATAATGCAATCTCAATTTTTTTTGCAAATAAAAATAATGTGTAAATCGAGACGTCTAGCAACACTAGCTGGGTCGGTATTCTTGACGCGCTTGCTCCGATCGATCAAAATGTAAATAGGAAACTTTTAGATAAAAGGAATATGGGATTCGGTGGCGCAAGGAGCTAATGTGGAGTGCACCCGATCCGATTCGGGATTGAAAGCCTGCGAGCCATCGCACTTTTGGATTCGTCGAAGTTTTTGCTGACAAACGAAACTTTGTATGCAAAAGTTTTTTCGGACAGGCAATATTTTTAAAGTGTTACGTATGTTGGCATACACTCAGATCGTGTTTTCGGTATAAATTGTAGTGAATGTCAGGTAAACTTTCTTGTTTGAAAACTTAAAGCTCAGCAGGTTTTTTAAAATTGTTCTACGAGAAAATAAACCGATTATAATTACAAATATTGTTATTGTTCATTGCATGACATGTTATGACATCGGTATATGGTTGGAAATAATTGTTTAACAGTGAATATAAATTCCAGAATACCTGTTCTGTTCTGAGGTAATGGCGGAACATTTCGCAACATTTACGTTGACGATATGATGATTGCAACCGTTTCGTACAAAACCCAAAGATTTGAGTTTATTGCATTCGTATATTGCTTTTATTTCGCGAAAACGATAAATAAATAGAGTTCATGCTGGGAACACCCCCCCGCCATTACACCGGCTCGGTTGGAGAACGTTAACAGCAACGTCTTAACATGATCCGGGAATATTACGTTTTAATCAAGACTTGGGAGTTTTAATGACTTCGCAGCAATTTGTTTTATATCGCGGAGCTGGTAAATGGACCAAGATTTTGCTGTATCGACGTTAACTAGGTATATTTTCTGTGTCTACGTGCTTCTTAATGTTTGATCTAAATTTATTTGGGGAACATTTTTCCTTGACTGACAAATATGATAATATTTGATGAAGGTGATTTACAGTGAACTGATTTTAAGTCAGGTATTGTTTCGATCTACGTCTTTTTAGGAATAAATTATACATTCTTTCGAACTGAAAACATAGACAGTTGAGTTGACTTGCAAAATATTTTTGAACGAAGAAGAATGTCAAAATACGCAGCAATAAATGAGCGATATTCATGTTGTATGTGTTTAGTTTCATCATAATCACAATCGTAGCTGAATTGTAAGCGTATGAAGTCAGCAATAAGAATCGTCCAATTATTAACAAGTTTCCTACCGCAGCCGGCCTCATTAGTCCACAAAGTGGTCCCGTCGCTAACAAAGCAACATTATCCGAACAACTAGCGGCCACAAAGACTGGTGGAAGTCGTCAATGGGGGCAAAAGAATAACGGAGCCCTACTACGAGTACCACTCCGCGAGACCAACTCGATTGCAAGAGTTGGTTCTGTCCGAATTAAGTGAGTTAGTTCACTAAATGTGAAGACATCTGAATCCCTTTAGAAAACAGTTAAGGATGGGTCCTTAGCTCTTTGAAATGGTTTTCAGCATGTGTTTAACACTACATACCTACAGCTGACACACAGTTTAGTACAAGCACACATACAAGCACACGAATTTTGTAAACTTAACAACTATCTGCTAAAAATATATAAAGTAACACGTATATAGTGAAGTTTAAGTCAAGCACTTGAAATAAGATTTTTGCCTATACAACAGGAATCAAACAATTAAGATTGTTTTCAGTGCAAATTCAGCTATATTAAAACTTTGTAAGTTTTTGGTTTTAAAAACCGATGGCTAAAACATTCGATCACGTGAAATACTGAGTGAGCGACATAAAGAAAAGATATGAGGCAGACGAAGTATTATTTTTTCAGTAGTAGTACTTGTTGTAACAGTTCAAATATGTCATAAGTTCTACTAACTTCAACAAAACATCATCCAACGTACAATTTAAATCGTAACTCGTGAGTACAAGTGGTAAGGGATCAAATTGTGGCTTATCTGAACTGAAGTTCTATCTAATGCTATCTATATATGAATTGGAAATTACAGAGTTAACAACTTAACCTAACAATTTAGTTTTCTGTATAGTTGTGTATGTTCCCGTAAAGTTTGCTCACTAATAGCATATTTGAATTAAGTAGTTAGTATAATACACTATTAAAATGTAGAACAACATTTTTGTATTTTGCAAGTTTTACAAAAAATATAAGTTGACCGTGCTACAAATCAGTGACGGACACTTCAGGGCGAATTCCCGTACATTTGGTCCTGTGAAAAATGTTGCACACATTAGTAGAGTTTTACTGTCTTACTTACTTAATTGAAACAATTAACTGTGAGCACGTAATAAAGGAAGTCGCGTATAGAAACAGTCCAGTTTTTACTAAAAACCCTCGCCCCCTTTTTTCGAATGTAGTAAAAACTTTATGTAGCCTTCCGTTTAGTACCAATTCGGGTGCGATAAGGACAGGTTGAGAATTAACAGCTAGCTCGAAAGAGATAGGAGATAGACCGAGCAATAAAATGTGAACAGTAAAATTGTGACGGGTTTCTCATACAAAGTGATATTTTGCTGCTGAGTAGTTCAATTTGCAGACTGATGATCTTTTATTAATGTACTAAAGTTGATTTAATTCATTTAACAATTTTTACAGTTTTATGCCTACAAAATGTTCTCCCTACATTATACTCAAGTAGTTTTCATTAACGGTCTGTTTAGATTTTAATCCTGTATGAACGCTAATGTATACCATGTCGTGCGTATGCTATTCAGGTTGTCAATCTGGTTTGTCTAAAGGATACATTTAAATATTATAATAATAGATTGTAATATTTAAATATATCGATTGTCAACTGTTGTATTTGGCTAATAATTAAATAAAATTAATAAACATGTAGCTTGTCATTGCGTAACTTTATACACTATGATGGGATGAACTTTTTTGCTATTCATTCTTCTACCAATTTTTTTATTAACTGCTATCTGATCGTTTTTCCTGATGTTTTTTTGAATTCTATGTAAAATAAAAAGTTCGAAAATAAACCCAGCCATTTTGCCTGTTCTATTTTATTTGAAATTCCAGAAACAGCCTGTATTATTGGTACTCCGATCTGTAGTTCAAATGCCTAAATTAAATTTGATTGAATCCTGATTACATGTACAATTTCTATGTTAGTTTTATTTATTTATTGATATTTATTTATTCGTACACAAGTAAATATTTACAATGGTACAACATTGGGGACAAAACAATTACAGGTAAGCTTATATCTTAAAAGAGTTGAGAGAGGAGAGTTGGAAAAAAACGTATTTACTTACCCTTTTTTTTTTTTTTTTTTTGACGGGGAAAAAATGCTTTATGCACTATCCCACCGTTCGGGGGAACGATGGGGGAGTGTGGGACTCCCTGCCAGTAAAAGGCAGGTCTACCGCACTAAAACGACCCCGGTGTATCTCCGCTTCGCCTTTGCGTGGGGCGATGTGGGATTCCGTTTGAATATCTCCACTTCGCCCCGAGCGGTCGGCCCAGCCTTCGCGCCGGGCCTCCTCACGCTATGGGGGGATATTCTGATACACGATGAATACCCCCCAGACGGGTGACACCATGCAATGTGGGTGAAAGCCCCCCGGCAATCATCCACCGGTGTCACTAAGGGACTGTTAGGGCGGCTGCAAACCGCCGCCTCTGAGTCCCCCTCCGCCTACGTCGGAGTGGTGCTGCCAGGGGATCCTCCTCCCTGGCCCTCTCCGCGGTCTCCTTCTGTTCCATCACAACTTCACAGAAGGAGACCATTGCTTCCCATGATCTCTCACTTTCAAGCATAGCTCGTACTATGCTTGGGAGTGAGAGATCCCCTCCGACAGCTGCCACCAAGGCGCGGCGCTGCTCCGCCCACGACGGACACACCTCTAGGGTGTGCTGGGCATCGTCCTCGGCTGCGCCACAGTGGTGGCACATGGGAGTCGGCTCCCTCCTGGCTATTTTGTACAGATACCTTCCGAAGCATCCATGCCCGGAAAGCATCTGCACCAACCGGTACGTTAAAGAGCCGAACGTCCTCCGGCACCACCGACCGAGAACCGGTCGGATAGCGTCTATAGTGCGTGCACCATAGACGGGATCCACCAGTTCCTCCTTCCACTTTCTGAGGACCTCCTCTTGGGCCCTCTTCCGGACGCGCTCCACCTCCTCAAAGGTAGGGCGCTCCTCTGTGGTTCTTGCTGCCGCCCGAGCCTCATAGACGGCAGCAAGGACCCCCGCCTCCAGCTCCCAGGGGGGCATTCCGGCCAACACGCAGGCCGCCCCCCCGGAAATGGTCCGGTAGCCCCGGGCCGCCCTCACGGCAATCGTCCGCTGCGGCCTGCGCAGTAGACGCTTGTTTGCCATGGTAAGGGCATCCGCCCAGATTGGCGCCCCGTAGAGCGCCATCGACCTCACTATGCCAGCGTACAGACGCCGGCATGTGGCATCTGGGCCGCCCTTGTTAGGCAATAGGCGGCCTAATGCGCCCGCAGCGCCGACGAGGCGGTTCGCGAGCACGCCGAAGTGCCTGCGGAAATTGAACCGTCCATCCAAGATCAGGCCCAGATACTTTATCTGAGCCTTCACGACGATCCTCACGCCGTCCAGACTTATAGAGGCTCCTGGGGGGGGCCCTTGCCGCGGAGCGTGGAAGAGGATAGCCTCTGTTTTGTGGCGAGCCACCTTTAGCCCCAGGGCCTCGATGCGGCCGACCACGAGACTGGCTCCAACTTCCGCCAGTGTTGCCGCCTCCTCAAACGTCCCCCCCTTGGCTATGACAAGGGTGTCGTCCGCGTAACACAGGACGCGCAACCCTACGGGAAGCGCGCCCCGTAACACCCAGTCATAGCCTATATTCCAGAGGAGGGGTCCGAGTACGGACCCCTGGGGGACACCTCTGGACATTGGCCGCCTCCGCATTACCCCGTCTCCTCCCACAAACAGAATTTCCCGCCCGGCCAGGTAGTCGCTCAACAACCGCCGCAAATAAGGAGGCACTCCAAAGTTATTTACTTACCCTGTGATAATGCTGAACCTAATGAATTTTATTCATTATAATTATTGCATTAACAAAAAGTAATCATAGACAAAAGGGAAAACATACGAACTACTATGGATGCGGGGGGCAGAGAGGCCTTTCAGTCGATTTAGATGCGCTGATATTCCTCCCCATTAAATACAAGCCCGTAGTCAACAATGCACAAGCGGAAGCCTTACACCACCCTTATTTTTATCTATTAGATGAAAAGTGAAACCGCTTTGGCTGTGACGACAAATTGGAAGCCTGTAATGACTTACGATCGACTTTTCGAATTACACTGGCGAGTAAAATCAATGGTAATTTGCGTCAATGACATCAACGACATTTTTGAGATTTGTTTTAGAAACAAACGAATTTAGTTTGAATGACAAAGTAAAAACATGCTGTTTAGATATTTTTTTTAATTTTAAGCCAGGTTACTTTTTTACTGCTCATTCTAAGTGTATCAAGAAAGTCTCTGTGAGGTTTTCGTTCTAGCCAATGACTTCTACTCGTATTACATACAGTACAATACATCCAGGCATTCGTTTCGTCACAATATATGATTTCAAAAAAGATTTTTTTTTTGTTGTTGATGTTGAATAAATATATGCCTATTAATTTTATAATAGTAACGTTTTATTTATAATAAATAAAGAAATTCGTTTATTCAGTAACGAATAGTTTACATATGAAAGAGTAAAGCTGGTGCCAGGAGACATCGCTCTTCAGTTACAGTTAATTACTTAACACTATTATAAACTTATCCTAAGGCAAACAGAATACGTGTTATCAAGTAACCAACCAGACTAACCCGTTTGTGATTTAGTAAGAGTACATTATGTGATTTACTAGTAACAAATTATTCTCAAATCAACCCCATGAATCGCTATTCGCCTATCCCTCGGCCACGCGCGGCCGCGACTACCCAACTCCCCGCGCATTCGCGCCATTTTTCGCTCCAAGATATTATTATGGCCGCCCGAGGAGTCGTTTCACTACGCCCGCTTATAATTTGCAGCGTTTGGTATCCGCAACTCTCGAGGGACGCGGCTAGACGTACATCTGACCGTTGCCTTCCCGACTATTGTGCCGGTTAAAAAAAACAAACGACTCGCGTACTGGCACATAAAAACTGGAAAAAAAGTTTCGATAGTTCACAAACTGGTTGCTTTTTTTGGAACGGCGCTTTTGGAATAAAAGCGTTTGTTAGTAGAACTCGGTGCATGGAGTAGTATGGACTAACTTTTGTTTATAAAATCTAATCAGTAGATACTAGAAATATATCATTACCTTAGTTCACGTTTTCTCTATTTCTCGCAATACGTTGATATCGCTGACAATTATAGGGACAATATCTTTCGAAAGTGTATACTTTTTTAGGTAAATCATGATCAACATTTGCAGCCATAAGAGAAATAATGCTAACCTGCCTGCTGCTGGCCTTACACCTAATTTTGGTCTCATTCCGAGCGGCCATTAGCATAGTTATAAAATAGCGTTTCACTTGTTTTAGATTTAAGTGACACTTCACACGAAATGCGTCTCCGTTAGTGTAGTATTACAGTTGTTTATGTCTAACCGTCAATACTTTTTTGACCACCATATTATCGCTCGTCATTTTGATGCCGACTGTACCTACTTGTCATTCTAACAATGTTTTGTTAAAACAAAAAAAAACGAGCAGTCGTTCCTAGAACTAGTATTGATCATTTATTACCATTTGCGCGACAAACTTTTCTATCTCATTCAAAAAGTTTGCCTCTGCGCGAACTTCCGAATTGTACCCCTCCGATCAATCTGGTAATACAGAGAGGGGGGTTGGAACAATCTGACCCGGAACATCCAGATTGGAAATAGACAGTTTTAAAATATTCTAAGGAAAAAACCTGCGAGTTGTACCGTCAAGTTTGTCTTATAACTTAAGTAGACTTAGTTTTGAATTAGAATAAATTGATATTGTCGCTTCGTTTTCTTTACACTTCTGTGTTCTTGCAATGTTAATATATTCATTACGAAATTTGAAAAAAGTAGGCGTCGTAAATTTTAAGTACAAGTCTGTTTCTACCTACTGTGTCTACTACTTGAATTTCTTTCGTCCTAAAAACTGAATTTTCCAAGCAAAGTTTTACAGAAAGTAATTTGTATTAGCTACCTTCCTTTATTCAGCAGTTGGGGCATAATACGATTAGTACCTAGTACCGTAACGTAACAAATCCAATCCCTGCGAGTTCTTCTGAAGCCTGTAACACTCGAGCGCCCAAGACGAACGACAGCCGATTAGAATTTGCATCGGAATCGCCCAATAGGTAATCCGTGAGAAATTTTAGGAGCTGGGTAACGAGTATTGCCTTGAGAATCACCCTTCGCGCCGCCCCAAATGAATTGTAACGTACTTTGAATTTTAAATTGGTTTTTACAATAAACGGAATAAAATGAGAAAGTTTATATTGGATTAATTAAACATGTGGTCGACTTTTATTTTAAGTGACATTAACCAAGTTATCCAACCTCCAACAATCCGCACTGAGCCCGCGTATTAGAGTATGGCTCGTTCCACCTCATTGTTGACGGGAGGCCTAGGCCCAGCAGTGGGACGTATATAGGCCGTTTATGTAATCAAGTTATTGGACAAAATATGACAACGCTAGTCTTCATACAAAAAAATTAGCTTGACCAAGGTTTTTGGTTTTATGTAGGCAGTGTTCTACGATTTAACGTATTAAAATTACATAAAATAAGTAGCGTCTTCTTCGTTAAAAGTAAATCCGAAATCGAGTTCGGATGTGGAACAAGATGAACGCAACAGGCTTCGTCATTCTGAAGCCTACCCTCCTACAGAACATTCAGAAGCCCTCATTTCGCCGAACGGAACGTTGAAAGCGGCGAGCCTACCGCCGTTCCAGTTCGCTTGTGTTTTTATTCCGTGTTTTCCTTCTCCGGAGAGTTAACCGCTTATTGTACGAAGGCAAAGTGGATGTAATTAAAAGTCAAAATTCACTAAAACCATCAATCTTCATCTATCGGGATCTAGGTCGTTATCATTCTCGAAAAAGTGCAATTTCCTCGAAGAGAAAATATCATTTCCTTCGAGGCTGGGACGGGGCTTCCCCGACAATTTAATGTCATCTAAACTTTTTCTTATTAACCGCCTTTCTATCAAGAACTCTTTTACGGCTGAAAGATTTGATCATGCGTTAAATTGTGACAGTCAATCCCGATAAATAAAATGAACCTTTTTAAAAAAATCTCCCGTGTGTATTTTTAATTGGTATAAATGGCAAGGTTAGGGAAATAAAAATAACTGTAACAGAAAAGACAAGATTTTTTGATGTTACAAGTTCAATGAAGTTGTAGTAACTGTTATATACTAGATAATCGCAGATATTATTTTTAATACACGTTATATTCTAACACGATAATTTGTCTAGTCTGAAAATTATCGTCATTTACCTCAGTGTATCAATTTTTATTTTTTATCTCGAGGCTTTAGGTCTTAAAATATCGCCAAATAAAACCCACTCCAGATCACGTTTATTTTTTATCAGCTTCAAGTCTTAAAATATTGCCAAATAAAATCAACTCTGGATCACGTCCCCTTGCGACTTTATACGCAGTATAATAATATTCCCAAGACGGTTATTTTGCTACTAAACATTAAGATAGCAGTTTACTCCTACAGCTCAATATAAATTGATGTCTTCAAAATAATTTACATAACATAAAATGCAAACTTTTCTAACTTTCAATCTTTACTGCGACTTGTGACGGACGTTAAAGGCATTTTACTTAAGTAACGAGTTTTCCTAATCACCCCTTTCGAGCAACTCGTAAAAGAGGTGTAACAAGGTCATCTAACAGATGTGATATCTCTTAAACTTGAAACAATAACAATACAGAGCATCGTTAAGCAAGCTTCGAAATGAAAAAAACTCCGCTAGAACGACTACCTGAATCACTTTTCTGTTTAACGAAGGACAATGTCGTTAAGTGCGGAAGGGCCGATTTAACGGAAAAACTCCGTTATCTATGTAACGATCGGGCATTATTTCACGGGATGGTTCCCGGAGTGAATTTGCATTATTTTTACCGTTACACGCGGCTGACACTCGGCGTGGAGTTTTCTTTGTTAGACGAACAAAGCGAGCTGAATTTTCGTTTTACACTAAAGCCCTTTAAACGATGTTTTTCTTCGGCGACGGTGCGAATGAAAAATTACTTTGTTATTGTCATCGTAGTATCGATACTGGTTTTGTTATCGAAAATCGGCCGTGTCACTACATGCCGGGTTCGAGATGTGAGGCACAAACGACACAAAGGACCGTTCGACGCGATTGTAGCAGGCATTTTAAATGCTACAGTGGAAAAACATTATTTAAAACATGAACTCTTTTTGCTCGAAAATTAGTATTCGCTAGATTTATTTTTATCCCTAAAAATAACACATTATCGAACTTCCAAACGCGACTGAAAGTTAAGCGTTCAAAAACCATTTTTCTTTCCCATAATAAGAAACTGCATAAAATATGCTAACCTAAACTGTAAAATACGAGAAAAGTTAGCAGTCAAGGAAATTGCTGACCGCAAGCGATTTGACTATGATAGCGAAGACTTCAAATCGCGTAGACTGATTCAAAGCGCAAAATTAAAACGTTTTTGTTTTATAGCAAAACCCATGCTTCTAGTTTCCCACACAACCCGTAACAAACAACATTAACCAGATTCACGCATGAAAGTTATATTTTTCACGCCACTTCACAACTAACTAATTCAATACCAACTCCCAGCCGAAGTTTCTATGCAAAGCGTTCCCGTTCGGCTCCCGCGCCGAATCACTAACTCGCTAACTATCAACCGGTAAACAATCGGTCTTAACGCAGTTTACCGGTTTGCGTAATCACCAGTTCGGCCGTTTACCGGTTGCCGTAATGAGCAGTTTGACGGTCGCAGTTTCGCGTCTCTAGCCAGGTGCGGATTCAAGCGCAATTTGAATTAGAATTAGTATTTAGCTCAGGCATTGTTGTAGTTCGTCACTGTTGCTGCTTTGGGACGTTTAGCAGTCGTTTGATATTCAGATTATTACTAAACACTAGAGTAAAAGTTATGGAACTTCTATAACCCGGTCTGGTCTGGTACTTATCTTATGGAAACAAGGTTAGAAAGAGTAACTACCGATTTTCTTGTCGGAAAATCAACAAGAAAAGAAGGCAACAAGAAGAAAGAATCGGAGTCTTCTCAGTAGAATTAATGTCCGAACCAGAATAGTAAGTTCATAAAAAAAATATGTTTTTATGTTAGGACTTATCAAAATTAGGTTTTTTTTCATTAATTTAACATGAGAGAAGATATCTTTCACCATGCCTATAAAAGTTTGGTCTAGATTTGCTCCAATTGTTTATTCCCCAAGGCGGCTCAAACAAGAATCAACTAACAACACTAACAAAATATTTAAAAAATACATTATTTGAACATTTGTAATAAAGCTGCCCTTAAGGAGACTACAGCCTCAACTCATAAAAACGTACAAAATGCCTAAAATTAAGAATTTTTCCTCAAGTTCGCTCATACAACTCGCATACTATGCTAGTTGAAAACATATTAAACCTAGTCCATGCGGTAACCGTGCAAGTTAGTCAGCAAGGTTCCCAAGTTGGTCCGTCTCTGGAATTCGGCGACAACTTTGGGTTAGGTGCTGGGTGTTCAGTGCGATCTGATTTAGTTAATGCAATCGTCCAAGTTGAAATTAATTCGTTTGTGTAAAGCATCGATTTTGAATGAGAAGGTAATGCTGACTTTTAAAAGCCGACTTTCAAACTGCTGTCAATTTAAACTTGATTCCGCAATATTTACAAATTATTAAAACCAGAGGTCTCGGGTTTGATGCCCGCACAATACATACTTTCGTGGGCATGAATATGACTAATTGTATGAGCTCAGTATGAATTTACAAAAATAAAGTAAATTTTATTTATCCAATTTCTAGTTCCCATAGTAGGTATTTAAGCTTTGCTTAGTTAGTTAGAAGGCGCTTATATTTACGCAGAACATATACACGCAGTAAGTATATGTCGGTATTTTCCTGTTCCTTCCTATTTCTTACTTCTAAGCACTTAGGGTACCATAATATCCAAAGTGGATAGTTATTGCAAATTAAGTTAACTAAATTCGTCATTGGAAACTGTTAAAGCCTATTTCCAAAATTACGTCAATAATGTCAAATGAACTGCGATAAACGCTAAATGTAGTTATTGCAAAATTCAAATTGCAAAATTATAACACATTCAGAGTTCTCCCACCGCGAGTACATTCGCGCACAAATTCGTTAACGGTTACTGTTACTACAGTATAAACCATACAGTAGGTTATCTAAGGCTGCCCGCCGAGTTATTAGCCTAGCGTGCACACAGACACACGGCACAGCCAGTCCGTACTGCCGCCTCCCTATGCCTCCCTATTTTATGCTAGCGTGTGCGTGAATTCGCGTGTGCGTGATATCGCGACACGGCGCGCGACGCGCACGCACACATTCAAACCGAGAGCGGCACGTTTGTATGTAGATGTTCTACTGTATGGTTTATACTGTACCGTTACAGCTAATTTAAACGTTCGTGGAACGCAATACGCGTTATTGCGACGTAACAGTCGCGATGAAACGGTAAAACAAAGTTTTTCGCCAATTTGGGGAACACCGCGGCAAATGCAAATCCGCTTGATTTATCTGACGAATAGTGGGGGGATGGGGGAGCGCAATTATTTACGAACTGAGCTCTTACTATTGGAATATTGAAACAATTTTTGTTCAAAAAGGATGTTTTCATTTTTCAGTAGGCCATGGTGAAACTACCCTGTGGTATGTATTAAGGGACCTTTGCTTGGCAGTAGAACGCCATATAATAATATGATAAAAATATTATAACAACACCGCTGAGGTAAAATAGAACAATCCCATTTATCAAAAAAAACAAATTTTTAGACCAATAGGTATGTAAAACTTACACGTTTTTGTCACCATCAGTTCTAAAAGATACCTTGCCTCATTTTCTTTAACTAGGAGAAATAGAAAATCATCTAATTAAGAGATTCAAGAGATTGATGAAAACAATTGGCACTCATATTCAAATTTCACTTTATGGTGTTGCCGAAACCGCAAGGAAATTGAAAAAGCTTTTTGTTTTTTAAAAAAATGGTACCTATTTTGACACAGAATAGCCCGCTTTTGTGTAAAATGTGTAACTTTCATTTAAGTCCTTTGTGGAGTTGCCTTTTTCCAATCGTACGCAGAAATATATCCGTGATGAATCAAAGCACTCTCGATACTTTTTGCGTATTTTTGAAAAAATATTTTTCAACTTTCAAGCACCTGAGAGTCGGTAGTACGGGCCACGGCCCAGTGGCGCCCCCGAGTGATGGATTTACTCAATACCGTGTCCGACGAATGGGAAAAATTGATGGCTATTATGTCAGAACGGGCTTTTCTATGCGAATCTAGTTTTTTTTATTTATACCCGGCGTCCATTCATTCCGATGGTGAGGTACTGTCGCCGACACTGGTTTAAGGGTGTTTTTTTTGTAAGCGAAAAACCTTTCAACCGTTTGCATTGTTGTTATAAGTGAAACGAGTATGAAAAGATTTACTTAAACATTCAACAGCTATTCGTACTTTTGATAAATTGCATTTTGAATAGTATTTTAAGCGCGGATTTATGTTTTGCGAAGTTTTCATAGATACAGTTGTGGACACAAGTGGAATGGGATTCGTTTGATTTATGTGTGGTATAAGCAGTGTAAACACTTACGTTCGTGATCTGGCCGGTCGTATGTGGATCTCAGCATGCCTGTAAACAAGAGAAATAAGTTTAATTCATGATATTGCTAACCAAAGCTTCTGTGCAATACACTGACAACAGAAAATATTCATTTTTTTTTTAATAATGTGCGTTAGATTGGTAAGACAATCATGATTATTCTCTTTATTGTTAAAATGTGAATTCAACATATAAACGAAGGCCGTTATATTTAAATAAGATATTCCCAATAATCGGACATGCTGCAATCAACGTCAAAGAAGACGTAGCTCTCGTTAAAACTGGATACATTATTGACTACATTTAAATTCCATGAATTAATTACACGTCATCATTGGCGGTTAATATGAAAACAGTTACACAACCGATATGGATTTAATACGAAAAAGAAACTCCGTAGCTCATCAACGTCGGTAATTGGACAAACGAATTTAAATTAATAGGTGCACGGCACAAATTAAATTTTCATTCATCAATTACGTCACTGCGTTCATTCATTATTGTGCATTCATAAAAGTGTACAATCGCTGATAAAAGCGTTGGCCAATTAGTTTGTTTAACGTGGTGCGCCGAGCGGGTTGCCATGGCGACCGGTTGTCGGACATGTGTTAATTGCCGCGCCTCCATCTGTGGCACTGACATTTTGTACCATTTAGCACCTCGGAGGGCACGTACTACCGAGGGGACAGATATTTAATTCGCCTGTGCATTCCGTATGGGGCATATTCAATTTTGTGAAGCGTTTTTTGTTCGTTTTAAAGGAACGATGTGGACTGGAATCATCAATCAATTCAGGATCTTTTTGTTGCTCAGGTTGCTACGTTGCCATGTTTGTTCTCTAGTGACTTTCGAACACAGGAAAAAATACTGATACATAAATTAATTTTACACTGTGCATTTATGCTTATGTGCACATTTAACACTCCTTTGAAATTCCACGTAAGAAGAGAAAAAAAGATAAACAATATCAGCAGTATATGAAATGAAAAAAAGGTGGTGTTAATAGTATTGTAGCACAGAAAACTTCAAATAAAACGAATGCAAACGGAAAAAAATATTAAGATATAAGTATTTTGTTCACGCCTGTACCACTATCAGTTCCCATAGTACATCCCTTCCATTGTTTATAACGTTTTGTACAAATTCATCACTCAAGTAAAATATGTCTGCTTCAGTTCAGCCTTGAGAAGCAAAGTGGGGGAAGCCGGAAGTGATGTAAGTAGGCGCTAAAATGTTTCTTGGTGCGAGCGGGTAAAGGGATTTTCTGTTAGTCTTGAACGATTTTGTATGAGTCTTTTCTTTTTTCGAAACAAGTTTTTACTTAATTGTTCTAATGAACAGAAACTAGTCTGACTTGTCAATTTATTATTTACTGGGCAGTTAAGCAAAGGCGTAGTTAAGCAGCTCACATAATATTTTATTGATTTATAGGTACTTTAGTAACGAATAAATAAGTACAATTCGCGAAAATATTGTCTGGCAGCATCCTAGATATAGTGGTGACTGTCAGACGTCTTTCTTAACGAAAAATACTGCATTCGTTTTATTATATTTTTTTTGCGTTGAAAAGGCAGACAGGTATTATACTACCAGATGCCTATTTACTCTCTTCTTGAAGAGGCTGAAATTACAATGTTACTTCTAGACGCATTCCAAAAACTCATTCTTAACTAGATTGAAGATAGTGAGGTAGGCGATTTTTCTGATAAAACATTCAAGATTTCACCATACATAATTATATAAAAAGCTGTTAAAAAAGTTGTTCGAACTTACTGAATTTAACGTTCAATGGAAACGAATAATGTTTACGTGGAACGACAAAACTAGTTCAAATGTTTGCTTGTATTACAAAAATCCATTTTTCACGAACTAACCGTCCGTGAACCACATCGGAGAAATTCACCCCCGTTCATACGAAATGTGCTCGCACACAAAGGCCGCGGCCTCGTCTGCGCGACGAGCGGAGCGGAGCGACGACAAAAATACAAGATTGAACAAATATGGATTTTGTCGATCCGGGTATAGGATTTCCGTGCCTTCTGAGGCCACACGCAGCAGTTGGTCTCGCCTAAAAGCGGCTTATTAACATCTGACGGCAAGGTTTATCATTTAATTTGCACTGAGTCCGCGTATGGCTGGGGTCGCGTTGAGGTGAGGCCTGAGCCCAGCAGTGGGATGGCTGTTGTTAAAATAAATATATTGCTTTGTCCCTTTACAGATAAATAAGAGCAAAATGGCATAGTAGTGCTCGATGCGTTTGATCGAAAATAGCTCGAAGTTGCCTCTCAGACTAACTTTTTTTTTATTAGAAAATTAGGCAGTCATTCGATCACAATCTCACCTAATGATCAGTGATGATGTCGTCGATGGTGGTACATGTCTGCCCAGCAATTGCCTATTTACTCTAATCTTGGAGACACCCAAGTTATAGTGTTCCGGGAACACATACACAGGAAGCGAGTTTCACTCCTTAGCTGTGCGCATCATAGACGAGTCAGCAAACTTTTCGTGCGAATAGGTGGAACGTCTTAAAGATGCAAACAGACGACTGTTACATCCACAAACTCTTATCTCTTCAGTTCGTTTATTTGTTTATTGTTTTTAACTTTGTGTTTTTAATCTTTAAATGGGTTTGCGTTTGACCTCAGACTCACCTGATGGTTAGCGATGACGAGGCCGAAGGTGGAACACGCTTACCCAGAAAATGCCTTTGTGTGTATTTAACAGTCGAATAAAGTTTCTTTCTTTTTTCGAAATAAAGCAACTTTAAGGATTCTACTCGTGGTCTTATATTTTCTTTCATTTTCTAACCCGACGTTTCGATTACTTTACAGCAGCTGTGATCACGGGGATTTTTTCTTTCTTTTTTTCTCTTCCGCTCCTATCGTCACTGGCTCGTGAACACAGCCTGAACGGTACCCAAGAAGAGGTCCACACAATGAAATAATAAACACTCACTCACATGTGCCAATGAAATGGAATATTTTCGCGTTATTATTTCCAAAGCAAACGTGTAGGTACGTCAACGTGCCCGAAGCGTTTCTATTCGCATTCGTTTTACATACACGCTTTGATTCTATTGTTAAAAAAAACCTTTTTGCAATATTTGCGTCCATTTTACTTAGCATTTTGCAGGAAAATTATTATCTCTGTCGCATTTTTTTCAGCTATCTTTTTTATTTGAGGTAGCATTTTTTCAATTCTTCAAGTAATAACATAAAATTATGACCTAGAGCTTCAGCACTCCAGGTCATTTTCACCGGGACATCGTCATCATAAGGTATCAACTATGGTATTCCGGTTGGCGTCTAAACTCACTACGCTCGTGGTGAGTTATTTTTAAAATTCGATTACTTTGCGACTGTGGTCGTTTGCAAGATAGGAACTGAGCCAAATAACATTAATTAATTATTTACATACAAAATGAAAGGAAAAACATATTCAGAGTGAATCGTTTTGATGTAAGCGTGAAGCACCTAGATGTAAAGTGATGTCAGCTAGTGCATGAGCATCGAAAACACTCAAAGGATCATAATCCATCTACAAAAAGCCTTTACCAGAGGAACTAATCTAGCAGTTACACAAATTTTCGGTGGCACAAAGCACGCGCTACCGTCGGCCCGCTTGCGACGCGACCGACACGACACGGGTGCGACACGAGCGCGACACGACACGACGCGGCGCGGCGCGGGGAGCGGCGGAGCAGCGCGTGCGACAGATCACGAATTCACGACACGGAAGCACGACGCCGATTGTCGTTATACTTGTAGTTTAGAGGACTGTGTCCTTTCATTTGACGACTACTACATGGTACACTAGAGTTCCGGTTCGATCCATATTCCATACAGGCATTGGTGTACGTGAACATGTCTGCTGTGATGGTTTGTAAGCGTTGAACCAGAAATCAGAAAATTTATTTATTTATTAGTTCGTACACAAAAAGACAATTACAATAAACAGACAATTGGGAGATTAAAAGTACAGGTGAGCTTATCTCTAAAAAGAGAAAAATAGTAATCAATTTATTTTTATTTTAGAGACATTATTTCCCAGCCACCAAACTGTCATTTTAGCAAAGAAGTTTATAAGACGACGCGATAACAATTGAAAAAAAATTAAAAACAGTATTCAATATTTAAAAAAACGGAATTTTATCGTATTTTAAATACAAATCATTATAATAGAAGTGGTTCGTTATAAATAATTGGCAATTATTGAATCAGATGCTGACTCATTTGTAAATTAAATAAATAATAACGGTGAATAAATGGCTTACAATGCAATAAAGCGTGTTGAATTGCGCAATATGGAGCAGTTTTATAAATGTTTAATTCACATATTAATTTTAATAACCTAAATTATAATAAGCACGAATAATGTTGACTGTTTTTACCCAAAATTTAAGCAAAATAAATTTGTACATTTACAGAATTAACTTATCGTTCAATAAATTAATTGTAACAGGCCATTTGCATTACAAGCTAGTTGACGGTTTTGTTTTGTTTATTATCGGATGACCTTGCATTTATGAAAAAATACGTGAAAGAATCGCGTCGATATTCGATATATCAATACTCCCCAAGATTATCACCAGTTTATCACAAGTTTTGGACTTTCCCAAAAACGCTTCATTTAAATGTTAGTTTTTCGTGTTTAGTAAGGAACGCGCAAGAACTTTGTTCGAAAGCTATTTTTAATATTGCGTTTACGAAAATAGTCTCTTAACAAAATTGCTTATAGAAATTTTATTTAACAGTAATTTCATACTTATGAAATACACTTGCCTACCTTACTTGGCAGACCTATTGTGGCCTTATTTTGCTACAAATTTTGATCGTGATATCATTAAGATATAATTTTAATTAATATTTTTGATAAACATAAAACAACATGCGAAATGAATCCTAGTCGACTATTTCGATGTTGTAAAGCGGAGGCTGTGTGTCCCTTCGCCTATAGAAACGTTTGTCGTCCGCCGGTCACGCTCGGGTCGGCTTGGATTGTCTTACTTGACCCGAACGATCGTTGGCGATTTATCGATGATTCGAGACATTCCGATGGATCATCGATACATCGATCATGTACTAGATGCAGGCTTGCATAAAGTATTACTGAGAGCTGGCTGATTCTGTCTCGACTCTTGAGTTAGAAGCCGTATGAGGCAGTCATGGTGATTTGTGCCGTTGTGTAGACAGAACATACTATTTGATTCGATAACGGTAGTCGTCAACGATCCAGTAAAGGCTCTTTGTAACTAAAACAAAAATCTAAAACATAGCTGTTGCTTGAATGTAAAGGATTCCTTTGTAGGAATAGGAGAAAAGCCTGATGATGTAGGCAAAATATCCTCAAAGAAGGATAAATGCAAATAATAAAGCTGCGGTTATCGCTTACGATTAGGCTGCCGCATGTTTTGACACTGCCGCAGTCGTTGTAAAAAAAACTAGCTATAAGAAATAGTCCATGATAACATTTCACTTGCTATGACATTATGGTTTGAGGAGTTCCTTGCAGACCTCTATAAATAAATGAGTTTATTAATGCGACAATCTGTTCGCTACCCTAAGAGTCATATACCTAATACCTAAGTATATTGTGATCAATACTTTCATCCCTGGATGTTCTATTATTATATTCCACATTGGACACGTAGGTATTAAGATATTTTATATAACATAAGAGAGTTTTAACAATGCCTAGAAAATCGAAGGTCGGCACGCTTCACATTAGGGCTAACCTAGCAAGGGCAAGTCTAGCAGTCTGAATTCCCCGCCAAATACCACATCTTTTCTCAACACCTCTGCATTGTGATACAGGGTTGATTTATAACCTGTGCCTGCCCATTTGGGGGCAAACACATGTTTTTCAGACGAATTTCTTTCGCATAGACGTTTCACTTTACCGTAGCTATCAACAAGCCTAATGTAAAGCTGGGCTACACCGCCGACAAAGATTAATGATCTCGCACACTTAGGCTAGTGTGTACTCGCCGTATACTCAAGTTAAGACTCGGAGTTATTTAGAGGGCAAGGCGTCGATTTGATTTCTTAAAGTCGAACTTTAAGACTTAAACTAACTAGTCTAGTTTAAAGTTGTTTTTGAATTCGTGAGTTTATTTTATTTGAAAGTTTATATTACTTAGGGCTGTTTCTCGGCCAATAGTTCGATAAATTTATCAGACTCATAAATTACAATTTGGCAGATTGTAAACTGCTGCATTTCGAAATCTATCGTCATACGAAATGTGATTTTGACATCTATTTTAAAAACTGCCGAGTTGTAATTCATTCGTCTGATTCTATTTCACTATTGAAAAATTAGCCCTTTGATAAAATTAAGTAAGTTGTTGTGACAGAACGAGAGAGAGACACATCATAATCATGTTGTCGACGTATAGGGCAACGGTTTCAAAAAGTTTGGATTCTTGAAATGTTGAGGAGACTACTTGATTGTGGTTCATCTTCGTGTGTTTTGTTGAAGTTAGCTTCAAGATCAGTGTTATGTATGTGATGGTGCACCATATTGATTATAAGTACTTACATCGTAAACGTCAATCAAAGATGAGGAAGTTTTCAAATATACATTTCGTTGAAGTGTCTAATAGCACTGCAAGCGACAGCAACGGGAGTTAGAAGGTGATGAATTGTATAGAGGCGTTCATATTATCGTTTACAAAACCATTGCAAAATGGGTCTTATGTCAGCACGTATGTGCCCTTAAGTTGGGGTTGATGTGAACGGCTCTCTACTATTGATAACTCGCAATATGACTGCATTCCTGGTAGCTAGCTATTTGACAGATTACCAAGGAAATTGGAGACGTAGATAGATATTAATAATTTCTGCTAAAATATCGATCGAATCTGGCTGATAATAATAACCTCACTGACTGTCTGATTGCGGTTATCGAAGTAGAAGCAGCTATTTACTTAATTTTGAAATAGAAATACAGCAATGATAATGCTATAAAATAAAGGAAGCCCAGTGGTGGAACACTTTAGCTTGGAATCCGTGTGGTCACGAGTTTGAAACTGGCCCGAACACCTTTGTGTTCAAAAGATCTGAAAACCAAAAAAAAAACATTCGCTCATCATGGCATCAAGCGGGAATCGAACCAGCATCTTACGCAAACCGGGCGATTGCACTAACCACTGTGCTACCGAGACCATTAACCGACCGGTCGAATCTTTCTGGTATATTTACCCTATGAGCCAGGGTTTAGACCATTAGTAAAGGTGGAAAATGCTAAAACAATAATAACTTTTGTGTTCATTCTACAATTCGCAGTACATTCTACAACTTACGCAATCTGCGCTATTAGCGGTAAATTGTAAAAGTTACGTAAGGTATGTATACTGGGGGTGAAGCGAAACACGGATAAAAAACCTAAGCAACCCGAACAACGGCGCGGCGGTAGGTTCGCTCCTTACCGCGTTGGATTTGAAATTTGCTTGGCGAAATATAGGTTTCTGATGGTTCCGTTCACCATGAAGGCAAGGTCTACCCCATTTGGGATATGATCGTAAGCGTTTGTATGTAAATAGCAGAGAAAAAATCCATTTAGAGATGAAGATGTCAGGTATGAGAGTCAGGTATTCAAAATTTCGTATGTAACATCGAGTTTTATTTTCTTGAGCAAACTTTTAAGGAGTCAGGGTGAGTTAAATTGGAAAAATTCATAAGTTAAGATTTACGCTGCTCCCGACGAATTAGCATATTAATTGCACCGATAAAGTTCCGCCTTCGACGATTATTTGCGATTCGCTGAATTGACTTGTTTCTGGGTTCCGTTGACGAATAGTTTTATCGTTACTTTTTTATTTTAAAGCTGGATAATTTTTTAGTTGTGAACCTGTGTAACTTGCTGTTTGGCAATGAGTGCCTTGGTTGATTAAGATCATACCCTTGAACACATATTTAAAAGTCAAATTTATGTGCCACCACGAATGTTTTAAAGATTGCTTACGTGTGATCAAATTAGAATCGCACTTGGCCCCTGGACCAAAAACTATCTATCTCTCAAAATTCGTCTAATGTGATAAAAAAAGAAACCTTTTTGATTTTAGGTGGTACTCGTAGTTAAAGTACCAGTTACCTATTTAGCACAATTAAACGGGTAAAAAGTATTACATGTAAGAGCTGCTCATTTTTGTTGACACGTCAGCTAAATGAGATAAGTCAAAAGTTGTCTCGTAGAATTACTACTATAGCCTGTTCACGTTAAGAATGCAGTGATTTTTAAATTGAATTCTGTTGCACACAAATAAACTTAGATCCACAACCCTTGCGTTCGAAACTATGCGTTCAACTGGTCAATGTCTAGTGGTCACTGTGGACTTGACTTTCTAATTAGGAACGATTTGATTGGTTAGGGGGCGTGCTAGATCGAAGGACAAGTATGAAACTACTGCTTTCTTAACGCGAACGGACTACAGTGTTTACCAGTACGTGCGTTTGGGACCTTCAGCCCAAAAACCTTATACAATATGCCTAAGGGCGCATCTTAGGCGCTCTTGCATTTCGTTACTGGGAAAGAGAATCGACTCTCTCAGACAAAAACTTCAAACATAAAATTTGTCATAATGTAATGTAATGTCAAAAAAACATACCAAGCATGGTGAGTTTTAGCAACATCCCTGCAGTTCTAGTTCAACAACCTAATTATACCTACTTCTTGTAAATAAAGCAAAAATAGAATGATTAAAACCAGATAAGTGTACGCTACCATTAAATAATCTTAAGCGCAATACCACAACACAGTAATAGAAGAAACAATATCAGCTTTCGAATTCAAATTTCGAAACTGGCAAGTACTGTCAACCCGTCGCTTGCGCACGATCCTATTTGGTAGCGCAGGCCTTATACGGAGCGCCAGGTAAGGCCGGGCCCATAGATGGCGCTGCCGTACACGCGTCGGGCCTGGAATGCTGTCGGCAGCTGATATTAGCCTGTACATTGTTAAAAGGCTATTCAAAGATGTCGCTTTATCAGGAACTTAAGGTTATAGTACAATAATTATATAGAAGATGGTGGACGATATCTTCAGTGTCATGAAGTAACAAAATGTTTTGGATATATTTTTAAAAGTAAGCTCTCAAAATGCATTACTATAGATAGTACTAAACATATACATAGTACTATAGCTTTTTAATACGTATATATAATAATTCTATATGCAATGGCAGTCGAACTAGATAATTACTATCCTAATCCTAGGGATAAAAATAACACGCTCACGTCTACTGTTGCCATCATGAGTGAACATATTTTTTGAAAAGAATTTAAACGGCTAAATAACGTAAAAGAAACACCTGAATTATGCTGTTGCATGTACCATAGTACCAACCCACCAGTACATTCATAAAAGTCAGTTAGTAGCACATTTCATAGTTAATCAGTTGTTTAAATACTGTATCGTTCATTAGCGCGATCACAAACAGTCTACATCAAATAATTATTATTTAATTCCATGACATTCATTGGATTTAAACGGCTTTAGCTTTGTTGCGGACTAAATAACTTCAATACCTAAACTAATACATTAATAACTTGCTCAATAATGGTATTAATATCATTGGACATTATTTCACACAGCGCCATCTGACAGTGTAGCCAGTGTAGATCCTAAGCACTTGTACTATGGGATACAAAAAAAGGAATAACGAACAATTTATATACTTTTTTGTGTAAATACATACGAAGCCAGACCAGTACAAACAGACATGTTCATGTTAAATGCTATGTAATAAACATTTCGTGGAAGTGAAACCGTCTTCCTTTCAAAGCAAAGTACAGTGAATCACATAAAAAGCCTTTCTTACAACATAAGCCTCTTAAACATCGAACCAAGGGTCCGGCCACTAAGATCGCTATCAAAAGCAATATCCTTTCAGAGCTAAAACTAAAACGTATTATTTTTGCGGAAGAAACTTTATAGAGTTACGAAAAAAATCGATGCTATCTTGTCAGTTGGTCCACGAGTAATAAATCATGAGTGTGACGCAGAGTGAGACAGCTATCTACTTGTTGATCTGGTCGCGTTAGGGAAATGTATAATGTGGCCCGCATTTAGGCCGAGAAGATAGAATATCAGATGCGAAAACGTTTTGTGGAAGAGATACCGCGAAATATGGGTTGGGATTGTAAGCCGCCGTTTTAGGGTTACGCTACCATTGACTTTAAAGTTTTGTTAAAACGAATTGTCCTCGCCAGACACAATTACTAAAAAGGTTATTTTCTGTATTCGTAACTTTGTAAGTTATATCATTGACCTATAAATATACTAAAGTGGTAACGCTGCGGATTCTTAGTATGTTTAGAATCTATCATAGTCTAGTTGGGTGATGAATGATCATCAAGACTTTTCCAATAGAACCAACGTAGAACACTTGATTTCAGTGACTCTTTCTTTTTGCTTTGTAAAAGCACGTTATTTCAAAATTTTAGTCCCGGTTGCTAATCAGTGGTAATCATACGCCATGTATGAAGCCTGATCAGATGGCTTGGAAAGCTCCGTTTATTATAATGCTTGTCACATTTTACAGGTGACGTTTTTGATAGTCTGTTCTCAAATCCGCGTCTTAAAACTGGCAAAAACAAAGTGTATGTAAGTATAACGTACTCAATAATCTTCTATTTTAAATATCCAAAAACTCGACTACGTGAAAGATGATAAATTGTAAGTTTGTGGATGTACATTTAGATACAAGATCTAATCTATCATGATTTTAGCATATTCCAATGTAACATTCGTTGGTTAACCAATGAAACCCAATATATCATTTTAAAAGCAACATAGATCAAAACTAACTCAGTTCGAAATGACTCAATTTGTGTACCATGTCGCACAGAAAGCTGGGTGACCGGCGCCCGACGCAAGCGGTAACCGGTACCCCCATATTGGGAGGCAACCTGATAATTGAGATCCCAGCGACCACAGAACGTGACAAAAAGATGCCCAAGTACAGAGTTTTTTCAAATTAAAATTATTCAAAAACACTGGCAATGAAATTATTCAAAAAACAATGATCTTTCAAGTTTACTATACATTTTCAGTGTATTATAAAATAACCAAGCAAAGTCGAATTAAACAATAAAACGAAACTTTCAACGTAAAAAATTACTTGTAAAAACAAATACGTCGCCCCAAAAACGGGTTTGTAAACCAGAAAAAACTAAGTTACTAATAACACTGAGCCTCAACTAAAATGTGATGGTCCATGTATGGAACCTGCGACCCTTTGTACTTCAACTTCGCTGGGCACTACTACTCTCAACGGATCCTCAACATTTGACTCACGAGATTGCGTGTTAGAAAACTAGGTATGACTTGAATATAAGTGACTGTTTGGCGTACATTCTTAGCTTGGTAAAGTAGGTAGACTAATTAGTTCTTTGGCTACTATTTATAAATTTGCTTTAATTAATTTCTAAAATTCTTTACATGTTACACGTGATTTCTGTAAATACCACGAAGCTCTTTAGCATAACCTTTTCGTTTTGCTTTCATGAATTAAAATTGAAACATATTTTTGATTTCAAGTTGATAGCTTAAGCAGAACTTAAATGCAGACTAGTCAGTCCAACCAAAACAGTCCTAACTTTCCTTCCATTCATTGTTTTCTTTTCTAATGTGTGGATGAATTTTAAAATTCACATTAAATTTAGAAGTCTATTCTGGTACGAAAGCTAAAAATTACTACACTTTCGCTGCATCGCTGAATTTGGCCGGCGCACTGTCGTGCCCCCACACGCGAATTTAATATTTATAACGATTGCCAATGTTTATTCGCCGTAGCGAAATTTAATCCCTTATCCGTGCTGAACATATATGGGTAATAATTTATGTAAACCATTGATGTAAAAAACTCTAGATGCATATTAAATATTAATTACTCTAAAAATGTGCACTTAGAGTTGAAAATCACAAGTATACTAAGTATAATAAAGTATATCATTTTAATGAATGAATAAAAGGATCACGCCTAATTCTTGTTTGACCTCTTCATACGCTTACAAAATGAAACTATCTGCAGGTCTTTGCAAGTACCACTGCTGGGCACATGCTTACACAAAAGAGTGATAGAACTCACTCAGTCTTTATAATTATAGCAAGTTGCACAGCCCAAACTTCTTAAATTCTCTGTTATGCCTTGCGGTTGACTGGTAGAGAATGCCTTCAGGCATTTAGTCCGCCAATTGTACTTTTTTTTCTTAGTTTTGTGCAATAAATACATAAATAGAAGCAGTACGCCCACTCGCCGGGTCAGTGCGGATTGTTGAAGAGCTGTTGTATGCAAGCCTGGTGATAAACCTTTAGCAAGCCACCCCAAGGCCTGCGACTTGGATAACGACTGACATCTAGCGACTTCAGCCAGGACCAGCTACTCAAAGTGCCTTCTGAAGCATGGAGAAGTTCAAGCAGCGTTCACCGTCATCCATGCGCTCACCGCCATCTATGGATTGTTAGCGGCAACCGCAACACCTGATAGTCCACAGAACGTGATATTATAACAGCTATGCTAAAATAGCCAACAGGCGAATCGCAATAATTATGATCCATTATTTGATTATTCACAAAACTAAAATGGGTTTTGGAACTTGGTTATATGTTTGCGTCTAGTTTGTCTTGTTGTGTTTTTATTGAACTCAAATTCAAACGTTTACACCTAGCTAAATGTAGTTACTCAAGGAACATTTACGTAATTGAAAATAAAACTTTACTTTATATTTGATTAATTAAGTAATATTTCAAATAATTTTAAATAAGTCGTCAAGGTAGTAAAATAACTTGAGAAAAGCCTTAGTTTCATCTACATGTTTAGCAGGTTTAAATACAAGCAGGTTTACGTCTTCAAGTCTAACTAAACGAATCGGGATCCATAATTCAGTTTGCAATAAGTTCCCAGGAAACTCGCTGAAGGTTTTTTATTATGGCGGAGATGGTTGTTAAATTTAATGTTTCCAGTAATTAACAAATCTTAAGACCCTCGAATATGGGCAGAAGAGGCCCAAGCCTTAATCGCGTCCTTCTGAGTTTGGTTTAAGTCACGAACTGAGCGAGCTAACAAAGTTAAATTACAGGATTTTAAGCTGTCCCACTATAGGCCAAAGACCGAAGTCACACTCTCCAGTCTTTACGGCTCGAAGCCACTGGTTTCCAGCCACTTTGATGGTCGAGCCCATCTTGCACCTTTTTCTGGGCTTTCCGGCTGTCGCCAAACGTTACCGTAATGTCCCTTTTACTGAATGACATTATTTTGATGATTCAACTTTCTGGTCCGTTGCCGAAATGGTAAGAGGCTGTAACGGCAAAGATCGCAGGTTCGATTTCCATTCAGGACATGGAAAAGATATCTTTTCCTATTCGTATTTATAAGAAAAGATAAATTTGCAATTTGAACAGTACAAAATACCCAACGTAGATTCCGAATGAAATAATAATTTGATCAACGTAATGGTCCATTCTCTTAAGAAATAGAAAATGTTATATTTAAAAACCTTTTTGTTTTACGCTCTTTCTTTTACTTTGCGCCACATTTTATTGCTAAAAGGACGGAGAAGGTTTTTCTCGGATTTTTCATACTAACCGAGTGGAGGTAAGGAAAATAAGATGCCCCCCTCTTAATGAGGACTTATTGGAGTGCCTCCGTGCCTCCGGAGGCACTCAAGTGGGTTTTATTCAATACTGTGTGATTAGTTTTTATTAGTAACAAAATTGTTAATATTCTTGTATATTAAGTGGTAGGAAGATATAGGGAGAAGGGAGTATATTTAAAACAATACAAATTAATGGCTTATCAGGTCAATCATTTCTGTTGTTTATCTCGCTCTTGCCAAATGTCAGTTCTTTGCAATAGAGGAATGAGGAATAACTCTCAATGCTTAGTCTGTTATGCTGTTGACTGCTGCCAGTAGACTCTGACCCCGTTTTTCATAGAAAATAACGCAACGCTAAAGCATAGTTGAAGCAATTGACATGTTCTGTCACTTACTCGCAAATGGTGGGAGCAACAGGAATGTCAGTGAGAAAGCGATACAAATTAAGTGTTGCTGAAGAGCTGTTCAAGTTTTTACTTATAAGGGTGTGAGTACGTATGAAACGATTAAATTAAAATGACATGTCAATCTAATGAATATGTGAAACAATTGACAGATTAAGTCGTTCCAGTGCAAGATGATTAAAGTAAATCGTAATTGTATTCACGACTAAGAATTACTTAGTTATATGAATATGTCTGAGATCGGGCTTAAGATTTACAATATGTTCAACTCAATACATTCAGATAGATTTCCCATTTAATTAGATTCGCGTTTCACCTCACAGGATTATCATCCAGACCAAAGGATGGGCACAATTTAAATTTAATCTAGCGAAATACCCCCATTCACTATATTAAAATATGATTGCGCTTCGCGGCGGGGTTGGGGGTTGCTGGAGCAATCAGCATCTGATCACGTGTTCTCTCAAATCCGCTTAAGAGGGTAAAGCCGACTCAGCTATCTTTCCCCTCATTCAAATTTTAACTCACTTTCGACGCGTTTAAGTTGAATTTCGGATATTCGAAATCCTCCTCAGACCCGTGGATTGAAGGAATCGTCGACTCCGCGGATACGTCTTCGGTTTTACCTTTCAAGTCGTAATTATTACGGAATTTCGACTGAATTAAGACGGAGATAAGCCGCCGTGTTCCCTTTTTCACGAATCGCATAAAAATTAGGGGTCCGTATTCATTATCGACACCTATTTTGCGTAATAAAGAGCTCCTTTTTAAATGAAAGGAGATTTAAATAGAACAGGGTAAACGGAACAATCAAATACTGTCTTGTTGAACCGCGCGAGAGCTTTGAATTAAGAGATTATTTGGGCGAAATATTTTTACAAAGGACAAGAATTTTAGTATTTCCTTTACCTTTGAATTCAGGTTATACTATAAAATCGAACTATTTGCCTCATTGAGTAAGTTTCACAAAGCAATTGTCCACCGTCTACTGAGAACGACAAAAAATCTTTACTCTTATTTAAAGTTAAATTCGATCGCAGGGCCGTTTTCTAAAAGGTTACTCAAGCTTGATCTGTTGATTAGACAGCGTCTGTTCACTTCTTAAACGATTCAGCACTAGTAATAAAATTGTTTGTGTTTATCACCACACTACAAGGTATCGAAGGTAGCTTCGACACAAGAAAAAAATAAACTTTAAAAAACGGGAAATATCCGTTTCAGAAATACATTCATAAAACTTGCACCTCGCCGAAGGGTATTTTCAAACCCAACGTGTTGAGAGACGAGCCTACCACCGTTTATATTGGTTGCTTTTTATTGACATTTTCCACCATCGGAGAGTTAGCGGAAGAGTTAAGAGAGTTATGATGAACACGAATTACTCGGGTGTCTCGGCCAGCTTGACCACTGAGTACGACCATCTTAAAATATTGCCTGACTCTCATCTAAATAAGTTGTTAGACCAATCACTTCATTCACTTTTTGTACTCAAGTGCACAGTGGTTCATTGTGCCATCCATTTGGTATAGACCACCAATCCGCATCTACTGCAAACTATGCGTTGTTAAAAATTCATTTTGCCAACTCTGTTTGACATGTAAATGTGTACGCCTCCTCGTTGCGATTTCCGCGGTATTTATTCAAACGCCACCCCATCGGTGGGCCGTCCACCCCTACGCACCTGTCTTCGCATTGGTATGCACATTCAATTGTTAGCCGGGACCACGACGGGTTAGTTCTGAAAAATCTACTGAACTGTGGAGTTCACCATTCCAAATTAATACGCTTCGTTGGATTATAATAGTTGTGTGGGCATTGATAAAGTAAGTTAATATCTGTGTGTAATGATAACTTGTTACAAAAAATACGGCTATCGTCCGACCTAGGAATTGAACAAAAATTCGACAACATTTTATATTACAGTGGTGTGTTACAAAAACACTCTGACCCACTGGCGGATATTGATAAACTTAATAACATTAATGTTATTATTGACCCGAGTTGAAATATGAAGTGAAATAGCAGGATCATAGAGGTATCATGCGACTGATGACAATGACTATACCTAGTAACAATTGTTCATGTTTAAAATGACCCTACTTTAAACCAGGACTTTTACTAAGAGTACTAACTAAAATACATCCAGACACACAGTAAACATAAATAATCGTAACACGAAATTATCGAAGTTTCACCTTATCTTCTTGATAAACGACTAGTCTGCGGCTGACGTAAGCAGCATTTGCACATTTTACCACTACTACGTTTCAATTTCGCAGACTTTTTCACCTCTACCAGACAGTACCTACCCCACACGTAGAACCTGAATCCGCATTGATATGCTCATTTGATTGTCGGCGCTCGCACGGGGCGGACGTGCGAGGGAGCGCTCAATCTGAACGAGTCGACGCCTATAGATTGTTTAGGTATTAACTTGTCAATACGAGATGTGTATCTGGTTGTGACTTGCACATCCTCCGCATTGGGCGAAGTTAAATTAAGGGTGCCCAAAGATAAATGGAAAAAAGCTGTCAATATCTTCCTTTCATTAATGGTTCTAAAGCGGTGCGTGCAGCAAATGTTTGGATTTTGCGTTGTCATGCTTTGTAGTTTATATTTAAATTATTGAATAAATAGGTTTCCGCATAATATTGACAACGTGAGCGTGTTTTTATACCGATACATTAGTATCTGATATTTTAGTATTTATGTTCAGTGAAATATTTCCTAAAATAATTTTATGGTGCACAAATTGCAATGCAAATAAATTATTTTTGCTATAATAAAGTGCTCCTTGATTGTGTTTGAAATTTGTGCTTTAGAATTAAATAAACAATCACGATTTCAGACCAAAATTAACGTAAAAGCGGAATAATAGCGGTTTTAGTGGGTCGTTAAAATTATTAAGACTTTCGTTGTGAGTAGCGTTTAAAGTAAATATATTCAAAGGGGCCGTGAATCACGAAACTGAGCATGCTCGTGGTTATTCAGGTTATAAACTCCGAACTCGGGTGTACGAGCTCGGGAGTGGTAACATTACTTTTACTACGGTTTTGTTATAAAATTAAATATCTTACGAGATTATCTGTTAAGAAAACGTTAAACACCGAGCTGAGTATTAAACATTTTATGATTATTGCAATGCGGTTTCGTAGGTCATCCTAACAAAAATACTCCATTATGTGGCGCCCAACGTGGTGTGGAACAAGATTTAATTTTGTTATTCATCTTTTAAGTTTTATCTTGATGATTCAAGTGTTTTTCCATCTCATTTTCCTTGTTATCTTTTTCATATAAGCTGTTTTGTGAATTTTATATATTGAAATGATTTCAATTCATTTGAAAAAAACATTATGTGCGTAAGATGATGAACGACCCTCGCCACACAGACTGCAATACGTAAGGGACAGTTTCTATTGCAATCAACTATTGCCAAACAGACTAGATCACAAGACTTCACACTATCGTGTAAAGTAAACCAATTATTATCGGAGCGCACTAAAACGAAATCCCACCGCAGTTTATGCCTCTTAATACCTCGTTTTAAATAACAAAAGGCTATTACAGGCGTTTTTCCGTGGCTGGTACGTAGCGGCACACCCTTACACCCTCTCACGGCCACCTATCTAATAGTATCTAATAGGCTTGATATAAACGCAGTGGGGTTCTCGATTCTTTTTAATGAAAAAGGTAAAGTTTCCGATTTGGGTTCGATAGAGTGGTATCGATAGCAAAGTTTTGATCAGTAATTAATTTTGTGATAAGTATGCGTGTGGGTTTTTGTAGTGACGATAAATCATTGGTTTATTAATTAATTTAGGTTTACTCAAGTTAAGTTACAGATTCAAAAGAAGAGCTATTGTCAACATAAATTGTCTAAAACTATTCAAAAGCATTTCCTTGAATGGAAGCCATTTCTATGTCCTCGTTCAAAATGCTCTAGTTATACAGTCGTTTTTTTTGCAATCAAATTCAGGCAAACTGTTTATTGGAATGTGTTTTTAGCTCTAATTTAATTACAGATTTTTTTTTCTCATAACATTCATCAGTACATAGGTACTGAAAACGAATACGAACGAATACGCAAAACGAAATTCAACTGAACTGATGGACACCATAAAATTTAGTATAACTTCAAGCTGGAATACTGGCCCCAACAATAACCATAGCCCCATATAGATACTATTACAGCACAAGCATAGGCTGTGACCTCATAGATTAACTGTTCGATAGTTTGCTTGGCTTAGTTTTGGCAATTGCAGTGCTCGCATGCACAAAATGGTGTCTTAACCGTGCTCATGGTCCTTTACAGGGTAACCTATGTCGATTTTCGGGGACATAGTACAAGTGCACACTGTCCTAAAATAAACTGGCTTGAATACTGTAAGTTTCGCTTACTAAACTTAGGTTTAAGTGACTTTATAAAAGTGACCTAAAATAAACTGGCTTGAGTATTGTAAGTTTCGATTACTAAACTTAAGTTTAGGTTTAGTGACTTCATAAAAGTGCACACTGTCGTAAAATAAACTGGCTAGAATATTGTAAGTTTCGATTACTAAACTTAGGTTTAAGTGACTTTATAAAAGCTTTAGTGCGAAAAACAGATCTTGACTTTGAAGATTTTTTTAAAACACCAAAAAATACATACATGCACATTGCACAGTAGCTAAATACATGTAGAGTAGGTGAATTTGTTAATTTCGTGCAAACATGAATTTCATACGTTAAAAGTAAATAAAAAACACAAAACAGTCTAAGTACGCCGAAAATATTTCGAAAGAGGAAAAGACTCAATCGCCCAACCAGAGCGAGTGGTTGTCGGAATTGTAAGAGGGAAGCACACGGAGGGGAGTAAGTACACCATTCTAAAATATTCCTTGCGTAATTTCTAAACTCGATTTTCATGCCGGGTCATTCATGCATCGCTTCAAAACGGCTGCAAAGAAGCCACCATTGTCCGATTTCTCGGTATAGGTAGTCGAATCGACGTGCTTACATACATACATTTACCTATTTACATACATACTCCCTTCTCCTGTTTGTACAGACGTTTGTACATATTTATGCTCGGTGAATGGACAACCCCAGCATTAGAAAGTGGGTCGCAATTTTGAATATATTTAAAGTTTAAAATACGCGGGTTGCATATTGCTTTTTCCATTTTCTTGGAAGTCGCACATTTAGTTTGCATATTATATTTATTCGATTGGTGGAAACTCCGTCGTCGTCTGCTCAAACATGCAGTCCTATTTTTGAATATTGTTTTGTGACTTATTTAGCGAATACTTTTAGCGTTGCGTATAGTTTCAGACTTGCATCTACTTGATTGTAAAGGATTTGTTTTTTTTCCTTTTTAAATTCAAAAAACGTTATTTTATTCAAGATTTGAGATACTTTTCAAACCACACGTCGCGGCGTCGGAAGACATAAATATGTCTGTATGATAGTAACATTAAACCACTGTTTGATCAATACTGATTATGGTGAGGCCTCATTCGCGCGTTGCGTTGCGTTGTTGCTGGCATCGTTGAAAGATTCGTGTGATGACGCAGCGCATAATGTGGCCGTGTTATTAAAATACGAGTTTAGGTGTTAGTGGTGAAACCATGCAACGGGTGACGCTCGACGAAACAGCGCCACGCAACGCGAAAACGAGGCTGCGCGAAAATGCTGTAAGTTTTTTGAATAATATGGTCTCAGATCAGATATATTTATTTGCTAAAATAAAACAATTACAGATATAGATACAGTAGGTGGCACAACAGTTGAAAATGAGTTTACATGCATAGGCCCAAGTTATACGAACTATCAAACTGTATAAAGATGACTAGAAGTATTCTATCCAATTTAGGCGGCGCTATAAATGAAAAAGGAACTGAGCTTTAGTAAGCAATAGGAAATGTAGCATTTAGCTTTCAGTTTTCCAATCACAACCTCCCTACATTCTAAAAATACGACGCTCTTAGCACGAAAATCGAGCCAGTCACCTGCACTTTAACTGCATGACGTCATCGCTGTAAAAATTCTAGCGTAAAATTATAAACTGAACTTTTCTACTTCGTGTTAATAGCGAAAGAAGCCATACTTTATTTTTAGACCAGTACACGTGTGCCGGTCTCACGCTAACTCTACACGTACTTTTTCAATGCGTTCAAACGCCTATTATTAAGTAAAATAACACAAAGTGATGTCAGGTAAAGGATTCTTGTAAAGTCATTTTGTACTCAGTTAATATGCAGCACACTTTGTTAAATACATACTGGGCGCGTAAAAAACAGGGGTTGTATGACTTAACGAAGATAATTTTAGTTCCGACTAATGCACTTTTAATAGATTATGTTGACGTTGTCCAAAACGTATAAATGTTTTCACATTTATGAAGCTCAGTGAAAGAAGAGTAAAATAAAGTAAGGACATTCTTTAAATTATCTTCTGTAGTGCTATACCTGTTCAAGAAATGAATGTGCAACGAATTACTTAACCCTTAATCGGATGGTGAGAAGTAAACATTTTCGTTGGTTTTCGATCAAGGTTCAAATTCAGGTGGGAACTATTTTCCCACTATCCGATTCTGAAAAGTTTTATTAGTTCTGTTCCCAATGATTTAATTTCAACCTTGACAAGTAGGAATAGTGTTAATTTTCAAAGCATTTACGATGTTTTGCAGGTGACGTATTAGTACCTACTAAAAGCGCTGTTGTAGAACTATAATCGACACTATTGATGTGATAGATGATATCACAAGTATTGATAGATTGTTTTCGACTATTCACTATCGATTAACCTCCAATAATATCTTCCCCAACACTAAATTCCCAGTTCGCGCTCAATTTTTGGCGTGTTTAGTCAACCGATCAACCGGATTACCGGAACCGAACCGGTTCATAATTAGATGGCACCGGTAAAGCGATCCTCTCAAGCAATTAGTGGCCAGTGCATTGTTCAATTTGACTTATTAGCGCAGCGGCGTGCTTCTGATTGGAATTACAGCGGCCAGCTTGTAATCACTCGCCTGTAATCCTGTAATGCCATTTGGCCTGTCTTGATTGAGAGCGGGATGGTAGAGTAAAGTGATTGGCCTGTAATAGTGCCCTACTGCACAGTACAGCCGACCATGCCAAGTCTTGCTTCGAACTTGGAAACTTCAATCAAACACACGCTAACATTTAGCGTACCTATGTCTAAATGGACCACTCTGGCCGAAACTAAGTGATGTGCTTGCAGGAAATCTCCTTGCTTTGGAAGCATGCTAAGTAGTTGGTCATGGCGGCCGTTGCTAGATGTTAATCCTTAAGCCCAGTTGGCGGCTTGATAACATGTGTCAATCGGATATATCACTAACTTTATACCCTTCTAACAATCTGCACTGAGCCCAAGTATAAGAGAATGACTCACACCACCTTATTGTTGAGGTGAGTCTTGTGCCCAGCGGTGGGAGGTTGTTTTTGTTTTTGGTTAGATAGACTACCTATTAAAAGAACCTTTTAGGTTTGCCCGCTCCAAGCTCGAGTTACTCAAACGTAGGCTCGATATCAACAATATGTTGGGTGATAAAAACAATATCGAATAGTGTTGTGCCGCGAGTATTGTGGATATCGATCGTAATACATTATTGAGCAGGCGCGGCGGCCCAGCGAGCTGGTAGTTACGACATGCAGCTAGGGTTGTCAACCGAAAAAAACCGTAAAGATACTTGAATTTTAAGTTTGTACCTCAAGGGCCACTGGTTTAGCCTTTTGGCTCAAAGCTCGGGATGAAATGTGGACGGAACACTACTTTGTGTTCTTATTGCAACTTGCCGGTGATAGAAAACTCCAATAGACGGAGGTAGGCTCACCGCCTAACCAAATTGGGTTAAAATCCGCTTGGCAAACGAACTAACCGTTGTCCAAGGCGGTGACAGTCAGTGTGCTTCTGACTATCCCGTGTGGATCTGTAGTGTAAGTCATATTATTTTGTTATGATAATTTTGTAATGGCGTCGTCCTAAAAAGCGATGGTGTGATGACCTGGTAAACCACTCTAGAGATTGGCATGTTTTAGCTGTGGATAGGGACCGCTGGAAGAGCTTGGCCCAGCAGTGGGATCTAGACGGTAAAATAAATAAAAAATTGTAACGAAAAAGTAAGCAACCAATCAGAAATCTGTATTTTGACATATGATCTGCGTAGTGCGAAAAACAATGTCGTATTGGTAGTTTACATCTTTATTCCACTTAATTTTGTTAGTAAACGAGCCTAACTAACAGTAGTACAACCGCATTATTACTTAACAGTTGCTAGCAAAATGGCTGCGCTCCAAGTATGGTCTAATTAAGTAATTAGGCTATAAATTGTCCCATTCTTGGACAAAGGCCTTGAAATCGGGTCATCGCTACAATTTAGCAATTAATGTGTATTGGCTCAATCACTACGCTTGCCAAATGCGGGTTGGTGATCACAAACCTGAACTATAGATCTAAAATACTAAACTTTGCCGCTAGATTAGATTCGAACACGAGATCTCTGAATTTCAGGTCAAGCGCTAGTGCGACTCAGAAAGACGAAGTTACATTTATAAAACTCTATGTCATAATGTTTTCTAATATTTACGCGACCACTATAACATCTAAATAAAACACCTTTACGGATTCTACTCGCGGTCTTATAGAACAGCCGTGATCACGGGATCACGGCTGCTGTAAAGTAGTCGAAACGTCGGGTTAAAAAATGAAAGAAAATATAAGACCGCGAGTAGAATCCGTAAAGTTGTTTTATTTCGACACTATTTCATCTTCTCAAACATCAATATTATTGTAGCAAGTAGCACAGCAAAAATTCGTTGATTTTCTGGGAAGTAAGACTTGCATTGACTTGTAGATAATTCTTTTGGACATTAAGTCCGCCAATCGTTCTTCTTTGAATCTGTGCAATGAAGAATAAGAAAGTTTCCCAATGGGACACAAAAAGTTGAATTAAAAAAAAAGAAGGGTAAATTGAAAAATGTGTTGCCAGCCCTAAGTAGTCCCTGTTTACCGGGAGTTGAGCTATTTCTAGACGGACATTGTTTATGGAATCCTTAATGCAAGCCTCCACTAACATTTCGCGGCGATTCGCCATTCCCCATTGTAGGAAATTGTAAGGCTTGGTTTCAGGTTTTTTTATCAATAAAAAAAATATTTTCGTGCCGGATTTTCCCAGAACGAAATATATTTTTGGCATTTTTGAACTTAAATCTGTATAGTTAAAAATACTATTGTTTGTTATTAACAACCGTCAATGGAAAAATTGCGTGTTGGTCAATTTGATTGTGTTAATGTTTTATTAATATAACGTTAGTATTATAACGTTATCTCAAATAGGACTAATTCAAAATAGGTGCTAAAACAAATTGATACCATAATTCACGTTCGAAAGCAAATAAAATAATGTCTAGAGGTTATTTGGTATACTAACATACCCATCAACTAGTCCTGAAGGTCTACGAAGTTTATTAGACATTTACAAGGGTATGTTAAACATTTTTATGTAAACAAAAACGTTCATAAATCGCTACAAACATCAAATTGATGTATTTGATTTTGTTAAGTAACATTATTTGTAATAACTTATATTTACTCGTTTTGTATTTTCTATTAATGTCTAACATTTTCGGCATATTATTTATTTCCAATTATGTTTACTTTGTAGTATTGTTCTAACATCGAAAATAGTCATAATAAACGTGGATTAGGCACTTTTGTTTGTCAATTTAGCTTATGTTGACTTGGAGAGATTACACATTAATATAAACACATCGATTTTGAGGATTACAGTTACGAAAATAGTTTCAAAAGCTTTGAGATATAAAATAAAAATAAATTAACTCTGTCGGTTCCACTACAAGGTCGAATGAAATACTACTAAGAAGTTAAATAATAAAGGAATGTAAAGTAAAGTAAAGTAAAAGTAAAGTAAAAATAGTCTTTATTCATGTAAACTTATTAAAAAGCACTTATGACAAGTCATAACATAAAAATTAAAAAGTAATAATGTGATTCTACCACCGGTTCGGAGGTGTTGATTCTACCGAGAAGAAACCGGCAAGAAACTCGGTAGTTACTCTTTTTTAATCTTGTTTGTTTACAATAATTGCGATAACAGAGTAACAACAGTAAAGTCAAAATACATGATGTGCAGAGGAGCAGACTATTTCTGAGATGACCACAAATTCTTGTCGTTCAAGTAATCTTTTACATTGTAATAACCTCGTTTCATTAACTTTTCTTTAATTTGCGATTTAAACTTGTGAAGGGGTAGTTCAACAAGACTTTGAGGTACTTTATTAAAGAATTTTACACATTGACCCACAAATGATTTTCCTACTTTATGAAGTCTAAGATTAGGATTTACAAGTTTGTTCTTGTTTCTTGTATTGAATTTATGACTATCACAATTCTTCTTGAAAAGGTGCAAATTTTTGCGTACGTACATTATGTTGTCATAAATGTATTGAGAGTGTACAGTTAATATATATATAATGTTCCGAAAACCCAAGGTTATTAGTCATCAGGTGGGCACACGCTAGAACTGCGTTTATTTATTACTTAGCACATACACTCCATACATATTTATAAAACCATCAATAATCTTAGTTTACCTTATGAAAATTACGGCGTACACAACATTTTACCGAAATGTGTTCAAAATGCTGTGAGGAAAAAGAGCGTAGTATGATTTAATCAAATAGGTTTTAAATTTGAAAAGCAATAGCCTTTTAAAATTAAAAATACTTTTGTATTTAATAATATCTTATCCAAGTTCATTCCAAGCCTCAAAAAACATCAGTATCTTTTTTTAAATACTTTCATAATCGTAACCGTGATGTTTACCAAGTAGGTAGTGTGAGAAGATAGTATTTTTGGAATTTAATTCATAATAAGTATGAAGACGTATTCCGTGAAAGAAGGCGTTTGTGGCACCAGGAGACAGTTATTACATTCTTGAATTATGGAAGAAGAGGAAGCGAAAAAACCTTCACAAAGATTCACTTGCTTCTTGCGTGCGGCTGAAATTCCGAGGTGTTAATCAACAGCTATTGTTAGTAGATTTAATCAGATTTCACAGATTGAAGACTGGCCTGTTGCCACGACTGGTAGAGGGTAGTCTAAAAGACGCAAATGGTCGCGGGTTCGGTTACCGCCCAAGACAAACATTCGGTTTTATGGTTTGGCTGCGTGTAATCATTATTTTGTGTAAGCATTCAAGCATTGCTAGCTAAAGCTAAGCATTGTAAGGTAACTATAGTAACATTTTGATGTAAAATGCTAACTTTTAAGTTATTTACATGTTCATAAATGATACTCTGAACAAATTATAAAGGTTTTATTGAAACAGTGATACCAGCATTTCTTGGTAATCTTTTACAATTTATCATGATGCAAAACTATTTACGATTTCGTGGCTAACGGCATTGACTTAGACTATTTCTAGAACTAAGCTGCTGTGAGCATCGAAAGTACTAGAAAAAAATATTCTAGTGTTTTCAAGAACGTTTACATTGGAGTATAAGGCTGCGGTCATGGTGCACCAGAGAAAGCGAAATGAAGACAAGCGGTATATTACTAAAGGTAAAACCACTGGGCTGAAAAATGAAATAAATTTCTTTGAGTGTTTGAAATAATTAATCTGTCAAACTGCAAAAATGCAAACAATGATGGCAAGCAGCCTATAAATACCAGCGCACTGTTTCCCCCTATAATTGGCTTATTTTGTACTTTTTTTAAAAAAAAGCTACTAAAATGTCCCTATCCACATTGGCTGTGAATTAGGGGCCGCTGAAAGAGCTTGAGGGAGACATTTACCCAGCAGTGGGATCTAGACGGTTGAAAAAAACTTAAGACTAATTGTTTTTTTCTTATAACCGTAATCAAAATGTGCAATCAAAAATCGCGATTTAAAAGAAATAAAATATTGCCTTTTCCGCTCCGCTTTCTCAAAATCTCAGCTTTATTTCAATCAACCCCTTTCACTGGGTTAGACATATTGTTTCAAATAACCTCAACTCGGGTCATATTTGGTCAGTACTGTTCAAATAAAAGGTCTTTAACCGTTTGAAACAACAGCATTTTATATTTTTACATTTTTTATTGAGAATTTCAGCTGACAGCCGAACAAATGATTTTTATTTTGATGAAGGTAAATTCAACCCTTGTAACACCAGAGTTTTTATTGGACTGTCTGTTGCATTGCGTGATTGAAAATGAGTTTTTTGCATATTTTATAAGATTGATGATACACACAATACAGATGTGTTTTAACGTTTAAATAAGTAAGTGATGTTCATTCATTCATAATAAATTTCTATATACTAACTAAATACATTGCCAAGGGTATGAGAAATACGAGTAAACTTTAAAAAAAGAAGTTTAACTGTTATTTATATTAAACTAGCGACCCGCCCCCGCTTCGCACGGGTGCAATAGGATGTTACTATACATATAAACCTTCCTCTTGAATCACTCTATCTATTAAAAAACCGCATTGAAATCCGTTGGGTAGTTTTAAAGATTTAAGCATACAAAGGGACATAGGGACAGAGAAAGCGACTTTGCTTTATACTATGTAGTGATAAAGTGAGTTGATCAGTTTAATCCGCAAGCATTTGTGATATACTAAACTTACCTATCTATTAAGACAACTTATGAAAAGGTTCCTAATTAACAATACGTATCAACAACTTAGCTAACTGTAACCTTCCAACAGTTCTTTTCAAGAATCAAGCTTTTAATCTTCTCTTTTACGAGTAAAAGCAAAGAAGAAAGGTAGCATGCTAAACACTACAGATTGCGCGAAATTTTCACAAACGCACCTTAAGCACGAGTGGGCCAGCACCCGCAATTACCGTCTGTACTGGCCCTTTGTGATTTCACGCGCGGCTGTACCGGCGCCTCTGCGCTCGACTGTACAGAGGCGCTCACATCAACCTTTACATAGGGGCACCTTATGCTGTTGACGTAAGACCCATTTTGCAATGGTTTTGTAAAGGTTGATGTGTGCGCCTCTGTACCTGTTCTGTCGCTGGCTCTGACAATGTTGTATTGTCTACGAATTACCGACGATGCAACTAATTCTGTGGGCAAATACCCGACGTGCAGGCCCGACGGTCGGAAGCGCTTTTTGACAGAGACGCCGTGAGCTTTTGGCAAAGAGAAATAGAGGATCTTAGTGCGCGGTAAATTTTGAGCGTTTAAGTTGGTCATGGTTTTTTGTACAACGACTGTGGCCAGGGAAGCGTGTAGATCGGACGATGGAGAAGTAAGCGCAGCCTATGGATACGGTATACGTCAGACAGTAGTATTAGAGTTTTGCAACAATTTGTAATAAATACATTTCTAAGATATTATCCATTCTGATTAATTTGCTAGATAAATATCAATGTAGAAACAAACAGAATTAATAAGATTACTACATACATTTGTAGTTTGCATCAAAAACACAACCTTGAGCGCAGTAGGCGGAATATCAAATTAAATCAAAATATCGTTCCAGCTTTCTTAACTCCGCAACGAAAATTTTTTCCTTCAGAATATTAAACAGAAAAACATACATTTTAAGCAACTTTTTCTCCATAAAGTACTAAACATGGCAAATTGCGGGCCTATTCACGCGGCTAATTCTCCCGTACCATCTAATTTACAACACAAATAGCTAGACAATCGCCCCTGATCCCGCTATTTGCTTTGGATCGACAAAGGTGGCTAACGACTCAAGAAACGGTGAATTTAGACGCGAAAAGTGAAAAAAAAAAGAAATACAGGATGCGGGCTTGGGACAAACCTGTATTAGGGGTTGTTTTGCACTGAAATCAGAAATATATTTATTTAAATAGACCTGTTACAAGTGCTTTCAAATCGTCAAGAACTAAATCTAACTAACAAAAATACACTTAATAATGGACTTAAATACTATAATAAAAATAATAAATAAATACACGTAACCACCATTGCCGGAAAGTTGTTTCTGTACTGAGAAGGACCAGCAAGAAACTCAGTTACTCATTTCAATACGTTCTGAACAACAATCCGTTAGTAAATTACAATTTTGAAATAATTATATAAAATATATATACTGGATAGGTGCGAGATGATAGCAATGGGGCTGAGACCTGACCTGATAGCAATGCAGATGTCGCTACGAATTGGATGCCTTCGAAGCTGGAAAACTGATCTTAACAGGCTCAGGTGATCAGACTGGTATCAAAGCGGAGACAAGCGTCTCGCATTAGTCAAAAAGTTCATCCAAATTTATAAATGGGCATATTTAAGACACTGAATCTATTGGCCTTCTACTTGCACTCCAAAAAGGTTTAAAGACTGATTTACTTAAATGAAAAGCGCAGAAGAGATACCTTAGCCCAGCAGAGGCCTTCTAGCACTGATATGCTTATTTGTGCAATTTCCCACAGGCAAGTTTTACACTCGAATTAAAGGTCTCTTTAAATTCTCACATTAACCGTTAAAATGTTCATGTTGTTAGTTTAATTTTGAATTCTCTTGGTGTTTTTGTTTTTACAAAAAAGAGTTAATGTTGGACTACATCAGCCGAATAGAGGATTCTTTCTTTCTTTCATAGACATAAATCGAGCTCACAGACGAAAAGCCTAAGAATAGAATGTCTAGTCAGAGTCAGGGAGGACAAGTTTAGATTTATTGTAGAAGCAAAAGTATAAATAACTTTATTTTACTACCATTTCTTTAATATTTTTTTGAGTAAGTAAAGTAAAAAGTTAATATCCTAAATTGCATTTAATCTGCAATAAAACCCGTATAAATGTAACTTTCTGCAATCCCAAAATTAATCCGTCATCCACATTAAGTGCTATATTTAGTGGCTTCACGAAATCATGGATTAGCTGTGAACTCAAGGTCAAGATCGTCGTAAGGTCTAGGTCGCTATGACCTCCAGATGTTGTGTGTTCAGGCACAGGTGACGACGAAAGCTATCGCTTGAACTACTGTAATTCTGACTGTCTCGAGTTGTTAACAAGGTCTATTTTAGGTTTTAATATTCAAAATTAATGTGGAGAGCTTATTATGTTGGTCACGAACTTACGCAAAAGCTCAACAATTTATTTCAATTACTTATACTTTTAATTTACACGAATATATTGCATTGTTGAGATGAAAATTAAACCAATGTAATGGTTTCTGAGAAAGACAATAATTTGAATAGCTAGAATGTTAATATGAAGTTTTTTACACTTTGTCATTTTTTATTGACATTTCAGCCCTTCAGGATTGGTTTCATCATATAACCCAAAGAACTGATAGCCATTGTGGCAGTGAAGATCTGAGGAGTAGACCATTTCATGGCAAATGGACCCGACTGTACTATTTACTCCGTGATTCGGCGGGCACGTTAAGCAGTTGGTCCCGTCTGACGACGGCAGGTGTCAATAGTTAGACCACGTCAGATCTTACAGCAAGGTTTATCACTGAAGCTCCACCTCCCCGCTGATCTTGTGTGTTAAAGAATGGCTCAAGCCACCTCATAGATGAGGTTAGGCCTGTGCCTAGCAGTAGGACTTATAAAAGGCGCCCTAGTTAAGGTTTTATGATGATGATATCAGTGTTACGGGTTAGTATGTTACAGAATACACAAACATTAACGTTACGAACATTCGTGTTTCTTCTGTGTTTGAGTGCTAGTATCTACGGGTGGAATTCATTAATATTTAAGTACGTATAAATCTCTCATATCCAACCAGCTGCTCTGCTTAGTTAAGAGACTACCGTTTTCATCCGTTTTCATTACTATTATGCACATATTCAATTTTGCTTGCTATAACTCATTGTCTTAGACATTTTTTTTATTTGTTTGTACTCGCCTTGTATGTGTTTATATTATTTGTGTATTTTTAATAGTGTGAAACTACAATTGTCGAGACAAGAGCATCGTGGCCGCGTGGTCGGGTTGCTTATTGTGTGGTCCGGTGGCCAAGTCTGGCCAGAGCACCTACTTTGTGTTCATTGTACCATTTTGCAACTAACTCTACGCTGAAAGAAATCTCTTCATTATTTATTACACAAATTACAAAAAAGTACAATTTTCGGATTTAATGCCTAGAGGGATTTTCTACCATTCAACCGCAAGGGGTATTTAGGACTCCCTAAAGGGAGTTAGGGCTGTGCAACTTTCAAGAGTAACATGTTCACAGTGGTGTCTAAGTTTTCGTTGGGTAGTTGGTCATTAACCTTAGCCGGAGGCCTTTATGATGGCTTGGCATTAATCTTATCTGAGCCAGTACACCTCGCATTTCATAGTTGCGATGAAACCTGTGTCCAGTGTAACTTAATAGACCGTTTAACAATACGCTAATATGCAACACTCTTAATCATTTGCCGCTCAAACTCTATTATAGACCAGCCTGAAACATACGGCAAGCGAATTAAATATGTATTGTCGTTAGGCACTAACTGAGCCCGCTTGTTTAGCGGTGATGTGTGCCCCGCTTTATTGAACACGGCAAGACGGTCGATGCCGCTAAATTATGATAGAGACATCGTGTACGGGTTCTGTGTTAACAGCTATTTTCGTTATAGAACGGTTAGTTTCAAACTTATTTTATTGCACTTTGATGCATTAAGGGACTTGTTTTATGTTGAGCTCAGAATATGAATCTTGAAGTCTTCAGAGGTTCTTGTAAAATTTCAAACAGTTTGAACTGTTATTGAGTGGTTTTTATGTCAATCTCAACGTGTTTACTTTGTTGAAAAGCCCTCACAACGCGGAGTGTAATAGAATATTCAAGACAAAGTATCTCTTTTATGTTATCAGTGTCATCACCGCTAGCTAGTAGTCCACTGCTGGACATAGGCCTCTACCAAAGTGCGCCACAACTCCTGGTTCTTTGAGAAATTATAACATACGCTCACGACAATATCACAAACGTGAAAGTCCGTGGAATATTGATCGTTGACATTTAGAAGCCCACATTTCGCCGAACGCATTTTGAAGCGCGAGCCAAATGCCGTTATGCCGAGAGTTCCCTGTATCGTTCAACCGCAAATTGTACAATGAGCACAAAATGGTGGTCAGTCTTGAACTCTCGACCAGTTCCAAGCCACAGTGAACAACCACTGGGCCAATTCCTCTCCAGAAAATTATAATTAAAAGCAATGCTTTAATTCCATTGAGAAACAGCGCAATTCTAAGTCTTCGGGACATTTAAGCTTCACAGACCACGAAATCACAAAGCGGCTGCAGCGCTGACGTAATTCGCGCCTTATTGTGTTCTTTCGGCAAAGCGGAAGAGTGCAGCGCTTTGCGCTTATCCCACGCTCGGCGGACGCCATATTTCAACGCGGACTGGGAAATTTGCCTTGAAACACATAGATACATTTCGTTTAAAGCAGTGAAGGGTTCATTTATGAATACTAGTTAAATTCAATATTTTAGCATAACTACTATGAGCTTTTTTTATAAACAACTAGCGGCCGACCGCGACTTCTTCTGAGTTGACTACGGTTAAAAAAAACATTACCTGATTTATCTTCATAAATTGTAGAACGTGCCAACTCAGATGCATAAGCAATATTATTGTAAAGTTTTAATAAAATCCATCCAGTCGTTTTGAAGTGAAAGAGCACATCTATCCATCTACACATACAAACCTTCGCATTATTGTTTCGCATTATCGAATTGTACATTCAAAATTAGCCTTATTCATTCCTACTAACCCACAAAAATATGTTGACATTGTTAATAATACGATCAAATAAATGCACGCAGTACACAAACATAATGTGACTGCCACCAGTGTTAGACAGTTCCTTAAGCCAGTCAAAGCCTTAACAAATAATTCGGACCATTAATCAGGTACACCTCCAAAGGACACAATGACACTTATTACCAGCTGATAAGAATGTAAATTTCCAGACTGCAGGATGTAGAGGGCGGCACTGGTGCATTATGCGGCACGGAACAACCGCAAGTTTCTGGTCGCGGGTGAATTATACATGCGTCAGCACATTGCGATAGGGAAGGATGTAGTATATCTACTGCCAGTGTGTACTGCGTGGAAGGATGCGATATATCACACTGTACGGTTTGATGTTGTTGACTATAGGTGAGAGTGATGGTTGTGACGTTTGACTGTTTTTATTTGTGTCAATCATCGTTATAGCGAAGTCAGGATGACGTAAATGGCTTGACAAAAGAGATGCGTGGAGAACTGGCCTGAAAAAGGACAGATGCGTGGAAGAGGGAAAGAGAATATGTACGTATAAAAGGATCCTGTTGCTTATTTTAGATTAGTTAGGCTTATTACCGGTATCTGATTGGCTACGAATGTTATGCTATTCACGCAGGGATGAAAAGCAAGAAAGAAGACAGACAAACCACATACTGTTGTATGAAATGAAGAGCAAATTTTCTGAAAAATGGTTATAAAAACCGTAATTATGAGAATAGCATAATGATAGAAAAAGGTTAATTCAGCCATCACAATAACTTTATTGGAATTTTGTACGTTTTATATGAATTATTTTCAAATCATTTATGGCACAAATAAAAGTGAATGTGTAGAAGCTGGTAGTGTTTATTGCTTACTACGAGTATTAAATGAACTTCTTCATCATCATAGAGACCTCAACAACAACGAAAGTATTTATAAAATTCAATCTCAAATTAGAAAAGTCTTATCTCAATTTCCTTCCCACTTTACGGTTGTTTAATTAATAAAGCCCCACCTGTCATAATATTTTCCCCAGCAACGAAAAATATTGCCCTCTGTCGACAACGAAAGTTGTGCAAGTTTTAATTTTCACGAAGCACGTCCCGTTTGGATATAAATCGGGGAGGCTACTGGTCGCTTGTCGAATTTTTCTCTCGATAGTCTCTTGGGCTCGGTAAATTTGGGTCACCAGAGGCGTTTTTGGGGAAGAGGACCTTTTGTTTGGTGCATTTTTTTACCTGCACGTGTAAAATATGAAGATCCTTCGAAGAAAAACTATTTGGGAGAATGGAGGTGGATTGTGGGTAGTACATAAATTGTAGTCTGGATTTCTAGTTCGAGTTTTAGTTTAATCAGATCCCATGATGGTGAGCAGTATCTTGAATTTATAACTGAGATAATGTATTTTTCATAATGATTTTCATTTCATAATGTTTTTAGCAAAAAACATGTGCTAATGAGGAACTTGCGGGCCTTTGGTGTCGTAACCGTAGATTATCAAATTTGTTGATACCACAGATTTTTCGAATAATAAATAAATTCCAATAAAAAAGATTCGTTGATTTTGCAAATCGTCTGTTAAAATGCATTGACTATTTAAGGCACTATTAAACAACCTTCCAGTCAATTTCTCAAGAACACCGTCGAAGCTCTTAAGGAGATCAAGTCATTCCGTTTTCTACCAATAGGAGGTTCGGGTGGACGAGGGTTTAGTCAGAAGGGTAAATAAACAACACACTTCTCATTTAAAAAACACCACCTGCCGTGCTATTCCGGCGGTGCACATCGCACGTGCGAGCATCGATGTTGAAATGAGATTACCTCAATCATTAATACGCTTGACTTTGAATTAGTATTTTCTCTCATTTTGTATGTAAATAATCAAAAAGTGTTTTTTGGCTTAGTTCTTTTCTCTCAAACGACGACTGTGGCGAAGGAATGGATTTTTAAAGTTACCTCGCACAAGCGAAGTGAGTTTTGGCGACCACCGGAATAGCATAGCTGAACGGAAACTTACAACAGCTTTATCAAACTTGAGCTTTTCAGCACTTCCTATTTATCCAGCTTCAGTCCACGTATTTAATTTAGTCGTATAAAACTGATGCAGTATTTCCGGCGTCTTGGGAAATCTGCTGATACGCGGTACCAGACATTTTGATGATTAATCGCACGGGAGAATTATACCGGTTTGGAGCTTTTCAAGGGGAAGATTTGATCTTGAGGTGAGGGATGCAAGTTTCGGCTGGGTGTAGAAGCTCAGTGAATAGGTGACTCAGAGGTGGGGTCAGACGTAAATTTAGAAATCGGTATAAATATTTTTTTCATTCACTTTGTTAGAAGATAGTTTGGAAAGGAAAGTATTAAACGCCTAACATACTAATTTAGTTTTTAGCGTGCATCCCCTTTAGGAAACAAAAAGCATTAGTTGAACGGCCTCTTAGCTTTGAGTTACAATTGAGCATTCGAGGGTAAGAGTGTTTGTTAGTGTAGTTCTTCCCTAAATTACAAAGTACCTACATAGTTTGATGTAGTTTTAACCAGCATTTGAAGGATTTAATGAAAGTGCTATATCCTTTTGTAAAACATCACATCACCATCATTATCAGAAGCCTCTGCGTCTTTTGCGAATTGGAGCTCATTTTGTGACATCTTAGAAAACTATAAAATGGGTGTGAAGTTCGTTCAAAAAATGCATTTTCTTACTAGAAGTCCTGAGGCTACGTTGTTCTTGATAAAATGAACAAGAAATCAATAGACAAGCCAAAGCAGCCGTAGTAACAAACGACTCGTTAATTGCAATACGTCGCGAGCAAACGCCGCGGAGTGCTCGCGCTTAAGCAAACAGTTGACTATTTGTCACCTTGTCTGCGTGTTTGCCTTTAATTCTGCACATATTAACGAAATGAACACGGCACTGTACTAACCCAATTTATATAATGAATGCCATACATTACTTCCCTGTTCACAACTCACTGCGATTTCTCTTCGACTCCGAGACAATGTCAACAGTGGGATATCTCATTCCGCGGGCAGGCGCCGAGCCGCGCGGACGTCTGCTAACTCTGCTATTTATTTTATTAATAAATATGTTAATCTGGTAGGTAAGTGGCGAGGCGAGCCTGCATTATTCATCGGTAAGGTAGCGCAGTTGACATAGGATAGCGTCCATGCAAATTCAATCCGGTGAGATGCGAAGGAATTAACATAATTGTAAGTGAGGTTTTTGTTTCTGTACCTGACGGCGAAGTTTAATTCGAAGTTTGCCCGACACTTTTAGTTTTGTATAACGCCGTCATCACATCGTTGTTTGCAATTCAGATTGGGAAAAGACGGACGGCTCAGTTTCGTCCAAGTTTGCCGGATTTGAAAAATGCACGGATACGCGTGCCGGAGGGTGGTTCCGAACTTCTAGCCAATCTTAACACTTTCAGCGCCATGTGTATCGTTTTTGATACACACTGTACTAGCCCTTGTGTATCTTTTTTGATACATGATCACCATCCTAGTCCGTAGCGTCATGTACGTCAAAGCCCACGGTTATCGTTAATGTTATACTACGAAAATATTAGGTACTCTGGGGATTTCTGCTATACAGGAGTTAAAATTAGTTTGTTTTATAGAAATCATTAAGAAAAATGTCCGGGGAAAAAGTATTTCATTCAACAGAAGTGTCGACAAGTTTTGGTAGTTTTGCCATATTGGGCTTGACGCTGAGCGTGTAGTTGGTGTAGTCAAACCTTTTCGTACTGTGAAACGGTGTTATTTGTATATATCTGATGCACATCTGTATATCTTTATAGGTTCCTCAGATTTAATAATTTAACTTCTAAGAAAGAAAAAAAGTATCTATATTCAGTGACTAAAAACAGATGAATAAAAACGAATTGACGAATTATAATCAGCCTAATGGCCGCGGTTTACACAAAAAGCGACGCTGTAACTTGTTTTTTAAAAATCTCTTTGAACTTTTCTAATGTAATGGAGACGACGGTATTAATCAAATTGAGTGTAAAAGAGCTTTAATTAGACCTAAAACTATTTCAAAGTAAAAATCGAAGAGTCCCAAAAAACGATAAATCTCATTTTACGAGTAGTAAACAATTTGTTACCATAAAAAGCATTTTTCATGGTTTACCGAAGGTGAAAAAGTATACAAAGTTTAAGTTGCTTTTTGTAGAAATCTTGCCATGCGTGCTGGCGACGGAAAATCGAATTATTTCACTCGCCAACTCTGCTGTTGCATATTCTTGTAAAATAAGCCCGAGCTTTATCTTAGGAATACAAGGTAAAAGTTGAATATTCAACACATTCAGTTGGTTTAGTTTATTTCGTTAGTAAAATTTAATTCGGCTTAGAATTGTATAAATTCACTTCTGCACATACAATTAGTTTCTGACTGTGCCAATAGATGGCGTTGTGCAAATTAGCAATTGAAATTCTTGGAAGGTGGTGTTAAGACTTTTCTGCAGCGCTCTATCATGTAGGACCACTGTACTAGAAATTCAATTAACTAATAAACAGAAATTAAAAAAAGAGAGAATAGTCTATAGAGAGAAAAAGTCTAAGCAAAAAAGACATAGGTATAAAAGAAACTGGTATCTATATCAGGCAGGCGGTATTTAAATTCGCAAATATCGCAAGCCCGACGACTGTTCTCACAACTAAAGTGTTGGAACCTCGTTTAATTGACTAGAGTAGTATTTTTATGGCGTTTATAAGCTTTATTTGGTTAATGACCTTCATCTCAGCACACAACAAGATTTTTTTACTAGAAGCCTTTTATTAAAAAAAAAACATTTTTGTTTTAATGAAGATCTGGACTACATACAGAAGTTTTGTATATGTCTCACATTTGTTGAGGTTGAGAATCATTCACGACTAGCGGTCCCGACAGACGTTGTTCTGTTGTCAATCTTCGAGCTACGGAAAACTAAATTATTTTTTTCACTATATTCCTAGCATTTTCTCATTTTACCTCACCTTGTTAACCCTCACTGGACCTTTACAAATATTTCAAAACTAAAATTAGCCAAACCGGTTTAGCCGTTCTTGAGGTTTAGTGAGACTAACGAACAGCAATTGATTTATATAAATATGATTTGCGACACAGTAGAGCTTCTGTCTATTTCGATAACAAGAATCCATAACATCTCCTTCCTAAAATCTGGGCATCTTTATAAAAGCACAACTAATGAACTGAGTTCTTATCCAACGGCTGTTATATGTACTCTCATTAACCATCGAATTACAATCGAAAAGACACAACGCGTAACTTACAAGTTAATACCATCTTCGTCGTTACAGCGCCATAAAGGCAAGTGACAATTGAACGTCACATAAAACAGTCGGCGGTAGGCCCACCAATCCCAATACATTTACGATTGCGAACCAGTGACACAGTATAAACCATACAGTAGGTTATCTAAGGCCACCCGCCGAGTTATTAGCCTAGCGTGCACACAGACACGCGGCACAGCCCGTCCGTACTGCCGCCTCCCTATGCCTCCCTATTTTATGCTAGCGTGTGCGTGAAATTGCGTGTGCGTGATATCACGACACGGCGCGCGACGCGCACGCACCTATTCAAACTGAGAGTGGTACGTTTGTATGTAGATAATTTACTGTATGGTTTATACTGTGCCAGTGAGGCAGGCAGCCAGTTTACTGCTGGGTATTTACAACTCAATGATACTATAAAAAGTCACATAATATTGGCGAACGTTTGACTCGCGATTTGGAAGCCGTAAAAAGACGATTTGGAAGAATTGTTGGGCGAATTGAATGGTATACGGATTGGGATGGGAACTAATGTGGAAAATATAGACAATTTGCAAAACAACATATTCATAAAAGCACTAAGTTATCTCAGTCTTTACGACCAACTGCTGGGCACAGGTCTCACTTCAACTAGAAGATGGTGCGTGACATACTTCCAACATGCAGGTTTTCTGTGAATTGTTGGAGACTTATTGGACTAAGTTTTTTTTTAAAGCCCACCATATTAAGATCTATCGATCTGGTTTTTTAAGACTTAAATTAAATTACAAATGATGAAGTAAATGTATTACAAAGTTAAAATTTTATTCAATGACAATAATTTGCGGTCACTTTAAGATACTTGTCTTTTAATTTTGTTAGGATTGTGCTTACTTAATTTCAATAATTTTTAACGAAACTGTGTTGAAGCAAGTTACTTTTGAGATACTTGTCTTAGGTTTCTCGATCAAAGCAACGTCCGAATCGGTGGTAGAGTCATACTTAGTCATTCATACTTTCGACAAGTAATTAAGTGCTTTATAACACATATGATTAAAGAGTATTCTTTTTTACTTTACTAAAATTATATATTCCTCGGTCTGAAAATTAATAATTTTTCTTTGTAATTAAATACTAATGAAATGTAATAGTTTAAGTTAGAATCATTCAATTATTCCATAATTAGTGGCAGACACGTACGTACATTAAGTTTTAATAAAAACTTTGTTAACAAAAATCAAATAAGTAATTCAAGTAAAACTTAATCATGAAAGTTGGTAAAAGTTGATTAGTACCAGTCACGTCTGAGAGTTGCTAGTTGCAGACGCGGCGCGTGTGCAGTCGACCGGACGCGCCATTTTTGTACCCACTACGCATCCATCACCTCGTCTGAGCAAAGAGCTTGGACTCTACTAGACAGGACATTTGCACGTTGCAAAATATTTTTTAAGAACTCTGCAGCTCTAAACAACCGAATAAATAAACTGTGCTTAGGGTTTGCGACTGTTAGAATGCTTTTTTGGTCTCAAGTTCGCTTTTTGTACTAATTCATTGTTGTGCAATAAACAATAATACAAAGCAATGACATGGTGAGACAGTTTGTTGATGAAACAGATATTTGAACGTCTGGGTGATTGTGGTATCTCCTCTGTTTATGGTCACCCAACAAATGAACTCACTTAAAAATCAATTTAGGATGAAAAGGAAAACAAAACATACAAGTAGTATAATAAAAAAAAAACACTTAAGAATCAGAACATTATCTTTGAACAGATCAGTTATTAGGATTTACTGTCTGTGACAGAAAGTGTGCTTATCAGTTTGCCCGTTGTGGGCTAAATCATGTAATGACGCTTTTCTTTATCTTTATGTTGTTTATTATTTTGAGTAGGTATGCGTTTCAGCCACACTGTTGGTCTGTTGGCTAGTCAAAAGTTAAAATGTTAACACCATGTTTTTCTTTACTTTGTAAGACGAAAATAATTCTGCACTCGCTCTCCACATAATTTGAGAGAATTCACGGTACCCTTTTCCTTGACGTATTCCTCTAAATTACGAAATAACAACTACGCCCGTTTTGTGAACGCATATATGACTAGCATTAACTTAAAAACATAATAATAGGTTGTTGCCTGTCTGTAAATTCCCAGGTCTGCGTGCGTGGTACTTTGCGATGTTTTAGCAAATGAGGGCGGCACAAAGTCGACGCCTGAAAAATGTGTAGCGCTCCTTCAGGCGACGCAGCTCGCAGGGATTTCAGCTTTTCAGCGACTCACGGTGACTATTTGAGAATTAAAAACGCAATTATGCTTCAACACCTGCTTTAGTTTGGATGGGCGAGAATGTTTGTGCTTAACAGGTGGAGTTTTAAGGTACAGCCACAAGAAAGACCGCAGACCGCAAACTGCAAGCGACACTTTTTGGTTTCTACGTGTTGGTTGTAGCAGTCATAATTTATTTTAATAGCAGTGTTCCTACTCTCCATTATTGTTGTGCCTGACAGCAAGGGCGTACCCAGGATTCCAGCTAGGGGGGGGGGGGGGGGCAGCTCATACCTGTTTCGTTTTTCGTAGAGAGAGAAATACGTTTTTAATTCCCACTTGTAAGGAAAATTGACTTCTAGGGGGGGGCAGCTGCCCCCCCCCCCCCCCCTGCTCCTACCTGGGTACGCCCTTGCCTGACAGGGTTTATGGTGATTCATAAATATTCTCAGATGGTATCCTAAGTTACACTGTGAAATGCAATAAATGATTGAGTATTGCAGAGAGAGTAGTGTATTGGAACATTTGATGAGCTCATATTTCGCCGAGTGGATTTGAACCCATCGTTGCTTATTTTTTCAATCGGAGAATTAGCCGCAAATTGTCCATTGAACAAAATAGGTGTTCTCGATAGATTTGAGCGTGAGACCACACGGCGAAACCGAGTGTATAACCACTGGGCCACTATCCATAGTAAAACTGAAGCAAAGTATTACCAGAAAAAGCGCACGATAGCAAAAATTAATAGTCCGATCTCGATTCCTCGAGTTTATACTCTAACTAAAAACAGAACAAATATTAAAACAGAACTTGAACCATTTAATAAATAACTGGCTTCATAAATACAATTTATTGGGTCGTATACTCGGAAACTACTTAAAAGCATTTACTATCGCTACATTTTGCTCTTCGGCGGACGATTGATTCGACAAATTCTTAATTAATCTTTAAAATAGTACTTTAATATCTGAAACCTGTTTGGAAAGTTTGACAGTTGTTGAATGAGATTTTCTATTGCTGTCAAAAAGCTGCGAAATTATTAGAGTAATTTGAACGTTTGCGTTGAATGCGATTTGTATCAATTCAAAATATTCGTGTTTTGATGTAGTCTAATTAACCTGATATTGTAAGTAATTATAAATATGTTTTTATCTTTACCCCTTGGAGGTAAGTTATATGTACCTAGTCGAAATTTTCGTATTTTGTTATCAAGACACCTTTACGCCTCCAAATAGGCTTAACGACTGACATGTAGCGACGTCAGCTGCGACTAACTGCTCAACGTATCTTCCAAAGCACGAAGATGCTCAAAAACTACATAAATTTTTGATCCGGCCTCCATCAAAAAAGACATTTATTAGTGATTCTAAGTTTTTGATGAGCATAATACTATTTTTCAAGGTACCCGTGGCAGATGTAACAGTGGACCGGCAACGATTTTGGTTGTAAGCAACACACGCCGGGTCGGCAATGGAATGGGTGATCATCCCGACCGAATTTGTGATGTATTTTTCGGGCAAATCAGTGTTTCGGAAGGCACGTTAAGCAGTTGGTACCAGTTGCCGTCGCTGAAGTCTAGCCTAGCCTAGTCGGAGGCCTATGGCGGATTCATAACATCTGACATTAAGGGTGCTCACTAACCTTACACTCCTCCAACGATTCGCATTCAGCCCGCGTATTCAGCGTCTGAGCCTACCAGGTCCAGGCATTAGCTGAGTGGGGTCCATTTAATTTTGGACATCGTGACACTGCTGGTCTGGTGAAAATTTATGTTTATTTTTTCTTTTGTAATTTTTATTATTAATTTTTTCTCAAACCGTTTTGTTTTGTATGTTTATATCTGTATGTGTACGATGTCCAAAAGCAATAAACGTTTTTTCTTTCTTTCTTTCTTTCTATTGGAGTGTGCACCTCATATATATTGGCAGTTCATGTATTTGTACGTTCAGTTTTTGCTATATCATACTATTTAGCTTCACAAAGCCTCACAGTGAACAATTACTTCCAATTTATAATAGTGTTGCCACCGTTATAAAATATTTCAAACAAACAATTTAGCTCGTCGATCTGCAAAGTTGGCCAGTCCACAAAGGCTTACGTACGATTAACTCTAAATTGTAAGCTAACGATATTAAAGAGGGCTTTTGACGCTATTTTAACGTTGTTCAAAGCGTTAATTTTGTAACGTTGCGTTTATAGCAACATTATTCTGTTCAAATTTTGCAATATTTGCTTCTGCTTTTTATTGGAACTAACTCAACTTTTACACCTTTTAAAGTAGACCTTTTAAAGTCAATTTACTGTATTGAACGTAACATATACATAAAATACATATACGTTTACCAATTGTCAAGAAAAACGTATTAAGTTGATGTATCTCCAAAAGTTACTTACAAAATAAATTATTTTGTGTCAAGCTAATGAACGGCTAAGATAGTTAGCTACAACTGTCTTTTTTTGTATATTACTATAATAGTGTGTATAGATCCTACAAAAAACTTACATAAGACACCTTCGTAGAGTGTAAGGCCACTGACAGTGAAACTAACGTTTTTTACCTGTAACAAAAAAAATATATTTTCAACAACACAATTATTATAGAGATATTAATGTTTATTAAACCTAGGCAGAATATAACCTTCCGTCGCCAGTGGCAGTCACATTATCCACATGTACTTTATGTATTGTTACATAACACACATAAACATAACATACCCTCACGACCCTATATCCCTGATGGGTTAGCCAGAGGCACACTGATTGTTGCCGTCATGGTGAACGGAACATATAGAAGCCCACATTTCACCGAGGGAATTTGAACCCAACGTGGCAAGGGCCGAGCCTACCGTTATTCGGGTTGCTTAGGTTTTATATCGGTGTTTTTCATCACCGGAGAGAGCCGCAAATTGTACAATGAACACAAAGTATGTGTATCGGCCAGATTTGATCTCGAGACCACCGGGTTCCGAGCCAGCGTGTTTAACCACTGGGCCACGACGCTCTGTATTGTCCAGCTAGATCGTATCATTATGTGTATATTTATTATGTGGTTAAAATTAAGATTCTTGACAATTTTAAAGTACTGTGTAAATGCTCACTTTAGTAAAAGTATATTGAATTTTTAATGTATTTATTTTTTTAATGAAGATACTAACGAATTTATATTGCTCAATAACAGAGATAAAAATCGTTACTATTGTTGAGTTTAATAATATTTTGTCTCTATTTAAATAAAGATTTTTAGTCCTTACCAAAATACAAAATAATAGGTATTGTACTATAGTTTTTCATTGTAATATCAACAAATAACATCTGTGTACAATTTTTGAGGCAATGTTATCAAAGGCAACGAAATAAGGTTTTCCCATTAGGAGAGCTTTCATAAGGGATCTAACTTCATTTAATCCCTTTCGCATATTAACAAAGAGAGGGATTGTGAAAATTTCATTTGATGTAAAAATGTAGGACCTTTTTAGGTAATAAATGCATAGTGAAGAATTCAATATTCCGTTCGAAGTCACAATATTACTTAGAAATAACTGGTGTATTTTTAAATATAACGAATTAATAATAAGGTGACTGCAGTTAATTACAAAAAACAATAAATCAAGTCACAGTATAATCATCCAGTAAGATATCTACATACAAACGTGCCACTCTCGGTTTGAATGTGTGCGTGCGCGTCGCGCGCCGTGTCGCGACATCACGCACACGCTAGCATAAAATAGGGAGGCTAAGGGAGGCGGCAGTACGGACGGGCTGTGCCGCGTGTCTGTGTGCACGCTAGGCTTATAACTCGGCGGGCGGCCTTAGATAGCCTACTGTATGGTTTATACTGTGGTCAAGTGTTACACCTTGTCACGCGTTACACCACAACTTAGGAAGTCATGTGCACATCGAACGTTCAATAAATACGCGAATGTGATCGTTTGAGTGAAAAAAAACAAAGCCAAATGACATTTTGAAATTATTCTTACACATAATATGAGGGAGCGAATAGACGATTAAAGTTGTCGTGAGTGTGATCGAGATGAGATTTGACGCTATGAACGGCATTCCAACTATACCTTGGTCTTCTCTATAAGGTAACGACAGGATTTATATGGTAGAGTAAGTGAATATTCTTCACTGCATTCTTTAACAACAACAATAGTTTACAAGCAAGTATACATTTATCATCAAACAACATACATACAGTTGACGAAAAAACGTATGCATGTTTTTATGTTTGTAAAAGAGTAAATCTAAGTAGACAAAGTGGCCGGCAACACCTTGTTGTGCGAGCATGCATTGCTGGCTTCCTTTCTGGCCTAAGCCGACGACGCCTTACCAAAAGGGATATGAATACCGAACCGCGCGCGGACGGCCGGCTCATCCGCGTGACTCTAAAACCAGCCTTACACCTTGTCACGCGTTACACCACAACTTAGGAAGTCATGTGCACATCGAACGTTCAATAGATACGCGAATGTGATCGTTTGAGTGAAAAAAAAACTAAGCCAAATGACATTTGAAATTATTCTTTAACAAATGAGGGAGCGAATAGACGATTAAAGTTGCCGTGAGTGTGATCGAGATGATATTTGACGCTGTGAACGGCATAGGTGTAACGATACATTGGTCTTGTCTATAACGTAACGACAGGATTTATTTGGTAAAGTAACTGAATATTCTTCACTGCAGTCTTAAACAACAACAACAGTTTACGCAAGTATAAATTTATCATCAAACAACATACATACATTTCCAGTTGATGAAAAAACGTATGCATGTTTTTATGTTTGTAAAAGAGTAAATCTAAGTAGACAAAGTCACCGGCAACACCTTGTTGTTAATATAGTTGTGAATTATTGTGTGAACATTAACGTGTTTCACGACAGTTTCTGCGAAACGGAGTTTGGTTTGGTAAGCACAGTTACGCTGTTAATATATTCTAGCAATTGTTAATTATATCACTGGCTTTCCCAGGAAGGAACACAGTAATGAAAATAATAAATAACAATTACTATAATGCCCGCCATTTTTAAGACATACGTTTTGACATTACAACGCTAAGTACCGTTTACAACTTACGCTGTCAATCGAAATAAAACAGAAAACATTACGCTGTCAAGTACGCGAAATCAAATTGTGACTCCAAACCTGTTTACTCACAGTAATAAATAATTGTTAAGAACCATGAAGAAACACATGATTAGACTGCTTAAAATCTTCCATTAAAATTATACCAAAATACTTTGATACTTTAAAAAGTTATGGTTTTTAATCGTTTCTTTGCGAACTGTATTTTTTAGGTCACGACAGGTTGACAAGATTTCAGTGCATTAGCAATGAATGGCGATAATTTTATTTTATTTTTGAAGCCACTTTTCGTTAAATAATAAACTTAAAGAGGTTTCAATAAAAGAACCTAAATGGATGTTTCATAACATTTCCACGATTATGGTCGATTGTCAAAATAGAAAATTTTATTACTACATGCATTGGTGTCTCATAAATGATACAGTGTCACACTTAGCACTTAGAGTGCTTACTTTTTGCGAGATCGCGATGTTGCGATTTAAGGTTTTTAAGGTTATGTACGGTGTGTATTGAGCTTTACTTTCTACGTAACATTTAATTATCTTGGAAACTTTGGTTTTCATTCAAAATCCAACATCAATTAATTAATGGTATAAGTTAGAACCGTCTTACTTACCTAGGCAATATTCTATCTCATTGCGTTACACCCGACTTTTATAAAGGAGAACAACCATTTCGTACCCAAAAATGAAAGTGCCGGCCAGACAAAAATAATACTGGCATCCTATTGGAAATGACGCCCTGAAAGTTTCTTTATAGCACAAGAACTGTCTACAATTAACCCTTAGACTGCTACTTGAGTTTTAAAAAAAAAATACTATGGTTTCCTAGGATTAATGGATGAACGGATTTCACTTTGTGAGGTCTCGTTAGATTCGTCTTTACTGTGAGAGTGACACTTGGTGTATCAAAATTAAAAAAAACAAAATGGCGGACTTTTGGCGCTTAATTAAATGTTTTCACGCTCTGCAGCCTGAACGGCTTGGCGGATTTTAGCTGGAGGGGTGTCGTCTGATTCGAATTTACTGTAAGAGTAACACTGGGTACATAAAATTAAGAAAATATAAATAAAAACATAAATAAAAAAAAATAAAAAAAGATTATTATTACATACCTTGTGTTACTCTCACAGTAAATAAGAATCTAACGACACCCCTAAAGCCAAAATCCGCCTAATCGTTCAGGCTGCAGAGCGTAAAAACATTGAATTTGGCGCCAAAAATTTTGTTTTTTTTATTTTGACACACCCAGTGTTACTCTCACAGTAAAGACGAATCTAACGACACCTCACAAGCTGAAATCCATTAATCTATTTATTCAGGGAAATAATGTTATTTTTGTTATTTCAAACTGAAATAGCAGTCTAAGGGTTAATTGTAGACGGTTGCTGTCCTAGTGAGAAATCTTCAGGGCGTCATTTTCAATAGGAATCCAGTATTATTTTTGTCTGGTCGGCACTTTCATTTTTGGGTATATTTTGTTCGAGACTTGGTTGTTCTCCTTTGAAAACTTCAAGTCCTTCTCCTCAAAAACGGACAATGTATAAAGCACGAAAAGTTAACTTAACAACGCAACATTAAAATTAAGCCATAAAAACCGAATAGAGCTTCGTCGGGTCGTAAAATTTTACGCCATAGCTTGCTGGCGAATATGGGCACGTAAGTGCAGTGTGCTTATAGATGCACCGATGCATCGATGTACTTTGTATAGTATCGTACACTTATCGCCTGTTGTTAACCTGTGAATTAAAGTGTGCTCCTTAGCCAACTACACACATCAAAAGTGTCTAGGGATATCTCAAGCATTTTCATACAAAATATAGCTATTTGGGAGGCTGTAAAAATCAAAATATTGATACCAACGTAGAAATTTTTAGAACACAGTAACTGCTATATCTGCCCTTTCAGATTGTATAAAGAAATTCATTGTGGTAGCATAATTGTACAATCGTAAGGACGTTAAAAAAAGACAGATTTTTCTTTTAAAAGGTGTCAAAATTTTAGCAAAATCAAACGATTTTTTCTGTAATATTATTAACCTTTATCTTATGCCTGTGTCCTCGCGTTATTCTAAGATAATGCTGAACTTGTAAACAAACTTAACTTCATGAAATATTTGAAAAATGATATCCCTATGATATCCCTAGACAGTTTTGATGTGTGTATATTACCGTATTGTTTGTATTGAATACTAAATTACTTGTAGAAAGATAAGATACTCAAAATATAGGTACATTAATAAACAGTGAGCAGGTATTTCAGCAGTCTTATTGACACAAATATATCTCTTCTTGACGAAGTTGGGTAGAGTATTATCTACAGGAAAACAAGATTTTTGAACTGATTTTTCGATAAATAATTCGGGGAAGTTTGGTTGCGTATAAACAAAAACATGAATCAAAAGAAAGCAAATGAATCTCAAAGTGTGCGCAAAAGTGTATCCTTAACCCGTAGTGTCCATGTAAAGAAAGCAGGTCTAAAAGACCGAACACGTCCATAAGTGTTTGAGCAAAGCCGCGAATATTGGAAGGTTGAGTCGGAGCGTGCTAAGACCGCAGTGTTATTGTAAGGCGCAACGCACACTCACGCTGTTTAGATTCGATCACCAGCCATGTAAATGCGAGCTACGTTCTAGTGTTCCTTTCGAGATATGTATCGATATCTAGAAGTTAAGTCGATATTTTAAAAGGAAGCTATACAATTTTAAGTGATTGCTCACTTCAAAGGGTCAAGTAGTTTTGACAGTACAAATCGAACGGTAAAAAAATATGTTCGTTTATGTTTAGTGTTGGATTTACCTACCAACATTTAAAAAACTTTTTTTAAAAGAAGGCTTCAAATCTCAAAATTGTTTGCGCGCTTTTGCTCAGAAATAAGTGAGGTTCACAATTGTAATGCCTAACCTATTTATTTATCTGTCTAAATAAAACAAATAAGATGGTAAAGCAAGGCAATCCTCACTGAGCCCGCGTGTTGGAGTATAGCTCGCGCCACCTCAAAGTTGAGGTGAAGCCTGTGCCCAGCAGAAGGACTTATTTAAAAAAGAAAAAGACTTCATTTTTTATATAAATAATATTATTATCTATCATTCCTATTGGTCCTGTCGTTAAGATTTAACCTCTGAAGTTCAGTGAACTTCAAAACCTAATAACGAATACTATGTACTAACCCGAGGAGGTCACGAACCAATCGTTTCAAATTTGAAGTGGTGAATAGTTGTATCAGTTAGCGGCCCCACATTTTAATCCCAACTTGGGAACCAGCCGAAACTATTTCTCACAAACAACCAAAACTTCTGCTATTCAATTACTCGCTGTTACCTATCACGCGGCACTTTAAACCATGATATATTTTATTAATTTATTTGACGTTAACTGGTCGTAGTTTGCCCGAGAAGCCACCATATTATCATGATATGTCCAGTTTTTTCAAGACTTGAATGCAATTGCAACCATTTGTGTTTAATGTTGCTGTGAATTAAAAAAGGTTTCACGAAGTGCAACAAGTGTTAAGTCCACAATTATTCAAGTGATTAACTTGATTTTATGATGAAAATCTGCGGTAGGATTTAAACACTTTTAATGTACGTTACAACAACTCGTTTAATATATCAACTGCTGGAAGGACTGATGCGATACCAAAGATAATAGTAGTAAACAACGGCCAGATTATCCAGACCTTTGAGCTGCAATGAAGCCTAAATAGGCTGATAATATTTACTTTACTCACTATACTTCACTCACATCGCCCGAATAAATTCTTGTATCCGAGTTAATTAAGTTTTAATTGAACCATAAATTAATTTATTAAAAATTCATTATTAAAAACAGGGATAGGGGCGATGTTTCGCCGGTTCAACGAGCCATTCCGTCGTAAATGGCTTTCGAGTGGTCGTTAATTTACTTAATTGTTGTATTCTCGTTATAAATTCGCGAGATTAAGCCGTTACGTTGAGATCGCGCAGTGTGCGTCGCGGCTTACACGCGAGATAATTATTACGATATATTCAACGAGAGTCTGTGTACAGAGGCGCTCACATCACACATACATACATAGGCACACTGATTGTTGCCTTCATGGTGAACGGAACACTCAGAAGCCCACATTTCGTCACAGCGTCATGGCCTAGTGATTAAACACTGTCTCGGAACCCGGTGGTCTCTAGATCAAATCTGGCCGGAACACACCTACTTTGTGTTCATTGTACAATTTGCGGCTAACTCTCTGGTGATGGAAAACACCGGTATAAAACCCAAGCAACCCAGATAACGGAGGTAGACTCGCCTGTTACCACGTTGGGTTCAAATTCCCTCGGCTCAGGCTTCAAATGTGGGCTTCTGAATGTTCCTTTCACCATGACAGCAACAATCAGTGTGCCTTTGGCTTACCCATCCATTAGGGATATGGTCGTGAGGGTATGTATGTATGTGAAAATGTTAAATTGCTTGCCAACGATTAGTTTTAATTTAATGACCTATAAAGTAGAACAATTACATTTTAACAATTTTATTTATGATCTTGATTTTAGGTTTCTTAAGATCATTATTCTTCGTTTGAAGAAACCCAATCAAAAGAGTCCATTCTTTGAATGAGATCATGTTTTTTTTTAATTACTAACAAGTTTTGTTTTGATTTTTCTAACAATTTATTGACTAAGTATCAATCGTTTCAAATTGCATTACGTCTCGCTAAATGGCGTCAATGCATGTACTATTGCTAACTACTTGCCATAATTAATCTAAATTAGTCAAACTGACACTTAATGAAGTGTTTCACGAAAGAGCAATAACTTAGAATAACGAGACTGCCAGCTAAAATAACGATGCTATTATAGTATAACTAAGCTAGTAACTACTCTAAATATTACTGATTTAATAACGTAACATAACGTACCCTCAAGATTTATACGCAAGCGGGGCAGTCGGAGGCACACTGATTGTTGCCGTCATAGTGAACGGAACAATCAGGTGCCCACATTTCGCGATCTGAATTTGAACTGAACGTGGTCTAAACCTTTTTTAACACTTGGTAAGCCTACCGCCGTGATCTGAGTTGCTGTGTTTTTTTTATCGGTGTTTTTCATCAAGTAGTACAATAAGTTATGCACTCTGGCTCGGAGCACATGTGGTCCCGGGTTTAAATCCGGTTGAGACACCGACTTTATGTTCATACTACTTGCGGCTAACTTAACGACCGATTTGGAGTAATAGTTCAGAAGTGAGCTATTACACTGGAGGTCGCGGGTTCGATTCCTGCACAGTACAAACATCCGTGTGCATGAACATTGCTGTTTGTACTGGTCTGGGGTTTCCAATGTATATTGAGTAGGTAGTATGCATTTACAAAAGAAAATAATTTCAGTAGGTTTTCCGTTGTCTAGTATCCCGTAGAATCATTTAATTACTTAATTTGGGGCTATATAGCGGTCGCTGTGTGGAATAATATCCAGTGATATTTATTATTTTATTTTATTTATTTAGTTATCAGCGTATAGTATCCATCATAATCCTTGAAGTTTAATTCGGTAAAACATACCTAATCCATAAACTGATGTTTTACTGCACCCAAAACATAACGACAGCAATAACGTTACACACCCTACTAAATATTATTAGAAGCCCACAGAGCGTTGGCAGCAAAAGCAAGCACAAAGTACATAGAAATAAGAAAAACAAAATTTGCACTTACATTAACAGGCCTAAAGTACTCGTAAAATAAAAATATCGGCGCGAATATTCGAGGGGAGGTCGGGGAAAAAGGATAAACATGTTAAAGGGTGCTGTTGACTGTTCGCTATCCGCAAAGAAAACACTCACGATTGTGCGAGGAGGTCGGGGTAGAGTCAATCGAAACGGAGACTGGGTGCCTTGGAACTCTGTTAGGTTATGTTTGATCGGAGTGGGGGAACGGAACGCAATGCAATCATTTAAAAAAACATTATTTTTATAACACTGGCTGGAAATAGCTGGAGTGTTATATAGTTTGAGTTATGCTGCTGACATAAGACCCAACTTGCAATGGCTTGTAAAGGTTGATGTAAATAATAAAAAGGCTGCCTAGACTATGCATTGCTATAAATGTTCCTAGCCATAATATATTTGTTTATGTGCAATAACGAATATTTACCCGTAGATCTCTTTATTAATTTTAAATTATCAGAGATTTTATCGCGTACAACTCACATACTACACGAGCGATTTACTTCCTCAGTCAAAAAACTCAAACTAACGTACTAAACTGCGAGTTGGTGACAGGACATTTCAATCGTTAAACCACTGTTCAGCATTTAGTATGTTCATACAGTTACATCTGAGCAACATACTTACGTTCCATTATAAATTAATTAGTTACAATACCTACCGTGTAACCGTTACGCTAACACGCCAGATCTGGCTAATATTTAACATCTAGCAGGAGAAGACATCTACTAATTTCGTAATAGAATTCCGGGCTTGTTAGTGCACCACGCGCGCGGAATACATGCCTCGGACGTGGAGCGAGCGGACCGTAGGCTTCACTGGTAGCGGGCAGGACGCATAGGCGGAAGCGGGGAAGTTTAGATGGCAATTTTTTAAAACGTGAAGCTTTTTTAAAATAAAATATAGTAGGCTCCCTATTGTAAGATCAATTTAGTTTCTCATTTTTGGTGTGTTTTAAGAGCTTCCTTGTTCAGCTGAGCGTCATGACAACCGTGTGCAAAGTATTAAAATATTGTAGGCTATTTATTAATTAGTAACTGCACAAAAAATGTTACAATAGACAATATTTTGAATACTCAAATGACAATAAATAATTCATAATTCATAATTCTTTATTGCTCATGTGGTTTAACAAGGTCTTAAAACTAAAAAGTACAACACATGACCCTGTGAGGGCATTGCAACATACTCAAACAATAATTGCTTAACAGCTAACATTTCTTACAATTGAATTTATATTGTTTTTAGATATAAAGCATTATAAGCACATTATTATTATCATTTATAACATTTTTTCATTTCATTATATATTCACAGTAGTCTTACAAATGTCATAATAGGAAATAAGTATTATTAAATTATTGTAATGAGTGGTTTTTATTAAATTATAACCAATGGAAATCGAATTACCTAAATAAATTTTTACTATTTAAATATTCGTCTAGGCTATAAAAGCATTTGTTTATTAAATATTGTTTTAGCTTTCTATTGAAATTTGTGTATTTTTGTTCATTTTTAATATCTGTAGGTAATTTATTATATACTTTGATAGCCATATAATAGGGGCTGGTATTTAACATTTTTATTCTAGATGTTGGTAGGTATAGCCGTCCTTTGTGTCTAGTATTTATGTTATGTGTGTCCTGTAACTTTTTGAATAAATTATCATTTTTATGAACAAATGTAGCTAGTTCGTGTACATATATTGATGTTAATGTCATTAATTTGTATTTAATATAGAAGGGTTTGCAGCTTTCTGTATTATTTATTTGGGCTATTATTCTCACACACTTCTTTTGTAACAAAAACAGGTCATTAGCATCTACGCTATTACCCCACAACATTATCCCATATTTGAGCCAGGAGTATGCATATGCATAATAAGCAGAGAGAGCTGTTTTTGTATTTGTGCAGAGCTTAATTTCAAACAAAGCGTACGTAAATTTCGACAGTTTAGTTTTTATTACATCTATATGGGATTTCCAATTTATGTTTGTGTCGATATGTAGCCCGAGCAAGTTGAATGTTTCTACAGCCTCTATTTGTGTGCCGCCTAAAGTGGTATTTAAGTTCAATGGAGTTCGTGTATAAGGATGAAACTGTATTATTTTTGTCTTCGACAGATTTATTTCAAGGTTGTGGTCTGTTAGCCATAACGTAATATCCTCTAGTGTACTTCTGATGAGGGTGTTAGGATCAGAGTTCTTTTCACATTGGATTAAGACAGACACGTCATCTGCGAATAGTACAGGCAATGCTAATTCATGGTTTAGGATTTTTGGAAGATCGTTCACGTATATCAAAAATAACACGCAGCCAAGAACACTTCCTTGAGGAATAGAACAGGTTAAGTCTCTCATTTTCGAATTTATTATTTCTATTTCATTAGTTTTTTCGTTGTGGTGTTCCATTTGTACTATCTGTTTCCTATTCGTAAGGTATGATTTGATAATCGCCTATCTTATGATAATAATTAAATATTCCGTGAAGTAGAACTTACATTAGTCCTCGTTTTTAGAATGATTGCATGTAGACTATTGAAATGACATACCTGTAACAAAACAAAAAGTTCATTAGTTTGGTGTTAATACATAGTAGTAGGTACAGCTGTAGTTGTTATGACCTAGTACTGAACTTGAAGAATCGACACTATATTAGATCAAATATACTCAAAACTGCGACATATTGTACATAATAATAATAATAGGTTCACATACAGCTGAATAAGGTCAAGATTTAAAAAATGAGACTATTTTACATATAGATCAATACATTTCTCAGGAATTTTAGTCCCTACCTACAAGTATCACATCTCTAACTTATTTCCCAAACCAGGACAAACTCCAACATCCCCGCTACCGTACAGGCCGCATCCCCGCCCGCACCACACGTCGCCCGCCCGCGGCATCCGGGGATTAAACGGATTATAGGCACGAAGACACGGGTGTTTTTCCTTGTTAATAATTACAGCCGGCAATAGCGCTACGTGCCATATTAGGCCGGTTCTAAAACGGAGCGGCCAAGTATGGTCAAATGGGACATACCCGCCCTTTGGTGCAGAAGACACGCTCTGCACTTGTTCAAGGAATCATGCCGTGTGTGGCCAGGAGCAAAAAGCGAGGAGTGGACATATATGGTTCGGAAGGTGTAATTATAACTATGCCCGTGCCAGAGCCTGTGGCTTAGTTGTTAAGGACGATAGTCGTTGTAAAGTAACGCCGGCGCGTCGGAAATGGGATGGGTGACAACCCCGACCGAAATTTAGTGATGTATTTTTTGGGAATTTTCGTGTCTCGTGCACGTTTAACGGTTGGTTCGGGTTTTGGAGTTTGGTTCGTGCCACTTTATAGTTCATGTGGGCCTGTGCCCAGCCGTGAGACGCATATAGGCTGTCGTTACCGGGATAGGCAAAGGCTCTAACCATAATGTTCGCCGATTAAAGACAGCTCTTGACCCTTTTGGAGATTTCTTGCACTTTAAAAGTGGTACGTTATGTGGACTGCCTGTATCCTCTAGTCTAGATGTTAGTTTTTCTTTTCATCTTATATGGACTTCACCGTTTGAAAATTAAAATTTAAAAAAGCAAAAATCAAGGAAGTTTCACATCTAAGATGTGGTTGGATTGTTTACAGTAGCTTCGCATTTACGCTCTCTTGATTTGTCTTCACAAAACGATGTAATTCATACTTACGCCCACAAGCTGCCAGCCCGCCGGCCACTTTCTGTCGTTTATTTTATACAAGACTAGAACCCGGCTTCGCACGGGTGGACTGGTATGTTATTATACATTTATTTATTTATTAAATAAATGGTTTAATAAATAAATAAATGGTACAACACCACACATCTAAATAAAGCCAAACTTCCCATCACGTGCAATAATATATGAATGTACAATATTTCAATACCTTGATTTCAAGCTAGAGTAACTCCCAATTAACTGTGTTTCAAAACATGATTTATTTGCATCTTATAATTTTAAAAAACAATGAGTTTCCAACAGATTAAACAAAATATGAATAAGTATGTGAAGCCGTTGATTTGAACTTAAACATTCATATTCGTACAACTCTATTCACAACTCAATTCACTAGCACATTTCGATACCTCCTACGTAAGTTGTTGTATCCCACAAAAATGCGATTTGGCGTTTTTACTAAAAATGAGCTTTATTATTAGTAATCTATGCATAAAAAAATTAAAACTTACGAAAACACAACTATTTCATGCAATTTCAAGACGTAAAGAGTTGTAACTTTTCAACGGGAACGGACTACAACACTGTATAGTCCTTGACAACCGTTTACGCGGGGCGTGGGGCGGGGAAGATCGCGCGCTCGCGTGTTGTATGGGTTAGATAAAACAGACTACGCCGGAGAGAGGATTGAGACGGTCCGTGTGTCAAGCGCTTCAAGTTTTCAATTTTTTCTTATTTTGACAGGCAATAATTAGGATCATGTATTTTTGTAAAGGTTCCAACTAAAAATGTTGTAAAGATTACATACAACAGTATACGTTGTCAAGTAACCATTCAATAATGTTGTATGTTTTACATACAACATTTTACGTTGTTCAGCGAATATAAGAAAATGTTGTATGTAATACATACAATATTTTACGTCGTAAAGCGTTCATTAAAAGAAGTTGTATGTAATACATAGAATATCTTACGTTGGAATAAAATAAAAATAAATGTGGTATGTAGTAAATTATAATGTTTGAATCGAAAGTTGATAGTCAAAATTAAGTTTTTGTGTATGACTTGCGATATTTATTAACTTTTGTTTTATTTTTTACTTAATGTTACGACATATTCCTACATTTTTAGTTAAGTAATTTATACAGCGCTTTATCTTTACTGATTCACCGATAAAGAGCATTAACCTTGATCGTTTAATTAATAGCTTCCTTACAAGCAATGAAATTTCATATTTCATTTTTGTTAGATAGTGATATTTTTGTTTAGTAAGCTACGTCGAGTCTTCACATCGTCGATCCCACAGTGCCTAAAGACAAAAGTCTTCAATCAGTGTGTTCTACCCGTCATAACATACGGAGCCGAAACACGGCTAGTCCACAAATTTAAAGTCACTCAGCGGGCTATGGTGAGGGCTATGCTCGGCGTTTCTCTGCGAGATAAAATCAGAAATGAAATGATACGGCAGAGAACCAAGGTTATCGACATAGCCCACCGGATTAGCAAGCTGAAGTAGCAGTAGGCTGGCCATGTTAGTCGTAGAACCGACAACCGTTGCAATAAACGTGTTCTTGAGTGTAGACCGCGTCTCAGCAAGCGCAGTGTAGGACGTCCTCAGGCAAGGTGGGGTGATGATCTGCGCAGGATGACTGGCAGGAACTGGATGCGAGCAGCCGAAGATCGAGTACAGTGGCGTGGAAAAGGAGAGGAAACAACATAAAGTCAGGCAGTGTCTCATTACTAAATTTGTTCCATCGCACCTAGGCTAAGACCATATTACCAGGGACGAAGTGATAGCCCGCAACCGGGTTTTACCAAATGTTTTGTTTGGTAACGAAGAGTCACCAAAACCAATAGTTATATTCGATGCAACCTGTATATACATAGAAAAAAGTTCTAACTTTTTATTTCAACGCCGCAGTTATAGCCACCATAAGTATAGGAACTTAATAAAACTATTTATGATCGTTTGCGCAGATGGATATATTTCGGACAACTGATGCTGATATAATGAAAATGATATTGCAAAACCATGATGGACCCATTAAAGACTGACCGTTCCACTTTTTTTCCATGAAGAAGACTCATTTATTCTGGACAGAGGCTTTCGGGATTCAATTCCTTTAATAAAAACATATGGCTATGTTGCTCACATGCCGCCAACCAAACGACCAAACGACCACAAGACACGCAATTAAGCACTGAAGAAGCTAATAAATCACGGCTCATCACAATGGTGCGATTGGTCGTAGAAACTATAAACGGGAGATTCAAGCGCGACTTCAAGATATTTAGAAACAGAGTATTTAACAAACATGTGCCGCATATATTTAAAGATTTTAAAATTGCTGCAGCTTTAATTAATTATTTTCAAGATCCTTACGGAGACACTCCATAGACAGAAGATTTCATTGAAATAATTAATCAAAATATCGGCGCCCCAATCAATTATCTGATTATGTGGAGGAAAATAATATAAGCCGACAAGGAGTGTCGTTTCACAAGATGACTGGAAATGATCCGAATATACCACAATTAACAATTGAAGAGTTACACCTATCACGTGAGGTTAGCACGGTCGTATTGCAGTGAGCATTCGAAAGCTGCAAGAGTATTTAATATGGAAATATATAGACATCCAGCGGCAATAGAGAGCAGAAACAATAATACTTTAATCAGGTGCAGAATTCATTCGCGACACGTTACGACAAATATTATACTCATATTATGTTTGACGAGAATCCATTTGGAATAAACGCAATAACGGAATATTACTGCTTATGCTATCATGGTAAAAGGACATTGGGAAATTGCGCACACGTCATTAGTTTTGTAAATTACTTAGGGTGGGCTAGACATCAAGATCACTTTTAACACTAAGCAATTGGTATGGATTTTGTTTCAAGAGATATTATAGAAATTCAATAAAACTTTACATCGACATACCTACCTATTAGTTTTATTTTTATTTGTTTCAATCCGGAAACCTAAGTGCTAGATCATAATCATCATCATTTCAACCCATAGATATCGACTACTGAACATAGGCCTCCTCCACCGCCAATTGATAGATGCTACTAAATAATCGAAAACCTACCACGATTTCAATGAATCCTAAGTTGATCGTTGTATTAAGAGTTTATTATATATCTAGCTGCATCTCTTGATCACCCAGATACATACCATAGCTATTGTATCGTCATTTAATTACATACAAATACGAATTTTATAGATGATAGGCGTTTTGCGTTTTTTTAGTAAATCGCCTGAACAAAAACATACAGCAATATTTTTTGGTGTTAGTCATTGACTTCGAACATAAAATAAATGTAATTTAACAATACACAATATACCAAAAAAAATTGATATGTTACGTTTCTGTCGGGCCTGGTTTTTTTTTGCATGGGATGTGTCCATTCTTCTTTGGTATTAATAATTGAACTTTTATTTCTTAACTGACAAAATTTATTCAATATCAATAATATGCACTTGAAATTTTATTCTATGTGTATTGTTAATGTGACATACAGTGAGACTAAAATAAACATTTTCGGTGAATATTGTTGTAACTATCATTTACAACAGCTAACTTTTTTTTAAACTTCATAATAAAATATTGTAAGTATAAGATACAACTAAAGATAAAACCAAGACTCCGCCGTATGATCTTGTAAGTATGAGATATCACAGCTGGCACAGTCTGTGTTCCGCAGTATAATGTTGTATGTATGAGGTACAACAGTTTTCACAGTCTGGATTCCGTGGTAAAATGTTGTAAGCCACAATTCTCAGAAAATACGCAATTATTTCATAAATTTGTTTCAACAAAATCAATAAAACCATATATTTTATTTACATAAAAAAAATCACAAAGCTACATAAATAAATGCAGTTTCTAGGCCAATTTGAATGTTTAAAACGCTCTCCTGTAAAATTGCAGTTTTGGGGATACAACAACTTACGTAGGAGGTATCGATTTGAATTAAACTGATTTTGTTTTTTTAACGAATAAAAAGAACAATCTTCATGAGGGTTGAATGGAATATCATTATAATAGAAAACTGTTTAAAACCATCAAAATAAATACCACGTAAAAACATGAACGGATTCATTGTTGAGCATTCTTCATTCACATTTTGCTGCGATTCTAAAAACTAATTAAATTTATTGCAGAGATAAAATCAGTTCACGCTGAAAAACTAAATTTAAACGTGAAATAAAAATAAATATCATCGGACATTAACCTGAACAGCGCCATCTAGCTCCGAACTACGCAAAGCTCGTACTATTGGAACTAGACAATGGAAAACGAACTTTAATATTTTTTTGTAAATACATACACAACTAGCAGCCGCCCGCGACTTCGTCTGCGTGGACTTATCTGTATGTGAAAAAAAAACCCGCTTTTCTGTTGTAATTTTTCTGAATTTTCTTTGCTATAAACCTCACGGAGCCCAAGACGAATCCAACGAATGCAAAACCGTGGAAATCGGTTAGTGCGTTCTGGAGTTTAGCGTCAGGAAGGAAAACCCGACTTATTTTTAAATAGTAGAATATACACAGGCCACACACATACCAGTACAAACAGACACAAACGCACACGAATGTTTTATTGTGCGGAGATCAATAAATTGCAACACACAGTAGGAGGTATCATTTAATTACTTTGTGGAATTCCGAGAGTAAATTAAAGTTGTTAGTTGAAAAAAAATGGTGATACAATTTTATATGAGACTATCTACGAGTATATAAAACAAAGTTGCTCGCAATCGATAGTCCTAACATGAAACGACTATATTTTAATTTTATAGGCAAAATAAAGTTATCATAGAGTTCTAATTTACAGTACTTACGAGTCGACGTAAAGTTTCAATTAAGATTCGAGCGATTAAGTGAGCGAATTAATTTTAAGATTCGTTCGATTCGTTAATTGAATTTCGGAACTTTGTAAGTTAATATTATTGTGATTGGCAGTTGGGAATTTATTAATTTTATAAAATAGTTCATGATGTTAATTTCCGATTCCTATCTAATAGCCTATTATGACAAGCACAGACATCTTTAATGAATTATGTTGGTGGAGGAGGCATCTTATTTAGATACCTTTATCATACATGAGTACAGATGTTATTTAATGTAGTTTGTAGGTACTTCATAATTATGTATTTTGTGTATGTCTATATTTTTTATATTCAATAAATGTCAAAGATACCGCCAATAACTTTTCTGCTTCGCCCAATGGTTGACTTGTAGAGAATGCATTTAGTCCGCCAATCGTACTTTCCTTCCCCGAGCAATAAAGAATAAATAAATAAATGATGGGAATAAGTAAGTTCTTAAAGTACTGATGTCATCAGATTTAAGTGACCCATTTCAGTAGCGACATCTTGTGTAGGTAATGCTTTTTCCTTAGTGCCATCATGCTTCCCTTGTACGTGCGTAGCCGTGTAATGGCTGTGCGTTGGCATGCGATGACAATGCACCAAATGCCTGTCTAGGAATACCTATGTGTGATAACGTCTCTTACCGATCACAAACCAAAGCAGTTTCAAAAATCCTTAATCTAGGAGCCAAATTACGAGTCCAAGATGTCCAAGAGCGCTCTGAGGCAGGAGCGTTTATTTCTCTGAGTTTCCTTCAAAGAAAAACACAGTTTCACCTAAAATCTCGTCTAAAAGCCACTCGACCTCAAACGCTTAAAGTAAACATTTAAATCGTCATCTGACGGGCACGCCATTATAGCGCCACGCTGCGGTGGGCGCGAGAAACGTTTCTTTGACGATAATCAGTTCTCTCAAAGAGTTCGTACTCGCTCGTCCATGAATGTATAATGATGCAGGGTGCATCTTTCAGATCTTTTGTTGTAACGCCCTATTTGTGTATGGAACTTAGGTCTGCGCAAGATGTGGGTTTTAAACGATTTTGCTCTTTTACCGTTGGATTTACAAGGCTGTATCGTCACCGTCGTGTTAAATAACTGACACCTTTACCGAAATTCACTTTATAACATTTTTGAATATTGGAAAGTGTGATCTACATTTCAGTCTTTAGCCCGTTGCGATATGTATAATACTCGCTTTGATATCTTCGTTTTAGTAAACCTATTGACCATATATTACAACAAGGTTTGTACTAGAATTTCCGTGGAACAATTGAATAACTGGTAAATAAATTAAATAACTACATAACAAGGGCCACTACAATAAAAACAAAGTCAATAAGATACTTTGTTGAATTCTGCCACAACTCACTCCAAAACATTGTTACAAAATTTAGCTGTGGCAAAATTGAATAAATGCGCTTGTTTAATTTTTCATTATAAAAATGATACTTAAACATAATTTTGAGATTGATAAGTGTGCTTAGTCAGTTTTTCCTGTTTAAAGTCGTGAATAAAAATCAAGCTTATATCAAGCAAACTAAATAGGTAATCCAAAAACAATAAAATTGTAACATGTATCTGAATCCAACCTCTGACAATTAACTTCAGATTACACCCAAAACAAATATTCAAATATGAAAATTAAAATAAATCAAGATGACTATTCCGATTCAACATCTAGCTCATTGACGTCAAGTTGAACTGATGATGCAGGCAAACTTTTACGACGATACGATGCATGTAGTTCACGATTTTGAAGGCCATATTCAGTAATTGCAGCAGCAGGTGTACTTCTTGTTTGTAGACTAGGCTTGTTTAACGTATCTATGGATAATAATGCCCGGAAATTGATTTTCAAAACGTAAGCATTTGATTCTCAACCAAGCGTGGCGATTCCTGGCTACGGGGGCGGTTATGGTAACCGCGAAGCAGGGGGTGCTAGGAATCCCCGGGTAAGATCCAACTGCCACCATTGACGACTCGACCTGGCAACATTTAACTCGCGCACTCAGAGGCTCGACGCGAACCTCGTGGAGTTGGGAGAATTGATAAGTTACATTGGGATATTTTTGGGTTATCTGAAGTCCGAAGAGAGGGGGGAGGGGAGGGAGGACTCGATAACCCTGCAATCCGGTAACTTACTATACCACGGAGAGGGCGACCAACAGTCCCTAAGTGGTGTTGGGTTCATCTTCACAAGTGTGTCAACAACGTGATCACTATCGGAAGTGTTTCGAGCAGGGTAGCGTACCTGATACTCAGAAAATCGAAACTACATTCGCTGAACGTCTTTCAGGTCTACGCTCCGACTTCAAAACACGACGATGTCACGGTGGAGGCTATGTATGAGGAGATTTCTAAAGCCATGCATAGCCATAAAACCCACAACACAGTTGTGGAGGGGGATTTCAATGCGAAGTTGGGCCAACTTGGATTTAGGCAACGGAACAATAGGGGCCAGATTATTGCTGGCCGACTTCATGGAGAAGGAGAACCTCTTTATGATGAACTCTTTCCTCAAGAAGCCCGTAAACCGCAAATGGACCTGGATCAGTCCGGACGGTAGGGTCAAAAACGAGATCAATTTTATCACGACGAAGAAACATATATTCAATGATGTCGCTGTGATCAACGCTGTTAAGACAGGAAGCGATCACCGCATGGTCAGAGGCACATTGAATATCGACGTTTAAGGGAGCGCGACTGATGACATCCACGCTACGACCTATAGCGGCTAAAATTCGCAAACCCGAGTGCTCTCAGCTTCAAACCCGCTTCGAAGCTCTTGAGAACAGCAACGATGTGGATGTATACCAAAACGCAACCATGTCCGTCCGATCACAGAACCAGAAATCGAAACCAATCCAACTACAGCGAGGCGTGAGACAAGGAGACGCTATTTCTACGAAATTGTTCACAGCTGAGGATATTTTCATGCTTCTGGACTGGAAAAGATGCGGCATTAACATCAATGGCGAGTACCTAACACACTTGCGATTTGCCGATGATGTAATTCTTATGGCTGAGACCTTGGAAGACCTGAACATAATGCTCGAAGATCTCGGTAATGCTTCTTAAAGGAGAGAATCTTCGAGCATGTTGGGACACCTGGGACAGGCAGTCCAGTTAGGTTAGTCCAACCTCGAGAAAGAGATCTCTCGTCAAATTCAGCTCGGATGGGCAGCGTTCGGGAACCTCCGGCATATATTCGCATCCGAAATACCTAAATGTCTCAAGACGAAAGTTTTTGACCAGGGTGTGTTGCCAGTAACGACATATGGGAGTGAGACGTGGTCGTCCTTGAGCCTTCTTATGAGACCCATAGTTCACTATGGGTCTCATAAGAAGGCTCATGGTCACCCAGTTAGCAATGGAGAGAGCGATGCTGGGAATTTCCCTGCTTGAACGAATCAGAAATGATGGGATCCGCGGTGGAGGCCTATGTCCAGCAGTGGGCGTCGGTCGGCTGACATAATTACAGATTTTTTCACCAAAATTGCATAAATAAATGGATAAAACAAAACGAATAAATCAAAAATTAGGTCAGTAAAAGTGAAGCAAAATTAAATAAGCCCTCTTATTCACTGGAAATATTCGTATTAGTTACTTCTTGGGTGTGGCAAAACTTGTTAAGTGACATACAAAAACTTGATAACTGCAACTTAGTTGTAAAAAAAGTGTGTGGCAAAACTAAATAATTACTTTTTTATTTTTCTATTTAAAACAGTGAAAAGTAACATCATGGCAGACTACTTAAATTATGAACGTAAACCTGCTGTATAACATATCGAAAGATCCACAGTAAATTTTCTTCACCTTAAAAAGTTATTGCCATTTTTATGGAAAAAAAACACAAAAACGTGAATATCTCAGAGTTTTGGTTTTGTCAGTTATTTAATTTTGACACGACGGTGACGGTATGTTCTATGAAAGTACTTTTTCATTCGATGCACTGTTATAATTTCTATGAACTTTTTTCTTATCAATAAGAAAAAATTACAAATCATTTTTTTACATTTTCCCAAAATATTACTCGGTTTGAGACCTGTAATTCTTTTAGTTGGTAGACAAATATTTTTTTATTTAACCGTCATAGCACAAGCAAACTTTAAAGCTTTGCTTGATTTTGCCTATTTGCTGTGTGGAATGTTTGATTATTGATTTATGTTTAACAGCATTTGACAGGACGAAGGATTTTGGTATGTATGTATACCTTATGTCTAAGAAAAATAATTACATTATCTAACCGCTGGATTAAACAATAGATTATAGAGTTAACCACCCCATGCATGTATAATGAACGGTGCAGGCTGAATCTCTTTTGTTCTGAGCCTTTTTGTAAAGAAACGTCAGTTCCGTCCTTTGCTTGGAAAACAGAGCTTCGTTTTGGTTGTTGAATTAAATTAATTATACAGGTACTAGTGAAAACTATGTACATTTTGAAAGCCTGAGTTCGTAACGGTGAAATAGACACTGTGCACTAAATTTTCAGTTGATCAAAACACAAGCAGCAACCTTTTAATTAAAATTATATGTGGTTGTGGTTAAGAATCATAGCCAAGGCTTGGAAATCTTAAGTGAGTTAGTAATTCAATTTGAGTGTTTTTTTAGTGTAGTAGTTCAGCTCCAACTATATTATAAGTCAAATTCAGTAATAACTTACCAACATACATTTACAACATCGAAGTCGGCCAATCATACCTTTACTAATTGTTTATTTTTTGGCCAATTTACTATCATTTTCAATACCCATTATCATTATTATTCCTGTTCGCCAAGTTTGTTGATGCCGATGCAAACTTGTTTCTGTACTTGAAAGTCATCTGGAGGAGATCACATTTAGCGATTAGGCCGCCTCAATTGTTCCTGCATTTAATGCAGTTCTTGTTCTGGAGCTGTTACTTTATCAAGACCAATGAAGCTTGCGTCATGTTTGATATCCTGAGCAATGGCCTCCCCTTTTTATTTTCCCAAAAAACCGGTAGTTATCATCCTACAATCAGATCGCAAATAACTTATTGACTTGCGTCAGTAGAGTTGAAACAAATTACCTATTAAAACATTCAGTCCAAACTTCAAAGGAGAGCTTAAAAAAGCGACAGGCGAAGTATTAAACATTCCGCAGCCGACGGAAAAGGAATCAAAAAGGCAGGTCGTTAATGCGTCCCAACCAGATCCAATCCGGAGTAATCTGACGATGACTGAACCGAGCTCCACCGATATCACCAGTAATTGCACCTTAAAAGGCACTATATTAAAATCATCCAGCGAAATGGAAGAAATTTGCTGTCTTAATAAGGGCGAATATTCAGGATATATCAGCAAACTCTTCGGATCGCCCGACTTCTTAATGAAATTTTCGGATTATGACTCTCCAAATCTCCCATCCCACTCTCTCACCTTTAACCAGTAATAAGCCCCTCTCTTTCTACATGTAAAGGTGCAGTTGCGAGTTTTATGTGAAATTTATTCATAACTCTGTAATTTATCCGCGAGAAGTAAAACGCTACGTAATGGAAACAGGGGATAATGTTTTCTTCTATTGCTAGCGAGTTCGGCTTTAATCATGGTATCCCGTAAGTTATCATTTGCAGTAAATAGGAGGAAATTTAATATTCGCCGACGATATTTATGAAGGTTTATTTAGCAGAAGTAATGGCAATGGCGTTATTAGAACATTACAGAAGATTCGGGCTTGCAAACTAGATGGCGTTGACAACGCAAATCTTAATTGTTCGATTTTACCAAACATAGAATAGTGGGTTTTGTCTACTCAATATGTCACTCGTGTGTTTCTAAATTATTATGAGTTTCTTCGAATCATGAAATATCCTAGGGCATAATCCAAAGAGCCCCATCTAGCCCCAAACTAAAAAATAAAGCAAAGCTTGTACTACAAAAGAATCTAATCGTATTTTTGCGAATGTTGTCGTAATAACCTTTTTTCTTATTTTCACAGTTAAAGAAGTACCTACATTACTGCTAACTTTGATAATAGTGTTTATGTAACTTCAGATCTAATGGACCCAGGGTTCATCGCAAAGACGAACAAAGTCAACTTCGGTCGTTAAGTTTGTCCTATGTTAGGGCACATTTAAATACATTCTGAGTAATTCGTATAGATTCGCTATCAGCAAAAAGGGTAAAAATTCGAAATAAAATAACAAATAAAGCAAATAGGCCGATAATTAGGTCCAATTCTAGAAAATCTAGCCAACCTCTACCGACTGAATGCAGTAACCAAACTTCCTCTTAAGTTAATTTTGTCTAACACGCAGATTATTTTAGCAAGAAAATCATTAAGGCACAGGTTGATTGCGTTCATTGCCTCTTACCCTTTTAAGTAAATAAAAATAATTAATTATTGCCTAAGAATAGTCGCACAGACGGAGCACTCAGTTAAACAAACATCAATTAATACAATAACTGTAAAACAATCGGGCTGAGTCATAAAAACATGCCTAAACCAACAAACACGAGAGGGCCGCCAAATCCCTCGCAGTCAAGAGTAAAACCAACAACAATTTAATTGCAAATTGAATTAGGTTCAACTAGAAACAAGGGTTGAGGTACATACCTACTAAGTACATCTGTCGATGTGGAAAAATATACAAACCTTTTTGAAAGGGAAAAAAGCGCAAAGTGTTTACCCTGTTTAATAAAATTAACCGCCTAATTTTTATAGCTAACAGCGCCACCTGTGTTTATAATGAGGTTCTTTTTATTTTTTACTTAGCATGGATGTTTTGAAAACATTAATACCGAATGTTGAGATTAGCTTAAGCCACACATTTACATTTCGCGGATTTACTAAAAACGCTTGACTAGATTTTCTCAAAATAAGATGAAGAACTCCTGAAGTAATCTTTGTTTTGGACTGTAATAGGAATAACAGAAAAGAATCAATCTTGATTTTATTATAATAAATAATAACTAAAAAGGGTGAAGTTACCTAAGGGCAGGCAGGGCAGCAGTCTGGCGACGGAGGGAAACGCACGCACTTATTACACAAATATTTATTAGAAATTCACAACAATTTTCCTACAATGGACACATCACTTCACCATATCTAGACAAGCACTGAAACAAAATTACTAACTTCCAAAAAGAAAACAAAAAGATTGTTCCAAAATCAAATATCTAAAAATACTTTTATAAAAACATGTAAACATAAAAAAAAAGGTCTGTCGCCAACATGCCACGCCCCGGTGCAAAGCACCAATCTAACAAGGCGACAGTGCCGGTGCGCCGTGGTCTTGAGTGCCCTGCTCCAGTAATAAGGGCACTACCTTGCGCAACGGCCTCCTTAGTAATCCCTTGCTTGTTTGGATGTCCACCACGCGGGCTGCTCCATCTGGTCCGGTGAATATACGCGTCACTCTCCCTCGGGGCCATGTTCCTCGTGGCAGGTTCTGGTCGACCACCAGCACAGGATCACCAACTTGAGCGGGCGAACGGGACGACCCAGCTGTCCTGGGAATAAGTGTTGGCAGATATTCCCGCAGCCACCTGGTCCAAAAGCCTTCAGCCATTCTTAAAACCTTCTTGAAGTGGACTCGGCGGCATAGGTCTGCGTCACACCCAGGTTGAGCGACTTCGGTTGATGGTGTACCCAACAGAAAATGGAGAGGAGTTAGCGCCTGCAGTGATTCGGGGTCTACAGGAACGTGGGTTAAAGGGCGCGAATTAACTATGGCTTCCGCTTCCAGCAACAAGGTTGTTAACATTTCTTCTCTTGGCGCCTTTTCTTTAAGCGTAGCCGAAAGTGCCACCTTCACAGACCGCACCAATCGTTCCCAGGAGCCTCCCATTGAAGGCGCAGCTGGTGGAATGAATGCCCATTCCATTTTCTGACCCGCGGCAAAGTCGAAGACTCTTTCCAGTTGATTGGCTGCACCGACGAAAGCTGTCCCGTTGTCAGAGATGATCCTGGCGGGGCATCCTCGACGCGCAATAAACCGGCGCAGCACTAAGATGGCAGAGTCCGCTGACAGGCTTCCGACGATGTCGAGATGGACAGCCCTGGTGGTGAGACATGTGAAGAGGGCGACCCAACGCTTCTCCCGTCTACGCCCGACAGTCACCTCCACCGGTCCAAAATAATCTAAGCCAGTGTATGTAAATGGGCGTTGATGATGAGCCAATCTTTCACCGGGAAGGTCACCAAACCGGGGCACAGAGGGAAGAAGTTTTCTATTCCTGCAAAAACAACAGCGTTTGGCGACAGATTTAACATTAGGCCTTAAGGCCAACACATAAAACTGACCACGCAGAAGGTTAACCACAGTCTCGGTGTTACCATGACCAAATTTGCGGTGGTAATGGTCAATTAGTAACTTTACTATTGGATGTCTTCCATCTAAAACAATGGGGTTAACCTCCTGCGCAGGAGCTTCTAGGACTGCGCGTATTCGTCCATCCAATCGCATCAACCCATCTTCTCCCAATGATAAGCTTAAACCTTTGAGTTTTCCCTGATTGGTTGGGGGAAGGCATGCACGCAGTCTCAGAAACTCTTCACTAAAACAATCTAACTGCGACCTGCGAAACAGATGTTTTTCAGCCTCCTGAATTTCTCCAGCTGACAGAGGGTCTAAACCTGCGGGAGAAACCCCGGAGGCTACACGATTAGAATTAGAATTTTGGGAATTGGCCGAAAAGGATCTAAAACGTTTGGCGCACCAATGCGCTCGAGCAGTGGCTCTGACTAAGCGACTCCACCTGCTGAAGTGGTTGTAGTTTGCTACAACAGGAGATGGTAATTGAGGTCGCTCAGTCAATAAGAAAGTTAATGCGTGCTCAGTTTTAAGTTCCTCGAGAACTGGCGCGATAGCAGTTGCAGGTTCACAAGGCCAGCCATCCGGTGGCAAGTATAAGAATTTTGGGCCCGTGAACCAGCGGGAGCTTTCCGAAAGCGAGCATTGACCTCGCGTTGCGTCGTCGGCCACATTTAAGGCCGATGGGACATAACGCCAATCAGCAACGTTTGATGTCTCCAATATCTCTCCAACCCGATGAGCCACAAACGGCTTGAATGAGCGAGCATCGCTTCGCAACCACTTTAACACTGTTTGTGAATCAGACCAAAAACACACTTTCGATGCAACTATGCGGTGAGCCTCCAAGATGTAGGTTGCAAAACGAGTCGCCATTAAAGCCGCTTGAAGCTCCAAACGCGGTATAGAAGCGGGCTTTAAAGGAGCCAGACGAGCTTTACCACCTATGAGGGCCAGCTGAATGGAACCGTCCTCTTTAAGAAAACGCCAGAAAGCCACGCACGCGTATGCTAGTTCGCTGGCGTCCGCCAGGACGTGGAGCTGACTCTCTAGCGGTGGACTGGTTCGGTAACAGCGCGGGATACTAAGAGTTGCCGAAATGTCAGCCAGA